>CM038000.1:9944459-11293165 GCA_021234005.1 Nephelium lappaceum | reverse complement strand
AATTGTAATTTAGTTACTACTTTTTAACAAATTAATTGTAAATATTGGTTTCAACAAAGTTTTATTTTTTATTTATTTTTCCTTCTTTTTTTTTTTATTTTGATAAATGGTAGTTAGAATGGTGTATGTCATTATTTATTATTTATTTTTTAATTTTTCAAAAGGGCATATTCATCTTTTCATGATTTGTCATAAAATTACTCAACTTTTGAATGAAACTGCTTTTAGATTGATGACAGGGGGGTTTTTAACTAATATTTTTAAAGTTAGAGTGAACTGACAATACTTTCTACTTTAAGGGCCTTTTTAGATTTTTTTTTCCTTTATTTATTTATTTGTAGAGATTAAATATTAGATATTTACTTGAGGATGCACACTATGGTTCAGTTTCGTGTACCATAGGACCTTGTGATTGTACATCAATTAAAAAAAAAAAAAATTGTTCTGTTTTTCGGCAAGCAAAACTTAGCTTTTAAGCTAGATTACGAAATTAATTAGTGTCTTTAACTTATTTATTTATTTATTTTTTTGGCTTGGGACTTAAATAGAAAAATAGTTCACTTGTGAAATTTTATTTACATTAATTAAATTTCACATGAAAAAAAAAAGATATTTTAAAAAGAAAATTTTTAATATATATTCTCAGGACATATATTAAGAAATGTAAAATAATAAATAGGGTTTATTTATTAAATTTTTTGAGTTTAAGTTATATCGTATGAGTGCATGTTAATGTGTTAATAAAACTCTTTCAAAAGTGGCAATAACAACAAAACAAATTTCCTTTAACTTACCCATCACTAGTTAAAGAAGGTATATTGACACACTTGATATGAGATGATATATTAAAATTTAGGACTTTCAAAAAAGAAAAAAACTTAAGAAAAAAATCATTTTAGTCTCTGAGTTTTGAAAAATGATCAAATTTTTAACTATATTTCGAAAAATAATCAAATCATTCATAACTTTTTAAAAAAGTATCAAATTAGTCTTTCTCTAATAATCAACTGACGGTCAAACCTAACAAAAAACGTGAAAAGACTCATTTTCCTTTAGACTATATTAAAAATGACAAAAAGACCATTATAACTCTATACATAGCTTAATATTATAATAATATTTAATTATGAAAATATCTCTCTATGGTTTTTTTATGTAATTTCAATAGTATTACTGAATTTTTTCGAAATGTTACTTAAACACCCATAAAATTAAACACAAAAAAATTTAAAAAAATTAAATTAAATTAATTTAAAATTAAAATAAATTAAACACACAAAATCACTAATACCCACTGGATTTATTTTAGAAAATTAAAATTAAACCCTAACATAAATAAATTAAAGCCAAAAAAAAAAAAAATCGTCTTCAACCCGATCTTCATCTTCAACCCACATGCAAATTATTTTGTTTATTTTGTTAGATAATGGATATGTGCAGCAATCTGGAAATTCAAATGTGCAAGTGAGACATGGTATTCCTTTGCACTTACTATAACTCTGACCAGGAAAGCTCAAGAGCAACCAAACCCAAGTTATTCAAATGCAAAAACAATCAGAAAAACTAACAAACTAGCAGTTTTAAGTTTATAAGAGATCTATATAACAAGGTCAGAAAAGAATGTAAGTTTTATTGCATATATATTTTTTTTCTTTTATACAAATTAATGGAAAGTTCATGGTAACATCTACTCTGACATTTCTCCACTAACTAGCAATTTCGAGACAAAAGAAGCTCATTTGGACCCAGGTGAGAGCGAAGGCAAACACGAACCTCATGTTCTTCTGGCCCCACACGATGCTTAGGCCCCATGATTTCGAACTAGTTCCTGTTTCATCATCATATGCTTCTAGCTTGACATCATCTGGAATCCAATTTGGAGGAAAAATTCGAAAAACAGAAACATGTGATCATAAAACAAAAACCTAAGCATTAAAACGAGCACGGTACCTAATCATCAATTATATTAATACTATTTTTTAACACACTGTTCTTCACAAAACCAACATAAAAGTTAAGCCCAATACATAATCAATTTAATAATACTATCTGGGATCAAACACTGAACCCAGAGATCTGCCGCGGAGAAGGGGGAGAAGATTTTGCTGTGACGGTGAAGAAAAGAAGGAGAAGAAGAAGAGACTGTTGTGGCTGTGTGATGGCGAAGATCTGTTGTGGAGTTGTGTGCGAGAGCGAGGCAGCATCGGTGCCGTTCAAGCCAAGCTCATCAGCGGTGCGACGGAGATGAGAATGAAGAAGAATGGAAGGAGATGAGAAGGTCAAGCATTTCTCTGATGTGGTGCCGCCGAAACTGAGAATGGAAGGAGAAGAGAAGGTTCAAAATTCTTCTGGTTTTTTATTTTTTTAAGGTTTTTCTTTTTTTTTAAAAAAAAAAATTGTTAAATTTTAATATTTTATTTTTTAAGTTATTATTTATTTAGTTTGTACACGTGTCACGAATCTGGAAAGTGATTGGAAATGACAAATTTACCCATGTTTACTATGTTGTCTGTTAGGTTTAACCAAAAATTGACTGATGAAAATGACTAATTTGATAATTTTTCGAAAAGTTAAGATAATTTGATCATTTTTTGAAATATAGTTAAAAATTTGAACATTTCTCAAAATTTAAGGACCAAAATGATTTTTACCCTAAAATTTATTTTCTATCATTCAAATTTATATTTCTACATTTACAAAATTGAATCATCATATAAATCAAAACTATTGTTGTAACTCATAAGATTTTCCTTTAAACGTATGTCTAATTAATCAACATAAATCGAACGATTATCCATTAATTACCTCCAAATATAATTTACTTAAAATATAAATAGCATAAAAAATGTGAGTTTTGAAAATATCTCTTAAATGAGTTTTTTTTTTTTTGTAACAATATTAGTATTCATAAATTATAGTTAATTTGCAAATGAAGTTTACAAACTATACAAACTATTTCCTTTATTGATGGTGCTAAAAATTCATTTAAAGTTTTTCAATACTATTTTAGGAATCACATATTTTTCAGAGCTTTAACAAAAAAGATTTTTATAAATTATCAAACAAATATCTTGAAATACTTCTCACATATTTAAGTATAGAATTGCCCTTAACAAGACACATCACACTCAAGAGCACCCAACAAATATTTGTTTTGCAAATAATTGATAGACTTATGCTGTGGCAAGATAAATGCATTTATTGGAAACTAACTTCCCACGCTTGAAAGCCAATTATAAACGAAATCCAAAGCATACGTTGAACTAACTTGCAAGTGAAAAAATGCCATACTTTTAGCAACTATAAAGACCTTCAAAATAATTTAACACCAATCCAAGAAATACACTCTCACATATTGAAAAAAAAAAATATATATATATATATATTCCAATTGCCCGCAAAATGGAGAAGGGAAAGAAGAGAACGGCAGTTCTAGTTGGATGCAATTATCCAAACACAAAAAATAAATTGCATGGTTGCATAAACGACGTGCTTGCAATGAGAGAGGTACTGATCAAGCGGTTTGGCTTTGATCTGAGCCAAATTGAGCTCCTAACTGATGTACCAGGTTCCAGCTTGTTGATGCCTACAGGTGCAAATATAAAGGCTGCACTGAACCGGATGGTGGATGGGGCTGAACCGGGTGATGTTATGTTTTTCCATTATAGTGGACATGGAACCCGGATTCCTTCTATGAAACCTGGACATCCTTTTAGACAGGACGAAGCTATTGTGCCTACTGATTTCAATCTCATTACGGGTAATTAGTCTTACAATTTTTATCTAAATTGAATTCTTGTTTTAATGTCTTTAAAGTTACGTTTTTACTTCTTATTATTTATTTATTTATTCTTTTGCTTTGGATCCTATCTAGAAAACAATCGACTAGAGTTAAACATAATTTATTTCTTGATTTTTATTTTTTATTTTTTGTATATTGGTATTTGCCGACGTAGCAGTCAAGATCAATTGAAGTATGACTTTATGGCATGACCCAAGAAATACTTTCCTAAAAATGGGAGAAAGTAATTCACATCTAGTAGAAGAAGGGGGGGACCCACAACATATGGGGGAAATACCCATAATTTTGTGGGACTTAGGTGTAGAGTCTGCTATCTATTAAAGGCAGTGGATGGTAATATGGTCTTTATCACTAGACCACAGCCCGCTCTGTCTATTTTTAAGTATGTTATATTATATTAATTTCAGGAAAAAAAAAAAAAAGTATTGTATAAGGTTATCTAAATTAGCATACTAATTCTGCCATAACTAACTATATATATTTTCCTAATTATTTTTTCAATTATCTGTGACTTGAAATCACACAAATATGCAGATTTGGACTTCCGGCAACTAGTGAACCGCCTACCAAAGGGCACAAGCTTCACAATCCTATCAGATTCGTGCCACAGTGGAGGCCTTATTGATAAGGAAAAAGAGCAGATTGGACCTTCTTCCGTTATCCAAAATAATGGCAGAAAGTGCTTCTCCAACCCCAAAAACATTCCGTTCCAATCAATTCTTCAACAGCTATCATCGCTAACAAGCATTAACACATCTGACATCGGCACTCACTTGTTGGAGATCTTTGGAGTTGATGCCAGCTGTCAATTTCGGTTACCATTGCATGAACTGGAATTGTTTGAATCATTGAGACCAGATGAGGGGATTCTGCTAAGTGGGTGCCAGGCCAATGAAACCTCCGCGGATATGAATCCGTTGGAGGGTGGAGGAAAGGCCTATGGAGCCTTCAGTGATGCGGTTCAAAGAGTGTTGAAGGAGAATTCAGGAGCATTGAGCAATAGAGAAGTTGTGATGATGGCAAGGAAGATTTTGGAAGAAAAAGGGTTTGAACAGCACCCTTGTTTGTATTGCAGTGATGAGAATGCTGAGGCTAAATTCTTGTGGCAACCTATTGATCAAAGTTGCTAGCTCTTTTTTATGCTACTCTTATGATATCTGTTGAATGCTGTGTTTAATCACTGGTTTATCCTAAAAATGAATGAAAATAATAATATGATTGCTTGTCTTCTATTATAAAAGTAAAGAAAAAGAATTTCCAGAAACTGTTTATAATTTTGTCATATATTCCACACTTTTTTACTGTTAACTGTTAGAGAAAATGGCTTAATTGGCTTTCAAGTTTAAATTAAATAAGATCAAATTATCTTTTTAAGTCACTGAATTTAGTTATATGAGGCAATATTATCAAGTTAATAAACATATTATTAAAGATACAGGAGAATTTGAATCAGAAAACATTGTCTTTATTACTGGTAAAGGTTGACAATTCTTGTTTATGTTGATGTTATGATCTTAAATGTGTTGAACTAATTAAACTAATAATCGAACTCATCGTTTTATGGCGTAATAAAAAGAAACGGGCAAATTTCACTTGATTCTATAACTTTTGACGAAATATTACATTTTTACTTATGAATCCGTCTTTAGTCTCCATCATTCCTAAAGTTTCAAAAATTCATCAAAATGCTTCTTTTGATCAAAAAACTAACAGTCAATTATGATAGAAAATGGTAAAAGACCAAAACACCCTTAATCATCTCATTTTGTTTTTCTAAAATAAAATAATAAATGGATCTTCACCGTCCATTTTTAAAATTGACGGTGGAGATAAAAACAAAATAAATAAAAATAATAATAACAAAACATAACATTAAGTTAAAAAAAAAAAATGATATCAACGTCCATAGAACATTAAGTAAAAAAATAATTAAAAAAATATAACAAATAAATTGAGAAACAAGAAACAAATCAATTCATCTTGTTGGATCAAATTAAAGTTGATCTGGTCCAACCAAATGAATAGGTTAATTGTGGTTGTGGTTTTGGTGGTTATGTGCATAGATGTTTGAGAAGTTTGATGGATAATATTGAAGAAGAAGTTGAAGTTGCATGAGAGAAGTTGAAATTGTGAGAGAGAAGAAGTTGAAAAAGTTTGATGTGTAGAAGAAGAAGAATCGTTTGAAGGAATTCAAGAAGTTGAAGACATTGAAAGTTGAATGAGATTGATCTAGGAACCCAAATTGTCAACCTAGGTCATTTACGACTTGGGTTCAACCCAAGCCGTCACCATTTGGGTTCAAATTAAGAGGATCTACATTTGAACCCAGGTCATCAACCAATCATAGAACTCATTCAACCTAGACAACCCAAATCGAGTTCGACGATCTAGGTTTCACCCAGATCGTCAGTTCGCAATCTAGGTTTTGAACGTAGATCGTCATCCAGTGACTTGAGTTTTAAATCATCAAACTACAACTTCCTAGATCATCAACCCACAATCTCCTAGATCGTGGTTCGATCTCTATGGTCAGTCTCAATCGTCGACATGTGTTTGTTTGGGTTTGTATCTAAGAGTTTATTATTTGTTCACGTTAAATAAATAATAAATAAAATATGTTTTTTTTTTCAATCATATATGGATTAATCTTAGAGACGGTTTGTTTTTTATATTTATAACTTAATGGTGTTGAATTACACTCATTAAGTTATTTTTGTTTATTTTTTAAGCGGTCAAACCGCTTAAAATTATAGAAAAATAACAGGAAAAAAAAAAAAAAGTTAGAAATCTTGACTTTTCATTTAATTACAAATCACTTAAACATATGTAAAAGATTATATTCCAAGTCTATTATCCTCAAAATAACATATTTCTAAATTTATACTAATTTTAAACTACTTAAAAAGAAAATTTTTATTTTCTTTTTAAACAGTCGTTTGTTTTTTCGTCTAAAACTAAACAGTGTTATTGATGATTAAAAACTGAATAATGATTGAAATTTGAAATCTGAATGACATGTTTGATTTTTTTTTATTTTTTATATCTAAATGTATAGTAATATTATTTGTTTTTTTTAAATTAAAATTATTTGAAAATTAGTAATTTGACATTTATATCTTTTATTATCAATTGTTTTATAAATTCATTTAATATAATGCAAATAATTATGATAAATTGTAGAAGACCCTAATTTTTTTCATTTTCATGATAAATAATTCGTTACGGATGAAAAGTAGTGCTTCCGAGTAAATAGTGGTTTCGGATGAATCGTAACTTGATGAATAGTACATTTTCGAGTTAGACCCCGGAAAATTGAAAATATGTCGAATGATTAGTAGAGTACAATGAAATTGAAACAGAGCAAAAATGAGTCCGTTTGAATAGGTTTTGAGGGCTCCAAAGGTTATTTGATGAAAATGCCCTTACAGACGAAAATGTGAATACTATTAATTTAAACTCCCTTTGAAAATTTTTCGAAGTCATGAATTGAATGTTAAGACACCAATTTGAGTATTGCATGATCAATTTGATAATTGGATGACCATAGAATTTTCTTGGAATTTATTTGAAAGTGAATGAGATTAAATGTAAAGTTAGTGGTATTAATAGAGATTATATAAGATAAAACCATTCAAGAAACACAATCCTTGTGATTATGGATGCACCAATGATAGATTGACACCTCATGTTCCTTATATTGACTAAATATATGGTGAAGATAATTTAGAAATTGGTTAAAATATGGTAGTGAATAATTATGTAGTTAAAAAGAAGTCAAAGAAAGAGAGGTAAAAAAGGGACAAGCAAATTGAGTGAAATGTGAGTATAAAATGATTTTTCAAGAGTTAATTGTATAATTGACATGTTTTAATTGTTTTCATTATGGTTAAATGATTTTAGAATGTGAAATGAGTTTCTATTGAAAATATTAGTATATGTATCGTTTATGTAAATTTGTGCAATCAAATGTTTATGCATGAAAATGATAAAATGTAAAGCTTATGCTTTAATGTCATTCTATGATTATGCTTTTATACGATTATGATTGTCGAATAAAATGAAATTTATTTATGAATGACATAAAAAAGATAGTTTTCAAACGCCAATTGATAGCCTTAAATGATACAAAAAGGAATTAACGGATTTTGAAATGTTAAATGGATTATTAGACTCGACCGGAATGCCCCTACGTGTAAGGCAAGTATCAGGTGGGTTTGTTACTAACCCTGAGAGGATTGAGTCTGTTCGTTGACTCGTGTTGCCTATTATACGTCGGGGGCATTGTTTCACTTCACGTATACACTATGGATTTATTTTGCTGCGTGATTGTGAAATGTCTTAGGAATATGGATACTGTCACGTGGGGCTTTATGCCAGCTGGGGATGGTAGTTCGTCCCGCCCAGCCCTAGGGACGGTGATTAGTTCCACCTAGTACTCGTGACTATGATATGATAGTGACCATGTCGACTAGGGATGATGGCTCATCCTGCCCAGGACATTGGTCGTGCTATGGAAATGTCTGGAATCCATTGGTAGATTTTAAGTGAATTATGAAAAGTTTTTGAAATAGTGTTATATATATATATATATATGAATTTATGAAAATTGTTTTAATATGATATTCATGCATAATTTTTAATTTAAGTTATCTATGATATTATTGAATGTTGAATTTAAATTTCGAAACCATTTAAGGAATAGAAAATTTCTTTTATAACTGTTTTCGGGAGGATATATTAGAAAACCGATAGTTTAGAAAACTCTCACACTCACTGAGCTTTTGTAGCTCACTCTTTATAAATTTGTTTTAAAAACCTCCCCAGATGCAGGTATTAGTGGACAGGCTACTCGTTACCCTCCTAAATAGCCTGGTTGAAGAATCTGATTCTGTGAAGTCACTGTTAATGCATTGCACGAATTGTATTTGAAAAATGTATATAATTTTTGTGATTTATATATATTTTTTGGGATTGCCTAACTTTGTAATCATAACTTAGTTGTCGTCATGTTTTGTTATGTAATCAAAATGTTCATTACTCATTTTGAATGTATATAAAGTTTGCCTCTAAAATGGATCGAAGGTCCCATAAAAGTGGAAAATGTGATTAAAAGTTTTAGAAGCGTTTTCCTTGGTTTATAGGGGATTTGAAAATTTTGGTAATCTCGAAAATACTGCCAAAATTTTTAAGAAATTTAATCCATAAAAATTGAATTTAATGATTTTAAAGTTATAAATTTATAAATAATTGTTTAGCTTCCAGGCCTTTCTCCTCGGATTCTCTTTTGAATTTTATAGATTAGAATCCAGAAGGGTTCCATGGGGTGCCAGACAGGCACCTGGGTCCTATAAAGATAACTTGGGGTGGGTCTCGTCAAATTGTTTAACAAATACTAAAACATATATATATATATATATATATATATATATATGAATTATATTTTTATTCATAATTAAAATAAGATTAATTATTATAGTAAAGTAAATTAAATTTATACATTTAAATAAAAACAAAAAAACAAAATGGTCTTAAGTTGAATTACTATTATAATAAAAGTTGAAATTGTAAAGTAATATATATTTTCTACTAAAATTAAACAAAAATAATATATTATTCTTGTTTAATTTTAGTAGAAAATATGTTATTTTGGAAATATGTTATTTTAGGAATGATAGATTTGGAATAATATATTTAAAAAACTATTAATTGATTTGACATTCAGATGAAAATAAGAAATTGTTGCTTAATTTTTTCAGTGATTTTTTAGGTGATTTTAAGTGGTTTGACCACTTTAAAAAATAGAAAAAAAATCATTTAATAGATATAATTCAGATATATTAAGTGAAAAGTGACAAAAACAAATAACTCTTATATATATTTGAAAAAAAAATCTAACTATATTTCATTCCAAATTGTTTTGGAATTAAACTAATGTATTTAAAATTACAATTTAAATATTCATTTTTCTAATTACTTTCTTAAATATATTAATATATTTAAATATATAAATATGATTAATGTTACTATTTTTTAAAGTATATTTTAATTATGACTAAAGTATTATTAATATGTACATAAAAATGTTTTAGAGTTTATTAAATTATTTATTTTTAATTGTGTGTATTAAATTAATTAAAATTACATAACAACAAATAGTAAAAAGAGTATAAAATATCAAATTACTAATTTTCAGATAATTTTAATTTTAAAAAACAAACAAATTTACAATATATTCAGAAGTTAAAAAAAAAAAAAAAAAACACAAATATATTGTTTAGTCTTTAGATTTTAAATTTCAGTCACTATTTAGCTTCAGTAAATTCTAATACTGTTCAGTCTTTAGACAAAAGAACAAATGATTCCTTAATCTTGAATATATTGTGGATTCCTATTTATTGAATTATCTCTTTTGATTTTAATGGGTGAAACTGTTATACTTACAATCAATAACTTCGTACTTAAGAAATATGATTTAATAAGTGGTTGCGAACATTCTACACAATATTAAAATTCACTTCTTTTTGCGAAAAGTAGATAAGTAGTTTCCTTAAATGTTTATTTGAGTCTTGAACGATAAGATATCTTGACTTTCTGCTTATGAGTAAATCACAAGTTATTATTGACATATTATTCATTAGAGAATTAATAATACTTAAAGGAACAAGAAATAATTAAAAGGGTATAACGAACTTTATGACCTAGATTTAATTATAAACTACTTGTGGAGGATCAAACCATATGAAATGATTATATTAATGAACATTGAAAATTCAAATTGTATAAAATATCTGCAATTTTAATAGTATAACATTAAATTTTTAGTGGAATAACTTTAAGGTTAATAATAGTGAATTATTTAATTTAAAAGTTTTAATTAATCATTTGATATTATTGGTGTTCGGATCCATCTTGGTTCTTCTCTTGAATTCAAAAAAATCCTATGAAAATTGACGGATCTTGTACTAATTTCTCACTTGAGTTAAAGAGAATCTTGTGAAAACTGTGGTATTTGTAATTGAAATATGGATTTTCTAAAAACCTTTTAGAAAAATACTTGTACATCTCAAAGTCGCCTTGTAAATTTAATGTGAACTAGTTCAAAATCTTTACGTTTCTTGTGTTGGACCCCTCTAGTAAATATATGAAATATTAATAAAATACCTAGAAAAAATATTTCATCTATAAAAGTATTCTTTAAATATATTTAAGAGATCTAATTAATTAAAAATAATCTACACTAATGCAAAATGTTTCTATTTAAAATGATAATAATTCATTTGTCATCATCATGTGACTCTTCTCACAATATAAAACAATCTACATGAACCTACGATAGACACCTAGGAAAATGGCTTTAAAATATAAAAAAAGTGAACGCTAATATTTAGTGAGTGAATATAACTTTTCTAAAATTATTTCTAAATAAAACATAACATATTACTAGTAATAAGAAACAATTTTCAATGATTCATACACATTCATATCTAAACAATAAAACTAAATTCAAATATCATATCTGTAAGCTCTCAATTTCATTTACAATTTTCCTAGTACTAGACACTAAATGATAAATTGAGATCCTAGATGATTAATGAAGGTATCCAAGAATGTAGAGAATTTTTTTTAAGAGATTGATTGACTCCAACGGTGGAATAAATAATTAGAAGGGTAAGATGGTCATTTTCATTAGTCTTTATGAATTAGTGGGATAAGAGACTAATTAGAAGCAATCAAATCATATTAGGGGTCAAGATAGAATTAAACAAAAGTTAAAGACAAGAACCAAATTAGCAAGGACATGATGGTCATTTAAGAGAAAGTTCAAAGTATAAATATGAGAGGTGTCCAGCACTTAGCCATTTTCACGCCACAAAATCGAGAGAATGAGAGGAGAGTTCAGCCAATGGAGGAATAAAGGAAACAAGTTGGTTTCAAGCATTTTTCAAGCTCTAATCTAAGAGTTCGAGTTAACCTAAGCTAGAAGACCAAGTTTAGAGCAAGAATCAAGCACAAATAGGTTAGTTCCATCAGCCTTTGAACTTGTTTTTGGATAGTTAGTGTTAATGATTTAGTTGGAATTTGAAGGGAGTTTTCATATATGTTATGAGTTAAGCTTTAAAAGACTTAAAGCAAGAGTAGATTACATAGAACAAATCAAGTTTGATAAGCTAGGTTTATGTAGGAGAAACCCTAAGTTTGACTTGAGTTTGGTTTAGATAAAATAAGTTGTATATTAGATGTTTAATGAAATGCCTAAGTGATTTAGCATGAAAAACTTGAATAAAATAAACCCGGTGCATGTTAAGACATACAAGGCTATAGTGGGGGGTATATGATCCCAATGAAATCTAAGGTTTTTAAGCATGATTCCATGTTGATTTCATGCTAGATAAACCTATGAGCATGTTAGAAAGCAAATAAGATCACATGCATTGTAAAGCCTAAATGAAAGGCATTAGTGGTTTTCATGTAATACCACTCCTTCTTTGAGTTTAAATGAGTTAAATGAGTATAATTGAGTATGTATAGCACTAAAGAGAAGAGAATTGAGATTAGAAATGGAAAATGGAAAAGTTACCCTTAAATTAGTGGTAAAAATAGGGCATTTTAACTAGAAACCTTCACCCGATGGTTGTTTTTTTTTTTCAAATTTACTTTTGGACCTACCTAAGTGCAAGTTAAGAAAATGAATGAAGCAAAAAATGGAGGAAAGAAAACCTAGGGATTGCTCCCTAGGTAGTGTTTGGCCAAGAGAGGTAAAAAACGGGTGATTTTTGTTTCAAGCTTCAGAAAATTATTTCATGTACATGGAAGTGTTCCTAGGTGAGAATAAGTAAGAATTATGAAAAAAAAACGGAATTTGAGAACCTTGTTTAAGTTAAAACCGAGAAGGGAAGTTTGTAGTGAAAATACCCCTTTAATGGGGTAAATTGAGTTAGAAGCATTGTAATGAGTTTTGTAAAGTTAAATTTAGTATATTCTAAGCTAGAATGTGATGTGTAGGTGAAGAAGAAGCAAGAATGGCAAGAATGGCGAGAGAAAATCGTTGAAGCTCATTATACCAAGCCTTGAATCCAAGTGAGTGCTAAATTAATTTTATAAAAGTTTTATGTTTGTTTGAAATGTTTAAGCATTTGGTAATTTTACATGCCATATTAGAACTGGAAATGAGTTATTTTTTGCTTCTTGCACTTAGCAAAACTATTTTGTGCTTGTTGCACTTAAAAGAAATGAGTTTTGGTGCTTGATGCACCTAGAAATGAGTTTTAGTACTTAATGCACTTAGAGATAAGTTTTAGTGCTTAATGCACTCAGAAAAGAGATTTGTGCTTATTGCACTTAGAAAGTTAAAGTAAAAAGAGTTTTCAAAGGCCATGAGTATACCCTCAAATTTCAAATTTAGATTTAGACCTGGCCGGTATATCTCACACTAGTATGGCAAAGTCCTGGGGAGGGATGTGTCACTAACTTGGGGAAAAATCGAGTCTATTGTGTCGCCTCTACTTGTGTGGGATATTATGTTGCACTATGGTTAGCAATGTAGAATTTCGTACATAATCGTGAGATGTCTCGTGACATTGCCACAATGAGTAACATTAGTTATTCGCTATGTGATCAAAGTATTTAGGGGTATGAATGGTGTTTTGAAAAAGAGAAGTTACTATTTGAAAGTTAGAAAGCAAAGAAATACATTTTCAGATTTATTACAAGTGAATGAATTTGTTTAATATTTTGTATGCTTTACAATTTATATGTTTTATGTTAAGTTTTATATATACACAAGTTTTATAGATTCTTTATGCATGTTTTGCATTTAAATGAGATTTAAGTTTGAGAAAGTTTAAGAAATAAAGATTTACTTCCAAAAGTTTTTAAGGAGGTATTTAGAAAAGAAATGTTTTAGTTGTAAAAGAATTATAAACACTCATTAAGCTTCCAAAACTCATAGTTTTTGTTAAAAACCTCCTCAGGTGTTGACGTGCGTGACCGAGGAGAGAAAGCTCATCCGGAAGTATAGGTAGGCATGACACAACCAAGCTTCTACCTAGATACATTTTTGCATATTTTGTAGCTATAAAGAAATTGTTTGTAAATATAATTTTTAAGTTGTAAATGAGTGGTAAATATTTGTTTATGAGATGAAAGTATTAGTTCTTTTAAAGCAATTGCGTAAATTGAAAAATGACTTTATGTTTTTAGTTTTGTAAAATGATTACGATTCTAAATATGAAACGGAATTATGATTGAAATACAGGTTTATGGCTAAAGAAGTTTGGTGGTGTTTGAGAACTATTTTGGAAGTGTAAAGTTTTTTTAACAAGTTCTCTACTAATGTTAATAATACAATAGTTATGTTGTCGGACTTTTAGTTTTGTAAAACGATTTGGATTTTGACTTGAAATGAAACTTTAGTTTTAAAACGAAACCAACCCAACTGGTTTTGAAAAAAAAGTTAAATAAATTAGTTTAAAAGCGAAAGTTTAAGGGTTCGCATCGCGAATTTCTCTTAGATCACCTAATAAGGTTTAGGAGGGATCCGTTAGGGTGTCAAACAAGGCCTACCAGATAAGAGTTTAGAGAGATCCGGATTAGGTCACGTCAATATCATAGTAAAACTATAAACTTTTGAATGAATCATCTCTTTATAACTTCGTAAAATATTATCTGCAACTACAATTTGTATAACTTCTCTAAAATCTCTTTCGGACAAACAATAATAATTTATTCTAAATATGCTCAATAAAACGTAAGCTAGAAAGCGACTTAAATAATTTCTTTATGATTAAAACATATATTTTTAGAGAATAATTTAATATAATATAATATTGTCGTTCTTACAAAATATTTACAAAAATTCTTAAATAACTTATTGCTTAGCATCTGTTGTGCAAATAATCTTACATCATTTTTGTAGAACCTAGAATTTCCTTTTATAAAAGAATAAAATAAAATTGTTTTAATGAATAGTAATTTTTGGTGAATAGTAATAATATGAATAGTGATTTTATGAGATAGACCTCGGAAAATAAAAAATTTGTAGAATAAGTAATGGAGTCTAAAGAAACTGAAACGGAGAAAAAATATATCCGTTTGAATAGATTTTAAAAGTTCTGAAGATGGTTGGAAGAAAATATCATTTTTGAAAGAATAATGGTTGTGGATGATTTTAAATGTAATTGAATTTTTTTTTTAAAGCTTGAAATTGAGAGTTAAGATACCCAATTAGAGTATTGTATGGTCAATTTGATGATTAAATGACCATGGAATATTTTTGGAATTTATTTAGAGGTGAATGAATTAAATGTATAAGGTAAATGATTAAATGAAATTTTATGAAGAGATTAGTGACTAAAGAAGCACAATCCGTCTTATTGTGAATAGACCAATGAGGGAATGACACCTTAGGGTCAATGTGATGACCAAATGTGTGGTTAAGAAAATTTTTAAATTGATTAAAAAGTGATTAACCAATGAAATGCAAACAAGTATAGTATAAGGGCATGATTGATATTATAGGAAGGGTAAAATGGTCATTTGGAGAGCTATATATATAAGTGATCCATGAATTGCATGAAATAAGAGAGATATTCAGCCAAAGGAAGAAAAAACCATGAGAAAGAATAGAGCCTATGAGAAGAAAGAAAAAGGAAGGAAGAAGAAGAAAGAAGAAGAAGAAGAAGAAGGGACCAAGCTCAAGGGTGCTTCCATCAATTTTTTTACTTTGATTTCATCAAGAGTCATTCAAAAAGAAGTGAAGTTAATTAGGTAAGAAAAATTGAATGACTTTCATGGTTAGTTTGATAGTAGTTTTAATGGGTTTTTATGGTTTAATGATATCTTGAGTTATTGATGGAATTTTTTATATGAATAAAGGTTGATTATCTTCAAATCAAGCTTGAAAGTGGAAATAAGTTAAAGTAAGAGTTGGTCAAGGTTATTAGTAAGGTAAGAGTTAGGGTTTTGTGTAATCCTCTTAATAAAATTTAATTGGTTTGTGTAAGCTCCAAAATTTCATGAATAGTATTTTTGAAGGAATAATATTTTTAAATAAATAGTATTTTCAGATAAATAATACTTTCATATAAATAGTATTTTCAGATGACTAGTATATCCGGATCAATGTTATTGCCGGATGAATAGTGGATTTTTTGAAAAATGGACCAAGTGAATCATAAGTTCCGGAATAGGTATTAGGGTATAATGAAACTGAAACAAAGTAAAAATGAGTTCGTTTGGATAGTTATTAAGGGCTCCAAAAGTGATTTAACGAAAATGCCCTTACAGACGGAAAGATAAATATTGTTGATCTAAACTCCGTTTGAATTTTTCGAAGCAGAGAATTGAGTGTTAAGACACCCAGTTAGAGTATTACATGATCAATTTAATGATTAGGTGACCATGGAATATTTTTGAAATTTATTTAGAGATAAATGGAAAGAATTTCGAACCCGACCGAAATTTCGGAAGGATTTCAAAAAAAAAATTAAAAATTTAGAGAAGTGTCAAAATGAGTATTAAAATGCTCAAGAAGTACCTTAGAAACCTAAATGACCCTTTCGAAAGAAATTTGGATTGAAAAGAAATCAATCCAAAAATCGCTAAAGATGATTTAGTGATTTTACGGAAAGCCAAAAAATAATATAAAATGACTTTTAAGAGTCACCAAAGTTACTGAGAGTATGTAGGAAGTCTAAGAGGCCAACCCATTGATTTTATTTCCTCAATTCTTGCTCCATTCATCTCCCTAACTCACACTTAGGTCGGTTCAAAAGTCAATTCGAAAAAAAAAAGTCATCGAGTAAAGGTTTCTAGCTAAAACACCATTTTTTCGACACTAATTTAGGGGCAACTTCTCCATTTTCATTCCTAATCTCAACTCTCTTTTCTTTAATACTATACATACTTAAACATACGCATACAATTCATTCAAATACATATAAGAAGTGGTATTACATAATACCCAGCAATGCTCTTTATATAAGCTATAAAGTGCAAGTTGTCTAATTGGTTTCTAACATTTTCATAAGCTTATCATAGATTTCTCTAGCATAAATTCAATATGGAATCATGCTTAAAAACATTAAATGACATTGATATCATACTTCCTTCACTATAGCCTTACATGGCCCAACACATACCAAGTCCATTTCATTGAAGTTTTTCATTTTAATTCTCTTAGGCATTTCATCAAACGCTTAACAAGCAACTTATTTAACTTAAAACAAACTCAATCAAACTTATGGTTTCTCCCATCAAAACCCTAATATATCAAACTTAATGATTTTCCTATAATCTGCTTTTACTTTAGAGCTCTTAAAACTCAACTTATAACATACATAAAAACCCACATCAAATTCCAACTAAATCATCAATAATAAGATCAACACAACATCATTAAAATGGGTTCAAAGGTGATGAACTAACCTTTGTTTACTTGATTTTTTACTTCCAACTTGTTCCTCTAGCTTAAGGTAGCTTGAATTCTTGATTTGGAAACTTGAAATGGCATGAAACCAACTTGGTTCCTCACTTCCCAACTTGGGCGAACACACCCCTTCCCCCCTTTGTTCTCACATTTCTCATGCCAAAAATGACTAAGTGTTTGTGACACTTCTATATATATATACTCATGAATTTTCCATAATGACCATTGTATCCTAAAAAATTTGATTTTCGTCCCTAAATTTTGTTTAATTCCATTTTTACCCCTAATATAAAACTTGTTTTTAATTTAGTCCCTTATTACATTAACAAATCACTTAATTCCATTTTAACCTTATACTTATCCATTTAATCTCCCATTGGGTTCAATCAATTTTTGAAAATTTCTACATTCATATACACTTCCATTGATCACTTAGGATCTCAAAACATCACTCAGGGACTATTACTAGAGAAACTGTAAGATAGAATCGAGGGCTTACAATGTTAGTTCGTAAGTACTTTTAATATACCGAGTAGAAGTATTAATAGATTTTAATACTTGATGATATTTGAGTATTTTGAAAGTAAAGAAAATAATTTTAGTATTTTCAAAAGCAAAAGAGAAAGTTTCTAGTATTTTTAAGAAAAAAAAAATGATTTTAGCATTTCAAAAGTAAGAGAAAGTTTTCAAAGGCCAATGGACTACCCATGTTAGAAAATATGAAAGTGACGGAAAAAGATATAAAAGAAAGTTAAAAACCCGACCGTAGAGTCCTATGTATGTATGACAAGTATTGGAGGCGAGTCACTAATATTGGGGGAATGAATGACTCATTCCACCCAAAGTTATTAGAGTTGGGGTTGAGTCTGTCGAGTCGCCTCCACACATGTAGGGTGATATCTCACGCCACTTATGCGATGTAGCATTCTGGCTTGTGATGGTGGGAGGTAAGAGGCGTTAGTTTAGTCGCCACATGACGTCACATTACGCGACGCTAATTTAGTCAGCATGTGACTAGATTTCACTCACATCGTACAGCACTAGTTTAGTCATCATGTGAATTTATAGCCTCCTTGGGTCCAATTGGTGCATTTTAGAAAAATAGCCAAGCGAAAATAGCATAGATTTTAAAGTTTGATGATATCTTAGAAATCCATACTTTATATAATTTCTAGCCATCACAAGTGAAGTTTTCCATTTTACGCTTGACATAAATATAGAAAAATGATTTCATTTTTAATAATTATAGATTTCATGATCTGAAAAGATTTAGAAAAAAATGATTTTAAATGATTAGTGAATAACTTATGATCGATGTTAGTACATTATATCTTTTATGTATTCAACAGTAAAATTATACTTTTATTATGTTTTTATCTATGCATATGAGTTTTATGAATTTATTTAAGAAGATATGTGATTTTAACAAGTTATTTCGAAACTTCCTTTAAATTTTTGGGAGGTATTTTAGAAAAATAAATTTTAGTAGAAAAAGATTATTCACCACTCATTGAGCTCCATTAGCTCACCTTTTCCGTTTTGATTTAAAAAACCTCCCCAGGTGCCAGATCTCCTACAAGAGACTAAGTAGGCCAACTTCGACATGATGTTTATTTAGATATTATATTTTATGAATGTATACACTAATAAAGAATTTTGATCTATACATATTGTAAATAATGTTTTAAAATTTATATGAAAATTTTAGTTTCAGTAAAATTATTTTGAGTTTATAATAATTAAAAGTATGATTGTTGTTGAATTGTAGAAAATTATTCTAAGGCCTGAGGTCCACAAGTTGAGAATTGATTTGCTATAGAAGTGTTTAAAAGTAATTTTGAAACTTTTGCAAGGTGGCATGTTTAGAAAATAGCTGTTATACTACCCGAATATTCATAAATCAGTTTGTAAATAGTTGAAACAAAAAGAAAAAAGAAATTCCTGTGTTTCCGTAGTTTAGTAAAGTATAGAAAAGATTTAGAAAAGTAGACGAACAACAACCATTAACTGTTGAATACGAAATCCATTGGTTAACCTGTCTAATACAGTTCTTAAAAATGATAATATCTACTAATTTAATTTGGAAATTCATGATTATTTTTTAGAATTAGTCAACTTCAAGACTTTTCTCGATTTTTTTCTAATTGCTTAATTAATTCTAACAGACGTGTCACTAGAATAATGTAAAATCTCAAAGAAAATAAACAAAAGCAAACATGAAAAAGGCTATGTCAGCCGTTGAAGAAACTCAAGAACTTTCTGTCATTCTCAAGAATCTGGAAAAAGTGAAAAGTTGGTTTTCAAAGACTTGAACTCAACTTATATATCAGCACATAACAACCTCTGAACTATGTATTGAGCTAGCTCTGAATGATTGGATACAAAACACTAAAGCATGTGACATTCACATGCCTAATACCTGTCAATCTATAAGCACCCTAGTACAAATTATAAACACCCCAGTGTTACTCAATACATACGGCACATAACTCTAACACCCCCTCTTCAAACGAGACTTGATTTGACCAAGACGAGTTTGTCATGCAATGATTGAAATCTAACAATGCCAAGGGGTTCGGTGAGTAAATCAGCAAGTTGATTTTCAGTTGGTACATACCTAACTTTCAGCTCATTTGCTTCAACTTTCTCTCTGACAAAGTGCAAGTCAATTTCAATATGCTTTGTCTTGGAGTGATAGACAGGGTTACGTGCAGGGTCGTTGGTACATACCTAACTTTCAGCTCATTTGCTTCAGCTTTCTCTCTGATAAAGTGCAAGTCAATTTCAATATGCTTTGTCTTGGAGTGATAGACAGGGTTACGTGCAAGAGACCCTGCACTTGTGTTGTCACACCATAGTACTGGTGATGTGACAAGTGAACTCCCAACTCAAATAACAAGGCTTTGACCCATACTACTTCATCTACTACAAGAGCAAGCAACCTATACTCTGCCTCACAACTTGAAGGAGCAACTACAGCCTGTTTTCTGGAGCTCCAGGATACAAGATTATCACCAAGAAACACACACCAACTTGAGGTACTTCTCCTATCATCTAGACAACTAGCCCATTCCGCATCAGCAAAAGCTACTAGATCTAAGCCTAAGGAAGCTTTGAAAAACAATCCACAATCGAGTGTGCCTCTTATATATCTCAACACACACTTACATGCCTACCAATGCACCACTGTTGGAGTAGACAAAAATTGACTCAACTTATTTACAGCAAAAACTATATCAGGTCTGGTCAATGTGAGATACTGCAATGCTCCAACAACACTCCTGTACAGCATGGGATCTGAAAAAGGCTCACCGTCAGTCTTGGACAACTTGTTACTAGTAACCATTAGAGTTGGACAAGTTGTACAACCACTCATATTGGTTTTAAACAACAAGTCCTTAGCATATTTAGACTGTGTTAAATGCAGTCCTGTAGTAGTTCTTGTTGCTTCAAAACCAAGTAGCTTAATGAACCAAAATCTTTAAGAGCAAACATAGTGTTGAGGTCCAAGACTATCTTATTCAACAGGTAAATCATTTCCAGTCACTAGGATATCATTAACATACACCGACAAAATGAGCAAACTAGAACCTTGCTTGAAGATAAAAAGGGACTTATCAGCTTTTGAGTTTTGAAAACCCCAATTAATCAAAGTTGTCCTTAACTTCTCAAACCAAGCTCTAGGAGCTTGTTTGAGACCATAGAGTGACTTTTTAAAGTTTGCACACATGCTTAGGCTGTTTTAAACTCACATGCCCCTCAGGTTGCTCCATAAACACATTCTCCGTCAACTCTCCATTTAAAAAAGCGTTGTTAACATCCAATTGCCTCACATCCCAATGCTTAGAAACTGCTAAAGACAAAACCACTCAAATGGTAGATGATTTTACTACAGGACTAAAAGTTTCCAAAAAATCCAAACCAGGAGTTTGATGGAAGCCTTTAGCAACAAGCCTAGCTTTGTATCTGTGGACAGTTCCATCTGGATTAGTTTTCACCTTAAACACCCACTTGTTCCCAACAACACTCATATCTCTCTGCCTACACACCAATTCCCAAGTTTGATTAGTAATTAAGGCCTTGTATTCAGCATCCATGGCTTCTTTCCAGTAAAGAATTTGTAGTGCCTGAGATGTAATGGTAGGTTCATTTATTGTAGCTTCTATATTAGTAACTAGTGCCTTTGCTGGTAAAGCTCATGTTTTGGTTCTAGGAAGCATAGGATGTGTGTTATTTTTGGTGGAGTTAGGTTGGAGATCAACATAAAAAGGCATAGCAAGGGGAGACTCAATAGCAATAGAGTTTGTTTTGCACTCAGATATAGAACAGTTATTATTTGAATGACTTGGAGAGAAAGGAATGTTGGCAGCTTATGACAGAATGGACACAGGTAAAGTGGAAGAGTGTTTAGTGTCTTTGCAGGATTGAGAAGAAATGAGAGCTTTATAAGGAAATTCAAGCTCGTTAAATGTTAAATGCCTAGAGATATATAGTTTTCCACTAGAATGTAAGCATTGATAGCCCTTATGTGACTCACTGTAGCCTGGAAAGACACCTTGATGAATGAAAATGAAACTTGTGATGATTGTATGGCCTCAAAAATGGAAAACATGCACTCCCAAACACCTTTAGAAATGAGTAATGACGTGTTTGATTATATAGCTTTTCAAAAGGAGAAACATGAGAAAGAACAGGAGTTGGAAGTCTATTAATAAGATACACTGCAGTATAAAAAGCTTTCCACCAATATTGTAAAGGCATTTGAGGGATAAAAGAGTTAAGCCAATTTCTACAATATGTCTATGTTTTCTCTCCGGTACCCCATTTTTTATGGGCATAAGGATAAGGATGCCTAAACTGTATTCCCTGCTCTTGTAAGATCCTAGTGAGGGGTCTGAACTTACCTCCCCAATCAATTTGCATATTCTTAATTTTCTTCCCAAACTAAAGTTCTATTAATTTTTGGAAGATTAAGAATACCTCTTTAACTTGAGATTTTGTTTTCAAGGGATAAATCTAGGTGAACCTAGAAAAAGCATCAACAAAGTGAAAATAATACAAGTAACCCTCACAAAATGGATATGGTGATAGTCCCCATACATCACTAAAAATCAACTCAAACGGTTCACTATAGGTTGTCTGAGAATTTGTAAAAGGAAGCTGGTGGTTCTTTCCACACTGACATGCATCAAAAAAATCTAAAGAGTTTGATGTCACACAAGTTTTGTTCATTTTATTTAGAACTTGCTTAAGAGCAGAGAATGAGGGATGACCCAATTTGTTGTGCCATGAGAACAAATCAGAGGCTTTATCACTAAGCATGCATTCTGGTTTTATTTGATAATTATTTATAGAAGTACCAAACTTAGAAGTTGTTTGAACAGTGTTTTTTATATCATTTTGGACAAAAGACTGCATGCCATCACAAGGTGAAAAAGAAGAAGCAGAATTTAAAGTACATGAATTACATTTGACGATATCAGCAGAATTAAGACAACTTGAATCTATTCCAGCTTGAACAGAGAGAATTAGAGCTGTATGATTCAAATTGAGAGGCTTTGTCAAACCTTTGTATTTAGTTGTTGTAAGGGTTGAAAGATCCAGTTGGTAGAGACCATCCTTTACAACCCCTTACAGCAACACTCTCTTGGATTTCTTGTCCTTAACAAAACAAAATTCAGAGTCAAACTCTACTGTTATGTCATTATCTCTAGTAAATTGGGATATACTCAAAAGTTTCTTGGTAATGGATGGGACATGTAAAATATATTGCAAGACTAAAGGTGTTTGTGGTTTAGAATGTGATGTAACTACACTAGGACCAACATGTGAAATAGCAAGTTGAGCACCATTACCTATAGCCAACTTGCCCTGCCCCTTGTAATCTCCTTTGAGAGTCAGGTTGTTGAGATCAGCAATAATGTGATTCGTAGCACCACTGTCAACAAACCAAGCTTGATCGTTGACTATGTTTGGTCCTGCAAAACTCACATTTCCACTTGGTGAAGTGTACACCAAACAGAAACTTTGAGGTCCTGCTTGTTGCTGCCATTGACTAGACTGTTGGTGGAAAGACTGAAAAGAAACTGGCTATCCTTGGGTGACCTGACTGTTGTGTGCTTGGTATTGCCCTTGCTGTGAATTAAAACCTTGATTCATGGTTATCCCGTGAAAATTCTCATCAAATCTCATATAACAAGCAAACACAATATGTCCACCACGTCCACATAGCTGACAATAGATTCGTGAACCAGAACGACCACCAAACCTGCCACCTCTACCTCTGTTTCCTGACCTGCTACGGGTATTGAAATTGCCTCCTCTTGGACCACTATATGCAAAATTTGCTAAAGCATGTAGCATTTCTAATGACATTATTGAATTGTGTTGAGCCAATCTGTTTAGTACCTCCTGTAGACTGATTTCTCCTTGTTTAGTGGTTATGGACACTACCACAAGATCGAATTCTGGTCCTAAGCCTGCTAAAACCTGTGAAATTACATCTTCATCAGAAAGTTGCTACCCAGCAGCTGCAAGATTTTCCCCAAATAGTTTCATCTTAAGTATATAGTCGCTGACTGTCATCAACCCCTTCTTTGTAATCTGCATTTCAATTTTTTGCTGCAAGATTCTAGACTAAGTCTTCTGTGCAAACAACTTTTCTAACATGTTCCATATCTCAAAAAATGTTGTACAGTGTGTCACCTGACCAAAAATACTCTCACTCAAGGTTGAATACAACCGGCACAAAAATACTCTCACTCAAGGTTGAATACAACCAGCACACTAACAACTGATTAGTTTTCTTCCATGCAAGAAAATCTTGATTAACTTCCCCTTCCTCTTCTCTGTTTTCATTAACCCTAGAAATTTTCTTGACAAATTTTGGAGGACACTTTCTAGGGTTCAAGACGTAATCTTCTAAATCAAAGGCTCGTATACTGGAAGAACTTGATGCCTCCAAAAATAGTAGTTATTTTGGTCTAATTTAATAGGTAACTTGAAATTTAGGTTTGAAGAAAGAAGAGAAACCTGCGATTTTGCCTGACACGACGACTGGTTCTCCTTCGTGTTTTTTCCAGTGAAGCTAACATCATCATTACTTGATTCTGATCTTGCCATTATTGAGATTGCGAGTCGAATGGCTCTGATACCACGTAAAATCTCAAAGAAAATAAACAAAAGCAAAAATGAACAAGGCTATGTCAGCCATTGAAGAAACTCGAGAACTTTCTATATCATTCAAGAATCTGGAAAAAGCGAAAAGTTGGTTTAACAAGACTTGAACTCAACTTATATATCAGCACATAACAGCCTCTGAACTATGTGCTGAGCTAGCTCTAAATGATTGGATACAAAACACTAAAGCATGTAACATTCACATGCCTAATACCTGTCAATCTATAAGCACCCCAGTACAAATTATAAACACCCCAGTAGTACTCAAATGCATACGGCGCATAACTCTAACAAATAAGCCCGACAATTTCATAACATTTTAAGTAGGATTGAAGAATTTTAAAGCAAAAGCAACAAATTGAGGGTTAGCTATTGCTTTCGCAAATGTTCCCCTCAAATGCGTAGTGAAGGAGTTTTTAATTAATTGAAGGCGTTGTCAAAGAGACAACACATTCGTAACATTTAATTTGTAGTAATTAAATATATTTTAAATAAATAAAAAGTATTAAAATAATCTTGGGAAGACATCTAAGATATAGTTGTATTAATTTCATGCAACGTTTCGAGATATAATGACATGTTCCCCACTTAATTCACATAAAATATTTCTATATATATGTTGACTTGTATATATATATAATGTATATGATGTGATTCATATCTAGAAATCAACATTAGCTTATCTTAATGTCTCGATTACAATTTACAAGATCCTTTAGTCTGATGATCTAGTATAAAATTTTATTAATTTAATTGGGATGAAGTATTGTGATAATAATAATGGGACACATGATCCTGAATCAACTGTTGACATAATTTTGTTTTTTTAACAAGCAAATATGATATTCTAAGACCATCTACAGTCCATACAGAATAAAAAACTTAATAGTTAGATTAAAATAGGAGCAAAAAATTATTAAAGATTATCACAGTATCTATACGTGGGATTAGTCAACTTAAATTATCCCTAACTAGCATTGTGTTAGAATTCAGATAAACTTAAAAATTGAATAAGAAATCTCCTACTCCTTCCGTGAGCTTTTGAATATTTAGTGTCACCCATTATCTTTATTACATGATTAGATTTGTTTTATGATAATCAGAAGTTTGTCTTCGTTCACATTTAAGCCCGTCATCAAAATTTAGATATATACCTATGTTTGCTATGCATTTAGCTGTTGAGAATATATTTGTATGTAGGTTAAATAGAAATGTTGGTCAATTACTAGTTTACAAGATATCTATAAATAGCCTTTTAAAAAATGGCAGTTTTAATTTTTACCTACCTATAATAGTTTTCAATATTTATCAATTATTGGCAATAGAAAAGCCGAAATACCTCTATAATACTTTAATATATTTTAAAAAAAATAATGAATACATAAAAATAAATAATTAACTCGTTGTTAATGTAAGTATATCTAAGAGTGATTCATGCATGTTCCCTCAAGGAGAGTGTGAATCATGTCCATTTTTAGGGAAAGCATGAGTGAAGCTGTGAAGCCCCCTAGAGGAGGGCACTTGACCTCCATTGATGGAGGTCATGCGATCTTTATCTCTCTAACTCCTGTACATGGAGTAGTGCTCCTCCCATAGGAGCGGTACGCCCTTTGAGGAGTAGATCCTCAACCCCTGATCGAGTCAACGAGTGACGAAATTTGGTTATTTATTTTTAAACTTTTTAATTATAATTATGAGTATAATTTAAAAGGTAGTTGGTGGCTTTTTTTATCCTAGGAAAAGCTTAAAACTATTCAGAATCAATAAATTTTGAGTTTGATTACTTTACTAGTTCGATTAGTTTGTTCAACAATAACAACTCTTAAATTGATTGTAAAAATGGTTATTGAAAAATATACAAGATTATTATTAATGTGTAAGTTTACTTAAACGGTAAAATAGCCAACCCATAAATTTAATATATATCTTTAGCTTTTTCAAAGGAACACAAATGTCTTTTGAAAAGGCATTTTTTTGCCTGTGGTTTTGTGTTTGTATATTTAACATAAAAAAGTATAGTTTAAAAGAAGAAATAATATATTTAAAAAAAAAAAAGAAATAATAAAAAATTAGCAAAAGGAAATATTGGAAAGGGAAAACTTTGGTTTAAAAAGAACTCTTACAGACAAGAGTCCAGTTTCCGGGAGGATGCCGCATGCACTAGATGCATAATTCAATCCAGTAAGTATCTCAGAATCCGGTTTACTCTTCCGATATGGTGGAGAATACGGTAGACCAAGAAATTCAGCTAAAAATAATACTTGAACGATTTAGTTTAAATATATTTATTGATGATATCACTTGCACATGCTTTGAGAAAAAATTGAAGTAGCTTACCAATAAAATCAGCAACAGTTTTTCCATTAGTGAATCTTCCAGATGCTTTGACAAAATTGGAACCATATGGTAAATAGTTGGCCTTTGCCAATGTTAGCAAATCGTTGTTATGGCCACTCTCCAAGAGCGATATCCAAAAACGTACAATGCAGGAGCAAGAGGCTGGATGCTACTCATGATCATCAATGGGAACAATAACAAATGCAGTGAAATGAACAACAAAGTGGTTTAGTGGGATGGAAGTGCTCATCACATGGACCATCATAGCACATGGGATGGGTGTCATCTATATTATTTAATTCAAAATGGTAAGGTTTGTTAAGCGTTTTTGACCTCGAAGCAAGTCAAATTATTTTTATTTTATTTTTGTGTTATGGCATAGACCACTTCGCTTTGTGATCTTATACAGCTTGTATCCACATTTAGATATTGTTAGATTATTTACATAATTCATACTCTTGTGGTTTGACCAAAAACCAAAAATTAATTTTACGATTTCCTTCGACAGTTCATCCAAATATATTTATAAGATGTAGTAATATTGAACAAAATGTTTACTAATAAAACCTCTTTCTAATGAAAAATAAATAAATAAATAAAGCCTCTAGTATAGACACAAATTTATCTTTTTGTTAAGTAAGCTTCATAAATAAAAAGAAAAATAATTTAACCAATCATATATTGCCACTTCAACAATAAAAAATTTTAATTTAATTTAAATAAATAAATTAGTAAATTTTAATAAAAATAAATTTAACTCCACCTTCTTCACTTAAACATTTCATATTTCAATTCCAAGCCCAAGGAAGATATTTTTGTACCTTTCTACTACCCTGAATTCCTTTTCTTTTCACTTGATTCTCAGTATTTTAGTTGTTTTTGACACCATGTATGAGTGTTTCAGGTTTTTTATAGAAGTTAGGAGTTCTAATGAGAAATGACGTGATCATGCATTTTGATATGGTTTAGCAGTGTTTTAAGCTTATTTTAGAGTCGCAAAAGTTGCCGAGTTGGATTACAAATTATAGAAGTTAGAAGCATTCTAGTCTCCGGTGCCACCATTGGCGCCACCTGCAAACGGAGGAGCTGAAAGAGGCGCCAGTTAACAGAACGCCATCAAACATTTTGTTGTGCGGCGCCAGGTTTAGCGTCACTTGGGGACGAGGCGTGAAATGCAGTGCCAGGGACTAGAATCGGGTTTCAGCAGATTTTTCAAGGGCAAATCCGAGTTTATGAAATTCAAGGGCTTTAATTCTATATAAACACCACTTTGCATATCCTTAACAGAGGAAGAGAACCCTAGCCTTCATTCTCTTCAAGAAACACTTACACTTCATAATTTTCATGTTCACATAGATTCGATTAAGTTTTCATCAAGGATTCATGAAGAACACAAGAGTCTTGACTAATGAGACTGTAAAAGATCATTGGGAGACCTTTTGACGGCATTTATGGGTGTTTTCTATTCTTGTTTTGTTTGTTATATATTGAATTTGATCATGTGTAACTAAATCAATTATTAGGAATCCTGTGTTACGTATACTTTGATGTCTTTTATATATAATTTAGTTATTTATTCATTTGCATGTTTTATAGAATATTTGATTGATTAGTTGTTAGACGTTAAAAGGAGACGTCTTGTTTGCATGCTAATAACCTAAATGAATAATAGCTCGATTATCATAATATTATGGAATTAAGTTATTTATGAGATTAATAGGTTTCTTAATTAGATGCATTGAATGACCAAAATATGTATGTGTAATAAGGGATTTAGAATGATATCTGTGACTGAACAAGTAGAATTCACTATTGATTCACAATTGACAACAACTTCGACTGCTTAGAAATCTAGAGTTGTGGGTGGTCAACTGGTGGATGATTAGGGATTTGGGTGATCAACTAGTGGAGTGGGGATGGGGTGATTAGGGCTTTGGGATGGTAACTGAAGGTGGGGTTTTTTTATTTTTATTTTTAATTTTTAATTCGTTTTAATTTATTTTTGTTTTAATTAATAGTTTTCTAATTTTGTTTTAATTTTATTTTAATTTAATTAGTAGAGTTATTAAAATGACTCATTCAATTACCATTATGTCCTTCATATTTAACACCAACCAGGTTTTTTAACCAATAAGGGGTGAAACATCTAATAAAAAAAATCTGAAGTCTCATTTCGATTAGTTTACTTTTCAGGGGTTGTTTTTCATAATATCCCTTTAGAGAATAATAAAAATGTTAAGGGTGGATTTTGACCATTTATAAAACTTTGGGTGGATTTAACCAATATTTTGTGAGATAAGATGGATTTTGACTATTTATGAAACTATGAGATGGGTGTTGATCTATATGATGTGAAACGAGGTGGATTTTAATCATATTCCCTTTTATTTAATATATCTTAATGAGATTTGGTTGGAATGTTCAAGGGGTTATTCTTCTTTTTTCAGATGGTTTCAGTTTGTTAAGGATTTTAGAATTCTTATTAGAAAATCTTTGTTCCTTAACCTAAGAAGATCAAGTACTTTCTTACACAGCCTCTTTAAAAAAAAAAAAAAAAATCAAATTCCACAATATAAACATGTAGGAATAAATTGTGTATTTTGGTGATGTATTAGAAACTATTTCCAATTTTGAAGCTTTTAATTTTTTACGTTTTTATTAACCTTTTTCATGTTTACTGCAGGCTTCATGTGCATGATAGTTTGAGAAATAATTTGAATCTCAAAATCTTTGGACTATTCAAGGATGCTGGGAACATCATTGGATTGACAATTAAGGACTTATCCTGCGATAGTATGTCAAACCCATGGGGTTTTGAGTTTTCGTTTCAGATTCTTCTTTTTTTCTCAATAAGGTTAGCCTTGGTCCTTTCTAATTCAACCATGAGTTCCCTTTCTTTATTATTGTACTTTCCTACAAGTTCTAGTTGTTGTAATAAGGTATGTTCTAACAATTTTACTTTGTCTTGAAGAGAACTACTTTTGAATTTGTTTTCTTCTACATGTCTATATAAAACTTTTTCTAAATCTAAAGGTTTAGGAGGAATCATTCTAACGCTCTACATCTCGCTTTTTAATTTAGCACACTCTCTATTTAGCTCATAGTTTCTATCTCTAAGATCTCTACAAATTTCTTCTAATAGTACAAGCTCACTCATAGTTTCTAAATTACTCTTTTTCCTAGATCATCAAAATAAAGTAAAGAAATTAGAAGCATTATAAATTAAAGATACAAAATAAACACAAGGGAATAAGCAGCACAATCAACTAAGTAGAATTTGTTACTAGCTTTTGTAAGGGAAACAAAGTTCAAATCAGAACTCAAATCGTAGGATAAGCAATTAAATACATACAAAGGATCACTACATGAAAAAACAAAAATATTCTTCATTATTAAGCCTCTCTTAAGGTGTCTTCTTATGGGGATTTTTCGACAAATTAGAACACAACAGACAAAATGCAAGGATGAGTGGCCAAACAGATATTTTGACAGGATAATCAATGTTTTGAAGATAAAAAGCATAGTCAGCTGCAGCGAACATACATTGGAAAATAGCACAAAGCAAATCACATAACATTTGTATAGTCAACTGATGCGAGTGGCCGGACTTGCTGGTGCATGACTTCCATGCGCCGCGGTCGACGGTGGTCTGTGGAAATTTTCCAGCTAGAAATTTTTTTTATTTTTTTCTCCTTTTTCATCCAAATTATTTATCCAATCTAATGGTGAACTAAATTATTTTATTTTATTTATTTCACTCTACAGGGAGCTCAATTAAAAATGTTTTAGTTTTAAATTAAATTTTATTTAATCTAAAATTAATCAGCTAGGAACATCATTAGATTGACAATTAAGGACTTATCCACGATAGTATGACGAACCCGTGAGGTTTTGAGTTTCTGTTTCAGATTTTTCCTTTTTCATTAACTCAATAAGGTTAACCTTAGTTCTTTCTAATTCAACCATGAGTTCTCCTTCTTTATTATTGTACTTTTCTACAAGTTCTAGTTGTTCTAGTAAGGCATGTTCTAACAATTTTGCTTTGTCTTGAAGAGAACTACTTTTTGAATTTGTTTTCTTCTACGTGTCTACATAAAAGTTTTTCTAAATCTAAAGGTTTAGAAATCATTCTAACATCTTACTTTTTAATTCATCACACTCTCTATCTAGCTCAAAGTTTATATCTTTAAGATCTTTACAAATTTCTTCTAGTATTACAAGCTCACTCACAGTTTCTAAATTACTCTCTTTTTCTATATCATTAATATCTTAAGAAAGTAAAGCGATCAAAAGAACTAAAAATTAAATACACAAAATAAACACAAGGGAATATCCAGCACAATCAACTAATTAGAATTTATTACTAGTTTTTGTAAAGGAAACACAGTTCAAATAAGGACTCAAATTGGAGGATAAGCAATTAAATATATACAAAGGATCACCACATGAAGAAACAAAAGTATCCTTCATTATTAAGCCTCTATTAAGACGTCTTCTTATGGGGACTTTTCCACAAATTAGAACACAGCAGACATAATGCGAAGATGAGAGGCCAAACAGATATTTTGACAGGATTATCAATGTTTTGAAGATAAAAAGCATAGTCAGCTATTGCCAACACACACTGAAAGATAGCACAAAGTAATCCAATAAAATCAGTGACCGTACCAAAGGGCCTTTGACTTGGAGCTGGATAATAAAACCAAGGTATTTTCTCCCTCCACCTCCAACCAACTCTTCCCACTCCACCCTTGTAAACAAGCTCAACTATGCAAAATAGCATGGTCGTAAATGACATTAACATAATTAGTACATATTGAGGTTTGTGCAAGGAAGAAAGCTGATCAAAAACAGCTGATGGAACCTCAAGTATAAAGTTAATGACCACAAACATCCGCTCTGCTGTAATCTGTTTAACAATTTATAGTCTCTTGCTAGTTAGATGCGAAACCAAAATGAATTAATATGTTACAGAAAGAAGAGATTAAGTAGTCATTTCATTGACATTTTATCCCTACTAGCTTTGATTGGAATAGAATTATGAATTGATTATACATAACTTGTCATCTTCATGTGTAAGCTAATTCATATAAGTCATATGTGGGATTCTCAATTGAAGCTTTGAGGACATTAATAAAAAATGTGAAATTCTTGACAGATCTTGATCATGTAACAACCCTGTCAAAACTTTAAAAACTTTGACAAAGATATTTCAAGATATATTTAAGACTTTTCACACCAGAGACATTAATATATAGTAAACTATCCATTCTAGGTTCTTAATTTTTGAATTGATAGATGTACCTTTTGAATCACACTGTTATCTTCATCGCCTCCATTTTGTTCTCCGATATCTATTACAGAGTGTGCAGGGGGCATCTTTTCTCGCTTCTTCAAGATACCATGGACAACTTGCCCAACAAATCGTGAATCAGACCTACCAAATATGTAAAACAATCTTTAGTAAGTTGTCGTAAATTACAAAGACACAGTTTATTTGGTAATCAAATAACTTTTCACAATCATTTTACATAGATTTTCTATTTGAATGATGAATATTTAATGATACCAACTTACCAAGTAATATATCAAGTAAAATCCTAATTATAAGTAATTCCTATACAAGCTTAGGTGATGGTTGGTTGACACAAACGAATCAATACTGAAAATACTTGAAACTACATTACATGATGATACAAAAAACAGATACAATAAACAAGGACTTTCCCATTCAACCAGGATATATGGACCAAAACAAATAAATAATTTTAAATAAACCAATAATAGATCCTGTAAAATTTACAATATTCTTAATACTAATCCATCTAGATTTTGTCCCAAATCTATTCCATATCAATGATTTGTACTGCCATATAATTCATGTTGCGTTATAAGATTCCGAGTGATTTGGGAAAGGATTTTCAAGAAAAGCTTTGCCACTGATTATCATTACTTTAAATTTAACAATATCCACCTAAATTTTGTTAGGCTTACATGTGACTAACTTTCGGTTTTTGTTTTAGTTTCCTCAAGAAATTCTACCGCCACGAATAAAAACAAGACTCAAACCTGCAGTTTCATGGATGTGTGGGGAATGAGCATGACGATGGACCACACCATTTTCCCTCCACTACCCTAAATTAAGACACTCCTTTGAGAGGTTTCCTTAACTTCGATGGACTAAGATTAATAATTGATTAGTGATCACTGTTCCGCTTGTGTAGTTTTTTTTTTTATTGGGGATGGAGAGGGGGGAACACTTGTGTAGTTTTAAATTAAATATAATAAAAGTAAATTGACAAATTTAATAATAAAAACTAGAAAGTAGAGGTCAAATTTCAAGCCTCTCCTCCCCTAATTAAAAATAATAATAATAATAATAAATAATGAAAAGCAAATCCATACTTATCTTCCCTGATGAGACCTGTTTCTCTCTATATTTCTCAACCAGGAATTATCTCTAATCTTAAATAAAAAAAAAAAAAAAAAATTGCAACTGATCCTTGAACTTAATTGGTTTCACTTATGAGAGGTCATGTATTTTTTACTCCAAAAATCTAACATATCTTGGTCTAGGTATCAAATAATTTCTCGTTTACATCATTAAATCTTCCTGAATTTTCTCTCAAGCAAATTAACAGTGAAATTTAAGACTTACTGGGAATTTCGAGAATCGAAACCCTCTAGAGTTGATATTTCCGTCAGAGCATTCCTCCATCTTTGCAGTAATTCATCCTCATAACCATCATATTCATGCTTCTTAAAAGCATCTGCGACACTCCCAGTCAGATTCCTCACATCAGACTGCTCTATACGATAAAAAACTGGTATGACAATCTGGTTGTAAACTTTCTTGCACTCCTGGATGTGAACAAGTTCATTGAGGCACCTTGTAGAACTGGCATAATATTTTGAGAAAATGACGACCAAGATCGTAGATTCTTTGATTTTTTCGCGAAAAGGTCGCGGCATATCATCTCCTCCTTTATTAATTTCGTCTTCGAAGTAAACAGCAAGTCCTTTGCGAACCAGAGAACGGTGAAGATGGCTGGTAAAATTGTCGCGGGTGTCCTGATCACCGGAACTGAGGAAAACGTCATGCTTGAAGGATGGAGGAGTTATAGAAGAAGATGAAGACATGAAAAGGTTTTTTCACTGATGAGGTGATAGATCGAGTTGCTCTTCAGATCTCTGTTTGATATACTCGAGAAATTACGCGTTGCAGTAAGTATCGTACATATTTCCAGGACAATTCAGGAAAGTAGGATGCTTCCTCACCTTTTTTCTTTTTGGTTTTTAAAACTGTACCTACATTTTCTAATGACAATTGACGTAGAATTTCAAATCCCAACCGAAAGTCAAAATTTAAAAAAATAATAATTAAAATAATTAAAAATAAAAATTGACTTGATATGGAATGGTAGGAAATTTGCTGGAACTTTACACATGATGCCGGGCAGTACAGTGGTGCAGTAAGTTTAGTAGATATCTCCTGCAACTTTCAAGGAGGGCATCTTCCCACTTCGGGACACTTTCATTTCTTTTAGAAGAAATGATAATACGTTAATCTACATTGATAGGTCATTGTCAAATTTTTATTTGAGTTAATTATATTAACTCTCCTTACTTTATATGAAATTACACTTCATCCAAAGATGTTAGTTTAATTATACTAACTTCTCATTAAACCATTGATTAACGGTAGACCACCGTTAAATTTAACGATTAAATATAATTACTCTTATAATCTAAAGATAAATTTATCCTTAATATTTATTTTCTTACTTCTTAAATATTTAATTAATTAATTTTAAAATTATTTATTCTTAAATATTTAATTAATTAATTTTAACATGATTTTTGAAAGTTTTGCTTTGTTTGATTTTTCATTAATTTATTTTTTTAATTAATTGTTATTAAATTTTATTCAAGATTTTATTGGTTGAATAAGAGATCTGGAAATATCCAGATGAAAAAAAAAAAAAAAAATCTCTTTTTTAATCAATAAATATTTTGTTAAAATTAATAAGTTTCGGAGTGTTGTGTTGGAACTTTACATATGATACCAGGCAGTGAACTAGTTTCAATAAGTTTTGTAGATATCTCCTGCAACTTTCAAGGAGGGCATCTTTCCACTTCGAGACACTTTCGTTTCTTTGAGAAGAAATGATAATACCTTAATCTACATTGATAGGTCATTGTCAAATTTTTATTTGAGTTAATTATATTAACTCTCCTTACTTTATATGAAACCACACTCCACTCTTAAATATTGGTTTAATTAAACTAACTTCCCTTTAAAAAGTTGAATAAAATGACAGTGGTAGATCCAGAAAATTTATTAAGGGGGGATATATGAACAAAGTAATAAAAAAAATATTTATATTTATAATGAACAATAATAAATTTATAAAACGAAAATTGACTAATACATATTATCTACAATGTTCTGAATTTTTTGAAAATTCTAATGTTTATTGATTCTAAATCCAGTAAAACTATAAAATAAAAATAAATAAATAAATATAAAAAAGTTGAATCATAACAATATATGGATAATTTTAATGTAATAACTTAAATGTTGAAATTTTAGGATTTATTGATGGATGTACATTAAATTTAAATTATTAAAAATAAATAAATTTTAAAAGTAATAAATTTACTAAGCTAACCTAGTAAGTGATAAGATGTCAAGTGAAAATGAAGAGATGCGAAATTAAGATGAACAAAAAAAAAAAAAGTTGTTCAACGAAATTGCAAATTGTCAATGGAGTTTGTGAAGCACACTAGGCCTCGTTTACTGTGTGAGATAAGATTGAAATATTTACATGAGATTGAAATGGATTGGATTAGATGAGATGAAATGAGATTAGATTAATTTAAATATAATTCCATGTTTGATGACATTAGGATAGGATAGGATTTAATAAAATTTTTCAATGACTTAAATGAAAATTTTCAAATATTTCACCAGTTTTTTTTCTTAAAAAAAAAAAAAATTCATTTCCTCCACTTTTGCCATTTCCAGCTCCTCCACCGCCACCCTCCTTCCTCATCCCCCCAAACCCATCCAAAACCCACATCATGTCTAGCGGTGGGATGAACGATTGAGATGAAAGAGGCGTCGATGTTTTTGAACGGTGGCAGAGATGATACAGATCTCAATTGTGAATCGATCTGATCGAATCAACTACAAATCGATCCGATTGACATGGATCGCCACCACATTGGTGAGTTTTTGGTTGGAGAACCTTGAAGGCAAGCGATTCGATCAGAGAAGAGAGAGAAGAAAGGAGAAGAGACGAAAAGGACAACCAATACTGGCATTAATCTACTTGAGGACAAGGGAGAGGCAATCGGTGGCAACAAAGTTGGAGATGAAGAAGCAAAAGAGGAGAGAAGGCAAATGGTGGGAGAAAATTAACCCACCTGCTTAATGAGTTTGAACTAATCCATTTTAATGTGATCAAATCTATGATACGATAACTTAGTGAAGACCACTTGATTGGACCAAATATGGGTTTGGATAAATTTTTTGTCCAAACCCGGTCTCAACCTAGCAAACAAATAAGCCCCAAAAGTAATAAATAATACTAGAGAGAATATGTACATGATTAAAAGAAAAAAATTGTAAAAAGAAAAATATTCATTAATTAGGGTAGGAAAAGAAAATATTAATTTATTTGGGGTAGGAAAATTATTAAGAGTAAAAAATGTATGCATAAGAAAAGTAATAAAAAATTAAATTAATTATATTAAAATAAAAGGAATAAATAATAATTTAAAAAAGGAAATAATAAAATGTTTGAAAAAAAAGACACATGAACAGAAAAAACGCGGCTGCTGGTGTTAAAAAGCAGCACCTTTATTTAAAAAAAAAAAAAAAATCAAAACAACACTTTAGTAAACTATCAAATCAAAATAAAAAAATTTTATTACATATCACACGCTATTGCACTGCTCTATGGTTAACTTTCAAATATTTTTCAAAATCCGAGCAGGAGCAATTGCCCTTCCTGGTTAAATTGTTCTCTATAAATTTATTTCATGTCCGGTTAAATAAAATGGTGCTTCCCAGTTTTTTCTTGCTTATGAGAGTGCGTGCAAAATGAGTTTTACCACTGCCATAACTTTTTTCGCCCATTATAATTATTGATACCCATTTATTTACTATATTAGTGACAGCTTCTCATAATTTAATTTGAACTAGAGAGGATGCGTTTGCAGGGCTACCAGTACCACTTGACAAATAATTAGAGTTCAATTTCTTCATATTTAAAATGTTTAATTCTGTAATTAAGTGAATTCAATTGCTTTTGATGTTTTGTCCTTTTAGTTGACTAACACAACATCGATTCAAAGAAACACTAAACATATAAATTTTCATTATATTTGCTGCATAATAATGTCACGCGTGTTGACCAGGACTCACCTGTACCTTACTCTTTTCACATTTTGGTCCTTCTGGTCTCAAAAGCTTTTTGCTTCCAGTGTGCTTTGCTTTCTACTGTTCGGTGTTTTTGCAGTAACCAGTTTTCACAGCTTGTTGCTTTCTTTTGTTCTCAGTTTTACGTTGCCTTTCTGCGTTTTCTTTATTTGCTTTGATTCTTGTTTCTGTTTCTTTAAAATCTTAAGAATACAAGGGAACGAAAGAGGTTTATTTGAGAAGCAGTGATAATATCTTAATCGACGATAGGTCATTGTCAAATTTTTATTTGAGTAAATTGCATTAACTCCCTTACTTTACATGAAATTACACTCCATCCTAAGATATTGATTAATTACAATAACTTCTCATTAAAGAGTTGACTAACGGTTGACAGGTTATTAAATTTAACTGTTAAAATATAATTATTCTTCTGGCCCAGAGATAAATTTATCTTTAATATTTATTTTCTTATTCCTTAAATATTTAATTTTTTAATTTTTTAAAAATATTTATTCTTAAATATTTATTTAATTAATTTTAACATGATTTTCGAAAGTTTAGTTTGTTTATTTTTCATTAATTTAATATTTTTTAATTAATTGTTACTAAATTTGATTAAAGATTATACTGGTTGAATAAGAGATCTGGAAAATGTCCAAATGAAAAAAGAAATATCCCTTTTTAATCAATAAATATTTTATTAAAATTAATAAGCTTCGTAGTGTTGGAAGTTTACACATGATGTCCGACAGTGAACTAGTGCAGTAAGTTCTGTACATATCTCCTGCAACTTTCAAGGAGGGCATCTTTCCACTTCGAGACACTTTCGGTTTTTTGAGAAGAAATGATAATATCTTACTCTAAATTGATAGGTCATTGTCCAATTTTTATTTGAGTAAATTACATTAACTTCTCCTTACTTTATATGAAATTACACTCCACCCTAAAATATTTATTTAATTAAACTAACTTCCTATTGAACCTTGACTAACAAATGGGTGTCAATTATAATGGACAAAAAAGGTTGTGGCAGTGGTGAAACTCATTTTGCATACACTCTCATAAGCAAGAAAAAACTTGGAAGCACCATTTCATTTAACCGGGTATGAAATAGATTAATAGAGAACAATTTAAGAAAGCCAGGAAAATGAATGCGGTTGATGTTGGTAGCAACACAGGTTTGGAGGAATCTCTTGTGTGGAAGACGAAGAAGGAAGGAAGAGTCTAATAGTGGCTAGGATTTGACAGCCATGACCACTGCCATTTTCCTCTCTCAAATGAGTGTAAGAGATAGGTGATGATTGTGGGTTTAGAGAGTTGTACTAATCTGACATGGAGCAGTTAATTAGGGTGTAAAATATGAGGAGATGGTGACAACAGAGACGCGTGGAGCGGGGAATTCACAAAAAAAGGACGGTTCGCTGTGGATGGTGGTCGTGAATGGCAATGGCGGAAGACGACTACGGATTTAAGAAGATGAAAAAGAAGATATGTACATTTTTGTTTTTGTTTTCTATCTAATAAGAGTTTGACTACTTTACCGGTTCAGATGAAATTATTCAAAAAGAATTATTAATAAAACAATCAATGAATTGATCATAACATTCTTCAATAATTATTCTTACAATCAATCCAAAAATTATTATTAAAGAAATTGGTTTGAGTAACATTAGCCAAACACTTAAATCAGTAAATTAGAAAACTCGTTAATAGATATAATATTTGTAAGTTCCCTCTTCTTCATTTTGTGTTTTAAGGCTAATGCGATCTAATTTTATTAGACAACCACTTTTCCTTTCGAAATGGAGATTTTCTCCATACAATCTAATTTAACTCTTTGAAATCTTGATAATCACTTTTCCAGAAAAACTACGTCCTAAATATTTAATTTTAGAAAAAGTCTAAAGTCACTTCATTTAATTCAACAAAAAATAAAATATTAAGAACATTTTATTTTATTTTAATTTACTCATTATTAAATTTAAATAATTTCTCAAGCTCATATTAAACTTTAATGATCTAGCAAGCTACTATGAGCAACTCAAAAGAACCTCATTTAGTTTTTTTTTTTTTTTTTTTTTTAATGAAATAAAGAACCTTATTTAGTTTGAGGTCGGATATATATGCATTAAGCATATATATTATGCAGTAGTTGTGCCAACGTGGGAAGATATGATGTTTGTGATGCTAAGCATCCCAATGTTCAAATTAAATCTCTATTTTTTATTTTTATTTTTTGTTATACTTTTTTTTTGTCTTTATTAATTCAATATAATTCTCAGATGCCTATTCAAATTCCATTCTCATCTTTATATTTGTTAAATCTTCCACACAAAAATATTTCAAACATATTTTGAACTAACAATGTTTGATTACCGGTCACCTTGTGAATTGTGAACCAAGTCAGTTAAAAGTTCAAAATAGTCCATATTAAAGCGTCACCAAAGAACGAGTTTTACAAAAGAGTAAATTACAATTTCACTACCCGATTGAAACTGTAATTTAAGCGGAGCAACTGTTTCGGTTTTATTGCAATTAACCCTCTCGCCGTTAGTGGATCTCCATTAGAGTTAACCGATTGAGGGATAAAATTGTCTTTTAACTTTATTTTTATTTTTCTTTTAAAATAAATTAAATAAATTTTAATTAAATCACTCCATAAAATTTAAAAGCATTGACTTGAAACAATTGAAGAAAAAGAACAACATTGTTCTTCTTCAATGAAAAAGAATAACATTGTTCTTCAAACACAAACCCCTCTTATTCACAACCTCAAACAAAATCAAACACAACACCCTTTTGTTTGCACCCATTCGCCAATTGTTGCCCCATCTTGTTCGTAACCCATGTTTCTCCAGCAACCTCTTCTTGTTCACACCTCTTCGCTAATCACCGGTGATCTCCTTTCCCCAACGACCTTTGCTTGTTCACCAATCGTCGCCCCCTTCCAGACCTTGAAACCTATCCAAACCCAGTTGCTTCAAACGTCATCTTCATCCTCTACCATTGCCAAAGACGCCATCTTCATCCTTTGGTTGATTTTAGAGTTGTTTTGTTTGAAAATGAGAAGAAGAGAAGAAGAATAAGAAGCGAGAGAGAGAGAGAATGACGAACCCATATCTGGGTTCGAACAAAAAGAAGAAGAAGAAGAAGAGGAAAGAGAGAGTGTGTGTGTGACGAACCTACCCAGATTTGAAGAAGAAAGAGAAGAGAAGAAAAAGAAAAAGAAGGAGAGAAGAAGAAGAAGAAAAAGACAGAGACAGAGACAAAGAGAGGGATGAACTTACTAGATCTGGGCTTCTTTATTGGTTTACTTTTTTGTTTTTTGTTTTTATGTTTGATTTTGGTTTTTATTTTGGTGGGTTTTTCTTAGATTGTGGCCTTATTGTTTGACAATAGAGCTTATATTAATTTAAGGAATTATTATGGTCATGTACTAGATTTTATGCTATTCTCATATGGTAGAAGATTTCTAGTTAATGAAGATGATGAATGTGTTGATTTTCTGGGTTGATGAAGCTGATAAAAAAATTTCCTATTAAATTTTTTAATTATTTTATGGGCAAATTGCACAAACCTCCCCTGAGGTTTGACAAAATTGCACAAAAATGATGATGTTTGGGTAACCTACACTAACCTCCCTTGAGGTTCCAGAAACTCAACACAAACCTCCCCTACTATTAGTCAACCATTAGTCAACTTATGTCAAATCAAAATTATCGAGGGTAAAATAGTCAATACACGTTATAAATATTTTAAATTAATATATATTAATTTAATTAATAAATAAACACATAAATTAAAAAAATATATTTTTAATTAATAAAATAATAATATAATAGTTATACCCTAAAAAAAAATCTTCATCTTCTACCTCTCCATCATCATCTTCCTCTTCCTCTTCTCCATTTCATCATTTTTATCATCCATCTCTTATTTTTCATCAAAATCATCATCTCCATCATTTTCTTCAAACCAACATCATCAAAATCATTCATCATCATCAAACCAAATATCACTCAAATAAAAAAACTTAAAGTTCACGAATTTTTTTTTTTAAAAAAAAAAAAATACCCTTTGGAGACCAAATCTGGTCTTCGGCGATTTGGTCTCCATCGCCGGAGACCAGATCTGGTCTCCCGCGAGGGAGACCTGGAGACCAGTGGTCTCCGTCGGCCTCCATCACCATGGAGGCCAAGAGACCAGTGGTCTCCATCGCCGGAGACCACTGGTCTCCTCTCCCATGGAGACCAGTTGTCTGGTCTCCGCCAGAGACCAGTTGTCTGGTCTCCGCCAGAGACCAGTTTGGTCTCTGGCTGGAGACCATAAAATATTCTGGTCTCCAGTGCTCTGGAGACCATTTTATCAGGTCTCCAGCGTGCTGGAGACCAAATAAAATGGTCTCTAACGCTGGAGATGGTGGTCTCCTACGCTGGAGACCACCCATTTTTTCTGATCTCCAGGAGACTAGAAAAAATGGGTGGTCTCCAGCGCAGGAGACCACCGTCTCCAGTTGGAGACCAGACTGGTCTCCGGCGATGGAGACCACGAAATTGGTCTCCATCGCCGGAGACAAGGATTTGGTCTCCATGGGAGACCAAGGTCTCCCATGGAGACCAGCTACTTTAAAAATATATATATATATATATATTTTTTAACTTTCTTTTTTTTTTTTTTAAATCAAATTAAAAAGATTTTTTATTAATTTTAAATTTAAAAAAATAAAATATTGACTTTAAGTTTGACCTAAAGGGTATCTTCATCTTTTCATACTTTTGACCGTTGACCGTCAGGATTTAACTGTAGTTGACTGACAGTAAGGGAGGTTTGTATAGAGTTTTTAAAACCTCAGGTAGTGTCCGTGCGAGTTACCCAAACTTCGTCATTTTTGTGCAATTTTGTCAAACCTCAGGGGAGGTTTGTGCAATTTGCCCTTATTTTATTTTTTTATTCAGTCAATTGGATCCATTTCAAGCACTAAGAGTATTTTGATCTTTTCATCACTTTGATACTATTCATATCAAATGTAACAGAAAATTACTAAGAGTAGGGAGGCCAATTACAATAAAGCTGAAATAGTTTCTCTGATTGAATTGTAGTTTTAATTGGGTAGCTAAATTGTAATTTACTCTTTACAAAATGCATAATCCTTCATCAAGAAAGCCTCATGATAAATAAATAAATAAATACACGCACACAAAATCCATCGCAATCCGGTCATTTTGAAGGGCTTGTAGCATGCATGGTCCATGGCTACACCTTTGACATTGGCTAGTTCGATAGGGCTTGTAGCCATAGCCAAAGCTTTTCTTTTTGCTTTTTTTTTTTTTTTGAAAAAAAAATCATTTTAATCCCTAACTTTTAAAAAATAATTATATTTTTAATTATATTTTTTAAAAAGACAAAATAAACCCTAACATTTCGTAAAAATATCTAATTAATCTCTTCCGTCAGTAACGGTTAAACCTAATGAAAAACATAAAAAGATTCATTTATCCTTGAACTTAGTTAAAATGGATAGAAAAATCATCATATCTCCATCCATAGTTAAATATTACAATAACATTTAATTACCAAATTACCCTTTGCTAGTTTTATATATAAATTTTGTGAAATTATAGCTTTGCTCTTGGACTCAATTTTTTTTTAGTATAGATTTTAAAAAATCATTAAACATTAAATGTTATTGTAAAATAGAATAATAAAATAAAATCATTAAATAATAAAAAAATCATTACGTTACAGTAAAGAAAGATATGGTCTCATCTATTGCGGTGAGAGAGACAATGTTACAACTGATGGTGAGAGAGAGACACGAATGAAATTTTTGGGTTTGATAGAATTGAAACAACATGGGGATGATTTTTTTTTTAATTATTTAATTAATTATTTTTTTTTATTAATGTTAAAATTTTCAATTCTTTTAAGCGTAAATATCATTTTTATTGTTTTTAAATTAATTTTTTATTTTTATTAAATATCTACTTTTTCATTTATTATAATTTTAAATTTTTTTAATTATTTATATTTAATTTTCCTTTATTTAAAAAAAAATTATCTGATTTATAAACGTGTCAAAATCTTAAGTCGCAATTTAAAATGATAAAATTATCCCTACATATCATGTCTCCATTAGATTTAACAGTCAGTTAACTGATAGGAGAGACTAATTTAACGTTTTTTTTCGAAACATTAGGATCTATTTTGTTCTTTTTCCAAAATATAGTTAAAAATTTAACTTATTCCCAAAAGTTAGGGGCTAAAATGATTTTTTTTTCCTTTTTTTTTTTTTAATCATTTGTATTGTTGTTAGCAGTCTTTATCCTCTTAAATAATTTTAATTAAGATAAAAATTGTCATTGACAAAAAAATTAAGATGAAATGTCAATAGATATTTATTGGATTGTAAATCGCATCAATCGTTATTTATTGAATAACGATGAAGAAAATTATCAAATTGCCCTTCTACCCTAACGAACTAAAGGTCACCGTTAGTTAATGATTCAAGAGGCTAAGTGCAATTAATTAATTAATTATTTGGATAGTGTTAGTAATGCTTGACTCAATTATTTGTGTTAGCCTCTTATAACTCATTTATTAATTTATTTTCTAAATGAACCCTTTTAATTCTTTTATTTAGATTTGTATATGTTATTTTTACCAATCTTGTACAAAAACAGTACATTGTTTATAGAAAGACTACAAAGAAATTTAATCTAAAAAATAAAGAAAAGCATATTAGCTGATCAGATCCTACATTGATGCTGCATGACAAATTTCAGCTTATTTTATTAGAGGTCTATGTTATTTTGTTCTAATATATGAAACAATTTAATCCACATTAATTTCACTTAATTTCAAAAAACTTTTTTTTATCACTCAATTAAATTGGTAATAAAATGTCCGTAAAAAGTGTATGCTACTCCAAGGATAAATATCGGATAAGAATTGAATGTATTCCATCAAAAGATGTCCAATGACCATTAAGTAATGTCAGGATATAACTTTCGAAAAATGAGACATCATAATTTAATTTTAACTTTTTTTTTTAAATATTAATTTTAAATTTTATATCTAGCTATTTTATACTTCCATTGCATTGCATGTAAAATACAGAGCAATGGTCCACAATATTAGCTGTCGAGTTGATATTTTGGATCCTTATAAAACCGTGTTAACATGGCATGTTACTTCCAACAGTACAAATAATAATTTCTACGCACCAACCTAGCTTTCTAGAGACAGCACGTCACCAATTGAGAATAATTATCCGTAAAGTAAAGGATCCTGCAAATTTGCCCCCTAAAAAATTATTCATCTGTAAATAGTAAACATGTCAATTTTCTTATTGAATAGGTTCCGATCCAATCGTAATTACTGCACACAAAATTTGCATATTCAAAAAGATGCGTCACACAAAACAGAACGTAGAAACTTGATTATCAAATTTGGCTTACATGGCATGCATAACTGAAAAGTATGACTGTTTTTTGTCAGTAAAATGTAAGATTTTGGGAAATCGTTTACATTGTATTTATTTTCTTTTTTTCTCTCATTTTCTTTTTCTTTTTCTTTTCTTTTCCAGTCATTCATAATCGTGTTGCTTTTAGAGCAAGGCTGAATGCCATCATGCGAATCATGCCGAAATGGGCATTGCGAGAACAATAGACTGCTGTAGAAGTTGTATGAAGTTATACAACCCTTTTTCTTGTTAAATGAATATAAATTTTCTACAATATTTGGAGGGAAAATTAATAAATTTCATGATTGAAATGCTAACTATTGTTATATACATATTCAAAATTATAATGCATTAAAGAAATTCCAACAATATTTATGATGTGGTTACTTCATGGATTAAGGAATGAAAATTTTTACTTGTTTAAATTTCATTCCGTAATGAGAATGAAAATATGAGTCTTATATCAATTTGGAGTTATGAAATAGAAATCTTATTCCCTCCACCCCACCTGAGAATCTCATTTTCATTTTTAATTTTAATTTAAAAAGTTTTTTATACCCTTATTTAAAAAAAAAAATAGAAACCTATTTTTATAACATTTTATATCCAAAAAAAAATCGTTATTTGATATATAATATAAATACATAATATGTTCTTTTAAAAATAAATAAATAAATACACAATATATGTATAATAATATTGTTAAGAAAGTTTACTTTTTTTAACCTATTATAACGATTTATATGACAACAATATGACACTACATCTTAAATATTATTTTTCATATTGTAATTAATTCATAATTTTAATTAGGAATATTTTTAAAACTTGTAATTAATTTATTCAGATTCCAAAATAAAGTAAACATTTTAATGAGAATACTATTGATTTCGATTTCGATTTCGATTTCGATTCTTACAGTTGAAGCAACTTATTCTGATTCCGATACATAATTTCAATTTCAAGCCATTTTGATTCTCATTTCGATTCCTCCAAGTAAAAATAATGTGAGAATACAATCTTGTATTAAATAAGTAAACATGAGAAGAATGATTCATATACAAACAAGACTAACGATTAAATAAAGTAACTTATCCAGTTATTCACTAGTCCAATAATTTTTTTTTTTTAATTTTTTTCCTCTTTTTTAATATTCATCCACTTTCATTGACCTATTTTTTAATTTTTAGGAACCTCTTCTGCGTAAATTATATATGAAACTATCGTGTACCGTATGTATAGGATACTCAAAGCTAATATAGTTAGTATAATTATTATTAAACAAAAACATATGCACCCTCAATCACATAATCTTCTACGTAAAGTGTTACATTCTCTTAATGCTTGCGTTGATATGATTATCAACATTTCGACACTCGACAGTTAAAAAAGTAAGCAATAGTTGTGCAAATACATTGAAGAATGACAGAAATCAAGCGAAAAATGTCCGAGGGACTGCCAAAAAACTTGTGACTTGGAGGTGGATCATAAAACCACCATACATTGCCCCTTCTTGTCCATGTAACTTTCTCTTGTCGAACCCTATAAACAATTTCAATTATGCAAACAACCATGGCTATGCAAAATGTGACCATAGCCATTAGTGCGTACCGACACTTATGAGGAGAGGAAAGTTGGCCGAATATTATTGTTAAGAGCTCAAACATAAAGCTTGTGACAGCTAAGATCCTTGTCAAAATAACCTGTGAAAAGGAAAAATTGTGTAATTGACTATAACTTTAAAAATAGAGTGATATAAATTATTGACAAACCAAGAAATATCTCACACAAAATAAGGGTTTATAAATTAAAGATTCATACAAATGAGAAGTGGCTGTCCTGTACAATTGTAAACTTAATGGCGAAATTTTTAAAAGCCTTTAGGCTTGATAGATGGTTACCATGTTTAGATCTTATCATGCTCTCACCTTTCTATGAAAGTCATTTTTTGGATGACTGGCCTCATTAATCTCGTTCTTCTTGTCCATGCAACTGTAGTTCTCAGTACGAACAGGAGAAACAATGTTGGAGTGAGCTTCATTAGTCTCCCGGACCTCCCCTGCATTAGTATCAAATTTATCCTGAATAAGATCATAACTAATGAAGTAAGTATAATTAAAGAAACATGAAAAGGGAAGGTCCAAAAGGACCTTTTGAAAATACATAGTTAAAAATTAATAAATAATTTAGTATTTGAGCACGATAAATATTAAATTCTGCATAGAATAAAGTATAAGAAAATACATTTAATCCTTTGAACTAATTAATACACTTCGGATCTTGAATATTAAATGATTAGATGTATCCTAGCAATAAATTTGCACTTTTATCATTGATATGCTCTTTTGTGCAGCATAACGAAATTTGAAACAAATTTCATTCTCCATATGAAGTAAGTGTTGACACACCAAGATCTGAATTTTGTTAAAATCATACCATCAAATTTGTCTATTCAAGCTTGCCTTCTTGCTCATTACATAAACTTTTTTTTTTTTTTTTTTTTGAAACTCATTACATAAACTTTTAAATCAAAGTTCCACTTTTACATAATGTGTTAATCATCAGGGGCATACGGTACCTCACCATTGAATGTTTTTAATTTTCTTTTTGAAAAATGTTGAAAAACTTTTATGCATTTCAAAAGTATTATTTTTTACTGAATTTATTAAAATAATTTTTGCATTTACAAATTATATTTCCAATTATCAAATGAAACTTGCAACTACAAAAAAAAAAAAAAAAAGTGATTTTCATTACACGGATGATTTACCACAAGCTTGAAGGATTTGTTAGAAAAACAACATTAACATGAGCTTTGAAAAGGCCGTAATAAATGTGAACTTAAAAGAAGTATTTACCCGGTGTCTTTTCACTACAACAAAACAGATTAATTATACCCGGATATCTATATTGGGCATCAAAGGCCCGATATAGATAATAATTATTTATTATTAAATTGAAATATCCAAACCGGGCCATTAATGGTCTAGTATGGATAATAACTTAAAAAAAAAATAGTTAAATGGCCCGGTATGGATATTAATTTTTTTTTTAAATAAATAAATTTAAGTATCCATGCCAAGCTACTTATGGCCCGATATGGATAATAAGTTTATTTTAAAAAAAATAAATAAATTTAAGTATTTATACCAGACCAATTTTTTCAAAATAAAAAATTATTATGCATACCGGGCCGTAACGGCCCGATATGGATAACCTTTTTTATTGTAAAAAATTAAATCTTTTCTATACCAAGCATTTAGTAGCCCGATATAGAAAATCTAGAATATGGGCGTGACCGGCAACCACACCCACCATTTTCAATTTTTCTTTCCTCACTATCTTTTTCTCTCACATCATCTCTCTCCCAAATCTTAGTTATCGCCCTTCCTTTGCCTATCATTCGCCACCGTTCACCTTATCACCATCAGTGAGCTCTTCTCTCCCCTTTTTCTTCTGCGTCTCTTCTTCTTCTCTTTTTCTTCTTCTTCTTCCCTCCGACCGTTCGACTGTCTCTTCTTCTCTCCCCTTCTTCTTTTTCTTCTCTTTTCTTATTCTTCCTTTTCTTCCTTCCGACCAACAGTATTTCGGCATTCGCCGTTGTGGCCATCCGACTATCTCTTCTTCTCTTTTTTTTTTTTTTTTTTTTTTTTCTTTTCTTCTCATTTTTTCATTTCTTTTCTTCTCTTTTAGCTACCACCGAGGTTATCCGCCATCTGAAGCTATCATCTTCGCCGATCTACGCCATTTCCACTATCTAGCATCATCTTTTTTTCGATCTACTCCTCTTCCATTGTTTTCTTTGTCAAGAAGGTATGAATTTTATAAATAATTAAAAAAAAAAACACTTAATCTATTTGATTTAGATGTAAATGGTGGTTTTATTTTTGATTTGGTTCTTTTATTTGTGTTTGAAAGTTTTGTGTGTTTGATTTATTTTTGTAGCATTTATTTTAATATTTCATTTATTTTTGTAGTATTTATTTTTTGTGTCTTATTTTTCATTTGGTTGTTTTATTTTTGTTTGAAATTCATTGTGGAATTTTGATTTTATGTTTTATAGATTTTGTTAGATATTGTATGTATTATTGTTGCTATGATTTTGGATTCTTTTGACATAAACATACTATTATTGTTGGGATAATTTTGTTTTGTTGGTTTTGTGATGTTATTCGCACAATTTGTTTGTTATTTGACATGTGGGTATATTTTTTGGTATGTAATTTTGGTAATTTGAGAAGATGGTTTTGTTTGTTGTTTACTAGATGTGGTGAATGTGTATGTGAATGTGATATTAGGTGAATGTGTATTTTTGTGTATTCAAAGTTTAATAAGTAATATATATATATATATATATATATGTTGGTGTGTGTGTGTGTGTGTTTGTGTATGTAAATACATTTTAGATGTACGCTGAAATTTGATTAATGGTTATTTGATGTGTGTTGTTACTTTTCTTTTAATATTAAATTATACATATTTTGTTAAAAATATATATATATTTTTATATTAAAATGTTTTCCATATCGGGCATGTGCCCTGTATGGATAAAAGTATCCATACCGGGCACGACCTGGTATAGATAATTATATCCATGGATCGACCCATTCGGATATCCACATCTATATCAGGTATTGCTTGGTATGGATACTACCTCTAACCATATTGACGGTATCCATGCCGGACACTCTGTCTAGTATGGATAGTCAACCATACCGGGCATTCTATTTTGTTGTAGTGTTTAAAAAGCCTGTAGTTTTTTTTTTTTTTTTGACATAATACATACACAATACAACACAGGTAATACTAATAGACTCTCTAGATAAGGCTTAGTGAAGCACGATCCGGAGCAGAGACTCCTGAGAGCAAGAGGATAGCTCTCGAGGGAGGGAGGATGAACCTATGTAGATAGAGAAAACTGCCACTAAATATTGGTGGCACACAAACTCAAACAACGCACTTGGCTCTTCGCTAGAAAGCAAAGGCAGTGCTGAAAGCCTGCGGTTGAGAAGTGTTATTTTGCTTTTAAAGAGTTTTACTAAATTATTAGTTTGGGTAAGATTACTTAAATTATTTTCTTCAATAGCAACCCTTAAATTTGTTATAAGGGTGGTTATTGAAGAATTTTATATTCAATCAAAAGGTGGTTATTAAAGATTTTTACTAGATAACTTTACTAAAACCAGTAAGATAGTAAAACTTAAAAAAAAATAAATAAATAAAGATTAAATAAATGGAGAAGCCATCACAACTTAATACAAAATCAGCAATATGCGCATGGAAAATATACATTTATAATGGGTATTAACCGATGTAGATGTACAATTTTCTTGCCGTGAATAGATTCTTATATGATATATCCGAACAAAAGCCAAGATGTTCTTTTTCTATTTACATATTTTGAAGGTAAAGGCTCACTACAACCTTCTTCATGTAGCTTTGTTGTTCAATTATTAAATTTTATTTGCATATCAAGGTTCACATAAGTAAAATTATTCTAATGTACTCTGGCGTTGTATCTTAGTTACATCCATGTTGATCAAACAAAGACATAAAATTGAACATTTCCATGCTAGTCATTGAATGTAATCTAGTGGCTCAATATTTATTAAATCCAAAAATTAGAAAACGTGTTGGAGATATTTGGCACTAGATCCTAGAGAAAGACTCTCTATCTTTTATATATAGGTGGAATTAAGATACGTACTCTTTTTTATATTTGCTGACACAAAATATTTTATAATAATGCAATGAAAAAGGAGGAAAGAAAAAAATAAAGAAATAAATTTCGACTTATTCATATAAGTGAGACTATAATATTATTTTTCTAACATAAAGTAATATTGCTCTCCATATCCAATTCAAAAATTTAAAAAGAAAAAGGAAGAAGTTTCAAGATATAAAAAAATAATAATAATAATAATAAAATAAAAAAAGGGCCACCAAGAATTTCTTAGTTAGTAATTGCAACATCGAATACATATACATCAAAATAATAAAAATGAAAACAAAAATAAAATACAGAAAATAAAAAAGAACTGCATTTGTCCTTTGGTGTCTGTGGATTGGACAGCTGGCTGCTTCTCAATTTTCTCTCATAAACAATAGTCAACAGTTAACTCTATGTTACTATAATCCTAAGGCCTAAACACCTCCTTGTTTATAAGAAAACATGGCCATCACACTAATATACACATTTTTAGAAGACTTGTATAATATATATAGTCCTCACTTGCACATCATCTCTTAATAAGAGTGTTTAAACAATTTCCTTTATTTTAAGAGGTCGAGAGTTCAAATTTATCAAGGGTTTAAATTTTACATTTGTCTTAAAACGTAAGGTGTAGATAATTCTCTTTAAATTTAAGTCCCCTTTCCCCATTGGAAAAAAAAAAGTTCAAATTTGTCAAAGATTTAAATTATACTAGTATCCTAAAATACAAGGTATGGATAGCTTTCTCTAAATTTAATCATCCTTCTTTCACAAAAAAAAAGAAAAAAAAAAAAAAAAGGTTTATTCACTTATAAAGTTAAATAATTAAGTTTTAGTTTTTTTTTTTTTTTTGCTCCAAATTGTTGCTGAAACTTATGTTAATAACTAATTACATAAAACTAAAACGTATAAAGGATTTTACCTTTATGTGAGAGTTATTTCTTGGATCATTTGCCTCATTAATATCACAGTAATTCCCATTGTTGGTGTAAACAGGAGAACCATCGTTGGAGTGATGTTTTGATGTTGATGATAAAATAAGATATTAAAATTTTAAAGCTATTAGATGTATCCAAACCGATAAATTTTGTTCCATTCTTTGTAAGTAAATATTATTGATCAAATTAATTTAACGAATAAGAATTTAAGATCACAATTTCATTCAAAGTGCCACATCCTGTCCATCTATATACAGGAATAACCTTCATCATTTACATAATGAGTTGATTACACGAAGACATAATATTCATTTCCATGTTAATCATTGTTTGAAACCTATGTATATAAAATATATGGTCTGGCTCTGGCTCAGGCTATAAAACAGGGTTGGAGTATGTTGTTCATGATAAACAATATATTTCACTTGTGTAAAATAAATAAATAGTGTAAAAAGAGAAGAAGTAAAACATTAATGGAAAAGATTGGTAAGCTAACACACCCACTATCAATATTTTTATATTAAGTGCAACATCATATGCATATATAATATATATGAGATACACACACATAAACAGAAAGAATTTATTAACCTGCATGGGATCTTGATTTGTGTGTATGGAGAAATCATGTCGGCGCCTGAAGAATGCCGTTGCCAAATATATCAATCCAAGTTTTCTCAATGAATCTTCTACCACATCATTAGTGGATTCGATATCTAACTGCTTCACTTGCTTTTCCATTAATTATGAGACAAGTGCCTGCAGCTCTCACAGTCTGTTCTCAATTTTAATTGTGCTAAAAAACAATATACAGCTCACAAATAGCTATATATGATTCCTCAATTGCAAATACGTTAATTCTTATTTATAAGAAAATGTCACCATCATTGCATGAACAAAGCCAGAATTCAAAATTTAGCCAAGTTCATAGAGTACCAGGCAATAAAATGATCATTTTTAGGGGAAAAATTGATTGTTGGGGTTCCGTCCTCTAAATTTATTCACTTAATATCATTAGTCTCATTAAATATCATTGAAATTTTCGTTGTTACAGTGTAAAAAGGAGAAACATTAATTCTTGGAGTATCAATATTCAACAATATCATAATCATCCGCGTTTCTTTTTTTTTTTTTTTTTTTTTTTTTTTTTTTTTTTTGAGAGAGACAATTATACACGTTTCTAATAGTCAGTATGATGGAATCCTGACTTATCAAGTCAATAAATTAAATTAAAAAAATAAAAAAGTTTTTTTGCCTTGTTAAATTGAGGGAAAATCTCAAAATACCTCCAAAGGTATGAAAATATCTAAATTTTATCACTCATTGTTTCATATTTATCCAAAATACAACTTGACATTAATAAAAATAGTCAAAACACCTCCTGAAGGCATATGAAAGGACGACAATGGTTCTGATGGTCACAGATTCCGTTAGGTTAAAATAGTTGACCGTTTGACTCCAAAAGCAAAAAAAAAAAAAAAAAAAAACAATGATAAATGAATTAAAATAATTTAATTAAATATAAAAAATTAAAATAAATAATATTAAATATAAAATCATAAAAACTAACATATTTTTATTTTAAAGTAAAAAATATATATAAAACCGAAATTTTTTGTTTTTCACAGCTCTTTCTCTTACTTTCTCTCTCTCTTCTCTCTTCCTCTTCTCTATCTGTCTCCAACTGGTACCCTTCACTTTCTTTCTCTATTTCTGGCCTGTGATGATCGTGGCTAATATCTTGGTGGTGACAACGATAATGTATTAGAGGTTGTAGTTCTCTCTCTCTCTTGGTCTCTCACCTACGTTTCTCTCTCTCTCTCTCCCTTCTTTTCCTCTCATTTGTCTCCACCTCTAGTAGTTTCTTCTCCAGCTGATAATGATGGTGGTGGCGTTGTGGGTTCGATGACGAATCTAGTCATTTTGTGTTTGGTGGTTCATGATTGATAAGTGGGTTTAGTATTTGGTGGTTGATGATTTTTTTTGGGTGGATCGATGATTGATTAGGTTGATGATATTTTTTTGGGTGGGATTGATGATTGTTAATGATAGTGGTTTCCACACACTTGGAAACCCAAAAAGTCACCGAAAACCCATAATTTAGGGGTTTCTAGCGACTAAAAACCCAAAATTTAAGGGTTTTCGACTATTGGAAATCTAGAAATTGTGGGTTCCAAGAGCCTAGAAAGGGTTTTTGACAACTGAAAACCTAGAAATTCGGAGAGAAGAAAGAGAGGGAAAGAAATTCGAAGAGAATAAACGTGGGAGAGAGAGAGAGAGAGAGAGAGAGAGAGAGAGAGAGAGAGAGAGAGAGAGAGAGAGAGAGAGAGAGAGAGAGAGAGAGAGAGAGAGAGGGAGAGGAGGGGAAGGGGGTTGGGTAGAGTAAGTGTTAGGGGGTGGAAAAAGAGAAAGATTGATGATGATGACGATCGATAATGATGAAGACGAAGGTTGATGATGACGCTAGTCCATGGCTTTCACTTTGTTTCTATTTTATTTATTTTTTTTTAACTTTTATCATTTTTTTTATTTTTTAATTTGGTATACTGATCTCTACCATCCATCTATATTGGTTTTTATTACTTTGTCATTTTTTATTTTAAAATATTATTTTATTATTATTATATTTTTAATTAAAATCTTAAGATTAAAAATGTTTTTTTTTTTTTTAACATTTGTCTAATTTTCTATTAACTTTCGAACGTTTGTGGGATTTTAGATAAAAATAAAATAGTGGGTGGTAAAATGATATTATTTCATACGTCACGTGGTTTTTTAGGATTTCCCCTTATATTAATTTGAAATTTTCAGAACTTCTCTTTTATCTTTTTTAAAATATCTTTTAACTCAACAATTAATAGTGTGATTGTTTATACTCATCTTCATTAAGGTGGAATTATTACCACTCATTAAAATGATTTAAACATCCATTTTTCTAAGAATATTTACATGACAAAATTATCCTTAAATAAAATTATAAAGAAGAATAAATACATATTAGTAAAACAATTTATTAACTTTTAAAACTACAATCAACTTTCCTTTTTTTATTTTAAGTTAAGGAAACAAACAAAAATCCATAAATATTTTTAATAGAAGATCTTAAAAAAAAAAAAGTTTTATAAATTTTATATATATAAAATATTCTTTTGATGTTTTTTTAAATGCAACACTCCTTTTAAATTTTATTTTTTATTAATTTAAACAATAAAAATTGATTAAAACACAAAATAATGTCTCACTATTAGTAAAACATTTGGTGGCTTAAATCTTCAAAGATGGCTTCTTCTTATTAAAATTAGGATTAGAGTTAGGAATTCATGTTAAAAAGTAAAAAGTAAAGAATAAAGATAGAAATTTTGTTTTAAATGAATATCATTAATGTTGTTTAAAGAGGGTTAATATTGGTATATTTAGGGTGCTTATAGTAATATGCAAGCTTTTAAATTTAATTAATGAGTGTATTAATGATGTGGGTGAGGAAATCATATTTGTCAGTGACAATGTCGGCACCATTTTCATTATTATTTTTATTCACTACTCTGGTAATTACCAAATGACCCCTAACTATGTGCATTTTTTTAAATATTTCATACCTTATATTTCACTGTTGATAAATCATTTATACTGTGTGAAATACAATTATATTACACAATATAAAATATAACTACTTTGCATAGCATGAAGTACAAGTTGATAAATACTCATCTTAGACTTTCCAAAATTTGTGAATGTTTCAAGTTTTTATCTTATTACTTTATTATTTATTTACCGTTTACATCGTGTGAAATACAAGTATTTTACACAGCATGAATTATAACTATATAAAAATAAATAAACAAAAGAAATTTAGCATGTTTTAAATCCAATGTGAACATAAACAATTAAATTATTAATTGTTGAGATAACAGATATTTTGTAAAAGTTAAAAGAGAATTGAAGATCATTTTCTCCACTTTTGATTTAATATAAGATTAATATTCTTCCTACACTTTTGCTTCTTCAATTTTTTTCCCTCAAGTTTAAAGGTTGCCGTTAGAGAGTATGTGTTTGTAGTCCAAACCCAAAGGAATTAGTCAAAGTAAGTCACAAAAGCAAGCAAAATGAACCATTAAGCAAAAAAAAGAGTTGATAACTAAGAACAACTTTTTTCTCCCTAATGTATCATGAGTATGGTTTATGGTAACTTAGGTGGTGTTTGATACCGTTTTTTAAAGTCATTTTCCATTTTTAAAAATGAAAAACATTTGAAAATGCATTTGGCAATCATTTTCAAAAATATATTTTTGGAAATGAAAAACATGTTTTCAAAATGTTAAGATAAAAGTAAAATATAACTTTTTTTCCTTTTTTATCATTTTCAAAAACCATTTTCTTTTGTATAGTAAATCTGAAAAAAAAAAAAAAAAACACTTATATCTAACAACCACATCATCATTTTTTCAATAGACGTAAAATCTCAGAAAACTCAGTCTCCCTTCATCTTTTCTTCCATAAAACAAAATCTCAGAAAACCCAAAATCTCTTTCACTGTGTTTCTCTCTCTCACAATCTCTCACCGTCTCTTATAGTCTCTCAACTTGGTTCGTTGGTTTGACGGCTACCACCAGCTCATCTTCCTTTCTTCCTCCTCCTCAACCAACAATATAAAACACCGCCATTCCTTTTCCCCTCCTCGTCCGGATAGAACGCCTCCAATTTCAAAATTGTCGCCAAGATCCTAGAGATTAAGGGGAACGCGTCGCTGATGGAGAGCCAGAATGCGAGAAGAAGGAAGCAGTTGATGAGTGAGAAAGTAGGATCGCACAACAAAGATGTGACGAAAAGTGAGAAAGGGAAAGAGAAGCTAGTTGATGAGAGTAAAAATGGCATGTTGATGGGCAATTTTTATGATTATTGGTCAATGTATGTGACTTGGATAGAGTGTTTGATTTTTTTGTATTTTTTGCAAAGAAATTGTGATTGAAGATCTAGATAATCTATATTTTTTGGTACTTTTTGGTTGTACTTTTTTTCATTTATTTGTTGGTAGATTTGGGTTTGGGTTCAAGGTTTTTCAACATCACATTAAAGATTTCATGTTTAAACCCAGATCTAGATTTTTTTTAAAAAATTTTATTTATTTATTTGTGAGGATTAAAATTAATATTTTAAAGATTGATGTCCACCATTGAACGATTGAGTTCAACATTTATAAAAAATTTTATAATTAATTAATAATTAATAATTAATTAATTTTTATATTTTTATTTTATTTTTTAGGGGATAAAAATTAAATAAAACCACTAAAAGATTATTCAATTTCTCCATAAAAATATATATATTTTTAAAAACAGTTTTCATCTAAACACATTTTTAGTTTTTACCTCTTTTTAAAAATGGTATCAACCGGTTTTTTATCATTTTTCATTTTCGAAGTGTATTTTAAAAAATGCTATCAAATGTATTATCATTTTTAAAAATGTTATTTTCAAAACATATTTTTTATTTTTTAAAATAATTTTTAAAAATATCATTTTAAAAACGTATCTAAATGCACCCTCACATATTCGTAGTTGTTTCTTGATTGTATTGTTTAAGGAGGCGTATGATATGTTTTTAAGGATTTTAATTGTGCTTTTCCAACCGGCTTATTATTGGACAATGGACACAAATTTTTGTAGTCAATGAAACATCACCTCAGTTCACATATGCAAGTACTTTTAGAGCTTAGGAGATGCCGACATCATAAGTCCATATCAACAGGCACATCAGACAATTAATTTTTTTTTAATCCCTAACTTATTGAAAGTTGTAACGTTTTTAGGCAATATGCATATTAGATTATTTGGTGGTCAACATTTTAAAATGCATCATTTTTGTCCTACCATTAATTAACAGTTAGTTAAACATAATGAACTTTACTCATCTAGATTCGTGGAAGTGACACATGGCAATGATTTTAAAATTTGAAATTGATAAAATTAAAATTATTTTTTTATTAATAAAAAAACTCAAAAATAAAAATTTAAAAATCATTCATAAAAGAACAAATAAAAAATGAAAAAAAAAATCAATTAATTTTAAATAGGAAAGCCACCTCCACTGGAGGTGGCCTTCGACTGTTGGTCTCCTCTGGAGATTGACAGCCAACGTGATGCGAACCCCGTATACCAATACGACACCCACAATCAAATTGAAACACAACCCCAAGAAAGATTAAAACATATTTATAAAGAAAACTTTGACCCATTGATTATGTCATTCAAGAACCAAAATTATAAAGAATTTTGACCCATTGAATATATGATAATCAAGAACCAAAATTATCACAAGAAGGATATTGACGCCACTCCCAAGACATAGATGAGAAAGTGGGAGATAAGTCATGGTTTTGATCGCCACAATCATAGCTTGATAAGATCATATGTTCAACAATGAACAAAAGAGAAACAAATCTCTCAATTAAACATAATTGGCTGTATTTTTTTATTCATCATCCTTTTTGCTTATGGTTTACAACATTTTTATAGGCAAAGAAACAAAACTTAGCATAAAACCCTAGCCCCCTAACAATTGGGCTCAACTAAACACATCTATGGGCTTAAATGAAATTAAATGTTTCAGCCCAAATAGCATTAGTTAAAATAAAATAAACTAATTTAATTTAAAACCCATTACAATTAAAATAAAGTTAGCCCAAATTATTTAAAGCCCAATTAACTTCAGTTTGCCTCTAATTGCCTTCAATTAGCATCCAAAACCTTCAAGATTAAGCCCAATTCCCTTTAATTGCCTCGTTGTCCAATTATCTCATTGTCCTCCAAGATTGCTATCTTGGTTTCCATCACAACGCCCTTACTCTCATCTAAGTGCGATCTCTTCCATCCAGTGGAAATCAATAGGCGTTCGATCTCTTTGCCATCAGAGGAGATTGAGCGCCCGTCGATCTCCTCTAGGTGGAGGAGATCTCTTTCGCTAGGGAGGAGATTGCCTTCCTTCACCAAGACAAAACCCATAAAACTCATTAAATAAGGTCCTTTTCTTTTCTTTTTTTTTTTTTCTTTTGAGGTAAAAACTCGTTAAATAAGAACTTCTGAAAATTAGTTCATTGAGTCTCCAACAAATGATATCAACAAGGTGATAGTAATCATTTGACGCATAGAAGTTTAGTTTAGATTCGATTATACATGATTTTTGAAGTACAAATGAGCAATGCATAGTATAATAGGATTATAGATTATTTTCAAGTTTTAAAAGAGTAACAAGTTTTATTTTAATGCACAAATTATTTATTATTTTTATATTATTACACTTGAGATTTAATGATATTGATAACATTTGATTTTTTTAAAGTTTTTTTTAATATATATATATATACACCCCAAAAGTTAAAATCCTGGCTCTGCCAATGATGCTAACTAATTTATTTGAAATTTATTACTAATCTACCTTTGACTCATTGTGTTTGACCAAAGATGGGGTGCTAAGTCGTTTGTATTTTTGTTTGAAGAATGAATAGTTTTGAATTTTAGTGTCTGAAATCTAAACCTGAATGATATCTACATATGTGTGTATGTGTACCTTTGAATGTATAGTCCACTTGTTTGTTTTATATAAAAAAATATATATATATATATATTTGTTTCTCAAAAAAAAAAGAAAAATAAAATTATCTGAAAAAAATAATTTAACATTTATATCATTTTTTTGATCAACTGTTGTGTATTTTTATTTAGTACAATAAATACACCTAAAGTAAATAATTTAACAATCATTAACCCTTCAATCTAGCACCAATCATCAAGGGATCCCTATATTCTCGCTCTTTCTTTCTTTTCTCCCCTCATCTCTCTCCCTCCCCATCTTTCTTCATTCTTCCCCTAGGTTTTTAGCCAATTGAAAGCTCAGAAATTTATAGGTTTCCAACCAAAAAATCTAGGTTTCTAAATGAATCGGTGAGAGGGTTGTCATCAAGGGAGGAGAGAAAGGAGAGAGAGAGAAAGATGAGGTAGATGCATCGGTGAGATGAGAAAGAAAAGGAGATATTTATTTGTTTATTTTTAAATAATTAAATAATATTTTATTTTGATTAATTTTTGTTAAAACGGTTTAATATATTTTAATATTATTTATTTTATTTTTTTATTTTTTTATTTTAATTAATTTTTCATCGTATATATATATTTTTTATCTTTGAAATCAAATAGTCAATATTTTCAACCTACCAGAATCAATGTCGGTCAGGGATATCATTGTCTTTTCACACGTTTTCGGAGATATTTTATGTAATCATATGAACATCATACCAGATTTTAGGTAAATTTCAAACTAAACATAATAAAATCAAGATTTAGATAAACTTTGAACGGTTTTTTTGGAATTATCCCGTAAAAGTAAGAGAGAGAAAAGTATGATGATGGTGGGACCAATTAGAGAAGGTAAGAGAGAGAAAAGTCTGATGATGGTGATTTGGTGTAACGTGTAAAATCATAACCAGGTCAAAGGACAGTAAGGGAGAAACACATGTTATTTCAAAAAATAAAAAAATCATGTGACGTACTTAAAAAAAAAAACACATATTACATTTCATGCGGCAAAATTCAAATGGAACTCAAGCGCAAGAAATGCTTTTCAACCATTTTAAAAAGTATCTAGTTTTCCTAGAATCCAAAATTGTTGCCTTATTTCATGCAAAATCCCCACTTGCACATCATCTCTTAGTAAGAATATTTAAACAATTTTCTTGATTTTAAGAGGTCAAGAGTTCAAATTTATCAAGGGTTTAAATTTCACATTTGTCTTAAAACGTAAGGTATGGGTAATTCTCTTTAAATTTAAGTTCCCTTTCCCCGATGGAAAAAAAAAATCAAATTTGTCAAAGGTTTAAATTATACCATTATCCTAAAATATAAGGTATAGATAGTTTTCTCTAAATTTAATCCTTATTCTTTCACAAAAAAAAAAAAAAAAAGTGTATTCATTTAGGGGTCGTTTGTTTTTTTTGTCTGAAGACTGAACAGTGCTGCTGAAGACTAAAGACTGAATAGTGATTAAAACCTGAAATCTGAATGACATATTTGTTTTTTTTTTCCTTTACCTCTGAATATATAATAATCTCGTTTGTTTTTTAAAGTTAAAATTGTCTAAAAGCTAATAATTTGACATTTATATCTTTTTACTATTAGTTTTTTTGAAACTTTATTTAATATAATACAAACAATTATAATAAATTATTTAAAAAATACTAAATCACTTTTATGTATATATTAATAACAGTTTTTATTCAAAATTAAAATATAATTAATTATTATAGTAAAGTAATTTTTTAAAATTATATATACAAAAATAAATTATTATAGTAAAGTAAATTAAATATATATATTTAAATAAAAATAAACAAAATGTTCTTAAGTTAAAGAACTATTACAACAAAAGTTGAAACTGTAAAGTAATATATATTTTAGTCATTGTAATATTTCACTGATTACATTTTAAAATAAATCTGTATAATGTAAAATTAGAACTAATTTGGAAATATGTCATTTTGGAAATGATAGATTTGGAAGAATATATATAAAAAATCATTAAGTGATTTCTCATTAAGTGAAAAGTCAAAAATTGTAGCTTTTTATATTCAGCGATTTTTGAGTCGTTTTAAGTGGTTTGATCAGTTAAAAAAACAAACAAAAATCACTTAAAATGTATAATTCAGACTCATTAAATGAAAAGTGATAAAAACAAACGACCCTTTATAAAGTTAAATAATTAAGTTTTAGTTTTTTGTTTTTGCTCCAAATTGTTGCTGAAACTTATGTTAATAACTAATTACATAAAACTAAAGCATATAAAGGATTTTACCTTTATGTGAGAGTTATTTCTTGGATCATTTGCCTCATTAATATCACAGTAATTCCCGCTGTTGGTGTAAACAGAAGAACCATCATTGGAGTGAGGATCATTCTCCTCTGCTGGGTTATTATCCAGACTAACCTGTATAAAAATATCCTATTAAGCTAATCAATTAAATAAACAAAAATTTCACCCAAAAAAAAAAATTCATAAACACATTTACAAGACACGAAAATTAATAGATATTTTGACATTGACTATAATAAAATTAATAGTAAGTTCTGAATATCAAAGAGTATTATAAAATACATATAATGTTTTGATGTTGATGATAAAATAAGATATTAAAATTTTAAAGCTATTAGATGTATCCAAACCGATAAATTTTGTTCCATTCTTTGTAAGTAAATATTATTGATCAAATTAATTTAACGAATAAGAATTTAAGATCACAATTTCATTCAAAGTGCCACATCCTGTCCATCTATATACAGGAATAACCTTCATCATTTACATAATGAGTTGATTACACGAAGACATAATATTCATTTCCATGTTAATCATTGTTTGAAACCTATGTATATAAAATATATGGTCTGGCTCTGGCTCAGGCTATAAAACAGGGTTGGAGTATGTTGTTCATGATAAACAATATATTTCACTTGTGTAAAATAAATAAATAGTGTAAAAAGAGAAGAAGTAAAACATTAATGGAAAAGATTGGTAAGCTAACACACCCACTATCAATATTTTTATATTAAGTGCAACATCATATGCATATATGATATATATGAGATACACACACATAAACAGAAAGAATTTATTAACCTGCATGGGATCTTGATTTGTGTGTGTGGAGAAATCATGTCGGCGTATGAAGAATGCCATTGCCAAATATATCAATCCAAGTTTTCTCAATGAATCTTCTACCACATCATTAGCGGATTCGATATCTAACTGCTTCACTTGCTTTTCCATTAATTATGAGACAAGTACCTGCAGCTCTCACAGTCTGTTCTCAATTTTAGTTGTGCTAAAAAACAATATGCAGCTCACAAATAGCTATATATGATTCCTCAATTGCAAATACGTTAATTCTTATTTATAAGAAAATGTCACCATCATTGCATGAACAAAGCCAGAATTCAAAATTTAGTCAAGTTCATAGAGTACCAGTCAATAAAATGATCATTTTTAGGGGGAAAATTGATTGTTGGGGTTCCGTCCTCTAAATTTATTCACTTAATATCATTAGTTTCATTAAATATCATTGAAATTTTCGTTGTTACAGTGTAAAAAGGAGAAACATTAAATCTTGGAGTATCAATATTCAACAATATCATAATAATCCGCGTTTCTTTTTTTTTTTTTTTTTTGAGAGAGACAATTATACACGTTTCTAATAGTCAGTATGATGGAATCCTGACTTATCAAGTCAATAAATTAAATCAAAAAAATAAAAAAGTTTTTTTGCCTTGTCAAATTGAGGGAAAATCTCAAAATACCTCCAAAGGTATGAAAATATCTAAATTTTATCACTCATTGTTTCATATTTATCCAAAATACCACTTGACATTAATAAAAATAGTCAAAACACCTCCTGAAGGCATATGAAAGGACGACAATGGTTTTGATTGTCATAGATTCCGTTAGGTTAAAATAGTTGACCATTTGACTCCAAAAGCAAAAAAAAAAAAAAAAAAAAGCAATGATAAATGAATTAAAATAATTTAATTAAATAGAAAAAATTAAAATAAATAATATTAAATATAAAATCATAAAAAATAACATATTTTTATTTTAAAGTAAAAAATATATATCTATAACTGAAATTTTTTGTTTCTCACAGCTCTTTCTCTTGCTTTCTCTCTCTCTTCTCTCTTCCTCTTCTTTATCTGTCTCCAACTGGTACCCTTTACTTTCTTTCTCTATTTCTAGCCTGTGATGATCGTGGCTAATATCTTGGTGGTGACAACGACAATGTATTAGAGGTTGTGGTTCTCTCTCTCTCTTGGTCTCTCACCTACGTTTCTCTCTCTCTCTCTCCCTTCTTTTCCTCTCATTTGTCTCCACCTCTAGTAGTTTCTTCTCCAGCTGATAATGATGGTGGTGGCGTTGTGGGTTCGATGACAAATCCAGTCATTTTGTGTTTGGTGGTTCATGATTGATAAGTGGGTTTAGTATTTGGTGGTTGATGATTTTTTTTGGGTGGATCGATGACTGATTAGGTTAATGATATTTTTTTGGGTGGGACTGATGATTGTTAATGATAGTGGTTTCCACGCACTTGGAGACCCAAAAAGTCATCGAAAACCCATAATTTAGGGGTTTCTAGTGACTAAAAACCCAAAATTTATGGGTTTTCGACTATTGGAAATCTAGAAATTGTGGGTTCCGAGAGCCTAGAAAGGGTTTTTGACAACTGAAAACCTAGAAATTCGGAGAGAAGAAAGAGAGGGAAAGAAATTCGAAGAGAATAAACGTGGGAGAGAGAGAGAGAGAGAGAGAGAAAGAGGGAGAGGAGGGGAAGGGGGTTGGGTAGAGTAAGTGTTAGGGGGTGGAAAAAGAGAAAGATTGATGATGATGACGATCGATAATGATGAAGACGAAGGTTGATGATGACGCTAGTCCATGGCTTTCACTTTGTTTCTATTTTATTTTATTTTTTTAACTTTTATCATTTTTTTTATTTTTTAATTTGGTATGCTGATCTCTACCATCCATCTATATTGGTTTTTATTACTTTGTCATTTTTTATTTTAAAATATTATTTTATTATTATTATATTTTTAATTAAAATCTTAAGATTAAAAATGTTTTTTTTTTTAAACATTTGTCTAATTTTCTATTAACTTTCGAACATTTGTGGGATTTTAGATAAAAATAAAATAGTGGGTGGTAAAATGATATTATTTCATACGTCACGTGGTTTTTTAGGATTTCCCCTTATATTAATTTGAAATTTTCAGAACTTCTCTTTTATCTTTTTTAAAATATCTTTTAACTCAACAATTAATAGTGTGATTGTTTATACTCATCTTCATTAAGGTGGAATTATTACCACTCATTAAAATGATTTAGACATCCATTTTTCTAAGAATATTTACATGACAAAATTATCCTTAAATAAAATTATAAAGAAGAATAAATACATATTAGTAAAACAATTTATTAACTTTTAAAACTAGAATCAACTTTCCTTTTTTTATTTTAAGTCAAGGAAACAAACAAAAATCCATAAATATTTTTAACAGAAGATCTTAAAAAAAAAAAAGTTTTATAAATTTTATATATATAAAATATTCTTTTGATGTTTTTTTAAATGCAACACTCCTTTTAAATTTTATTTTTTATTCATTTAAACAATAAAAATTGATTAAAACACAAAATAATGTCTCACTATTAGTAAAACATTTGGTGGCTTAAATCTTCAAAGATGGCTTCTTCTTATTAAAATTAGGATTAGAGTTAGGAATTCATGTTAAAAATTAATAAGTAAAGAATAAAGATAGAAATTTTGTTTTAAATGAATATCATTAATGTTGTTTAAAGAGGGTTAATATTGGTATATTTAGGGTGCTTATAGTAATATGCAAGCTTTTAAATTTAATTAATGAGTGTATTAATGATGTGGGTGAGGAAATCATATTTGTCAGTGACAATGTCGGCACCATTTTCATTATTATTTTTATTCACTACTCTGGTAATTACCAAATGACCCCTAACTATGTGCATTTTTTTAATTATTTCATACCTTATATTTCACTGTTGATAAATCATTTATACTGTGTGAAATACAATTATATTACACAATATAAAAAATATAACTACTTTGCATAGGATGAAGTACAAGTTGATAAACACTCACCTTAGACTTTCCAAAATTTGTGAATGTTTCAAGTTTTTATCTAATTACTTTATTAATTATTTACCGTTTACATAGTGTGAAGTACAATTATTTTACACAGCATGAATTATAACTATATAAAAATAAATAAACAAAAGAAATTTAGCATGTTTTAAATCCAATGTGAACATAAACAATTAAATTATTAGTTGTTGAGATAACAGATATTTTGTAAAAGTTAAAAGAGAATTGAAGATCATTTTCTCCACTTTTGATTTAATATAAGATTAATATTCTTCCTGCACTTTTGCTTCTTCAATTTTTTTCCCTCAAGTTTAAAGGTTGCCGTTAGAGAGTATGTGTTTGTAGTCCAAACCCAAAGCAATTAGGCAAAGTAAGTCACAAAACCAAGCAAAATGAACCATTAAGCAAAAAAAAGAGTTGATAACTAAGAACAACTCTTTTCTCCCTAATGTATCATGAGTATGGTTTATGGTAACTTAGGTGGTGTTTGACACCGTTTTTTAAAGTCATTTTCCATTTTAAATGAAAAACATTTGAAAATGCATTTGGCAATCATTTTGAAAAATATATTTTTGGAAATGAAAAACATGTTTTCAAAATGTTAAGATAAAAGTAAAATATAACTTTTTTTCCTTTTTTATCATTTTCAAAAACCATTTTCTTTTGTATAGTAAATCTGAAAAAAAAAAAAGAAAAACACTTACATCTAACAACCACATCATCATTTCTTCAATAGACGTAAAATCTCAGAAAACTCAGTCTCTCTTCATCTTTTCTTCCATAAAACAAAATCTCAGAAAACCCAAATCTCTTTCACTGTGTTTCTCTCTCTCACAATCTCTCATCGTCTCTTATAGTCTCTCAACTTGGTTCATTGGTTTGACGGCTACCACCAGCTCATCTTCCTTTCTTCCTCCTCCTCAACCAACAATATAAAACACTGCCATTCCTTTTCCCCTCCTCCTCCGGATAGAACGCCTCCAATTTCAAAATTGTCGCCAAGATCCTAGAGATTAAGGGGAACGCGTCGCTGATGGAGAGCCAGAATGCGAGAAGAAGGAAGCAATTGATGAGTGAGAAAGTAGGATCGCACAACAAAGATGTGACGAAAAGTGAGAAAGGGAAAGAGAAGCTAGTTGATGAGAGTTAAAATGGCATGTTGATGGGCAATTTTTATGATTATTGGTCCATGTATGTGACTAGGATAGAGTGTTTTTGGCAAAGAAATTGTGATTGAAGATCTAGATACTCTATATTTTTTGGTACTTTTTGTTTGTACTTTTTTTTATTTATTTGTTGGTAGATTTGGGTTTGGGTTCAGGGTTTTTCAACATCATGTTGAAGATTTCATGTTTAAACCCAGATCTAGATTTTTTTAAAAAATTTTATTTATTTATTTGTGAGGATTAAAATTAATATTTTAAAGATTGATGTCCACCATTGAACGATTGAGTTCAATGTTTATAAAAAAATTTATAATTAATTAATTAATTAATTAATTTTTATATTTTTATTTTGTTTTTTAGGGGATAAAAATTAAATAAAACGACTAAAAGATTATTCAATTTCTCCATAAAAATATATATATTTTTAAAAACAATTTTCATCTAAACACATTTTTAGTTTTTACCTCTTTTTAAAAATGGTATCAAACGGTTTTTTATCATTTTTCATTTTCGAAGTGTATTTTCAAAAATGCTATCAAATGTATTATCATTTTAAAAATGTTATTTTCAAATAACATTTCAAAACATGGCAATGATTTCACATGGCAATGATTTCAAAACATATTTTTTATTTTTTAAAATAATTTTTAAAAATATCATTTTAAAAAACGTATCTAAATGCACCCTCACATATTCGTAGTTGTTTCTTGATTGTATTGTTTAAGGAGGCGTATGATATGTTTTTAAGGATTTTAATTGTGCTTTTCCAACCGGCTTATTATTGGACAATGGACACAAATTTTTGTAGTCAATGAAACATCACCTCAGTTCACATATGCAAGTACTTTTAGAGCTTAGGAGATGCTGACATCATAAGTCCATATCAACAGGCACATCAGACAATTAATTTTTTTTTAATCCCTAACTTATTGAAAGTTGTAACGTTTTTAGGCAATATGCATATTAGATTATTTGGTGATCAACATTTTAAATGCATCATTTTTGTCCTACCATTAATTAACAGTTAGTTAAACATAATGAACTTTACATCTAGATTCGTGGAAGTGACACATGACAATGATTTTAAAATTTGAAATTGATAAAATTAAAATTATTTTTTATTAATAAAAAAACTCAAAAATAAAAATTTAAAATCATTCATAAAAGAACAAATAAAAAATGAAAATTAATTTTAAATAGGAAAGTCACCTGCACTGGAGGTGGCCTTCGACTGTTGGGCTCCTCTGGAGATTGACAGCCAACGCCCTTACTCTCGTCTAAGTGCGATTTCTTCCACCTAGTGGAAATCAATAGGCGTTCGATCTCTTTGCCATCAGAGGAGATTGAACGCCCGTCGATCTCCTCTAGGTGGAGGAGATCTCTTTCGCTAGGGAGGAGATTGACTTCCTTCACCAAGACAAAACCCATAAAACTCATTAAATAAGGTTTTTTTTTTTTTTTCTTTTGATGTAAAAACTCGTTAAATAAGTTGGTTCATTATTATAGAAAGGAACGGGTGGCTTAAAGTTTTCACCTTGTTTGGTACTGTAGGGGTCCCATCCTCCTCCTCACCAAATCATAGTTTTTTCTCAGTTATTTGGGAAAAATAATATATCAATAAACCGTAATATATAGATTTTGAAACGAATGTGCTGATTATCATAGAAGGAACCGGTGGCTTGAGGATTGCACTTTTCTGGTAGTATAGGGGTTCGATGACCCATATACACATTTTTATTACTATATTTTAATTTTTGTGAACATATGTTCAACCCATATATAAGACAAACATATTCACATTTCACACAACATCCTGCTAAGTTTTCATAAACAAGAAAATCATTTATGGTCCACATTAAAATAGCCTTTAAGTTAAAGGTGGACTTAGTAGATGAATCATACACTTGTGCTCTCGAGTACCATTACTCATTCAAATCTTCAATTAATGGCTACAAATATATATCATTCCCTTTTTTTTCCTAGAATTAGTAGTGTTAGCATCAAATTTTCTTTTGACATATACTTTCATGGGGGTAGATTGTATGTAGCTAACACCACCAATCAACAACTATAGGTTGTGCTTAGGTTGCTATTAGGGTTAAATCCATCCATAACTAAACTCAACCTCAAATTGAGTGGTTCTGAAGCAAAAGATTGCCACATTCTATCTATAGTCTTCCAAGCTTCTGAATCAATGGGATGACATATCTTTCCATCTTAGTTTGTATGGGTAGAATGTCATTTCAGTTGTTAGCTATTTCCGTTGATGTAAACATTATTCTAAACCGCCTAATGATTAGGAAGAATTGAAGTGCTTTGGCTGGTACTCCCTTATGAATCTTTTTAGTAATTTTGTTTACTTTCCATCTAGAAGTCTCATATTTCAAACATTCTTTAATGATGCTCCCAATTCTTTTCTAAATAAACAACAATCATTGATGCATGCATGGATTTTTTCATACCCTAAATCAAACATTTTTTGTCTCTAACGATGTTAAGAAGTTCATCAAACCCTTTATCGGATAAACCATACATAGCTTTATGTTTATATAAAGCTACAATAGCCGATAATTTAGTGTACTTAGAGCAATCTTCATACAAATGAGTTTCAACGTATTCCAAATTATCAGTGATGTCATCTCTTACTTCATCATCAGGTTTAACATTACAATTGATAGGCCCTATTCTTTAGGCGACTTGTCGGCAACCTCACAGTAGCTTTCCAGCGGATATCTAATCCGACTGAGAAGTTCCTGTGAAGCTAAACCGTCTAAACCGTCTACTTTTCTAAATCTTTTCTGTACTTTACTAAACTTTCTTTAAAATACGAAAATGGGAAATTTTTTTTTTTTTTTGTTCAACCATTTACAAACGAATTTATGAATTAGCATAACGACTATTTTCTAAACATGCTGCCCTGCAAAAAATACTTTTAAACACTTCTATAATAAATCAATTCTCAACAGTTAAGCATCAAACCCTAAAATCATCTTCTACAATCCAACCACAATCATGCTTTTAATTATTATAAACTCATATGCATAGATAAAAACATAATAAAAGCACATATCTACTGTTGAAAACATAAAAGATATAATATACTAAAATCAATCATAAGTTCTTCGCTAATCATTATTTATGTCAAGCGTAAAATGGGAAAAGTTCACTTGTGATGACTAAATGAGTTCAAATGGAAGAAAAAAGTCGATTGATAAATGAATTCCAATTTGTTGACTATTACTTATCAAATCTTGCTCTATAATCTGATTGGATCGTGTAGTCCAAATAATTCCATACCATGACGTATCTAGAATAGTAGTGATTAACGACAAAAAAATACTTGTACAAACCAGAGAAGTAACCCCATCCCCAATAGTCCAAAGATAAAAATGAAAATCTCTGGAATATTTACCCATTGAAAAATCCCTAACTTTAGGTCTTTTTTAAATTGATTCAATTGTAAAATAGAAAAGTAAAATATCATAACGTGTGTATCCAGGGAGTAGTCGCTTCAAAGTCAAAGTGAATTCTCCCTAGATACTTCTATTCAATTAAATTCTGGTCTTAATATATAGATTGTGCTAAAGGTTCACCTTTTTTTCGATTTTTAAGAAAAAAAATGAACTAAATTAAATTCTCATTAAGCTTTAAAATTTATCTTTCTATATTCGCGCCAAGCATAAACTATAAAAACTTTGCTCGTAATGGTTAGAAAATACATAAAGTATAAAATATTAAATTCTCATCAAGCTTTATTCGAACAACACACATATTCCAAGTAGCCTTGGTGACTCTTAAAAGTCATTCTATGCCCCTTACCGGCTCTCCATAAATTCACTAAATCGCCTCTAGCGATTTCTGGATTCATTTCGTTTCAATCCGAATTTTCTTCGGAAGGGTCGTTTTTCTAAGGTACTTCTTAAGCATTTTAATACTCATTTATACTCATTTTAACAAAATTAAAATTTTTTTGAAAATCCTTCCGAAATTTCAGTCGGGGAATTATTTCCATTTATCTCTAAATAAATTTCAAAAATAATTCATAGTCACCTAATCAGTCACCTAATCACCAAATTGATAATTGGGTGCCTTTAATCTCCTGTTCAAATGGATTTTTAGATGATCAACAATATTCATCTTTCCGTCCGTAAAGGCATTTTCATTAAATCACATTTGGAGCTCTTAAAAATTATCCAAACGGACTTATTTTCACTCTATTTCAATTTCATTATAACCTAATTCCTATTCTGAAACTTGTGATTCACTTGATCCATCTTTTAGAAAAATCACTATTCATCCAAAAATACTATTCATTTAGATTTACTAGTCATCTGAAAATACTATTCATCCAAAAACAATATTCCTCTGATTACAACAATCATTTTCAAGGTTTGTTTGTCTCCTTATACATTCCAAATCTATTAGAAAGGGTTCCTCATGCATGAACTAAGTTCTATACTGAGGATCCATCCTATTAATGAGTGCTCATATATTATCTTAATGTGATGATACCTTCCATTGAGACATTTTACACAAGGGCAAAAAAAATGAAAGTTACAATATATTAAAAGTTTAAATTTTATGTCTTTATAGATTGAATTTATGATATTAACCTTGAAAATCTTTAACCACTTTTTATCCATTTGAAAGCATATAACACTAAAAAACAAAACATGCAACAATATAATGTTAAACTATATTAAAATTATTAAACACTGAATAAAAAAAACAATCAAATTCACATACACATACACATTCACCATATCTACATATATTACAATCATCTAATATATTACTTATCATTCTTAACAAACTATCATATTCATACACAGTTTCCACACAAAACATAAAAAATATCATAACTTTAACCTTTAAAAAACATAACAAAACCATCAAAAGAAAATTACGCCAACACGCCAACAACAATATTATATTTATGTCAAAACAATCCAACATCATAACAACAATAATACATATACGATATCTAATAAAATCCATAAAACACAAAATCATTAATTGAAACATCAAAAAACATAAAATCGTAAAGTTTATACCTTCTTGACAAAGAAAACAACGAAAGAGAAGTATATCGACAAACACGATGGTGCTGGCTGCTGAAAAAGCAATAGATCAAACTTATATGATAGCATCGAAAGGTGACAGTGCTCGCCGGCGGCTACAACAGAAGAAAATAAGTGAAAAAATGATAAGAAAAGAAAAAAATAATAAAAAAACGACGGTTGGACCGTCGCACCGACAGTCGGAACAAGTCCGACCGACGATCACAAAAGGAATAAGTCCAACCAGTCGCATGGACGGAAGAAAAAGAAGAAGAGGAAAAGGAGAAAAAAAAAAGAAGAAGAAGAACAACAACAACAACAAAACGATGAAGAAGAAGAAAAAGAAGAGTGAAACTAATTCCATTTTTTATGGGCCCTTTTCTGATGAATTTGAAAATGGAATGAGATATAAGAAGTTTTCGTATGCTGAACTAGTTAAGACTACCAACAATTTTGGAGACAAACTTGGAGAGAATGGTTTTGAGGCAGTGTATAAAGGATTCTTTGAAAGATCTGAATTGTTTTATTACAGTGAAGAATTCGATTTCGAGGCACGCTAAACAAGTACGGAATTTGCTTCAGAAGTGAAAATCATTAGTCGATTAAGACACAAAAATTTGGTTAAGCTTATAGGTTGGTGCGATGAAAATGAGTAATGGAAACCTAGATTCCCATCTTTTCCAAAGGAAAAAGCATGCTGCCGTGGGATATTAGATTCAAAATTGTATAAGGTCTGGCCTTGAGATTGTTGTATTTGCACGAAGAAGGAGACTAATGTGTACTGCACAGCGATATCAAATCAAGCAATATTATGTTGGATTCAAAATTTGATACCAAGTTTTTGGACTTGCTAAACTTGTTGACCATGCAAAAAGGTCTCAAACCACTGCTTTGGCTAGGACCATTGGACACATAGCTCTCAAATGCTTCACAACAAGAAAGGCTAGCAAGGAATCAGATGTCTTCAGCTTCGGAATTGTGGCACTAGAAATTGTATGCAGGAGAAAAGCAATAGAAAAAATAGCCACGGAAGCTCAGACTTCACTGCTAGCTTGCATTTGGGAATTATATGGACAATAAAAGCTTCTTTGATGTTGTTTGACAAAAAGCTATGCATGAACTTTGATAGGAAGCAAATGGAGTCTTTGATGGTCGTATTGTGGTCATATTTCATCTCCCACTTATCAACAACTAACGTTTTTTGTTGGCTGATTCAAAAACAGTCACTTGTTTATAGTATTTTTCATTTAGTTGACTAAGTAAACAATGATCAATAAATTGCCTAACTTGACAAAGTAAACAATGATCTTGTGCTCTTACATAACATAGAAAATCATCTTTAAAGTTTGGTGCTACAACTCTGTATAAATTATTTTAGTGAACTGAACATTTATAAGTTATAGTTATAGACATCGAAGACCGACCAGAACTTGAGCTTAAAGCAGGGACAGTAGCCATGTCATATTTGGCGAATGAAGAAATTGGCAATGGTGACTCAAAATTAAGAACTTGTATAGCTCAGGTTTCGATCAGGATGAGCACACCATAATCCAACGACCATCAAAGACTCCATTTGCTTCCTATCAAAGTTCATGCATAGCTTCTTATCAAATAACATCAAGAAGCTTTTGTTGTCCATATAATTCCCAAACCCAAGCTAGCAGTGAAGTCTGAGCTTCCGTGGCTATTTTTTCTATTGCTCTTCTCCCGCATGCAATTTCTAGTGCCACAATTCCGAAACTAAAGACATCCGATTCCTTGCTAGCATTTCTTGTTGTGAAGCGTTGGAGAGCTATGTATCCAATGGTTCTAGCCAAAGCAGTGGTTTGAGACCTTTTTGCATGGTCAACAAGTCTAGCAAGTCCAAAAATTTGGTATCAAATTTTGAATCCAACATAATATTGCTTGATTTGATGTCGCTGTGCAGTACACATTGGTCTCATTCTTCTACTTTTTCGTGCAAATACAACAATCTCGAGGTCAGACCTTATATAATTTTGAATCTAATATCCCACGGCAGCATGATTTTCCCTTTGAAAAGATGGGAATCTAGGTTTCCATTACTCATAAACAAGAATAAATTATCTTTCATCGCACCAACCTATAAGCTTTATCATATTTTTGTGCTTCAATCGACTAATGATTTTCACTTCTGAAGCAAATTCCATACTTCCTTGTTTAGAGTGCCTCAAAAATCTTCTTCACTGCAATAAAACATTCAGATCTTTCAAGAATCCTTTATACATTACCCCAAAACCACCCTCTCCAAGTTTTTCTCCAAAATTGTTTGGTAGCCTTAACCAGTTCAGCATACGAAAACTTCTTAGGTCCTATTCCATTTTCAAATTCATCAGAAAAGATCCCATCAAAAATGGAATTAGTTTCACTCCACTTCCTCTTCCATCTCCTCTTCCATCTTAAAATAAACAACATTATCCTTAAACCAACAACCAGCACACTTGCTCCCGCAATTATGCCTGCCATAAATGTTTTCTTCTGTGTTTTTCCTTTTTGTGTCTATTACTTCGTCTATTTTTCCTTCTAGGCAATATCGACATGGCTTGGGCTAGATACAACCGTCTTGCATGGCCGAGACAGCTGGAGTTTGATTCGGACCCGATACTTCCGTACAGGTACGTTTCAAGGTTCATACGACGATACAGTCGTGCCAAACCATATTTACAAACAATGCCAGGGAAAACTTCAACGACTTCCCTACTTTTACGACTTGGTTACAATTCTTTATCTTCCTGAATGACAGTTTCATAAGACGCTCATTTGTGATCCTCAAATTGACAATCGCTGGTGACACCTTGTCAATTGTTTCCAAAAGCACCCACCCGCATAGCAATATGTTTTTTTTTTTTATCTTAAGCATTGGAATTGAGGAACAAGAAATTGGAGTGAATCTAGTATTGAAGAACCTTTGATACCATCACAATTTCAGTTCAATCTCAAAAATTCTAAAAAAATCTTAAAAGGCCATAATCAATCATAATTTCAATAAGTTGAAAAGTAGAATATGGAATTTAAATAAGATAATACTAACCCATTACTAACCCATTTCTAAGATCTTCAAATACATGGTCTATATATGTTGAATTTCCAAGACTAATCATCCAAATGCGAAATGCTCTTTCTTCTCTAGAAGTTTGAGTGTCATCAAGTAAAGTTTCAAGGAAAGAGATTTGTTTTGTTCGGGTTTGAAGCCCATTCCTGCACATAAAGACCGTGGTTAGCTTCCACACAATCAACTCTTCAAAGGTGATTGTTTGTATCTGAAAGTAGAAAATTAGATCATCAAATTAAAATGGCTGCTTAAAAAATGATAACTGAAAGTAGAAAATTAGATCATCAAATTAAAATGGCTGCTTAAAAAATGATAACAGCGTGGTATACAATATGAATCACAAAAGATATAAGGAAGACATCAAAATGTTTCCAATAGTTTGTATATATGTGGATAAGAAGTTCCAACTTTATGACACGGCATTTTTCACAATATCAACCTGTCAGTGCCTTACGTCATCATGCCTTGGCCAATGCGATTCTTAAATGAATACAGATTATGACAATTCCAAAATTTGATCCCATCAATAGGTTCTGTCACTAAAGTGTTCTATATCTCATCAGAAATAGCACTAGCAACAGCAGACACCAGTAGGAAAGAAAATAAACCTAATTACAGATCAACGATATACAATAGCTTGTAAACTTTGTACTTGAGAGTGACTGACCTGGAGATTACCTAAAAGTGAACCCTATATTACAGGAATTATTTTAACTCGAGGATTTACGGATAATGGATGCAAAAGATAGATGATGTGTTTCTATGTCACTGGTTCATTATGTGCTACGATAATCTAAAAAGATGAAACTCTTAAAATTAACCATCTCAAAGAAATAATTATCCCAAAGAGCATACATTCTTACCTATGCTGGAAAATATGTGCAACAATAGCAAGATTAAGATTTGGGGAACCCTCCACTATATCCCAAAACATTATAGACGTATGCATTTTCATGGATTGTGATTCTAATCAAGTTGCAAAGCAGCTCTATATGTCCTTGTTAAGTGTCGTTTTAACAAACTTAAAGTTGTAAAACAGCTCTCTATATAACCTTGTTAAGGTTCTCTTCAATAATTTTGAATTTAGCATGCTAAATGACTATACTAAATTGTGCTTCGAGCAACGCATATCACCAAACAATCAAAAATACAATTCAAATTTTGAATTAAAGCCAGCACATCTCTTCAGAAGCTCAAAATTTGAACTCTTATACTCAGCATTAAGATACCACAAAGCAGAAACAGATGAAAAAGAGATAAAGAACCATTAGGAGAAAAGACAAAGATATAATTTAAATTTTCAACATTACTCGTCTACCTTTATATCAGAAGAGAAGTTGGTCACTATTTTCTTATATCCAGCTTTCTTTAAATGAAAATTAATTCATCCACCTCAGTAAGATGTTCTCCGGAGGTAGACTCCTCAACTCTTCCACATCCTGCTGGTTTTCAAATAAAAACCAACTCATGTCAGCAACATCAGTTATAGAACACTAAGCATGTGAATGGCCAAAGACACCAATACTTTGTTGAAAGAAGATATTTTTACCTTACTATCATCATCAACCAACTGCAACAACTGAGGTGTTTTCTTCAGGTTGAGGTCTGCCAACACAATTGTATCTAGAATAGCAAAACAACTACTAAAGTCAAACAATATTACATACACATTAGGAAAACAAGTAGTTACATAGTCAGCATTGTCTATCAACTATAAACTCACAAGAATTTTACCTTAACGATTTGTGAAATCAGTCCAAGAACAAGATGGCACTGAAATAGAACCAAAAAAGATTTGTTTTTTACTCATCATTGAAATTGCAAAAACTTGGATAATTTAAAATAAAAACAACGAGTAATAGAACCTAGAGAAACAAAGGGGATATGATATTCATTGAATTCATATACATACCCTTCCTTCAATGAAATCTTGGGTCCCTATATTGACTAAAGTACATCCAATAGCCTTGGCAGAGTTAATAAAAAGTGTATGGTTTTCATTCCTTTCCCAGGGATCAAGCACTCTCTTGGTGTTAATAGCCTTTCCATCGATTGTCCAAGGAAGGCAAGAACCACCACATTTATAAGCTCGCTACACACAAAAGGAAAAAGAAACCTCTCTTCACAATCTTAACAAACCCACTAGCACAAAACAATCAAGTTCAAGAACAACTCAATTTAGCAGAGAAGAACCGAAATGCAACAATTAATGTTCATCAAACAAAAACTGCAAGGACTTGAGAGAGCAATCAATCGAATGTTGAATTTAAAAGACAAGACTGAGAGAAGAGACAAACATCTTGAATGAAAGCAGCTCGCTGTTCTTCTTTGAGAGACTCTCCGATCACTTTCAATCTGGACATCTTGGAGGCGTCAGCTTTCCACTCTTTCTTCTCATGCTCATGAACTGCAGTGCAGCCACAAACAACAATCTTCAAATCGTGAAAAGTAAAACGGATCAAAATCACTGACCAAAAAAATGCGAAAGCTTACATGAATCTTCAAGCTCCGGAGCTCCACCTGCGTGAACTGGCTCTTAAGCCAAGGATCCAACACCAGAATACTTACGTATGCAGACATTTTTGGAAGAGACAGTTGTGATTTTCTTTTTTGTTTTGTTGGTTGCAATTTCTTCAAGTGAGTGTGCTCCAAGAACCACCTATTGTCTCTGCTCTCTCTCATTTCACAGATCACAAGAGAGCATTGTAACCCAGATAACAAAAACAACCAAAAAAACAAACCCAAGTAACAATTATATTTTCCTCTTCACCAGATTTGAAACTATCTATCTAGTTGCACTAAAAGACTGTAGTAGGTGGTTGTTAGGTGTTACAAGTAAGAGCAGAAGCTGACATACAAACACAAATAACAAGATTGTAACTCACCTAACTTGATTCTTCTTGAGAGATAGTCCACCAAAACTATATATATATATATTCTAATAAATAAATAAAGGGAGGTGCTTGAAATGATGTTCTTGCTGCCCAAAAACAAAAAGAAAGAACACAAAGAAGAGGAAAGTTGGAATGCTTGCACACACAAGCCATCAGAATAAAAGGTATCAGAATAATACAATTTCGACCGGTGTTTTAATGAATTGCATCAGATCCCACCACATACATAATTGATTAAGTTACGTTTTCCCTTTATTCTCATTTTTCATGTAGTAATAAAAATACAATCACAACACGCAAACACTAGCAAATATATTCAATGCACCTAGCAAACATATTAGCTACTATCTCCATTGGGAAAGTCAAGGCCTCTAAACATTTGTTTTTTCTTCTCTCTCAACGTGTGGGGACCCTCTTTTCAAAAAAAAAAAAAAAAAAACCATGTGGGGACCCTTACTCATCAAAAGGAGACTACTGTGACATCCATTGCTTTCTTCCTAGTTCTCTCTAACGAGTGGACTTCGAGAGTTTTTCTGTTTTTATTTTTCAGACTCAAATGAACACTTCTCGGGCACCAAACATCAACTTTTTCCATCAAATTGGTGACAACAATCAAATCAAGTATCAAGCATCATCCACAATTTAGAAAGATATCAACTTCCATGCAGTAAATATATATATCTTGGCTATTAAAACTCATGCAAAAGCGTCAATTGTCAAGGATTTTTCAACCGAATCATCTTTAGAAAACATGTCAGTACAAACCCAGAAATCTCACATGATTTTAGTGATAATGACACTCGGAAAGAAAATAAACCCTCAATAAATAATTGATGTCACTCACTAATATATGGAAGAGTGAATTTAAATAAAATCTTAATAATGATATCTCACACTCTCACCCAAAAAAATGAAAAATATATGCCCACAACTTTAGAAATAATAAAAGAATGATCTTGCAAGCATCAGTCAACCAAAACTTCTTTTTTTTTTTCCACTTTTTTTTTTCTTTTAAGTATTACCACATTCAAACAATCCACATCACTAGCTTCCCTGTCAGATTATAGATCTCCAGAATCAAGGAGGACTTTCTTTAGGGATGTAATGTTGGCTAGAGACATGGTTAACAAAGAATGAGATATATGGACATGTATAGATCTCCAAAATCAAGGACTTTCTTTAGGGATGTAATGTAGGCTACAGAATGGGATAGATGGATATGCAAAAAAATGTTTAAGAAAAATAGAGTTTTTCCGTGAATTCAAGGTGTATTATATATCTTGTCCTTTTTTTTTTTTTTTTTTAAATTTGCTTCTGCATTTTTTGCTTTTTTTTTTTTTTTTCCAATACACGTGCAGATTTTTTTTTTCTTTTTTTTTGTTTAGATATGAACACCTTTTTCTTTATGAAGAGCAACTCTATTTTCTCATATATTAAAAGGTATGGAAAACTTGTAAAGTTTTGGAAAATGACTCCAAATTTGGTGTAAGGTGGATGTTTGGCTACCAAGAAAAAATGGTCTCATTAAAAGCTCAAAACGGCTAACAAGGGAAAAATAAAAATATGTAATATTGGGTAGATTGGAAAGGCTCAAATGATACAAACATGATGTGATTATCATCTTCAAGAGATCAAAATAATCATTCATGTACACTAATTCAATGAACTTTCAAATGTAGTCACATTTTTTTTTCTTTTTTTTTTTAAGTGAAGGTTGACAAAAGCAAAATTAAAGTATAGAGATCATAACAAGTAAATATCAACAATGAAGCTGTACAACCAATAATGGGCACAACATGGGTTCTCTCCAAGAAAAATATAGGCTCAAAAACTCACTTGGATAAACGAAATTCTTTGACATGTCAACTTCCAATGATTCAATCTATATCACCTATTAAACTTCTTCTTTCACACTTGTCAACAGTCAAAACATATATAAACACATAGCATGATAATTCTCTAAATCAAGGATGATACCAAATACTAGAAATCAAAAGTCATCACTTCATTCAACTTCTCCAGGTTTATGGATAATAACCAAGAAAACAGTACAAAAACACATGTATAAACGTTCAAGTATAAATCATGAAATCAATTTTAATTAAAAAATTTCAGCCCTTACCCTCAAACCTATTCTAAACATTGTCCTTAATGTTTCCTCTAAATAATATCCACAAATGCTCAAACAAGCATCCAAAGATGTAAGGAAATAAAATGAGACAATACAAAATAGTAAGGGAGAGATCACACCTTGTTGGCTTCATCATGAAATCTAACATAAGTAGCTAGAGACTTTGACGGCAGACGACGCAGCACCAGCCCAGGGCTTTGACGTCGACGATCTCGTCAGAGTCTGGTAGGCGGTCGAAGTGGTCTATTGGTTCCGTTAACTGAGAGGACGTCAGCGATCCTGTTGAAGACGAGGACGAGCAGGAAGATTCTTAGAGCTAAGAACTCTAGTGGTACGATCTGGATCAACGGCTTCCATACGATTAAGAGCCACTCAGACCAGGATGGAAGATAACTGATATATATAGAAAAAAATCCCACCTTTATTGGATGAAGTGAGTTGCTGAAACTTGATTTTGAAACCAAGGCTGTCTATATGCTTCCACTGTTCTGCAAGGTAATTGACTTCCTTAACAACTACTTACAAAAGAGTGCATATAAAAAATTCAAACACTAGTGACAACCAGTAAAATATGTCATGCATATGTTTAGCAACACAATATCCAAAAAGAGAAGCAAATTGCCAAAAGTTCAGACATGATGTAAAAAACGACAAATTGCTACACCTTGAAAACCTCAGTGATGTGATGACGTCCACATATGAGATATCAATGAGATATTCAAGACCCATCCAGCAACGTATCTACGTTCTCGTGTCAGTTCCAACACTCGGATATGAAACTGCACAGGAAAACAACTCAGTTACATGCTTACAACCTCGATAATAGAGTCCACACAGACACAAGGATAAAGTTGCATCATGCATCAGCATTTGTACTTGCGTACACAGACTAGCTTATGATGACGCACAGCCAAGCCCATGTCTCCATACAACATAAAGTATCCTATGAGTATCCTAGCTTGCGAAGAGTCGTGCAAAGCAACTTAATGGAACATAATTGCATCATGCGCTTTATTCAAAAGCAGAAAGAATATCCAATAAAAAATTAAAGAAATATGCGAAAATCTGATGAACAGAACCAGCACAATCAGACATAGAAAATGCATAATTGCAAAAGAAAGAAACAATACATTACAGAACAAACAAATATCAGTCAAGAATATAGTTTTGAAATGAAATATTGGTCAGCAGTATGAAGGATTAACAGGTTAGATGGATGCTCCATTTACAAATAAATATAATTTTACTATTAAAAATAATAATAAAAGTCAGTCAGGTGCTTCTCGTCAATGGTCAAACTTATCATATGTAGGGAGGATTAGTACCATGAGAAGATAAATGACAAGATGCAAGCACCTGTAACTGGACCATGAATACATTACACTGAAGAGTGAGGTTCCTATACCATGGCACAGGAAAAAATTTCAGGAAACAAAAGCAAAACTTAATTTTATCACCCAAATTAAATATTTTGTTCCTCCAATCACAATGTGAGCCAATTAGTTTAATTTTATCTGCAAAACCCTTAAACAAATAAAATAATAAAATATCTTTTTCTTTTACAAGAAAATAGAAATAACCTAACAAGCATTTAAACTTTTAAACAAATAAAATAATAAAATATCCTACCAGATAATTTGAAAATTACAAACATTTCTCTAAAATTACTATTTCCTACACTATATATAGATAAAAACTAAAATTACTATTTTCTACATCACATATACATAAAAACTTACACTATATAGATGGAGAGAATCTGATATGTGTTACCGGCGACACTGAATCGGTCGACGGCAAGCAACGGTTTGCTGTCAGTGGTCTGAGAGCAGATCTGCAGAAAAAAAATAAAAAATAAAAAAGAGAAAACAAAGAAGGGATAAGAAGAAAATAAGAAGAAGAAGAAAAGAGAAGAGGAAGAAGTCACCCACGGTGAACGGCGGCAAGAGACTGCGCAGCGGCGTGCGGATCTGATGGGGGCAAGAGAAAAAGAGAGGAGAAAAGAAAACGAAGAAAAATCATAAAAATTCAGATTATATAACCTCCTTGGGCCTGCAGAAAAATCAGAGGACTCAATTCACATAAAAATTCAGATTGCATCATATGTATATGAATGATTTGAAGCGCGAAAGCTTTAATACTAAAATATATCTAAAGTTGTCAAGTAGTTTAAACTGCGAGGAAAAAAAAAATGTAAAACAAATGTCTTGGGCAGAATACAACCAAATGAACCCACATACAAGCATATGCAAGGGAGAGTCAATTAAATTAAAAGATAGGAACCTAAGTGCCAATACATCCCCTACAAACAATAGTGAAATAAAATTATAAGAAATAAAAAGGAACAAGAGGTAAAAGATGGATATATTCACCCTTGCTCTTCAACATCAAAATCATCCCCTTTATTGAAGTACCAAAGATGAGCACCTAGGTCATCTGAGGCCATTTGTAGTATCTAACATCAAGCCTTGGCAAATGGCAGCCATCCAGGCTGGTACTTAGCAGTAAATCTATTATAACTTTAAAATCATTCTCTGCTCTAGAGATTTCCACTTTCAAACATAGTGCATAACTGCATATACATGTTTACGTAGCAAATATAACCATTGAGGAACAATATTTTGAATTCTAATTTATACTTCCAAGAAACTGAAGGAAAACTTTAACTTTCCCTTCCAAAGTGCAGCCTTCATTCTTCCTAGTGCAAAGTCAACCTCCTCAAAGCCTTTACCACCAGTCATGTGCTTTATTATCCGCGTTTTTCCCTTTGGGATGAACAATGATTGTTAAATAACATATTAATAAAAGGGAAAGGTTTTGCTGTTCATCAAGACAACTAAAACCAAAGAGCACAACAAATCAAAATGTAAAAGAAAGAAATAAAAACAGCTAATTGTTCTGTGGAGAATGGCAAGGAGTTGAACAAAATGCATGTCTAAAGAACCTTTAATAAACTATAAACATTATCCTTGCATCTAAAGCCCAAGAGTTCATTGAATTCATACCCCGCATAAGCACGAGACCAGCCGTTAAAGCAATCCCAATTGCTTCACCTGGGTGTTCCCTCACCCCTAGAAGCTCCTCTGCAAAAATAATATAGGACAGTAAACCACTAGCAATCGATCTCAACTGAATATATTCCTGATCTGCTTTTTAGTGGCAATCTGACTTAATTTAAACCAAACACAGAAAACAATATTTGAGATAGATTTCAATCCATAGAATTGCAAACAAGATTCCTCCTTTTATATGATGACAAACACAAATTTATCAAAAAGCACCAAACTTGATTCAATGTGCAACCAATATCAAATGAAGCAACACATTAATTGCTATAAGAACACAAAGAAACCAATTTAAAACCTCATCAAAGTTGTGATACATTTTAATAAAAAAATTCCACTTCAGACAAGAAGTAAAAAGAGTACCTTTAACTTTCCTGAAGAAAGCATCTTCATAGGTTGTTTACTGAGCCACGACCTGCGGCACAAAATCCTGCAAAAACAAAAGCACCCTTTACGTTTAAACATGTAAAAATGAAGTGAGGACTCAAAAGATGGGTTGTTGAAGAAACCTGCAAGGAACGAAGATGGGTGGAGGAGTTGTGTTGAAGAGAACGAGCAGAGCGAATAGCGGAGTCCTTCGATTCAATGACGGACCGTTGCAGATCCTGCACCCATTCTCTTGCTTCTTTCCCCACTTGACTTTGAGATTATATTTTCTGATGATATTTGCTTTATCATGTATGTGTGTGTATGATTTAGAGAGTGAGAGGCCGGTGGTGTTTATGGAAATGTGAGAAGGGGTTTGATGGGTAGTGGATAGTGGGGGTGGTGGACCTGCTGATGGTGGTGGGGTACAAACGCAATGACCCTGTTACTCTCAAAAGAAAGAGATCCTAAGAGATATTTTATAAGTTTTAAACCTCATAAGAAAAAAAAAATTTCTATTTATGGAAGTGTGATGGTGATCTTGATGGTGGTGGACCTCGTGTTGCTGTTTATGGAAATGTGTTTGATGGGTTCTAGAAAGGAGGAGTAGATAGTGGGGGTTGGGATCTGGTGATAGATGGTGATCTTGATGGCATTATTTATCGAAGACTTTTCTCATTCTTTGTGGACCATTGCTGGTCGGTAGTGGAAGAGATGATGCCAATCAATCCAGCCAGATGTGGGGAAAAGTAGTATTGGCTCTACAGTTGGAAGACCTATGTCAACCACAAATATTAGCCAAATAAAGTTGTGATAGATGGTTCAAGTGAAGACAATAGCTTTGGATTTATGTTATAGCACAGCGGTAAACCCTCTATATATATATATATATTCTCTTATAGTTGAAGACAAAACCAAGGAGTGGTGGGGTTCAACGCAACAAATGCTTGTGATGTCTTTGGTTTCTACTTCAAGAGAGTTTTTAAGTCAATTTCTTTGCTGGACGGTCCAAAGGGGTAAAATTGAAATGTTACATCCATTTAAATGATGAAACCAGGGCAGACATAGCATATAATGAGGAGATGGTGTGAGATATGAAATGTAGAGTGTGACAAGTCATGGAGTTTGGAGTGGAATCTTGGCAGTCCGTCAAGCAGAGTAGTGAAATAGTGATAGAGTGGGTTTTCAAAGAAAAAAACAAAGAATACACGTCAAAGCAAGTGTCGTTTTGTAGAACGAAAGCTATCGTGACTGACCCACTGTTAATTGAATTCCACTTTTTGTGTTCGGTGGAGACAATGTTTTTTTTTTTTTTTTTTTTTTTTTTGACAATTTCCATCTTAGCCGCTTGATATTTTGCTTGTGGTCTGGGTTTGTGTTTTCTCAATAATTATATATATATTTTTTTTTTATTATTTCACTAATAGTGTTTTTTTTTTCTTTTTTAAATATATAGTTATTATTGTGAGTATTATATACATATCTTATTTTATTAAAAATAAAGTGAGCATATATTATATAAAATGTTATTTTGAAAATATCTCACATAAAATGTTTGATAAGTGATATAAATGAAATTATAAAAATAATTTGAAGTTATGTAACTATACATAATGCTTTTAAATAAATCATTTTATCTCTTCTTAGGTGTTGATTAGAATTTTATATTAATGTACTAAATAATATTTTTCTAAACCTAATCCAAAATAAATCTTGAAACCCTTCAAACATTATTTCTATAATTTAACCAAATATTACAAAAATAAACATGAATCTAACTGACTAATTAAAAGTGATTTGAACGTATCAAAAGTATTATTCAAAACCACCTTCTTTTTTTTTTTTTTTTTTTATCAAAATCATTAATTTCTTTGCAAAATGCTTTACGCTAATATTGTCTTACATGTGAAAGGTAAAAATGTAGTGTGCCCTTAGTTGAAGTGGTCCAATGTAATCAAAGCTAAAAATGCAATAGGGGGATGGAAGGTAGGACTCCATATTGGTGGCACTAATTTGTCAACTGAAAGTTTTTTGGTCCTAATTCTTGCAAATGTTGCAGACAATATTAAAACTAGTATTCTTGCATTAAATTGAAGGATATGGGTCCATGAGTCAGTAGCTAGGATTTGATGTGTTATACACTTGTGGGATATTATCATTTGTATGACTCCAGAGTTACTTCTACTACTTACTATCCTACCAGCTTAATGTACCTTTGAATTTTGAGCAAAAGTTCGTTCCACTCACCCACAAATGTACTTGATATATAGTTTGATTAATATTGAAAGAAATTTCACTTTATTGTTTCTTCGTATTGATTCTTAGCTTGTAAGCTTTCGATCCAGAAAATTCCAAAAACCTTTTACAACTTTTGATTTTTTTTCTCCTTCTAACACTAAATCAAACTAGTGTCGGAACTAACAAAGATAGAACTCTAACGCACAATACAGAATTCTCCCTTTAAAAAAGGAGAGGACTACCCACACAAAAGTGGAATATTTGCCCACATATTATGAGCTTAATAAGAGTAGAACCTATCATCACTTGACTTGAGATTATATTTTCTGATGATATTTGCTTTATCATGTATGTGTGTGTATGATTTAGAGAGTGAGAGGCCGGTGGTGTTTATGGAAATGTGAGAAGGGGTTTGATGGGTAGTGGATAGTGAGGGTGGTGGACCTGCTGATGGTGGTGGGGTACAAACGCAATGACCCTGTTACTCTCTAAAGGAAGAGATCCTAAGAGATATTTTATAAATTTTAAACTTCATAAGAGAAAAAAATTTCTATTTATGGAAGTGTGATGGTGATCTTGATGGTGGTGGACCTGGTGTTGCTGTTTATGGAAATGTGTTTGATGGGTTCTAGAAAGGAGGAATAGATAGTGGGGGTTGGGATCTGGTGATAGATGGTGATCTTGATGGCATTATTTATCGAAGACTTTTCTCTTTCTTTGTGGACCATTGCTGGTCGGTAGTGGAAGAGATGATGCCAATGGATCCAGTCAGATATGGGGAAAAGTAGTATTGGCTCTACGGTTGGAAGACCTACGTCAACCACAAATATTAGCCAAATAAAGTTGTGATAGATGGTTCAAGTGAAAACAATAGCTTTGGATTTATGTTATAGCACAGCTGTAAACACTATATATATATATATTCTCTTATAGTTGAAGACAAAACCAAGGAGTGGTGGGGTTCAACGCAACAAATGCTTGTGATGTCTTTGGTTTCTACTTCAAGAGAGTAAATAAAATTGAGATATGAAATGTAGAGTGTGACAAGTCATGGAGTTTGGAGTGGAATCTTGGCTGTCCGTCAAGCAGAGTAGTGAAATAGTGATAGAGTGGGTTTTCAAAGAAAAAACAAAGAATACACGTCAAAACGAAAGCTATCGTGACTGACCCACTGTTTTTTTTTTTTTTTTTTGAAATCGCCCACTGTTAATTGAACTCCACTTTTTGTGTTCGGTGGAGACAATTTTTATTTTTTTTTTTGTTTTGTTTTGTTTTTTTTTTTTGACAATTTCTATCTTAGCCGCTTGATATTTTGCCTGTGGTCTGGATTTGTGTTTTTCTCAATAATTATATATATATATATTTTATTCTTTTACTAATAGTGTTTTTTTTTTTCTTTTTTAAATATATAGTTATTATTGTGAGTATTATATATATATATATATCTTATTTTATTAAAAATAAAGTGAGCATATATGTAATTTTTATATAAAATGTTATTTTGAAAATATCTCACATAAAATGTTTGACAAGTGATATAAATGAAATTAAAAAAATAATTTGAAGTTATGTAACTATACATAATGCTTTTAAATAAATCATTTTATCTGTTCTTAGGCGTTGATTAGAATTTTATATTAATGTACTAAATAATATTTTTCTAACCCTACTCCAAATAAATCTTGAAACCCTTCAAACATTATTTCTATAATTTAACCAAATATTACAAAAATAAACATGAATCTAACTGACTAATTAAAAGTGATTTAGACATATCAAAAGTATTATTCAAAACCACCTTTTTTTTTTATCAAAATCATTAATTTCTTTGCAAAATACTTTACGCTAATATTGTCTTACATGTGAAAGAGGTTAAAATGTAGTGTGCCCTTAGTTGAAGTGGTCCAATGTAATCAAAGCTAAAAATGCAATAGGGGGATGGAAGTGGTCCAATGTAATCAAAGCTAAAAATGCAATAGAGGGCTAAAAATGCAATAGAGGGGTGGAAGTGGTCCAATGTAATCAAAGCTAAAAATGCAATAAAGGGATGGAGGGTAGGATTCTATATTGGTGGCACTAATTTGTCAACCGAAGTTTTAAACTCAGATATGGACACCTCTTACAATTATGACTGGGACAATCTTTTCCTTTTAGCAAACAAAACCATGGGCAGTAGTCCACAGGGTCTAGATGTAAAACTTAATGACATTACTTGAAGTTATATTTTTGCCATGAAAGGTCGACAATAGCTATCATAATTTGGTTTATAATTCATTTTTCCAACCGGTATGATTTTAATAGTGGATTGGGTTAGGTAGAGAAAGTTCACAAATTTATATTTATTTGAGTGTAGCAGGTTGATAGGCTAAATTAATGTTTTTACACCAGTGTATCTTTTTCACATCCAAAATCATAGAAAGGAACTGGTACCATTGCATTACCAATATAGTACATGGTGAAACCAACATTATTTCCCTTTGTGGGCTATTGGTCCCAACGATTACCAAATGGTCTTATATTGGGATCAGATAGTTAGTCACGTTTTACCAAATATAGTACTAGTACCAGTGTCCACTCAATGGTCCTTACCCCTTTTTAAATGGTCCCTATTCCTTACTCCATTGTTAACCAAAATGATCCTACCATTTGTTGGAGTGTTTAGTCGAAAAATACTTACTCATAAATCATTACTCATTCATCTAATTCGAAGATCTTTCATATTGACTCCCAGTATGCTTGCCATAGTGGCTAAGCACGCCCGGTAGCCTTCTCTAAAGGCAGAAACTAGGTTCGAATACCGACATCCACGAACATGGGTAACTTCAATCTGATCGCTCGTAGATGGTTAATTACATTTATATCCCTTCAGCTAAAGGACAACTTTCTCGTTTAATATGGATCATTCTCTCCTATCTGCTTGAGAGTATAATTAGAATTATGTTGTGATCCATGTCATTCTTTAAAGTCACTCTCAATAAATCTCGATAGATATAAAGACACGTATTTGTACATGTAACATGGAAAAAAAAAAAAAAAAGATATTTTATATTGGGTTGAAATTCCATTTGTTTGGTTTATATCAAACTTGGGAATGTTAAGATATATTAAATTGTCTCAAAGGAATAAATATTTTTACATATTTTGATAATGAATAAAAAAAAAGCTTTTTTATAGCCATAGAAGGGAAAAAAAGCCTTTATCCAACTACTTTTGCCGAGCCTGGCAATTCTGATTTGGTTAGGATATTATTACTTGAAGTTTAATTTTTGTAATGAAAGTTTAATTTTTATAATGAAAGGTTGATAATTTTAATAGTATCTGTAACACACTCACCCTTTTTAGAAAGGCAATAGTGAATTCACATTAATAAAAATTTTAGTAATTTTTAAAATATTTACTAATGCAAATTTAAATGAACATTTTTTATAACGAGTAAATTACAATTTAGCTACCCTATTGAAACTGTAATTCAAGCGGAGCAATTGTTTCGATTTTATTGCAATTAACCCTCCCGCCGTTAGTAAATCTCTGTTAGAGTTAATTGATTAAGGGATAAAATTGTCTTTTAACTTTATTTTTAAATAAATTTTTAAAACTTTAAAATAAATTAAATAAAATTTTTTTTAATCAAATCTCCACCGTCCATTTTAAGATGGATGGTGGAGATTAATTATAAAAAAATTAAGAGATTAAATAAAAATCAAACACAATTCATCTTCTCTCTCATCCACACACACACACACTCACTCTCACTCTCTCTTTCTTTTTCATCCGTCAAACCTCTCTTCTCTTTGCTGTCGTCGTCCTCTCTCTATCGTCCATCTTCTTCTCTTCTCTTCTTCTTATTATTTAATTTTTAATTTTTTATTTGATGGTTGATGGTTGATGAGAGTGTTTGAAGAAAAAAAAATTAGAAAAATAATTGAAAAAAAAAAGTGTGGGATGAACCCAGAATTCTGGGTTCATCAAATGAACCCACCAGAAAACTGGGTTCATTCGAATGAACCCAGTTCGCACCCATTAAACCCAGATTTCTGGGTTCTAAGAAGAAGAAGGAAAAGAAGAAGAAGAAGAATCGAAAGAAGAAAAGAATAAGAAGAATGAGAGAGAGACTGTGACAGGAGAGATGATGAGAAAGGGAGAAGAAATTTTTAATTTTTTATTTGGTCAACTGGGTCAACTTCAATCATCAAGGGTAATTTCATCTTTTCATCGATTTGATACTATTCACCATCAAATATAACGGAATCTTTCTAATGATAGGGGGGTAAATTGCAATAATATCGAAAAATTTGCTCCGTTTGAATTAGAGTTTGAAGTGGGTAGCTAAATTGTAATTTGCTCTTTTAATCTCTTAATTTTTTTTTATAATTAATCTCCACCGTCCATCTTAAAATGGACGGTGGAGATCTGATTAAAAATTTTTTTATTTAATTTATTTTAAAGTTTTGAAAATTTATTTAAAAATAAAGTTAAAATACAATTATATCCCTCAATCAATTAAATCTAACAGAGATTCACTAACGGCGGAAGGGTTAATTGCAATAAAATCGAAATAGTTGCTTCGCTTGAATTACAGTTTCAACGGGGTAGCTAAATTGTAATTTACTCTAAGTAAAAATATAATATTTTACTAAACATCAGGTACTAAATTAAAATTTTCTCTTGCATAACTCACGAGTTGCTCCTACTACTTACTATCCTAGCGGTTGAATGTACCTTTGAATTTTGAGCAAAAGTTGGCCACACTTTCCCACCGAACCAACTTTTTTTGGCCCCACTTAACTATATAGTTTGATGTTAATATTGACTTTTAGTATGTGAGTTTTCTATTCAAAATTCCAACAGCTTTCTATTTAAATTAAAAAATAATATTAATTCTTAATGTTATTATCTAATTAATTTTGAAAACATATTATTATTTATCGATTTTCAAAGTTCTAACTTTTCAGTAATGAGTGTAATATAATATATTAGTGAGATTACTTAGATTCCTCAAATAAAATGTTTAATAGTAGAATATCTATCATTTTTATTAATTTTAACATAATTGAAAAAAGGTTATAATTAGCACATATTTATAGTATGTTCGAAACTAGTGTGTAAATATAAAAATATATATATATATATGTAAAACGCCTTTAATGTAAGTTTCTAATGTTACTTTGAAAACATAATTAAATGTTATTTTGTATTTAATCTGTATAGTAATAAACTTAATGACATGATTTATTGAATAATAATTACTTTTGACATTCTTTTCGTGTACATTTTGGATTAACTTGTCAATGAAATTGTAGGGAAGATAGGTTCATCGCCATGCCATCTAGCATTCGAAGTGAGGTTGAAGATAGCAAGAGGAGTAGCTTCAGGACTCTCCTACATTCACGAGAAAAAGCACGTGCATGGCAATATCAAGCCAACCAATATCCTTTTAAAGTCAGATATGATCCTCTTACAACTGTGACCGGGACAACCTTTTCTTTTCAAAAAACAAAACCAAGGACAGTAGTCCACAGGGTTTGGATGTGAAGCTTAATGACATTGCTTGAAGTTCAATTCACGAATTTCATTTTTATTTTTAATTGCTTAATGACATTGCTCAATGACATCAATAATTCACATATCTACTTGCAACATAAAGTCAATGATAAAGTTTAAAAACCAAAACATGAAGTGAGTGTTCCATTGACACGCTTTTAAAGTTGTATCAGTCATTGCTTTCCAGTGTGGATTGTGATATATACAAAAAATCAATTCCAAGCTCAATTTTCCACCATTGCTTCATGTAACTTTTTCTTTGTTTTTTTTTTTTCCTTTATCTTTCTTCTTCAAGATCTTTTATTTTTGAGTGGGTAACATTTAGCATTGCTAGCTCCCGTTTCCCATTTCAATATTTCGTTTAATTATTGAAGTTCTATAAACTTATCTTTGCTTTTCTCTTATCTTTCATTTGTGTGTATATATATATATATATATATAGAATCAATGGTCCAACATTCTTTCTCAAAAAAATAAAATGGTCCACCATTCCACCAACCTTTTCCTTTTTACATAAATTGAATTACAATTTTTGAAACAATACACCGTCTTTGACGTGGATTCTTTGATTTTCTTTCAAAAACTCATTTTATCGCTCTTTCACAACTCTGCTTCACGACTACCAAGTTTTCACTCCAAGCTACATGACTTGTCACACTCAACATTTCACATCTTACACCATCTTCTCAATTTTTATTTACTACCAAGCCCCACATTATCTTAATTTTGCACCATTTCCTTTTATTATATCAATTCAATTCACTCTGTCTCTCTCCATTTCCCCACGTAGAAAAAGAGAGATAATGGCTATGTCTACCTACTTTTTTTTTCTTTGAAAGAATATGTCTACCTACTTTCATCATTTAAACTGAGTGAAGAAATTGACAGATACTATAATGATTAAAAAGTTTTGAAAACTCTCTGAGAAGTGGGAACTTAGGACATCACATGCACAACAGTATTATAACATAAATCCAAAGATGTTTTCACTTGAACAGTCATCTCCACTTTACTTCACTGATTTTTCCAACTGCTGAGCCAATACTACTTTTCGCCATATCCTAGCTGGATTGATTGGCATCCACTATCGAACAATAATGGTCCGCAAAGAATGAGAAAAGTTTTCAATAAATAATGCCATCGAGATCACCATCACCAGGTCATCAAACCCTTCTCACATTTCCATTAACAGCATCACCAGGTCCACCACCATCATGAAATTCCATAAGTAGAAGGTAACAGGGTCATTACGTTTCAAGATCACCATCACCAGGTCCACCACCCCCACTATATCTATTCCTCTTTCCACTACCAACCCCTTCTCACATTTCCATAAACACCACCCACCTCTCACTCTCTAAATCACACACGCTTACCCCTCATACCTCACTGTGAAGAAAACATCATCAGAAAATATCCCACAAATTTTTTCTCGTTTTCCCACTTGCACTTACTAAAAGCAGAGATAAAAGTGTCCCTTGCATCGTTCTTTACCTCCATTTACAATACGCGTTCTCCTATCAAAGTGGTTTTCCAATACCACAAATTAAACCCTCCTACACGTTATCAACCTGTCTTTTATATATATATATAACACTAAGAGCCTATGAGGAAGCTGAGGCAAACATACATAAGAGTCATTTTTTGAGGAGAGAGGGCTGCATAAAATCTTGCCACTAACCCAATTCCCCTCGCTCTATGTCCTTCACGTTTCAATGGCTTGCTAAGCTTGTATTTGTGACGTGTCTTCTTTCTTTTTCATTTTAATAATCACCCACTGTCACTCTTGGTTTTCTTTGTCCTGCTTTCTTGCTTTCCACTATGTTGACTTTTCTTTACACTTTGTTTGCTTTTGCTTTGTCTAGTCTCCCTCACAACCGCCTTTTTGTTTTTTTTTTTTTGTTTTTAAATCAATTCAAAGCCCATTTTAATTGATTAGTGACACCGGGCCCACAAAACTTTACGTTTTAGTTTTTATCGGAATCACTTAAACCAATTTCGATTCACTTAAAATTTACACATCAATCTATCTCTTGGTCTATTTAGATTCCAGTTTAGGATGCGGGCCTTAGTCAAATGTAAGGTTTTCATAAACAACGTGTATGTAGTCACTGATTAATACCTTTTGAGAGAATGAATTCACATGAACTTAAAAACTGTTTGATCGTCTATATAAAACTGGTCCGTGCATTGGCATACCAGCTTTCATTTCTCTGTTTAATTATATATATAACTGTTTGATCGTATATATGCATGTGATTTAACATAAATCACATGCATGTAGTTGCAGAAGCATTTAAGATTATCAGCAGTTGCCAACTACTTACTCGTGTGAAAATAAAAAGACAGAGGAGTGTGAAAATGAGAGAAATTGGGAGTGTGAAAATGGGAGCTTGTTTTGTTTTTAAACCATAACAATTGAGTTCTTTTGCTTTTGCCAAAAATAGCGACATTGATCGTAAAACAACACTCAAACCAGTGACCAGTCTCTCTCCACACCATATTCTCAACTTAACTGCACCCATGTTTGTTATGATCAAAGAGTAGGTATAACTTATTAATACTAATGATATAAATCAAATTTAAGATAATTAATTGCAAATGCGTGTAAACGTAAAAAATCAAACATGCTTCCATTCATGGAATGAAACTTTCAATCAACTTTCTTTTTTCATTTTGCAATAAGAGGAAATGTTCTCTGACTTGTACAATTTCTAATTCCCTTTATATTACCACAACTACCTCAATTACCTGTCCTCACGTATCAACTGCAGAACCCCACCGATCATATACGAAAATGGGTAGCTTGAAAGGGCATTTACACCAACTACTTGTCTGCAAGGCGATAAAATTTATGGCTAATTAAATTGAATAGACGTGCAAGTTTGATTATGTGATAAAAAAATAAAAAAAGAAAAAAAAAGAAAAAGAAAAAAAGCAAAGCATATTTATGATACACACTCTGCCAAGAGAGAAAGAACCAGAGCAGGAGAGAAGAAAAACAGTGGTTTTTACTTTGAATTTATATGAAGGAGGAGTTTTTTTCAATTCAAGTGTATAGAGAAAATATTACTTACAAAATGATACCAAATAGAATATGATTTTTTTTTTGGTACAAATTTTAAAATGTATATGATAGGATTTTGAATTCTCAACAATTTAGCAAATAGACAGGTGTTCCGCACCTGTATTGATAGGTACCATGCTTGAAAGTTTGTAAGTTTTATTAAGTGAAAAAAGAAAGAACTCAAAACTTTTTTTGGTTAAGGTTTTTAGTGGAAGAGAGAGATGAAACTACTTAGAAAGGGGAGAGAAATTAAGTAGTTAATAGTAGAGAGAAAAGTGGAGAAATGAAGAGGGGAAAAGAAAGTTGAGAGAAAATTGGTTATTTTGGGTAAACTGGTGTTTTTGTGCAATCAAGTCTTTGTTCTCTCTTCCACTCACGCATTAAAAGTCAGGTTGGGTGGGATTTTTGTTAACTTTAAATTTTTGTGATGGATGAAATTTTGTGATGGATGAAAAATGATCTGTTTAGTTTCATTAATTTCTAATAAAATTAGATTTGATAGATTTTTATAAGCAAGAGTGAAAAGCTTTATTTTAATGCTACTATATATTATGATTTGTTAATGCAAGTTTCTAATGTTACCTTGAAAACGTGACTGAATGTTATTTTGTATTTAATTTGTGTAATAATAAACTCAATGACATGACTTATCGAACGATAATTAATTCTTACCTTCTTTTCCTGTACATTTTGGATTAAGGTGTTAATGAAATTGCTGGGAAAGCAGGTTCATCGCCATGCCATCTAGCATTCCAAGTGACGTTGAAGATAGCAAGAGGAGTAGCTCGAGGACTCTCTTGCATTCACGAGAAAAAGCACGTGCATGCATGGCAATATCAAGCCAACCAACATCCTTCTAAATTCAGATATGGACCCCTCTTACAACTGTGACTGGGACAATCTTTTATTTTTTAAGAAAAAACTCATGGGCAGTAGTACACAGGGTTTAGATGTAAAACTTAATGACATTACTTGAAGTTTAATTTTTGCCATGAAAGGTTGACAATGGCTATCATCATTTGGTTTATAATATTTATTTCAGCTAGTATGATTTTAATAGTGGATTGGGTTAGGTAGAGAAATTTCGTGAATTTATATCCATTTGAGTCTACGAGATTGGTCCATATTAAAGCGTTACCAGAGAACTAGTTTTACAAAAAAGTAAATTACAATTTAACTACCCAATTGTTTCGGTTTTATTGCAGTTAACCCTCCCGCCGTTAGTGGATCTCCGTTAGAGTTAATCGATTGAGGGACAAAATTATCTTTTAACTTTATTTTTATTTTTCTTTTAAAATAAATTAAATAAATTTTAATTAAATCACTCCATAAAAATTAAAAGCATTGACTTGAAACAATTGAAGAAAAAGAACAACATTGTTCTTCTTCAATGAAAAAGAACAACATTGTTCTTCAAACACAAACCCCTCTTGTTCACACACAACCTCAAACAAAATCAAACATAACACCCTCTTGTTTGCACCCATTCGCCAATCGTTGCCCTATCTTGTTCGTAACCCCTGTTTCTCCAGCAACCTCTTCTTGTTCACACCTCTTCACCAATCGCTGGTGATCTCTTTTCCCCAGCGACCTTTGCTTGTTCGCCAATCGTCGCCCCCTTCTAGACCTTGAAACCCATCCAAACCCAGTTGCTTCAAACGTCATCTTCATCCTCTGCCATTGTCGAAGACGCCATCTTCATCCTTTGGTTGATTTTAGAGTTGTTTTGTTTGAAAATGAGAAGAAGAGAAGAAGAATAAGAAGCGAGAGAGAGAGAGAGAATGACGAACCCAGATATGGGTTCGAAGAAAAAGAAGAAGAAGAAGAAGAGGAAAGAGAGAGAGAGTGTGTGACAAACCTACCTAGATTTGAAGAATAAAGAGAAGAGAAGAAAAAGAAAAAAAAAAAGAAGAAGAGAAGAAGAAGAAGAAAAAGACAGAGACAGAGACAGAGAGAGGGACGAACTTACCAGATCTGGGCTTCTTTATTGTTTTATTTTTTTGCTTTTTGTTTTTGTGTTTGATTTTGGTTTTATTTTGGTGGGTTTTCCTTAGACTGTGGCCTTATTGTTTGACAATAGAGCTGATATTAATTTAAGGAATTATTGTGGTCATGTACTAGATTTGATGTTATTCTCATATGGTAGAAGATTTTCAGTTAATGAAGATGATGAATGTGTTGATTTTCTGGGTTGATGAAGCTGATGAAAAAATTTCTTATTTAATTTTTTAGCTTTTAATTTTTTTTTAATTTTTCATTCAGTCAATTGGATCCATTTCAAGCACCAAGGGTATTTTAGTCTTTTCATCATTTTGATACCATTCTTATCAAATGTAACGGAAAATTACTAAGAGTAGGGGGGCCAATTACAATAAAGCTGAAACAGTTGCTCCGATTGAATTGTAGTTTCAACTGGGTAGCTAAATTGTAATTTGCTCTTTACAAAATGCATAATCCTTCATCAAGAAAGCCTCATGATAAATAAATAAATAAATACACGCACACAAAATCCATCGCAGTCCGGTCACTTCGAAGGGCTTGTAGCATGCATGGTCCATGGCTACACCTTTGACAGTGGCTAGTTCGATAGGGCTTGTAGCCATAGCCAAAGCTTTTCTTTTTGCTTTTTTTTTTTTTTTTTTTTTTTTTTTTTTTTTCGAAAAAAAATCATTTTAATCCCCAACTTTTAAAAAAATAATTATATTTTTAATTATATTTCTTAAAAAGACAAAATAAACCCAAACATTTCGAAAAAAATATCTAATTAATCCCTTCCGTCAGTAACGGTTAAACCTAACGAAAAACATAAAAAAGATTCACTTACTCTTGAACTTAGTTAAAATAGATAGAAAAACCATCATATCTCCATTCATAGTTAAATATTACAATAACATTTAATTACCAAATTACCCTTTGCTAGTTTTATATATAAGTTTTGTGAAATTATAGCTTTGCTCTTGGACTCCATTTTTTTTTTTAGTATAGATTTTAAAAAATCATTAAACATTAAATGTTATTGTAAAACAGAATAATAAAATAAAATCATTAAATAATAAAAAAATCATTACGTTGCAGCAGAGAGAGATATAGTCTCATTTATTGCAGTGAGAGAGACAATGTTACAATTGATGGTGAGAGAGAGACACAGATGAAATTTCTGGGTTTGATAGAATTGAAACAACATGGGGATGATTTTTTTTTTTAATTATTTAATTATTTAATTTTTTTTATTAATGTTAAAATTTTCAATTCTTTTAAGCGTAAATATCATTTCTATTGTTTTTAAATTAATTTTTTATTTTTATTAAATATCTATTTTTTCATTTATTATAATTTTAAATTTTTTTAATTATTTATATTTAATTTTCCTTTATTTAAAAAAAAAAATTATCTGATTTATAAACGTGTCAAAATCCTGAGCTGTAATTTGAAATGATAAAATTATCCCTACATATCATGTCTCCATTAGATTTAACAGTCAGTTAACTGATAGGAGAGACTAATTTAACATTTTTTCGAAACATTAGAATCTATTTTGTTCTTTTTCCAAAATATAGTTAAAAATTTAACTTTTTCCCAAAAGTTAGAGGCTAAAATGATTTTTTTTCCTTTCTTTTTTTTTAATCATTTGTATTGTTGTTAGCAGTCTTTATCCTCTTAAATCATTTTAATTAAGATAAAAATTGTCATTGACAAAAAAATTAAGATGAAATGTCAATAGATATTTATTGGATTGTAAATCGCATCACTCATTATTTATTGAATAACGATGAAGAAAATTATCAAATTGCCCTTCTACCCTAACGAACTAAAGGTCACCGTTAGTTAATGGTTCAAGAGGCTAAGTGCAATTAATTAATTAACTATTTGGTTAGTGTTAGTAATGCTTGACTCAATTATTGGTGTTAGCCTCTTATAACTCATTTATTAATTTATTTTCTAAATGAAACCTTTTAATTCTTTTATTTAGATTTGTATATGTTATTTTTACCAATCTTGTACAAAAACATTACATTGTTTACAGAAAGACTACAAAGAAATTTAATCTAAAAAATAAAGAAAAGCACATTAGCTGATCAGATCCTCCATTGATGCTGCATAAAAAATTTCAGCTTATTTTATTAGAGGTCTATGTTATTTTGTTCTAATATATGAAACAATTTAATCCACATTAATTTCACTTAATTTCAAAAAACCTTTTTTTATCACTCAATTAAATTGGTAATAAAATGTCCGTAAAAAGTGTATGCTACTCCAAGGATAAATATCGGATAAGAATTGTATGTATTCCATCAAAAGATGTCCAATGACCATTAAGTAATGTCAGGATATAACTTTCGAAAAATGAGACATCATAATTTAATTTTAACTTTTTTTTTTTGAAATATTAATTTTAAATTTTATATCTAGCTATTTTATACTTCCATTGCATTGCATGTAAAATACAGAGCAATGGTCCACAATATTAGCTGTCGAGTTGATATTTTGGATCCTTATAAAACCGTGTGGACACATAATCGAAGTTATTGTACTAGAGTAACATGGCATGTTACTTCCAACAGTACAAATAACAATTTCTACGCACCAACCTAGCTTTCTAGAGACAGCACGCCACCAATTGAGAATAATTATCCGTAAAGTAAAGGATCCTGCAAATTTGCCTCTTAAAAAATTATTCATCTGTAAATAGTAAACATGTCAATTTTCTTATTGAATAGGTTCCGATCCAATCGTAAATACTGCACACAAAATTTGCATATTCAAAAAGATGCGTCACACAAAACAGAACGTAGAAACTTGATTATCAAATTTGGCTTACATGGCATGCATAACTGAAAAGTACGACTGTTTTTTGTCAGTAAAATGTAAGATCTTGGGAAATCGTTTACATTGTATTTATTTTCTTTTTTTTTTCTCTCATTTTCTTTTTCTTTTTCTTTTCTTTTCCAGTCATTCATAATCGTGTTGCTTTTAGAGCAAGGCTGAATGCCATCATGCGAATCATGCCGAAATGGGCATTGCGAGAATAATAGACTGCTGTAGAAGTTGTATGAAGTTATACAACCCTTTTTCTTGTTAAATGAACATAAATTTTCTACAATATTTTGAGGGAAAATTAATAAATTTCATGATTGAAATGCTAACTATTGTTATATACATATTCAAAATTATAATGCATTAGAGAAATTCCAACAATATTTATGGTGTGTTTACTTCATAGATTAAGGAATGAAAATTTTTACTTGTTTAAATTTCATTCCGTAATGGGAATAAAAATATGAGTCCTATATCAATTTGGGGTTATGAAATGGAAATCTTATTCCCTTCACTCCACTTAAGAATCTCATTTTCATTCTTAATTTTAATTTACAAAGTATTTTATACCCTTATTTAAAAAAAACAAAAATAGATACCTATTTTTATAACATTTTATATCCAAAAAAAAAAAAAATCGTTATTTGATATACAATATAAATACATAATATGTTCTTTTTAAATATATATATATATAATATACGTAAAATAATATTGTTAAGAAAGTTTACTTTTTTTAACCTATTATGACGAGTTATATGACAACAATATGACACTACATCTTAAATATTATTTTTCATAGTGTAATTAATTCATAATTTTAATCAGAAATATTTTTATAACTTGTAATTAATTCATTCAGATTCCAAAATAAAGTAAACAGTTTAATGAGAACACTGCTGATTTCGATTTCGATTTTGATTCCTACAGTTAAAGCAACTTATTCTGATTCCGATACATAATTCCAATTTCAAGCTATTTTGATTCTTATTCCGATTCCTCCAAGTAAAAATAGTGTGAGAATACAATCTCGTATTAAATAAGTAAACATGAGAAGAATGGTTCATTTACAAATAAGACTAACGATTAAATAAAGTAACTTATCCAATTATTCACTAATCCAATAATTTTTTTTTTTTAAATTTGTGTTCTCTTTTTTAATATTCATCCACTTTCATTGACCTATTTTTTAATTTTTAGGAACCTCTTCTGCGTAAATTATATATGAAACTATCGTGTAGCGTATATATAGGATACTCAAAGCTAATATAGTTAGTGAATTATTATTAAACAAAAACATATGCACCCTCAATCACATAATCTTCCACGTAAAGTGTTACATTCTCTTCATGCTTGCGTTGATATGATTATCAACATTTCGACACTCGACAGTTAAAAAAGTAAGCAACAGTAGTGCAAATACATTGAAGAATGACAGAAATCAAGCGAAAAATGTCCGAGGGACTGCCAAAAAAACTTGTGACTTGGAGGTGGATCATAAAACCACCATACATTGCCCCTTCTCGTCCATGTAACTTTCTCTTGTCGAACCCTATAAACAATTTCAATTATGCAAACAACCATGGCTATGCAAGATGTGACCATAGCCATTAGTGCGTACCAACACTTATGAGGAGAGGAAAGTTGCCCGAATATTATTGTTAAGAGCTCAAACATAAAGCTTGTGACAGCTAAGATCCTTGTCAAAATAACCTGAGAAAAGGAAAAATTGTGTAATTGACTATAACTTTAAAAATAGAGTGATATAAATTATTGACAAACCAAGAAATATCTCACACAAAATAAGGGTTTATAAATTAAAGATTCATACAAATGAGAAGTGGCTGTCCTGTACAATTGTAAACTTAATGGTGAAATTTTTAAAAGCCTTTAGGCTTGATAGATGGTTACCATGTTTAGATCTTATCATGCTCTCACCTTTCTATGAAAGTCATTTTTAGGATGACTGGCCTCATTAATCTCATTCTCATTGTCCATGCAACTGTAGTTCTCAGTACGAAGAGGAGAAACAATGTTGGAGTGAGCTTCATTAGTCTCCCGGACCTCCCCTGCATTTGTATCAAGTTTATCCTGAATAAGATCATAACTAATGAAGTAAGCATAATTAAAGAAACATGAAAAGGGAAGGTCCAAAAGGACCTTTTGAAAATACATAGTTAAAAATTAATAAATAATTTAGTATTTGAGCACGATAAATATTAAATTCTGCATAGAATAAAGTATAAGAAAATACATTTAATCCTTTGAACTAATTAATACACTTCGGATCTTGAATATTAAATGATTAGATGTATCCTAGCAATAAATTTGCACATTTATCATTGATATGCTCTTTTGTGCAGCATAACGAAATTTAAAACAAATTTCATTCTCCATATGAAGTAAGTGTTGACACACCAAGATCTGAATTTTGTTAAAATCATACCATCAAATTTGTCTATTCAAGCTTGCCTTCTTGCTCATTACATAAACTTTTTTTTTTTTTTTTTTGAAACTCATTACATAAACTTTTTTTTTTTTTTTTTTTGAAACTCATTACATAAACTTTTAAATCAAAGTTCCACTTTAACATAATGTGTTAATCATCAGGGGCATACGGTACCTCACCATTGAATGTTTTTAATTTTCTTTTGGAAAAATGTTGAAAAAATTTTATGCATTTCAAAAGTATTATTTTTTACTGAATTTATTAAAATAATTTTTGCATTTACAAATTATATTTCCAATTATCAAATGAAACTTGCAACTACAAAAAAAAAAAAAAAAAAAAAAAAAAGGTGATTTTCATTACACGGATGATTTACCACAAGCTTGAAGGATTGTGTTAGAAAAACAACATTAACATGAGCTTTGAAAAGGCCGTAATAAATGTGAACTTAAAAGAAGTATTTACCCAGTGTCTTTTCACTATAATAAAACAGACTAATTATACCGGGATATCCATATTGGGCATCAAAGGCCCGATATAGATAATAATTATTTATTATTAAATTGAAATATCCAAACCAGGTCATTAATGGTCCAGTATGGATAATAACTTAAAAAAAAAAAAAAATAGTTAAATGGCCTGATATGAATACTAATTTTTTTTTAATAAATAAATTTAAGTATCCATGCCAGACTACTTATGGCCTAGTATGGATAATAAATTTATTTTTTTTTAAAAAATAAATTTAAGTATCCATACCAGACCAATTTTTTCAAAATAAAAAATTATTATCCATACCAAGCCGTAACAGCCTGATATGGATAACTGTTTTTATTGTAAAAAATTAAATCTTTTCTATACCAAGCACTTAGTAGCCTGATATAGAAAATCTAGAATATGGGCGTGACCGGTAACCACACCCAACATTTTCAATTTTTCTTTCCTCACTATCTTTTTCTCTCACATCATCTCTCTCCCAAACCCTAGTCATCACCCTTCCTTTGCCTATCATTCGCCACCGTTCACCTTACCACCATCGGTGAGCTCTTCTCTCCCATTTTTTCTTCTGCGTCTCTTCTTCTTCTCTTTTTCTTCTTCTTCTTCCCTCCGACCGTTCGATCGTCTCTTCTTCTCTCCCCTTCTTCTTTTTCTTCTCTTTTTTTATTCTTCCTTTTCTTCCTTCCGACCAACAGTATTTCGACGTTTGCCATTGTGGCCATCCGACTATCTCTTCTTCTCTTTTTTTTTTTTTTTTTTTTCTTTTCTTCTCATTTTTTCATTTCTTTTCTTCTCTTTTAGCTACCGCCGAGGTTATCCGTCGTCCGAAGCTGTCATCTTCGCCGATCTACTCCATTTCCACTATCTAGCATCATCCTTTTTTTCGATCTACTCCTCTTCCATTGTTTTCTTTGTCAAGAAGGTATGAATTTTATAAAAAAAAAAAAAAAAAAAACACTTAATCTATTTGATTTAGAGGTAAATGGTGGTTTTTTTTTTTTTTTGATTTGGTTCTTTTATTTGTGTTTGAAAGTTTTGTGTGTTTGATTTATTTTTGTAGCATTTATTTTAATATTTCATTTATTTTTGTAGTATTTATTTTTTGTGTCTTATTTTTCATTTGGTTGTTTTATTTTTGTTTGAAATTCATTGTGGAATTTTGATTTTATGTTTTATAGATTTTGTTAGATATTGTATGTATTATTGTTGCTATGATTTTGGATTCTTTTGACATAAACATACTATTGTTGTTGGGATAAATTTGTTTTGTTGGTTTTGTGATGTTATTCGCACAATTTGTTTGTTATTTGACATGTGGGTATTTTTTTTGGTATGTAATTTTGGTAATTTGAGAAGATGGTTTTGTTTGTTGTTTACTAGATGTGGTGAATGTGTATGTGAATGTGATATTAGGTGAATGTGTATTTTTGTGTATTCAAAGTTTAATAAGTAATATATAAATATATATATATATATATATATATGTTGGTGTGTGTGTGTGTTTGTGTATGTAAATACATTTTAGATGTATGCTGAAATTTGATTAATGGTTATTTGATGTGTGTTGTTACTTTTCTTTTAATATTAAATTATACATATTTTGTTAAAAAAAAATATATTTTTTTTATATTAAAATGTTTTCCATATCGGGCATGTGCCCTGTATGGATAAAAGTATCCATACCGGGCACGGCTTGGTATGGATAATTATATCCATGGATCGACCCATTCAGATATCCACATCTATATCAGGTATTGCTTGGTATGGATACTACCTCTAACCATATCGATAGTATCCATGCCGGACACTCCGTCCATTATAGATAGTCAACCATACCAAGTATTCTATTTTGTTGTAGTGTTTAAAAAGCCTGTAGTTTTTTTTTTTTTTTTGACATAATACATACACAGTACAACACAAGTAATACTAATAGACTCTCTAGATAAGGCTTAGTGAAGCACAATCCAGAGTGGAGACTCGTGAGAGCAAGAGGATAGCTCTCGAGGGAGGGAGGATGAACCTATGTACACAGAGAAAACTGCCACTAAATATTGGTGGCACACAGACTCAAGCAACACACTTGGCTCTTCGCTAGAAAGCAAAGGCAGTGCTGAAAGCCCGTGGTTGAGAAGTGTTATTTTGCTTTTAAAGAGTTTTACTAACTTATTAGTTTGGGTAAGATTACTTAAATTATTTTCTTCAATAACAACCCTTAAATTGGTTATAAGGGTGGTTATTGAAGAATCTTATATTCAATCAAAAGGTGGTTATTAAAGATTCTTACTAGATAACTTTACTAAAACCAGTAAGACAGTAAAACTTTAAAAATAAATAAATAAATAAAGATTAAATAAATGGAGAAGCCATCACAACTTAATACAAAATCAGCAATATGCGCATGGAAAATATACATTTATAATGGGTATTAACCGATGTAGATGTACACTTTTCTTGTCGTGAATAGATTCTATACATGATATATCCGAACCAAAGCCATGATGTTCTTTTTCTATTTACATATTTTGAAGGCTAAGGCTCACTACAACCTTCTTCATGTAGCTTTGTTGTTCAATTAATAAATTTTATTTGCATATCAAGGTTCACATAAGTAAAATTATTCTAATGTACTCTGGCGTTGTATCTTAGTTACATCCATGTTGATCAAACAAAGACATAAAATTGAACATTTCCATGCTAGTCATTGAATGTAATCTAGTGGCTCAATATTTATTAAATCCAAAAATTAGAAAACGTGTTGGAGATATTTGGCACTAGATCCTAGAGAAAGACTCTCTATCTTTTATATATAGGTGGAATTAAGATACGTACTCTTTTTTATATTTGCTGACACAAAATATTTTATAATAATGCAATGAAAAAGGAGGAAAGAAAAAAAAAAAGAAATAAATTTCGACTTATTCATATAAGTGAGACTATAATATTATTTTTCTAACATAAAGTAATATTGCTCTCCATATCCAATTCAAAAATTTAAAAAGAAAAAGGAAGAAGTTTCAAGATATAAAATAATAATAATAATAATAATAATAAAATAAAAAAAAGGGCCACCAATAATTTCTTAGTTTGTAATTGCAACATCGAATACATATACATCAAAATAATAAAAATGAAAACAAAAATAAAATACAGAAAATAAAAAAGAACTGCATTTGTCCTTTGGTGTCTGTGGATTGGACAGCTGGCTGCTTCTCAATTTTCTCTCATAGACAATAGTCAACAGTTAACTCTATGTTACTATAATCCTAAGGCCTAAACACCTCCTTGTTTATAAGAAAACATGGCCATCACACTAATATACACATTTTTAGAAGACCTGTATAATATATATAGTCCTCACTTGCACATCATCTCTTAGTAAGAGTGTTTAAACAATTTCCTTTATTTTAAGAGGTCGAGAGTTCAAATTTATCAAGGGTTTAAATTTTACATTTGTTTTAAAACGTAAGATGTAGATAATTCTCTTTAAATTTAAGTCCCTTTCACCATTGGAAAAAAAAAAAGTTCAAATTTGTCAAAGGTTTAAATTATACCAGTATCCTAAAATACAACATATGGATAGTTTTCTTTAAATTTAATCCTCCTTCTTTGACAAAAAAAAAAAAAAAAAAAAAAAGGTGTATTAATTATTTAACTTTATAAGTGAATACACCTTTTTTTTTTTTTTTTTTTTTGAAAGGAGTTAAATAATTAAGTTTTAGTTTTTTTTTTTTTTGCTCCAAATTGTTGCTGAAACTTATGTTAATAACTAATTACATAAAACTAAAACGTATAAAGGATTTTACCTTTATGTGAGAGTTATTTCTTGGATCATTTGCCTCATTAATATCACAGTAATTCCCATTGTTGGTGTAAACAGGAGAACCATCGTTGGAGTGAGTATCATTCTCCTCTGCTGGGTTATTATCAAGACTAACCTGTATAAAAATATCCTATTAAGCTAATCAACTAAATAAACAAAAATTTCACCCAAAAAAAAAAAATTCATAAACACATTTACAAGACACGAAAATTAATAGATATTTTGACATTGACTATAATAAAATTAATAGTAAGTTCTGAATATCAAAGAGTACAATAAAATACATATAATGTTTTGATGTTGATGATAAAATAAGATATTAAAATTTTAAAGCTATTAGATGTATCCAAACCGATAAATTTTGTTCCATTCTTTGTAAGTAAACATTATTGATCAAATTAATTTAACGAATAAGAAGTTAAGATCACAATTTCATTCAAAGTGCCACATCCTGTCCATCTATATACAGGAATAACCTTCATCATTTACATAATGAGTTGATTACACGAAGACATAATATTCATTTCCATGTTAATCATTGTTTGAAACCTATGTATATAAAATATATGGTCTGGCTCTGGCTCAGGCTATAAAACAGGGTTGGAGTATGTTGTTCATGATAATCAATATATTTCACTTGTGTAAAATAAATAAATAGTGTAAAAAGAGAAGAAGTAAAACATTAATGGAAAAGATTGGTAAGCTAACACACCCACTATCAATATTTTTATATTAAGTGCAACATCATATGCATATATGATATATATGATATACACACACATAAACAGAAAGAATTTATTAACCTGCATGGGATCTTGATTTGTGTGTGTGGAGAAATCATGTCGGCGTATGAAGAATGCCATTGCCAAATATATCAATCCAAGTTTTCTCAATGAATCGTCTACCACATCATTAGCGGATTCGATATCTAACTGCTTCACTTGCTTTTCCATTAATTATGAGACAAGTGCCTGCAGCTCTCACAGTCTGTTCTCAATTTTAATTGTGCTAAAAAACAATATACAGCTCACAAATAGCTATATATGATTCCTCAATTGCAAATACGTTAATTCTTATTTATAAGAAAATGTCGCCATCATTGCATGAACAAAGCCAGAATTCAAAATTTAGCCAAGTATGAGAGTACCAGTCAATTATCATTTTTAGGGGAAAAATTGATTGTTGGGGTTCCGTCCTCTAAATTTATTCACTTAATATCATTAGTTTCATTAAATATCATTGAAATTTTCGTTGTTACAGTGTAAAAAGGAGAAACATTAATTCTTGGAGTATCAATATTCAACAATATCATAATAATCCGCGTTTCTTTTTCTTTTTTCTTTTTTTTGTTTGAGAGAGACAATTATACACGTTTCTAATAGTCAGTATGATGGAATCCTGACTTATCAAGTCAACAAATTAAATTAAAAAAAAAAAAGTTTTTTTGCCTTGTTAAATTGAGGGAAAATCTCAAAATACCTACAAAGGTATGAAAATATCTAAATTTTATCACTCATTGTTTTATATTTATCCAAAATACCACTTGACATTAATAAAAATAGTCAAAATACCTTCTGAAGGCATATGAAAGGACGACAATGGTCCTGATGGTCACAGATTCCATTAGGTTAAAATGGTTGACCGTTTGACTCCAGAAGGAAAAAAGAAAAAGCAATGATAAATGAATTAAAATAATTTAATTAAATATAAAAAATTAAAATAAATAATATTAAATATAAAATCATAAAAAATAACATATTTTTATTTTAAAGTAAAAAATATATATAAAACTAAAATTTTTTGTTTCTCACAACTCTTTCTCTTGCTTTCTCTCTCTCTTCTCTCTTCCTCTTCTCTATCTGTCTCCAACTGGTACCCTTCACTTTCTTTCTCTATTTCTAGCCTTTGATGATCGTGGCTAATATCTTGGTGGCGACAACGACAATGTATTAAAGGTTGTAGTTCTCTCTCTCTCTTGGTCTCTCACCTACGTTTCTCTCTCTCTCTCCCTTCTTTTCCTCTCATTTGTTTCCACCTCTAGTACTTTCTTCTCCAGCTGATAATGATGGTGGTGGCGTTGTGGGTTCGATGACGAATTCAATCATTTTGTGTTTGGTGGTTCATGATTGATAAGTGGGTTTAGTATTTGGTGGTTGATGATTTTTTTTGGGTGGATCGATGATTGATTCAGTTGATGATATTTTTTTGGTGGGATTGATGATTGTTAATGATAGTGGTTTCCACACACTTGGAAGCCCAAAAAGTCATCGAAAACCCATAAATTAAGGGTTTCTAGCAACTAAAAACCCAAAATTTATGGGTTTTCGACTATTGGAAATCTAGAAATTATGGGTTCCGAGAGCCTAGAAAGGGTTTTTGACAACTGAAAACCTAGAAATTCGGAGAGAAGAAAGAGAAGGAAAGAAATTCGAAGAGAATAAACGAGGGAGACAGAGAGAGAGAGAGAGAGAAAGAGGGAGGGGAGGGGAAGGGGGTTGGGTAGAGTAAGTGTTAGGGGGTGGAAAAAGAGAAAGATTGATGATGATGACGATCGATAATGATGAAGACGAAGGTTGATGATGACGCTAGTACATGGCTTTCACTTTGTTTCTATTTTATTTTATTTTTTTTTACTTTTATCATTTTTTTTTATTTTTTAATTTGGTATGTTGATCTCTACCATCCATCTATATTGGTTTTTATTACTTTGCCATTTTTTATTTTAAAATATTATTTTTTTATTATTATATTTTTAATTAAAATCTTAAGATTAAAAATGTTTTTTTTTTTAACATTTGTCTAATTTTCTATTAACTTTCTAACGTTTGTGGAATTTCAGATAAAAATAAAATAGTGGGTGGTAAAATGATATTATTTCATACGTCACGTGGTTTTTTAGGATTTCCCCTTATATTAATTTGAAATTTTCAGAACTTCTCTTTTATCTTTTTTAAAATATCTTTTTACTCAACAATTAATAGTGTGATTGTTTATACTCATCTTCATTAAGGTGGAGTTATTACCACTCATTAAAATGATTTAAACATCCATTTTTCTAAGAATATTTACATGACAAAATTATCCTTAAATAAAATTATAAAGAAGAATAAATACATATTAGTAAAACAATTTATTTACTTTTAAAACTAGAAACAACTTTCCTTTTTTTATTTTAAGTTAAGGAAACAAACAAAAATCCATAAATATTTTTAACAGAAGATCTAAAAAAAAAAAAAAGTTTTATAAATTTTATATATATAAAATATTCTTTAGATGTTTTTTTAAATGCAACACTATTTTTAAATTTTATTTTTTATTCATTTAAACAATAAAAATTGATTAAAACACAAAATAATGTCTCACTATTAGTAAAACATTTGGTGGCTTAAATCTTCAAAGATGGCTTCTTCTTATTAAAATTAGGATTAGAGTTAGGAATTCATGTTAAAAAGTAATAAGTAAAGAATAAAGATAGAAATTTTGTTTTAAATGAATATCATTAATGTTGTTTAAAGAGGGTTAATATTGGTATATTTATGGGTGCTTATAGTAATATGCAAGCTTTTAAATTTAATTAATGAGTGTATTAATGATGTGGGTTAGGAAATCATATTTGTCAGTGACAATGTCGGCACCATTTTCATTATTATTTTTATTCACTACTCCAGTAATTACCAAATGACCCCTAACTATGTGCATTTTTTTAATTATTCCATACCTTATATTTCACTGTTGATAAATCATTTATACTGTGTGAAATACAATTATATTACACAATATAAAATATAACTACTTTGCATAGCATGAAGTACAAGTTGATAAACACTCATCTTAGACTTTCCAAAATTTGTGAATGTTTCAAGTTTTTATCTTATTACTTTATTAATTATTTACCGTTTACATCGTGTGAAATACAAGTATTTTACACAGCATGAATTATAAATATGTAAATATAAATAAACAAAAGATATTTAGTATGTTTTAAATCCAATGTGAACATAAACAATTAAATTATTAGTTGTTGAGATAACAGATATTTTGTAAAAGTTAAAAGAGAATTGAAGATCATTTTCTCCACTTTTGATTTAATATAAGATTAATATTCTTCTTACACTTTTGCTTCTTCAATTTTTTTCCCTCAAGTTTAAAGGTTGCCGTTAGAGAGTATGTGTTTGTAGTCCAAACCCAAAGCAATTAGTCAAAGTAAGTCACAAAAGCAAGCAAAATGAACCATTAAGCAAAAAAAAGAGTTGATAACTAAGAACAACTTTTTTCTCCCTAATGTATCATGAGTATGGTTTAGGGTAACTTAGGTGGTGTTTGACACCGTTTTTTAAAGTCATTTTCCATTTTTAAAAATAAAAAACATTTGAAAATGCATTTGACAATCGTTTTCAAAAATATATTTTTGGAAATGAAAAACATGTTTTCCAAATGTTAAGATAAAAGTAAAATGTAACTTTTTTCCTTTTTTATCATTTTCAAAAACCATTTGCTTTTATATAGTAAAACTGGAAAAAAAAAAAAAAAAAAAAAAAAACACTTATATCTAACAACCACATCATCATTTCTTCAATAGATGTAAAATCTCAAAAAACTCAGTCTCTCTTCATCTTTTCTTCCATAAAACAAAATCTCAGAAAACCCAAAATCTCTTTCACTGTGTTTCTCTCTCTCACAATCTCTCATCGTCTCTTATAGTCTCTCGACTTGGTTCGTTGGTTTGACGGCTACCACCAGCTCATCTTCCTTTCTTCCTCCTCCTCAACCAACAATATAAAACACAGCCATTCCTTTTCCCTTCCTCCTCCGGATAGAACACCTCCAATTTCAAAATTGTCGCCAAGATCCTAGAGATTAAGGGGAACGCGTTGCTGATGGAGAGCGAGAATGCTAGAAGAAGGAAGCAGTTGATGAATGAGAAAGTAGGATCGGACGACAAAGATGTGACGAAAAGTGAGAAAGGGAAAGAGAAGCTAGTTGATGAGAGTAAAAATGGCATGTTGATGGGCAATTTTTATGATTATTGGTCAATGTATGTGACTTGGATAGAGTGTTTGATTTTTTTGTATTTTTTGCAAAGAAATTGTGATTGAAGATCTAGATACTCTATATTTTTTGGTACTTTTTGTTTGTACTTTTTTTCATTTATTTGTTGGTAGATTTGGGTTTGGGTTCAGGGTTTTTCAACATCACGTTGAAGATTTCATGTTTAAACCTAGATCTAGATTTTTTTAAAAAATTTTATTTATTTATTTGTGAGGATTAAAATTAATATTTTAAAGATTGATGTCCACCATTGAACGATTGAGTTCAATGTTTATAAAAAATTTTATAATTAATTAATAATTAATAATTAATTAATTTTTATATTTTTATTTTATTTTTTAGGGGATAAAAATTAAATAAAACCACTAAAAGATTATTCAATTTCTCCATAAAAATATATATACTTTTAAAAATAATTTTCATCTAAACACATTTTTAATTTTTACCTCTTTTTAAAAATGGTATCAAATCATTTTTTATCATTTTTCATTTTCGAAGTGTATTTTCAAAAATACTATCAAATCTATTATTATTTTTAAAAATATTATTTTCAAAACATATTTTTCATTTTTTAAAATATTTTTTAAAAACATCATTTTAAAAACGTATCTAAATACACCCTCGTATATTCGTAGTTGTTTCTTGATTGTATTGTTTAAGGAGGTGTATGATATATTTTTAAGGATTTTAATTGTGCTTTTCCAACCGGCTTATTATTGGACAATGGACACAAATTTTTGTAGTCAATGAAACATCACCTCAGTTCACATATGCAAGTACTTTTAGAGCTTAGGAGATGCCGACATCATAAGTCCATATCAACAGGCACATCAGACAATTAATTTTTTTTTAATCCCTAACTTATTGAAAGTTGTAACGTTTTTAGGCAATATGCATATTAGATTATTTGGTGATCAACATTTTAAAATGCATCATTTTTGTCCTACCATTAATTAACAGTTAGTTAAACATAATGAACTTTACTCATCTAGATTCGTGGAAGTGACACATGGCAATGATTTTAAAATTTGAAATTGATAAAATTAAAATTATTTTTTATTAATAAAAAAACTCAAAAATAAAAATTTAAAAATCATTCATAAAAGAACAAATAAAAAATGAAAAAAAAAATCAATTAATTTTAAATAGGAAAGCCACCTCCACTGGAGGTGGCCTTCAACTGTTGGTCTCCTCTGGAGATTGACAGCCAACGCCCTTACTCTCGTCTAAGTGCGATCTCTTCCATCCAGTGGAAATCAATAGGCGTTCGATCTCTTTGCCATCAGAGGAGATTGAGCGCTCGTCGATCTCCTCTAGGTGGAGGAGATCTCTTTCGCTAGGGAGTAGATTGACTTCCTTCACCAAGACAAAACCCATAAAACTCATTAAATAAGGTCCTTTTTTTTTTTTTTTTTTTTTTCTTTTGAGGTAAAAACTCGTTAAATAAGTTGGTTCATTATTATCAACATTTCATGTCCAACTTCTGAAAATTAGTTCATTGAGTCTCCAACAAATGATATCAACAAGGTGATAGTAATCATTTGACGCATAGAAGTTTAGTTTAGATTCGATTATACATGATTTTTGAAGTACAAATGAGCAATGCATAGTATAATAGGATTATAGATTATTTTCAAGTTTTAAAAGAGTAACAAGTTTTATTTTAATGCACAAATTATTTATTATTTTTATATTATTACACTTGAGATTTAATGATATTGATAACATTTGGTTTTTTTTAAAGTTTTTTTTAATATATATATACCCCAAAAGTTAAAATCCTGGCTCTGCCAATGATGCTAACTAATTTATTTGAAATTTATTACTAATCTACCTTTGACTCATTGTGTTTGACCAAAGATGGGGTGCTAGGTCGTTTGTATTTTTGTTTGAAGAATGAATAGTTTTGAATTTTAGTGTCTGAAATCTAAACCTGAATGATATCTACATATGTGTGTATGTGTACCTTTGAATGTATAGTCCACTTGTTTGTTTTATATAAAAAAAAAAAAAAAAAAAAAATTATTTGTTTCTCAAAAAAAAAGAAAAATAAAATTATCTGAAAAAAATAATTTAACATTTATATCATTTTTTTGATCAACTGTTGTGTATTTTTATTTAGTACAATAAATACACCTAAAGTAAATAATTTAACAATCATTAACCCTTCAATCTAGCACCAATCATCAAGGGATCCCTATATTCTCGCTCTTTCTTTCTTTTCTCCCCTCATCTCTCTCCCTCCCCATCTTTCTTCATTCTTCCCCTAGGTTTTTAGCCAATTGAAAGCTCAGAAATTTATAGGTTTCCAACCAGAAAATCTAGGTTTCTAGATGAATCGGTGAGAGGGTTGTCATCGAGGGAGGAGAGAAAGGAGAGAGAGAGAAAGATGAGGTAAATGCATCGGTGAGATGAGAAAGAAAAGGAGATTTTTATTTGTTTATTTTTAAATAATTAAATAATATTTTATTTTGATCAATTTTTGTTAAAACGGTTTAATATATTTTAATATTATTTATTTTATTTTTTAATTTTTTTATATTTTAATTAATTTTTCATCGTATATATATTTTTTATCTTTGAAATCAAATAGTCAATATTTTCAACCTACCGGAATCAATGTCGGTCAGAGATATCATCGTCCTTTCACACGTTTTCGGAGGTATTTTATGTAATCATATGAACATCATACCAGATTTTAGGTAAATTTCAAACTAAACATAATAAAATCAAGATTTAGATAAACTTTGAACGGTTTTTTGGAATTATCCCGTAAAAGTAAGAGAGAGAAAAGTGTGATGATGGTGGGACCAATTAGAGAAGGTAAGAGAGAGAAAAGTCTGATGATGGTGATTTGGTGTAACGTGTAAAATCATAACCAGGTCAGAGGACAGTAAGGGAGAAACACGTGTTATTTCAAAAAATAAAAAAATCATGTGACGTACTTAAAAAAACAAAACACATATTACATTTCATGCGGCAAAATTCAAATGGAACTCAAGCGCAAGAAATGCTTTTCAACCATTTTAAAACGTATCTAGTTTTCCTAGAATCCAAAATCGTTGCCTTATTTCAGGCAAAATCCCCACTTGCACATCATCTCTTAATAAGAATGTTTAAACAATTTTCTTGATTTTAAAAGGTCAAGAGTTCAAATTTATCAAGGGTTTAAATGTCATATTTGTCTTAAAACGTAAGGTATAGGTAATTCTCTTTAAATTTAAGTCCCCTTTCCCCATTGGAAAAAAAAAAAAAAAAATTCAAATTTGTCAAAGGTTTAAATTATACCATTATCCTAAAATATAAGGTATAGATAGTTTTCTCTAAATTTAATCCTCGTTCTTTCACAAAAAAAAAAAAAAAGTGTATTAACTTAGGGGTCGTTTGTTTTTCTATCTGAAGACTGAATAGTGCTACTGAAGACTGAAGACTGAATAGTGATTGAAACCTAAAATCTGAATGACATATTTGTTTTTTTTTTCATTTACCTCTGAATATATAATAATCTCGTTTGTTTTTTAAAGTTAAAATTGTCTAAAAGCTAATAATTTAACATTTATATTTTTTTACTATTAGTTATTTTGAAACTTTATTTAATATAATACAAACAATTATAATAAATTATTTAAAAAATACTAAATCACTTTTATGTATATATTAATAACATTTTTTATTCATAATTAAAATATAATTAATTATTATAGTAAAGTAATTTTTTAAAATTATATATACAAAAATAAATTATTATAGTAAAGTAAATTAAATATATATATATATATATTTAAATAAAAATAAACAAAATGTTCTTAAGTTAAAGAACTATTACAATAAAAGTTGAAACTGTAAAGTAATATATATTTTAGTCATTGTAATATTTCATTGATTACATTTTAAAATAAATCTGTATAATGTAAAATTAGAACTAATTTGGAAATATATTATTTTGGAAAGGATAGATTTGAAAGAATATATATAAAAAATCATAAAGTGATTTGTCATTAAAAGAAAAGTCAAAAATTGTAGCTTTTTATATTAAGTGATTTTTGAGTCATTTTAAGTGGTTTGATCAGTTAAAAAAACAAACAAAAATCACTTAAAATGTATAATTCAGACTCATTAAATGAAAAGTGATAAAAACAAACGACCCCTTATAAAGTTAAATAATTAAGTTTTAGTTTTTTGTTTTTGCTCCAAATTGTTGCTGAAACTTATGTTAATAACTAATTACATAAAACTAAAACGTATAAAGGATTTTACCTTTATGTGAGAGTTATTTCTTGGATCATTTGCCTCATTAATATAACAGTAATTCCCATTGTTGGTGTAAACAGGAGAACCATCGTTGAAGTGAGTTTCATTCTCCTCTGCTGGGTTATTATCCGGACTGTCCTGTATAAAAATATGCCATTAAGCTAATCAATTAAATAAATAAAAATTTCACCAAAAAAAAAAAATTTCATAAACACATTTACAAGACACGAAAATTAATAGATATTTTGACATTGACTATAATAAAATTAATAGTAAGTTCTGAATATCAAAGAGTATAATAAAATACATATAATGTTTTGATGTTGATGATAAAATAAGATATTAAAATTTTAAAGCTATTAGATGTATCCAAACCGATAAATTTTGTTTCATTCTTATTTATTGATCAAATTAATTTCACGAACAAGAATTTAAGATCACAATTTCATTCAAAGTGCCACATCCTATCCATCTGTATACAGGAATAACCGTCATCATTTACATAATGAGTTGATTACACGAAGACATAATATTCATTTCCATGTTAATCATTGTTTGAAACCTATGTATATATAATATATGGTCTGGCTCTGGCTCAGGCTATAAAACAAGGTTGGAGTATGTTATTCATGATAATCAATATATTTCACTTATGTAAAATAAATAAATAGCGTAAAACGAGAAGAAGTAGAACATTAATGGAAAAGATTGGTAAGCTAACACACCCACTATCAATATTTTTATATTAAGTGCAACATCATATGCATATATGATATATATGATATACACACACATAAACAGAAAGAATTTATTAACCTGCATGGGATCTTGATTTGTGTGTATGGAGAAATCATGTCGGCGCCTGAAGAATACCGTTGCCAAATATATCAATCCAAGTTTTCTCAATGAATCTTCTACCACATCATTATTGGATTCGATATCTAACTGCTTCACTTGCTTTTCCATTAATTATGAGACAAGTGCCTGCAGCTCTCACAGTCTGTTCTCAATTTTAATCGTTCTAAAAAACAATATATAGCTCACAAATAGCTATATATGATTCCTCAATTCCAAATACGTTAGTTCTTATTTATAAGAAAATGTCACTAACATTGTATGAACAAAGCCAGAATTCCAAATTTAGCCAAGTATGAGAGTACCAATCAATAAAATCATCATTTTTAGAGGAAAAATTGATTGTTGGGGTTCCGTCCTCTTAATCGATTCACTTAATGTCATTAGTCTCATTGGATGTCATTGAAATTTTCGTTGTTATAGTGTAAAAAGGAGAAACATTAATTCTTGGAGTATCCTTATCCAACAGTATCATAATAATCCACGCTTCTTTGTTTTTTTTGTCTTTTTTTGAGAGAGAGAATAATACACGTTTCTAAGAGTCAATATAATGGAATCCTTACTTATCAAGTCAATAAATTAAATTAAAAAAAAAAAAATTTCCTTGTTATATTGAGGGAAAATCTCAAAATACCCCTACAGGTATGAAAATATCAAGATTTTGTCACTTATTGTTTCATATTTATCCGAAATATCACTTGACATTAATAAAAATAGTCAAAATACCTTCTAAAGGCATATGAAATGACTCTAATAGTCACAGATTTCGTTAGATTGAAATGGTTGACCGTTTGACTCCAGAGACAAAAAAGGAAAAACAATGATAAATGAATTAAAATAATTTAATTAAATATAAAAAAATCAAAATAAATAATATTAAATATAAAATTATAAAAAATAACATATTTTTATTTAAAAATAATATATATATATATATAATTTTTTGTTTCTCACAGCTCTTTCTCTTGCTTTCTTTCTCTCTTCTCTCTTCCTCTTAATTATCTGTCTCTGGTTGGTACCCTTCATTTTCTTTCTCTATCTCTAGCCGATGATGATGGTGGCTGATATCTTGGTGGCAGCGACGACAGTGTATTAGAGGTTGTAGTTCTCTCTCTCTCTTGGTCTCTCACCTACGCTTCTCTCTCTCTCTCATTTCTTTTCCTCTCATTTGTCTCCATCTCTAGTATTTTCTTCTCTAGCCGATAATGATGGTGGTGGCGTTGTGGGTTCGATGACGAATCCAATCATTTTATGTTTGGTGGTTCATAATTGATGGGTGGGTTTGGTGTTTGGTGGCTAATGATTTTTTCTATCTCTAGCCGATGATGATGGTGGCTGATATCTTGGTGGCGGCGACGACAGTGTATTAAAGGTTGTAGTTCTCTCTCTCTCTTGGTCTCTCACCTACGCTTCTCTCTCTCTCCCCCATCTTTTCCTCTCATTTGTCTCCATCTCTAGTAGTTTCTTCTCTAGCCGATAATGATAGTGGTAGCGTTGTGGGTTCAATGACGAATCTAATCATTTTGTGTTTGGTGGTTTATGATTGATAGATGGGTTCGGTGTTTGGTGGTTAATGATTTTTTTTCTTTGGGATTGATGATTGATTAGGTTGATGATATTTTTTTGGATGGGATTGATGATTGTTAATGATAGTGGTTTCTACCCGCTTGGAAACCTAGAAAGTCGCCGAAAACCCATAATTTATGGGTTTCTAGTGACTAAAAACCCAGAATTTATGGGTTTTCGACGATTGGAAAACTAGAAATTATGAGTTTCGAGAGCCTAGAAAATGTTTCTGGTAACTGAAAACCTAGAAATTTGGAGAGAAGAAAGAGAGGGAGAGAAATTCGGAGAGAAGAAAGAGACGGAGAGAGGGGGAGAGAGAGAGAGAGAGAAAGAGAAAGGAAGGGAGGAGGGAGGAGGAAAGGGGAGGGAGGTAGGGGGAAGGTGGGGAAGGGGGGTGGGCAGAGTACGTGTTAGAGGGTGGAAAAAGAGAAAGATTGATGATGATGATGATCGATAATGATGAAAACGAAGGTTGATGATGATGTTAGTCCATGGCTTTCACTTTTTTCCATTTTTAAATATTTTCTTTTTTTATTTTTATCAATTTTTTTTTTTTAATTTGGCATGTTAATCTCTACCATCCATCTATATTAGTTTTTATTACTTTATAATTTTTTATTTTAAAATATTATTTTATTATTATTATATTTTTAATAAAAATCTTAGGGTTAAAAATGCTTTTTTTAACATTTGTCTAATTTTCTATTAACTTTCTGATGTTTGTAGAATTTCAGATAAAAATAAAATAGTGGGTGCTAAATTGATATTGTTTCATACATCACGTGGTTTTTTAGGATTTTCTCTTATATTAATTTGAAATTTTCAAAACTTCTCTTTTATATTTTTAAAAATATCTTTTTACTCAACCATTAATAGTGTGATTGTTTATACTCATCTTCATTAAGGTAGAGTTATTACCACTCATTAAAATGATTTAAACATCCATTTTTCTAAGAATATTTACATGACAAAATTATCCTTAAATAAAATTATAAAGAAGAATAAATACATATTAGTAAAACAATTTATTTACTTTTAAAACTAGAATCAACTTTCTTTTTTTAATTTTAAGTTAAGAAAACAAAGAAAAATCCATAAATATTTTTAACAGAAGATCTACAAAAATTTTTTTTATGAATTTTATATATATCAAATATTCTTTAGATGTTTTTTTAAATGCAACATTATTTTTAAATTTTATTTTTCATTCATTTAAACAATAAAAATTGATTAAAACACAAAATAATGTCTCACTCTTGGTAAAACATTTGGTGGCTTAAATCTTCAAATATGGCTTCTTCTTATTAAAATTAGGATTAGAGTTAGGAATTTATGTTTAAAAGAAATAAGTAAAGAATAAAGATAGAAATTTTGTTTTAAATGAATATCATTAATGCTGTGTAAAGAGGGTTAATAGTGGTATATTTATGGGTGGTTATAGTAATATGCAAACTTTTAAATTTAATTAATGAGTGTATTAATAATGTGGGTGAGGAAATTATATTTGTCAATGGCAATGTCGGCACCATTTTCATTATTATTTTTATTCACTACTCCAATAATTACCAAATGACCCCTAACTATGTGCATTTTTTTAATTATTCCATACCTTATATTTCACTCTTGATAAATCATTTATACTGTGTGAAATACAATTATATTGCACAATATAAAATATAACTACTTTGCATAGCATGAAGTACGAGTTGATAAACACTCATCTTAGACTTTCCAAAATTTTTGAATGTTTCAAGTTTTTATCTTATTACTTTATTAATTATTTACCGTTTACATTGTGTGAAATACAATTATTTTACACAGCATGAATTATAACTACATAAAAATAAATAAAAAAAGACATTTAGTGTGTTTTAAATCCAATGTGAACATAAACAATTAAATTATTAGTTGTTAAGATAAAAGATATTTTGTAAAAGTTAAAAGAGAATTGAAGATCATTTTCTCCGCTTTTGATTTAACATAACATTAATATTCTTGCTACACTTTTGCTTCTTCAATTTTTTCCTCTCAAGTTTAAAGGTTGCAGTTAGAGAGTATGTGTTTGTAGTCCAAACCCAAAGCAATTAGTCAAAGTAAGTCACAAAAGCAAGCAAAATGAACCATTAAGCATAAAAAAGAGTTGACAACTAAGAACAACTTTTTTCTCCCTAATGTTTCATGAGTATGGTTTAGGGTAACTTAGGTGGTGTTTGACATCGTTTTTTAAAACCATTTTCTATTTTAAAAAATGAAAAACGTTTGAAAATGTGTTTAACAATTATTTTCAAAAATATATTTTCGAAAATGAAAAACATGTTTTCAAAATGTTAAGGTAAAAGTAAAATATAATTTTTTTCGCTTTTTATCATATTTAAAAATCATTTTCTTTTGTATAGTAAAACTAAAAAAAAAAAGGAAAACCCTTATCTCTAACAGTCACATCATCATTTCTTCAATAGACACAAAATCTCAGAAAACCGAGTCTTTTCATCTTTTCTTCCACAAAACAAAATCTCAGAAAACCCAAAATCTCTTTCACTGTGTTTCTCTCTCTCACAATCTCTCATCATCTCTTATAGTCTCTCAACTGGGTTCATTGGTCTGACGGCTACCACCAGCTCATCTTCCTCTCTTCCTCCTCCTCAACCAACAATATAAAACAACGTCATTCTTTTTCTCCTAATTTTCTGGATAGGACTCCTCCAATTTCAAAATTGTCGTCGAGATCCTAGAGATTAAGGGGAATGGGTCGCTGACGGAGAGCAAGAAGGCTAGAAGAAGGAAGTGGTTGATGAGTGAGAAACTAGGATTGAACGGCAAAGATGCGACGGAGAGTGATAAAAGGAAAGAGAAGCTGGTTGATGAGAGTGAAAACGGCATGTTGATGGGAAATTTTTATGATTATTGGTCAATGTATGTGGCTCGAATAGAGTGTTTCATTTTTTGGTATTTTTTGCTGAGAAACTGTGATGAAAGATCTAGATACTCTGTATTTTTTGGTGCTTTTTGTTTGTACTTTTTTTCATTTATTTATTGGTAGATTTGGGTTTGGGTTTAGGGTTCTTCAACATCATGTTAAAGATTTCAGGTTTGAACCTAGATCTAGATTTTTTTTTTTTAATTTTATTTATTTATCTGTGAGGATTAAAATTAATATTTTAAAGATTGATGTCCACTATTGGACGATTGAGTTCAATGTTTATAAAAAATTTAATAATTAATTTTTATATTTTTATTTAATTTTTTAGGGGATAAAAATTAAATAAAACCACTAAAAGATTATTCAATTTCTCTCTAAAAAATATATATATTTTAAAAACAGTTTTCATTCAAACATATTTTTAGTTTTTATTTATTTTTAAAAATGATACCAAATGGTTTTTTGTCATTTTTTATTTTCGAAGTGTATTTTCAAAAATGCTATCAAACGTATTATCATTTTTGAAAATGTCATTTTCAAAACTTGTTTTTTATTTTTCAAAATATTTTTTAAAAACATCATTTTGAAAACATATCTAAACGCACTCTTATATATTTTTAGTTGTTTCTTAATTGTATTGTTTAAGGAGGTGTATGATATATTTTTAAGGATTTTAATTGTGCTTTTAAGTAAATTTAATTAAGGATAAAATTCTGATTAAAATAAAATTTGAAAATGGAATGCGGAAAGATGTAAAGTGATTTGCCAATAGAACAAATATTTAAATCTTTATTTCAAAAATAAATAAATAAACAAATAAAATTGTTTAAATCTTGACCCCGAGAGGTAGAACTCCTTTGCCAACCGGCTGATTATTGGACAATGGACACAAATTTTTTTAGTCAATGAAACATCACCTCACTTCACATGTGCAAGTACTTTTAGCTGAGGCCATGCCGACATCATAAGTCCATATCAACAGGCACATCAGACAATTAATTTTTTTAAATCCCTAACTTATTGAATGTAGTCACGTTTTTAGGCAATATGCATATTAGATTATTTGGTGATCAACATTTTAAAAATGCATCATTTTTGTCCTACCATTAATTAACAGTTAGTTAAACACAATGAATTTTACTCATCTAGATTCGTGGAAGTGACACATGGCAATGATTTTAAAATTTGAAATTGATAAAATTAAAATTATTTTTTATTAATAAAAACTCAAAAATAAAAATTTAAAAATCATTCATAAAAGAACAAATAAAAAATGAAAAAAAAAAATCAATTAATTTTAAATAGGAAGGCCACCTCCACCATCAGTGGAGCTGGCCTTTGACTATTGGTCTCCTCTCGAGATTGACTACCAACGCCCTTGCTCTCCTCTAGATGGAGGAGATCGTCAGTCTCCTCCACCCAGTGGAGATCCATAGGCATTCAATCTCTTTGCCATCAGAGGAGAGTGAATGCCCGTCGATCTTCTCCGCTAGGGAGAAGATTGACTTCCTCCACCAAGACAAAACCCATAAAACTCATTAAATAAGGTTTTTCTCTTTTTTTTTTTTTTTTTTTTTTTTTTTTTTATCCTTTTGAGGTAAAAACTCGTTAAATAAGTTGGTTCATTATTATCAACATTTCAATTCCAACTTCTGAAAATTAGTTCATTGAGTCTCCAACAAATGATAACAACAAGGTGATAGTAATCATTTGAAGCATAGAAGTTTAGTTTGGATTCGATTATACATGATTTTTGAAGTACAAATGAGCAATGTATAGTATAATAGGATTATAGATTATTTTCAAGTTTTAAAAGAGCAACAAGTTTTATTTTAATGCACAAATTATTCATTATTTTTATATTATTACACTTGAGATTAAATGACATTGATAACATTTGATTTTTTTAAAGTTTTTTATTTTAAAAATATATATATATATACCCCAAAAGTTAAAATCCTAGGTTTCTAGATGAATTGGTGAGAGGGTTGTCATTGAGGGAGGAGAGAAAGGAGAGAGAAAGGAAGATAAGGTAGATGCATCGGTGAGATGAGAAAGAAAGGGAGATTTTTATTTATTTATTTTTAAATAATTAAATAATATTTTATTTTAATTAATTTTTGTTAAAACAGTTTAATATATTTTAATATTATTTATTTTATTTTTTAATTTTTTTAATATTTTAATTAATTTTTCATCACATTTTTCTTTTTATATTTAAAATCAAACAGTCAATATTTTCAACCTAACGGAATCAATGTCGGCTAGAGATATTATTATACTTTTACACATCTTTGGAGGTATTTTATATAATCATATGAATATCATACCAGATTTTAGGTCATGATAAAATCAAGATTTAGATAAACTTTGAACGGATTTTTGGGATTATCTTTTATTAGTAACAGGAATGTTGGGAGTTCGTAGTGATTGGTAATAAGTGACAAAGGTAGGAGAGAGAAAAGTGTGATGATGGTGGGACCAATTAGAGAAGGTAAGAGAGAGAAAAATGTGATTTGGTCTAACGTGTAAAATCATAGCCAAGTTAGAGGAATCAACATTTTCAAACAGTCAATATTTTCAACCTAACAGAATCAATATCGGCCAGAGATATTATTGCCTCTCACACATCTTCGGAGGTATTTTATATAATCATATGAATATCATACTAGATTTTAGGTAAATTTCAAACTACACGTGATAAAATAAAGATTTAGATCAACTTTGAATGGATTTTTGGGATTATCTCTTATTAGTAACGGGAACGTCAGGAGTTCGTAGTTATTGGTAGATAGTGACCAAGGTAGGAGAGATAGTGGAACCAATTAGAGAAGGTGAGAGAGAGAAAAGAGTGATGACCGTGGGACCAATTAGAGAAGGTAAGAGAGAGAAAAGTGTGATGATAGTGACTTGGTCTAACGTGCGAAATCATAGCCAAGTCAGAGGAAGGCAAAAGCGAAAAACTTATTATTTCAAAAAAGATAAAAAAACGTGTGACGTATTTCAAAAAAAAAAAAAGTGTGACGTCAATGTGACGATGGTGTTTTGGTGTGAAGTGTAAAATCATTATATGTTTGAGAAATTTTTATTTAAAAAATATATATATATTTGACACTGGATTTTGAACAAGGTTTTTTAAACTCTTCCTTTTTAAGTGTACTAATAAAATTACGTGTATAATTTTTTATTTTATAAAATTAACTTTAATCTCCCCAAAATATTATGCATTAGTATATTGATCTTCCCAAATAAGTTTTTCTCACTCTACCCTTATGTTTGCATGAACTAGAAGGAATTAATAAATATTTCTTTTTTCTTTGACAAATAATAAATATTTCTAATTTCTCACAATTGATTGGAAAAGTAAAATGTTAATTTTTATTTGTAATTATAAAATAATTTATACCAAAATTTATATTTTTTTTTATGGATGCATATCTTATTATCCACAAATATGATTTCCAATCCCAAATTATTAGTATATTCATTGATTTAATTTAAAAATTTGTATATTGATATAAATACTCATAAATCCATCCCTATTAACCTTATTTAAGCAACATTAATTTATTCATTTAAATTAATTAATATAATTCATTAATTATTTATTTTATCCTAATCGTCTTTCCTCTACCCACGATGGAGGTGGCATTTGCTGCCAACGAGGCCACCATCACCTGCACTCAGGTCTTCAGTGATTTAGAATTTTAATGTTATTTTTAATTTCTTAAAAGTACTATTGTTGTCGGTGAAACATATTACATTGCACACTTCAAAAAAAGACAAAAAAAAAAAAAAAAAAACCCATATTACATTGCTTGCGGCGGAATTCGAATGGAAATCAAGCGCAAGAAATGCTTTTCAACCATTTTAAAAAATACCTAGGTTTCCTAGAATCCAACGTCCTTTGAGTTGTTTAAGGAAACGTCATTTAGTTCACGAACGTAAATAGCTGTCAAAGTCACTGCCAATGGAAGACGCCCTTTTTGACAAACAATATTCATTCATCTAAATTTCTTACAAGAAAAGAAGGTTCCATAGTGTCGATGAAACACCCCAATTATTCCCGAAGGCCTCGTTTGTTTGTTGAGATTGGAGTAGGATTGGATTAAATTTTATCCAATCCCACATTTGGTGCAAAAAAATGAGTTTGGAGAAAGTTATCCTAGCATGATTTTATCCCACTGCAGTGGGATAAATCCATCCCGTTGAAATGGTGGGTTAACTTTCTCCCACCGGAGCTCTCTCTCTCACCGACCTCGAACCGGAGCTCTCTCTCTCATCGACGTCGACGCGTCCTTTGTCGATATCACGCCGCCACATCAACGTTCAATTGAACAATCACAACGGCAATCGTGTCACAGCCAAGTTCGACGAGATCGTGCTGGAAACGGCGCTGCAAATGATGCTGCAAGTAGCTCTGCAAACGGCGACACTCGACGTCGATGTCAGAGACAAGCGAAGATGACGGTAGAGAGTGAGAGGTATGACTTCGCGACGGAGGTGAGAAACGGTGGAGGGATGAGAGAGTGGGATTCGATGCAGAATGGCGTGCAGCAGAGGTGAGAAACGGTGGAGGGATGATGGAGGGAGGGCTCGATGCGGAGGACAGCGGAAGGAGAGAGATGGCGGTCGCTAATTTTGTGATTTCATAGCTTTGAGAAGCGTCTGAAAAAATGGTGGAAAATGGCTTAATTTAATACTGGTTTTGCACAATTTCTAAAAAGTCCCTAAAAAATTTCTTTAAAATCCAAGTTTATACCCACTATTTTTAATCCTATCCTACTTTCACCAAACATGGGATAACATCTAATCCAATCTCATTTCATCCAATCCAATCCAATCTAATCTAATCCAATCCCATATAAATTATTCAATCCTATCCCGCGTACCAAATGAGGCCTAAATCTTTTCAGTAGAACTAAATTATTGTTATTTTGGTTTTTTATTTTTTTAAATAATATTTAAATTTGTTGGAAGTTATATTTTTAATAAAACTTGTATATAAGAATTTATATTTGATATGATTTTCTAATCATATTAAACTTTTTAAATATATATTATATTAGAAAATGTAAGGTGATTTGATAAGAATAGGAAAATAAAACCCTTGTCTTCTTCATTAACCGTTCAACACAACTTAAAGACAAAATAAAATAAAATTCTTTACTCTTAACAGATAATTCCCATAAGGTTTTCAGTTAGGAGAATGTTTGATAGCCCAATTTTCATTCTTAAGATATTATTTTGAGTTTGATTTATGTGTGATTGTGTTAATTTAGGTTAAGGTTTGGATCGTTTGGTCCGTGAAGAGTTTGTTACCTTGGATGGTTGGAAGATAAGTATACTAAACTATTTTCAAAACTGTAATCATAATATTATGTATATTTTCGAAATTATCTCTAGACAATTATTATACTATGTAAATATGTTATGAAATGATACCATAAAATAATGTCTTGTGTAGGTTTACTTTTATTATTTGCTACTAGTAGGCACCTTTGTGATATTTATGTGGAGGTTTATGTGATATTGATTTGTTATGTGTATATAAGTATATGGGAAGTGTCTCCGGAATACCTAGAGACTAATGAGTCTTCCCATTCATGTGTGGATAAATTAATGCATGTGTGAGGATGCATTGATGATCACAATGAGAGTTAACTTCAGGCATGAGTGTTCTATTTATGAAATTAAATCCTCAGTTGTGCTTACCTTGTATATATTAGTTACTGACAGGTGACTTTGGCTCTATTATGTGTTATGTGCTGAAGTCTTAATAGTGTGATAATAATGCAATTAGATAAGTTTAGGGTTATCAAAATGATCTCCTTGGCATAAATATTCAAATGATGCATTTAGTACTTTATATTTAAATCGAAGTGCAATTAATACGTTCATATTCGAATCATAATGCAAATTTGGTAGCTTTTCTGTTTAAGGTGATTTTCTACGGGAAATAGGAATTTTCCTCTTTTTGGAACTATGCATTGTTAAGGAAAATTAAAAGCTGATTTTATTTGCAAGCTGTTATATCACTACGACCTCGAGCTGCTTCCCATGCAAGGTAACTGACTCGAGTTGTCTTACAATTTTAGCGTTATTTGACTTGTTACATGCTCAAACTGACGTAATAGTTATTGATATATCCTTGAGTAATGACCTTTATATTACCTCATTCTTAATTTTAGAGTTTTAGACTTGTTAGTCTTTTGAGCCTTAATAAACTTACGGTCTAGATGCTATTTTTAGGTATAACACAAATTCTTTTTTTCTTCCTTTTCCTATCCTTTCTAGGTCAATGCTTCCCATCTGTCCATGTCCTCAAAAATCTTGGCTCTTGTCACTTGGAAAGTTACAATCACTGTCCAAGGATTTTATATAATGCTAACTAATTTACATGAAATCCATTAATTGAGTTTCCATGAAATTTCTTGATACAATTGAAGTGATTATTTTGTTGACCAAGTTATTCTCAAAGGCCATCTAACCACATAAATGAATTAGGCTTCATTTTTTTAAAAACAAAATTTTAGAGTACTTATATTTGTCTGCGAAGGCCCAAATAACTTGATCTGTGCTTAGTATTTAAAGGTGTTTTTTGTTTCCTTTTTAGTTTTATTTACAATTTATCTTGGGCTTTCTTTAAGCCCGAAGAACATACCAACTAAAGACATTTGTTTTTTCCTCCTAATGCTTAATAGTAAATAATGTGTTCAATTATTATTTATTTCATTCATTTAATGACAAAATTGCTTTAATTACTTCTAAAATCTAAATTATAAAAGTGAAAGTTTTCCCTTTTTTGCTTATTATCCCACCAATTTTATGTGTAACTATTATGCATTCTTTTGATATACACTTATATATAGTATTTAACATGTTTTCAGGTCAACCGTTTTTAGACATGATGATTTGTATTTTATGAAATTAAAAGTATATAAAAAATTAAATTAAATTATTATGAATTTTTTATATTAAACAAAAATTGAAATTTTAAAAATAAAACAATTTCAATAAGATTTGTTAAATTACTTATTTTTAGTTGTCTTTAATATATCTTTAATATATTAAAATGTAAGTAAATATCAAATAATAATTTTAAGGATACAGATGTGAAAGTATTTGGGTTTGAATACTTGTGACTTGAAAAAAAAAAAATTATCACTTATATTCAATTTTCATTTTTCTCTCATTGTTCATATTAATTCTTCAGTAAAATTTAACACTATTCAATATTACAAAAGAAAAGAAAAAGTAAATGCAACCTACATCAAATCTCAAATTGTATTCATAATAAATGGGTACTGATGTAGGACAAGAATTCCTTATTAGTCTAGGAATCTTTACCCTTGTTAGTATATGATTATTAAGTCTTTTAGTTTAGATTTAATTTTTAAATTAGGATTCCTATTTCTACTAAGAGTAGGATTAGAGTATTATAAATAGGTTTATATCGTTCAAGTTTTAAAAATTATTCAATACTATTTTCAGCAATAAAACTTGTGAATTCCTATCGTTACTTGAGGTTTACTCGTTTCGTTTCGAAACAAATCTTCCGTTGCACCAAAATTGGTATCAGAGCGTGGTTTGCCCTCGACTGATAGCTGAAGCTGGTTCAAGTGGACAACGAACCCCCAACAACGAACAGCAGTTTGCGAATGTTGAGCAACGACTCGACAGAATCGAAGAAACACTTCTAAGTCTTCAGTAGACTCTTGCTGCGTTGACTTTCGAAGGAAGACCAGTTGCCGGCGAGCGTCAACCTGACCTAACAGGAGACCGAATGGCGACGACCGGCGACCATGCCGGAGATGACCGCAGACGGCGAGGAGGTCGAAATCTAGACGATCAAGACCCGCGTGACCCAGATCTGACCTTAGGACCCGCGCGTGACCCAGATCTACGAAGAAGCCTTGCACGACCCGTTTTCCAACCGGACCCACAACCCTACCGCTCACATGCTCCCTGATCGGCATACCCACCAGACCGGTGAGGTCCACCCGACGATTTCCTTGTAGATCCCAACCCCTACAATCCTGATCCATACACCCATGACCCGAGACGCCAAGATCCACGAGACCCGACCCAGATCGGGCTCGGGCAAGGCTGGAATGGTGACGATGGAGGTCGGCGACCCCAGATCGACGGTGACAGAGGTGGGAACGATGACGGAAGGGATAGAATCGAAGAGATCCGACCATACCCACACCGACCCGACTCGGTTCATATGTACCAAAGGGGTAATCGACCCGAACAAGGCTGGAACAGTGACGATGGAGGCCGGCGACCCCAGATCGGTGGCGACAGAGGTTGGAACGATGACGAAAGGGGCAGAAGCAAAGAGATCTAACCAAACCCGACTCGACCCGACCTGGTTCATGTGTACCAAATGGGTAATCGGGCTATTTTCGGATGGCATGATGCCCAAGGAGATCGTCAAGCAGCCCACAGACACAATGAGAGGCAATTTGCACCCATTGGAGGCTTTGTTGATTCTTCAGGGGAAGAGGATAATGTCAATCTAGCCGATAACGCTTACGGGAACGTTCGATATCGCCAAGAACGGCAAGATTACAAGATGAAGATGGATTTACCCACTTTTGATGGCCGGTTACACATTGAAGACTTTCTTGACTGGGTATATAATGTTGAGCAATTTTTTGACTATTCAGAAATCTCGGAAGAGCGACAAGTTAAGACAATGGCATATAAGTTAAAAGGAGGAGCTGCAGCATGGTGGGAACAGTTACAGTTCAATCGTCAAAGACAAGGAAAACAACACTTTCGAACATGGGCAAAGATGAAACAATTGCTTAAACAACGATTTCTTCCTCCTGACTACGAGCAATTCCTATATCAACAATTTCAGAATTGTCGATAGTTGAATAGGAAAGTTACAGATTACACTGAAGAGTTTTATCGACTAAGTGCTAGGTGTAATCTGATGGAAACTATGGATCAGCAAGTTGCTAGATATATCGGAGGCTTGAGTTTTGCTATTCAGGATAAGTTGGCTCTCCATAGTATCTGGACATTATTTGATACAGTTAATTTGGCTATAAAGGTTGAAGCTCAGATGAATAGACCAGCAACTCGGAATCTAAACAATTTTCGAAGGTCTACGCCAGATATCTCATCCAATCAAAGAACAACTGGAAGCGATGAAAAAAACTCTAAATCCATTCCTGCAACCCAAACTTTAGGACAGGGATAGAATACGAGCACTGCATCTAATAAAACCACTGTTCCGCGTCAACAACAAAATCGAACCAATTCAAACCCATATGCTCGACCGAATTTAGGAAAATATTTTAGATGCAATCAACCTAGTCATCTCTTAAACAATTGTCCCAATCGAAGATCTGTTAACTTTGTCGAAGAAGATAAGATGATGGATGGTGGCATGAAAGATCTAGAAGTTGAAGATGACACTTATGAAAGAGCCGAATATGCTGAAGGGGATGAAGAGGAAGCAGTTGTTTGTATGCTCCAACGACTCTTGTTAGCACCTAAAAGGATCGATGAGTCACAACGCCACAAAATCTTTCGTACTCGATGTACTATTAATAACAAAGTCTGCAATGTTATTATTGACAGTGGAAGTAGTGACAATGTGGTGTCTAAGGCGTTAGTTAAAGCGTTGAACCTGAAAACTGAAAAGCATCCTTACCCCTACAAGATTACGTGGATTAAAAGGGGTCTTGAAGTTCAGGTTACAGAAGTTTGCAAAGTTCCCCTATCCATTGGAAAATATTACAAGGATGAAATAGTATGTGATGTGGTTGATATGGATGTCTGTCATGTCCTTTTGGGAAGACCTTTGCATTTTGATGTTGATGCTACGTACAAAGGTCGTGATAATACAGTCATGTTTTGGTGTTATGGTAAGAAGATTGTACTATTGCCACAACAACCACAACCAGAACCCCAAGGTGCTAGTAACACTGGTGGACATTTATTTACGTCAATTCCAGGATATGATTTTTAGAGCAAGTTAAAACTCAGACTTCTTTCGTAGCTCTAGTTGTTAAGGGTTCAATTGCAGCCGAAGAGAATATTCACCCAACAGTGCGTCCACTTCTTGAAGAGTTTAAGGAGTTATCACCTAATGAATTACCAAAAGAGTTGCCACCAATGCAAAATATTCAACACCATATTGATTTGGTGCCTGGTGCTACTTTGCTTAACCTATCGCATTATCGCATGAGTCCAACAGAGCATGAAGAACTATAACGACAAGTTAATGAGATGTTAGACAAAGGGTTAATTCGGGAAAGTATGAGTCCTTGTGCGGTTCCTGCTTTACTTACTCCAAAGAAAGATGGAAGTTGGCGAATGTGTGTAGACAGTCGCGTAATCAACAAGATTACCATTAAGTATCGATTTCCCATTGCACAGCTTAATGATATGCTTGACAGGTTAGTAGGAGTTGTGGTGTTTTCTAAACTTGATTTACGTAATGGTTATCATCAGATTCGTATACGACCTGGAGATGAGTGGAAAACAACATTCAAAACTAAAGATGGTCTTTATGAATGGTTGGTGTTGCCATTTGGATTGTCTAATACACCCAATACTTTTATGAGATTGATGAATCAAGTTCTTCGACCATTTATTGGAAAGTTTGTGGTGGTTTATTTTGATGATATCCTTATCTATAGCCAGGACGAGAAGGAACATCTGGTGCATCTTAAAGAAGTTCTTTAAGCTTTGAGGAAAAATAAGTTGTATATTAATCTTAAGAAATGCAACTTCTTAACTAATCGACTTTTGTTCCTTGGTTTTATTGTTGGAAAGGATGGTATTCAAGTTGATGAGGATAAGGTTAAAGCCATTCGAGATTGGCCAACCCCTAAGACCGTTTGAGAAGTACAAAGTTTCCATGGTTTTGCTACCTTTTACAAGCGCTTTATTCGAGGATTTCGTACAATTATGGCACCAATTACCGATTGTTTGAAGAAAGGTCGATTTCAGTGGGGCAGAGCACAAGAAGATAGTTTTCAAGTAATTAAAGAAAAACTTTGTTCTGCTCCGTTATTAGCACTTCCCACTTTCGAGAAAGTATTTGAAGTAGAATGTGATGCATCTGTGCAAGGAATTAGAGCTGTACTATCCCAAGAGGGACGACCTATTGAGTTTTTCAGTGAAAAGATTAGTTAAGCTCGACAGAAATGGACTACTTATGAGTTGGAGTTTTATGCAGTTGTTCGAGCATTACAACATTAGGAGCATTATCTAGTTCAACGTGAGTTTGTGTTATATACTGACCATCAAGCTTTGAAGTTTATTAACTCCCAAAAGACGATCAATCGTATGCATGCCCGATGGATTACCTTTTTGCAAAAATTCACTTTCGCTATTAAGCATAAGTCAGGGCAGTCAAATAAAGTAGCAGATGCATTAAGTCGGCGAGCTTCTCTTTTATCTACCATTAGTACAGAGGTGGTTGGTTTTGAATCTTTGAAGGACATTTATGCTAGTGATGAAGATTTTGGTCAAATATGGGCGAAATGTTTCAACAAAGAGTTTGTTACTGATTTCCTTATACAGGATGGGTTTTTATTCAAAGGTACACAGTTATGTATTCCTCGTTCTTCATTGCGTGAACTTTTGATTAGGGAGTTACATGCTGGAGGTTTAGGTGGACATGCTGGACGTGACAAAACAATTAGTTTGGTAGAGGAGAGATTTTATTGGCCACAACTTAAGAGAGATGTGGGGCGTTTTGTTCAAAGATGTCCTATCTGCCAAAGAGCTAAGGGACAAGCTCAGAATATAGGTCTTTATAATCCTTTGCCTATTCCAGAGACAATTTGGCAAGATCTGACAATGGATTTTATGCTTGGGCTTCCTCGTACATAGAGAGGTGTCGATTCAGTTTTTGTAGTAGTTGATTGGTTTTCTAAAATGGTTCATTTTATACCATGCAAGAAGACTTCAGATGCATCTCATGTGGCACATCTGTTCTTTCGTGAAATTGTTCGCTTACATGGTATTCCCTATTCCATTACTTCAGATCGAGATGTCAAGTTCTTGAGTCATTTTTGGCGAACATTGTGGAAAATGTTTGACACTACATTAAAGTACAATACTACTAGTCATCCACAGACAGATGTGCAAACAGAAGTCGCTAATCGTACACTTGGAAACATGATTCGATCCATTTGTGGAGAAAAGCCAAAACAGTGGGATGTAGGCCTCCCTCAGATAGAGTTTGCCTTCAACAGTATGCCTAATCATTCTACCAAAAAGGCACCTTTTGAGGTTGTGTACACAAGGATTCCACGACATACTGTGGATTTGATTCATCTACCTCCTACCCCTGATGTTAATTCCAATGCTACAGAGTTAGCTGAACGAATTCATAAAATTCATCAAGAAGTGAAGGAAAACCTTGAAGCAGCTAATTTACGCTACAAGATTGATGCAGATCAACATAGGCGTTTCAAGGAGTTTAATGTGGGTGACTTAGTAATGATTCATCTTCGAAAGAATCGATTTCCTATCGAGACATACAACAAACTTCAAGATAAGAAGATTGGACCTTTCAGGATACTACAGAAGATTGGCAACAATGCTTACAAAGTTGATCTCCCTAGCAACATGAATATTTCCAATATTTTCAATGTTGCCGATATCTTCGAATATTTTCCTCCCGATGAGTTTACCTTACAATCACAAAACTCGAGGGCGAGTTTTTTTCAAGATGAGGGGATTTGATGTAGGACAAGAATTCCTCATTAGTCTAGGAATATTTACCCTTGTTAGTATATGATTATTAAGTCTTTTAGTTTAGATTTAATTTTTAAATTAGGATTCCTATTTCTACTAAGAGTAGGATTAGAGTATTATAAATAGGTTTATATCGTTCAAGTTTTAAAAATTATTCAATACTATTTTCAGTAATAAAACTTGTGAATTCCTATCGTTACTTGATGTTTACTCGTTTCGTTTCGAAACAAATCTTCCGCTGCACCAGGTACGATCATAATAAACAAATTGAGTAAAACTAGGTTGCCTAAAAACTTTATCCAAATTTATCCTTAAATAATGTGATATATGAGTTTTAACACCATGTAAATTATAACATAATATGATAAATAATTTAGTTAAAAACTCAAGTGCCACATCAATTGGGCATAAAATTGGATATAATTTTGGACAACCTTGTATTACTCACATAAATTAATATTTTTATTATACATTCACTTATGTTCGCTACTTATGCCCTTTCTCTTATCTAAGATAAGAGTAATCTTACATTTATCTGTAAAATCATTCAATTTGAGAGATCCCCCCTTTATGGTAAATTACCATCTAGACATGTTTTTAGTATTTGATATTGTCAAGTTTTGACATGTACCAATTGAAATTTCAAAAACAAAAAGGGTAATCACTAATTTTACTAAAATAATTTGTTGAAAATTTTATTTTCATAAATGGAAATCGTATCACAACAATGACAAGGAAGGTTCCTATATGTGAATGAGGTAAAGTTTTAAAAATAAACTTTTTAAATAAATATAAATATTAAATTTTATTTTTAAATTAATCTCCATCGTTCATTTTAAAGATAAACGATGGTGACTTTCTCTAATAATTTTGATTTTTTTATTTTATTTTAATTAAATTTATTTTGATTTTTTTATTTTATTTTAATTAAGATTAAATCAAGGATGAAACAATCATTTATTGCTCTTGTTAACTTTTTAATGGAAAAACTGACGTTGGGGATAAAACAACTATTTACGAAATTAAGAGGCAGTGTTTCAAATTAAGATCAAGCGTGAGGAAATTATAAATATCCCTTTGTTTCTAATAACTTATATATACGTCGCCACTTAAACCACGGTCTCCTTAAAAAAAAAAAAAAAAGAACAACTGTCTCAATGTTTCAAAAAAAAAAAAAAAACCACTGTCTCAATTATATATTTTATACACAAACGCAGCCGCTCCAATTGGTCACTGTACATGAGACACTTGTCTCTTGTCTTCTCTTTGTAAAATCTTGCCACTAATCCCATTCCCCTCTCTCGACGTCCTTCAAGTTTCAATGGCTTGCTAAGCTTGTATTCGTGACATGGGTTATGTTAATAATCGCCCATTGTCACTCTTGGTTTCTTTGTTCTGCTTTCTTGCTTTTCACTGTGCTGACTTTTCTTTTAAATTTGTTTGCTTTTGCTTTGTCTAGTCTCCCTCACATTTGCTTTCTTTTTTTTTTTTAATCAATTCAAAGCCCATTTTAATTGGGGTCTATTAGTGACACTCGGCCCACAAAACTTTAACTTTCTGTTTCTATTTGCCTCACTTAAAATAATTTCAACCCATTTAAAATTTGGACTTCAATTAATCTCTTAAATCTATTTAGATTCAAACTTAGGGCCTTACAGTAATAATCAAAATGTACGGTTCTCATAAACAACGTGTGTATAGTCACTGATTAGTACTTTCTGAGAGAATGAATTCACATGAACTATCTATCTAAGACTGGTCTGTGTATTGGCATATCAGCTTTAATCTCTCTGTTTAATTATATATATATATAACTGTTTGATCGTATATATGCATGTGACATAACATAAATCACATGCATATAGTTGCAGAAGCATTTAACATTATCAGCAGCTACCAACTAATCACTGGTGTGGAAATAAGAAGATAGAGGAGTGTGAAAATGAGAGAAATTGGCAGTGTGAAAATGGGAGCTTGTTTTGTTTTGAAACCAAAACAACTGGGTTCTGTTGCTTTTGCCAAAAATAGCAACATTGATCATAAACAACACTCTAACCCGTGACCAACCCCTCTCCACACCATATTCTCAAATTAACTGTACCCATGTTAGTTATGATCAAAGAGTAGGTATAGCTAATTAATACTAATGCTATAAATCAAATTTAAGATAATTAATTGCAAATGCGTGTAGACGTAAAAAATTTCTTGCTTGCCCACTATTCCAAAGCGAAAATCAAACAAGCTTGCATTCATGGAATCAAACTTTCAATCAACTTTCTATTTTCATTTTGCAGTAAGAAATAATGTTCTCTGACTTGTACAATTTCCAAATCCCTTTGTATTACCACAACTACCTCAATTACAAGTCCTCACGTCTCAACTGCAGAACCCCACTGATCATATACAAAAATGGGTAGCTTGAAAGGGCGTTTACACCAACTACTTGTCTGCAAGACGATAAAATTTATTGCTAATTAAGTTGAATAGACGTGCATGTTTGATTATGTGAAAAAAGAAAAAAGAAAAAAAAAAAAAAAAAAAAAAGAGAAACAAAACAAAGCATATTTATGATACACACTCTGCCAAGAGAGAAAGAACCAGAGCAGGAGAGAAGTAAAACAGTGGTTTTTACTTTGTATTTATATGTAGGAGGAGTTTTATTCAATTCAAGGATATATAGAAAATATTATTTACAATGATACCAAACAGAATATGATTTTTTTCAGTACAAATTTTAAAATGTATATGATAGGATTTTGAACTCTCAACAATTTAGCGAATGGACAGGTGTTTCACCACCTGTATTAAGAGGTACCATGCTTGAAAGTTCACAAATTCAATTAAAAGAAAAGAGAAAGAACTCGAAACTTTATTTTTGTTAAGGTTTTTTGTGGAAGAGAGTGATGAAACTATGAGAGAGAAATTAAGAAGTTAATAGTAGAGAGGAAAGTGGAGAAATAAAGTGGGAAAAGAAAGTTGAGATAAAATTGGTTATTTTGGGCAAACTGGTGTTTTTGTGCAATTAGGTCTTTATTCTCTCTTCCGTTCACGCATTAAAAGTCAGGTTGAGTAGGATTTTTGTTAAGTTTGAATTTTTGTGATGGATGAAAAATAATCTGTTTAGTTTCATTAGTTTCTAATAAAATTAGATTTGATAGATTTTTATAAGCAAAAGTGAAAAGCTTTATTTTAATGCTACTATATATTATGATTTCAACATGCTTTTTGAGAATGTAATTTAACCACTACAAGAAATTAAACCTATGATAACGTGCAAAATACGTTGTCATAGCTTTTCACAATATGTAAGTGCACGTTGCTGATGTATATGTTGTCATAGTGCTGAAGGACATTGACAATGTGCAGTGCATGTTATCTTAAGACTTATAACAATGCACACTACACGTTATGGTTAATGAATTTAGAGAATATGAAAAAATAACAAAGTTTTCAATGATAGCTAATAAACTATAAATTCATATCCTTATTTACAAAGATGTATACACAAGCTTTTTATACAATTTTATGTAATGGTAACATAAAAATAATTTAGGAACAACTCATTTGACTTCTTGAAATTAGAAATCATGCTATGATAGTGGAGAAATGTTGGGAAACATTCCTCATCTATTGATTTTCATATATTCCGGTTTTATTACTAGATTTGTCTCCAAAGATCGCTTCTTGTTTGAATTCTTTCCTTAATATTAGTTGCTATTTTGTAACAGGTATCCATAATCATTGGAGTCAAGTTCGTAAGGAAGTAATGAGGTCTTTTCAATTATAAGTTACGACAATGTGCATCTAATATTGCCATAGACTCTCTTGATTCATGTACTTATACGTTCTCTTATTTTGTATTTACACATATCTTTAGAACTGATAAAATTCATTCCTGAAAAAATTGAAACTACTAAACAAGTTCAGTTTTTTTCCTTTTTCAATGGATGTAGCTTAAACATCACTTAATTTTGGCATGATTCTTATCATTATATTATTGATTATATTTATAGTTTTGGCTCAAGATGAGAAGTAACGTACAAGGCAATAACGTGCTGGCAACGTGCATCATCATGCACAATATAGAGGATGTTGCATCCCTACCGTAAACCCTATATGTGGGCTATTCTTCCACCCATATGTGGGTTGCTCCCTCCCGTATGAGAATTGCTTTTTAGGCTATACCCCAGAGTTATATTTTGTCTGATCCTGACTGATTTATGAGCTTATACCAGCCCAAAAAAAAAAAAAAAAAGTAACCACTCCCCTATCGAATCATTATAAGTTCTTGATAATGTTAAAGATAACAATGAAAAGGGTATTGTTTATGATGGATTTAGATAACAACGAAAGAATAGTTACTTATTTATAAAGGGTAAAACAGAGGTTTCGGTAAACAGGTTGTAGAATCTGTGGGTGTGCTTCCCTTGATTTTTGTGGAACATCATATTTTTCCATTGTCCGATACAAATATACAATGGGTTATTGTTACGAGCATCTCCAATTAGCAATTCCATTTATGAACACTTTATTTGAATGACACGAGTCAAGTGAAATTGTTTCTTAATTAATGTACACATTTATATTATGCGAGCTGATTTCAAGATATTTTTTCATGTTTATTTATAGCCATCAAGTGTGAGTACACCAATCTCCTATAATGAAAATTATTTTTGGACTACATTTATTAAAACTTATCTCGCTAAGTGTTGGTAAATCTTTATAAAGTGGTTTGAATAATCAATACGTTGGTATAGTTTTGATCACTATATTATTGATTATATTTATAGCATTGGTTGAAGATGATAAGTAACGTATAAGGCTGCAACGTGCTGGTAACATGCATCATCGTGCATAACATGTAACGTCATGCAGCAATGTGCAAGCCGTTGCATCCTTGTCGTAAAGTCCTTTTATAACATACGTTCTATGCACATTGTTATAGGTGATCTACGAAAACATAGAACTTATACACGTTGTCATACATCTAGTTTCTTGAAGGGAATCTTACCCAAAAAGTTTGTTAGCAAAACTTTTTCGAAGTTTAAAAGTAGAATAAAGGATTATTTAGGTTGTTTTTGAAATTGACTTGAGAAGTCAATCGTAGTGGTACCGTAGGCTTGAGTGCACCTGATTTCTGAAGGACCACTACAATCCTGCTCTCATTATTTTCATTTCTCTAGTAACCGATTCTACATTCCATTCAGATAGTTGCACAATTTTTTTTCCCCTTTTTATGTCAATTTATGTTGAAAAAAGACAAAATCAGATTTTTTTTTTTCCTCCTAATTTTGATTTTTTTGAGATATTAAAATATGGGGGATTGATGGTTAGTGAAAAACAATAAAAATTTATAGCTAATAGGTTGTTTCAAAACAAGCCCTTTCAAAAAAAAAAAAGTTGTTTCAAAACGAACAATAATCTGTACATGTTTTCCAAAAATTATTATTAAAAATGAAATATGTGGTATCAAATATATTGCTAATAAATTATTTCAAAACAAACAATAATTTGTCCCTCAAAATAACTACTTTATCTATTTTTAAAAAATAATACCAAATACAATGTATTTCAATTGTAGAAAGTCAATGTTATCATCCACTACCTAATGCTTTTACATTTTTAAAACAACATTATCAAAAGCACTACTTTTATTCTTAATAACGATTTTTAAAAGTATCATTTTAAAAGTGATCTAGCTATATTTTTAAATTGTAATTATGATTGATGTCAAATTTTGTTAAGAAAAATGTGCTTGCAAAATGGTGTGTATTTATTTCCTCTTACTAAATTTTACTAGCTATATGTATAATTTTGCACTACTACTTCCCCACTGTATTTTGTTTCTACCTTTATCTTTGGCATCGTTTCAAGATTTAACTCCTTTATCAATCAAAAACCATACCTTAGATTTAGATATCTCTAAGAACTCTCTAAACGGTTACATTCACATGTCCACAGACGATCTGAAGAAATTGTTGTTGATGAGAAAAATTGGTTTCCATTATAAACATAGTGGGTCTAATTTTATTTTATTTCACATTGATAAAATTTTTGCAAATCCACCTGAATAAAACTGCTAGGATCAACTTATTTTCTCCTCAAATAAGAAGGTTTATCGGATTAGGGTTTAACCTCTGCAGGTTCATCTCTTTTGGGTGAAATGAGTACCTTTATTGGCTCATGTGTGAGTGGATTTGGACTATGCTCATGTGTTAGTGAATTTGGATTATGCTTTTAGTTTGGTGATAAGACTTTAGGATTTTATTTTATCTATTTCGATTTTTTATTTTAATTAATATTATTTTAATTAATTTTTAATCGCATTTTCATATTTGTTCTTAGAGTCAAATGATCAATCATGTCAACCGGATGAAATCTATGACCATCATGGACATTGTCGTCAATTTATACATCTCAAGAGGATATTTTGCCTATTTATATTAACGTAAAGTGGTATTTCAGATAAAAATAAAATTACGGATGGTTAAAATTACATATTTTCATACATCAGAGGGTTTTATGGGATTTTCCCTTAACTCAATCAAAGCAAATCCGGTTGGTAATGCATTATTTTTTTGAAAAAATTGAAACAAAGCTATGATTTTGATGGAGAGAAGGGTTGAACCCCTATACAACCAGAAAAGTGCAATCCTCAAGCCACCGGTCCCCTCTATGATAATCTGCACATTCGTTTCAAAATCTATATATTAGGGTTTATTGATATATTATTTTTCCCAAATAACTGAGAAAAAACTATGATTTGGTGAGAAGGAGGATGGGACCCCTACAGTACCAAACAAGGTGCAAACTTTAAGCCACCAGTTCCTTTCTATGATAATGAACATATTCACTTCGAAATTTATATATCACAATTTATTTATGCATTATTTTTCTTAAAAAAAAATGAGAAGAAGCTGTGATTTTAGATGGGGAGGAGGATTTTTGATGTGAAAATGACACACTGGTATGACAATATAATGCCACACTCCAATATAATGCCAGCTAGGAGGATTTTTTATGTGGAAATGACACACTGGTGTGAAAATATTCATTTGAGTATACAAGGTTTTCATGACTTTTTTTCAATGCCACCTAACTCAGCTCTTGCTGTCTCCGTCCATCCCTATTATTTATATCCAAACTCATTGTTGGTGATTATTCACCTGCTCTCATTTACCAGCTGAACAGTTTGTGGACTTATTTTCTGCAAAACTACGTAATTGGCAAGGGGGAAAACGAGCACTACTGTGCGTAAGAAACCAATGCACCTTACAATTTTTTTTTTTTTTTTCAAATTAAATCATAGGATTTAAAAATAAATAAATATGATCCATTTTATTCATACCATACTAACACGTAGTCTGATACGAATAGAAGAAACTCATTATCTGCACACAAGACTTTCTCTACGGTTCAATGTCGATATTAAGTGAGCATGGTGGTGTCATCCATGTCTATGTGTTGGCATTGTGAATCTAAATCTTAGAGCCGTGTCTATATGATGCACTTCACAAAAAGTATTCCAAATTTATTATGTCGAAACTAGAAAATGATTGTATGTTTATGGGATTCAAATTCGCTAAATTGAAGACAGACTGAAAAACGATTCCAAATGGTACTTTGTGACTTACAATTTTTTTTTTTTTTAGATTGGTGATATAAGAAACTTGCAAGCATAAAGAGCATGAATAATGAAGGCTTAAAATGTGCAACTGATAACAATTTGGATGCTCAACAAAAGGGAGAGATTAATGAGGATAATGTTCTTTACATTGTTGAGAATATCAATGTTGCTAGTGAGTTTACTATTGTACCCCCGATGTCAACATTTAATTTTGTCATTAATTTAATTAACCATGGGTATTTTAATTAATTAATTTATAAGCCAAAGCCAACATATGTTTTTTTATTTTCTTTTTCTCTAAAATGTTACTTATAATTTCTGAATTTTACTTCCACTTGCAGAATTGATATTTGGCAATCCATAAAATTTGCCTTGTTGCGTCAGTTTTTTTTTTTTTTTTTTGAAATTTCGTTTTTGTTCTATATTCCAATTTGAAGATCTTTTATATTGGGTTGAAATTCCATTTGTTTGGATTATATCAAGCCCGAAAATATTAAAATATATTAAATTGTCTTAAAGGGATACATATTTTCACATATTTTATTTTATTTTTTTTGAAGATTCGCATATTTGAATTGATAACAAATGAAAGAGAGTTTTTTAATGGCCATAGAAGGAAAGAAAAAGGTTTATCCAGCTACTATTGTTGGCCCTGACATTTCTGATTTGGTTAGGATATTATTTGATTGAAGTTTAATTTTTGCCATGAAAGGTTGACTATTTTAGTAGTGTAGATAATACACTCACCCTTTTTAGAAAGACAATAATGCCTTCACAGTAATAAAAAATTTTAATGAAAAATAAATATAATAATGCAAATTTAAATGAATATTTTTTGAACTATCAAACTCATATTTCAGAGGTTTTAAGCTCAAGTAATATTTCCCTCCTCCACAATCCAATTATAATAGTTAAAAAAAATTAAAAAGGAAAAAAGAAACCAAAACATACAAAATGTATATATATTTTTTTTGCCCCTTCTTGTCCATGTAACTTTCTCTTGTCGAACCCTATAAACAATTTCAATTATGCAAACAACCATGGCTATGCAAGATGTGACCATAGCCATTAGTGTGTACCGACACTTATGAGAAGAGGAAAGTTGCCCGAATATTATTGTTAAGAGCTCAAACATAAAGCTTGTGACAGCTAAGATCCTTGTCAAAATAACCTGAGAAAAGGAAAAATTGTGTAGTTGACTATAACTTTAAAAAATATAGATTATTGACAAACCAAGAAATATCTCACACGAAAAAAGGGTTTATAAATTAAAGATTCATACAAATGAGAAGCGGCTGTCATGTACAATTGTAAACTTAATGGTGAAATTTTTAAAAGCCTTTAGGCTTGATAGATAGTTACCATGTTTAGATCTTATCATGCTCTCACCTTTCTATGAATGTAATTTTTAGGATGACTGGCCTCATTAATCTCATTCTCATTGTCCATGCAACTGTAGTTCTCAGTACGAACAGGAGAAACAATGTTGGAGTGAGCTTCATTAGTCTCCCGGACCTCCCCTGCATTTGTATCAAGTTTATCCTGAATAAGATCATAACTAATGAAGTAAGTATAATTAAAGAAACATGAAAAGGGAAGGTCCAAAAGGACCGTTTGAAAATACCTAGTTAAAAATTAATAAATAATTTAGTATTTGAGCACGATAAATATTAAATTCTGCATAGAATAAAGTATAAGAAAATACATTTAATCCTTTGAACTAATTAATACTCTTCGGGTCTTGAATATTAAATGATTAGATGTATCCTAGCAATAAATTTGCACATTTATCATTGATATGCTCTTTTGTGCAGCATAACAAAATTTAAAACAAATTTAATTCATTCTCCATGTGAAGTAAGTGTTGACACACCAAGATCTGAATTTTGTTAAAATCATACCATCAAATTTGTCTATTCAAGCTTGCCTTCTTGCTCATTACATAAACTTTTTTTTTTTTTTTTTGAAACTCATTACATAAACTTTTAAATCAAAGTTCCACTTTTACATAATGTGTTAATCATCAGGGGCAAACGGTACCTCACCATTGAATGTTTTTAATTTTCTTTTTGAAAAATGTTGAAAAAATTTTATGCATTTCAAAAGTATTATTTTTTACTGAATTTATTAAAATAATTTTTGCATTTACAAATTATATTTCCAATTATCAAATGAAACTTGCAACTACAAAAAAAAAAAAAAAAAGAAAAAAAAAAGAGTGATTTTCATGACACGGATGATTTACCACAAGCTTGAAGGATTGTGTTAGAAAAACAACATTAACATGAGCTTTTAAAAGGCCGTAATAAATGTGAACTTAAAAGAAGTATTTACCCGGTGTCTTTTCACTAAAACAAAACAGACTAATTATACCGGGATATATATATGTTGGGCATCAAAGGCCCGATATAGATAATAATGATTTATTATTAAATTGAAATATCCAAACCGGGCTATTAATGGCCCAGTATGAATAATAATTTTTTTTTAAAAAAAAAAATAGTTAAATGGTCTGGTATGGATACTGATTTTTTTTAAAAAATAAATATATTTAAGTATCCATGCCCGGCTACTCATGGCCCGGTATGGATACTTAAATTTATTTTTTAAAAAAAAAATAAATTTAAGTATCCATACCGGGCCAATTTTTTCAAAATAAAAAATTATTATCCATACCAGCCGTAACAACCCGATATGGATAACTTTTTTTATTGTAAAAATATTAAATCTTTTCTATACCAAGCACTTAGTAGCCAGATATAGAAAATCTAGAATATGGGCGTGACCGGCAACCACACCCACCATTTTCAATTTTTCTTTCCTCACTATCTTTTTCTCTCACATCATCTTTCCCCCAAACCCTAGTCATCGCCCTTCCTTTGCCTATTATTCGCCACCGTCCACCTTATCGCCATCGGTGAGCTCTTCTCTCCCCTTTTTCTTCTACGTCTCTTCTTATTCCCTTTTTCTTCTTCTTCTTCTTCCCTCCGACCATTCGACCGTCTCTTCTTCTCTCCCCTTCTTCTTCTTCTTCTCTATTCTTATTCTTCCTTTTCTTCCCTCCGACCGACAATCGTTCAGCGTTCGCCATTGTGGCCATCCGACTGTCTCTTCTTTTTTTTTTTTTTTTCTTTTCTTCTCTTTTAGCTGCCGCCGAGGTTGTCCACAGTCCGAAGCTATCATCTTCGCCGATCTACTCCATTTCCGCTGTCTAGCATCATCCTTTTTTTCGATCAACTCCTCTTCCATTGTTTTCTTTGTCAATAATGTATGAATTTTATAAAAAAAAAAAACACTTAATCTATTTGATTTAGATGTAAATGGTGGTTTTATTTTTGATTTGGTTCTTTTATTTGTGTTTGAAAGTTTTGTGTGTTTGATTTATTTTTGTAGCATTTATTTTAATATTTCATTTATTTTTTGTGTCTTATTTTTCATTTGGTTGTTTTATTTTTGTTTGAAATTCATTGTGGAATTTTGATTTTATGTTTTATAGATTTTGTTAGATATTGTATGTATTATTGTTGTTATGATTTTGGATTCTTTTGACATAAACATACTATTGTTGTTGGGATAATTTTGTTTTGTTGGTTTTGTGATGTTATTCTCACAATTTGTTTGTTATTTGACATGTGGGTATTTTTTTTGGTATGTAATTTTGGTAATTGGAGAAGATGGTTTTGTTTGTTGTTTACTTGATGTGGTGAATGTGTATGTAAATGTGATATTAGGTGAATGTGTATTTTTGTGTATTCAAAGTTTAATAAGTAATATATATATATATATATATATATATGTTGGTGTGTGTGTGTGTGTGTAAAAATACATTTTAGATGTATGCTGAAATTTGATTAATGGTTATTTGATGTGTGTTGTTACTTTTCTTTTAATATTAAATTTTACATATTTTGTTAAAAATATATATATATATTTTTATATTAAAATGTTTTCCATATCGGGCATGTGCCCTGTATGGATAAAAGTATCCATACCGAGCACGGCCTGGTATGGATAATTATATCCATGGATCGACCCATTTGGATATCCACATCTATATCGGGTATTGCTTGGTATGGATACTATCTCTAACCATATCAATAGTATCTATGCTGGACACTCCGTCCAGTATGGATAGTCAACCATACCGGCCATTCTATTTGTTGTAGTGTTTAAAAAGCCTGTAGTTTTTTTTTTTTTTGACATAATACATACACAATACAACACAGGTAATACTAACAGACTCTCTAAATAAGGCTTAGTGAAGCACAATCCGGAACGGAGACTCCTGAGAGCAAGAGGATACCTCTCGAGGGAGGGAGGACGAACCTATGCAGACAGAGAAAACTGCCACTAAATATTGGTGACACACGGACTCAAACAACGCACTTGGCTCTTCGCTAGAAAGCAAAGGTAGTGCTGAAAGCCCGCGGTTGAGAAGTGTTATTTTGCTTTTAAAGAGTTTTACTAATTTATTAGTTTGGGTAAGATTACTCAAATTATTTTCTTCAATAACAACCCTTAAATTGGTTATAAGTGTGGTTATTGAAGAATCTTATACTCAATTCAAAGGTGGTTATTAAAGATTCTTACTAGATAACCTTACTAAAACCAGTAAGATAATAACATGAATAAAAAATAGTTATGATAATGTGAACTATGCCTATGCTTGCTGTTTGTAATCACGTTCCCACAGTTCGTCATCTTAAGACAATAGTTAATTGTTTGTCCTTTAATGCAGGACGAGGACTTACATACAATCTGTTCACGTTTTGTAATCTTTTATGTTCTGTGTATAAGAAGAAAAAGATTCAACATTGTATTTCTGTTCCATCCCCAATATTACATCGATCCTTCTATCTTAATTCTGTACAGAAAATAATGTGAGCGTTTTGATTTTGAACATGCAATGTCTGTAAATGTTTATTTTTCAATCGCATATAACATTTGTTTTATAAAAATAGTCCTGGTACTGGTTCGTTGAGAGTTGGAGCTGTACCATTTCAGTGTCAATTCACCTTATATGATTTTCTCCTATCCTATCTTAAATGCATGGGCATGCAAAGTATTCTTCCTCTGCCGTCTTGGTACTTTGAGATTCTTTATTCACTAGGGCTTTGTTTCCATACAGACGATACTCTTAACTGATGGAATTCTACTCTGGACGTGTGTCTTATCAAATTCATATACAGCCCATGAATATGCCAGCAGCGCAAGTTGCGGTTGGGATGGGCATGCCTCTCTAGCAAATTCCAGGTATGGCCTTACCTGACCTTGATATCTCTTAAATGCTTTTCCTTGTTATTATATTTCACACTCCTTATGTTTATATGCTTCAATTAATCAGAAATTTATGGGTTAGAACATGGCGGAGGGTATGATGCTTGGAGAAGAACTTTAGTTGTTCTCTGGCATGCATTTATCTTCAATTAATCATTACCCCATAGTTAATTATTAAAATAATTAAAATATTTTGTTAAAATATCAAACAGGAGGTTGAAAGCATTGACTTTAAAAGGAGGTCATCAGTTGATGGTTGTGGACCCTTTGAGATTTTACATATGTATATATATATATATATACACACGTACCTACATTACAACAAAACGAGTCATCCACACCAGGCAATGGTTGACTATCCATGCCGAGTGGGCCGCCCAGTATGGATACTAACAATATCCATATCGAGCAATATCCGGTATTGAAAGAGCGAGTAGACCTATAGGTCGATCCGTAATTAGTAGTATCCATACCGAGCACATACCTAATATGAAAAATATGAGCACATACCCAATATGAAAAATATTTTAATTTTGAGTATCCATACCGGTCATGTGCTCGGCATGTATACTGAGCATCCATACCGAGCATATGCCCGGTATGGAAAATATTTTAATTTTAAATTTATTTTTCATAATTAAAAAATATATAATTTAATATTAGAAAAAAAGTTGCATATTCCAAAAGACCTTTAATCAAATTTCAACATACATTTAAAATGCATTTATGCATTTATATATATATATATATATATATTACCGAAAGTTAAACTTATATCATCTACGGTCACCCTATATAATGATAACATAATCCTAGGATATAATATATTTTATTGGCCAAACAATAAATAAGTGTAATACATATTCTAAAGTTTGTAGCTCGTTGGTAGGTTGCGATAACGAAACACTAACTATTACTTTCACAAAACCTCGCCAATAATATGGACCATTTTAATGAACACAATCGAAATATGGCAATTCTTGACTCTTTAGGCAGGAGACCCCGTATTTCCACTGATAACAAATGTTGCATCAATCCATGATAGTCATGAGACTTAAGCCCAACTATCTTGCATTTATTCAACGAAATGCAATTAACAATCTCTTAAGAAATTGTTATTTTTCTACCTTTGATAGAGTGAGTGGTGTTACAGACAAATACAATTTATTTCCATCATCTTTCACATAAAGGTCTTGCCTAATCTCAATGTCTTCCAAATCTCTACGAGAATTGACATCATCCTTGATTTTCCCATTCATGTCCAACAACGTGCCAACAAGACTTTCGCTAATGTTTTTTTCAATGTGCATCATATCTAAATTATGACGCAAGCATAAATCCTGTAAAAATTGATGATGATATATTAGTTACACATAGTTAAAGATAATAATAAAATAAGTTAAATTTTGTTTTGAATTGAAGATCTTTCCTCCCAATATGGAATATCAAAGAATATTGATCTTTTTTTTCCATATAGGATGACTTTTTCTCTTCCTTTTTTCATTTACATTTTCTCCCCAATCATTTTCAACTTCCACACATGCACTTCGAACTTGTTTACCATCAAGAATCTCCAAAGGATCGCCGATTTCTTCTTTCCCATTAAACCATAATTTTTTTCTTTGAAAAACATGATTTTTTGAAAGAAATCATCGATGACCCATATACACATTTTTATTACTATATTTTTAATTTTTGTGAACATATGTTTAACCCATATATAATTTTGTGAACATATGTTTAACCCATATATAAGACAAACATATTCACATTTCACACAACATCCTGCTAAGTTTTCATAAACAAGAAAATCATTTATGGTCCACATTAAAATAGCCTTTAAGTTAAAGGTGGACTTAGTAGATGAATCATACACTTGTGCTCTCGAGTACCATTACTCATTCAAATATTCAATTAATGGCTACAAATATATATCACCCTTTTTTTTCCTAGAATTAGTAGTGTTAGCATCAAATTTTCTTTTGACATATACTTTCATGGGGGTAGATTGTATGTAACTAACACCACCAGTCAACAACTATAGGTTGTGCTTAGGTTGCTATTAGGGTTAAATCCATCCATAGCTAAACTCAACCTCAAATTGAGTGGTTCTAAAGCAAAAGATTGTCACATTCTATCTATAGTCTTCCAAGCTTCTGAATCAATGGGATGATATATCTTTCCATCTTAGCTTGGGTAGAATGTCATTTCAAGTTGTTAGCTATTGCCGTTGATGTAAACATTCTTCTAAACCGCCTAATGATTGGAAAGGATTGAAGTGCTTTGGCCGGTACTCCCTTATGAATCTTTTTAGTAATTTTGTTTACTTTCCATCTAGAAGTCTCATATTTCAAACATTCTTAATGATGCTCCCATTCTTTTCTAAATAAACAACAATCATTGATGCATGCATGGATTTTTTCATACCCTAAATCAAACATTTTTTTGTTGAGTACAATGATTCTGGTAGAACAATATTTGATAGTAACATGTCTCTAACGATGTTAAGAAGTTCATCAAACCCTTTATCGGATAGACCATACATAGTTTTATGTTTATATAAAGCTACAATAGCCGATAGTTTAGTGTACTTAGAGCAATCTTCATACAAATGAGTTTCAACGTATTCCAAATTATCAGTGATGTCATCTCTTACTTCATCATCAGGTTTAACATTACAATTGATAGGCCCCATTCTTTAGGCGACCTGTCGGCAACCTCACGGTAGCTTTCCAGCGGATATCTAATCCGACTGAGAAGTTCCTGTGAAGCTAAACCGTCTACTTTTCTAAATCTTTTCTGTACTTTACTAAAATTTCTTTAAAATGCGGAAATGTGGGGATTTTTTTTTTTTTTTTTTTTTCAACCTTTTACAAACGGATTTATGAAAATTCCGACAGCATAACGACTATTTTCTAAACATGCTGCCTTGCAAAAGTTTCAAAAAATACTTTTAAACACTTCTATAATAAATCAATTCTCAACAGTTAGGCATCAGACCCTAAAATCATTTTCTACAATCCAACCACAATCATGCTTTTAATTATTATAAACTAAAAATCATTTTACTGAAACTAAAGTTTCGATATAAATTCTAATACATTATTTACAATATATATACATCAAAATTCTTTATAAGTATATACATTCATAAAACATAATATCTCAATAACATCATGTCGAACCTGGCTCACATAGTCCCATGTAGGAGATCTGGCACTACAAGTACTTGATCCTGCACTTGGGGAGGTTTTTTTCAAATCAAAATGGAAAATGTGAGCTAATAAAGCTCAGTGAGTGGTGAATAATATTTCTATATTTTTTTCTAAAATACCTCTCAAAAAAAGTTTAAAGGAAGTTTCTAAATAACTTGCTAAATAAATTCATGAAACTCATATGCATAGATAAAAACATAATAAAAGCACATATCTACTGTTGAATACATAAAAGATATAATATACTAAAATCAATCATAAGTTCTTCGCTAATCATTTAAAAATCATTTCTTTCTAAACCTTTTCAAATCACAAAATCTATAATTTACTAAAAATGAAATCATCTATATTTATGTCAAGCGTAAAATGGGAAAAGTTCACTTGTGAAGAATAGAAATTATATAAAATACTGATTTCTAAAATATTATTAAGCTTTAAAATTTATCTTTCTATATTCGCGCCAAGCATAAACTATAAAAACTTTGCTAGTAATGGTTAGAAAATACATAAAAGTATAAAATATTAAATTCTCATCAAGCTTTAAAATCTATAAATGCTTTTTGTTTGGCTATTTTTCTAAAATGCACCAATTGACCCCTTAGGTTTAGGGTTTAGGGTTCATAAAATTATCAAATTGTCATCCATTACAAACTTTACAAGTGTCATCATCCTTATCTCTTTGCCACTTGTCACATTTCTATGGGTTGCTTGCCCCAAATGTCTATCATTTCTGATATTTATCCATTCGAACTTTTCAAAACGCTCGTATTCGGCTTTTCCGAGACTTTTTTGAAATCCTTCCAAAATTCTCTAGGGCCTATATTCGGACAACACACATATTCCAAGTAGCCTTGGTGACTCTTAAAAAGTCATTCTATGCCCTTACCGGCTCTCCATAAATTCACTAAATCGCCTCTAACGATTTCTGGATTCATTTCGTTTCAATCCGAATTTCTTCGAAAGGGTCGTTTTTCTAAGGTACTTCTTGAGCATTTTAATACTCATTTTAACACTTCTCTAAATTACAGTCGGGGAATTATTTCCATTTATCTCTAAATTCAAAAATAATTCATAGTCACCTAATCACCAAATTGACCATATAATACTCTAATTGGGTGTCTTAACACTCTTTGAAAAATTCAAATGGATTTTAACAATATTCACCTTTCCGTCCGTAAAGGCATTTTCGTTAAATCACATTTGGAGCTTTTAAAAATTATCCAAACGGACTTGTTTTCACTCTATTTCAATTTCATTATAACCTAATTCCTATTCCGAAACTTGTGATTCACTTGATCCATCTTTTAGAAAAATAATCACTATTCATCCAAAAATATCCAAAAATACTATTCATTCAGATATACTAGTCATCTGAAAATACTATTCATCCAAAACAATATTCCTCTGAAAATACTATTCCTTCGAAAATATAATTCAGGCTTACAACAATCATTTTCAAGGTTTGCCTCCTTATACATTCCAAATCTATTGGAAATGTTTTCATTGGATATAGAAGTTTTTAAGGGTTCCTCATGCATGAACTAAGTTGTATACTGAGAATCCATCCATCCTATTAATGAGTGCTCATATACTTTAATGAGTGCTCATATACTATCTTAATGTGATGATACCTTCCATTGAGACATTTTACACAAGGGCAAAGGGCAAAGCCAGGTTTAAAAATGAAAGCTACAATATATTAAAAACATTAAAAGTTTAAATTTTATGTCCTTATAGATTGAATTTATGATATTAACCTTGAAAATCTTAACCACTTTTTATCCATTTGAAAGCATATAACACTAAAAAACAAAACATACAACAATATAATGTTAAACTATATTAAAATTATTAAACACTGAATAAAAAAAAAAAATCACATTCACATACACATACACATTCACCATATCTACATATATTACAATCATCTAATATATTACTTATCATTCTTAACAAACTATCATATTCATACACAGTTTACACACAAAACATAAAAAATATCATAACTTTAACCTTTAAAAAACTTAACAAAACCATCAAAAGAAAATTACGCCAATAACAATATTATATTTATGTCAAAACAATCCAACATCATAACAACAATAATACATATACAATATCTAATAAAATCCATAAAACACAAAATCATTAATTGAAACATCAAAAAACATAAAATCGTAAAGTTTATACCTTCTTGACAAAGAAAACAACGAAAGAGAAGTATATCGACAAACACGATGGTGCCAGCTGGTGAAAAAGCAATAGATCAAACTTATATGATAGCATTGAAAGGTGACAGTGCTCGTCGGCGGCTACAACAGAAGAAAATAAGTGAAAAAATGATAAGAAAAGAAAAAAAATAATAAAAAAATGACGGTTGGACCGTCGCACTGACAGTCGGAACAAGTTCGACCAACGATCACAAAAGGAATAAGTCCGACCAGTCGCGTGGACGGAAGAAAAAGAAGAAGAGGAAAAGGAGAAGAAGAAAAGAAGAAGAAGAACAACAACAAAAAAAAAAGATGAAGAAGAAGAAAAAGAAGACCAAAGAAAAAGAAAAAGAGAAAGTGGAGTGAAACTAATTCCATTTTTTATGGGGCGTTTTCTAATGAATTTGAAAAATGAAATGAGATCTAAGAAGTTTTCGTATGCTGAACTGGTTAAGACTACCAAACAATTTTGGAGACAAACTTGGAGAGAATGGTTTTGAGGCAGTGTATAAAGGATTCTTGAAAGATCTGAAATTGTTTTATTACAGTAAAGAATTCGATTTCGAGGCACGCTAAACAAGGAAGTACGGAATTTGCTTCAGAAGTGAAAATCATTAGTCGATTAAGACACAAAAATATGGTTAAGCTTATAGTTTAGTGCGATGAAAGAGAATTTATTTTTGTTTATGAGTAATGGAAACCTAGATTCCCATCTTTTCAAAGGGAAAAGCATGCTGCCGTGGGATATTAGATTCAAAATTGTATAATAAGGTCTGGCCTTGAGATTGTTGTATTTGCACGAAGGAGACCAATGTGTACTGCACAACGATATCAAATCAAGCAATATTATGTTGGATTCAAAAACTTGATACCAAGTTTTTGGACTTGCTAGACTTGTTGACCATGCAAAAAGGTCTCAAACCATTGCTTTGGCTAGGACCATTGGACACATAGCTCTCGAATGCTTCACAACAAGAAAGGCTAGCAAGGAATCAGATGTCTTCAGCTTCAGAATTGTGGCACTAGAAATTGTATGCAGGAGAAGAGCAATAGAAAAAATAGCCACGCAAGCTCAGACTTCACTGCTAGCTTGGATTTGGGAATTATATGGACAATAAAAGCTTCTTTGATGTTGTTTGACAAGAAGCTATGCATGAACTTTGATAGGAAGCAAATGGAGTCTTTGATGGTCGTATTGTGGTCGTATTTCATCTCCCACTTATCAACCACTAACGTTTCGTTGGCTGATTCAAAAACAGTCACTTGTTTATAGTATTTTTCATTTAGTTGACTAAGTAAACAACGATCAATAGACTGCCTAACTTGACAAAGTAAACAATGATCTTGTGCTCTTACATAACATAGAAAATCATCTTTAAAGTTTGGTGCTACAACTCTGTATAAATTATTTTAGTGAACTGAACATTTATAAGTTATAGTTATAGACATCGAAGATCGACCAGAACTTGAGCTTAAAGCAGGGACAGTAGCCACGTCATATTTGGCGAATGAAGAAATTGGCAATGGTGACTCAAAATTAAGAACTTGTATAGCTCAGGTTTCGATGAGGATGAGCACACCACAATCCAACGACCATCAAAGACTCCATTTGCTTCCTATCAAAGTTCATGCATAGCTTCTTATCAAACAACATCAAGAAGCTTTTGTTGTCCATATAATTCCCAAACCCAAGCTAACAGTGAAGTCTGAGCTTCCGTGGCTATTTTTTCTATTGCTCTTCTTCTGCATGCAATTTCTAGTGCCACAATTCCGAAGCTGAAGACATCCGATTCCTTGCTAGCCTTTCTTGTTGTTAAGCATTTGAGAGCTATGTGTCCAATGGTCCTAGCCAAAGCAGTGGTTTGAGACCTTTTTGCATGGTCAACAAGTCTAGCAAGTCCAAAAACTTGGTATCAAATTTTGAATCCAACATAATATTGCTTGATTTGATGTCGCTGCACAGTACACATTGGTCTCATTCTTCTCCTTCTTCGTGCAAATACAACAATCTCGAGGCTAGACCTTATACAATTTTGAATCTAATATCCCACGGCAGCATGCTTTTCCCTTTGAAAATATGGGAATCTAGGTTTCCATTACTCATAAACAAGAATAAATTCTCTTTCATCGCACTAACCTATAAGCTTAACCATATTTTTGTGTCTCAATCGACTAATGATTTTCACTTCTGAAGCAAATTCCGTACTTCCTTGTTTAGCGTGCCTCAAAATCGAATTCTTCACTGTAATAAAACAATTCAGACAATTCAGATCTTTCAAGAATCATTTATACACTGCCTCAAAACCACTCTCTCCAAGTTTGCACGAAGAAGGAGACCAATGTGTACTGCACAGGTACATCAAATGAAGCAATATTATGTTGGATTCAAAATTTGATACCAAGTTTTTGGACTTGCTAGACTTGTTGACCATGCAAAAAGGTCTCAAACCACTGCTTTGGCTAGAACCATTGGATACATGCTTCACAACAAGAAATGCTAGCAAGGAATCAGATATCTTCAGTTTCGGAATTGTGGCACTAGAAATTGCATGCAGAAGAAGAGCAATAGAAAAAATAGCCACGGAAGCTCAGACTTCACTGCTAGCTTGGGTTTGGGAATTATATGGACAACAAAAGCTTCTTGATGTTGTTTGATAAGAAGCTATGCATGAACTTTGATAGGAAGCAAATGGAGTCTTTGATGGTCGTTGGATTGTGGTGTGCTCATCCTCATCGAAACCTGAGCTATACAAGTTCTTAATTTTGAGTCACCATTGCCAATTTCTTCATTCGCCAAATATGACGTGGCTACTGTCCCTGCTTTAAGCTCAAGTTCTGGTCGATCTTCGATGTCTATAACTATAACTTATAAATGTTCAGTTCACTAAAATAATTTATACAGAGTTGTAGCACCAAACTTTAAAGATGATTTTCTATGTTATGTAAGAGCACAAGATCATTGTTTACTTTGTCAAGTTAGGCAGTCTATTGATCGTTGTTTACTTAGTCAACTAAATGAAAAATACTATAAACAAGTGACTGTTTTTGAATCAGCCAACGAAACGTTAGTGGTTGATAAGTGGGAGATGAAATACGACCACAATACGACCATCAAAGACTCCATTTGCTTCCTATCAAAGTTCATGCATAGCTTCTTGTCAAACAACATCAAAGAAGCTTTTATTGTCCATATAATTCCCAAATCCAAGCTAGCAGTGAAGTCTGAGCTTGCGTGGCTATTTTTTCTATTGCTCTTCTCCTGCATGCAATTTCTAGTGCCACAATTCCGAAGCTGAAGACATCCGATTCCTTGCTAACCTTTCTTGTTGTGAAGCATTCAAGAGCTATGTGTCCAATGGTCCCAGCCAAAGCAGTGGTTTGAGACTTTTTTGCATGGTCAACAAGTCCAGCAAGTCCAAAAATTTGGTATCAAATTTTGAATCCAACATAATATTGCTTGATTTGATGTCGTTGTGCAGTACACATTGGTCTCCTTCTTCTACTTCTTCGTGCAAATACAACAATCTCGAGGCTAGACCTTATACAATTTTGAATCTAATATCCCACGGCAGCATGATTTTCCCTTTGAAAAGATGGGAATCTAGGTTTCCATTACTCATAAACAAGAATAAATTCTCTTTCATCGCACCAACCTATAAGCTTTATCATATTTTTGTGCCTCAATCGACTAATGATTTTCACTTCTGAAGCAAATTCCATACTTCCTTGTTTAAAGTGCCTCAAAATTGAAATCTTCTTCACTGCAATAAAACATTCAGATCTTTCAAGAATCCTTTATACATTACCCCAAAACCACCCTCTCCAAGTTTGTCTCCAAAATTGTTTGGTAGCCTTAACCAGTTCAGCATACGAAAACTTCTTAGGTCCTATTCCATTTTCAAATTCATCAGAAAAGATCCCATCAAAAATGGAATTAGTTTCACTCCACTTCCTCTTCCATCTTAAAATAAACAACATTATCCCTAAACCAACAACCAGCACACTTGCTCCCGCAATTATGCCTGCCGCAAATGTTTTCTTCTGTGTTTGTGTCTATTACTTCGTCTATTTTTCCTTCTAGGCAATATCGACATGGCTTGGGCTAGATACAACCGTCTCGCATGGCCGAGACAGCTGGAGTTTGATTCGGACCCGATACTTCCGTACAGGTACGTTTCAAGGTTCATACGACGATACAGTCGTGCCAAACCATATTTACAAACAATGTCAGGGAAAACTTCAACGACTTCCCTACTTTTACGACTTGGTTACAATTCTTTATCTTCCTGAATGACAGTTTCATAAGACGCTCATTTGTGATCTTCAAATTGACAATCGCTGGTGACACCTTGTCAATTGTTTCCAGAAGCACCCACCCGCATAGCAATATGTTTTTTTTTTTTATCTTAAGCATTGGAATTGAGGAACAAGAAATTGGAGTGAATCTAGTATTGAAGAACCTTTGATACCATCACAATTTCAGTTCAATCTCAAAAATTCTAAAAAAATCTTAAAAGGCCATAATCAATCATAATTTCAATAAGTTGAAAAGTAGAATATGGAATTTAAATAAGATAATACTAACCCATTTCTAAGATCTTCAAATACATGGTCTATATATGTTGAATTTCCAAGACTAATCATCCAAATGCGAAATGCTCTTTCTTCTCTAGAAGTTTGAGTGTCATCAAGTAAAGTTTAAGGAAAGAGATCTGTTTTGTTCGGGTTTGAAGCCCATTCCTACACATAAAGACCGTGGTTAGCTTCCACACAATCAACTCTTCAAAGGTGATTGTTTGTATCTGAAAGTAGAAAATTAGATCATCAAATTAAAATGGCTGCTTAAAAAATGATAACAGCGTGGTATACGATATGAATCACAAAAGATGTAAGGAAGACATCAAAATGTTTCCAATAGTTTGTATATATGTGGATAAGAAGTTCCAACTTTATGACACGGCATTTTTCACAATATCAACCTGTCAGTGCCTTACGTCATCATGCCTTGGCCAATGCGATTCTTAAATGAATACAGATTATGACAATTCCAAAATTTGATCCCATCAATAGGTTCTGTCACTAAAGTGTTCTATATCTCATCAGAAATAGCACTAGCAACAGCAAACACCAGTAGGAAAGAAAATAAACCTAATTACAGATCAACGATATACAATATCTTGTAAACTTTGTACTTGAGAGTGACTGACCTGGAGATTACCTAAAAGTGAACCCTATATTACAGGAATTATTTTAACTCGAGGATTTACGGATAATGGATGCAAAAGATAGATGATGTGTTTCTATGTCACTGGTTCATTATGTGCTACGATAATCTAAAAAGATGAAACTCTTAAAATTAACCATCTCAAAGAAATAATTATCCCAAAGAGCATACATTCTTACCTATGCTGGAAAATATGTGCAACAATAGCAAGATTAAGATTTGGGGAACCCTCCACTATATCCCAAAACATTATAGAAGTATGCATTTTTCATGGATTGTGATTCTAATCAAGTTGCAAAGCAGCTCTATATGTCCTTGTTAAGTGTCGTTTTAACAAACTTAAAGTTGTAAAACAGCTCTCTATATAACCTTGTTAAGGTTCTCTTCAATAATTTTGAATTTAGCATGCTAAATGACTATACTTAATTGTGCTTCGAGCAATGCATATCACCAAACAATCAAAAATACAATTCAAATTTTGAACTAAAGCCAGCACATCTCTTCAGAAGCTCAAAATTTGAACTCTTATACTCAGCATTAAGATACCACAAAGCAGAAACAGATGAAAAAGAGATAAAGAACCATTAGGAGAAAAGACAAAGATATAATTTAAATTTTCAACATTACTCTTGTCTACCTTTATATCAGAAGAGAAGTTGGTCACTATTTTCTTATATCCAGCTTTCTTTAAATGAAAATTAATTCATCCACCTCAGTAAGATGTTCTCCGGAGGTAGACTCCTCAACTCTTCCACATCCTGCTGGTTTTCAAATAAAAACCAACTCATGTCAGCAACATCAGTTATAGAACACTAAGCATGTGAATGGCCAAAGACACCAATACTTTGTTGAAAGAAGATATTTTTACCTTACTATCATCATCAACCAACTGCAACAACTGAGGTGTTTTCTTCAGGTTGAGGTCTGCCAACACAATTGTATCTAGAATAGCAAAACAACTACTAAAGTCAAACAATATTACATACACGTTAGGAAAACAAGTAGTTACATAGTCAGCATTGTCTATCAACTATAAACTCACAAGAATTTTACCTTAACGATTTGTGAAATCAGTCCAAGAACAAGATGGCACTGAAATAGAACCAAAAAAGATTTGTTTTTTACTCATCATTGAAATTGCAAAAACTTGGATAATTTAAAATAAAAACGAGTAATAGAACCTAGAGAAACAAAGGGGATATGATATTCATTGAATTCATATACATACCCTTCCTTCAATGAAATTTTGGGTCCCTATATTGACTAAAGTACATCCAATAGCCTTGGCAGAGTTAATAAAAAGTGTATGGTTTTCATTCCTTTCCCAGGGATCAAGCACTCTCTTGGTGTTAATAGCCTTTCCATCGATTGTCCAAGGAAGGCAGGAACCGCCACATTTATAAGCTCGCTACACACAAAAGGAAAAAGAAACCTCTCTTCACAATCTTAACAAACCCACTAGCACAAAACAATCAAGTTCAAGAACAACTCAATTTAGCAGAGAAGAACCGAAATGCAACAATTAATGTTCATCAAACAAAAACTGCAAGGACTTGAGAGAGCAATCAATCGAATGTTGAATTTAAAAGACAAGACTGAGAGAAGAGACAAACATCTTGAATGAAGGCAGCTCGCTGTTCTTCTTTGAGAGACTCTCCGATCACTTTCAATCTGGACATCTTGGAGGCGTCAGCTTTCCACTCTTTCTTCTCATGCTCATGAACTGCAGTGCAGCCACAAACAACAATCTTCAAATCGTGAAAAGTAAAACGGATCAAAATCACTGACCAAAAAAATGCGAAAGCTTACGTGAATCTTCAAGCTCCGGAGCTCCACCTGCGTGAACTGGCTCTTAAGCCAAGGATCCGACACCAGAATACTTACGTATGCAGACATTTTTGGAAGAGACAGTTGTGATTTTCTTTTTTGTTTTGTTGGTTGCAATTTCTTCAAGTGAGTGTGCTCCAAGAACCACCTATTGTCTCTGCTCTCTCTCATTTCACAGATCACAAGAGAGCATTGTAACCCAGATAACAAAAACAACCAAAAAAACAAACCCAAGTAACAATTATATTTTCCTCTTCATCAGATTTGAAACTATCTATCTAGTTGCACTAAAAGACTGTAGTAGGTGGTTGTTAGGTGTTACAAGTAAGAGCAGAAGCTGACATACAAACACAAATAACAAGATTGTAACTCACCTAACTTGATTCTTCTTGAGAGATAGTCCACCAAAACTATATATATATATATATTCTAATAAATAAATAAAGGGAGGTGCTTGAAATGATGTTCTTGCTGCCCAAAAACAAAAAGAAAGAACACAAAGAAGAGGAAAGTTGGAATGCTTGCACACACAAGCCATCAGAATAAAAGGTATCAGAATAATACAATTTCGACCGGTGTTTTAATGAATTGCACCAGATCCCACCACATACATAATTGATTAAGTTACGTTTTCCCTTTATTCTCATTTTTCATGTAGTAATAAAAATACAATCACAACACGCAAACACTAGCAAATATATTCAATGCACCTAGCAAACATATTAGCTACTATCTCCATTGGGAAAGTCAAGGCCTCTAAACATTTGTTTTTTCTTCTCTCTCAACGTGTGGGGACCCTCTTTTCAAAAAAAAAAAAAAAAAACCATGTGGGGACCCTTACTCATCAAAAGGAGACTACTGTGACATCCATTGCTTTCTTCCTAGTTCTCTCTAACGAGCGGACTTAGAGAGTTTTTCTGTTTTTATTTTTCAGACTCAAATGAACACTTCTCGGGCACCAAACATCAATTTTTTCCATCAAATTGGTGACAACAATCAAATCAAGTATCAAGCATCATCCACAATTTAGAAAGATATCAACTTCCATGCAGTAAATATATATATCTTGGCTATTAAAACTCATGCAAAAGCGTCAATTGTCAAGGATTTTTCAACCGAATCATCTTTAGAAAACATGTCAGTACAAACCCAGAAATCTCACATGATTTTAGTGATAATGACACTCGGAAAGAAAATAAACCCTCAATAAATAATTGATGTCACTCACTAATATATGGAAGAGTGAATTTAAATAAAATCTTAATAATGATATCTCACACTCTCACCCAAAAAAATGAAAAATATATGCCCACAACTTTAGAAATAATAAAAGAATGATCTTGCAAGCATCAGTCAACCAAAACTTCTTTTTTTTTTTCCACTTTTTTTTTTCTTTTAAGTATTACCACATTCAAACAATCCACATCACTAGCTTCCATGTCAGATTATAGATCTCCATAATCAAGGAGGACTTTCTTTAGGGATGTAATGTTGGCTAGAGACATGGTTAACAAAGAATGAGATATATGGACATGTATAGATCTCCAAAATCAAGGACTTTCTTTAGGGATGTAATGTAGGCTACAGAATGGGATAGATGGATATGCAAAAAAATGTTTAAGAAAAATAGAGTTTTTCCGTGAATTCAAGGTGTATTATATATCTTGTCCTTTTTTTTTTTTTTTTCTAAATTTGCTTCTGCATTTTTTGCTTTCTTTTTTTTTTTCCAATACACGTGCAGATTTTTTTTTTCTTTTTTTTTGTTTAGATATGAACACCTTTTTCTTTATGAAGAGCAACTCTATTTTCTCATATATTAAAAGGTATGGAAAACTTGTAAAGTTTTGGAAAATGACTCCAAATTTGGTGTAAGGTGGATGTTTGGCTACCAAGAAAAAATGGTCTCATTAAAAGCTCAAAACGGCTAACAAGGGAAAAATAAAAATATGTAATATTGGGTAGATTGGAAAGGCTCAAATGATACAAACATGATGTGATTATCATCTTCAAGAGATCAAAATAATCATTCATGTACACTAATTCAATGAACTTTCAAATGTAGTAACATTTTTTTTTCTTTTTTTTTTTAAGTGAAGGTTGACAAAAGCAAAATTAAAGTATAGAGATCATAACAAGTAAATATCAACAATGAAGCTGTACAACCAATAATGGGCACAACATGGGTTCTCTCCAAGAAAAATATAGGCTCAAAAACTCACTTGGATAAACGAAATTCTTTGACATGTCAACTTCCAATGATTCAATCTATATCACCTATTAAACTTCTTCTTTCACACTTGTCAACAGTCAAAACATATATAAACACATAGCATGATAATTCTCTAAATCAAGGATGATACCAAATACTAGAAATCAAAAGTCATCACTTCATTCAACTTCTCCAGGTTTATGGATAATACCCAAGAAAACAATACAAAAACACATGTATAAACGTTCAAGTATAAATCATGAAATCAATTTTAATTAAAAAATTTCAGCCCTTACCCTCAAACCTATTCTAAACATTGTCCTTAATGTTTCCTCTAAATAATATCCACAAATGCTCAAACAAGCATCCAAAGATGTAAGGAAATAAAATGAGACAATACAAAATAGTAAGGGAGAGATCACACCTTGTTGGCTTCATCATGAAATCTAACATAAGTAGCTAGAGACTTTGACGGCAGACGACGCAGCACCAGCCCAGGGCTTTGACGTCGACGATCTCGTCAGAGTCTGGTAGGCGGTCGAAGTGGTCTATTGGTTCCGTTAACTGAGAGGACGTCAGCGATCCTGTTGAAGACGAGGACGAGCAGGAAGATTCTTAGAGCTAAGAACTCTAGTGGTACGATCTGGATCAACAGCTTCCATACGATTAAGAGCCACTCAGACCAGGATGGAAGATAACTGATATATAGAAAAAAATCCCACCTTTATTGGATGAAGTGAGTTGCTGAAACTTGATTTTGAAACCAAGGCTGTCTATATGCTTCCACTGTTCTGCAAGGTAATTGACTTCCTTAACAACTACTTACAAAAGAGTGCATATAAAAAATTCAAACACTAGTGACAACCAGTAAAATATGTCATGCATATGTTTAGCAACACAATATCCAAAAAGAGAAGCAAATTGCCAAAAGTTCAGACATGATGTAAAAAACGACAAATTGCTACACCTTGAAAACCTCAGTGATGTGATGACGTCCACATATGAGATATCAATGAGATATTCAAGACCCATCCAGCAACGTATCTACGTTCTCGTGTCAGTTCCAACACTCGGATATGAAACTGCACAGGAAAACAACTCAGTTACATGCTTACAACCTCGATAATAGAGTCCACACAGACACAAGGATAAAGTTGCATCATGCATCAGCATTTGTACTTGCGTACACAGACTAGCTTATGATGACGCACAGCCAAGCCCATGTCTCCATACAACATAAAGTATCCTAGCTTGCGAAGAGTCGTGCAAAGCAACTTAATGGAACATAATTGCATCATGCGCTTTATTCAAAAGCAGAAAGAATATCCAATAAAAAATTAAAGAAATATGCGAAAATCTGATGAACAGAACCAGCACAATCAGACATAGAAAATGCATAATTGCAAAAGAAAGAAACAATACATTACAGAACAAACAAATATCAGTCAAGAATATAGTTTTGAAATGAAATATTGGTCAGCAGTATGAAGGATTAACAGGTTAGATGGATGCTCCATTTACAAATAAATATAATTTTACTATTAAAAATAATAATAAAAGTCAGTCAGGTGCTTCTCGTCAATGGTCAAACTTATCATATGTAGGGAGGATTAGTACCATGAGAAGATAAATGACAAGATGCAAGCACCTGTAACTGGACCATGAATACATTACACTGAAGAGTGAGGTTCCTATACCATGGCACAGGAAAAAATTTCAGGAAACAAAAGCAAAACTTAATTTTATCACCCAAATTAAATATTTTGTTCCTCCAATCACAATGTGAGCCAATTAGTTTAATTTTATCTGCAAAACCCTTAAACAAATAGAATAATAAAATATCTTTTTCTTTTACAAGAAAATAGAAATAACCTAACAAGCATTTAAACTTTTAAACAAATAAAATAATAAAATATCCTACCAGATAATTTGAAAATTACAAACATTTCTCTAAAATTACTATTTCCTACACTATATATAGATAAAAACTAAAATTACTATTTTCTACATCACATATACATAAAAACTTACACTATATAGATGGAGAGAATCTGATATGTGTTACCGGCGACACTGAATCGGTCGACGGCAAGCAACGGTTTGCTGTCAGTGGTCTGAGAGCAGATCTGCAGAAAAAAAATAAAAAATAAAAAAGAGAAAACAAAGAAGGGATAAGAAGAAAATAAGAAGAAGAAGAAAAGAGAAGAGGAAGAAGTCACCCACGGTGAACGGCGGCAAGAGACTGCGCAGCGGCGTGCGGATCTGATGGGGGCAAGAGAAAAAGAGAGGAGAAAAGAAAACGAAGAAAAATCATAAAAATTCAGATTATATAACCTCCTTGGGCCTGCAGAAAAATCAGAGGACTCAATTCACATAAAAATTCAGATTGCATCATATGTATATGAATGATTTGAAGCGCGAAAGCTTTAATACTAAAATATATCTAAAGTTGTCAAGTAGTTTAAACTGCGAGGAAAAAAAAAATGTAAAACAAATGTCTTGGGCAGAATACAACCAAATGAACCCACATACAAGCATATGCAAGGGAGAGTCAATTAAATTAAAAGATAGGAACCTAAGTGCCAATACATCCCCTACAAACAATAGTGAAATAAAATTATAAGAAATAAAAAGGAACAAGAGGTAAAAGATGGATATATTCACCCTTGCTCTTCAACATCAAAATCATCCCCTTTATTGAAGTACCAAAGATGAGCACCTAGGTCATCTGAGGCCATTTGTAGTATCTAACATCAAGCCTTGGCAAATGGCAGCCATCCAGGCTGGTACTTAGCAGTAAATCTATTATAACTTTAAAATCATTCTCTGCTCTAGAGATTTCCACTTTCAAACATAGTGCATAACTGCATATACATGTTTACGTAGCAAATATAACCATTGAGGAACAATATTTTGAATTCTAATTTATACTTCCAAGAAACTGAAGGAAAACTTTAACTTTCCCTTCCAAAGTGCAGCCTTCATTCTTCCTAGTGCAAAGTCAACCTCCTCAAAGCCTTTACCACCAGTCATGTGCTTTATTATCCGCGCTTTTCCCTTTGGGATGAACAATGATTGTTAAATAACATATTAATAAAAGGGAAAGGTTTTGCTGTTCATCAAGACAACTAAAACCAAAGAGCACAACAAATCAAAATGTAAAAGAAAGAAATAAAAACAGCTAATTGTTCTGTGGAGAATGGCAAGGAGTTGAACAAAATGCATGTCTAAAGAACCTTTAATAAACTATAAACATTATCCTTGCATCTAAAGCCCAAGAGTTCATTGAATTCATACCCCGCATAAGCACGAGACCAGCCGTTAAAGCAATCCCAATTGCTTCACCTGGGTGTTCCCTCACCCCTAGAAGCTCCTCTGCAAAAATAATATAGGACAGTAAACCACTAGCAATCGATCTCAACTGAATATATTCCTGATCTGCTTTTTAGTGGCAATCTGACTTAATTTAAACCAAACACAGAAAACAATATTTGAGATAGATTTCAATCCATAGAATTGCAAACAAGATTCCTCCTTTTATATGATGACAAACACAAATTTATCAAAAAGCACCAAACTTGATTCAATGTGCAACCAATATCAAATGAAGCAACACATTAATTGCTATAAGAACACAAAGAAACCAATTTAAAACCTCATCAAAGTTGTGATACATTTTAATAAAAAAATTCCACTTCAGACAAGAAGTAAAAAGAGTACCTTTAACTTTCCTGAAGAAAGCATCTTCATAGGTTGTTTACTGAGCCACGACCTGCGGCACAAAATCCTGCAAAAACAAAAGCACCCTTTACGTTTAAACATGTAAAAATGAAGTGAGGACTCAAAAGATGGGTTGTTGAAGAAACCTGCAAGGAACGAAGATGGGTGGAGGAGTTGTGTTGAAGAGAACGAGCAGAGCGAATAGCGGAGTCCTTCGATTCAATGACGGACCGTTGCAGATCCTGCACCCATTCTCTTGCTTCTTTCCCCACTTGACTTTGAGATTATATTTTCTGATGATATTTGCTTTATCATGTATGTGTGTGTATGATTTAGAGAGTGAGAGGCCGGTGGTGTTTATGGAAATGTGAGAAGGGGTTTGATGGGTAGTGGATAGCGGGGGTGGTGGACCTGTTGATGGTGGTGGGGTACAAACGCAATGACCCTGTTACTCTCAAAAGAAAGAGATCCTAAGAGATATTTTATAAGTTTTAAACCTCATAAGAAAAAAAAAATTTCTATTTATGGAAGTGTGATGGTGATCTTGATGGTGGTGGACCTCGTGTTGCTGTTTATGGAAATGTGTTTGATGGGTTCTAGAAAGGAGGAGTAGATAGTGGGGGTTGGGATCTGGTGATAGATGGTGATCTTGATGGCATTATTTATCGAAGACTTTTCTCATTCTTTGTGGACCATTGCTGGTCGGTAGTGGAAGAGATGATGCCAATCAATCCAGCCAGATGTGGGGAAAAGTAGTATTGGCTCTACAGTTGGAAGACCTATGTCAACCACAAATATTAGCCAAATAAAGTTGTGATAGATGGTTCAAGTGAAGACAATAGCTTTGGATTTATGTTATAGCACAGCGGTAAACCCTCTATATATATATATATATTCTCTTATAGTTGAAGACAAAACCAAGGGGTGGTGGGGTTCAACGCAACAAATGCTTGTGATGTCTTTGGTTTCTACTTCAAGAGAGTTTTTAAGTCAATTTCTTTGCTGGACGGTCCAAAGGGGTAAAATTGAAATGTTACATCCATTTAAATGATGAAACCAGGGCAGACATAGCATATAATGAGGAGATGGTGTGAGATATGAAATGTAGAGTGTGACAAGTCATGGAGTTTGGAGTGGAATCTTGGCAGTCCGTCAAGCAGAGTAGTGAAATAGTGATAGAGTGGGTTTTCAAAGAAAAAAACAAAGAGTACACGTCAAAGCAAGTGTCGTTTTGTAGAACGAAAGCTATCGTGACTGACCCACTGTTAATTGAATTCCACTTTTTGTGTTCGGTGGAGACAATGTTTTTTTTTTTTTTTTTTTTTTTTTGACAATTTCCATCTTAGCCGCTTGATATTTTGCTTGTGGTCTGGGTTTGTGTTTTCTCAATAATTATATATATATATTTTTTTTATTATTTCACTAATAGTGTTTTTTTTTTCTTTTTTAAATATATAGTTATTATTGTGAGTATTATATACATATCTTATTTTATTAAAAATAAAGTGAGCATATATTATATAAAATGTTATTTTGAAAATATCTCACATAAAATGTTTGATAAGTGATATAAATGAAATTATAAAAATAATTTGAAGTTATGTAACTATACATAATGCTTTTAAATAAATCATTTTATCTCTTCTTAGGTGTTGATTAGAATTTTATATTAATGTACTAAATAATATTTTTCTAAACCTAATCCAAAATAAATCTTGAAACCCTTCAAACATTATTTCTATAATTTAACCAAATATTACAAAAATAAACATGAATCTAACTGACTAATTAAAAGTGATTTGAACGTATCAAAAGTATTATTCAAAACCACCTTCTTTTTTTTTTTTTTTTTTTATCAAAATCATTAATTTCTTTGCAAAATGCTTTACGCTAATATTGTCTTACATGTGAAAGGTAAAAATGTAGTGTGCCCTTAGTTGAAGTGGTCCAATGTAATCAAAGCTAAAAATGCAATAGGGGGATGGAAGGTAGGACTCCATATTGGTGGCACTAATTTGTCAACTGAAGTTTTTTGGTCCTAATTCTTGCAAATGTTGCAGACAATATTAAAACTAGTATTCTTGCATTAAATTGAAGGATATGGGTCCATGAGTCAGTAGCTAGGATTTGATGTGTTATACACTTGTGGGATATTATCATTTGTATGACTCCAGAGTTACTTCTACTACTTACTATCCTACCAGCTTAATGTACCTTTGAATTTTGAGCAAAAGTTCGTTCCACTCACCCACAAATGTACTTGATATATAGTTTGATTAATATTGAAAGAAATTTCACTTTATTGTTTCTTCGTATTGATTCTTAGCTTGTAAGCTTTCGATCCAGAAAATTCCAAAAACCTTTTACAACTTTTGATTTTTTTTCTCCTTCTAACACTGAATCAAACTAGTGTCGGAACTAACAAAGATAGAACTCTAACGCACAATACAGAATTCTCCCTTTAAAAAAGGAGAGGACTACCCACACAAAAGTGGAATATTTGCCCACATATTATGAGCTTAATAAGAGTAGAACCTATCATCACTTGACTTGAGATTATATTTTCTGATGATATTTGCTTTATCATGTATGTGTGTGTATGATTTAGAGAGTGAGAGGCCGGTGGTGTTTATGGAAATGTGAGAAGGGGTTTGATGGGTAGTGGATAGTGGGGGTGGTGGACCTGCTGATGGTGGTGGGGTACAAACGCAATGACCCTGTTACTCTCTAAAGGAAGAGATCCTAAGAGATATTTTATAAATTTTAAACTTCATAAGAGAAAAAATTTCTATTTATGGAAGTGTGATGGTGATCTTGATGGTGGTGGACCTGGTGTTGCTGTTTATGGAAATGTGTTTGATGGGTTCTAGAAAGGAGGAATAGATAGTGGGGGTTGGGATCTGGTGATAGATGGTGATCTTGATGGCATTATTTATCGAAGACTTTTCTCTTTCTTTGTGGACCATTGCTGGTCGGTAGTGGAAGAGATGATGCCAATGGATCCAGTCAGATATGGGGAAAAGTAGTATTGGCTCTACAGTTGGAAGACCTACGTCAACCACAAATATTAGCCAAATAAAGTTGTGATAGATGGTTCAAGTGAAAACAATAGCTTTGGATTTATGTTATAGCACAGCTGTAAACACTATATATATATATTCTCTTATAGTTGAAGACAAAACCAAGGAGTGGTGGGGTTCAACGCAACAAATGCTTGTGATGTCTTTGGTTTCTACTTCAAGAGAGTAAATAAAATTGAGATATGAAATGTAGAGTGTGACAAGTCATGGAGTTTGGAGTGGAATCTTGGCAGTCCGTCAAGCAGAGTAGTGAAATAGTGATAGAGTGGGTTTTCAAAGAAAAAACAAAGAATACACGTCAAAACGAAAGCTATCGTGACTGACCCACTGTTTTTTTTTTTTTTTTTTGAAATCGCCCACTGTTAATTGAACTCCACTTTTTGTGTTCGGTGGAGACAATTTTTATTTTTTTTTTTGTTTTGTTTTGTTTTTTTTTTTTTGACAATTTCTATCTTAGCCGCTTGATATTTTGCCTGTGGTCTGGGTTTGTGTTTTTCTCAATAATTATATATATATATTTTATTCTTTTACTAATAGTGTTTTTTTTTTCTTTTTTAAATATATAGTTATTATTGTGAGTATTATATATATATATATATATCTTATTTTATTAAAAATAAAGTGAGCATATATGTAATTTTTATATAAAATGTTATTTTGAAAATATCTCACATAAAATGTTTGACATGTGATATAAATGAAATTATAAAAATAATTTGAAGTTATGTAACTATACATAATGCTTTTAAATAAATCATTTTATCTGTTCTTAGGCGTTGATTAGAATTTTATATTAATGTACTAAATAATATTTTTCTAAACTTAATGACATGATTTATTGAATAATAATTACTTTTGACATTCTTTTCGTGTACATTTTGGATTAACTTGTCAATGAAATTGTAGGGAAGATAGGTTCATCGCCATGCCATCTAGCATTCGAAGTGAGGTTGAAGATAGCAAGAGGAGTAGCTTCAGGACTCTCCTACATTCACGAGAAAAAGCACGTGCATGGCAATATCAAGCCAACCAATATCCTTTTAAAGTCAGATATGATCCTCTTACAACTGTGACCGGGACAACCTTTTCTTTTTAAAAAACAAAACCAAGGACAGTAGTCCACAGGGTTTGGATGTGAAGCTTAATGACATTGCTTGAAGTTCAATTCACGAATTTCATTTTTATTTTTAATTGCTTAATGACATTGCTCAGTGACATCAATAATTCACATATCTACTTGCAACATAAAGTCAATGATAAAGTTTAAAAACCGAAAAATGAAGCGAGTGTTCCATTGACACACCTTTAAAGTTGTACCAGTCATTGCTTTCCAGTATGGATTGTGATACATACAAAGGATCAATTCCAAGCTCAATTTTCCACCATTGCTTTATGTAACTTTTTCTTTTCTTTTTTCCTTTATCTTTCTTCTTCAAGATCTTTTATTTTTGAGTGGGTAACATTTAGCATTGCTAGCTCCCGTTTCCCATTTCAATATTTCGTTTAATTATTGAAGTTCTATAAACATATCTTTGCTTTTCTCTTATCTTTCATTTGTGTGTATCAATGGTCCACCATTCTTTCTCAAAAAAATAAAATGGTCCACCATTCCACTAACCTTTTTCCTTTTTACATAAATTGAATTACAATTTTTGAAACAATACACTGTCTTTGATGTGTATTCTTTGATTTTCTTTCAAAACTCATTTTATCGCTCTTTCACAACTCTGCTTCACGACTACCAAGATTTCACTCCAAGCTACATGACTTGTTACACTCAACAATTCACATCTTACACCATCTCCTCAATTTTTATTTACTACCAAGCGCCACATTATCTCAATTTTGCATCATTTCCTTTTATTATATCAATTCAATTCACTCTGTCTCTCTCCATTTCCCCACGTAGAAAAAGAGAGATAATGGCTATGTCTACCTACTTTTTTTTTCTTTGAAAGAATATGTCTACCTACTTTCATCATTTAAACTGAGTGAAGATATTGACAGATACTAGAATGATTAAAGAGTTTTGAAAACTCTCTGAGAAGTGGGAACTTAGGACTTCACATGCACTGATGTGTTGTGTCCCACCACTCCTCGTTTTGTCTTCAACTATAAAAGAATATATATATATATATATATAGTGCACAACAGTATTATAACATAAATCCAAAGATGTTTTCACTTGAACAATCATCTCCCCTATACTTCATTGATTTTTATGGCTGAGCTAGGTTTTCCAACTGCTGAGCCAATACTACTTTTCGCCATATCCTAGCTGGATTGATTGGCATCCACTATCGAACAATAATGGTCCGCAAAGAATGAGAAAAGTTTTCAATAAATAATGCCATCGAGATCACCATCACCAGGTCATCAAACCCTTCTCACATTTCCATTAACAGCATCACCAGGTCCACCACCATCATGAAATTCCATAAGTAGAAGGTAACAGGGTCATTACGTTTCAAGATCACCATCACCAGGTCCACCACCCCCACTATATCTATTCCTCTTTCCACTACCAACCCCTTCTCACATTTCCATAAACACCACCCACCTCTCACTCTCTAAATCACACACGCTTACCCCTCATACCTCACAGTGAAGAAAACATCATCAGAAAATATCCCACAAATTTTTTCTCGTTTTCCCACTTGCACTTACTAAAAGCAGAGATAAAAGTGTCCCTTGCATCGTTCTTTACCTCCATTTACAATACGCGTTCTCCTATCAAAGTGGTTTTCCAATACCACAAATTAAACCCTCCTACACGTTATCAACCTGTCTTATATATATATATATATAACACTAAGAGCCTATGAGGAAGCTGAGGCAAACATACATAAGAGTCATTTTTTGAGGAGAGAGGGCTGCATAAAATCTTGCCACTAACCCAATTCCCCTCGCTCTATGTCCTTCACGTTTCAATGGCTTGCTAAGCTTGTATTTGTGACGTGTCTTCTTTCTTTTTCATTTTAATAATCACCCACTGTCACTGTTGGTTTCTTTGTCCTGCTTTCTTGCTTTCCACTATGTTGACTTTTCTTTACAATTTGTTTGCTTTTGCTTTGTCTAGTCTCCCCCACAATTGCCTTTTTGTTTTTTGTTTTTTTAAATCAATTCAAAGCCCATTTTAATTGATTAGTGACACCGGGCCCACAAAACTTTACGTTTTTGTTTTTATCGGAATCACTTAAACCAATTTCGATTCACTTAAAATTTACACATCAATCTATCTCTTGGTCTATTTAGATTCCAGTTTAGGATGCGGGCCTTAGTCAAATGTAAGGTTCTCAGAAACAACGTGTATGTAGTCACTGATTAATACCTTTTGAGAGAATGAATTCACATGAACTTAAACTGTTTGATCGTTTATATAAAACTGGTCCGTGCATTGGCATACCAACTTTAATTTCTCTGTTTAATTATATATATAACTGTTTGATCGTATATATGCATGTGATTTAACATAAATCACATGCATGTAGTTGCAGAAGCATTTAAGATTATCAGCAGTTGCCAACTACTTACTCGTGTGAAAATAAAAAGACAGAGGAGTGTGAAAATGAGACAAATTGGGAGTGTGAAAATGGGAGCTTGTTTTGTTTTTAAACCATAACAATTGAGTTCTTTTGCTTTTGCCAAAAATAGCAACATTGGTCATAAAACGACACTCAAACCAGTGGCCAGTCTCTCTCCACACCATATTCTCAACTTAACTGCACCCATGTTTGTTATGATCAAAGAGTAGGTATAACTAATTAATACTAATGATATAAATCAAATTTAAGATCATTAATTGCAAATGCGTGTAAACGTAAAAAATTTCTTGCTTGCCTACTATCCCAAAGCCAAAATCAAACATGCTTCCATTCATGGAATCAAACTTTCAATCAACTTTCTTTTTTCATTTTGCAATAAGAGGAAGTGTTCTCTGACTTGTACAATTTCTAAGTCCCCACCGATCATATACGAAAATGGGTAGCTTGAAAGGGCATTTACATCAACTACTTGTCTGCAAGGCGATAAAATTTATGGCTAATTAAATTGAATAGACGTGCAGGTTTGATTATGTGATAAAAAAATAAAAAAAGAAAAAAAAGAAAAAGAAAAAAAACAAAGCATATTTATGATACACACTCTGCCAAGAGAGAAAGAACCAGGGCAGGAGAGAAGAAAAACAGTGGTTTTTACTTTGTATTTATATGAAGGAGGAGTTTATTCAATTCAAGTGTATAGAGAAAATATTACTTACAAAATGATACCAAATAGAATATGATTTTTTTTTGGGTACAAATTTTAATGCTACTTTATATTATGATTTGTTAATGCAAGTTTCTAATGTTACTTTGAAAACGTGACTGAATGTTATTTTGTATTTAATTTGTGTAATAATAAACTCAATGACATGATTTATCGAACGATAATTACTTCTTACCTTCTTTTCCTGTACATTTTGGATTAAGGTGTTAATGAAATTGCAGGGAAAGCAGGTTCATCGCCATGCCATCTAGCATTCCAAGTGACGTTGAAGATAGCACGAGGAGTAGCTCGAGGACTCTCCTGCATTCACGAGAAAAAGCACGTGCATGCATGGCAATATCAAGCCAACCAACGTCCTTCTAAATTCAGATATAGACCCCTCTCACAACTGTGACTGGGACAATCTTTTCTTTTCTAAATAAAAACCCATGGGCAGTAGTCCACAGGGTTTAGATGTAAAACGTAATGATATTACTTGAAGTTTAATTTTTGCCATGAAAGGTTGACAATGGCTATCATCATTTGGTTTATAATTTATATTTCCAGCTGGTATGATTTTAATAGTGGATTGGGTTACGTAGAGAAAGTTCATGAATTTATAACCATTTGAGTATACGGGATTGGTAGGCTAATTTTATATTTTCACACCATTATGTCATTCTCACATAAGAAATTATAAAAAGGAACTGGTACCGTTGCATTACCAATATAATACACGGTGAAACCAAAATTGTCTCCCTTTGTGGGCTAATGGTCTCAACCCATTACTGAGTGCTCTTGTATTATAGTCACTCACGTTTTACCAATATAGTACTAGTACCACCGTCCAGCCAGTGGTCCCTAGCCCTATTCAAATGATCATTGTTCCAGCCAGTGGTCCCTAGCCCTATTCAAATGATCATTGTTCTTTTGTGTGACAAAATACCCACTCATACTTCATTACTCATCAGTCCATTATTGACCGAAATGGTCCCACCACTTGTTTTGGGTGTGTGGTAGAAAATTACTCGCTCATAAGTCATTACTTATTAACCCAATTTGAAGATATTTTATATTAGGTTAATATTCCATTTATTCCGAAAATATTAAGATATGTAAAATTGTCTTAAAGAAATAAATATTTTCACATGTTTGATAAAGTATGAAAAAAGGATTTTTTATAGTCATAGAAGGGAAGAAAAAGCTTTATCCAACTACTGTTGCTAGGCCTGGTACTTCTGATTTGGTTGGGATATTATTGCTTGGTGTTTAATTTTTGCAATAAAAGGTTGGCAATTTTAATAGCGTCCATAATACACTAACCCTTTTTCATTAATAAAAATTTTAATGAAATATAAATATAATTATGTTATTTATATATCATTGCAAATTTTAAATGAATATTTTTTCAACAATCAAAATCATAAGTCAAATTCCAATGGACGAGGAAGGGACCCATAAAAGGAATTGTTTTATTGGTGTATCCCAACACAAGAATGCATGTTCTGTATAACTTATAAGGGTGACGACTTGAATTACAGTATAATGAATCGATATAAATTTATAAAAAATAAATAGATTTGGATTTGATTTAAATGAATTCGTGTCATAATCATCAACTTACTTAATTAATTTATTAAATAAATCAAATTGGATTACTTAAATAAATGGGGTAGGCACTATGGATTACTTAAATAAATCGGGTAGGCACTATTACCAGAAGTAAAATTATAATATTAATATTTATAGAGGTAAGTATGTAATTATTCATTTATATATATATATATATAAACATTTAACTGAACCCATCTCTTTGTTTTGATCGGCAGCCACCACCCACACCTTATTCCTCTCTCACGATGCCCATATCCTCTTGAATACCTAATCCACCATCTCCACCACCATATCCTCCCTCACGACGCCCAACACCGTATCCGCCGCCATATCCCCCTGTTGAATATCTAAAAAAATAGCAAGGAAATAACAACACAAATCAAATCGTCCCCTCACACCACACTCTAGACCAGATCAGCAGCCACCACATCCCCTGCACCACACTCCAGACCAGATTGGCAGGCACCACGTCCCCTACACCACACTCCAGACCAGATCGGTATCTCATTGTTGCTTGTTGTTTGCTTTTCAGGTTTGTTTGTGGGTTTTATGTTAAATATTGAGGTTTAAAGTCGTGTTTTGTTTTTTGAAAATAGAGTAGGCAGTGAAAAAACCCAGAGCTTGGTCTCGTCATCAATAGGTATGCGTTTCCTCTGCAGACTTGGTCTTTGTTTTTCTCTTTGTTGTTTGTTGTTTTTCTTTGTTCTGTTTGTAGGTATTTAATAATGTATGAAAAAGAGATTTTTTATAATCATAGAAGGGAAGAAAGCTTTAACCAGCTATTTTTGCTGGGCCTGGCACTTCTGATTTGGTTGGGATATTATTGCTTGGTGTTTAATTTTTGCAATGAAAGGTTGACAATTTTAATAGTGTCTATAATACACTCATCCTTTTTCATAATAAAAATTTTAATGAAATATAATATATATTATTGTAAATTTTAAATGAATATTTTTTTAACTATCAAACTCATGAGTCAAACTCCAATGGAAGAGGGAGGGAGGGACCGACAAGAGAAACTGTTTTGTTGGTGGAGTCCAACGCAACCATGCGTGTTCTTTATGATTCATGTCCTACAAAGCGCTAGAAAAGAGGAATTTTTTTAAAAAAAAAAAAAAAACCAAAATTACTCTAGTTTAGGTGGGTGGGTTTTACCTAAAATGGAAAGTGATGATTACAAACCTATTGAGTCGCAAAGGCCACTCAAAGGCAATCATATCTGGCGCGCATATTTTTTGCTACGCGCAAAAGGACAAATATTATTAGACTTTAAACCTTGAAAATGAGGCGTTGAAATAAGGACTCTCTCATTGGCACAAAAATTATTAGACTTCAAATGCCTTGCAAATATACAGTTGTTGGTTTCTAAATCATAGTAAAACAGGCGTGTCATTATTGCATCCACTAAATAATATGATTCAAAGCAAATCGGTCATTAATTTCTGCATGCTCATGAAATAGTTCATGAAGATATGGATTAACTCAAAAAAAAAAAAAAAAAAAAAAATCTGGGGTCCCATCTTCCATGGTCCTTTAATTAAAGTCTATATATGCTTTGTCTCTAATTTCCATTTTTGTAAAATGTAAATTGCGAGATTATCAAATAATGATCCTTGAACAGATAGATACCACTTCATGTGTATCCACTTCCACGTGTCCCGTGTTTTGGAATCTGTACTTTACTTACCACTGGTCTTTGAAATCAGAAAAATCAGACAAGTGAACCGGTACACTCACGGCTGCTTTTCATCCATCCAACAATCCTTTAAAACTATAAATATTTAATTTGATCTAAGGGAACATAATAACTCATTAATCAAACTTTAAAATAAACATATTTTTATGACATACATGTTACTAAATCCTGAGACTTTAAGGGCGGTACCAAATTTTATTGTCCACAAACCACAATCATGTCTACTTACTTTAATATTTTAATTTTAATTTTATTGTGTTGGCACTGGCTTCAGATCTCCTCAGGTCTCTAGCTACTTATGTTAGATTTCATGATGAAGCTAACAAGGTGTGATCTCTCCCTTACTATTTTGTATTGTCTTTATTTATTTCCTTACATCTTTGGATGCTTGTTTGAGCATTTGTGGATATTATTTAGAGGAACCATTAAGGACGATGTTTAGAATAGGTTTGAGGGTAAGGGCTGAAATTTTTTAATTAAAATTAATTTCATGATTTATACTTGAACATTTATACATATGTTTTTGTGTTGTTTTCTTGGGCATTATCCATAAACTTTGAGAAGTTGAATGAAGTGATGACTTTTGATTTCTAGTACTTGGTATCATCCTTGATTTAGAGAATTATCATGCTATGTGTTTATATATGTTTTGGCTGTTGACAAGTGTGAAAGAAGAAGTTTAATAGGTGATATAGATTGAATCATTGGAAGTTGACATGTCAAAGAATTTTGTTTATCCAAGTGAGTTTTTGAGCCTATATTTTTCTTGGAGAGAACCCATGTTGTGCCCTTTAATGGTTGTACAGCTTCATTGTTGATATTTACTTTTTATGATCTCTATAATTTAATTTTGCTTTTGTCAACCTTCACTTAAAAAGAAAAGAAAGAAAAAAAAATGTTACTACATTTGAAAGTTCATTGAATTAGTGTACATGAATGATTATTTTGATCTCTTGAAGATGATAGTTAGGTCATGTTTGTATCATTTGAGCCTTTCCAACCTACCCGATATCACATATTTTCATTTTTCCCTTGTTAGCCATTTTGGGCTTTTAATGAGACCATTTTTTCTTGGTAGCCAAACATCCACCTTACACCAAATTTGGAGTCATTTTCCGAAACTTTACAAGTTTTTCATACCTATCAATATATGAGAAAACAGAGTCGCTGTTCATAAAGATAAAGGTGTTCATATCTAAACAAAAAAAAAGAAAAAAAAAATCTGCACGTGTATTGGAAAAAAAAAAAAAGAGTGAAGCATCAAAAAGGAAAAAAAAAAGCAAAAAATGCAGAAGCAAATAACCCAAAAAAAAAAAAATGAAAATGAAAAAGACAAGATATATAATACACCTTGAATTCATGGAAAAACTCTATTTTTCTTAAACATTCTTTTGCATATCCATCTATCTCATTCTGTAGCCTACATTACATCCCTAAAGAAAGTCTTGCTTGATTTTGGAGATCTATACATGTCCATATATCTCATTCTTTGTTAACCATGTCTCTAGCCAACATTACATCCCTAAAGAAAGTCTTCCTTGATTCTGGAGATCTATAATCTGAAATGGAAGCTAGTGATGTGGATTGTTTGAGTGTGGTAATACTCAAAAGAAAAAAAGAAAGTGAAAAAAAAAAAAAAAAATTTGGTTGACTGATGCTTGCAAGATCATTCTTTTATTCTTTCAAAAGTTGTGGGCATATATTTTTCATTTTTTTGGGTGAGAGTGTGAGATGTCATTATTCATTATTCAGATTTTATTTAAATTCACTCTTCCATATATTAGTGAGTGACATCAATTATTTATTGGGGGTTTATTTTCTTTCTGAGTGTAATTATCACTAAAATTATGTGAGATTTCTGGGCTTGTACTGACATGTTTTCTAAAGATGATTCGGTTGAAAAATCCTTGACAATTGACGCTTTTGCATGAGTTTTAATAGCCAAGATATATATTTACTACATGGAAGTTGATATCTTTCTAAGTTGTGGATGATGCTTGATACTTGATTTGATTGTTGTTACCAATTTGATGGAAAGAGTTAATGTTTGGTGCCTGAGAAGTGTTCATTTGAGTCTAAAGAATAGAAAACCAAAAAACTCTGAAAGTCTACTTGTTAGAGAGAACTAGGAAGAAAGCAATGGATGTCGCAGCAGTCTCCTTTTGACGAGTAAGGGTCCCCACACAGTTTTTTTTTTTTTTTTGAAAAGAGGGTCCCCACACGTTAAGAGAGAAGAAAAAACAAATGTTTAGAGGCCTTGACTTTCCCAATGGAGATAGTAGCTAATATATTTGCTAGGTGCATTGAATATATTTGCTAGTGTTTGCATGCTGTGATTGTATTTTTTTACTGCATGAAAAATGAGGATAAAGGGAAAACGTAACTTAATCAATTATGTATGTGGTGGGATCTGATGCAATTCATTAAAGCACCGGTCGAAATTTTATTATTCTGATACCTTTAAATCTGATGGCTTGTGTGTGCCAGCATTCCAACTTTCCTCTTCTTTTTGTTCTTTCTTTTTGTTTTTGGGCAGCAAGAACATCATTTCAAGCACTTCCCTTTATTTATATATTAGAATATATATATATATATAGAGTTTTGTATGTCAGCTTCTGCTCTTACTTGTAACACCTAACAACCACCTACTACAGTCTTTTAGTGCAACTAGATAGATAGTTTCAAATCTGATGAAGAGGAAAATATAATTGTCACTTGGGTTTGTTTTTTTGGTTGTTTTTGTTATCTGGGTTACAATGCTCTCTTGTGATCTGTGGAATGAGAGAGAGCAGAGACAATAGGTGGTTCTTGGGGCACACTCACTTGAAGAAATTGCAACCAACAAAAAAAAAAAAAAAGAAAATCACAACTGTCTCTTCCAAAAATGTCTGCATACATAGGTATTCTGGTGTCAGATCCGTAGCTTCAGAACCAGTTCACACAGGTAGAGCTCCGGAGCTTGAAGACTCACGTAAGCTTTCACTTTTTCTTTGTTAGTGATTTTGATCCGTTTTACTTTTCACGATTTGAAGATTGTTGTTTGTGGCTGCACTGCAGTTCATGAGCATGAGAAGAAAGAGTGGAAAGCTGACGCCTCCAAGATGTCCAGATTGAAAGTGATCGGAAAGTCTCTCAAAGAAGAAGAGCGAGCTGCCTTCATTCAAGATGTTTGTCTCTTCTCTCAGTCTCGTCTTTTAAATTCAACATTCGATTGATTGCTCTCTCAAGTCCTTGCAGTTTTTGTTTGATGAACATTAATTGTTGCAATTCGGTTCTTCTCTGCTAAATTGAGTTGTTGAAGTTGATTGTTTTGTGCTAGTGGGTTTGTTAAGATTGTGAAGAGAGGTTTCTTTTTCCTTTTGTGTGTAGCGAGCTTATAAATGTGGCGGTTCCTCCCTTCCTTGGACAATCGATGGAATGGCTATTACCACCAAGAGAGTGCTTGATCCCTGGGAAATGAACGAAAACCATACACTTTTTATTAACTCTGCCAAGGCTATTGGATGTACTTAGTCAATATAGGGACCCAAGATTTCATTGAAGGAAGGGTATGTATATGAATTCAATGAATATCATATCCCCTTTGTTTCTCTAGGTTCTGTTACTCGTCGTTTTTATTTTAAATTATCCAAGTTTTTGCAATTTCAATGGTGAGTAAAAAAACAAATCTTTTTTGGTTCTATTTCAGTGCCATCTTGTTCTTGGACTGATTTCGCAAATCGTTAAGGTAAAATTCTTGTGAGTATATAGTTAATAGACAATGCTGACTATGTAACTACTTGTTTTCCTAATGTGTATGTAATATTGTTTGACTTTAGTAGTCGTTTTGCTATTCTAGATACAATTGTGTTGGCAGACCTCAACCTGAAGAAAACACCTCAGTAGTTGCAGTTGGTTGATAATGATAGTAAGGTAAAAATATCTTCTTTCAACAAAGAATTGGTGTCTTTGGCCATTCACATGCTTAGTGTTCTATAACTGATTTTGCTGACATAAGTTGGTTTTTATTTGAAAACCAACAGGATGTCGAAGAGTTGAGGAGTCTACCTCGGGAGAACATCTTACTGAGGTGGATGAATTAATTTTCATTTAAAGAAAGCTGGATATAAGAAAATAGTGACCAACTTCTCTTCTGATATAAAGGTAGACGAGTAATGTTGAAAATTTAAATTATATCTTTGTCTTTTCTCCTAATGGTTCTTTATCTCTTTTTCATCTGTTTCTGCTTTGTGGTATCTTAAAGCTGAGTGTAAGAGTTCAAATTTTGAGATTCTGAAGAGATGTGCTGGCTTTAGCTCAAAATTTGAATTGTATTTTTGATTGTTTGGTGATATGCATTACTGCAATGACACAATTTAGTATAGTCATTTAGCATGCTAAATTCAAAATTATTGAAGAGAACCTTAACAAGGTTATATAGAGAGCTGCTTTACAACTTAAGTTTGTTAAAACGATACTTAATAAGGACATATAGAGCTGTTTTGCAACTTGATTAGAATCACAATCCATGAAAAATGCATACTTCTATAATTTTTTGGGATATAGTGGAGGGTTCCCCAAATCTTAATCTTGCTTTTGTTGCACATATTTTCCAGCATAGGTAAGACTGTATGCTCTTTGGGATAATTATTTCTTTGAGATGGTTAATTTTAAGAGTTTCATCTTTTTAGATTATCATAGCACATAATGAACCAGTGACATAGAAACACATCATCTATCTTTTACATCCATTATTCGTAAATCCTCGAGTTAAAATAATTCTTGTAATATAGGGTTAACTTTTAGGTAATCTCCAGGTCAGTCACTCTCAAGTAGAAAGTTTACAAGCTATTGTATATGGTTGATCTGTAATTAGGTTTATTTTCTTTCCTACTGGTGTTTGCTGTTGCTAGTGCTATTTCTGATGAGATATAGAATACTTTAGTGACAGAACCTATTGATGGGATCAAATTTTGGAATTGTCATAATCTGTATTCATTTAAGAATCGCATTGGCCAAGGCATGACGATGTAAGGCACTGACAGGTTGATATTGTGAAAAATGCCATGTCATAAAGTTGGAACTTCTTATCGCCATATATACAAACTAATGGAAACATTTTGATGTCTTCTTTATAGCTTTTGTGATTCATATTGTATACCATGCTGTTATCATTTTTTAAGCAACCATTTTAATTTGATGATCTACTTTTCTACTTTCAGATACAAACAATCACCTTTGAAGAGTTGATTGTGTAGAACCTAACCACGGTCTTTACGTGTAGGAATGGGCTTCAAACCCGAACAAAACAGATCTCTTTACCTGAAACTTTACTTGATGACACTCAAATTTCTAGAGAAGAAAGGGCATTTCGCTTTTGGATGAATAGTCTTGGAAATTCAACATATATAGACAACGTATTTGAAGATCTTAGAAATGAGTCAGTATTATCTTATTTAAATTCCATATTCTACTTTTCAACTTATTGAAATTATGATTGATTGTGGCCTTTTAAGATTTTTTTAGAATTTTTGAGATTGAAATGAAATTGTGATGGTATCATAGGTTATTCAATACTAGATTCACTCCAATTTCTTGTTCCTTAATTCCAATGCTTAAGATAAAAAAAAAAACATATTGCTATGTAGGTAGGTGCTTTTGGAAACAATTGACAAGGTGTCACTAGCGATTGTCAATTGGAAGATCACAAATAAGCGTCTTATGAAACCGTCATTTATGAAGGTAAATAATTGTAATCAAGTCGTAAAAGTTGGGAAGCAGTTGAAGTTTTCCTTGGCATTGTTTGTAATACGGTTTGACATGACCATATCGTCATATGGACCTTGAAACGTACCTATACGGACGCATCAGGGTCGAACCAAACTCCAGTCGTCTCGACCATGCGAAACGACTGTATCTAGCCCAAGCAATGTCGATATGGCCTTATCGATCCATATACGGCTTGAGTTGGATAAATTTTTTTAAAACAAGACAATTAATTTAAAACCCTAAAATCTCATTCAATTTAATCGGTTGGCGCTCTCTCATTTCTCTCAACATATCATTAGGCTATCTCTTTCTCTCTCAAGGCAAACCTCTTTCAAACCTCTCTTTGGTGACTTCTCTAAACTGATTGATGGTCGACCTTCGGCGACTTCACTAAAAGGTAGAAGCCTATATTGAAGACGATTTAGCAGTTGAGAAGGGAAAAAGAGAGACGAAAAAGTGGGATCGGTGGGAATTGAAGGTAAAGGAGAGGAGAAAAGGAAATGGGTTGTCTCACATTAGAATTTGCTTCTACATAAATTTCTCCTGTAGATCTTTTTTTGTTGGTGGGGTTCTTTTTGGATTTATAATGTTTACCCAATCCCTTTTTGGATTTATGTCAATGCAAGGATGAACGACTGCCTGGTGTCTTCACAAGGACCATATGGTGAGAACCTTGCTTGGGGCAATGGTGATTTTTTCGTCATAGAAGCTATTGGTTTTTGGGTTTTAGAGGCGACCTTCTATGATACCAATCAAAATGCCTGTATTGATGATCGCGACTGTCGGCATTATGCTCAGGTTGTTTGACAATACACACGACGTCTCGGATGCAGTAAATTGCGTTGCGATATTGGAAGATATTTCGTCTGTTGCGAGTGTAACCCTTCTGCCAAGTTCATCATTGCTGTTCTCATGAAACATCACACACCTCCTACTCTAATAACCCATAACTCTTCTTTTCTACTATCTTTAATTTCTCCTAATCTCTCCTAATCCTCAAGTAATGCCGATTTTCAATTTTCAGCACAAAATAAAAAGACAACATTTTGTGGCAGACATAATTGCGAGAGCAAATGTGCTAATGTTGCTTGTTTTAAGATGAAAGAGGAAGTGGAGTGAAACTAACTCCATTTTTTATAGGGCATTTTCTTATGAATTTGAAAATGGAATGAGACCTAAGAAGTTTTCGTATGCTGAACTGGTTAAGGCTACCAAACTTGGAGAGGGTGGTTTGGGACAATGTATAATGTATAAAGGATTATTGAAAGATTTGAACTGTTTTATTACAGTGAAGAAGATTTCGAGGCACTTTAAGTAAAGAAGTACGAAATTTGCTTCAGAAGTGAAAATTATTAGTCGATATGAAACTTATAGGTTGGTGATATGAAAGTGAATTGATCCTTTTTAAAGGGAAAAGCATGCGACTATGGGATATTAGATTAAAATTGTACAAGAGCATTGACATAATTATGTGCACAATCATGCCATTCCAAGTCAAATTACCAACACTGATCTCTGCCCGAATAGCATTATGTGCATTTAGGTAGTCTTGGGGTGAGTCTTGAGCATAGATAGGATGGAGAAGAGTAAAACTTAAGACAGAAAGACAGAACCAAGATATAATAGAATAGTCATCAATACCCATCATCTGGAAGGACATTGTAAAGAAAAGAAAAAAACTTGTCAAAAAGGAAAAATCAAAACTGATACGAGTACACAAACCTAATGATCACTTTTGGGTGAAACCCACCCAATCATATGTTACTTCTTTCCAGATGGTGGCTATTGATGGCTATTCAATTCTGTCTTAAGTTTTGCTCTTCTCCATCCTATCTATACTCAAGATTCACCTCAAGACTACCTAAATGGATTTATGCCAATGCAAGGATGAACGACCGCGAGCTGGTGTCATCGTCCTGCCAAGTTCATCATTACTGTTCTTATGAAAAATCACACACCTCCTACTCTAGTAACCCGTAACTCTTCTTTTATAGTAACCTGTAACTCTTATTTTCTACTACCATTAATTTCTCCTAATCTCTCCTAATCCCTCCTAATCCTCAAGTAATGTCGATTTCCAATTTTCAGCACAAAAGAAAGAAGACAACATTTGTGGCAGGCATAATTGCGAGAGCAAGTGTGCTGATTGTTGGTTTAGAGATAATGTTGCTAGTTTTAATATGGAAGAGAAGTGAAGTGAAACTAACTCCATTTTTGATTGGGGTTTTTTCTTATGAATTTGAAAATGGATTGGGACCTAAGAAGTTTTCGTATGCTGAACTTGTTTAAGCCTACAGCTACAACAATTTTAGAGACAAACTTGGAGAGGGTGGTTTGGGACAATGTATTAAGGATTCTTGAAAGATCTAAACTGTTTTATTGCAGTGAAGAAGATTTCGAGGCATTCTAGGCAAAGAAGTACGAAATTTGCTTCAAAAGTGAAAATCATTAGTCGATTGAGGCATAAAAATATAAAGCTTATAGGTTGGTGCCATGAAAGTGTTTTTAAGTGGAAAAGCATGCTGCTGTGGGATATTAGATTAAAATTGTATAAGAGCATTAGCACAGTTATGTGCACAATCGTGCCATTCCAAGTCAAATTACCGACACCGATCTCTGCCCGAATCGCATTGTGTACATTTAGGTAGTCTTGAGGTGAGTCTTGAGCATAGATAGGATGAAGAAGAGCAAAACTTAAGACAGAACCAAGATATAATAGAATAGCTACCAATAGCCATCATCTGGAAAGAAGTAACATTGTAAAAGAAAAGAAAAAAAAAAAAAAGGTACTTGTCAAAAGGAAAAAATTAAAACTGATACGTGAAATTAAAACTGATACGTGTACACACAACACATACCTTTAAATGTGATGGTTTGTGTGTACAAGCATTTCTCTAATTTAAGCATTGGAGTTATTGTCCTTTAGGAGCTACGAGCTATCGCGAAAATAAAATAACATAAAATGCTCACAAGATTGGCTCCAAGAGGCAGTAGGTTATAATCACTTTTGGGTGAAACCTACCCAATCATATGTTACTTCTTTCCAAATAGTGGCTATTGGTGGCTATTCAATTATATCTTGGTTCTGTCTTAAGTGTTGCTCTTCTCCATTCTATCTATGCTCAAGACTCACCTCAAGACTATCTAAATGCACATAATGCGATTCGGGCAGAGATCGGTGTCAGATCGGTGTCGGTAATTTGATTTGGAATGACACGATTGTGCACATAATTATGCCAATGCTCTTGTACAATTTTAATCTAATATCCCACAGCAGTATGCTTTTCCCTTTCATGGCACCAGCCTATAAGCTTCATATTTTTATGCCTCAACCGACTAATGATTGTCACTTCTGAAGCAAATTTCGTGCTTCCTTGTTTAGAGTGACTCGAAATCTTCTTCACTGCAATAAAACAACAATTCATCCTTTTATACATTGTCCTAAACCACCCTCTCCAAGTTTGTCTTCAAAATTGTTGGCAGTCTTAACCAGTTCAGCATACGAAAACTTCTTAGGTCTCAAATTCATAAGAAAAGGCATAATCACTCAAATATGTTGGACCCCTGTAGATCCCTTTTTGTTGGTGGGGTCATTTATAATGTTACCCAATCCTCTTTTGGGTTTATGCCAGTGTAAGGATGAACGACTGCGAGCTGGTGTCACCCTTCTACCAAGTTCATCATTGCTGTTCTCATAAAAAATCAGACACCTCCTACTCTAGTAACCCGTAACTCTTCTAACTCTTCTTTTCTACTAGCTTTAATTTCTCCTAATCTCTCATAATTCAAGTAATGTCGATTTTCAATTTTCAGCACAAAAGAAACAAAAAATTTGTGGCAGACATAATTGCGAGAGCAAGTGTGCTGGTTGTTGGTTTAGAGGTAATGTTGCTAGTTTTAACATGGAAGAGAAAGTGGAGTGAAACTAACTCCATTTTTTATGGGGGCCTTTTCTTATGAATTTGAAAATAGAATGAGACCTAAGAAGTTTTCGTATGCTGAACTGGTTAAGGCTACCAAAGAATTTTGGAGACAAACTTGGAGAGGGTGGTTTGGGACAGTGTATAAAGGATTCTTGAAAGATCTGAATTGTTTTATTGCAGTGAAGAAGATTTCGAGGCACTATAAGCAAAGATGTACGAAATTTGCTTCAGAAGTGAAAATCATTAGTCGATTGAGGCATAAAAATATGAAGCTTATAGGTTGGTGCTTATAGGTTGGTGCCATGAAAGTGAGTTGATCATTTTTAAAGGGAAAAGCATGCTGCTGTGGGATATTAGATTAAAATTGTACAAGAGCATTGGCACAATTATGTGCACAATCGTGCCATTTCAAGTCAAATTACTGACACCGATCTCTGCTCGAATCGCATTGTGTGCATTTAGGTAGTCTTGGGGTGAGTCTTAAGCATAGATAGGATGGAGAAGAGCAAAACTTAAGATAAAACCAAGATATAATAGAATAGCCACCAATAGTCATTATCTGGAAAGAAGTAACATTGTAAAAGAAAAGAAAAAAAAAAAGGTACTTGTCAAAAGGAAAAAATTAAAACTGTACACACAACACATACCTTTAAATGTGATGGTTTGTGTGTACAAGCATTTCTCTAATTTAAAGCATTGGAGTTATTGTCCTTTGGGAGCTACGAGCTATCGCGAAAATAAAATAAAATAAAATGCTCGCAAGATGATAATGCTCACAAGATTGGCTCTAAGAGGCAGTAGGTTATAATGATCATATTTGGATGAAACCTACCCAATCATATGTTACTTCTTTCCAGATAGTGGCTATTGGTGGCTATTCAATTATATCTTGGTTCTGTCTTAAGTTTTGCTCTTCTCCATTCTATCTATGCTCAAGACTCACCTCAAGACTATTTTAATGCACATAATGCGATTCGGGTAGAGATCGGTATCGGTAATTTGATTTGGAATGACACGATTGTGCACATAATTATGCCAATGCTCTTGTACAATTTTAATCTAATATCTCACAGCAGTATGCTTTTCCCTTTCATGGCACCAGCTTATAAGCTTCATATTTTTGTGCCTTAATCGACCAATGATTTTCACTTCTGAAGCAAATTCCGTGTTTGCTTGTTTAGAAATCTTCTTCATTGCAATAAAACAATTCAGATCTTTCAAGAATCCTTTTATAAACTGTCCCAAACCACCCTAACCACCCTCTCCAAGTTTGTCTCCAAAATTGGTAGTAGTCTTAACCAGTTCAGCATACGAAAATTTCTTAGGTCCTATTCCATTTTCAAATTCATAAGTCAAATTTGTTGGACCCTTGTAGATCCCTTTTTATTGGTGGGGTCATTTATAATGTTACCCAATCCTCTTTGGATTTATGCCAGTGTAAGGATGATCGACTGCGAGCTGGTGTCACCCTCCTGCCAAGTTCATCATTGCTGTTCTCATAAAAAATCAGACACCTCCTACTCTAGTAACCCGTAACTCTTCTAACTCTTCTTTTCTACTAGCTTTAATTTCTCCTAATCTCTCTTAATCCTCAAGTAATGCCGATTTTCAATTTTCAGCACAAAAGAAAGAAAACATTTGTGGCAGACATAATTGCGAGAGCAAGTGTGCTGGTTGTTGGTTTAGAGGTAATGTTGCTAGTTTTAACATGGAAGAGGAAGTGAAGTGAAACTAACTCCATTTTTTATGGAGGCCTTTTTTTATGAATTTGAAAATAGAATGAGACCTAAGAAGTTTTCGTATGCTGAACTGGTTAAGGCTACCAAAGAATTTTGGAAACAAACTTGGAGAGGGTGGTTTGGGACAGTGTATAAAGGATTCTTGAAAGATCTGAATTGTTTTATTGCAGTGAATGAGATTTCGAGGCACTCTAAGCAAAGATGTACGAAATTTGCTTCAGAAGTGAAAATCATTAGTCGATTGAGGCATAAAAATATGAAGCTTATAGATTGGTGCCATGAAAGTGAGTTGATCATTTTTAAAGGGAAAAGCATACTGCTATGGGATATTAGATTAAAATTGTACAAGAGCATTGGCACAATTATGTGCACAATCGTGCCATTCCAAGTCAAATTACCGACACCGATCTCTGCTCGAATCGCATTGTGTGCATTTAGGTAGTCTTGGGGTGAGTCTTAAGCATAGATAGGATGGAGAAGAGCAAAACTTAAGATAAAACCAAGATATAATAGAATAGCTACCAATAGCCATCATCTGGAAAGAAGTAACATTGTAAAAGAAAAGAAAAAAAAAATGGTACTTGTCAAAAGGAAAAAATTAAAACTGATACGTGTACATACAACACATACCTTTAAATGTGATGGTTTGTGTGTACATTTCTCTAATTTAAAGCATTGGAGTTATTGTCCTTTGGGAGCTACGAGCTATGGCGAAAATAAAATAAAATAAAATGCTCACAAGATTGGCTCCAAGAGACAGTAGGTTATAATGATCACTTTTGGGTGAAACCTACCCAATTATGTGTTACTTCTTTCCAAATAGTGGCTATTGGTGGCTATTCAATTATATCTTGGTTCTGTCTTAAGTTTTGCTATTCTCCATTCTATCTATGCTCAAGACTCACCTCAAGACTACCTAAATGCACATAATGCGATTCGGGCAGAGATCGGTGTCGGTAATTTGATTTGGAATGACACGATTGTGCACATAATTATGCCAATGCTCTTGTACAATTTTAATCTAATATCTCACAGCAGTATGCTTTTCCCTTTCATGGCACCAGCTTATAAGCTTCATATTTTTGTGTCTCAATCGACTAATGATTTTCACTTCTGAAGCAAATTCCGTGCTTCCTTGTTTAGAGTGACTCGAAATCTTCTTCACTGCAATAAAACAATTTAGATCTTTCAAGAATCCTTTTATACACTGTCCCAAACCACTCTCTCCAAGTTTGTCTCCAAAATTATTGGTAGTCTTAACCAGTTCAGCATACGAAAACTTCTTAGGTCTCATTCCATTTTCAACTTTATAAGAAAAGGCATAATCACTCAAATATGTTGGACCCCTGTAGATCCCTTTTTGTTGGTGGGGTCATTTATAATGTTACCCAATCCTCTTTGGATTTATGCCAGTATAAGGATGAACGACTGCGAGCTGGTGTCACCCTCCTGCCAAGTTCATCACTGCTGTTCTCATAAAAAATCAGACACCTCAGTTACCTGTAACTCTTCTAACTTTTTTAACTCTTCTTTTCTACTACCTTTAATTTCTCCTAATCTCTCCTAATCCTCAAGTAATGCTGATTTTCAATTTTCAGCACAAAAGAAAGAAAACATTTGTGGCAAACATAATTGCGAGAGCAAGTGTGCTAGTTATTGGTTTAGAGGTAATGTTGCTAGTTTTAACATGGAAGAGGAAGTGGAGTGAAACTAACTCCATTTTTTATGGAGGCTTTTTCTTATGAATTTGAAAATAGAATGAGACCTTAGAAGTTTTCGTATGCTGAACTGGTTAAGGCTACCAAAGAATTTTGGAGACAAACTTGGAGAGGGTGGTTTGGGACAGTGTATAAAGGATTCTTGAAAGATCTGAATTGTTTTATTGCAGTGAAGGAGATTTTGAGGCACTGAGATTTCGAGGCACTCTTAAGCAAAGATGTACGAAATTTGCTTCAGAAGTGAAAATCATTAGTCAATTGAGGCATAAAAATATGAAGCTTATAGGTTGGTGCCATGAAAGTGAGTTGATCCTTTTTAAAGGGAAAAGCATGCTGTTGTGGGATATTAGATTAAAATTGTACAAGAGCATTGGCACAATTATGCGCACAATCGTGCCATTCCAAGTCAAATTACCGACACCGATCTCTGCCCGAATCGCATTGTGTGCATTTAGGTAGTCTTGGGGTGAGTCTTGAGCATAGATAGGATGGAGAAGAGCAAAACTTAAGACAGAACCAAGATATAATAGAATAGCTACCAATAGCCATCATCTGGAAAGAAGTAACATTGTAAAAGAAAAGAAAAAAAAAAAAAAAGGTACTTGTCAAAAGGAAAAAATTAAAACTGATACGTGTACACACAACACATACCTTTAAATGTGATGGTTTGTGTGTACAAGCATTTCTCTAATTTAAAGCATTGGAGTTATTGTTCTTTGGGAGCTACGAGTTATCGCGAAAATAAAATAAAATAAAATGCTCACAAGATGATAATGCTCACAAGATTGGCTCTAAGAGGCAGTAGGTTATAATGATCACTTTTGGGTGAAACCTACCCAATCATATGTTACTTCTTTCCAGATAGTGGCTGTTGGTGGCTATTCAATTATATCTTGGTTCTGTCTTAAGTTTTCAAGACTATCTCAATGCACATAATGCGATTCGGGCAGATATCGGTGTCGGTAATTTGATTTGGAATGACACAACTGTGCACATAATCTATAAGCTTCATATTTTTGTGCCTCAACGACTAATGATTTTTACTTCTGAAGCAAATTCCGTGCTTCCTTGTTTAGAGTGCCTCGAAATCTTCTTCACTGCAATAAAACAATTCAGATCTTTCAAGAATCCTTTTATACACTGTCCCAAACCACCCTCTCCAAGTTTGTCTCCAAAATTGTTGGTAGTCTTAATCAGTTCAGCATACGAAAACTTGTTAGGTCCCATTCCATTTTCAAATTCATAAGAAAAGGCATAATCACTCAAATATGTTGGACCCCTGTAGATCCCTTTTTGTTGGTGGGGTCATTTATAATGTTACCCAATCCTTTTTGGATTTATGCCAGTGTAAGGATAAACGACTGCGAGTTGGTGTCACTCTCCTACTAAGTTCATCATTGCTGTTCTCATAAAAAATCAGACACCTCATACTCTAGTAATCCGTAACTCTTCTAACTCTTCTTTTTTACTACCTTTAATTTCTCCTAACTAATCCTCAAGTAATGCCGATTTTCAATTTTCAGCACAAAAGAAAGAAAACATTTGTGGCAGACATAATTGCGAGAGCAAGTGTGCTGGTTGTTGGTTTAGAGGTAATGTTGCTAGTTTTAACATGGAAGAGGAAGTGAAGTGAAACTAACTCCATTTTTTATGGAGGCCTTTTTTTATGAATTTGAAAATAGAATGAGACTTAAGAAGTTTTCGTATGCTAAATTGGTTAAGGCTACCAAAGTATTTTGAAGACAAACTTGGAGAGGGTGGTTTGAGACAGTGTATAAAGGATTCTTGAAAGATCTGAATTGTTTTATTGTAGTGAAGGAGATTTCGAGGCACTCTAAGCAAAGATGTACGAAATTTGCTTCAGAAGTGAAAATCATTAGTCGATTGAGACATAAAAATATGAAGCTTATAGGTTGGTGCCATGAAAGTTAAAGGGAAAAGCATGCTGCTGTGGGATATTAGATTAAAATTGTACAAGAGCATTGTCATAATTATGTACACAATCGTGCCATTTCAAGTCAAATTACCGACACTGATCTCTGTCCGAATCGCATTATGTGCATTTAGGTAGTCTTGGGATGAGTCTTGAGCATAGATAGGATGGAGAAGAGCAAAACTTAAGATAGAACCAAGATATAATAGAATAACCACCAATAGCCATCATCTGGAAAGAGTAAAAGAAAAGAAAAAAAAAAAAAAAGATACTTGTCAAAAGGAAAAAATTAAAACTGATACATGTACACACAACACATAGTTTTCACAACAAAAGATCAATCAGAAAATAATTGCAATATTTTCCAAACAAAGTTTACATTTGTATATTAACAAAGCATCGAGCACCGAACGACTTTGTTTATCATTTCTTTTCCACTATTTTGATTTAGAACTGAAATTATCGATTGGTAAAACGCTTATTAATCTCTTTTGATTATGACTGAACATACTTATCAATATGAAAACGGTCTCCCTTTGATGAGTAAAGGTCCCCACAAGTTTTTATTAACTTTCCCAATGAAGATGGTAGCTTCTATGTGCATTAAATATATTTGCTAGTTTATTACATGAAATAATGAAAATAAAAGGAAAACGTAACTAATCAATTATGTATCTGGAGGGACCTAACGCACCCGTTGAAATTGTACTATTCTAATACCTTTAAATGTGGTGGTTTATGTGTAAATGTGATGGTTTGTGTATACAAGCATTTCTCTTGTTTGAAGCATTGGAGTTATTGTCCTTTGGGAGCTACAAGCTATCGCGAGAATAAAATAAAAAAAAAATGTTCACAATATGATATGATTGGCTCTAGAGGCAGCAGGTTATAATGATCACTTTTGGGTGAAACCCACCCAATCATATGTTACTTCTTTCCAGATGGTGGCTATTGGTGGTTATTCTATTATATTTTGGTGCTGTCTTAAGCTTTGCTCTTCTCCTCTCCATCCTATCTATGCTTAAGACTCACCTCAAGACTACCTAAATGCACATAATGCGATTCGGGCAGAGATCGGTGTCGGTAATTTGATTTGGAATGGCACGATTGTGCACATAATTATGCCAATGCCCTTGTACAATTTTAATCTAATATCCCACAACAACATGCTTTTCCTTTTAAAAAAGGATCAATTCTCTTTCATGGCACCAACCTATAAGCTTCATATTTTTGTGCCTCAATCGACTAATGATTTTCATTTCTGAAGCAAATTCCGTACTTCTTTGCTTAGAGTGTCTCGAAATCTTCTTCACTACAATAAAACAATTCAGATCTTTTAAGAATCCTTTATACATTGTCTCAAACCACCCTTTCCAAGTTTGTCTCCAAAATTGTTGGTAGCTTTAACCAGTTCAGCATACGACACCAACAACTAAATTAATTCCATTTTCAAATTCATAAGAAAAGGCCCCATCAAAAATGGAATTAGTTTCACTCCACTTCCTCTTCCATCTTAAAACAAGCAACATTATCTCTAAACCAACAATCAGCACACTTGCTCTCGCAATTATGTCTGCCACAAATGCTGTCTTCTTTCTTTTGTGCTAAAAATTGGAAATCGACATTACTTGAGGATTATGAGAAATTAAAGGTAGTAGAAAAGAAGAGTTACCGGTTCCTAGAGTAGGAGGTGTGTGATTTTTCATGAGAACAACAATAATGAACTTGGCAAGAGGGTTACACTCGCAACAGACGAAATATCTCCTGTTATCGCAATGCACTTTACTGCATCCGAGACGTCATGTGTATTGCCAAACAACCTGAACGTAATGCCGACAATCGCGGTCATTAGTACAGGCATTTGTTTGGTGTCATAAAAGGTCGCCTCTAAAATCCAAAAACCAACAGCTTCTGGGGCAGAAAAATCACCACTGCCCCAAGCAAGGTTCTCACCATTAGTTAAGGCTACCAACAATTTTGGAGACAAACTTAGAGAGGGTGGTTTGGGATAGTGTATAAAAGATTCTTGAAAGATCTGAATTGTTTTATTGTAGTGAAGAAGATTTCGAGGCACTCTAAATAAGGATGTACGAAATTTACTTCAGAAGTGAGAATCATTAGTCGATTGAGGCACAAAAATATGAAGCTTATTGGTTGTTGCCATGAAAGAGAATTGATCCTTGTTTATGAGTTCATGTCTAATGGAAGCCTAGATTCCCATCTTTTCAAAAGGAAAAGCTTGCTGTCGTGGGATATTAGATTAAAATTGTACAAGGTCTGGCCTCAGGATTGTTGTATTTGCACGAAGAAGAAGGAGACCAATGTGTACTGCACAGGGACATCAAATCAAACAATATTATGTTGGATTCAAAATTTGATATTAAACTTGGGGATTTTGGGCTTGTTAGACTTGTTAACCATGCAAAAGTGTCTTGTTGACCATGCAAAAGGGTCTCAAACCATTGCTTTGGCTAGGACCATTGGATACATAGCTCCCAAATGCTTTATGACAAGAAAGGCTAGCAAAGAATCGGATGTCTTCAGCTTCAGCATTGTGGCACTAGAAATTGCATGTGGGAGAAGGGCAATAGAAAAAATAGCCATAGAAACTCAGACTTCACTTTTAGCCTAGGTTTGGGAGTCATATGGACAACAAAAGCTTCTTGATGTTGCTGACAAGAAGCTATGCATGAACTTTGATCGGAAGCAAATGAAGTCTTTTGATGGTTGTTGGATTGTGGTGTGCTTATCCTGATCGAAATCTGAGACCATCTATAAGCCGAGCTTTTCAAGTTCTTAATTTCAAGTCACCATTGCCAATTCTTCCTTCGAAACTGCCGATTGCCAAATATGATGTCTACTGTCCCTACTTTAAGCTCAAGTTTTGGTCGGTCTTCGATGTCTATAACTATCCCCCGTTGAATTGTTTAATTAGTAAATGTTTAGTATATGAGACTTGTAGCACCAAACTTTAAAGATGATTTTCTATGTTATATAAGAGCACAATATCATTGTTTACTTTGTCAAGTTAGATAGTCTATTGATCATTGTTTACTTAGTCAACTAAGTGAAAAATACTACAAACAAGTGACTGCTTTTGAATTAGCCAACGAAACGTTAGTGGTTGACGAGTGGGAGATGAAATACGTACCATTACATGCCATAATACATTCTCCCTTGTTCGTACTTCATTCCGTTTATATATATATGTATGTGTGTATATATGATTAATTAATCACATTAATTTATATATTACATCATTTGAATTAAATGCTAATTATATACTGTATTGGATGTATTTAGATTTTAATTTATGACAATTGTACATACAAACTATCCTTAGAATATGGTTATAGGTGTTTATGAATACACATTAATGTAAATAAATTCTCACAGGAAGATAATGAAGGTCAAATTTTAAATGGTCGGACGGATAAATGGTAATTTTAGGGTGTTTAAATAATGACAATGATACAATTAACTTTTAATTTTTCTATCACAAGTGACTGTCAGTCTATTTAAGGAGAGTACTTTAATGAATTCTTGGATGACAAGGTTATAATCAATTCGAGTTAAAAGAATTAATGAAGTTTTCTCAAAATATAGGAATGAAATTGAAGATTACCCAATAAAAAAGTTATAAAACAATACTTGGCTATCTCAAATATATAACAAAAGTCATCATATATATAACTTTATTTATTTTTATTATAAATATTCAAAATAAAATCCTTAGTATAAAGAGTAATTATGTGACTTATGTCAATCAGATTAACGGGGTTGAATGGAGGTCAACATGACTCATTCATTTAATGAATATAATGCCTTGGTATGATAACAATCCAAATACAATAAGGCTAATTCAAATCCATTATATACTTTTGTTGTATTCATATTATATCAATAAGTCATGTCATCGATAATTGCCACGTTTAATACATTCATATTATATCAATAAGTCATGTTACCGATAATTGCCACGTTTAAATGCATTGTATACTTTATATTGGATATACTATGTAATAAATTAATTAATGTGATTAATGAATCATATTATAATATAAATTGGATGAAAATAAATCATGGAGAATGTTTTGTGGACTTGGTCTGTAACACCCCAGTCCAATGTACCAAGAGGTAGAATGTTACGGAAAACTAAATCATAACATTTAAATGCATTGTATACTTTATATTGGCTATACTATGTAATAAATTAATTAATGTGATTAATGAATCATATTATAATATAAATTGGATGAAAATAAATCATGGAGAATGTTTTGTGGACTTGGTCTATAACACCCCAGTCCAATGTACCAAGAGGTAGAATGTTACAGAAAACTAAATCATAAGATCTCTAAAGAAATTTATTTCCAATAATCAAAGTAGTCAATAAAGATTCCCAAACATAATATCTAAACGAATGTCCTAGAATTAAATACTCGAAAGCAAAATATAGTCGACTAACTAAAATTTTAATCCTCATAAATTCGAAATCCAAATAAACAAAATGTCTCTAAACTAATGATAAAATAGCACCAAAACTCAACGATCTAGCCACTCCAAGTACTATATTACTCATCTTCTGTAAAACATAATCTACTCTACAAAATGGTAGAGTATACAAAAGTCAACTAATAAGAAATCGAGCGTATACAAAATCCAAGATTGTGAATGTAGTGAAAGTATAGTGACCTCAAGAAAGTTCAAGATGATCAATGCGAAATAACCGAGAGACCAAATGATGTCAAACTTGAGAAGTAGTACTTGGCAGAAATGTCGAAGTTGGATAGTTCATCGACGATCTGCTTTGGTAGATCTTTGGCGTGTAAAATTGAATAAAAAATCAATAATAGATATTGAAGAAATAATATATCTTTTTTTATTTTCAGGGGATTCAACTTAGCACGTTAGTTTTACTTAAAGACGTGGTTATCATCATTTAATATCACTACAACAAAACAGGGTATCCATATCGAGCACCATTATTTAATTGGGAAAAAATTTTATATCGAATTATCCATACTGGGCATTTAATGCTTGGTATGGATAAAATTTTTTTAATAATAAAAAAATTTTAAAGTCAGTTATCCATATCGGGTACTAATAGCTCGGTATGAATAATATTTATTTTATTTTTTTAAAAATTTATATATAATTATCCATACCGGACATTGATGGCCTAGTATGGATAATCAATTTTTTTAATTAAAAAAAAAAATTCTTTTTAGTATCCATACTGGGCGGGTAACCTGCTTGGTATGGATAATAATGATTATCCATACCAGGCAGGTTACCCGCCCGATATGGATAATACAGTTTAAAAAAAATAAAAATAAAAATGGATTATCCATATCAGACGCATGACCCGCTCGATATGGATAATAATGATTATCCATACCGAGCGGGTCATCCGCTCAGTATGGATAATCCAAATTAAAAAAGGAAAAAAAAAGATCATCCGTACTCGACGGTGACCCACTTGGTATGAATAATCTGGATAGGTATACGGGCTCTATGTCCTCCCCCCTCATTTCACTTATTTCTTTCTCTTTCTATCTCTTTCTCTCACATTATTTCTCTTCTAAACCCTAGCCACCCTCTCTTCCCCTTCATCGATCGTTCGCAGTTCTAGTAGCCTACAGTTCATCTTGTCGTTCGCCATTGTCCATCGATCTACCTCCTGTTAGTCTTCTCTCCTCTTGTTCTACTTCTTCTTTTCTTTTTCTTTTTCTTTTCTTCTTCTCATTTTCGCCTTTTTCTTCTTCTTCTTTTTTCTTCTTTTTCTCATTTTCTTCTTCTTCTTCTTCTTCTTTAGTCCATATGATCGGCCGGACTTCGGTCGAACTTGTTCTGACCACCGGCGCTGCAGTCTCCATTTGTTCTTCTTCTTCTCATTTTTTTCTTCTTCTTCTTCTTCTTCTTCTTCTTCTTCTTCTTCTTTTCTTCTCCTTCTTCTTCTTCTTCTTCTTCTTCTTCTTCCGTCCACGCGACCAATTAGACTTATTCCTACCTCGACCGTCGGTCGGATTTGTTTCGACCGTCGGCGCGATGATCCGACTGTCACTTCTTTTATTATTTTTTTATTTTTCTATGAATAATTTTATATAGTATTCAAAGAAAGTGTTATGGCACAAATGATTTAAGCAACATATTATAATGCTTTATGCTTTATTGTTTTTAGTATATGAACTAAATTTTTAAAACATACTTGAAAAAAGTTTTCCATGCCAATGGTTACCCTAATCCCCATGATATGATTGAGGATCGACCAAAGTACCTTATGTGTGCATGACAAGTACCTTATGTGTGCATGACAAGTACCTTATGAGTCAAAGGTTATGTTTGAATAATTATGTTGACCACTTTCAAAGTTTGTAATAAATTTCTATTTGGAGCTTTCCTTTTTTTTTTTTTTTCTTTTTTTTTAATATCTAGTTTGACCGTAATATCCTATTTTCTTGATATTGGATTCAGGGTATTACATAGATGTGTTAAAAAAAAAAATAATTTCAATAGTTCAACATCTTTTTTCAAACTCGTGCTAATTTGGTGTCATCCATTTGAAATTTTCTCATTACATTATCGTATTTTTACATAGTTGTTGTCTAATAACTTGGGAAGAAGACATTTAATATTGGGACACACTAGCTACAAAAGCTCGTGGTGAAAGATTGGAGTAGTAAAGTAGGGATCATCGCATTGATTAAAAATACGATAATTCAAATATGATACAAAGGTATAGTATACGATAATTCACAAGGCTTTAGATTGGATTATACATGATTTTTGAAGCACAAATGAGCAATGTATAGTATAATAGGATTATAGATTATTTTCAAGTTTTAAAAGAGCAACAAGTTTTATTTTAATGCACAAATTATTTATTATTTTTATATTATTACACTTGAGATTAAATGACATTGATAACATTTGATTTTTTTAAAGTTTTTTATTTTAAAAATATATATATATACCCCAAAAGTTAAAATCCTAGCTCTACCAATGATGCTAAATAATTTATTTGAAATTTATTACTAATCTACCTTTGACTCATTGTGTTTGACCAAAGATGGGGTGCTAGGTCGTTTGCATTTTTATTTGAAAACTCAATGGTTTTGAATTTTAGTGACTAAAATCTAAACCTAAATGATATGTGTGTGTGTGTACCTTTGAATGTATAGTCCACTTGTTTGTTTTATAAAAATAAAATTATTTGTTTCTCAAAAGAAAAAAGAAAAATAAAATTATTTGAAAAAAAATTAACATTTATACCATTTTTTTCATCAAATGTTATGTATTTTTATTTAGTACAATAAACACACCTAAAGTAAATAATTTAACAATCATCAACCCTTCAATTTGGCAACAATCATCAAGGGATCTCTATATTCTCCCTCTTTCTTTCTTTTCAACCTCTTTCTTTCTTTTCTCCCCCCATCTCTCTCCCTCCCCATCTTTCTTCTTTCTCCCCCTTGGTTTCTAGCCCATTGAAAACTTAGAAATTTCTAGGTTTCCAACTAGAAAATCTAGGTTTCTAGATGAATTGGTGAGAGGGTTGTCATTGAGGGAGGAGAGAAAGGAGAGAGAAAGGAAGATAAGGTAGATGCATGGGTGAGATGAGAAAGAAAGGGAGATTTTTATTTATTTATTTTTAAATAATTAAATAATATTTTATTTTAATTAATTTTTGTTAAAACAGTTTAATATATTTTAATATTATTTATTTTATTTTTAATTTTTTTATATTTTAATTAATTTTTCATCACATTTTTCTTTTTATCTTTAAAATCAAACGGTCAATATTTTCAACTTAACGGAATTAATGTCGGCTAAGGATATTATTATACTTTTATACATCTTCGGAGGTATTTTATATAATCATATGAACATCATACCAAGTTTTAGATCGTGATAAAATTAAGATTTAGATAAACTTTGAACGGATTTTTAGGATTATCTTTTATTAGTAGCGGGAATGTTGGGAGTTCGTATTCATTAGTTAATAGTGACCAAGGTAGGAGAGAGAAAAGTGCGATGATGGTGGGACCAATTAGAGAAGTTAAGAGAGAGAAAAGTGTGATTTGGTCTAACGTGTGAAATCATAGCCAAGTCAGAGGAAGGTAAGAGAGAAAAATTATTATTTCAAAAAAAAAAAAAAATGTGCGACGTGTCTCAAAAAAAAAAAAAAGTGCGACGTCAATGTGATGATGGTGTTTTGGTGTAAAGTGTAAAATCATTATATGTTTGAGAAATTTTTATTTAAAAATATATATATATTTGACACTGGATTTTGAACAAGGTTTTTTAAACTCTTCCTTTTTAAGTGTACTAATAAAATTACGTGTATAATTTTTTATTTTATACAGTTAACTTTAATCTCCCCAAAATATTATACATTAGTATATTGATCTTCTCAAATAAGTTTTTCTCACTGAACCCTTATGTTTGCATGAACTAGAAGTAATTAATAAATATTTCTTTTTTCTTTGACAAATAATAAATATTTCTAATTTCTCACAATTGATTGGAAAAGTAAAATGTTAATTTTTATTTGTAATTATAAATAATTTATACCAAAATTATATATATATTTTATGGATGCATATCTTATTATCCACAAATATGATTTCCAATCCCAAATTATTAGTATACTCATTGATTTAATTTAAAAGTTTCTATATTGATATAAATACTCATAAATCCATCCCTATTAACCTTATTTAAGCAACATTAATTTATTCATTTAAATTAATTACTATAATTCATTAATTATTTATTTAATCCTAATCGTCTTTCCTCTACCCACGATGGAGGTGGCATTTGCTGCCAACGAGGCCACCGTCACTTGCACTCAGGTCTTCAGTGATTTCAGAATTTTAATGTTGTCTTTAATTTTTTAAAAATACTATTGTTGTCGGTGAAACATATTACATTGCACACTTAAAAAAAAAACAAAAAAAAAATACATATTACATTGCTTGCGGCGGAATTCGAACGGAACTCAAGCGCAAGAAATGATTTTCAACCATTTTAAAAAGTACCTACGTTTCCTAGAATCCAACATCCTTTGACTTGTTTAAGGAAACGTCATTTAGTTCACGAACGTAAGTAGCTGTCAAAGTTAACTGCCAAGCAAGTACTTAGCTGCAGAAATATGGAAGACGCCCTTTTTGACAAACAATATTCATAAATCTAAGTTTCTTACAAGAAAAGAAGGTTCCACGGTGTCGATGAAACACCCCAGTTATTCCCTAAATCTTTTAAGTAGAACTAAATTATTGATATTTTGTTTTTTTTTTTTAAATCATATTTAAATTTGTAGGAAGTTATATTTTTAATAAAACTTGTACATAAGAATTTATATTTGATATGGTTTTCTAATCAGCTTAAACTTTTTAAATATATATTATATTAGAAAATGTAAGGTGATTTGATAAGAATGGGAAACTAAAACCCTTGTCTTCTTCGTTCAACACAACTTAAAGACAAAATAAAATAAAATTCTTTACTCTTAACAGATAATTCCCATAAGGTTTTCAGTTAGGAGAATGTTTGATAGCCCAATTTTCATTCTTAAGATATTATTTTGAGTTTGATTTATGTGTGATTGTGTTAATTTAGGCTAAGGTTTGGATCATTTGGTCCGTGAAGAGTTTGTTACCTTGGATTATGGTTGGAAGGTAAATATATTAAACTATTTTCAAAACTGTAATCACAATATTATGTATATTTTCGAAATTATATCTAGACAATTATTATATTATGAAAATATGTTATGAAATGATACCATAAAATAATGTTTTGTGTAGGTTTACTTTTATTATTTGCTACTAGTAGGCACCTTTGTGATATTTATGTGGAGGTTTATGTGATATTGATTTGTTATGTGTATACAAGTATATGGGAAGTGTCTCCAAGATACCTAGAGACTAATGAGTCTTCGCATTCATGTGTGGATAAATTAGTGCATGTGTGAGAATGCATTGATAATCACAACGAGAGTTAACTTCAAGCATGAGTGTTCTATTTATGAAATTAAATCCTCAGTTGTGTTTGTCTTGTATATATTAGTTACTGACAGGTGACTTTGACTCTATTATGTGTTATGTGCTGAAGTTTTAATAGTGTGATAATAATGCAATTAGATAAGTTTAGGGTTATCAAAATTATCTCCTTGGCATAAATATTCAAATGATGCATTTAGTACTTTATATTTAAATCGAAGTGCAATTAATACGTTCGTATTCAAATCATAATGCAAATTTGGTAGCTTTCTATTTAAGGTGATCTTCTACGGGAAATAGGAATTTTCCTCTTTTTGGAATTGTGCATTGTTAAGGAAAATTATAAGCTGATTTTATTTGCAAGCTGTTATATCACTACGACCTCGAGCTGTTTTCCATGCAAGCTAACTGACTCAAGTTGTCTTACTATTTTAGCGTTATTTGACCTATTACATGCTCTTACTGACGTGACAGTAATTGATGTGTCCTTGAGTAATGACCTTTATATTACCTCATTCTTAATTTTAGAGTTTTAGACTTGTTAGTCTTTTGGGCCTTAATAAACTTACGGTCTAGATGCTATTTTTAGGTATAATACAAATTCTTCTTTTCTTTCTTTTCCTATCCTTTCTAGGTCAATGCTTCCCATCTGTCCATGTCCTCAAAAATCTTGGTTCTTGTCACTTGGAAAGTTCCAATCACTGTCCAAGGATTTTATATAATGCTAACTAATTTACATGAAATCCATTAATTGAGTTTCCATGAAATTTCTTGATGCAATTGAAGTGATTATTTTGTTGACCAAGTTATTCTCAAAGGCCATCTAACCACATAAATGAATTAGGCTTCATTTTTTTGAAAACAAAAATTTTAGAGTACTTATATTTGTCTGCGAAGGTCCAAATAACTTGATCTGTGCTTAGTATTTAAAGGTTTTTTTTTTTTTTTTTTTTTCCTTTTTAATTTTATGTACAATGTATCTTGGGCTTTCTTTAAGCCCGAAGAACATATCAACTAAAGACATTTGTTTTTTCCTCCTAATGCTTAATAGTAAATAATGTGTTCAATTATTATTTATTTCATTCATTTAATGACAAAATTGCTTTAATTACTTCTAAAATCTAAATTATAAAAGTGAAAGTTTTCCCTTTTTTGCTTATTGTCCCAACAATTTTATGTGTAACTATTATGCATTCTTTTGATATACACATATATATAGTATTTAACATGTTTTCAGGTTAACCATTTTTAGACATGATGATTTGTATTTTATGAAATTAAAGTATATAAAAAATTAAATTAAATTATTATGAATTTGTTATATTAAACAAAAATTGAAATTTTAAAAATAAAACAATTTCAATAAGATTTGTTAAATTACTTATTTTTAGTTGTCTTTAATATATCTTTAATATATTAAAATGTAAGTACATATCAAATAATAATTTTAAGGATACATATGTGAAAGTATTTGGGTTTGAATACTTGTGACTTGAAAAAAAATAAATTATCACTTATATTCAATTTTCATTTTTCTCTCATTGTTCATATTAATTCTTCAGTAAAATTTAACACTATTCAATACTACAAAAGAAAAGAAAAAGCAAATGCAACCTACATAAAATCTCAAATTGTATTCATAATAAATGGGTACGATCATAATAAACAAATTGAGTAAAACTAGGTTGCCTAGAAACTTTATCCAAATTTATCCTTAAATAATGTGATATATGAATTTTAACACCATGTAAATTATAACATGATATGATAAATAATTTAGTTAAAAACTCAAGTGCCACATCAATTGGGCATAAAATTAGATATAATTTTGGACAACCTTGTATTACTCACATAAATTAATATTTTTATTGTACATTCACTTATGTTCGCTATTTATGCTATGATAGTGGAGAAATGTTGGGAAACATGCATTCCTCATCTATTGATTTTCATATATTCCGGTTTTATTACTAGATTTGTCTCCAAAGATCGCTTCTTGTTTGAATTCTTTCCTTAATATTAGTTGCTATTTTGTAACAGGTATCCATAATCATTGGAGTCAAGTTCGTAAGGAAGTAATGAGGTCTTTTCAATTATAATTAAGTTACGACAATGTGCATCTAATATTGCCATAGACTCTCTTGATTCATGTACTCATACGTTCTCTTATTTTGTATTTACACATATCTTTAGAACTGATAAAATTCATTCCTGAAAAAATTAAAACTACTAAACAAGTTCAGTTTTTCTCCTTTTTCAATGGATGTAGCTTAAACATCACTTAATTTTGGTATGATTCTGATCATTATATTATTGATTATATTTATAGTTTTGGCTCAAGATGAGAAGTAACGTACAAGGCAATAACGTGCTGGCAACGTGCATCATCATGCACAATATGGAGGATGTTGCATCCCTACCGTAAACCCTATATGTGGGCTATTCTCCCACCCATATGTGGGTTGCTTTCTCCCATATGAGAATTGCTTTTTAGGCTATACCCCAGAGTTATATTTTGTCTGATCCTGACTGACTTATGAGCTTATACCAACCCAAAAAAAAAAAAAAAAAAGTAACCACTCCCCTATCGAATCATTATAAGTTCTTGATAATGTTAAAGATAACAATGAAAAGGGTATTGTTTATGATGGATTTAGATAACAATGAAAGAATAGTTACTTATTTATAAAGGGTAAAACAGAGGTTTCGGTAAACAGGTTGTAGAATCTGTGGGTGTGCTTCCCTTGATTTTTGTGGAACATCATATTTTTCCATTGTCCGATACAAATATACAATGGGTTATTGTTACGAGTATCTCCAATTAGCAATTCCATTTATGAACACTTTATTTGAATGACACAAGTCAAGTGAAATTGTTTCTTAATTAATATACACATTTATATTATGCGAGCTGATTTCAAGATATTTTTTCATGTTTATTTATAGCCATCAAGTGTGAGTACACCAATCTCCTATAATGAAAATTATTTTTAGACTGCATTTATTAAAACTTATCTCGCTAAGTGTTGGTAAATCTTTATAAAGTGGTTTGAATAATCAATACGTTGGTATATTTTTGATCACTATATTATTGATTATATTTATAGCATTGGTTGAAGATGATAAGTAATGTATAAGGCTGCAACGTGCTGGTAACATGCATCATCGTGCATAACATGTAACGTCGTGCAGCAATGTGCAGGCCGTTGCATCCTTGTCGTAAAGTCCTTTTATAACATGCATTCTATGCACATTGTTATAGGTGATCTACGAAAACATAGAACTTATACACGTTGTCATACATCTAGTTTCTTGAAGGGAATCTTACCCAAAAAGTTTGTTAGCAAAACTTTTTCGAAGTTTAAAAGTAGAGTAAAGGATTATTTAGGTTGTTTTTGAAATTGACTTGAGAAGTCAATCGTAGTGGTACGGTAGGCTTGAGTGCACCTGATTTCTGAAGGACCACTACAATCCTGCTCTCATTATTTTCATTTCTCTAGTAACCGATTCTACATTCCATTCAGATAGTTGCACAAATTTTTTTTCCCTTTTTATGTCAATTTATGTTGAAAAAAGACAAAATCAGATTTTTTTTTCCTCCTAATTTTGATTTTTTTGAGATATTAAAATATTGGGGATTGATGGTTAGTGAAAAACAATAAAAATTTATAGCTAATAGGTTGTTTCAAAACAAACCCTTTCAAAAAAAAAAAAAAAAGTTGTTTCAAAACGAACAATAATCTGTACATGTTTTCCAAAAATTATTATTAAAAATGAAATATGTGGTATCAAATATATTGCTAATAAATTATTTCAAAACAAACAATAATTTGTCCCTCAAAATAACTACTTTATCTACTTTTAAAAAATAACACCAAATACAATGTATTTCAATTGTAGAAAGTCAATGTTATCATCCACTACCCAATGCTTTTACATTTTTAAAACAACATTATTAAAAGCACTACTTTTATTCTTAATAACGATTTTTAAAAGTATCATTTTAAAAGTGATCTAGCTATATTTTTAAATTGTAATTATGATTCATGTCAAATTTTGTTAAGAAAAATGTGCTTGCAAAATGGTGTGTATTTATTTCCCCTTACTAAATTTTGCTAGCTATATGTATAATTTTGCACTACTACTTCCCTACTGTATTTTGTTTCTACCTTTATCTTTGGCATCGTTTCAAGGTTTTACTCCTTTATCAATCAAAAACCATACCTTGGATTTAGATATCTCTAGAAACTCTCTAAACGGTTACATTCACATGTCCACAGACGATCTGAAGAAATTGTTGTTGATGAGAAAAATTGGTTTCCATTATAAACATAGTGGGTCTAATGTTATTTTATTTCACATTGATAAAATTTTTGCAAATCCACCTGAATAAAACTGCTAGGATCAACTTATTTTCTCCTCAAATAAGAAGGTTTATCGGATTAGGGGTTAACCTCTGCAGGTTCATCTCTTTTGGGTGAAATGAGTACCTTTATTGGCTCATGTGTGAGTGGATTTGGACTATGCTCATGTGTTAGTGAATTTGGATTATGCTTTTAGTTTGGTGATAAGACTTTAGGATTTTATTTTATCTATTTTGATTTTTTATTTTAATTAATATTATTTTAATTAATTTTTAATCACATTTTCATATTTGTTTTTAGAGTCAAATGATCAACCATGTCAACCGGATGAAATCTATGACCATCATGGACATTATCGTCAATTTATACATCTCAAGAGGATATTTTGCCTGTTTATATTAACGTCAAGTGGTATTTCAGATTAAAATAAAATTACGGATGGTAAAAATTACATATTTTCATACATCAGAGGGTTTTATGGGATTTTCCCTTGACTCAATCAAAGCAAATCCGGTTGGTAATGCATTATTTTTCTGAAAAAATTGAAATAAAGCTATGATTTTGATGGAGAGAAGGGTTGAACCCCTATACTACCAGAAAAGTGCAATCCTCAAGCCACCGGTCCCTTCTATGATAATCAGCACATTCGTTTCAAAATCTATATATTACGGTTTATTGATATATTATTTTTCCCAAATAACTGAGAAAAAACTATGATTTGGTGAGGAGGAGGATGGGACCCCTACAGTACCAAACAAGGTGCAAACTTTAAGCCACCAGTTCCTTTCTATGATAATGAACATATTCACTTCGAAATTTATATATCACAATTTATTTATGCATTATTTTTCTTAAAAAAAAATGAGAAGAAGCTGTGATTTTAGATGGGGAGGAGGACTTTTGATGTGAAAATGACACACTGGCATGACAATATAATGCCACACTCCAATATAATGCCAGCTAGGAGGATTTTTTATGTGAAAATGACACACTGGTGTGAAAATATTCATTTGAGTATACAAGGTTTTCATGACTTGTTTTCAATGCCACCAAACTCAGCTCTTGCTGTCTCCGTCCATCCCTATTATTTATATCCAAACTCATTGTTGGTGATTATTCACCTGCTCTCATTTACCAGCTGAACAGTTTGTGGACTTATTTTCTGCAAAACTACGTAATTGGCAAGGGGGAAAACGAGCACTACTGTGCGTAAGAAACCAATGCACCTTACAATTTTTTTTTTTTTTTCAAATTAAATCATAGGATTTAAAAATAAATTAATATGATCCATTTTATTCATACCATACTAACACGTAGCCTGATACGAATAGAAGAAACTCAGTATCTGCACACAAGACTTTCTCTACGGTTCAATGTCGATATTAAGTGAGCATGGTGATGTCATCCATGTCTATGTGTTGGCATTGTGAATCTAAATCTTAGAGCCGTGTCTATATGATGCACTTCACAAAAAGTATTCCAAATAGATTATGTCGAAACCAGAAAATGATTGTATGTTTATGGGATTCAAATTCGCTAAATTGAAGACAGACTGAAATACGATTCCAAATGGTACTTTATGACTTACAATTTTTTTTTTTTTTTTTTTTAAGATTGGTGATATAAGAAACTTGCAAGCATAAAGAGCATGAATAATGAAGGCTTAAAATGTGCAACTGATAACATTTTGGATGCTCAACAAAAGGGAGAGATTAATGAGGATAATGTTCTTTACATTGTTGAGAATATCAATGTTGCTAGTGAGTTTACGATTGTACCCCCGATGTCAACATTTAATTTTGTGATTAATTTAATTAACCATGGGTATTTTAATTAATTAATTTATAAGCCAAAGCCAACATATGTTTTTTTATTTTCTTTTTCTCTAAAATGTTACTTATAATTTCTGAATTTTACTTCCACTTGCAGAATTGATATTTGGCAATCCATAAAATTTGCCTTGTTGCGTCAGTTTTTTTTTTTTTTTTTTTTTGAAATTTCGTTTTTGTTCTATATTCCAATTTGAAGATCTTTTATATTGGGTTGAAATTCCATTTGTTTGGATTATATCAAGCCCGAAAATATTAAAATATATTAAATTGTCTTAAAGGGATACATATTTTCACATATTTTATTTTATTTTTTTTGAAGATTCGCATATTTGAATTGATAACAAATGAAAGAGAGTTTTTTAATGGCCATAGAAGGAAAGAAAAAGGTTTATCCAGCTACTATTGTTGGCCCTGACATTTCTGATTTGGTTAGGATATTATTTGATTGAAGTTTAATTTTTGCCATGAAAGGTTGACTATTTTAGTAGTGTAGATAATACACTCACCCTTTTTAGAAAGACAATAATGCCTTCACAGTAATAAAAAATTTTAATGAAAAATAAATATAATAATGCAAATTTAAATGAATATTTTTTGAACTATCAAACTCATATTTCAGAGGTTTTAAGCTCAAGTAATATTTCCCTCCTCCACAATCCAATTATAATAGTTAAAAAAAATTAAAAAGGAAAAAAGAAACCAAAACATACAAAATGTATATATATTTTTTTTGCCCCTTCTTGTCCATGTAACTTTCTCTTGTCGAACCCTATAAACAATTTCAATTATGCAAACAACCATGGCTATGCAAGATGTGACCATAGCCATTAGTGTGTACCGACACTTATGAGAAGAGGAAAGTTGCCCGAATATTATTGTTAAGAGCTCAAACATAAAGCTTGTGACAGCTAAGATCCTTGTCAAAATAACCTGAGAAAAGGAAAAATTGTGTAGTTGACTATAACTTTAAAAAATATAGATTATTGACAAACCAAGAAATATCTCACACGAAATAAGGGTTTATAAATTAAAGATTCATACAAATGAGAAGCGGCTGTCATGTACAATTGTAAACTTAATGGTGAAATTTTTAAAAGCCTTTAGGCTTGATAGATAGTTACCATGTTTAGATCTTATCATGCTCTCACCTTTCTATGAATGTAATTTTTAGGATGACTGGCCTCATAAATCTCATTCTCATTGTCCATGCAACTGTAGTTCTCAGTACGAACAGGAGAAACAATGTTGGAGTGAGCTTCATTAGTCTCCCGGACCTCCCCTGCATTTGTATCAAGTTTATCCTGAATAAGATCATAACTAATGAAGTAAGTATAATTAAAGAAACATGAAAAGGGAAGGTCCAAAAGGACCGTTTGAAAATACCTAGTTAAAAATTAATAAATAATTTAGTATTTGAGCACGATAAATATTAAATTCTGCATAGAATAAAGTATAAGAAAATACATTTAATCCTTTGAACTAATTAATACTCTTCGGGTCTTGAATATTAAATGATTAGATGTATCCTAGCAATAAATTTGCACATTTATCATTGATATGCTCTTTTGTGCAGCATAACAAAATTTAAAACAAATTTAATTCATTCTCCATGTGAAGTGTTGACACACCAAGATCTGAATTTTGTTAAAATCATACCATCAAATTTGTCTATTCAAGCTTGCCTTCTTGCTCATTACATAAACTTTTTTTTTTTTTTTTGAAACTCATTACATAAACTTTTAAATCAAAGTTCCACTTTTACATAATGTGTTAATCATCAGGGGCATACGGTACCTCACCATTGAATGTTTTTAATTTTCTTTTTGAAAAATGTTGAAAAAATTGTATGCATTTCAAAAGTATTATTTTTTACTGAATCTATTAAAATAATTTTTGCATTTACAAATTATATTTCCAATTATCAAATGAAACTTGCAACTACAAAAAAAAAAAAAAAAAAAGAAAAAAAAAGAAAAAAAAGAAGTGATTTTCATGACACGGATGATTTACCACAAGCTTGAAGGATTGTGTTAGAAAAACAACATTAACATGAGCTTTTAAAAGGCCGTAATAAATGTGAACTTAAAAGAAGTATTTACCCGGTGTCTTTTCACTAAAACAAAATAGACTAATTATACCGGGATATATATATATTGGGCATCAAAGGCCCGATATAGATAATAATGATTTATTATTAAATTGAAATATCCAAACCGGGCTATTAATGGCTCAGTATGAATAATAATTTTTTTTTTTTAAAAAAATAGTTAAATGGTCTGGTATGGATACTAATTTTTTTTAAAAAATAAATATATTTAAGTATCCATGCCAGGCTACTTATGGCCCGGTATGGATACTTAAATTTATTTTTTTAAAAAAAAATAAATTTAAGTATCCATGCCGGGCCAATTTTTTCAAAATAAAAAATTATTATCCATACCAGCCGTAACAACCCGATATGGATAACTTTTTTTATTGTAAAAATATTAAATCTTTTCTATACCAAGCACTTAGTAGCCAGATATAGAAAATCTAGAATATGGGCGTGACCGGCAACCACACCCACCATTTTCAATTTTTCTTTCCTCACTATCTTTTTCTCTCACATCATCTTTCCCCCAAACCCTAGTCATCGCCCTTCCTTTGCCTATCAGTCGCCACCGTTCACCTTATCGCCATCGGTGAGCTCTTCTCTCCCCTTTTTCTTCTACGTCTCTTCTTATTCTCTTTTTCTTCTTCTTCTTCCCTCCGACCATTCGACCGTCTCTTCTTCTCTCCCCTTCTTCTTCTTCTTCTCTTTTCTTATTCTTCCTTTTCTTCCCTCCGACCGACAGTCGTTCAGCGTTCGCCATTGTGGCCATCCGACTGTCTCTTCTTCTTTTTTTTTTTTTTTCTTTTCTTCTCTTTTAGTTGCCGCCGAGGTTGTCCACAGTCCGAAGCTATCATCTTCGCCGATCTACTCCATTTCCGCTGTCTAGCATCATCCTTTTTTTCGATCTACTCCTCTTCCATTGTTTTCTTTGTCAATAATGTATGAATTTTATAAAAAAAAAAAAAAAAAACACTTAATCTATTTGATTTAGATGTAAATGGTGGTTTTATTTTTGATTTGGTTCTTTTATTTGTGTTTGAAAGTTTTGTGTGTTTGATTTATTTTTGTAGCATTTATTTTAATATTTCATTTATTTTTTGTGTCTTATTTTTCATTTGGTTGTTTTATTTTTGTTTGAAATTCATTGTGGAATCTTGATTTTATGTTTTATAGATTTTGTTAGATATTGTATGTATTATTGTTGTTATGATTTTGGATTCTTTTGACATAAACATACTATTGTTGTTGGGATAATTTTGTTTTGTTGGTTTTGTGATGTTATTCTCACAATTTGTTTGTTATTTGACATGTGGGTATTTTTTTTGGTATGTAATTTTGGTAATTGGAGAAGATGGTTTTGTTTGTTGTTTACTTGATGTGGTGAATGTGTATGTAAATGTGATATTAGGTGAATGTGTATTTTTGTGTATTCAAAGTTTAATAAGTAATATATATATATATGTTGGTGTGTGTGTGTGTGTGTAAAAATACATTTTAGATGTATGCTGAAATTTGATTAATGGTTATTTGATGTGTGTTGTTACTTTTCTTTTAATATTAAATTATACATATTTTGTTAAAAAATATATATATATATTTTTATATTAAAATGTTTTCCATATCGGGCATGTGCCCTGTATAGATAAAAGTATCCATACCGAGCACGGCCTGGTATGGATAATTATATCCATGGATCGACCCATTTGGATATCCACATCTATATCGGGTATTGCTTGGTATGGATACTATCTCTAACCATATCGATAGTATCTATGCTGGACACTCCGTCTAGTATGGATAGTCAACCATACCGGCCATTCTATTTGTTGTAGTGTTTAAAAAGCCTGTAGTTTTTTTTTTTTTTTTTTTTGACATAATACATACACAATACAACACAGGTAATACTAACAGACTCTCTAAATAAGGCTTAGTGAAGCACGATCCGGAACGGAGACTCCTGAGAGCAAGAGGATACCTCTCGAGGGAGGGAGGACGAACCTATGCAGACAGAGAAAACTGCCACTAAATATTGGTGACACATGGACTCAAACAACGCACTTGGCTCTTCGCTAGAAATCAAAGGCAGTGCTGAAAGCCTGTGGTTGAGAAGTGTTATTTTGCTTTTAAAGAGTTTTACTAATTTATTAGTTTGGGTAAGATTACTCAAATTATTTTCTTCAATAACAACCCTTAAATTGGTTATAAGTGTGGTTACTGAAGAATCTTATACTCAATTCAAAGGTGGTTATTAAAGATTCTTACTAGATAACCTTACTAAAACCAGTAAGATAATAACATGAATAAAAAATAGTTATGATAATGTGAACTATGGCTATGCTTGCTGTTTGTAATCACGTTCTCACAGTTCGTCATCTTAAGACAATAGTTAATTGTTTGTCCTTTAATGCAGGACGAGGACTTACATACAATCTGTTCACGTTTTGTAATCTTTTATGTTCTGTGTATAAGAAAAAGATTCAACATTGTATTTCTGTTCCATCCCCAATATTACATCGATCCTTCTATCTTAATTCTGTACAGAAAATAATGTGAGCGTTTTTGATTTTGAACATGCAATGTCTGTAAATGTTTATTTTTCAATCGCATATAACATTGAACTTAGTTTATATTTGGGTCCTTTTATCTTAATGGTTCTGGTCTGAATCTCTAAAGAAAGGGTTTTAGATTGCCAGCTAGCTCATAATTCAAGTTAAAGAGGAATCCTGAACAGGCTCCTAGATGGAGCAAGATGGACAGACGAAAATTTACCTTGGTGACCCAAATAGTTGATATTGGCTTTGGTTGGTGAATTCATCCACAGTCATATTTTATTAATGAATTTCGTGCTTGCTAATCAAGTTCCTGTGTGCCTTGGCTAGATTTTGTGAGTAATGGTTGACAATTGTGTACATTTTAACTACCATTTATTACTGACTATGTACTAAGAGATTTTTACATTCATCCTGTATTGAATTTTAATAAATGTGAGGTCACGAATCAAGGAATATCTTCCTATTACTAGATTGACCGAGTTCAATAAATTGAGTGCCAAGCTCATTTTTGGTGCTGCAAGGTGCTTTTATATTGTTTCTTTTGTGTTTCAAATTTTTTAAATTTTCATAACTATATTGGAATTTGCAATATTATTCATTTATTTATTTATATATTTTTTGTTTTATAAAAATAGTCCTGGTACTGGTTCGTTGAGAGTTGGAGCTGTACCATTTCAGTGTCAATTCACTTATATGATTTTCTCCTATCCTATCTTAAAATGCATGGGCATGCAAAGTATTCTTCCTCTGCCGTCTTGGTACTTTGAGATTCTTTATTCACTAGGGCTTTGTTTCCATACAGACGATACTCTTAACTGATGGAATTCTACTCTGGACGTGTGTCTTATCAAATTCATATACAGCCCATGAATATGCCAGCAGCGCAAGTTGCGGTTGGGATGGGCATGCCTCTCTAGCAAATTCCAGGTATGGTCATACCTTACCTGACCTTGATATCTCTTAAATGCTTTTCCTTGTTATTATATTTCACACTCCTTATGTTTATATGCTTCAATTAATCAGAAATTTATGGGTTAGAACATGGCGAAGGGTATGATGCTTTGGAGAAGAACTTTAGTTGTTCTCTGGCATTTATCTTCAATTAATCATTACCCCATAGTTAATTATTAAAATAATTAAAATATTTTGTTAAAATATCAAACAGGAGGTTGAAAGCATTGACTTTTAAAAGGAGGTCATCAGTTGATGGTTGTGGACCCTTTGAGATTTTACATATATATATATATATATACACGTACCTACATTACAACAAAACGAGTCATCCACACCGGGCAATGGTTGACTATCCATGCCGAGTGGGCTGCCCAGTATGGATACTAACAATATCCATATCGAGCAATATCCGGTATTGAAAGAGCGAGTAGACCTATAGGTCGATCCGTAATTAGTAGTATCCATACCGAGCACATACCCAATATGAAAAATATGAGCACATACCCAATTTAATTTTGAGTATCCATACCGGTCATGTGCTCGGCATGTATACTGAGCATCCATACCGAGCATATGCCCGGTATGGAAAATATTTTAATTTTAAATTTATTTTTCATAATTAAAAAATATATAATTTAATATTAGAAAAAAAGTTGCATATTCCAAAAGACCTTTAATCAAATTTCAACATACATTGCATTTATGCATTTATATATATATATATATATATATATATTACCGAAAGTTAACTTATATCATCTACGGTCACCCTATATAATGATAACATAATCCTAGGATATAATATATTTTATTGGCCAAACAATAAATAAGTGTAATACATATTCTAAAGTTTGTAGCTCGTTGGTAGGTTGCGATAACGAAACACTAACTATTACTTTCTTCACAAAACCTCACCAATAATCTGGACCATTTTAATGAACACAATCGAAATATGGAAATATGGCAATTCTTTAGGCAGGAGACCCCGTATTACCATTGATAACAAATGTTGCATCAATCTATGATAGTCATGAGACTTAAGCCCAACTATCTTGCATTCATTCAACGAAATGCAATTAGAAAAGTTTAAGGCATAATCGTCTAGCATATTTAAATTTAATCTCTTAAGAAATTGTTATTTTTCTACCTTTGATAGAGTGAGTGGTGTTACAGACAAATAAAATTTATTTCCATCCTCTTTCACATAAAGGTCTTGCCTAATCTCAATGTCTTCCAAATCTCTACGAGAATTGACACCATCCTTGGTTTTCCCATTCATGTCCAACAACGTGCCAACAAGACTTTCGCTAATGTTTTTTTCAATGTGTATCATATCTAAATTATGACGCAAGCATAAATCCTGTAAAAATTGATGATGATATATTAGTTACACATAGTTAAAGATAATAAAATAAGTTAAATTTTGTTTTGAATTGAAGATCTTTCCTCCCAATATGGAATATCAAAGAATATTGATTTCCATATAGGATGACTTTTTCTCTTCCTTTTTTCATTTACATTTTCTCCCCAATCATTTTCAACTTCCACACATGCACTTCGAACTTGTTTACCATCAAGAATCTCCAAAGGATCGTCGATTTCTTCTTTCCCATTAAACCATAATTTTTTTCTTTTGAAAAACATGATTTTTTGAAAGAAATCGTCGATGACCCATATACACATTTTTTATTACTATATTTAATTTTTGTGAACATATGTTCAACCCATATATAAGACAAACATATTCACATTTCACACAACATCCTGCTAAGTTTTCATAAACAAGAAAATCATTTATGGTCCACATTAAAATAGTCTTTAAGTTAAAGGTGGACTTAGTAGATGAATCATACACTTGTGCTCTCGAGTACCATAACTCATTCAAATCTTCAATTAATGGCTACAAATATATATCAATATCATTCCCTTTTTTTTCCTAGAATTAGTAGTGTTAGCATCAAATTTTCTTTTGACATATACTTTCATGGGGGTAGATTGTATATAGCTAACACCACCAGTCAACAACTATAGGTTGTGCTTAGGTTGCTATTAGGCTTAAATCCATCCATAGCTAAACTTAACCTCAAATTGAGTGGTTCTGAAGCAAAAGATGGTCACATTCTATCTATAGTCTTCCAAGCTTCTGAATCAATGGGATGACATATCTTTCCATCTTAGTTTGTATGGGAATGTCATTTCAAGTTGTTAGCTATTTCCGTTGATGTAAACATTCTTCTAAACCGCCTAATGATTGGAAAGGATTGAAGTGCTTTGGCCGGTACTCCCTTATGAATCTTTTTAGTAATTTTGTTACTTTCCATCTAGAAGTCTCATATTTCAAACATTCTTAATGATGCTCCAATTCTTTTCTAAATAAACAACAATCATTGATGCATGCATGAATTTTTTCATACCCTAAATCAAACATTTTTTTGTTGAGTACAATGATTCTGGTAGAACAATATTTGATAGTAACATGTCTCTAACGATGTTAAGAAGTTCATCAAACCCTTTATCGGATAGACCATACATAGCTTTATGTTTATATAAAGCTACAATAGCCGATAATTTAGTGTACTTAGAGCAATCTTCATACAAATGAGTTTCAACGTATTCCAAATTATCAGTGATGTCATCTCTTACTTCATCATCAGGTTTAACATTACAATTGATAGGCCCCATTCTTTAGGCGACCTGCCGGCAACCTCACGGTAGCTTTCCAGCGGATATCTAATCCGACTAAGACGTTCCTGTGAAGCTAAACCATCTACTTTTCTAAATCTTTTCTGTACTTTACTAAACTTTCTTTAAAATGCGGAAACGTAGGGAAATTTTTTTTTTTTTGTTTCAACCATTTACAAACGGATTTATGAAAATTCAGGCAACATAACGACTATTTTCTAAACATGCTGCCCTGCAAAAGTTTCAAAAATACTTTTAAACACTTCTATAATAAATCAATTCTCAACAGCTAGGCATCAGACCCTAAAATCATTTTCCTACAATCCAACCACAATCATGCTTTTAATTATTATAAACTAAAAATCATTTTACTGAAACTAAAGTTTCGATATAAATTCTAATACATTATTTACAATATATATACATCAAAATTCTTTATAAGTATATACATTCATAAAACATAATATCTCAATAACATCATGTCGAACCTGGCTCACATAGTCCCATGTAGGAGATCTGGCACTACAGGTACTTGATCCTGCACTTGGGGAGGTTTTTTTTCAAATCAAAATGGAAAATGTGAGCTAATAAAGCTCAGTGAGTGGTGAATAATCTTTCTCTATTTTTTTCTAAAATACCTCTCAAAAAAGTTTAAAGGAAGTTAACTTCCAAATAACTTGCTAAATAAATTTATGAAACTCATATGCATAGATAAAAACATAATAAAGCACATATCTACTGTTGAATACATAAAAGATATAATATACTAAAATCAATCATAAGTTCTTCGCTAATCATTTAAAATCATTTCTTCGAATCACAAAATCTGAAATGAAATCATCTTTCTATATTTATGTCAAGCGTAAAATGGGAAAAGTTCACTTGTGATGATGACTAGAAATTATATAAAATACGGATTTCTAAAATATCATTAAGCTTTAAAATTTATCTTTCTATATTCGCGCCAAGCATAAACTACAAAAACTTTGCTCGTAATGGTTAGAAATACATAAAGTATAAATAATAAATTCTCATCAAGCTTAAATCTATAAATGCTTTCGTTTGGCTATTTTTCTAAAATGCACCAATTGACCCTTAGGTTTAGGGTTCATAAAATTATCAAATTGTCATCCATTACAAACTTTACAAGTGTCCTCATCCTTATCTCTTTGCCACTTGTCACATTTCTATGGGTTGCTTGCCCCAAATGTCTATCATTTCTGATCTTTATCCATTCGAACTTTTCAAAACGCTCGTATTCGGCTTTTCCGGGACTTTTTTGAAATCCTTCCAAAATTCTCTAGAGCCTATATTCGGACAACACACATATTCCAAGTAGCCTTGGTGACTTTTAAAGTCCGGCTCTCCATAAATTCACTAAATCGCCTCTAGCGATTTCTGGATTCATTTCGTTTCAATCCGAATTTTCTTCGAAAGGGTCGTTTTTCTAAGGTACTTCTTGAGCATTTTAATACTCATTTAAAATTTTTTGAAAATCCTTCCGAAATTTCAGTCGGGGAATTATTTCCATTTATCTCTAAATAAATTTCAAAAATAATTCATAGTCACCTAATCACCAAAATTGACCATGTAATACTCTAATTGGGTGTCTTAACACTCAATCTCCTGCTTTGAAAAAATTCAAATGGATTTCATCAATATTCACCTTTCCGTTTGTAAAGGCATTTTCGTTAAATCACATTTGTAGCTTTTAAAAATTATCCAAACGGACTTATTTTCACTCTATTTCAATTTCATTATAACCTAATTCCTATTCCGAAACTTGTGATTCACTTGATCCATCTTTTAGAAAATCACTATTCATCCAAAAATACTATTCATTCAGATATACTAGTCATCTGAAAATACTATTCATCCAAAAATAATATTCCTCTGAAAATACTATGCCTTTCGAAAATATAATTCAGGCTTACAACAATCATTTTCAAGGTTTGCCTCATTCCAAATCTATTGGAAATGTTTTCATTGGATATAGAAGTTTTTAAGGGTTCCTCATGCATGAACTAAGTTGTATACTGAGGATCCATCCTATTAATGAGTGCTCATATACTATCTTAATGTGATGATACCTTCCATTGAGACATTTTACACAAGGGCAAAGCCAGGTTTAAAAATGAAAGTTACATTAAAGTTTAAATTTTATGTCCTTATAGATTGAATTTATGATATTAACCTTGAAAATCTTAACCATTTTTTATCCATTTGAAAGCATATAACACTAAAAAACAAACATGCAACAATATAATGTTAAACTATATTAAAATTATTAAACACTGAATAAAAAAAACAATCACATTCACATACACATACACATTCACCATATCTACATATATTACAATCATCTAATATATTACTTATCATTCTTAACCATACAAACTATCATATTCATACACAGTTTACACACAAAACATAAAAAATATCATAACTTTAACCTTTAAAAAACTTAACAAAACCATCAAAAGAAAATTACGCCAACAACAATATTATATTATATTTATGTCAAAACAATCCAACATCATAACAACAGTAATACATATACGATATCTAATAAATCCATAAAACACAAAATCATTAATTGAAACATCAAAAAACATAAAATTGTAAAGTTTATATCTTTTTGACAAAGAAAACAACGAAAGAGAAGTATATCGACAAACACGATGGTGCCGGCTGGTGAAAAAGCAATAGATCAAACTTATATGATAGCATCGAAAGGTGAAAGTGCTCGCCGGCGGCTACAACATAAGAAAATAAGTGAAAAAATGATAAGAAAAGAAAAAAATAATAAAAAAACAATGGTTAGACCGACGCACCGACGGTCGGAACAAGTCCGACCGACGATCACAAAAGGAATAAGTCCGACCAGTCGCGTGGACGGAGAAAAAAAGAACAAGAGGAAAAGGAGAAGAAGAAAAGAAGAAGAAGAAGAACAACAACAAAAAAGATGAAGAAGAAGAAAAAGAAGACCAAAGAAAAAGAAAAAGAGAAAGTGGAGTGAAACTAATTCCATTTTTTATGAGGCCTTTTCTGATGAATTTGAAAATGGAATGAGATCTAAGAAGTTTTCGTATGCTGAACTGGTTAAGACTACCAACAATTTTGGAGACAAACTTGGAGAGAATGGTTTTGAGGCAGTGTATAAAGGATTCTTGAAAGATCTGAATTGTTTTACTACAGTGAAGAATTCGATTTCGAGGCACGCTAAACAAGGAAGTACGGAATTTGCTTCAGAAGTGAAAATCATTGGTCGATTAAGACACAAAAATATGGTTAAGCTTATAGGTTGGTGCGATGAAAGAGAATTTATTCTTGTTTATGAGTAATGGAAACCTAGATTCCCATCTTTCAAAGGGAAAAGCATGCTGCCGTGGGATATTAGATTCAAAATTGTATAAGGTCTGGCCTTGAGATTGTTGTATTTACACGAAGAAGGAGACCAATGTGTACTGCACAACGATATCAAATCAAGCAATATTATGTTGGATTCAAAATTTGATACCAAGTTTTTGGACTTGCTAGACTTGTTGACCATGCAAAAAGGTCTCAAACCACTGCTTTGGCTAGGACCATTGGACACATAGCTCTCGAATGCTTCACAACAAGAAAGGCTAGCAAGGAATCGGATGTCTTCAGCTTCGGAATTGTGGCACTAGAAATTGCATGCAGGAGAAGAGCAATAGAAAAAATAGCCACGGAAGCTCAGACTTCACTGCTAGCTTGGATTTGGGAATTATATGGACAACAAAAGCTTCTTTGATGTTGTTTGACAAGAAGCTATGCATGAACTTTGATAGGAAGCAAATGGAGTCTTTGATGGTCGTATTGTGGTCGTATTTCATCTCCCACTTATCAACCACTAACGTTTTGTTGGCTGATTAAAAAACAGTCACTTGTTTATAGTATTTTTCATTTAGTTGACTAAGTAAACAATGATCAATAGACTGCCTAACTTGACAAAGTAAACAATAATCTTGTGCTCTTACATAACATAGAAAATCATCTTTAAAGTTTGGTGCTACAACTCTGTATAAATTATTTTAGTGAACTGAACATTTATAAGTTATAGTTATAGACATCGAAGACTGACCAGAACTTGAGCTTAAAGCAGGGACAGTAGCCACGTCATATTTGGCGAATGAAGAAATTGGCAATGGTGACTCAAAATTAAGAACTTGTATAGCTCAGGTTTCGATCAGGATGAGCACACCACAATCCAACGACCATCAAAGACTCCATTTGCTTCCTATCAAAGTTCATGCATAGCTTCTTATCAAACAACATCAAGAAGCTTTTGTTGTTCATATAATTCCCAAACCCAAGCTAGCAGTGAAGTCTGAGCTTCCGTGACTATTTTTTCTATTGCTCTTCTTCTGCATGCAATTTCTAGTGCCACAATTCCGAAGCTGAAGACATCTGATTCCTTGCTAGCCTTTCTTGTTGTTAAGCATTCGAGAGCTATGTGTCCAATGGTCCCAGCCAAAGCAGTGGTTTGAGACCTTTTTGCATGGTCAACAAGTCTAGCAAGTCCAAAAACTTGGTATCAAATTTTGAATCCAACATAATATTGCTTGATTTGATGTCCCTGTGCAGTACACATTGGTCTCCTTCTTCGTGCAAATACAACAATCTCGAGGCCAGACCTTATACAATTTTGAATCTAATATCCCACGGCAGCATGCTTTTTCCTTTGAAAAAGATGGGAATCTAGGTTTCCATTACTCATAAACAAGAATAAATTCTCTTTCATCGCACTAACCTATAAGCTTAACCATATTTTTTTGTCTCAATCGACTAATGATTTTCACTTCTGAAGCAAATTCCGTACTTCCTTGTTTAGCGTGCCTCGAAATCGAATTCTTCATTATAATAAAACAATTCAGATCTTTCAAGAATCTTTATACACTGCCTCAAAACCACTCTCTCCAAGTTTGCATGAAGAAGGAGACCAATGTGTACAGGGACATCAAATCAAGCAATATTATGTTGGATTCAAAATTTGATACCAAGTTTTTGGACTTGCTAGACTTGTTGACCATGCAAAAATGTCTCAAACCACTGCTTTGGCTGGGACCATTGGACACATAGCTCTCGAATGCTTAACAACAAGAAAGGTTAGCAAGGAATCAGATGTCTTCAGCTTCGGAATTGTGGCACTAGAAATTGCATGCAGAAGAAGAGCAATAGAAAAAATAGCCACGGAAGCTCAGACTTCACTGCTAGCTTGGGTTTGGGAATTATATGAACAACAAAAGCTTCTTGATGTTGTTTGATAAGAAGCTATGCATGAACTTTGATAGGAAGCAAATGGAGTCTTTGATGGTCGTTGGATTGTGGTGTGCTCATCCTGATCGAAACCTGAGCTATACAAGTTCTTAATTTTGAGTCACCATTGCCAATTTCTTCATTCGCCAAATATGACGTGGCTACTGTCCCTGCTTTAAGCTCAAGTTCTGGTCAGTCTTCGATGTCTATAACTATAACTTATAAATGTTCAGTTCACTAAAATAATTTATACAGAGTTGTAGCACCAAACTTTAAAGATGATTTTCTATGTTATGTAAGAGCACAAGATCATTGTTTACTTTGTCAAGTTAGGCAGTCTATTGATCATTGTTTACTTAGTCAACTAAATGAAAAATACTATAAACAAGTGACTGTTTTTTAATCAGCCAACGAAACGTTAGTGGTTGATAAGTGGGAGATGAAATACGACCACAATACGACCATCAAAGACTCCATTTGCTTCCTATCAAAGTTCATGCATAGCTTCTTGTCAAACAACATCAAAGAAGCTTTTATTGTCCATATAATTCCCAAATCCAAGCTAGCAGTGAAGTCTGAGCTTCCGTGGCTATTTTTTCTATTGCTCTTCTCCTGCATGCAATTTCTAGTGCCACAATTTCGAAGCTGAAGACATCCGATTCCTTGCTAGCCTTTCTTGTTGTGAAGCATTCGAGAGCTATGTGTCCAATGGTCCCAACCAAAGCAGTGGTTTGAGACCTTTTTGCATGGTCAACAAGTCTAGCAAGTCCAAAAATTTGGTATCAAATTTTGAATCCAACATAATATTGCTTGATTTGATGTCGCTATGCAGTACACATTGGTCTCCTTCTTCTACTTCTTCGTGCAAATACAACAATCTGGACGCCAGACCTTATACAATTTTGAATCTAATATCCCACGGCAGCATGATTTTCCCTTTGAAAAGATGGGAATCTAGGTTTCCATTACTCATAAACAAGAATAAATTCTCTTTCATCGCACCAACCTATAAGCTTTATCATATTTTTATGCCTCAATCGACTAATGATTTTCACTTCTGAAGCAAGTTCCATACTTCCTTGTTTAGAGTGCTTCAAAATTGAAATCTTCTTCACTGCAATAAAACATTCAGATCTTTCAAGAATCCTTTATACATTACCCCAAAACCACCCTCTCCAAGTTTGTCTCCAAAATTGTTTGGTAGCCTTAACTAGTTCAGCATACGAAAACTTCTTAGGTCCTATTCCATTTTCAAATTCATCAGAAAAGGCCTCATAAAAAATGGAATTAGTTTCACTCCACTTCCTCTTCCATCTTAAAATAAACAACATTATCCCTAAACCAACAACCAGCACACTTGCTCCCGCAATTATGCCTGCCACAAATGTTTTCTTCTGTGTTTTTCCTTTTTTGTGTCTATTACTTCGTCTATTTTTCGTTCTAGGCAATATCGACATGGCTTGGGCTAGATATAACCGTCTCGCATGGCCGAGACAGCTAGAGTTTGATTCGGACCCGATACTTCCGTACAGGTACGTTTCAAGGTTCATACGACGATACAGTCGTGCCAAACCATATTTACAAACAATGCCAGGGAAAACTTCAAACTTCAACGACTTCCCTACTTTTACGACTTGGTTACAATTCTTTATCTTCCTGAATGACAGTTTCATAAGACACTCATTTGTGATCTTCAAATTGACAATCGCTGGTGACACCTTGTCAATTGTTTCCAGAAGCACCCACCCGCATAGCAATATGTTTTTTTTTTTTTATCTTAAGCATTGGAATTGAGGAACAAGAAATTGGAGTGAATCTAGTATTGAAGAACCTTTGATACCATCACAATTTTAGTTCAATCTCAAAAATTCTAAAAAAATCTTAAAAGGCCATAATCAATCATAATTTCAATAAGTTGAAAAGTAGAATATGGAATTTAAATAAGATAATACTAACCCATTTCTAAGATCTTCAAATACATGGTCTATATATGTTGAATTTCCAAGACTAATCATCCAAATGCGAAATGCTCTTTCTTCTCTAGAAGTTTGAGTGTCATCAAGTAAAGTTTCAAGGAAAGAGATCTGTTTTGTTCGGGTTTGAAACCCATTCCTGCACATAAAGACCGTGGTTAGCTTCCACACAATCAACTCTTCAAAGGTGATTGTTTGTATCTGAAAGTAGAAAATTAGATCATCAAATTAAAATGGCTGCTTAAAAAATGATAACAGCGTGGTATACGATATGAATCACAAAAGATATAAGGAAGACATCAAAATGTTTCCAATAGTTTGTATATATGTGGATAAGAAGTTCCAACTTTATGACACGACATTTTTCACAATATCAACCTGTCAGTGCCTTACGTCATCATGCCTTGGCCAATGCGATTCTTAAATGAATACAGATTATGACAATTCCAAAATTTGATCCCATCAATAGGTTCTGTCACTAAAGTGTTCTATATCTCATCAGAAATAGCACTAGCAACAGCAAACACCAATAGGAAAGAAAATAAACCTAATTACAGATCAACGATATACAATAGCTTGTAAACTTTGTACTTGAGAGTGACTGACCTGGAGATTACCTAAAAGTGAACCCTATATTACAGGAATTATTTTAACTCGAGGATTTACGGATAATGGATGCAAAAGATAGATGATGTGTTTCTATGTCACTGGTTCATTATGTGCTACGATAATCTAAAAAGATGAAACTCTTAAAATTAACCATCTCAAAGAAATAATTATCCCAAAGAGCATACATTCTTACCTATGCTGGAAAATATGTGAAACAATAGCAAGATTAAGATTTGGGGAACCCTCCACTATATCCCAAAACATTATAGAAGTATGCATTTTTCATGGATTGTGATTCTAATCAAGTTGCAAAGCAGCTCTATATGTCCTTGTTAAGTGTCGTTTTAACAAACTTAAAGTTGTAAAACAGCTCTCTATATAACCTTGTTAAGGTTCTGTTCAATAATTTTGAATTTAGCATGCTAAATGACTATACTAAATTGTGCTTCGAGCAATGCATATCACCAAACAATCAAAAATACAATTCAAATTTTGAACTAAAGCCAGCACATCTCTTCAGAAGCTCAAAATTTGAACTCTTATACTCAGCATTAAGATACCACAAAGCAGAAACAGATGAAAAAGAGATAAAGAACCATTAGGAGAAAAGACAAAGATATAATTTAAATTTTCAACATTACTCTTGTCTACCTTTATATCAGAAGAGAAGTTGGTCACTATTTTCTTATATCCAGCTTTCTTTAAATGAAAATTAATTCATCCACCTCAGTAAGATGTTCTCCGGAGGTAGACTCCTCAACTCTTCCACATCCTGCTGGTTTTCAAATAAAAACCAACTCATGTCAGCAACATCAGTTATAGAACATTAAGCATGTGAATGGCCAAAGACACCAATACTTTGTTGAAAGAAGATATTTTTACCTTACTATCATCATCAACCAACTGCAACAACTGAGGTGTTTTCTTCAGGTTGAGGTCTGCCAACACAATTGTATCTAGAATAGCAAAACAACTACTAAAGTCAAACAATATTACATACACATTAGGAAAACAAGTAGTTACATAGTCAGCATTGTCTATCAACTATAAACTCACAAGAATTTTACCTTAACGATTTGTGAAATCAGTCCAAGAACAAGATGGCACTGAAATAGAACCAAAAAAGATTTGTTTTTACTCATCATTGAAATTGCAAAAACTTGGATAATTTAAAATAAAAACAACGAGTAATAGAACCTAGAGAAACAAAGGGGATATGATATTCATTGAATTCATATACATACCCTTCCTTCAATGAAATCTTGGGTCCCTATATTGACTAAAGTACATCCAATAGCCTTGGCAGAGTTAATAAAAAGTGTATGGTTTTCATTCCTTTCCCAGGGATCAAGCACTCTCTTGGTGTTAATAGCCTTTCCATCGATTGTCCAAGGAAGGCAGGAACCGCCACATTTATAAGCTCGCTACACACAAAAGGAAAAAGAAACCTCTCTTCACAATCTTAACAAACCCACTAGCACAAAACAATCAAGTTCAAGAACAACTCAATTTAGCAGAGAAGAACCGAAATGCAACAATTAATGTTCATCAAACAAAAACTGCAAGGACTTGAGAGAGCAATCAATCGAATGTTGAATTTAAAAGACAAGACTGAGAGAAGAGACAAACATCTTGAATGAAGGCAGCTCGCTGTTCTTCTTTGAGAGACTCTCCGATCACTTTCAATCTGGACATCTTGGAGGCGTCAGCTTTCCACTCTTTCTTCTCATGCTCATGAACTGCAGTGCAGCCACAAACAACAATCTTCAAATCGTGAAAAGTAAAACGGATCAAAATCACTGACCAAAAAAATGCGAAAGCTTACGTGAATCTTCAAGCTCCGGAGCTCCACCTGCGTGAACTGGCTCTTAAGCCAAGGATCCGACACCAGAATACTTACGTATGCAGACATTTTTGGAAGAGACAGTTGTGATTTTCTTTTTTGTTTTGTTGGTTGCAATTTCTTCAAGTGAGTGTGCTCCAAGAACCACCTATTGTCTCTGCTCTCTCTCATTTCACAGATCACAAGAGAGCATTGTAACCCAGATAACAAAAACAACCAAAAAAACAAACCAAAGTAACAATTATATTTTCCTCTTCATCAGATTTGAAACTATCTATCTAGTTGCACTAAAAGACTGTAGTAGGTGGTTGTTAGGTGTTACAAGTAAGAGCAGAAGCTGACATACAAACACAAATAACAAGATTGTAACTCACCTAACTTGATTCTTCTTGAGAGATAGTCCACCAAAACTATATATATATATATTCTAATAAATAAATAAAGGGAGGTGTTTGAAATGATGTTCTTGCTGCCCAAAAACAAAAGAAAGAACACAAAGAAGAGGAAAGTTGGAATGCTTGCACACACAAGCCATCAGAATAAAAGGTATCAGAATAATACAATTTCGACCGGTGTTTTAATGAATTGCATCAGATCCCACCACATACATAATTGATTAAGTTACGTTTTCCCTTTATTCTCATTTTTCATGTAGTAATAAAAATACAATCACAAACACGCAAACACTAGCAAATATATTCAATGCACCTAGCAAACATATTAGCTACTATCTCCATTGGGAAAGTCAAGGCCTCTAAACATTTGTTTTTTCTTCTCTCTCAACGTGTGGGGACCCTCTTTTCAAAAAAAAAAAAAAAAACCATGTGGGGACCCTTACTCATCAAAAGGAGACTACTGTGACATCCATTGCTTTCTTCCTAGTTCTCTCTAACGAGTGGACTTCGAGAGTTTTTCTGTTTTTATTTTTCAGACTCAAATGAACACTTCTCGGGCACCAAACATCAACTTTTTCCATCAAATTGGTGACAACAATCAAATCAAGTATCAAGCATCATCCACAATTTAGAAAGATATCAACTTCCATGCAGTAAATATATATATCTTGGCTATTAAAACTCATGCAAAAGCGTCAATTGTCAAGGATTTTTCAACCGAATCATCTTTAGAAAATATGTCAGTACAAACCCAGAAATCTCACATGATTTTAGTGATAATGACACTCGGAAAGAAAATAAACCCTCAATAAATAATTGATGTCACTCACTAATATATGGAAGAGTGAATTTAAATAAAATCTTAATAATGATATCTCACACTCTCACCCAAAAAAATGAAAATATATGCCCACAACTTTAGAAATAATAAAAGAATGATCTTGCAAGCATCAGTCAACCAAAACTTCTTTTTTTTTTTCCACTTTTTTTTTTCTTTTAAGTATTACCACATTCAAACAATCCACATCACTAGCTTCCATGTCAGATTATAGATCTCCAGAATCAAGGAGGACTTTCTTTAGGGATGTAATGTTGGCTAGAGACATGGTTAACAAAGAATGAGATATATGGACATGTATAGATCTCCAAAATCAAGGACTTTCTTTAGGGATGTAATGTAGGCTACAGAATGGGATAGATGGATATGCAAAAAAATGTTTAAGAAAAATAGAGTTTTTCCGTGAATTCAAGGTGTATTATATATCTTGTCCTTTTTTTTTTTTTTTTTTTAATTTGCTTCTGCATTTTTTGCTTTTTTTTTTTTTTTTCCAATACATGTGCAGATTTTTTTTTTTTCTTTTTTTTGTTTAGATATGAACACCTTTTTCTTTTATGAAGAGCAACTCTATTTTCTCATATATTAATAGGTATGGAAAACTTGTAAAGTTTCGGAAAATGACTCCAAATTTGGTGTAAGGTGGATGTTTGGCTACCAAGAAAAAATGGTCTCATTAAAAGCTCAAAACGGCTAACAAGGGAAAAATAAAAATATGTAATATTGGGTAGATTGGAAAGGCTCAAATGATACAAACATGACGTGATTATCATCTTCAAGAGATCAAAATAATCATTCATGTACACTAATTCAATGAACTTTCAAATGTAGTAACATTTTTTTTCTTTTTTTTTTAAGTGAAGGTTGACAAAGCAAAATTAAAGTATAGAGATCATAACAAGTAAATATCAACAATGAAGCTGTACAACCAATAATGGGCACAACATGGGTTCTCTCCAAGAAAAATATAGGCTCAAAACTCACTTGGATAAACGAAATTCTTTGACATGTCAACTTCCAATGATTCAATCTATATCACCTATTAAACTTCTTCTTTCACACTTGTCAACAGCCAAAACATATATAAACACATAGCATGATAATTCTCTAAATCAAGGATGATACCAAATACTAGAAATCAAAAGTCATCACTTCATTCAACTTCTCCAAGTTTATGGATAATACCCAAGAAAACAATACAAAAACACATGTATAAACGTTCAAGTATAAATCATGAAATCAATTTTAATTAAAAAATTTCAGCCCTTACCCTCAAACCTATTCTAAACATTGTCCTTAATGTTCCTCTAAATAATATCCACAAATGCTCAAACAAGCATCCAAAGATGTAAGGAAATAAAATGAGACAATACAAAATAGTAAGGGAGAGATCACACCTTGTTGGCTTCATCATGAAATCTAACATAAGTAGCTAGAGACTTTGACGGCAGACGACGCAGCACCAGCCCAGGGCTTTGACGTCGACGATCTCGTCGGAGTCTGGTAGGCGGTCGAAGTGGTCTATTGGTTCCGTTAACTGAGAGGACGTCAGCGATCCTGTTGAAGACGAGGACGAGCAGGAAGATTCTTAGAGCTAAGAACTCTAGTGGTACGATCCGGATCAACGGCTTCCGTACGATTAAGAGCCACTCAGACCAGGATGGAAGATAACTGATATATATAGAAAAAAATCCCACCTTTATTGGATGAAGTGAGTTGCTGAAACTTGATTTTGAAACCAAGGCTGTCTATATGCTTCCACTGTTCTGCAAGGTAATTGACTTCCTTAACAACTACTTACAAAAGAGTGCATATAAAAAAATTCAAACACTAGTGACAACCAGTAAAATATGTCATGCATATGTTTAGCAACACAATATCCAAAAAGAGAAGCAAATTGCCAAAAGTTCAGACATGATGTAAAAAACGACAAATTGCTACACCTTGAAAACCTCAGTGATGTGATGACGTCCACATATGAGATATCAATGAGATATCAAGACCCATCCAGCAACGTATCTATGTTCTCGTGTCAGTTTCCAACACTCGGATATGAAACTGCACAGGAAAACAACTCAGTTACATGCTTACAACCTCGATAATAGAGTCCACACAGACACAAGGATAAAGTTGCATCATGCATCAGCATTTGTACTTGCGTACACAGACTAGCTTATGATGACGCACAGCCAAGCCCATGTCTCCATACAACATAAAGTATCCTATGAGTATCCTAGCTTGCGAAGAGTCGTGCAAAGCAACTTAACGGAACATAATTGCATCATGCGCTTTATTCAAAAGCAGAAAGAATATCCAATAAAAAATTAAAGAAATATGCGAAATCTGATGAACAGAACCAGCACAATCAGACATAGAAAATGCATAATTGCAAAAGAAAGAAACAATACATTACAGAACAAACAAATATCAGTCAAGAATATAGTTTTGAAATGAAATATTGGTCAGCAGTATGAAGGATTAACGGTTAGATGGATGCTCCATTTACAAATAAATATAATTTTACTATTAAAAAAAATAATAAAAGTCAGTCAGGTGCTTCTTGTCAATGGTCAACTTATCATATGTAGGGAGGATTAGTACCATGAGAAGATAAATGACAAGATGCAAGCACCTGTAACTGGACCATGAATACATTACACTGAAGAGTGAGGTTCCTATACCATGGCACAGGAAAAAATTTCAGGAAACAAAAGCAAAACTTAATTTTATCACCCAAATTAAATATTTGTTCCTCCAATCACAATGTGAGCCAATTAGTTTAATTTTATCTGCAAAACCCTTAAACAAATAAAATAATAAAATATCTTTTTCTTTTACAAGAAAATAGAAATAACCTAACAAGCATTTAAACTTTTAAACAAATAAAATAATAAAATATCCTACCAGATAATTTGAAAATTACAAACATTTCTCTAAAATTACTATTTCCTACACTATATATAGATAAAAACTAAAATTACTATTTTCTACATCACATATACATAAAAACTTACACTATATAGATGGAGAGAATCTGATATGTGTTACCGGCGATACTGAATCGGTCGACGGCAAGCAACGGTTTGCTGTCAGTGGTCTGAGAGCAGATCTGCAGAAAAAAATAAAAAATAAAAAAGAGAAAACAAAGAAGGGATAAGAAGAAAATAAGAAGAAGAAGAAAAGAGAAGAGGAAGAAGTCACCGGCGGTGACGGCGGCAAGAGACTGCGCAGCGGCGTGCGGATCTGATGGGGGCAAGAGAAAAAGAGAGGAGAAAAGAAAAACGAAGAAAAATCATAAAAATTCAGATTATATAACCTCCTTGGGCCTGCAGAAAATCAGAGGACTCAATTCACATAAAAATTCAGATTGCATCATATGTATATGAATGATTTGAAGCGCGAAAGCTTTAATACTAAAATATCTAAAGTTGTCAAGTAGTTTAAACTGCGAGGAAAAAAAAAATGTAAAACAAATGTCTTGGGCAGAATACAACCAAATGAACCCACATACAAGGCATATGCAAGGGAGAGTCAATTAAATTAAAAGATAGGAACCTAAGTGCCAATACATCCCCTACAAACAATAGTGAAATAAAATTATAAGAAATAAAAGGAACAAGAGGTAAAAGATGGATATATTCACCCTTGCTCTTCAACATCAAAATCATCCCCTTTATTGAAGTACCAAGATGAGCACCTAGGTCATCTGAGGCCATTTGTAGTATTAACATCAAGCCTTGGCAAATGGCAGCCATCCAGGCTGGTACTTAGCAGTAAATCTATTATAACTTTAAAATCATTCTCTGCTCTAGAGATTTCCACTTTCAAACATAGTGGCATAACTGCATATACATGTTTACGTAGCAAATATAACCATTGAGGAACAATATTTGAATTCTAATTTATACTTCCAAGAAACTGAAGGAAAACTTTAACTTTCCCTTCCAAAGTGCAGCCTTCATTCTTCCTAGTGCAAAGTCAACCTCCTCAAAGCCTTTACCACCAGTCATGTGCTTTATTATCCGCGTTTTTCCCTTTGGGATGAACAATTATTGTTAAATAACATATTAATAAAAGGGAAAGGTTTGCTGTTCATCAAGACAACTAAAACCAAAGAGCACAACAAATCAAAATGTAAAAGAAAGAAATAAAAACAGCTAATTGTTCTGTGGAGAATGGCAGGAGTTGAACAAAATGCATGTCTAAAGAACCTTTAATAAACTATAAACATTATCCTTGCATCTAAAGCCCAAGAGTTCATTGAATTCATACCCCGCATAAGCACGAGACCAGCCATTAAAGCAATCCCAATTGCTTCACCTGGGTGTTCCCTCACCCCTAGAAGCTCCTCTGCAAAAATAATATAGGACAGTAAACCACTAGCAATCAATCTCAACTGAATATATTCCTGATCTGCTTTTTAGTGGCAATCTGACTTAATTTAAACCAAACACAGAAAACAATATTTGAGATAGATTTCAATCCATAGAATTGCAAACAAGATTCCTCCTTTCATATGATGACAAACACAAATTTATCAAAAGCACCAAACTTGATTCAATGTGCAACCAATATCAAATGAAGCAACACATTAATTGCTATAAGAACACAAAGAAACCAATTTAAAACTCATCAAAGTTGTGATACATTTTAATAAAAAAATCCACTTCAGACAAGAAGTAAAAAGAGTACCTTTAACTTTCCTGAAGAAAGCATCTTCATAGGTTGTCTACTGAGCCACGACCTGCGGCACAAAATCCTGCAAAAACAAAAGCACCCTTTACGTTTAAACATGTAAAAATGAAGTGAGGACTCAAAAGATGGGTTGTTGAAGAAACCTGCAAGGAACGAAGATGGGTGGAGGAGTTGTGTTGAAGAGAACGAGCAGAGCGAATAGCGGAAGTCCTTCGATTCATGACGGACCGTTGCAGATCCTGCACCCATTCTCTTGCTTCTTTCCCCACTTGACTTTGAGATTATATTTTCTGATGATATTTGCTTTATCATGTACGTGTGTGTATGATTTAGAGAGTGAGAGGCCGGTGGTGTTTATGGAAATGTGAGAAGGGGTTTGATGGGTAGTGGATAGTGGGGGGTGGTGGACCTGCTGATGGTGGTGGGGTACAAAACGCAATGACCCTGTTACTCTCAAAGGAAGAGATCCTAAGAGATATTTTATAAGTTTTAAATCTCATAAGACAAAAAAATTTCTATTTATGGAAGTGTGATGGTGATCTTGATGGTGGTGGACCTGGTGTTGCTGTTTATGGAAATGTGTTTGATGGGTTCTAGAAAGGAGGAGTAGATAGTGGGGGTTGGGATCTGGTGATAGACGGTGATCTTGATGGCATTATTTATCGAAAACTTTTCTCATTCTTTTGTGGACCATGCTGGTCGGTAGTGGAAGAGATGATGCCAATCAATCCAGCCAGATATGGGGCAAAGTAGTATTGGCTCTACAGTTGGAAGAGCTATGTCAACCACAAATATTAGCCAAATAAAGTTGTGATAGATGGTTCAAGTGAAGACAATAGCTTTGGATTTATGTTATAGCACAGCTGTAAACCCTTTATATATATATATTCTCTTATGGTTGAAGACAAAACTAAGTGGTGGTGGGGTTCACCGCAACAAATGCTTGTGATGTCTTTGGTTTCTACTTCAACTCTTCAAGAGAGGTTTTAAGTCAATTTCTTTGCTGGATGGTCCAAAGTGGTGAAATAGTGATAGTGATAGAGTGAAATAGTGATAGAGTGGGTTTTCAAAGAAAAAACAAAGAATGCACGTCAAAACGAAAGCTATCGTGACTGACCCACTGTTTTTTTTTTTTTTTTTTTGTTGAAATCGCCCACTGTTAATTGAACTCTACTTTTTGTGTTCGGTGGAGACAATTTTATTTTTTTTTTTGTTTTTTTTTTTTTTTTGACAATTTCTATCTTAGCCGCTTGATATTTTGCTTGTGGTCTGGGTTTGTGTTTTTCTCAATAATTATATATATATTTTTTATTCTTTCACTAATAGTGTTTTTTTTTTCTTTTTTAAATATATAGTTATTATTGTGAGTATTATATATATATATCTTATTTTATTAAAAATAAAGTGAGCATATATGTAATTTTTATATAAAATGTTATTTTGAAAATATCTCACATAAAATGTTTGACAAGTGATATAAATGAAATTATAAAAAATAATTTGAAGTTATGTAACTATACATAATGCTTTTAATAAATCATTTTATCTGTTCTTAGGCGTTGATTGGAATTTTATATTAATGTACTAAATAATATTTTCGTACCCTACTCCAAAAAAATCTTGAAACCCCTTCAAACATTATTTCTATAATTTAACCAAATATCACAAAAACATAAACATGAATCTAACTGACTAATTAAAGTGATTTAAACGTATCAAAGTATTATTCAAAAACCACCTTTTTTTTTTATTAAAATCATTAATTCCTTGCAAAATACTTTATGCTAATATTGTCTTACATGTGAAAGAGGGTTAAAATGTAGTGTGCCCTAGTTGAAGTGGTCCAGTGTAATCAAAGCTAAAATGCAATAGGGGGGATGGAAGTGGTCCAATGTATCACAAGCTAAAAATGCAATAGAGGGTGGAAGTGGTCCAATGTAATCAAAGCTAAAAATGCAATAGAGGGGATGGAGGGTAGGACTCTATATTGGTGGCACTAATTTGTCAACCGAAGTTTTAAACTCAGATATGGACCCCTCTTACAATTATGCATGGGACAATCTTTTCCTTTTAGCAAACAAAACCATGGCAGTAGTCCACAGGGTCTAGATGTAAACTTAATGACAATTACTTGAAGTATATTTTTGCCATGAAAGGTCGACAATAGCTATCATAATTGGTTTATAATTCATTTTTCCAGCCGGTATGATTTTAATAGTGGATTGGGTTAGGTAGAGAAAGTTCACAAATTTATAATTATTGAGTGTAGCAGTTTTGATAGGCTAAATTAATATTTTACACCATGTATCTTTTTCACATCCAATATCATAGAAAGGAACCGGTACCCTTGCATTACCAATATAGTACATGGTGAAACCAACATATTTCCCTTTGTGGGCTATTGGTCCCAACGATTAACCAATGGTCTTATATTGGGATCAGATAGTAGTCACGTTTTACCAAATATAGTACTAGTACCAGTGTCCACCCAATGGTCCTTACCCCTCTTTAAATGGTCCCTACTCCTTACTCCATTGTGACCCAAACCGATCCTACCATTTGTTGGAGTGTTTAGTCGACAAAATACTCACTCATAAATCATTACTCATTAATCTAATTCGAAGGTCTTTCATATTGACTCCCAGTTATGGTGCCATAGTGGCTAAGCACGCCCGGTAGCCTTCTCTAAAGGCAGAAACTAGGTTCGAATACTGACATCCACGAACATGGGTAATTTCAGTCTGATCGCTTGTAGATGGTTAATTTACATTTATATCCATTCAGCTAAAGGACAATTTCCCGTTTAATGTGGGTCATTCTCTCCTATCTGCTTGAGAGTAGAATTAGAATTATATTGTGATTCATATCGTTCTTTAAAGTCACTCTTAAAAGATCTCGACATATAAAGACATGTATTTGTACATGTAACATCAAAAAAAAAAAAAGATATTTTATATTGGGTTGAAATTCCATTTGGTTTGGTTAGTCAACTCGGAAATGTTAAGATCTATTAAATTTTCTCAAAGGAATAAATATTTTTACATATTTTGATAATGAATAAAAAAAGATTTTTTTATAGCCATAGAAGGGAAAAAAAAAACAGCTTATCCAAATACTTTTGCCGAGCCCCTGGCAACTCTGATTTGGTTAGGATATTATTACTGAAGTTTAATTTTTGTAATGAAAGGTTGACAATTTTAATAGTGTCTGTAACACACTCACCCTTTTTAGAAAGGCATAGTGGAATTCACATTAATAAAAATTTTAATAATTTTTAAAATGTTTACTAATGCAAATTTAACTGAATATTTTTTATAACTATCAAACTCATAAGTCAACTCCTAATGAGAGGCGGGTCTGGGTATCTACAGGAGAAACCTTTTTGTTGGTGGGTTCCAACATATTTGTGACTTAAATCTTACAAAGTCATATAAAAGAGGAATTTTAAAGAGAAAAAAAAAAAAAAAAAAAAAAAAACCTTTGACTTTAATTTATGTAGAAGCAAATTCTAACGTGAGACAAGGAATTGGGTGGGTTTCACCCAACAATGGAAAGTGATCATTATAACCTACTGCCTCTTGGAGCCAATCATATCTGTGAGCATATTTTTTGATTTATTCTAGTGTCACATTAATTGCGAGTGACAAACTTGTCAATAGCTACCAAAGGATAGTAATTCCCATGCTTTACACGACCATCTACCGAAACATATAATAAGAGAACTGAAGGAAAAATATACAAATATAGACACAAAAAAAAAAAAAAAAAGGAAAAACACAATGCTTGTACACACAAACAATCACATTTAAAGGCATCAGAATAGTACAATTTCGACGGATGCATCATTTGTTAGGAAAATTCGTCTCCCAAAATCTCTTCTTAAAAAAACTTGTCTCTGCAAAAAATATCAGAAATAATAGATAAATAACATAAAAAATAATACAATCACCATAACACAAGAATTTACGTGAACAACTCCAAACACTGAGAAAAACCTCAGAAAGAAATTCACTATGTGAAAATTTATTACAATCACATAGACTAATTCTCTTACATCTCCACAACCCCAATACCACCCACACTCTCCAAAACTATATCAACCACACATTTCTACACTCTAAAGTAATAAAAACAAGAAAGGAATTTAAATAGAGCAAAAAACAATATTTAAAAGTGTCTGTTGACTAGGACGATTTGAAACCAAAACTTTGAGCTCCTTTTATAGCCTTCAAAACTCATTCTCCCTTGTTTTGTTTTAGATATGAGATTGACTCTAGTTTTATTTTTGTTTTTTATTTCCACTGTGGGATTGACTCCACCTTTATTTTTGTAAACTTCCTAACAAACTTCACCTTGGCAAATAAAAGAAATATTTGCTGCACTACGATGCAATCATTGTCTATACCAACAATCATAATTCTCAACCCAGAAAACTCTCATACTCCACCATAAAAGAGTACACTCACTTAAAATTTACCACATTGCAGAATCTCACTTCGGACATGTCAAAAAACCTATTGAAAATTTATGGTGTAACTTCCACATTTGGCCTTACCGGAAGTTTATCAGCCATCGACATGCATTCCACCATACATATTGCATCAATGTCAAACCATGCCCGTATGTAATTATGGATCCGCTAACAATACTCCTCTTCCATGGCAATGCGGACATACCATGAGGATGCACTTCTCACTTCTTAAGGAAATCTCTTTCTCTCATGAAGAAGACACTGTTAGCTTCTACCTTGGAGCTTTTACCGAACCCGCTCCACCTTGACAATTTTTCTTGACGTGCCCAGATTGTCCACACCCCCAGCAAATTATATTCTTCCCAGAGTTCTTCTTCTAGTAGCTCCCACTTCTAGTTACCATATTGTGTTTGTTGATGAAGTGCGATCTCACTTTTCAGCTTTCTCTCCTCAGAAAGGAGTTTACCGGTAACTTCTACAAATTTCAGAATCTCATTCACATACATCAAAATAGGTTTCATGTACTTATAAGAAGGTGGAAGAGATAAGATGAGTCTTATTGTTTTATCCTCATCTTCAATTTTAACTCCAATAGCCTCCAATTCAGAAACAATATCATTGAGAACACTCACGTGATTTGAGATTTTTATACTTTCATCCATACACCGAGTATGAAACTGTTTTTTTAGGTACAACCGATTTGAGATGCCCTTTGTCTGATACAACTCTTCAAGCTTCTTAAGGAGTTCCTTGGCTGTTAATATTCCATGCACATTTGCAAGAACATTCTTGACCAAACACAGACGAATTACATTTGTGGCTCTCAATCTAGGTCTTCCCAATCTTCATTGCTCATATTAGGCCTTACCAGATCTTTATCTTCGCTGGAATCTTCGTTAAGAACAGAACTTGGTTTCTTCTCTAACTCCTTGTGTAACTCAGATTTTATCAGCACATCTTTGACTTGTACTTGCCACAAGCTGAAATTGATCTTTTCATGAAATTTCTCCACATCAAACCTCATAGGGCTTGAAAACTTGACATAACTATATATTGGAATAGTGCACTTATAGTTCGTGAACAATATACCAGGTAAATTCCCAACAAAGAGAGGTCGATCACAATGGACACAGTTAAATATCAAGTCTTTCCTAGCCAGAACCTTTCCCTCAGCATGCACTTTCACACAACCACACTTATTCAACCAACTAAGAACAATTTTTTTCTCATGTGGAAGATCAGACAATGCTGCAACCACAGAGTATATTAAGAATTTTCTAAAACATTTGATACTTTACCAATCAAGCAACCAGACTCTGATACCACTTATTTCGCCTCCCAAAAACCTCTTCTTAAAAAACTTGTCTCCTATAAGAATATCAGAAATAATAGAGAAATAAAATAGAAAATAATAACAATCACTATAACACAAGAATTTATATAAAAAACTCTAAAACAGGAGAAAAAATCACGGCCCTTAGAAAGAAATTCACTATGTGAAAAATTGTTACAATCACATAGACTATTCTCTTACATCCTACGACCCCAATACACCCACACTTCTCCAAAGCATGCAATCAACTCACACATTTCCTACACTCTAAAATAATAAGAACAATAAAGAAATTTAAGTATGAGTAAAAAACAATGTTTAAAGTGTCTTTGACTGGGGTGATTTGAAACCAAAACTTTGAGCTCTCTTTTATAGCCTTCAAAACTCATTCTTCCTTGTTTTGTTTTAGATATGAGATTGGCTCCACTTTTAGTTTTGCTTTTTGTTTTTAATGTGGAATTGACTCAACTTTTATTTTTGTCAATTTCCTAACAAACTTTACCTCGGCAAAATAAAAGAAACATTTTTATTTTCTCCTCTAATAAGAAGGTTAATTGGATTAGGTGTTAACCTCTACAAGTTCATCTCTTTTGGGTGAAATGAGCACCTTTATGGCCTATGTGTGAGTGAATTTGGAATATGCTTTTAGTTTGGTAATAAGCATTTCAGCATTTTTTTAAAAAATTTTGATTTTTTATTTAATTAATTTTTTATCGTATTTTCATTTTTGCTCCTAAAGTTAAATGATTAACCATGTCAACCCTGATGGAATCTATGACCATCATAAGTATTGTTATCATTTTATAAATCTCAAGAGGATATTTTGTCTGTTTATATTAACGTCAAGTAGTAATTCAGATAAAAATGAAATCACGGATGATAAAAATTATATATTTTTCATACGTCAGAGGGTTTTATGGGATTTTCCCTTAAATCAATCAAGCAAATCGGGTTGGTAAGGTAGATTAGGCTTGTTTTCATTTTTTTTTTTTTGAATTGGCTTTCATTAAAAAAGAACAAGTATACAAGCAGCATAAAGATACGGGGGTGGACTTGAAGACGGAAGAGGCGATATATATATTATATATATATGTATATACATTATTAAGTTTGCAAAGTGAATCAATTATCAAATTTGATATTTCGTCCGTTTGGTTGGTCATAGTGTCACCGCTTTTGGAACCGCCGTTACACAATGCCTTATTTTTCTTAAAAAAATTTAAAAAAAGCAATGATTTTGATGGCGAGAAGCATCGAACCTCTATTCCACCGCAAAAGGTGCAATCCTCAAGCCACCGGTCCCTTTCTTGATAATGGTCACGTTCGCTTCAAAATCTATATATTAGAGTTTACCTGGTATATTATTTTTCCAAAAACCTGAGAAAAAACTATGATTTTGATGAGGAGGAAGATGAGACCCCTACAGTACCAAACAAGGTGCGAACTTTAAGCCAACCAGTTCCTTTCTATGATAATGAACATAATCACTTCGAAATTTATATATCACAATTATTTATACATTATTTTTCTTAAAAAAAATGAGAAGAAGCAGTGATTTTAGATGGGAGGTGGATTTTTGATGTGAAAATGACACACTGGTACGACAATATAATGCACACCTCCAATATAATGCCAGCCAGGAGGATTTTTTTATGTGAAAATGACACACTGGTGTGAAAATAATAAATATTCGTTTGAGTATACTAGGTTTTCATGACTTTTTTCAATGCCACCTAACTCAGCGCTTGCTGTCTCCATCCATCCCTATTATTTATATCCAAACTCATTCTTGGTGATTACTCACCTGCTCTCTCATTTACCACCTGAACAATTGTGGACTCTATTTTTAGCGAGAAACTATGTAATAGGTAAGGGCCAAAACGTGCTACTACTGAGTGTAAAGAAACCCAATACACCTTACAATTTTTTCTTTTTTTTTTTTTTTTTTTCAAATTAAATCATAAGATTTAAAATAAATAAATATTATTCATTATTCATACCACGCTAACACGCTGGCCTGATACAAAACGAGAAACTCATTATATGCACACAAGACTTTCTCAACTGTTCAACATGGATATTCAGTGAGTATGGTGGTGTCATCTGTGTCTATATGTTGGTATTGTGAATCTAAATCTTAGAGTCATGTCAATATGGTGCACTTTATAAGAAGTATATATTTCAAATTTATTATGTAGAAACCAGAAAATTATTGTATATTTATGGGATCCAAATTCGTTAAATTAAAGATGGATTGAAAAACGATTCCAAATGGTACTTTATAACTTACATTTTTTTTTTTTTAACTGGTGATATAAAAATCTTGCAAGTAGAAAGAGCATGAATAATGAAGGCTTGAAATGTGCAAACTGATCACATTTTGGATGCTCAACAAAAGGGAGAGATTAATGAGAATAATGTTCTTTACATTGTTGAGAACATCAATGTTGTAGTGAGTTTACTATTGTACCCAGATGTCAACATTTAATTTTGTCATTAATTTGAGTAACCATAGGTATTTTAGTCCTTTTCTTAAAGTGCTGAACTTTGTTTGGAAGATAGATGATTACCACTTTTGGGATTCTTTTCACTGAAATTAATTAATTAATTTATAAGCCACAGCCAACATATGTTATTTTTTTTCCTCTAAAATGTTGCTTATAATTTCTCAATTTTATTTCCACTTGCAGGATTGATATTTGGCAATCCATAAATTTTGCCTTGTTGTGTCGGTTTTTTTTTTTTTTTTTTTTTATTTCAAATTTTGTTTTTGTTGTATATTCCAATTTGAAGATCTCTTATATTGGGTTGAAATTTCATTTGTTTGGTTTATATCAAGCCCGAAAATATTAAGACATATTAAATTGTCTTGAAGGAATACATATTTTCACATATTTGAATTTTTTTTTTTTTTTTTGAAAATTCACATATGTGAATCGATAACGAATGAAATAGAGTTTTTTTATAGTCATAGAAGGATAGAAAAGGTTTATCCAGCTACTATGCTGGGCCTGACATTTCTGATTTGGTTAGGATAGATTCAATGAAGTTTAATTTTTGCCATGAAAGGTTGACTATTTTAATAGTGTTGGTAATACACTCACCCTTTTTAGAAAGACAATAATGCCTTCACATTAATAAAAATTTTAATGAAAAATAAATATAATAATGTTATTTATTTATTAATGCAAATTTAAATGAATATTTTTTCGACTATCAAACTCATATTTAAGAGGTTGTAAGCTTAAGTAATCCTCCTCCACAATCCAATTATAATAGTTAAAAAAAAAACAAAACAAAATGTATATAATTGATTATATAAAAACCCGCCCACCCGCTTCAAATGGATCAGGATCACACTAATTTGGAGCGAATAAGGTATTTTTATCTATCCCTATTTGGCATCCTAGTCACTCTAATTAAAACCTCCATTTAATAATCTCTCCTAACCACTATTAATGTAAACAACCAAACATTTTATATACTCAAAAACCATACAATTAAAATAGTGAAACTACTCTAAATTATCACTGTCGTACACTTGTGGGGCACTATCATTTGCATAACAAGAAAATTTCAATTTAGACCTTAATGTTTAGCAAAACTATTACTTTTTATTCATTTATACATTTTGAATATTCATCATTCCTACCGTTTTAGAAATTTATTAATCTCGTCTCTTTGTCAGTGATCGTTAATCAAACTTAACGGTTTGAAGGATATTTCCGTCTTTTTATTTCACTAACCATTTGAAATGAATAAAAAGTAAAACTTGAATTTCCACAATCCATCCATCATGTGCATGGTGGAGATTTAGTCGAGAAAAATTAAATAAAAGTAAACTAAAATTAAAATAATAAAAATAAGAAAACAAGATTCTTTTATTATTTAATATTAAAATGTTAAATTAAAAATTAAAATAAAAATCCTTTTGCCATCACCATCCGTTTCGGTTGCATTTGTTTTTAGAATTAAATTAAAAAAAAATTTGAAAAAGAAAAAAAAATTGAAGAAATTGAAAAAAAGAACAACCGATAAATGGCCACCAAAAAACCTTTAATCTTTAACGAGGATGGACACTGGCGCTCAGTCCCATCTTCAAGTTGGAGAAGGTCGCTGTCACCACCGGCGAAGAGGACGATGACGCCATCCTCAATCTCCTCTCCTTCGACGCGATCTCCCCTTCCTCCTCCGCTCCTCTTTCGTCGACTACCTCCTTCGATAATCTCTTGGTTTCCGCGTTTATTTTTAGTTTGTGTTTGGTTTTCTGTGTTTATGTTTGGGTTTTGTGTTTGTAGATGACGAAGATGGTTTTTGGTGTTTGGTTGGTGTGTACATTTGGGTTTTGCAACTTTAATTTTTTTGATTTTTTGTTTTCTGAATTGTTTGTTGATGGATGAGATGGTTTAACGTTTTAGAGTTGTTTTCTGGGCTGATGGAAAAAAAATAGAAGATCTTCAATGTTTGAAGATCTGGGAAACATTCCCAGATCTTTAAACATTGAAGATCTTTCATTTTTTTTGGTTTGTTTATTGTTATTATTATTATTATTATTTTTTTGCAACTTTAATTATTTTGATTTTGTTGCCTTTTGAATTTGATTTGTTAATGTATGAGATGAGGTGTGTGTGTGGAGATGGAGTTGAAGATCTGGTTGTTGAAACCCAGATCTTCAACTGTTGAAGGTTTGGGCTCCAACTCAGATCTTCACCCCCTTTTTTTTTATATTTTTTTCAAAAAATTTTAATAATTTCAATAATTTATTTTTTATTTTTTAATTTATTAAAATAAAAATAAAATAATTAAAGGTATTTTGATTTATATATATTATATTATGTGACGATTGACTTCTAATTTTTTTATCAAAATAATTAAATTGATGAATTTTTAAAATAATAGAGATGATAAATTTTAAAACGTTAAAGATGATAGAGGTTTTAAATATATAAATAAGTAAAAATATAATATTTTACTAAACAACGGGAACCAAATTAAAATTTTCTCTTGCATAACTCACGAGTTACTCCTACCACTTACTATCCTAGCGGTTGAATGTACCTTTGAATTTTGAGCAAAAGTTGGCTACACTTTCCCACTCAACCAACTTTTTTTGGCCGCACGTAACTATATAGTTTGATGTTAATATTGACTTTTAGTATCTGAGTTTTCTATTCAAATTCCAACAGCTTTCTATTTAAATTAAAAATAATATTAATTCTTAATGTTATTATCTAATTAATTTCGAAAACATATTATTATTTATCGATTTTCGAAGTTCTAACTTTTCAGTAATGAGTGTAATATAATATATATTAGTGAGATTACTTAGATTCCTCAAATAAAATGTTTAATAGTAGAATATCTATCATTTTTATTAATTTAACATAATTGAAAAAAGGTTATAATTAGCACATATTTATAGTAATTTCGAAACTAGTGTGTAAATATAAAAATATATATATGTAAAAGGTCTTTAATGTAAGTTTCTAATGTTACTTTGAAAACATAATTAAATGTTATTTTGTATTTAATCTGTATAGTAATAAACTTAATGACATGATTTATTGAATAATAATTACTTTTGACATTCTTTTCGTGTACATTTTGGATTAACTTGTTAATGAAATTGTAGGGAAGTAGGTTCATCGCCATGCCATCTAGCATTCGAAGTGAGGTTGAAGATAGCAAGAGGAGTAGCTTTAGGACTCTCCTACATTCACGAGAAAAAGCACGTGCATGGCAATATCAAGCCAACCAATATCCTTTTAAAGTCAGGTATGATCCTCTTACAACTGTACACTGGGACAATCTTTTCTTTTTAAAAAACAAAACCAAGGACAATAGTCCACAGGGTTTGGATGTGAAGCTTAATGACATTGCTTGAAGTTCAATTCACGAATTTCATTTTTATTTTTAATTGCTTTATGACATTGCTCAGTGACATCAATAATTCACATATCTACTTGCAACATAAAGTCAATGATAAAGTTTAAAAACCGAAAAATGAAGTGAGTGTTCCATTGACACACCTTTAAAGTTGTACCAGTCATTGCTTTCCAGTAAGGATTGTGATATATACAAAGAATCAATTCCAAGCTCAATTTTCCACCATTGCTTTATGTAACTTTTTCTTTTTTTTTTTTTCCTTTATCTTTCTTCTTCAAGATCTTTTATTTTTGAGTGGGTAACATTTAGCATTGCTAGCTCCCGTTTCCCATTTCAATATTTCGTTTAATTATTGAAGTTCTATAAACATATCTTTGCTTTTCTCTTATCTTTCATTTGTGTGTATCAATGGTCCACCATTCTTTCTCAAAAAAATAAAATGGTCCACCATTCCACTAACCTTTTTCCTTTTTACATAAATTGAATTACAATGTTTGAAACAATACACTGTCTTTGACGTGTATTCTTTGATTTTCTTTCAAAACTCATTTTGTCGCTCTTTCACAACTCTGCTTCACGACTACGAAGATTTCACTCCAAGCTACATGACTTGTCACACTCAACATTTCACATCTTATACCATCTCCTCAATTTTTATTTACTACCAAGCCCCACATTATCTCAATTTTGCACCATTTCCTTTTATTATATCAATTCAATTCACTCTGTCTCTCTCCATTTCCCCACGTAGAAAAAGAGAGACAATGGCTATGTGTACCTACTTTTTTTTTCTTTGAAAGAATATGTCTACCTACTTTCATCATTTAAACTGAGTGAAGAAATTGACAGATACTATAATGATTAAAAAGTTTTGAAAACTCTCTGAGAAGTGGGAACTTAGGACATCACATGCACTGATGTGTTGTGTCCCACCACTCGTTTTGTCTTCAACTATAAAGAATATATATATATATAGTGCACAACAGTATTATAACATAAATCCAAAGATGTTTTCACTTGAACAATCATCTCCACTATACTTCACTGATTTTTCCAACTGCTGAGCCAATACTACTTTTCGCCATATCCTAGCTGGATTGATTGGCATCCACTATCGAACAATAATGGTCCACAAAGAATGAGAAAAGTTTTCAATAAATAATGCCATCCAGATCACCATCACCAGGTCATCAAACCCTTCTCACATTTCCGTTAACAGCATCACCAGGTCCACCACCATCATGAAATTCCATAAGTAGAAGGTAACAGGGTCATTACGTTTCAAGATCACCATCAGCAGGTCCACCACCCCCACTTTATCTATTCCTCTTTCCACTACCAACCCCTTCTCACGTTTCCATAAACACCACCCACCTCTCACTCTCTAAATCACACACGCTTACCCCTCATACCTCACGATGAAGAAAACATCATCAGAAAATATCCCACAAATTTTTTCTCGTTTTCCCACTTGCACTTACTAAAAGCAGAGATAAAGTGTCCCTTGCATCGTTATTTACCTCCATTTACAATACGCGTTCTCCTATCAAAGTGGTTTTCCAATACCACAAATTAAACCCTCCTACACGTTATCAACCTGCCTTATATATATATATAACACTAAGAGCCTATGAGGAAGCTGAGGCAAACATACATAAGAGTCATTTTTTGAGGAGAGAGGGCTGCATAAAATCTTGCCACTAACCCAATTCCCCTCGCTCTATGTCCTTCACGTTTCAATGGCTTGCTAAGCTTGTATTTGTGACGTGTCTTCTTTCTTTTTCATTTTAATAATCACCCACTGTCACTCTTGGTTTCTTTATCCTGCTTTCTTGCTTTCCACTATGTTGACTTTTCTTTACAATTTGTTGCTTTTGCTTTGTCTAGTCTCTCTCACAATTGCCTTTTTGTTTTTTGTTTTTTAAATCAATTCAAAGCCCATTTTAATTGATTAGTGACACCGGGCCCACAAAACTTTACGTTTTTGTTTTTATCGGAATCACTTAAACCAATTTCGATTCACTTAAAATTTACACATCAATCTATCGCTTGGTCTATTTAGATTCCAGTTTAGTATGCGGGCCTTAGTCAAATGTAAGGTTCTCAAAAACAACGTGTATGTAGTCACTGATTAATACCTTTTGAGAGAATGAATTCACATGAACTTAAAACTGTTTGATCGTCTATATAAAACTGGTCCGTGCATTGACATACCAGCTTTCATTTCTCTGTTTAATTATATATATAACTGTTTGATCGTATATATGCATGTGATTTAACATAAATCACATGCATGTAGTTGCAGAAGCATGCATTTAAGATTATCAGCAGTTGCCAACTACTTACTTGTGTGAAAATAAAAAGACAGAGGAGTGTGAAAATGAGAGAAATTGGGAGTGTGAAAATGGGAGCTTGTTTTGTTTTTAAACCATAACAATTGAGTTCTTTTGCTTTTGCCAAAAATAGCAACATTGATCATAAAACAACACTCAAACCAGTGACCAGTCTCTCTCCACACCATATTCTCAACTTAACTGCACCCATGTTAGTTATGATCAAAGAGTAGGTATAACTAATTAATACTAATGATATAAGTCAAATTTAAGATAATTAATTGCAAATGCGTGTAAACGTAAAAAATTTCTTGCTTGCCTACTATCCCAAAGCCAAAATCAAACATGCTTCCAATCATGGAATGAAACTTTCAATCAACTTTCTTTTTTCATTTTGCAATAAGAGGAAATGTTCTCTGACTTGTACAATTTCTAAGTCCCTTTATATTACCACAACTACCTCAATTACATGTCCTCACGTATCAACTGCAGAACCCCACCGATCATATACGAAAATGGGTAGCTTGAAAGGGCATTTACACCAACTACTTGTCTGCAAGGCGATAAAATTTATGGCTAATTAAATTGAATAGACGTGCATATTTGATTATGTGATAAAAAAATAAAAAAAGAAAAAAAAGAAAAAGAAAAAAAAACAAAGCATATTTATGATACACACTCTGCCAAGAGAGAAAGAACCAGAGCAGGAGAGAAGAAAAACACTGGTTTTTACTTTGTATTTATATGAAGGAGGAGTTTTATTCAATTCAAGTGTATAGAGAAAATATTACTTACAAAATGATACCCAATAGAATATGGTTTTTTTTTGGGTACAAATTTTAAAATGTATATGATAGGATTTTGAATTCTCAACATTTAGCAAATAGACAGGCGTTCCGCACCTGTATTGATAGGTACCATGCTCGAAAGTTTATAAGTTCTATTAAGTGAAAAAAGAAAGAACTCAAAACTTTTTTTTGTTAAGGTTTTTAGTGGAAGAGAGAGATGAAACTATTTAGAAAGGGGAGAGAAATTAAGTAGTTAATAGTAGAGAGAAAAGTAGAGAAATGAAGAGGGGAAAAGAAAGTTGAGAGAAAATTGGTTATTTTGGGCAAACTGGTGTTTTTGTGCAATCAAGTCTTTATTCTCTCTTCCACTCACGCATTAAAAGTCAGGTTGGGTGGGATTTTTGTTAACTTTAAATTTTTGTGATGGATGAAAAATAATCTGTTTAGTTTCATTAATTTCTAATAAAATTAGATTTGATAGATTTTTATAAGCAAGAGTGAAAAGCTTTATTTTAATGCTACTATATATTATGATTTGTTAATGCAAGTTTCAAATGTTACTTTGAAAACATAACTAAATGTTATTTTGTATTTAATTTGTGTAATAATAAACTCAATGACATGACTTATCGAACGATAATTACTTCTTACCTTCTTTTCCTGTACATTTTGGATTAAGGTGTTAATGAAATTGCAGGGAAAGCAGGTTCATCACCATGCCATCTAGCATTCCAAGTGACATTGAAGATAGCAAGAGGAGTAGCTCGAGGACTCTCCTGCATTCACGCGAAAAAGCACGTGCATGCATGGCAATATCAAGCCAACCAACGTCCTTCTAAATTCGGATATAGACCCCTCTCACAACTGTGACGGGGACAATCTTTTCTTTTTTAAGAAAAAACCCATGGGCAGTAGTCCACAGGGTTTAGATGTAAAACTTAATGACATTACCTGAAGTTTAATTTTTGCCATGAAAGGTTGACAATGGCTATCATCATTTGGTTTATAATTTATATTTCCAGCTGGTATGATTTTAATAGTGGATTGGGTTATGTAGAGAAAGTTCATGAATTTATAACCATTGGAGTATATGAGATTGGTAGGCTAATTTTATATTTTCACACCATTATGTCATTCTCACGTCAGAAATTATAAAAAGGATCTGGTACCGTTTCATTACCAATATAATACACGGTGAAACCAAAATAGTCTCCCTTTGTGGGCTAATGGTCCCAATCCATTACTAAGTGCTCTTGTATTATTGTCACTCACATTTTACCCAATATAGTACTAGTACCATCGTCCAGCTAGTGGTCCCTAGCCCTATTCAAATGATCATTGTCCTTTTGTGTGACAAAATACCCACTCATACTTCATTACTCATCAGTCCATCATTGACCGAAATGGTCCCACCACTTGTTTTGGGTGTGTGGTAGAAAATTACTTGCTCATAAGTCATTACATATTAAACCAATTTGAAGATATTTTATATTAGGTTAATATTCCATTTATTCCGAAAATATTAAGATATGTAAAATTGTCTTAAAGAAATAAATATTTTCACATGTTTGATAAAGTACGGAAAAGGGATTTTTTATAGTCATAGAAGGGAAGAAAAAGCTTTATCCAGCTACTGTTGCTAGGCCTGGTACTTCTGATTTGGTTGGGATATTATTGCTTGGTGTTTAATTTTTGCAATGAAAGGTTGGCAATTTAATAGCGTCCATAATACACTAACCCTTTTTCATTAATAAAAATTTTAATGAAATATAAATATAAGGGAGAAATCTAAAAAACCCCCTGAAAACGAAAATAATCAATTTACCCCATCTTTTAAAAATATTAGCCAAAAAACCCCCTACCGTATGCCAAAGGCGGTTTCCATCCAGATTTTTAGTGGTTTTATGGTAAAAACATTAAAAGTCCAAAATACCCTTGTGAATTTGAAAAAAAATTAAAAATTTAAATAAAAGCTAAATAATTTAAATTTAAATAAAAAATTAATTAATTAAATTTAAATGAAATTTAAATAAAAAAATCCAATCCCAGATTGGATCTCCACCGTCCATCAATTACCATGGACGGTGGAGATCTAATCTGGATTGGATCTCCACCGAATGTCTTAACGCCAACATTTTCCAGTTCAATCTCTACTTCAACTTCAACTTCAATCACCAGTTCAACTTCAACATCAAACACACTATCATCATCATCAACAACACACAAAGAAATCGATCAAGAACAAACACAAATAAAATACAAAATCGATCAAGAACAAACACAAATAAAAAAACCCATTCAAAAAAATAATCAAAAGGAGGTGAATCAGAAGGTTGATGATTGCATTACATCATAACACACATAAAAAAAAAAAAAAAAAAAAAGTGCCCAGATCCACTCCGATCTCTACCTCCGCACCGCCACACCACTTGACACAACGGCACATGGCTTCATTCCTCGCCGTCCTCTCCATCTCTTCCACGAATCGGACTTGGCAACGGCGTAAAAGGAGGGCAACGAAGTGCCCAGATCCACCTCCGTACATCCACTCCGATCTCTACCTCCGCACCGCCACACCACTTGACGCAATGGCACATGGCTCCGTTCCTCGCCGTCCTCTCCATCTCCTCCACGAAATCGGACTCGGCAACGACGTAAAAGGAGGGCGACGACGATGGGTTTAGGTTTTTGAATGGTAATGGTGGTTAGGTTAGATGAGAGAGAGAGTAATGGTATAGAGAGAGAGAGAGAAAGAGTAATGGTGATGGGTGGTGATGGGAGGTGATGAGCGATGACAGGTTCGTGATAGGAGGTGATGCGGTGTTGTCAGTTGTCTTCTTCCAATTTCGTTTTTATTTATTTTCCTTTTTTATTTAATTAAAATTTTAGTAAATGGTTTCTAGCTGTCATCCGTCTGTATCATCGAGACCAAATGACGTTTTTACCCTCAAAACTAACGAATCCGTTGTTTTATTGACAAATTCACTATTCTATTTAACGGTTGGATTATTTTGGCTATTATTTTTAAAACCAGGGGTGGTTTGATATTATTTTCATTTTTAAGGGGTAAATTAATAATATCCCTAAATATAATTATGTTATTTATATATCATTGCAAATTTTAAATGAACATTTTTTCAACAATCAAAATCATAAGTCAAATTCCAATGGATGAGGGAGGGACCCACAAAAGGAATTGTTTTATTGGTGTATCCCAACACAAGAATGCATGTTCTTTATAACTTATAAGGGTGACGATTTGAATTACAGTATAATGGATCGATATGAATTTATTAAAAATAAATAGATTTGGGTTTGATATGAATGAATTCGTGTCATAATCGTATCAACTTGCTTAATTAATTTATTAAATAAATTAAATTGGATTACTTAAATAAATCGGGTAGGCACCATGGATTACTTAAATAAATCGGGTAGGCACTATTACCAGAAGTAAAATTATAATATTAATATATTATAGAGGTAAGTATGTAATTATTCATTTATATATATACATATATATATATATATATATAAACATTTAACTGAACCCATCTCTTTGTTTTGATCGGCAGCCACCACCCACACCTTATTCCTCTCTCACGATGCCCATATCCTCTTGTATACATAATCCACCTTCTCCACCACTATATCCTCCCTCACGACGCCCAACACCGTATCCACCGCCATATCCACCTCTTGAATATCTAAAAAAATAGCAAGGAAATAACAACGCAAATCAAATCGTCCCCTTTACACCACAGTCTAGACCAGATCAGCAGCCACCACATCCCCTGCACCACACTCCAGACCAGATTGGCAGGCACCACGTCCCCTACACCACACTCCAGACCAGATCGGTATCTCATTGTTGCTTGTTGTTTGCTTTTCAGGTTTGTTTGTGGGTTTTATGTTAAATATTGAGGTTTAAAGTCGTGTTTTGTTTTTTGAAAATAGAGTAGGCAGTGAAAAAACCCAGAGCTTGGTCTCGTCATCAATAGGTATGCGTTTCCTCTGCAGACTTGGTCTTTGTTTTTCTCTTTGTTGTTTGTTGTTTTTCTTTGTTCTGTTTGTAGGTATTTAATAATGTATGAAAAAGAGATTTTTTATAATCATAGAAGGGAAGAAAGCTTTAACCAGCTATTTTTGCTGGGCCTGGCACTTCTGATTTGGTTGGGATATTATTGCTTGGTGTTTAATTTTTGCAATGAAAGGTTGACAATTTTAATAGTGTCTATAATACACTCATCCTTTTTCATAATAAAAATTTTAATGAAATATAATATATATTATTGTAAATTTTAAATGAATATTTTTTTAACTATCAAACTCATGAGTCAAACTCCAATGGAAGAGGGAGGGAGGGACCGACAAGAGAAACTGTTTTGTTGGTGGAGTCCAACACAACCATGCGTGTTCTTTATGATTCATGTCCTACAAAGCGCTAGAAAAGAGGAATTTTTTTTTTAAAAAAAAAAAACCAAAATTACTCTAGTTTAGGTGGGTGGGTTTTACCTAAAATGGAAAGTGATGATTACAAACCTATTGAGTCGCAAAGGCCACTCAAAGGCAATCATATCTGGCGCGCATATTTTTTGCTACGCGCAAAAGGACAAATATTATTAGACTTCAAACCTTGAAAATGAGGCGTTGAAATAAGGACTCTCTCATTGGCACAAAAATTATTAGACTTCAAATGCCTTGCAAATATACAGTTGTTGGTTTCTAAATCATAGTAAAACAGGCGTGTCATTATTGCATCCACTAAATAATATGATTCAAAGCAAATCGGTCATTAATTTCTGCATGCTCATGAAATAGTTCATGAAGATATGGATTAACTCAAAAAAAAAAAAAAAAAAAAAATCTGGGGTCCCATCCTCCATGGTCCTTTAATTAAAGTCTATATATGCTTTGTCTCTAATTTCCATTTTTGTAAAATGTAAATTGCGAGATTATCAAATAATGATCCTTGAACAGATAGATACCACTTCATGTGTATCCACTTCCACGTGTCCCGTGTTTTGGAATCTGTACTTTACTTACCACTGGTCTTTGAAATCAGAAAAATCAGACAAGTGAACCGGTACACTCACGGCTGCTTTTCATCCATCCAACAATCCTTTAAAACTATAAATATTTAATTTGATCTAAGGGAACATAATAACTCATTAATCAAACTTTAAAATAAACATATTTTTATGACATACATGTTACTAAATCCTGAGACTTTAAGGGCGGTACCAAATTTTATTGTCCACAAACCACAATCATGTCTACTTACTTTAGTATTTTAATTTTAATTTTATTGTGTTGGCACTGGCTTCAGATCTCCTCAGGTCTCTAGCTACTTATGTTAGATTTCATGATGAAGCTAACAAGGTGTGATCTCTCCCTTACTATTTTGTATTGTCTTTATTTATTTCCTTACATCTTTGGATGCTTGTTTGAGCATTTGTGGATATTATTTAGAGGAACCATTAAGGACGATGTTTAGAATAGGTTTGAGGGTAAGGGCTGAAATTTTTTAATTAAAATTAATTTCATGATTTATACTTGAACATTTATACATATGTTTTTGTGTTGTTTTCTTGGGCATTATCCATAAACTTTGAGAAGTTGAATGAAGTGATGACTTTTGATTTCTAGTACTTGGTATCATCCTTGATTTAGAGAATTATCATGCTATGTGTTTATATATGTTTTGGCTGTTGACAAGTGTGAAAGAAGAAGTTTAATAGGTGATATAGATTGAATCATTGGAAGTTGACATGTCAAAGAATTTTGTTTATCCAAGTGAGTTTTTGAGCCTATATTTTTCTTGGAGAGAACCCATGTTGTGCCCTTTAATGGTTGTACAGCTTCATTGTTGATATTTACTTTTTATGATCTCTATAATTTAATTTTGCTTTTGTCAACCTTCACTTAAAAAAAAAAAAAAGAAAAAAAAATGTTACTACATTTGAAAGTTCATTGAATTAGTGTACATGAATGATTATTTTGATCTCTTGAAGATGATAGTTAGGTCATGTTTGTATCATTTGAGCCTTTCCAACCTACCCGATATCACATATTTTCATTTTTCCCTTGTTAGCCATTTTGGGCTTTTAATGAGACCATTTTTTCTTGGTAGCCAAACATCCACCTTACACCAAATTTGGAGTCATTTTCCGAAACTTTACAAGTTTTCCATACCTATCAATATATGAGAAAACAGAGTCGCTGTTCATAAAGAAAAAGGTGTTCATATCTAAACAAAAAAAAAGGAAAAAAAAAATCTGCACGTGTATTGGAAAAAAAAAAAAAGAGTGAAGCATCAAAAAGGAAAAAAAAAAAGCAAAAAATGCAGAAGCAAATAACAAAAAAAAAAAAAAAAAAAGAAAATGAAAAAGACAAGATATATAATACACTTTGAATTCATGGAAAAACTCTATTTTTCTTAAACATTCTTTTGCATATCCATCTATCCCATTCTGTAGCCTACATTACATCCCTAAAGAAAGTCCTACTTGATTTTGGAGATCTATACATGTCCATATATCTCATTCTTTGTTAACCATGTCTCTAGCCAACATTACATCCCTAAAGAAAGTCCTCCTTGATTCTGGAGATCTATAATCTGAAATGGAAGCTAGTGATGTGGATTGTTTGAGTGTGGTAATACTCAAAAGAAAAAAAGAAAGTGAAAAAAAAATAATAATTTTGGTTGACTGATGCTTGCAAGATCATTCTTTTATTCTTTCAAAAGTTGTGGGCATATATTTTTCATTTTTTTGGGTGAGAGTGTGAGATGTCATTATTCATTATTCAGATTTTATTTAAATTCACTCTTCCATATATTAGTGAGTGACATCAATTATTTATTAGGGGTTTATTTTCTTTCTGAGTGTAATTATCACTAAAATCATGTGAGATTTCTGGGCTTGTACTGACATGTTTTCTAAAGATGATTCGGTTAAAAAATCCTTGACAATTGATGCTTTTGCATGAGTTTTAATAGCCAAGGTATATATTTACTACATGGAAGTTGATATCTTTCTAAGTTGTGGATGATGCTTGATACTTGATTTGATTGTTGTTACCAATTTGATGGAAAGAGTTGATGTTTGGTGCCTGAGAAGTGTTCATTTGAGTCTAAAAAATAAAAAACCAAAAAACTCTGAAAGTCTACTTGCTAGAGAGAACTAGGAAGAAAGCAATGGATGTCGCAGCAGTCTCCTTTTGACGAGTAAGGGTCCCCACACAGTTTTTTTTTTGAAAAAAGGGTCCCCACACATTAAGAGAGAAGAAAAAACAAATGTTTAGAGGCCTTGACTTTCCCAATGGAGATAGTAGCTAATATGTTTGCTAGGTGCATTGAATATATTTGCTAGTGTTTGCATGCTGTGATTGTATTTTTTTACTACATGAAAAATGAGGATAAAGGGAAAACATAACTTAATCAATTATGTATGTGGTGGGATCTGATGCAATTCATTAAAGCACCGGTCGAAATTGTATTATTCTGATACCTTTAAATCTGATGGCTTGTGTGTGCCAGCATTCCAACTTTCCTCTTCTTTTTGTTCTTTCTTTTTGTTTTTGGGCAGCAAGAACATCATTTCAAGCACTTCCCTTTATTTATTTATTAGAATATATATATATATATATAGAGTTTTGGTGGACTATCTCTCAAGAAGAATCAAGTTAGGTGAGTTCCAATCTTGTTGTTTGTGTTTGTATGTCAGCTTCTGCTCTTACTTGTAACACCTAACAATCACCTACTACAGTCTTTTAGTGCAACTAGATAGATAGTTTCAAATCTGATGAAGAGGAAAATATAATTGTCACTTGGGTTTGATTTTTTGGTTGTTTTTGTTATCTGGGTTACAATGCTCTCTTGTGATCTGTGGAATGAGAGAGAGCAGAGATAATAGGTGGTTCTTGGAGCACACTCACTTGAAGAAATTGCAACCAACAAAAAAAAAAAGAAAATCACAACTGTCTCTTCCAAAAATGTCTGCATACGTAGGTATTCGGGTGTCGGATCCGTGGCTTCAGATTCAGTTCACACAGGTGGAGCTCCGGAGCTTGAAGACTCACGTAAGCTTTCACTTTTTCTTTGTTAGTGATTTTGATCCGTTTTACTTTTCACGATTTGAAGATTGTTGTTTGTCGCTGCACTGCAGTTCATGAGCATGAGAAGAAAGAGTGGAAAGCTGACGCCTCCAAGATGTCCAGATTGAAAGTGATCGGAAAGTCTCTCAAAGAAGAAGAGCGAGCTGCCTTCATTCAAGATGTTTGTCTCTTCTCTCAGTCTCGTCTTTTAAATTCAACATTCGATTGATTGCTCTCTCAAGTCCTTGCAGTTTTTGTTTGATGAACATTAATTGTTGCAATTCGGTTCTTCTCTACTAAATTGAGTTGTTGTTGAAGTTGATTGTTTTGTGCTAGTGGGTTTGTTAAGATTGTGAAGAGAGGTTTCTTTTTCCTTTTGTGTGTAGCGAGCTTATAAATGTGGCGGTTCCTCCCTTCCTTGGACAATCGATGGAAGGGCTATTAACACCAAGAGAGTGCTTGATCCCTGGGAAAGGAACGAAAACCATACACTGTTTATTAACTCTGCCAAGGCTATTGGATGTACTTAGTCAATATAGGGACCCAAGATTTCATTGAAGGAAGGGTATGTATATGAATTCAATGAATACCATATCCCCTTTGTTTCTCTAGGTTCTGTTACTCGTTGTTTTTATTTTAAATTATTAAAGTTTTTGCAATTTCAATGATGAGTAAAAAAACAAATCTTTTTTGGTTCTATTTCAGTGCCATCTTGTTCTTGGACTGATTTCGCAAATCGTTAAGGTAAAATTCTTGTGAGGATATAGTTGATAGACAATGCTGACTATGTAACTACTTGTTTTCCTAATGTGTATGTAATATTGTTTGACTTTAGTAGTTGTTTTGCTATTCTAGATACAATTGTGTTGGCAGACATCAACCTGAAGAAAACACCTCAGTTGTTGCAGTTGGTTGATAATGATAGTAAGGTAAAAATATCTATCTTCTTTCAACAAAGTATTGGTGTCTTTGGCCATTCACATGCTTAGTGTTCTATAACTGATTTTGCTGACATAAGTTGGTTTTTATTTGAAAACCAACAGGATGGGGAAGAGTTGAGGAGTCTACCTCCGGAGAGCATCTTACTGAGGTGGATGAATTAATTTTCATTTAAAGAAAGCTGGATATAAGAAAATAGTGACCAACTTCTCTTCTGATATAAAGGTAGACGAGTAATGTTGAAAATTTAAATTATGTCTTTGTCTTTTCTCCTAATGGTTCTTTATCTCTTTTTCATCTGTTTCTGCTTTGTGGTATCTTAAAGCTGAGTATAAGAGTTCAAATTTTGAGCTTCTGAAGAGATGTGCTGGCTTTAGTTCAAAATTTGAATTGTATTTTTCATTGTTTGGTGATATGCGTTGCTCGAAGCACAATTTAGTATAGTCATTTAGCATGCTAAATTCAAAATTATTGAAGAGAACCTTAGAGAGCTGCTTTACAACTTAAGTTTGTTAAAACGACACTTAACAAGGACATATAGAGCTGCTTTGCAACTTGATTAGAATCACAATCCATGAAAAATGCATACTTCTATAATGTGTTGGGATATAGTGGAGGGTTCCTCAAATCTTAATCTTGCTTTTGTTGCACATATTTTCTAGCATAGGTAAGAATGTATGCTCTTTGGGATAATTATTTCTTTGAGATGGTTAATCTTAAGAGTTTCATCTTTTTAGATTATCATAGCACATAATGAACCAGTGACATAGAAACACATCATCTATCTTTTGCATCCATTATCCGTAAATCCTCGAGTTAAAATAATTCCTGTAATATAGGGTTCACTTTTAGGTAATCTCCAGGTCAGTCACTCTCAAGTACAAAGTTTACAAGCTATTGTATATGGTTGATCTGTAATTAGGTTTATTTTCTTTCCTACTAGTGTTTGCTGTTGCTAGTGCTATTTCTGATGAGATATAGAATACTTTAGTGACAGAACCTATTGATGGGATCAAATTTTGGAATTGTCATAATCTCGTAGTTGTTCATCCTTGCATTGACATAAATCCAAAAAGGGATTGGGTAACGTTATAAATGACCCCACCAACAAAAAGGGATCTACAGACAAAAAGGTATCTACTGTAGATCCCTTTTTGTTGGTAGGGTCCAACATATTTTTTATTTATATTTTACAAAGTCATATAAAAGATTGAAAGAGTGAAAGAATTAAAAAAAAATATGTAGTAGCAGATTCTAACGTGAGACAAAGGATTGGGTGGGTTTCATGTTACCTCTTTCCAGATGGTGGCTATTCTATTATATCTTTGTTATGTCTTAAGTTTTGCTCTTCAAATCAATTCTCTTTCATGGCACCAACCTATAAGCTTCATATTTTTGTGCCTCAATCGACTAATGATTTTCACTTTTGAAGCAAATTTCGTACTTCTTTGCTTAGAGTGCCTCAAAATCTCTTCACTACGATAAAATAATTCAGATCTTTCAAGAATCATTTATACACTGTCCCAAACCACTCTCTCTAAGTTTGTCTCCAAAATTTTTGGTAGCCTTAACCAGTTCAGCATACAAAAACTTCTTAGGTCTCATTCCATTTTCAAATTCATAAGAAAATGCCCCCATCAAAAATTGAGTTAGTTTTACTCCACTTCCTCTTCTATGTTAAAACAAGCAACACATTATCTTTAAACCAACAACCAACACGCTTGCTCTCACAGTTATGCCTACCACAAATGCTGTCTTCCAGAAAGGGATCGGGATTGGGTAACAATAAATGACCCACCAACAAAAAGGGATCTAGTATTGTAGATCCCTTTTTGTTGGTAGGGTCCAACATATTTGTGACTTATATCTTACAAAGTCATATAAAAGAGGAATTTTAAAAGAGAGAGAAAAAAAAAAAAAGCAAATTCTAACGTGAGACAAGGGTTTGGGTGGGTTTCATGTTACTTCTTTCCATATGGTGGTTATTGGTGGCTATTCTATTATATCTTGGTTCTATCTTAAGTTTTTGCTCTTTTCCATCCTATTTATGCTCAAGACTCACTTCAAGACAAGACTACCTAAATGCACATAATGCGATTAGCGTAGAAATCGGTGTCGGTAATTTCACTTGGAATGGAACGATTGTGCACATAATTATGTTAATGCCATTATACAATTTTAATCTAATATCCCACAGCAGCATTTTCCCTTTAAAAAGGATCAATTCTCTTTCACGGCACCAACCTATAAGCTTCATATTTTTGTGCCTCAATCGACTAATGATTTTCACTTCTGAAACAGATTTCGTACTTCTTTCCACCCTCTCCAAATTGTTGTCTCCAAAATTGTTGGTAGATTTAACCAATTCAGCATACGAAAACTTTTTAGTTCACTTTATTTCCTCTTCCATGTTAAAACAAACAATATTATCTCTAAACCAACAACCAACACACTTGCTCTCGCAATTATGCCTACCATAAATGTTGTTTTATTTCTTTTGTGCTGAAAATTGGAAATCGGTATTACTTGAGAATTAGGAGAGATTAGGAGAAATTAAAGGTAGTAGAAAAAAAGAGTTACGGGTTGCTAGAGTAGGAGGTGTGTGATTTTTCATGAGAACAGTAATGATGAACTTGGTAGGAGGGTGACACCAGCTCGCAGTCGTTCATCCTTGCATTGGCATAAATCCAAAAAGGGATTGGGTAACATTATAAATGACCCAACCAACAAAAAGGATCTACTGTAGATCCCTTTTTGTTGGGGGGTCCAACATATTTGTGACTTATATCTTAAGTCATATAAAAATGAAAAAGAGAGAGAATAAAAAAAAAAATGTAGAAGCAAATTCTAACGTGAGACAATGGATTGGCTGGGTTGAGACACGGGATTGGCTTGGTTGGGCTTGGCTGGGTTGAGTGATTATGCCTTTTCTTATGAATTTGATTCGTATGAAATCGTATGCTGAACTGGTTAAGGCTACCAACAATTTCGTATGCTGTCCAAGTATGTACAAGGATGAAAGAAGTAACATGAAGCTCACCCAATTCCTCGTCTCACGTTAGAATTTGCTTCTACATATATATTTTTTTATTCTTCTTTTTTTATATGACTTTGTAAGATATAAGTCACAAATCTGTTGGACCCCACCAACAAAAAGGAATCTACAGTAGATTCCTTTTTTGTTGGTGGGGTCATTTATAATGTTACCCAATCTGGATTTATGTCGATGCAAGGATGAACGATTGCGAGCTGGTGTCAGCCTCCTACCAAGTAATCAAAAATCACACCACACCTCCTACTCTAGTAACCTGGAACTTCTTTTCTTTCTTCTAATCTCTTATAATCCTCACACCTCTTACTCTAGTAACCCGTACTCCCGTACTCTTCTTTTCTACTACCTTTAATTTCTTCTAATCTCTCATAATCCTCAAGTAATACCGATTTTCAATTTTCATCACAAAAGAAAGAAGACAGAAGACAGCATTTGTGGTAGGCATAATTGCTAGAGCAAGTGTGTTAGTTGTTAGTTTAGATAATGTTGCTTGTTTTTTGGAAGAGGATAACTCCGTTTTTTATGGGGGTATTTTCTTATGAATTTGAAAATGGAATAGGACCTAAGAAGTTTTCGTATGTTGAACTGGTTAAGACTACCATTGGAGACAAACTTGGAGAGGGTGGTTTGGGATAGTGTATATCTGAATTGTTTAGTGAAGAGATTTCGAGGCACTCTAAGGAAAGAAGTACGAAAATTGCTTCAGAAGTGAAAATCATTAGTCGATTGAGACACAAAAATATGAAGCTTATAGGTTGGTGCCATGAAAGAATTGATCATTTTTTTAAAGGGAAAAACATGTTGCTGTGGGATATTAGATTAAAATTGTCCAAGGGCATTGGCATAATTATGTGCACAATCGTGCCATTCCAAGTGAAATTACCGACACCGATCTCTGCCCGAATCGCATTACGTGCATTTAGTCTTGTCTTGGGGTGAGTCTTGAGCATAAATAGGATGGAGAAGAGTAAAACTTAAGACAGAACCAAGATATAATAGAATAGCCATTATAGAATAGCCATTAATAGCCACCATCTGGAAAGAAATGAAACCCACCCAATCCCTTGTCTCACGTTATATATCTCTTTTAAATTTCTTCTTTTATATGACTTTGTAGGATATTAAGTAACAAATATGTTGTACCCCACCAACAAAAAGGGATCCCTTTTTGTTGGTAGGGATCCCTTTTTGTTGGTGGGTCATTTATAATGTTACCCAATCCCTTTTTGGATTTATGCCAATGCAAGTATGAACAACTGCGAGCTGTGTCACCCTTCTGTCAAGTTCATCATTACTGTTCTCATGAAAAATCACACACCTTCTACTCTAGTAAGTCGTAACTCTTCTTTTACTTTTAATTTCTCCACCTTTAATTTCTCCTAATCTCTCCTAATCCTCAGGAGCAGCCTTTTCTTATGAATTTGAAAATTGAATGGGACCTAAAAGAAATTTTCGTATGTTGAACTAGTTAAGGTTACCAACAAACTTAGAGAGGGTGGTTTGGGATACTGTATAAAATCTGTTTTATTGCAATGAAGAAGATTTCGAGGCACTCTAAGCGAAGAAGTACAAAATTTGCTTCAGAATTGAAAATCATTAGTCGATTGAGGCACAAAAATATATAGGTTGGTGCCATATTAAAGGGAAAATCATGCTGCTGTGGGATATTAGATTAAAATTGTATAAGGGCATTGACATAATTATGTGCACAATTGTGCCATTCCAAGTCAAATTATAGACACCGATCTTTGCCTGAATCGCATTATCTTAGGTAGTCTTGGGGTGAGTCTTGATTATAGATAGGATGGAGAAGAACACAAAAACTTAAGACAGAACCAAGATATAATAAAATAGCCACCAATAGTCACAATTTTATAGAAAGAAGTAACATTGTATAAAAGTGCTTCATTGCTGTAAAGTGCATTATTTCGTCTGTTATGAGTGTAACCCTCCTGCCAAGTTCATCATTGCTGTTCTCATAAAAAATCACACACCTCATACTCTAGTAACCGGTAACTCTTATTTTCTACTACATTTAATTTCTCATAATCCTCAAGTAATGCCGATTTCCAATTTCAGCATGGCAGACATAATTGCGAGAGTAAGTGTGCTAGTTGTTGGTTTAGGGATAATGTTACTTGTTTTAGATGGAAGATAATTCCATTTGATGGGGCTTTTTCTTATGAATTTGAAAAATAAAATAAGACCTAAAAAGTTTTCGTATGCTGAACTGGTTAAGACTACCAACAATTTTGGAGATAAACTTAGAGAGGGTGGTTTGGGATAGTGTATAAAGGATTCTTGAAAGATCTGAATTGTTTTATTACAGTGAAGATCGAGGCACAAGATTTTGAGGCACTCTAAGTACGAAATTTGCTTCAAAAGTGAGAATCATTAGTCGATTGAGGCACAAAAATATGAAGCTTATAGATTGGTGCCATGAAAGAGAATTGATCCTTGTTTATGAGTTCATGTCTAATGGAAGCCTAGATTCCCATCTTTTCAAAAGGAAAAGCTTGCTGTCGTGGGATATTAGATTAAAATTGTACAAGGTCTGGCCTCGGGATTGTAATATTTGCACGAAGAAGAAGGAGACCAATGTGTATTGCACAGGGACATCAAATCAAGCAATATTATATTGGATTCAAAATTTGATATTAAACTTGGGAATTTTGGGCTTGTTAGACTTGTTAACCATGTAAAAGGGTCTCAAACCAAAGGGTCTCAAACCACTGCTTTGGCTAGGACCATTGAATACATAGCTCCCGAATGCTTTATGACAAGAAAGGCTAGCAAAGAATCGTATGTCTTCAGCTTCAGAATTGTGGCATTAGAAATTGTATGTGGGAGAAGAGCAATAGAAAAAATAGCCACGGAAACTCAGACTTCACTGTTAGCCTAGGTTTGGGAGTCATATAGACAACAAAAGCTTCTTGATGTTGCTAACAAGAAGCTATACATGAACTTTGATCAAGTCACTTTTGAATCAACCAACGAAACGTTAGTGGTCGACGAGTGGGAGATGAAATACATACCATTACATGCCATAATACATTCTCCCTTGTTTGTACTTCATTCTGTTTATATATATGTATGTGTGTATATATGATTAATTAATCACATTAATTTGTATATTATATCATTTGAATTAAATGCTAATTATATACTGTATTTGGATGTATTTTAATTTATGACAATTGTACATACAAACTATCCTTAGAATATGGTTATAAATGTGAAAGATAATGAAGGTCAAATTTTAAATGGTCGGACGGATAAATGGTAATTTTAGGGTTAAATAATGACAATGATACAATTAACTTTTAATCTATCACAAGTGACTGTAAGTCTATTTAAGGAGAGTACTTTAATGAATTCTTGGATGACAAGGTTATAATCAATTCGAGTTAAAAATTTTTTTCTCAAAATATAGAATGAAATTGAAGATTACCCAATAAAAAAATAATAAAAACAATACTACAATACTTCGCTATCTCAAAAAAAGTCATCATATATATAATTTTTTATTATAAACATTTTAAATAAAATCCTTAGTATAAAGAGTAATTATGTGACTTATGTCAATCAGATTAATTAGGGGTGGCAAAACGGGTTGGCGTGTCGGGTTGAGCCGAATTCGAATTCGATTCGATTCGTTTATGAATTCGACCAATTCGACACGAATTCGTTTAAGAAACGGGTCGACATTTTTGGATTCGACACGAATTCGTTTATAAACGAATAACACGACACGACACGATTAATTCGTTTATTACTTAAATCCTGAAAGATCCAAACCCATTAACCCGTCAACCCGTTAATTCGTTTAACTCGAATTCGTTTAATCCGTTCAATTCGTTTATAACTTAAATAATATTTCATATTTATTGTAATCTACATTTCACAACTTAATACCTGATTCAACACATAAAAATCAATCCATTAAATCATTTACATAAAATTCCATATCATCCACATTTAAAAATCACAACAAAATAAAATCATACTCAAACACAATGCAAATCCATCAAAATTAAAATTACATAATAAATTTTTTGCTCTTTAATTCCAACTTCCAAGGGACCTGCAACCTACACCAAAATTACAATAAAACAATATTATCCAAACTACACAAAAATCACACAACATTAGATCTGATCTGCCGAGGTGAGGACCGTGATTCCGTGAGGTGTGGTCGTACCGCCATGGGTGTGGGAGAACCGGAGAAGGGGAGAACTGAGAAAGGTGACGACCGTGAGGGAGAAGGGGAGAAGCGACGGCGACCGTGAGGGGGATGGGGAGAAGCGGCGGCGACCGTGGGGGAGATGGGGAGAAGCGACGACGACCGTGAGGGAGAAGCGACCGTGGCGGCAACTGTGAGGGTGAAGAGGACGAGTGACGACCGTGAGGGAGAAGGGGAGAAGCGATGACCGTGAGAGAGAAGCAGCGGTCAACGACCGTGAGGGAAGGGAGAAGCGGCGGCGAGGGGAGGGAGAGTGTGTGGTGGCTGCCAAAAAATGAGAATGAAGTTGAAATGGGTAGGGTTTGGTTAAATGTGTATATATATATGCATAATTACACACTAAACCCTATAATATGCAATATTATAATTTGACCCCTAATTTAATCGTGTCAACTCGCGATTCGTTTAAGCAGACCCAATTCGATTCGTTTAATAAACGAATTAAGCGGGTTGACACGATTACGACACGAATTCGTTTAACTCAAACCCATACCCATTTATTTCTTGCGAATTCGTATCGACCCATCATGTCGTAACCCATATTGCCACCTTAAGATTAATGGGGTTGAATGGAGGTCAACATGACTACATGACTCATTCATTTAATAAGTATAATGCCTTGGTATGATAACAATCCAAATACAATAAGGCTAATTCAAAATCCATTAATTTCATGTTGTATTCATATTATATCAATAAGTCATGTCGACCACGTTTAATACATTCATATTATATCAATATATTATATCAATAAGTCATTTTACCGATAATTGCCACATTTAAACACATTCGATGCATTGTATACTTTATATTGGATATACTATGTAATAAATTAATTAATGTGATTAATGAATCATATAATAATATAAATTGGATGAAAAAAAATCATGGAGTGTGGACTTAGTCGGTAACACCCCAGTCCAATGTATCAAGAGGTAGAATGTTACGGAAAACTGAATCGTAAAGATCTCTAAATCCAATAATTAGTCAACAAAGATTCCCAGATTCCCAAACATAATATCTAAACGAATGTCCTATGATTAATGAATCATATAATAATATAAATTGGATGAAAAAAAATCATCCCCAATCCAATGTATCAAGGAAAACTGACTAACTAAAATTTAATCCTCATAAATTTGAAATCCAAATAAACAAAATGTCTCTAAACTAATGATAAAATAGCACAAATTTTCAAGTACTATATTACTCATCTTCTGTAAAACATAATCTAAGCGAAATAACCGAGAGACCAAATGATGTCAAACTTGATGAAGTAGTACTTGGCAGAAGTGTCGAAGATGCGTGACCCCGCTCGATATGGATAATAACGATTATCCATACCGAGAGGGTCATCCATTATCTATACCGAGCGGGTCATCCGCTCAGTATGGATAATCCAAATTAAAAAAAAAAAAAAAAAAAGATCATCCATACTGGACGGTGACCCACTTGGTATGGATAATCTGGATAGGTATACAGGCTCTCTGTCCCTCTCATTTCACCTATTTCTTTCTCTTTCTATCTCTTTCTCTCACATTATTTCTCTCCTAAACCCTAGCCGCCCCTTCTTTCCCTTCATCGACCGTTCGCAGTTCCAATAGCCTACCGTTCATCTTGCCGGTCGCCATTGTCCATCAATCTACCTCCGATTAGTCTTCTCTCCTCTTGTTCTACTTCTTCTTTTCTTTTTCTTTTTCTTTTCTTCTTCTCATTTTCGCCTTTTTCTTCTTCTTCTTCATCTTAATCTTCTTTTTCTCATTTTCTTCTTCTTCTTCTTCTTCTTCTTCTTCTGTCCACGCGACCGATCAAACTTATTCCTACCGCGACCGTCGGTCAGACTTGTTTCGACCGTCGGCGGGATGATCCGACCGTCGCTTCTTCTTCTTCTGTCCACGCGACCGATCAAACTCATTCCTACCGCGACCGTCGGTCAGACTTGTTTCGACCGTCGGCGGGATGATCCGACCGTCGCTTCTTTTATTATTTTTTTTATTTCTTCTTCTTCTTCTTCTTCTTCTTCTGTCCACACGACCGATCAAACTTATTCCTCCCGCGACTTCTTCTTCTTCTTCTTCTTCTTCTTCTGTCCACGCGACTTCTTCTTCTTTCTTCTTCTGTCCACGCGACCGATCAAACTTATTCCTACCGCGACTTCTTCTTCTTCTTCTTCTTCTTCTTCTTCTGTCCATGCGACTTCTTCTTCTTCTTCTTCTTCTTCTTCTGTCCACGCGACCGATCAAACTTATTCCTACCGCGACTTCTTCTTCTTCTTCTTCTTCTTCTTCTGTCCACGCGACCGATCAAACTTATTCCTACCGCGACCGTCGGTCAGACTTGTTTCGACCGTCGGCGGGATGATCCGACCGTCGCTTCTTTTATTATTTTTTTTATTTTTCTATGAATAATTTTATATAGTATTCAAAGAAAGTGTTATGGCATAAATGATTTAAGCAACATATTATAATGCTTTATGTTTTATTGTTTTTAGTATATGAACTAAATTTTTAAAGCATACTTGAAAAAAGTTTTCAATGCCAATGGTTACCCTAATCCCTATGATATGATTGAGGATCGACCGAAGTACCTTATGTGTGCATAGCAAGTTCGGGGGAAAAGGGGGAGGGGGGGGGGGGGGGGGGGGGGGGTGGGGGGTGGTGTTTGGTGATTGGGGTTTGGGGGTGTGAGCGTATTTCTAACTGTGGGGAAAAATCGAGTCTGTCGTGTCACCCTTTATGCATTTTTAAGGTACTATGATAGATACCCTATGCAAGGCGAGGTAACATTTCGTGGCGTAGTGGTTTATGAAAGATATGGATCGTCCCCACCACCGATGATCTAAGATCGGTTAGTGAGATGTGATTTCCTTGGGTTCCATTGAATATACGTTATTTATGTTTCTATGCTTATATTTTGATGGATTTTAACAATGTATGCATTTAAAATTTTCAAGTAAATTTATTTCAATGTGTATGCAAAGTTATGAGACCTATAGTTTTGATAAATTATCAATAATCTTGGATTTTTGAATTTTTTTGAATTTTTTTTGGGAGGTATCCTTTGTATGAAATATACTTTTCTTTATGATACTCACTGAGCTTCTTTAGCTCACTCCTTTCTGTTCATTTTATGAAAACCTTCCCAGGTGCAGATATGGGTGCTCAGAGCGAGCAATCTTCTACGCAGTTTTAGGTGGGCACTTCGACGCAACTATAAAAATATTGTACATGCTTTGATGTTCACTAAATATGTATAATGAAATGTTTTTTATCATATATAAATACTTGTGATTTTATATATATGAAAATAAATTTTTAAAATTTGAATGGTTTTTGTTGGAATATTTTGATTGTAGGAAAGTTTAATTGGTAAATAGACCGAAGACCCAACTAGTTTTTAGAAAAAAAAGTTAAGTATGAGTTTAAAATGAGAGTTTAAGGGTTCGCTCCGCGAATTTCTTTTAACCCACCTAGTCGGGTTTAAGAGAGATCGTTGGGGTGTTTGGCAAGATCCTTCCAAATAAGAGTTTAAAGAAATCTAGATTGGGTCCCGTTAATGTCACATGAGTAATTGTGATATTCTGTTTCTAACCGCGTCACATGGGTATCTGTGACACTATAAGACATGAGCATGCTACATGGTGTCTTCTGTTAAAATAAAGATTGATTATATTTTTTATTTTGGTTATTGGTGTTAAAAAATGTTTCTATGTATTGAAGTTTTATATCTGATTTATAAAAGTAATTATACTGATATTAATATTATGCATGAATTTACTTATCGAGTTGATAACTCACTCCCTCGTCTCCACCATTGTGTAGAGTAGGAATAAATTGTGGGCGTTAAGTGTCTTGATCTTAGAGTTCACCTAATTGTGAAATCTTGAAGATTTTTAATGCGATTCATTGTATTTAGTTTCGGATTTTATAAGAGTTGGGAATTTTTCAAGGACATATTTTGTTTTAATATTTAATTTTAGTTTTAGAGGTTATGTTTAAATAATTATGTTGACCACTTTCAAACTTTGGAATAAATTTCTATTTGGAGTTTGGTTTATATATATATATATATATATTTATATATCTAGTTTGACCGTGACATTATATTTTCTTGATATTAGATTTAGGGTCTTACATAGATGTGTCAAAAAAAAATAATTTCAATAGTTCAACATTTTTTTTCAAACTCGTGCTAATTTGGTGTCATCCGTTTGGAATTTCTCATTACATTATCGTATTTTTACATATTTTGTTTTAATATTTAATTTTAGGATTTTTCTTTAGAGGTTATGTTTGAATAATTATGTTAACCACTTTCAAAGTTTGTAATAAATTTCTACTTGAGCATTTTTTTTTTCTAGTTTGACCGTAATATCCTATATATTGGATTTAGGGTATTACATAGATGTGTTAAAAGAAAATAATAATAATTTCAATAGTTCAACATCTTTTTTCAAACTCGTGCTAATTTGGTGTCATCCGTTTGAAATTTTCTCATTACATTATATTATCGTATTTTAACATTGCTTCTGTCTAATAACTTGGGAAGAAGACATTTAATATCGGGACACACTAGCTACAAAAGCCCGCGGTGAAAGACTGAAGTAGTGAAGTAGGGATCATGGCATTGATTAAAAAAATTCAGTACGGTATGATTTCAATGGTATGACTGAGAAAATGTGTTTATCACATATCAAATATGGAGGAAAATCGTAATAAAACACAATCTAGACAGCGAGTGTGTTGCATGTGGTGATGACTCAGGTGGTTATATAGAATGCAATTTAGATATATATATATATATATCGCTGTTGATAGTGAATAAATCATTAGTTTATATAGCCTTGAATTGTTCATATATAATTATGAAGGTCAACGGCAGCGTAATCTTAGTAAAGCATGCTAACTGCTAAGAGGAGAGTATGAGACATTATCAGAAATATGGTGAGAAGATTATACTTGCCTTGGATCGTTTAGTTCTAACCTATTATAGTGATATGAAAGATGAACTGCTTACGCGCGGCAAGTATGTAGAGATTCAGAAAAGGCATGATTCAAGTTTGGGACAAAACTAATCACCCAAAATAAGGGAATTTGATTTATAACCGCAAACGAAAATTCAATTGTTTTTATTTTCAGGTTAGGATAATCCCAAAAAACTATGCATAATTTGACCATCTCTCCTTTTTGTTATTCATGATTTTATTTTTATTTAAAATCCTCCCTACTATTAATATAAATACTCAAAATACCTTTTGAAGGTATGTGGAATAACGATAATATCCCAGACGGTCATAGAGTTGACTTGGTTGATCATTTAACTTTAAGGGTAAAAATGGAAATACTATGAAAAATTAATAAAAATAATATTAATAAAAATATAAAAATAATAATTTTAAAAAAATAATAAAATTTCACCTTGCCCCTCTCTCTTTCTCACCTGACCACACTCTCTCATCTTCTTCTTAATCTTCTTTTCTCATCATCTTCTTCACTTCTCTCATCTTTTCTTCTAAGATGGTGAAGACCATTGGTTCTGGGTCTTTATCAATCTAGGTATCCACCACTGGAGACCTAGTTGGGATAGAAAATCCAAAAACATAAGTCGCAGTGGATGGATTCTCTTTAGGTTCTCATTAGAAAGTTAGCTAGAAGACTTTCAGATGCAAGTGCTCATCTTTTTATGGTTTAATGCTTGTTCATGCTCAATCATATTGTATTTCATATGTCAATAGAGTTTGAATGTAGTTTTAGACCTTTAGGATTGCATACATTACGTATGGTACATGTTTCAATTTGTCATCATCTAAGGGTATTTTGGTCATGTTCTAGATTTTTTTAAGATAGATTCTATATGAAAAATGTAACCCTATAGGTTAGTTAACCATAAGAAAAAACCATGAGTCAATCGTAGGTATTGTCCAACCTCGAGGGCTGTGATTGCAATTAACCCTTGATTTGTACATATAGTTAAATCTATTTTTGAATTACAGTTGAAGTGATTAAAGAATAAAAGAAGGGAAACTTTCAATTTGGTTCCAATTTTTAAGGAAATATTATCTTTTTAACCTTGAATACATTTTCTCTATAGGTAATTTCTAAAGTTTCAAAAGCTTATCAATTTGGTTCTTCTGATAGTTGACTATGAATCAAACGTAATGGTTTCAGAGATATTTTTATCTTTATACCCTTAATTTATTAATACAAAAAATAAAAGAAATGAATAATGGAGATCCATCTGTTAAAAAAAAAAACTCATTGTTAAGAAATAAAATTTCTTATATAATAGAAAATGTTAATAATATTTTTTTTTTAATCTTATCATCCATCTTGAGATGGGTGGTGGAAATAACTTTTGAAAAAACACAAAATTTTAAAACAATTATATTGAAAAAATATTAAAAAAATCAACATGTGGAGATCCAATCGAACGATGGAGGTCTATCGTAATGATGGAGAATCTCCATCACTGGACTAGTAGCATATCTATCGCTAGACCAGCGATGGAGGTTTGTTGATGGACACTACATCATTGGTCCAAAAATAGAAGTCCATCAATTAACTTCTATCGCTAGTCCAATGATAGAGTTTAATCTAGTGCAAATCAGATCGATGTTGTCATTGATCTTCATTGGAAATCGCTTGGTTAGTGATCTCCAATGGTGATTAACAGTAAAAGGCTATTTCTACCACAGCAGGTGGAGGTGGCCTATTTTTTTAAATACTTTATTTTATTTTAAGTTTTTCTTTTTATTTTTAATAACAATTTATAATATAAGTTTGACCGTTACTAGGGCAATCATTTTGTTGCCTTTTCTGTTATGTTTAACCGTTAAAAATCTAGTCCCATGACTCATATTAATTAGATTTTAAAACTTTAGTGACCAAGTATAGTTAAAATGCATTCACTAACTAAAAAAGTGATATCTCAATAAAATATAGGGACTAAAAGGAAGATCTTTCTGAAAATAACAAGGAAAAAATCCGGAGAATGAAAGGGTAGATTCTTTATTTTATTTTTAATTTATTATTATTTTTTTTTTTGAAAGAGTTAAGACTCTTTAATAGTTACTACAACCAGAAATACGATTCGTCAAGAAAGATATATACAACTGGTCAAGAAAGGTATATTTTGTCATTTTGGAAGTTCTTAAATAGTTAAGTCTTCAAGAAACAGGAGGCTGAGGCCCCTGGTTTTGGTGAAGTCAAAAGTCTAATCCAGCCCACTGAAACAGCCTTTGAACTTACCATTGATTTCTGGCTGTGTTTATCCAAAACACACCATATATATATATATATGTAAGAACAGGGACATCAAATTATACAAACTACATAGCAATTTTAATCCACCTTTCAATTTGCGGACAACTTCAGAATGGGGCGTTGGATGAAGCCAGAGGTTGTAAATTTTATGTGTATTTGTAATTTCATCCTTTTTTATTCTTTTTCTTTTTCTTTTTTGTTACCATGCACGTTAGTAATTCTCTCGTAGCAATTGTATATTTTTATTGTAAAATATTTCAGGTATATCCACTAGTGGCTGCCATGACATTCGTGACGAGTATGTGCATATTTCAGCTGACAAGAAACATGCTGCAAAATCCTGATGTCAGGTATTTTTTTTTTCCTTTTCAATTAGATGAACTTTGTATATATTTAAACAAATTCTAATTGATAGACCGAAAAAACAAAATAATACTTTTGTAAAACCATAGAATTTTGTGATTTTTTTAATAATTTTTTTATATTTTTGCATAATCATATGAAAAACATGATCGAACGTGTATTTGTAAAATTAATTTTTATACATTCATTTCAAAGGCTAGAAATTATTTTTAAATTGGGGTTTTACCATGATACTGTTAAATAATATAAATGGATTGGATTTGGATCCTCTCATGATCTTAGCCTTTTTCCTAACGTTTTTTCTAAGAATATGATTGATAGTTGAAAAAATAAATGTGAAAAATAATTTTATTTCAATCATTCATTAAATACAATGTTGTTGTGTCATGAGATTAGATTACGTAAGCAAAAAACTCATATTAAAAGAAGATCCAAATTCCTACGGTAAGGAACCCCATTTATCTATCTAAAAATTATGATGACAAAAAAAATAGACAAATATATTGAGCAATAATTGGGGATGGTGCAGAATCAAGAAGGAACATAGGAGAATGGCAGTGCTTGAGAACGCAGAGGAAGGAGAGAAGTACAGTGAGCATAGGCTGCGAAAGTTCCTGCGTACTCGCCCTCCTGAAATCATGCCTTCTCTCAACCATTTCTTCTCCAAAGATGAATAAACATACTGTTTATTTATGAAATTTCATTTCTCATCTGTTCATTTTATACACGGTTTCCTTTTCTCCATTTTCAATAAGTGTAAACTATACTACAATTCCCTTGATTGTTATTCAAAATTCATACTTAAATGATTTAATATGTGATACTACGTACATTAACTAATTATTATATCATCTCATAATTTACACCATATTAACAATCACATGCTGTTTTATTTTGGCAAATTTTTGGACAATCAAACATATTTAGGAAGTAACAATAATAATATAATGCTGGTAAGTTTTATTAATCTCCCTTATAGCATGTAATTCTTAATTTCAAATATCTGAAAGAACTATGAATAGTAGGAGTGTTATGAATGAAATTATAAAAATTGAACATCTTATTTTAAGTTAACCAAACAAAATTTTAACATTTTTTGTCTCTTTATTTTAAAAATCAACAAAGAATTGAGTGCAAGTATACTAAGAGTAATGTATTAGATCTCATTACAACTCCAAAATTAAGCGTAGAGATGTCAATAGGTGCCCCGGGGGGGGGGGGGTGGGTGGTGTGGTGTGGGGTGTGGGTTCCTCCATCCTTATCCCCTTTCCTCTACTGTTCTTCCATCCCTACCCAAATCTCCATTTGAAACAAATGGGGACGGGGGTATTTGTGGGTGAGTTCTTCTATCCCCATTCTCATTCTCCCATTTCCCTCGTCCCCATTTCATCCTGGCATTGAAGCCACAGACTATTCAATTGAGAGGGATTTGTACTAGTGAAAAGAAACTGTGGGGGGCCGGTAAAAGAAACATAAAATCAGCAAAGAAAATGGGAAGAAGGCGTGCGGTTTTGTAGATGTGGCTATGGGCTAAAGTTAAGTGAAAAAGATGAGTAAAATGAGAAATGAATCAATGATTAGGGTTCTGAGGGACTAGTAATATTTAACAAATTACACTTTAAAAAATTATTAAATAGATTTGGTATCCCATTAACTATTCTAATTAAGTGTACTCTGACATAAGCAGGAATTGGATTATTGAATTCAAGGGAAGTCCTTGAATTGCTTTTATTGCACCCATTTAAAAAAGAGATTCTAAACAAATATAGATAAATAATTGTACTTTTTTGTTTTAGAATTACGTTATGACCTATCAACATGCAAATAGCTTACATGTATATTTTGAGGTTGGAGTAATTTCGTGGAAATAGATGTAGGACAATTAATCAAACACTAGATGCATCTATCAATGATTTAGACCTTGATTTCGATTTTAATTTCAATCACATAATAAATTTAATAATTTGACAAGATGGAGTTAAATTAGTAATATGCATCTTATGCCTAAACCATAAATTATAGGCTTGAGTCATGATTTCTTATCCCGAATCTTAAATAAATTATACCACACTATTTTAGCATAGATTTGAATAAAAAATTTGAAAAGTCTATCATTATTAGTTATCAAAACAATCACTGACAATTATCATGTGCATGAATTCTAATATCACCTTAGATTACTTAAACCAGACTTGATCAAGCTGAAAGCCATTAAGAAATTAATCATTTTAAATTGAAAATCTTCTCATTTAGAGCTTACTTGGTTTATCTCTATAAAAATCACATGTTACACTTCTAAATTGTAAAATTCAAACTACATTTGTTTCAAACTAAATGGATTTAGATTTATAATAAGTGTCAGCCATACTTATTTACCTAAAGATATATATTTCTATTATTTAAAAATATATAATATTTTAATATATATATATATATTTTTTAATTTGTGTCGTTTGACAGAGGACAAGCTTTGTTCTCATAATTCTTGAACACCTGTTCTAAAACCTTTTATCAAAATAGTCCACACTTCATGCTAATTTATGGTTGTATTACCATAAGCCCAACCCCCCACAAATTTCTATATCTCCCATCCATACAAGACTTTTACCATAAGAATTGCTATCAAAGCAATTGTAATTTTTGTTGGTTTTAATAATAAATGTTTGAGAATAAAAAAGCCTAATTATATATCTTCTAACACTTTTTCACTCAAATCGTCCCAGCCAAACTTTGTTAATAATAAATGTTAATAGATTAGAACCAGTTTCTATAACTAAAACTAAAATCAAATCATAACTATCATAAGGTTAAATCCAACTATATTAGAATCAATCAATCTCTTATAATTTGGAAAAAAGAAGTGTAAATCCAATTTTATTGATTAAAACCAATTGCAATAACATTAAAATAAACCAATGAATTGCACCAAAATCAGTACAAGCAAGAAGCCAAATAGGCTACAAACTGAACATAAACGGCTGAACTTAAAACACACAGAGATAAGTAGCCAAGTCTATAATGCCTAACTAAGTGAAAGTCTTCCCATTGTTGTTGCCAAGTCTGTAATGCCTAACTAAGTGAAAGTCTTCCCATTGTTGTTCTCTGATGGAAAGGGAGGCTAGAGAAGCGAGGCTGTGAGCCAAACCGTTCCTTTCTCTTGGAATGGTTTGCCAGTTACACACTCGAACCTCAGTAGCCAAGGTTCTTTTATCATCAATGATATTGCCAGCTTCATTCCTCCAATCTTCTTTAGAGTAGATGATAGTAATTACATTGCAATCATCGGCTTCAACACTAAATCTATACAAACACAGCCTTTTACCCAGTAGTAAACCTTCTCTCAATGCAAAAACACTCACCCATCTTTGGTGAGAAAGCTCCCTGAAAAGATTTGGACAGTGAGGCAACTACATTGTTCACTTCAATGCAGAAGACTGCCCCAATCCAATCATGTGCCTATCGTGAAATACTGTTGCATTGGTGCAGAGTCTCAGACCAGCTGGATAGGAATGTTGCTGAACAAGGGGAGCCATAGAAGACACCAAACCTGAAGGAGAAGCTTGTTGGGAAGAGGCTGAGTTTTTGAACTCCTGCAATAGATTAAGGGACCAGAAAAGTAAGTCCCCTGCCTCTCGAATTTTGCCTTGGTGTAAAGCTGTGTTTCTATTATGCCAGACTCCCCACATTATCATGCAGAACTTCTCTATTTCTGACTTGCTGAATGAGAGAGACGGCTTTCCAAGCACTTCTAGAACTGGAAACTTCTGGATTTTACACAACTCTGGCCAAAAGTTTCTTAATTCCTAGATTGTCAAAGCTTTATCGCACCGTAACGGGCATCTTGTATTGATCCAGCTTCTTCTTCACAGAACGGGCATCTTGATTGGCTAGAATCCTCCTATTATCATCAGAGATGGGTTAACATTTTGCATTGAGAGAAGGTCTACTACTGGGCAAAAGGCTGGGATTGTATGGCTTTAGTGTTGAAAGCAGATGCTTGCAATGTAATTACTGTCATCAGCTCTAAAGAAGATTGGAGGGATGAAGCAGGCAATATCATTGATGATATGAGGACCTTGGTTGCCAAGGTTGTAGTGTGTAACAGCAAACCATTCCTAGAGAAAGGATTGGTTTGGCTCACAACCTCGCATCTCTAACCTCCTTTTCCAACAGAGAACAACAATGGGAAGACTGTCACTTGGTTAGGCATTATATGCTTGGCTGCTGACCTGTGTGTGTTTAAGTTCTGCAGTTTATGTTCAGTTTGTAGCCTATTTGGCTTATTGCTTGTATTGGTTTTGGTACAATGAAATTCATTGGTTTCAAAAAAACAAAAAAAAAAAAAAAAATTGTTGATTGGATTTGGCTTGGTTTTTTTTTTTTTTTTGTGATGATATTGTTATTGGTTTTAATCAATAAAATTGGATTTACAAATCTTTTTTCCAAAATATAGCAGACTGATTGATTCTAATATAGTTGGATTTATCAATATATACATATATAGTTGGATTTAACCTTATGATAGTTATGATTTAATGACAATGTTATCCACAAAGCCAACCTATGAAACAGTTTCAAAAGCAATTCAATTTCTCATAAAACTATATTCTGTCATAATTGTCAAATAAGTCAAAGAAATATATATATCTTGATGGGGAAGGCTATTACTCGATGTAATAATAACAAAGCAATAACCTCTACAAGTATATCCTTTATGGCAATTGTAAACTACTTATTATTGTGGAGTTTGAATCCCTCAAAACTAGTCCAATCGAAGAAGTCTGTAGAACAAAACTCTAGAAAAGAACTATCAGCTATAGTTTGAAATTGACTTGTATGCATACCTTGGTATTAACACATTACTTTTGGGGTTTGTCTTCTTCTAATAACAAATGGATCATAGATTTGACAACCTCATTGTTTACAATGGTCGAGCTCTGTGCAAAAAAGTAAATGAAATTATAAATCAACCTGGACGAAGGTCATGCCATGCAAAACAAAATAACAAATGTGAATAGGAAAACACTATGCCCTAATGCTCGCGTAGCATAATCTATGAATTATAAAATGATGGAATAATATTTGCCTCACCAACAAAAGTCAAAGATGTTCCCTTAAAACCTGAGTAGTTTTAAGGATGAAGCATGATACGTTTGAAGTTGACATGCTGATTTATATTGTGCTTGTGAAGATATATAAATAATGGCTTGAAGCCTAAAAGCTTTCAGATAAGATTATTAAAATGTGCCAAATATGCAAAAACTCAGAGAACATAAAACTACAATAGATGCCCACTTCAGTTGCCAAATCAACTGGAACCCTTGCCCTCATCCTATGGCTATGGCTATATAGTCCTTTACTTTGTAATTACCAGCTTAAGTAAAGGTCAGAATTATCTAGCCAAACTGAAGCAGACCCTCCTATTTAAGAAACCCTAACCAATTTTAACATCATTTATATGAGGATTATCATCTTTAATCTGCTGACTTTTACACGTTCCCAAATTAAAGATTACAATAGAGTATCAGTAAGATACCTCTGGATTTCTAATCATGTCCTTCAAAATAGTATGAAGAGTTGATCGAAGTTCCTTAAACAAGACAGCAGTTTGGGCTGGTGCTGTAAGCTTTAACCATCCATCTATAATGACCTGTCCAGTCTGTAGAACAAAACATTATTTAAAGGATAAAAAAAAAAAAAAACAAAAACAAAAACAAAAACAAAAAGGGAAAGATGAAAAAAAATGAAGTTCAAACAGAAGAGTACACGTATCAGAGGAAAGAATGTTTTTGCAAAGTATTATATAAATAATTAGAAACAAAGACAGATATATCATATTAAGCAGCATGAAAAAAAGAAGGCATTACATTGGGAACCAGACAAAAGTTAGAAAATTAATAGAACAAATCATGCTACATCAATGTCTCTTTATCTAAAGCATAAGATGCTGTATGTGGTGAACATAAGCAGTTGAAGATATCTGCTAAGTCAAAACAATAGCATTAGAGCTAGCATTCAATGGCCTTACAGGTTGCTTTGATGATCTAGAGCTAAGAGAATCCAGCCTCCTAACACTGACGAAACTAGACAATTGTATAAAATACAACTTGCCGATTTTGAAGGATATATTTACAAGACCAAAGAAGAAAATATACTTGGAAAACATGGACAGCAGCTGTAGTCAAAGTCGACATTCTTTGCTTCTGGGAGAAGATCAAGCGATAATCTTTTACATACAGTTAATAGCATCTAACATCCAAATGAACTACAAGATAGAAATAAAAAGATACCTGGTGCTGAATGTTAATGGAGCCACCAAACAGGAGAATGGAGAAGGGAGAGATGATAGTAGTATCACGCAGAAATACTTTATTGGTTTCAACCTGAGAATATACAAAATAAATAACGATGCCCATCTATACATAGTAAACATGTTAATATTGTTATTGAACAGCTCCTGACCATAATTACGGCAAACAATATTTAAAATTACAATGCATTAGAGAAATTCCAACTCAACTGTTAAAAATCACGTGTGAGATGATGACGATGATAATGATAATAATAATCATGATCATAATAATAATATGGAAACAGTTCAGAAAGAAAGTAAACAGAATAATCCCAAAAACAAAAAGCGGCCACAGGACTCTTCTATAAGGACCTACATATGTAGTCTGCAAAAACCTAAAGATCATGACCCAAAATGTACAAAAATCCAACAGATAATCTGAAGAGAGTTTTTCACTTCACCCAACAGCCTTCTGTTGAATATTAGGCCAACCACTAATACGATAAAGGGGCCATACTTCACTATTCCCGATCAACTTAGGGAGAAAAATCAGATGATAAACAAATCCGTGGGCTAAAAATGCTGTACCTTTTCAAGGAAGACCAGGAACGGGTGCTGATATGCTTTTAGACTACTGTTGATAGAAGAAGGGTGAATGTGGACTTCTCTTCTTCCATCATACCAGACTATATAAGCCTTTGATGCTGAATTGTTTGACTTCCTAAGGTTGCTGAGAGCTACTGCAGCAATGCCTTGTTCAGTGGCAGCTACATTAGGATATAAACCAGCACATAATATTGCCTGCAACAGTTCCTTCAAAATGAGTATCTGGTATGAGGGCAGTTGTGAAATTTGGTTTGACAGCAGAAAGTTAAATTATTTTCCAGGTCACAACAGAATTTGCCACCCAGAACCTTAAAGGGGCAATAGAAAATGCTTCACATTAGAAAGCATGGTCATAGAAATAATTACTAGGAAAAATATATTGTTCCTAAAGGTTCCTTGATAACAATAATTGCCCCCAACTAATTCAGAAGAAAACAGAAGAAATCTAGATATCAACGCATAGAGAGCACAAAGTTCATATTGCTCATATTAGTATGCCTTCCTGAAGAGATATTCAGCCAGTGCAATCCTTTGTCAACTACATAAATAAGTATCACAAAAAATGTCTGACCTTTTATGATTTAAAGTACATAAATTTTAACAAAGAGTAACTTAAATGGAAAAATATAATACTTAAGGCAGCAATGTAGTCATAGAATAAAAACCAAATGTCGATACACCAAATTGCCAAATTTTGGAGATTCTTATAAGAGGAGTATATATAAAGTTGGGAACAGCCCTTAAAACCAGCCATTAAGTTAGGTATTCTTGCACCACATGAGTATATTTATAATCACCATCAAGTAATATTAAGCGGTCCAATATCTATCAAATCAAAAATTCTAACATGGAGTTGCAATTGGGAGGTCTTTGGTTCAGATCTTCAATCCCTCTTTTTTCTTTGGATTTCTTGTTCATTGCGAACGTTAGATGGTAGTTTTCATATGTTACATGATAGAGGCATCTAACATGTGTCTAACATTCGCCATATATCTCCACATAACATGTGAGGGAGCCTGTTAATATACAATAAGTCCCATCTACCTATGTCTTAAATATAATAATTGGGATTTTACTTGTTAGGTTAAAGTATTTGGTTAAACAGTTACTGACAATTATGTCATAGAAAATACATACATAGTGTTTAGGCAAAGGCACACATAAGATTTATTTTTGGTATCCATGTTGTTGATGGGGAAAAATTACTCAAATATATCTTTACTTAATTGTTTATGACAGATTTTCATATTCAAAATTCCGAAAGGCATGTACTTCTCATTAAAAATGAAGTATGTTATGATATTCATTCTCATTAATATGTTAAGACATTCATTCATTCCGATTAATATAGCACTGTTGTCAACTAAAGACTTGGTTTCCAAATCTTGATTTTACAATGTCAAATAAATTCATATGGCACACACATTTTATCTAAGTAAAATCTTACAAGAAACACAAACTATCTTTTCCTTAGCGAGAGAGATTTGATAGCAGAAGTATATTGTTCTTATAAAAGTATGCAATGGAAATAGCAAAATAAACTTAATAATAATAATAATAAAAGGATCCATTTGAAGATGCATAGAATAAATGAAATAAAACTTAAATTAAGATAACATCATTAACTGAATTTGCACATCTATCATCTTTGTTATTAACCACTCAACTTAAAAGCTTTGATTGTTTGGATAAAGCCCAAAAATAGTATTTCAACACTCTTAACACACTCCCTCTCATGTAAAATTGATCAGCTTGTTACGTAGCTTAAGCCCAAACAAAAACAAAAACAAATAGCAAGTTCACAGATTCCAAAACCTTTAGTTGTTAGGAAACATCTTAACAATAGTATTTAAGCACTCTAACAATCTTAAAATCAATGAGTTCTAAGTGAAGTGTGATTAGAAAAAGAAAAACAATTACAAGAATTTTCCCAAGATCATAAGCACAAATGTCTTATAAAAAACAATTATAGGTTGAAATAAAATTTATTAATAACTGTTTGTGCATTATAAACACAAACAACAATGATTCCATAGCACGTCGTGAATCATTGATATTATGAAATTAATAAAATACAAGTTTAGCACAACCAAAATCAGTCCTTAAGCAAGCTCAAAAGCCTAACAGCTGATTCTAATAGCATTATTATACCAAAATTCAAAGCTAAATCACAGATTATCCTCTAATGTAAGTCATAATGGTCATACCTTCACAATAGAAGAATGATGTGCATACATGTTGAATGGTTGGGATTTATCAGAAAACCAACAATCAAGCTTCTCTTTCCTTTTCCCCTCCGTCTGAGCCAATAAAGCATATACTTGTTAGAAATCACAAACCAAAATTTCAAGGAAAAGCTAATTTGATGACACAAATATATAATGAACAAGAAACCATAGACAATAAATGGACTCATGCACAAAGAGGCTCAAACTCATACATAAACCAATAAACAAAGCACAGCACCTGATATTTCTTTGGAAGATTGATGAGCCCAATGTCTGCAAGCAATGTTCCAAATTGTATTCTCATATCTCTGTCAAACATGGCCAAATAACCAAAAAGAAAAAAGGCAATTTAAATTAACAACACAACGAAATGATTATTTAAATAACAATATTAATATATTTACTATATAATATATGTAATATTATTTTGTATTTTGTATTATGATTCTTCTAACGTAGATTGGATTGATGGTCATGCACTTATAAAAAAATAAGGAATAGAATCAATAGCACCAAACATTTCCCTTTTAACAATCAAACACTCTAGAATCTCTAAGGATAAATATATAATAATGAACATCCTCTTGAACGACTTCCAAGCTTTGATGCATTGTAAAAATGAAAACCTTTTTGCAATGCCTAAATTTAAATTTGTTTTCATGAATATCCTTGACGGTTGTTGGCCTCAATACCTATTAGACATTAAGAATGTGAACCCTGTCTGCAGAACCTTCGGAGATATAAAACAATTAGAGTTATGTGGAAAGAAATTATGATGTATAGATTGCATGGAAATTTAACCTTGTTTGGTATACCATACTAAATTGGATTAAAATTAAATTGAATTGAATAAGATTAGTTTGAATATAATTGGAAAGAATTGGATTGAATATATTATTGGAAATAATCTTGTCTAGTGTTTGGTATAATAAATGATTTGTTGTAACTTGATTTCCAATTAAATCAATTTGAGTAAAATGAAATATTAAAAAATAAAACTTTGAATAAAAAATTATATTACAAAAAATAATTTTTAATAGAATAAAATATTTTGCATCTTTTTAAATAATTAAAAAATTCTTGAATAAATTTTAATAAATAAACCTATATGTAATATTTTAATAAGACAACAATAATTTCACTAATTATAAATAGATTAAATAAAATTATTTAAATTAATTTTTATGTGTATTAGAATGGGAGAGACAAGTGCAGGAGAGAGAGAGCGAAACCTATCTCCCGTGACATCAATGTCATGGTGGGTTCCATTTGTCCTATAATGGTGGAACTTGATTTCATTATTTGGATTTGTTATGTCCAATACAAAACATGCACCAGTTATTTGATCCATCCATCTAGTCCCCTTCTATATGCAATCCTCCCTTTATATCTAGTGCAACAAATGCACTGTTTATGGGTTAGCTGGATCCAGGTCCCAAGAAGGAACTGGTTTATCTCAAAGAAAGTATTCACTTGAATCTTTAATTTGAGACAACAACGCTTGAACCGCAACTGTGGATACTCCAACTGTTTCTATCATTAAGAAAGTTGCTGAACAAGAGGAACCTTTCCCAGATGTGGACAGTTGGAAGAAAGTTGGAACGAAGGTGATTTAGTTGACAGAGTTCTCCAGATATTACAGATTAGTGGGTGTTATAAACCTCTTTGTCCATGCACCATAACAGTCATATTGGAGGTTCCTGTCCTTTTATCTTCGTAATGTTTACAGGAGCTTGTACTCAAGGACTGTTAGATAAACCCACTAAGTTTATTACATTCCTGCCCTTTTATCTTTGTAATGTTTACAGGAGCTTGTATTCAAGGACTGTTAGATAAACCCACTAAGTTTATTACAAATAAAAGGTTATTGAAATACTGTACCGGCTGACAACTACACCAGCAGAAGTCCTATTTCTGAATAAGAGAATATATTACCTTTTTGGGTAAATATTCATGTTAGAGTGCTTGAATATTATTGTTGGACCCTTTTCGACATCTTAAGATATGCTGACGACAACAAGGTATCAGAGAGTATTTGACCTAACAATTTGGTTCGAATTTTGGGAACCCCATAAACCCAAAAAAAAAAAAAAAAAAAAAAAAAAAAAAAAAAAAACTTAAATATAATAATTTCAATACAACACAACATGGACCTCTGTATCAATCAACCCAGCCTTGAACATGAAGGGACATGTTCGAGCGTGTCAATATTATAATGAGTCAATTCCTAACAACTTACGTTTTTGAGCCTATTGGTCACTGACAAATCAAAACTTGGGCTTGGTAAGACACAAAGCTTGTTGCTAAATTCAATGCAAAGGGAAAATATCATGCCATGGCCCTCTAGGTTAAGAAATGTTATGAACAGAGTCCTTGATGCTGTAGAAGATATCACATGAAGATGATTTGTAATAATCAGACTGCTATTTTCATCAATAGCAATATGATATTTTACGAGCGCATATAGCAGATATCTTTTGACAAATGAGATGATTCAATGCAGTGCAACAAACCAAATTATTATGTTTACAATAAAATATCCAAGAACATGAAGGATCTTACATGAGAGACCAAAGATTGGTCTATGCAGCATATCATGTAAATAAGCATGTTATTACCTTACATAATTCAGAATCTACTAATGGGCACTAAATACATCTAGTATTGATATTATAGATATTTCCTAAAAAAAAAGTATTATTATCTACTAAACATAAGCTTCATACTTCTCTGAACCTACAACATGACCATGGTGAATACGACATATCCTAAGGAAAGGTGCCATAAGCTACATAGTTCAGAGATTATCATTGTTAAGCTTGCTTATCATACCACATCAAAATTAAAAGCATAAACCATTCACATAAGTCTCAAATGATTTAGATTAACATTACAGAAACGACCAAACCTGATCATGGACATAACTGAACTGCTTAGAAAATGTGAACTGCAAAACTGTTGGGCAGCTCTAACTCCTCTCTGCCAGCATTACAATTCACATATCAGTGAACAATGCAGCAACAGAAGCAACAAAATAGTTATGCTATTAAACCATGCCACTAATCTAAATCTAATGAGTAATGAACAAGTGAAAAATCTTTCACAGTACGGTAAATGAGAAATGTGATTAGCATAAAGCTTTTTAAAGAGAACATAATCCAATACAGATCCTAAAATAAAGAAGAGAAAGAGGTATCCAGTCACTGACGAAGGTGTAACATGACTGTAAATAAGACAACCTATGTCATATTACATCTGCAATCGAGCAGTTCTTTCCAAGCATAGGAAATTGTTTGCTACTTTTGAGACTTTATTGACTTGCAAAGTAAAATGAAAACTAACTTAGCTCCCAACCAAGGGGTCAAAAGCTATTATATCTTAAAATTTGCTGACTACTGAGGTCTGGTGTCCTGCAATAGCCCTCAGATTAGAGCCAGTTAACAAAAAAGGGTCAGGACATTTCTGGGAACCAAAATGAAAAAAGAAAAACAACTGACCTCCTGCAATATCTTCTCCCATTTTTCATAAGCAATCATCATTAAAAGATGGTCAGATTGCCAGTAACTATCTCTTGAATCACTTGAGCCATTTGATCCATCTGGCTTATCAGTCAACAGAGCCAATTTAGCTCTTTCAACATCCTGCCTCTGAAAGAAAAAAAAAAAAAAAGACACGCCAGTACGTTCATAAGACGGTTTCTTTTCTTTAGTATAACTGCAGAAACAGCAAAGGTTCAGCCTAGAATTAAAAGAGGGACCTCATCTTTTGGATAAACAAATGGCGATTTGTAACTCAGAAATGCCGATATTGAGAGAATAGGAGATAAGCAACCAAATATTGCACCATATAGCAGCATCTGCACTTTCAAAGGGAAAATTGTTAATAGATTGAAGCCAAAGAAAGTTTTGTTTAGGTAATTTATTCTATTTTACAGGTTTCTGTGCATGAGTTTGCTTGCAAAAAGCCACAAGGAGAGAAAGAAATCAAGTTTCCAGAAACAAATAAGAGGTAAAATTTAAATAAATTAATTAATTAAAAAAAAAAAAAAAGAGATGGCATATAAATTGTTAGCTATGTGCCCAACAAATTGATGAAGCAAAAGTACAAATAGTTTCATTAGCATTCAAATGAAATAAATAACTGATGTGCACCTTTCCAATCAATACATCAACAGGAAGTTTTGCCAAATGATAACCAAGAGGAGTCAATTCCTCATCCCCTCCAATAGCACCAACCTAAACAAGTGCCCATTACAAATTATAAGTTTGCAGAACAAATTACATTCCAATTCAATAACTGGAAAAGAAACACAATCAACTACACACAATAAATAATTTCTATGAAAGTACGTAAAGAAATTCTTTCAATTGAATATCACAAACAAATTTGCTAGCTATTTATATGAAGAATGAAAAGGTAATATACCAGAAAGAAAAAGATTTATGTACCCCTGATAAGAAAGAAAAATTATATGCAAAGAATTATTACAATAATCAGCAAAATTAAAGAGAATACAGAGGTGAAAAACCACTATTTTTAAAGTTAAACAAGCTCTTAACATATACCTAACTTCCAATGCAGCAAGTTTGACAAAGCATTAACAAGTGGTCACTAATGCAAGTTAACTTAAACTGCAATAAAGTCGTTATCTGCTTTTCTTTTCTTTTATTTTAATGTTCAGAAAGCTTATTAGTTAATAGCAGACCAAAATGTTGGAACATACTAAGTTCATAATTTAACTTCATGTTGAACACCGACAACTGCAAAATACAAATAGAAGCATACATCTAAAAACTTTTAGAACTCCATTGAGTTTTTGTATTTCATAGTTTTAATATTTTCCTCTGACAAATGACAGATACATAAACCATCCCTTTATCAGGTATGGTAAACTCCTTAAAAAATTTCAAATACGTAGAAGAATAATGATTCTCTGAATTTAGTGTGGGGTGCTGAACCGGTTCTTACGCTCTGGTTGAGTAAATACCAACTGCCATAAATGAAGGTTGTAAAAACCAACAAAAATATTCTTTTTTTTCTTAAGTAAATGATTGCTAGGCTTATATATGAAGACATTTTCATTTCGAGACAGGCAGTTGCTAATATTTTCTTAGATCCCAATCTCATTCTTATCCCATATTGCTTCCACTTGTTCAAAAGGAATTGGAAAACCAAGTTCTGACCCTTTTTTTTCATCATTTCTTTTCGTCACACTCAAACCAAACATCCCTCTCAGACGAGGGATTGAAAAGTTGACACTAAATATAACAACTAAAATCAGTATCTTAATTAGTAGTGAGAGTAGAAAAATTCTTCATATTAATATAAAATGTCCATCATACCAAGCTCATTGCTTCAGCAAATTAGAAAGAGTAATGTGAACCCGCACTTCTATCTTAAAGCAATAAACCCATATATCGAAATGAGGAACTAAATTGTAGTTTGTATAATAATAAGCCTACCTCATACAACAATGATATTGCTGAGGTCATAGCTTCTTCCTTCGGAGGTTCTAAAGCCTGAAACAGAAAAGTTAACAAACAAAATCAACATAATAAAAGATGAGATAGATAGAAAATTATGTAAATCAAGTAAAAGAACTAAGCTTCTTTTTTTTTTTACTTTGTTTGGTTAGATCAACGTATTATCACTTACCTTGGATAAAAATGCCTTCACATGCCCCAGAGAAAGTAACTTAATTTGCAAACACAACTCTACCAAAGGCATCCGAAGCATCTCAGGAACCTTAGTATTGTGCAGAGACGATAAATTCAATGTGAGTCAACAATCAAGCAAGTAATTAACAGGTTAAGATATCAAGTAATTTTTGGAATTGAAAGCACTTGACAAACAAACAATTTGAGAGCAAAATGAACCTGATAAGGACGCATTAGTTTTTCATATCTATAACAAGTGTACAAACAAAAGCAAATTCCAGGTTTCACACGTCCAGCTCTTCCTCGACGTTGCCTAGCATTTGCTTGGGATATCCAATCTTCAACCATGCTAGAAAGTTTCTGCAAGAACCACTTAAAGCACTTAGAACATGGGATCAGTTCAATTTTACTTATAACTGCCAGTATTGTCTCCAACAACAGTAAGAAGTAGTATTTGGTATAGCAACTTACGCTGTTATTGGGACCTCTGAAAAAGTTTTAAGTTTATTGCACTAGATATCTTATCATGGTATAGCAGTTTAAGTTTCTTTGAATAAGTAGTTATTTTATGGTTGGAGTTACTGGACGAAATCAAATATGCCGAAACGGAACTGAAAATGAAAAATTGTACAAACAGTAGCATGAACCGTGTCCATGGCCAGTAATCAGTCATTTCTTTATTTTTCCATTCGTGTTTATAATAACTTGAAACAAGTTTGTCAAGATTAGTATATAAAATAGAACAAATCCAAAGTAAATGATGAAAAAAAGAAGACATCAAGAAAGAAAATAAAAATTCTTCAAAAACATAAGTAAATAAATATCAAAGTAAACCTGAGAAGCTAGCTAACCTCTAGGAATATCAGCTGAAAGCTAGAAGAAACTTACTGGAAGCACCGTTAAAGTCAAAAGGAAAAAAAATTAGGTATATTGTGTTTAACTCTCTTCAATTTGATCATTCATACAAGACTTACTACTATAGAAGTAAAATTAACTCCTGATAAAGACACCAAAATGAAATAAGAAATTATCTTTTACAAGTGAGTGCTAACTGGAAAAAAAAAATAAATAAATAAAATAAAATGATACCATAATATACATGGCCATATTACTATGAAACTTTTAAGTTGCTATCTGCACTGACCGCAAATCAGACATACACCTATAATCAATAAACTGCTATTTTATCATTCAAAATTCAGATTCATCAAACATGTAACAAATGTTTGGTTAATTATTGTAGCTCATACTGCTGCAACCTATAAGACAAAGTTATTCAAAAATGATCTAGTATAACTAATATTGTCCATAATTACACAATAGACTAATGGTTAAAAACCAAACCTTCTGCGGATTGTAACGGTTTTCCTTGTGCCTTCCACAGTCAATCACATACACCACATCATCTATTGTTATACTGGTCTCTGCAATGTTTGTAGCAATAATTACCTGATCATCAAAGAATGAATATAGAGAAATTAATAACTCCATAGCATCAACAACATAGACTACAAGCATATGGCATTTCATAACTACTTTCAACAGTTGCTTGTAAAGCATTGTACAGCCAATTAACACATAAATGTCAAATATCAAGTGGTTTTTTATAGCAAAAGGGACATCATTTGCAATTTATGATTTCATAATGAATACCATAAACCATAAATTAATACATTATACAAAGTAAGTTGGAAACTTCTGTGACATTGAAAGTATGGGATCAAGTCATGCTCATTGTCATCCAAAATGAGATAAAAAAGAAAACTGACTCCTAACTGAACTTTAACCAGGCTACGCAGCAATAATTTGTACAAACAAAATTTCCTATATTTCTCTATTCATACTGGCCAGCATGTAAAAAATTTTTCGCATATAAAAGGGTTCAGTAATTGTTAGTTTATAAATAAACTAAGTAAAAAATTATCCTCCGTTGTAAATTTTACCTTTCGTATGTTTTCAGGAGGCCGTAAAAACACCTTCTTTTGATCAGTTGATGCGATGGATGAATGCAAAGGAAGAAGCCAGTCTGAAGATGGTCCACCAAAACGATAAGAAGCAGCTAATCTATCAAGTAAATTATAGATTTCTGACACTCCCTGTTATGCAACATATTCCATCAGAATAACATTTTTCCCTACCAAATTTGAAAGGAGTACCGAAAGTACTTACAGGCAAAAAGACAAGGATGGCACCCTCACTGCAAGTTTCATCAACATGACATACCAAGTCTTCAAGAAGATCATAATCAATAATATCCTCATTCAATCTTTTCTGTGCAACAAATCATACATTTTCCTAGTTATAGAATCCAAATGGTAAATGGAAGGAAAAGAGTGCCACTAGCACAGCAAAATTAGCATCTTTAAGGAAAATACCAAATTTTGCTGCGTTTGTTCGTTGTATGACTCATAACGACTTGGAACATAATACGGATTAATATACTCTTCCGAAAGCATTGAGTCATCACCCCATCCAGATAAGACAAGATTCTTCTTTCCCCTATGATTTTTCACAGCACTGCTCTGCAGCTATCATAACATAAAGTGTTCATCACTTAGAAGTAGATTTGAAACTGTTAACCCACATACATAACATTATACTAAAGACGATAATAATAAGTATGGAGGTTTACATAATTTGTAAGAAAACCCAAATCCTTGTAACAAACATGAATATAGAGAACATACAACCTTAACTCAAAATATACAATCTTTTGTCAATTAATACAAGTGTGTTTGGTTCTTAAACCCCAAAAAGAAACAATTTGAGGAAGTCATTCAAATCCAATCATTTAAGATGCACACCAATAAATTTAATCTGTGTAATATTTAACGGAATGCTCACATGAAAACCGATAAGAACATTTAAGAGAAGATCTAAGAGGGTGAAAGGGAGAGTCCATCCACCCAACTTGTGTCTCTAGATGTAACCAGCATTGCAACCAGCAACCAATGTTTTAAAGGGCGAAAGGCGAAACGAGGCAGTGGAGCCTTGGCAAGGCGAGGCGGTAGCCTCAAGGCGAGTCGGGGCGGTAGCCTCGACTCCAAAAGAAAAAAAAAATCAAAAAAAAAAAAAAAAACCTATCATATAAACCATTCATAACAATTTAAACTGTAGTGAAAATCAATATTAGAACCATAAATGTCAAACAATATAGAACAAACACAACAATTATGGATCATCCATATCATTCTAACACATAAAATCATCCATATAAAATCTTAGCAAACAAAATATGAAATGATTAATGACCACTAGGGGAATTAAATAAAAAATCATTTAAATCTAGTGGCCTAAAATTTGGATCAAAATATGGAGGCATAGTTGAATCTGGAGGTAAAGTTTCATCTCCATCATCCTCATCACTAAATCTGATTCTTGTGTCACCGTTCACATCACTAGTCTCATTCTCCTCTAACTCAGGTTCTTCAGCCACTTCTTGTATATTCTTCCCTTTGTCTAACAAATAATGTAGAATATTATTTTAGTGTTTATATCATTGAATTAAAATAAAATTTGAAAAACCCACATGAGAGAGCTAGAATTCAAATTGCAGTGAGCTGCAAGCAGTGTACGAATCAAAACCCGTTGTTTAACAAGTTAAAAGCTTAAACAAGTTGAAAACTTACATGGGAGAGCTGGATTTCAGAATGCAGTGAGCTACAGATGGAGGAGACAAACTGTTGATGCCGGATTTTAGAGACTTGAGTGATGGAGAGTGTTTGAGAGACTTGAGTGATGGAGGATTTGAGAGATTTTAAGAGAAATGGAGAGAAAAATGGTGTAGACAGCATAAAACAGGAGGTTGTCGACAGAATGAAAGGGTTTTTACACTGTCATTAGGTTTTTCAAAAAAAAAATGTAGTTGAAATTCTGTTTTTACCCTTAAAAAAAACATACCACCTCATCTTGGAGGCGACCTAAGGTGGTCGCCTCAACCTCCCGGGGCGGGGTTTTTCCAGTCACCCGCCCCATATGGGCCCCTTGAGGCGCCGCCTCGCCTCGCCTTGCCTTTTAATACCATGCCAGCGACCATTTATCCAAGAGAGTCGCGACTTGCATTGCTAGATGCAATCAATGGTGCAACCAGTGACCTTCTAGCCGAGACGGCCATGACTTGCATTGTTAGATGTAACCTGTAATGCATCCAACGGAAGGACCTGAAGCAGGCTGAAGCAAAATTTGTTATTATTCTTTATATTTAGATTTTGATATTTTTCTTTTATTAGTTTGATATTATTTCCGTTAGCTATTTGATATTAGTTTCTTTAGTTATTTGATATTATTTCCTTTTAGTTTTTTATTTCCTAAGGATGTCTTGTTTCCTAGGAAAGTTAGGAAGTTGTTTTACTATAAATAGAGGATTAATACTTAGGGATTGTATCTGTGAATTTTTCGGCCAATATTAATAAAAGTTTGTAGTTAACAAGGAAAAGTTCTTTCAGTTTATTTTGGTTTTTGTGAGTATTACTGCTTGCAATTGCTTGGGCTAAATATAAGTCAATCATACAATCTAATTCTAGAGAATCAATTCGCCCAATTCTGTGGGTTCATCGGATCCGTTTTTATTTAACTTGTTGCGCAAGGCAAGGTTGTTTGTGTTTGTTGTGGGATTTCTAATGAGGCCCTCAACAGAAATGCATCCAATCCTCTATTTATAGTTTGTGGACCCTATCTAAAATGTTATATGAAGAGAAGTCTAGTAGAAAGGAGAAAAGGGAGAAGGGTCAATCTAGTGACACAGTCTCAACTTGACCAAACACCCTTTATTTGAGTGAACATCGAGAAACTTACAAGGATAGAGGTTTTGATTTAAAAAATGAAAAAAAGGACAGGTCAACAACATCAGATCATTGAAGGAGTGAGGACAAGGTTTGTCAACAATTGTAAAAGAAAGAGAATTCAAATTATTAAGATTTCACTTTGCATTGGAAGAAAATAAGTTCCAAAAAAAATTATTCTTAATAAAACTATGACTTAATGGTCAAACATTGGATAAAGATAATTTTAACTTTGAGTTAATCCTATTTTCCCCCCTATAGTTTGAATGAATACTTAAAATCTCTCTTTTGTCCTATAGTTTGAATTAATATTCAAAATCCTTCTTTTTTAAGAGGGATTTTAAGTATTAATTCAAACTACAAAGGAGAAAACACTATTTTTCCTTCAATTTTTAAGGCAGTAGATTGTATCTATCCTCTTTGAGTATGAAGTTAGTATACCATATCTATTTCTGGTAAGACACTGAAAAGAATTTTGATAATGGGAAAAGGTTTACAAGATTGAAGAAGTCGTCCACAAAATCTACCAAAAATAAAAGATCCGTCTATAGCATTGCTTTACGCCTCCACCTCCAAGAAATTTCAAGACACTTAAATTTTCTTCATCCTTTAAAACTTAAAAGGGGTTTAGCGTTTTATCAACGATTAAAATGACTACAAGAGTGAACAAATCATCCACCATTAATATGCCAAAACTGATGCTCTGGGGGAACAAGAGTGAACAAACCTTTTTGTACCGGCTAGTTTTTTGGTATTTTCAAACTGTTGACTGTTCATGCTTTTTCTTATAAAAGACAGCTTGTTTTTTTAACTTGTAAATATTTTGATCAATACACTTCTGTTATTTGTAAAAAATTAAAAAATAAAGTAAAATAAAATAAAATAAAAACAATAACGCACAAAAATGCTTAAAACTGCTCTTACAATTCCAATATGCTAACATGCCGTGTTCAAAACCCCATACATTTTAAAAGCAAGATATTTAGCCCAAAAACATAACGAAACCCTCATTCCTACTACAACAAAGAAATAAAAAATAAAAAACAGTAGGAATTTAGCCCCTAGACCTCTTATATAACTCTAAGTGCTAAACCAGCTGGTAGCACCAACCCAAGACCCCATTCCAACTTAAGTGACTAATGAAAAGGGAAGTGCCATGAAATTTTTCATGTCTGAGGCCCATAAAAATGTAGGAACCAGATCTATCCCATGTGTAATTGTCTTCATTGGCAGACAGCAAAAAATAAGTGGGTTGCCGCTGCTGCAGCCTCATGCTAATCTTTGCCAATTGACAATGTTAATGTTTTACACAAGGAGACAAGGCAAAAATTTAGAAGTTTTTAGTGTCAACTCCGTTGTGGATAAACTGGATAAAGAAAAAAAGAAGCTTTTTTGAAGAACCCAAAAGCATAAGAAGTCAACCTCATATAGAATAGAACCCAACTTCTGTCATTACTATAGGCCTTCATATTAAAAGTGTTTCAACACACTTTTCTCCTTCATCCATTTCAACTGAGAGGATAGGATTAATTATACTTTTTGGCGCTAGATTTAATAAAAGATGATGTATCAAAGGCCAAATCCTTGTTAGATTTGTAGGGTCGTTCATAAAGTTTTGTAAAGATGACATTCTTTCCAGGTGCATCCTTGTTTCTGAGGACTGCTCGTTCACTAATTATTATTCTTTCCTTTCAATTATACAATTTTCTGCATTTGCAACAGAAAGAAATAGTGCTCTTCTTTTAAAACTAACAGATTATGACGAGCAAAAAATATATAACATAAGATAATAAATAAACAAATTCATATATACAGATTATACAAGAAATGTTAAGCACTGCTCATTCCTAACATATTAGCCTTCTGTGATCCAATATTTTTATCAATGTAGGCATAACATTATGCTTTCTCAATTTCAGTCATTCAAGGGAAAAGATGACATATGATGTATACCTTAATTAATGTGAGAATATGTATAACACCTTTAAATATAGAGGGAATTTGTAGTTGGTAGCTAGAGAAATTAGCCAAATTCAATAAAACAAAGAAATGACAAGGTAGACTTCACAACAATTACACCAGGAATCAAAATATTTAAATACCTTGTCTTTTGTGGACGTTTCATAACTTATAGAAGCTGGTGAATCTGAAGCAAGGTGATAGTTGATACTCTGATATATATCCTCGAGAAAGTAAGTTGTCACAGGATGCGTTCGACCTTGTGCAGTAATTACAGGGCAATGTCCAAAATATCTTGAGAACAAATCTGAATCAACAGTAGCAGACCTGAACAGTAAAAATTATTTAACATTGTGTACATGTTTTCGAGTGCATTTGTTGAACGAGAGGGAGAGACAGAAAAAAGACAAATATATATTTAGATAAATAAAAACGATAGATATAGAACTAAAGAGAGTTACACGGTATCACCATACACAATAATATGCATTAATTATGTATCTAGCTAGTATGGAACAGTAAAATGCAAACATACATAAGAATAACCTTCAGCTTTGGTGCACCATCAGCATACTGCTTTTCAAGCAGGTCCTTCAAAACTATGAGTAGAAAATCACCCTGTTATCAAGAAAAGAAGAAAACTCAATTGACTCTAAATAAATGAAAATTAAACCCAATTGACTGCGAAAAATAAGATGACAAAGTAAAAGGATAAGAGACAGGAAACTACGGTACAACATCTGACGCTCTTACAATCACCAAATTATAACATCTAGGTCCATATATGTAAATTCAAGCGTGACTGGTTCAGCACTACTGAAAAATTAAACATAATACAAAGATCCATACGTGTGGAAATGAACAAATGATTTTCCATAAATACTCCTTTTTGATCAAAAACTGAAAACCCTTATACAGATGAGGAAAAAGGAATACACGACATAAACACGCTGTTGACAAGAACAGAAGAGAAACAGAAGGCGCATAAAAACAGCTCCATATAATTTTCAGTAAATATATATATTTTAATAGAGATTAAAAGTCCACAGAGGATGACATCCCTTATCAAACTGCTAAAATTATGCATCAGCTGAAGTGTGTTCGTCATTGACCATGAAGCTAGCAACATTAAATCATCTTTTTCATAAGATCCATTAATATATTCCTATTACCTACCTTAGATTTTGCTTACTCACCAAAAGAGATCGTTCATGCACTTCGTCAACTATGACATGAGTAACACCAGATAGGTTTTTATCCCCCTGCAAATTAGAAACAGACAATTTAAATTAAGATCACTCTGTGTATTATTACCAAGTACAGAAAGAAAATCACTCCATCTTGAACTCTTAATTGAAAAGTTAAAGGGGGTATAATGTTTGTACAAGGAACGGGAACTGTCTTATGGTTTCGGCTTATCATTATTAGAGATGAAAGTTGAGATAAAACTTACTCCTCATTCTGACTATTTGAAATCTAAGTAAACCTAAACTCAGATCAAATACTGAAAACACCTACAAGCACATGTGGAACTTTTCTGCTCCTAATTACAAAACAATAATAATACTAATGATGATGATGATGATGATGATGATGATGATAAATAAACCTACAATTCCAAAGCTGAAATCGCAACAAATATCTTTTTCAATCAAAGACTAAATAAAGAAGGCTTGAACTTTAAAAATGGAAAGTCTTGGCTGAATTGATGCATCTGAATCAGACACAAGAAAATAAAAAATCATCAAAAAAAGAAAAAAAAAGAGATGGAAGCAACAACTTCAATTTATTTTTGTTAGCTGCATCAGCAGTTTAAATATTTAGAATTAGTAATTACAATTGCGGTATGAGTATTACCCATGAAAGAAATTAAGCTCGTACCTACATAATGAAACAGATAATGCAGCAAAAGACTAAACTGAAACCAAATATCAAAATGCTCTTCAGGCATTTGTTACACTAGTTGGAACAAATTCAATATTCTCAACCAATTACTGGGGCCTACCACAATTTTCCTTAGAAGAATTCCTGTTGTACAAAAAAGAAGCTTTGTTCTTTCATTCCTACAAAGAGACAACGAATGTAAAACAAAGTTATATTTAATAAAACCAGAATAAGATGTTAAAAATTGCTGAAAATACAAAAACCTAGATGCAAGATAAGCACGTTGAACAAAAAAAACAAAAAAAGAAATAAATCATTTGTGCTTAGGAATAATTTATTGATTTCAAAGAAATTCAGAGAGTCCTCATAATTCCCAATCAAGATAAAGTTTAGTGGCACATCCTCTATGGTCCTTAAAGTACCGAACAGATTGGTTTAACTGAAAGCAGAAAACCAAAACCTTCCTTAACTAGTGACTATTCCATGCCCAATCTCTAATAAGTATCATTTAACTCCAAGACTATCCTGCCCATCAAAATCCCACAATGGAAACAGCTTTTACCAAATTCTTCTGACCATATTTAACCTCTCGCTGATAATTTTTTAAGAATTCACATACTCAACTACAAGAACCCACTTTATAATTTCTCTTAGTTGCATACAAATGCAAAGCAACAAGCATTGTGATTTATCATAATGTCTGCAGCAAATTCACTAATTTAATGATAATAGGAGGGAGCACATACATACCTTGCACTATCCAGCCGAACTTGATAACCAACCAAAGAACCGTCCGAACCAGGGGAAGGTTCAGAGCGTTCATCAGCTACTCTTTCAGCAACAGAAATAGCCTATAACAAAAATATGGCAAACAGAAAACATTAGCTAATCAGCAGGAAGTTCCCATATATTTTACAATCTAGGACCACAGTTTACTAACAAACAAGGTATTTCTCAGCCAAAGCTAAGTGAATCTTTAGTTCATTACTAACATCAATATTACAAAAAATTATGAGAATGACAACCACACAGAGGCTAGACAATAAAGCTGAATAAAGTCGCAAATGCAAAAAATGTATTGGCAATAGACAACTCCAGACATTAGTTATATAAGAAGCCAGATGTAATAAGATGAATTCATTATTTAAGGCTTATCACAATGCAATTGTCTCATGAGCAACATCTACTGAAAATGTAGTAATATTAACATTAATGTTATAAAAAAAAAAAAAAAAAAAAAAAAAAGCATACTTCAGTTTCAAATAAAACCACAACAATGTCTTCTCATACTTTCCAGCCGCATAATTGTGCTTCTATGCATGCATACCTTTGATTCTTTACATGCGAAAATATAAATGACACTACAGTTATATTATGTCGCCTGCTTTACTTCGTGTTATCATAATTTGGCATCAAATATAGCTACTAAGTTGCTAGATTAGCCTTGTTTAATACAAGCATGGCATTCCAGGCAGTGATCAAACAACAGTAAATTGGATAAGAACATTTTTGTACTGACCGCTATTCTTCTCGGTTGTGTGCATATAATATTACAGTATCCACCACGTCCTGAATCAATCATATCATCCAGTATAAATTGTGGAACCTACATATAAAGCCAATTAGAAACAGCCCAAAGGGTTTGTCTTAGCAGAACAGACAAGATAAGCTAGTTTCACAAGCCGTACAAAAGATAAGATAGAAAACGACAAAAAGTGATGCTGATCTGTAAAAGCAAGAAATATAATAACAACATAATGGAAGGGCAGGGAAACACAACGGTTTTCTGAGAGTTTGTGTCAAATGTAAATATGAATTTTAACCTGAGTAGTCTTTCCAGAACCAGTTTCACCACAAACAACAAGGACATTACTCTCCTTCAGTAGTTGTAATATATCACCCTTCAACACAGAAATTGGAAGAGCATTTCTGGTCTTCAACATGTCCTTTTAGGGAAAAAAATATGTACAGATTAATTAGCAAACAGAACAAGTGATAACGCAAATTGCAATAACAGAAACCAAAAGATTAATAGGCAAGACTTGATTGAGAGGTTAGATAATCTTGTGCTTCTTAGGATAGTCTGTAGATTATTTACAATTATATTTGTAATTCTAGTCAACTGTTTGTTCACGTAGGATTAGATTAATTAGCAAACAAAACAAATAAAACTATATTTGTTTCTAATCTCAAAAAAAAGATTTTTAAAAAAAATGAGGCCACTAATGTACATAATGCAGGAAGTGAGGTATAAATTATAATCACTATTTAGCAAATAAAGAACAGGTTATATTTTGACAATATGCATATTACGCATTATAAAGAACAGTTGAAAAATACAGTTACTTTAAAATAGAATTCATAGACAAAATTGCTTTAAACTTGTAATTAGTAAGACAGTGAAATTCTAAGGTACTTAAAATTTTTAACTCATGTAAAAAGGAAGAAAAATGTGATCGATTGATATTTGAAACTGGACTCCTCCATTAATTGTCTGAAAGACTATTTATGGATTTGACAAGCTAATACTTCGAAAAACAACTGTTTTAGTGAATTCAGAACATATTAACCCACAACACAAAGAAAATTTTTATCCCAGCCAGAAGCTCACCTGACTCCCTCCACTGAGAAATTTTCTTTCCACAGGACTATAACAAGAACAAATAAAGCCTGGACAGCTGTATTTTCTGAGATTTCCTATATGAGGATTACTAAAACAAGAATAAACTAACCTTGTATCTCTGCAGTTTCATTTTCTTTTCTTGTCCCTGCTTCAAATGAGAACTTTCAGCTTCTTTAGCATAGTTTATTCCTGCAGAATGACATGTAACAAAAGTTGAAAACTAAACCATGCCAAAGTCAAAATAGAAAATTATATTCAAATTAGAGTATAAAAGCATGTTGCTCTAATCAGAATTCTGTTTCAACTATTTTTAAGAGTATACTATGAGAGATGAGAAATTCCTTGTACTGTGGCATGAAAGCTAACTCCAATCTCCCACTTAATGTCCGAAAACTGTCATTAGTGTTCTACTAGTTTAATCCTATTCAGTTACTCTTCAGGTTTCTTCTGTAGTGCTGTTTATTGGTAGAACATAATTTTAATTATGAAAGGAGAAGGTTAATGCAGGATGGGAGGGGGAGAAGAGAAACAAACAGTAAGCAATGATAAGGAATGCAGCTGAATAAAGAACGGAAAATACATGGATATTCGTTTAAAGAAAACATATATATCATAAAGATGTAGCAGCACAAAGCTACTTCATTGGTTCAATAATGCACCAAAGAAAATGGAAAGAACATACTTTCAGCAATTGGATGAGCGGCTGCAACTCTCGAATTTTTGTTTTCTTGAACAGAAGTATACTGCGATGAATCCGAAGGAGTACTAGGAACGTCAACAGGAGCAATGGTACTAGAACCATCTTCACTCAGTAACCTATCCACAAAATAAGCTCGCCGATCTTCCTCACTGTCTTCTAATTTAATTGAAGAATCCCCTGTAACCACTCAAATATTTTGAAATTGTTAGCTATTCCAACAACACTACTTTTGACCATCTTCAACTCTTTGGATATTCAACTGACACCATTTTGAAATGAACGATCACCTGCTTTCCACTGCAAAACTAGAGAAGCATAAGGCTCCATAATCGCTAGTTGAATAGGGAGATCAGGAAACAGGTGATGAAGAGCAAATGCTGCAACTCTATTCTGTGCATCCTGTAACCAAAATAATTGCTGTCACTATTGCATTACTACTACACAATCACCATCCATTACAGATGCTTTTGTTCAAACAATACATTTAATTAAGTTAATTTGAAAAGAGCAAGACTAAACAACTATGTACAAGCTAAGGGATGTCTACCCAAATTTGAAAGGGTATAGCATGAAAAATGGTAAATTAATTCAGGATGGACCTAAACACAGTCAAAAGAACCAAATTAATCAGTAGCAGACCCTACTTGAACTCCAACTAAAATGCAACACAAAGATTGGAAGGCCCACAATTTGCCAGTATCTTCTACAAGATCATAATAATCATAGATTAAGTTGTTTGGATATCAAGAGATATATTTAGGTTCCAAATTTAATACTATAAAATATAAACTAACAAAAAAACAAGATTAATCAAGTTTGCACTTCAATAACTTCCAAGAGGGTCAGAAAATACAGTTGTAAGCATGAAATTTTACACATATTCACAGAAAATTATCAGATAGAACTATATTTCTGAAGCAATCCACATGCAGAGCTTTATATTACAAAAACAAAAAACAAAAACAAAACAAAAAACTTATCCAGTGAGCTGATGAATTCAAGGAAAAAGCATTTCAAATTCTCCGCAGATATTGAATACAGTGAACATGTTATTCCTCACCTAAAAATCTAATATATGTTACACAACAAAAGGTGTTTCTTGATATTAATTAAGAATAATGGTCTTTTCTAACTCTTTGTTCAATCAGACTTTGCACTGTAACCTAGAACTCCAGAAATACATGAGGGAAGGAAAAAAAAAAACAGAAAATTCCTACTTTTCTTTAATTGTAAATAATTAGCAGCAACATCATAAGGAACATTTATTTGTAGAAAGGTTTCTTTTTTAAAAAAAAAAAAAAAAAAAAAAAAAAAAAAAAAAAAAAAAAAACCCAGCACCAGCAGCACCAACAACAATGGCAAACACACATAAATACCCATGTAGCTACAAAATTAAGTATGTACAGGATAACTGTTTCCAATTTACTTGTAACTGTATTTCTTGGTGTACACATGGTGATCAACAAACCATCATGCACTTCTGTGCGAACATGGAAGGATGGAAATAAATAAATACCTCAGCAGATTCAAAGGTTTGATTCTGGTCAGGAAGCTGAAGGGTGATCAACCCACCAGCTTTTCTGCTCTTACCCCTGCCACTAGCTTTACGCAATACACTAACAGTATAAGAGAAATTATTTGCTTTCCCCAGAACTTTATTAAATTTGGGTGCTTCCCACCCTGATCTTTGACATAATTGATGAAGAACAGCCTTTGGAATCTTTTGTGGCTCCCCCTGATATCATTAGACCACATCATCAAAATGGAAAAACAAATACAGAACAAAGTGAGACTAAACTTAATTTAAAGTTCACATGAAGTATACTGAAAGAATAAATTAAAAGCATTTGAATATACTACTATGATGAAGGGAATAAAAAGAACTCAATGAGCACTACAGAGCATCTGACTATGCATCAGATATTGTACCATCTAAAATATTTTTTTATTTAAATTAGCAAACCATAGTGACAGCATTACAGATATGGTATGAAAAATGTGAAAATGAAAATATATAATGTAGAGTTTACAGCACATCAGCTATTGCATCATCATTCAACACTCCTAACATTCATCTAAAAGTTATTGCTCTCAATCGTTACCTTCTTCCAGATGCCATCTAATTTCTCTACATTCTTGTCACTCAATAGTTCTTTCATCTTTTCTTGCTGCTGAAATTTCAAAATTTCAGGAGGTAACATTTCACTAGATGCAGCATCTTCAACAAAGAAACCACCAAGCTCCACATCTTCTGACTCATCCACGGTTTTTTCTTGAGCAGGTATGCTAGAGGGAACAGGATTGAGCGGAAACGCCTCAGAGCTGCAGCTCCCAGAATTGTCTCCAACAATTCTCGACTCATCTGTATTCACAACAAAACCTAAACCACCATCTACATTATCGAATTTTATGGCCTCAGGATCTTCATCAGGCATGGAACTAGTAGACGCATCCTTAGAAGCACGTTCATGGTCAAAATCTAATGCCAACATCTCATCAGATAATCCTGTTTAATGAATCCAAAAAGCTGATCAGAAAAGGTATAAAATGCCATATTTAAAGCAGATTAGGACAAAAAATTAAATCAAACCTAAAGCAGACAACTCTTGCTTGAGTTTGCGGATCATATTGCCCGCCCTTTCCTGGCTTTTCTTGTCCTTATTTCCTTTGGCTCTAATAGCTTCCAAACGAGCTACATGGTACTCTCTAGCAATAACATCATACGACCTTGGTTGAGAGACCTATTAAAATGCAGGTAAAGATAAATCATAATGTGAAACCTTTTCCAGCATCAAAAGGATCAAAATAAGGTTGCACATCATTATATCACCTAAGATCAGCAACTATAGAAAGCCCAGATGTCAGCAATAATATCATGTAATATGTATATACATAGATCGATAGGCAGAGAAGGTGGGACGGAAGAGAGCAAAAACTCACATTACTGAACCAGTACTTGAAACAGGAAAAAAGTTAATTATACACACAAACTACTCCAAAATGCATATAGTTGCTTTATTATTATTATTATTATTATTTTTTCTTAATACTCCTGAATGCATGCAGGTTTTTGTCACTTTACTAGAACCATAGGGTTCTGCTGTGATTTCGCATAGAAACTACGTGGATGTGATTTCTCATTCTTAATATATATGAAGGTTGCCAAGGCAATAATAGAAATGGTTTTAAAACAGGAGCAACTCGAATAAATTTTTTCAAAAAACAAATATACTAAATTTCAGTCATGAATTTGTTTGCTAGTAGTACAACCCAAAAAGTAGAAGAAAAATCAAGCTTGAAAGTCTGCTAAAATTTCACTACAGAATTTCTATAGCATCCGCAAAATTTACATAAATTTAATAAAGTGCATTCTCTTATAATCATTTCTTTGAGTATCAAATGCCAGGACATGAGTATTGTGTCCCTAGGCGTCCAATGTAGCAAAATTTCAAATTTTCTCAATAGCCAGTTTAGCAATATATCCATCAAGCCACAGTTTTCAAACTACATGAATTTTTTTCTTTGGAAAAATCATCATGTATTAAAATATGAAGCTGAAAATATTCCCATCCTATGGATATCTAATGAAGAACTCCCCTCCTTTCCTTTCTTGAGAAGGACCTTCAAAGTTGTCAACTCGTTTTCCCCTTTTTTTTCTGACTAAGATGCAACCTTAATTTTGAGAGTGAAATTGATGGAATTCAAAAGAACTAGCATTTATGGCCCAACAAGTCCTGATAGATCTTACAAAAGTCACCCTAAACCTACTGTACTCATCCTAACTTATCTTCCTAAGAAAAGTAACATCCAAACAGACTACAAACTACTTTCCACAGTCTGCTACAGTTCTCCTACCTTTCTCAAGGTCAGGCCAAACAATGATTTATTCATGCCCTTTAACATGGCCGTAATAGTTAGAGACAATCTTATCTTCACTTCATAATCACTATTGCCTACTTTAACACCACTGTAAGAGGTAGAGAATAAAATTCTATTAACTAAGTGCACATAAGCATTATTTGTTTTTTCAAATCATAATATGAAAGCAAATTATTTGTTATATTTAGATTCATTTAAGAATTTTTAATGCTTGCTGTGGAATTTATTTAATTTTTTTTTTTTTTCAACAGGATTTGTCTATTCTTTTTGGACTAGGAATATTTTAGTAAAATACGTTTATTATATTCATTTTTCATAATGAATTGTTTATTTAATAGAGTTCAGGTTCCTTGGAACAAATCTTTTTATTGCGGGTTCGATAGATTCTTGTTGAGGCTTGTTTCATGAAGCATTTTGCGGTCATTGCTATATACAATTAAATACGCAGAATAAAGTGAGCATACCTCTTTGGTGGAACTCTTGTCAGCTGCAATGTCTTCCCAGGTTTCATATTCATCCTGCAAATAATGAAATTACTGTTGACTCTTCAACGACATAAACACTTGGCTTCTAAATGTACGAAGAAGCATATACCAGAAGAGGTTAACATACTATTGCAACCTTAAACTCATAGGCAATGCTCATCAAAAGATTAAATCTTTAAATATTTTCATATCAAAAAGAGAAATGTAAACAAGAAATTTATCGATTATGAAAAGTTCTATGGTCCCATTCACTTTTATCCATCAAGTGAAAAAAGAAAAAATTATTATGTGTAAAGGCATAATAAGCAAAGCAAAATGCCCATGAACCTCTTCTTGTTGTTCCATATATTGCCGAATCCAATCTGCTTGAGACTTTTGGCATGAATCTAAGACATCATCATCCTGCTGGCCCTTGATCCTAACAGATATTTCTTGCACTTCCTCCTTAATTTCCGTAGATGGGCCCACAGAAGGAGTCCAATCTTCCTGTGCAACAGACAAGACACCAACAGAAGCTCCTAACACATGCCATAACAATGGTGTTAACATCAATGTCAAAAATATGAAACAGGTTTGCTTAATTCCTATTAACTTAAAAATGCACCAGAATGATCAGAATATAACATCAAAATACTGAGCACATAAATCACCTCCTTCATTGTGCAATGACGTCCCACTTGAAAACTTCAAAGGAAGTTCATTCCCCGGCAAATTTAAGCATAACCAATCTAGAGCAGTCTCAAATGTAGCATCATCCTACAAAATACAACAACAAACTACCAAATGCATAAACTCATGGACTAACATGTTAAAACAAGCTAAACAAAACAATAGTCACACAACAAGAACCCTAATTCCAAAATTTTTATTTCTTCTTGAATTCTTATCAATTTCTCCAAATTAAAGTAAAACAAAAAACAAAACTACCCACCAAAAGTGATTGAGTACAAGATCTCAAAATACACATCATTTATTTGTTTAATAGCTTAAATAGTTTGACTCCAACAAGGGTCTACCAAAACCTATCAACATAAAACATTGCAAGAGTCCCAAGTCTATATAAAGCATTACAAGCGCGATCCAAATAACTACTCTCAGAAACTTGCTGATAAGACTCAAATCCTCACTAGTCAATCGGAAATCACACAACTAGCTCAACTACAAGCTTATTTTTTAAAATACATCATTTATCATTATAATAGTTGTATCTAAAAGAACCATTACAATAGCCCCTAGTCTAGATAAAGCATTATAAGCGCGAGAGTCTGTCAGCACCTATCGAGATAAAGCATTGGAATATTAGTCCAGTCTAGATAAAAAGCATTACATAGGCCAACCAAATAGCTACTCCCACACACTTGCTATTGCACAACCTGCTAGCTCAACTGAGAGTTCCTTCTACATATTTTAAAAGACTTCACTTTCAATCACAAACTAATCAACTACTCACTGAAATGAAGCAAAAAATACAAACAACAAAGGAATGGGTTTGTTTACCTTGAGAGAAGAGAGAGCGAGTTCAATCTGATCATTAGAAAAACCCTCACAAGAGAGCTTCTCGTAGACAGCTTTGAGCTTCTTGGCTTTTTGCCCTTTGGAGAGAGTGTCTTCAACCGGGTTCTGCTGGGAGGGCTTGCTGCTGGAGGAGTTGAGCAGAAGCCTCCGCAGGCGGTTCTCGTTCTCGGCCGAAATCTGAAGCCTTGGACCGGAAGATGAAGTGGGTTTGTTGTTGTTTTTGGTGTTGTGTTTTTGTGGCTTCTTTTTGGGAGCCATTTTTTTTGCTGGAGACAACACAAAGTGATCGCAGCAGCGAAACAAGAAAGTGGTCTCTGTTGTGTGCTTCTGCTAGAATGAGTTGTTCTCTGCTGTTGAGGAGCAATACGCACCGTTTTCAGGCAAAAGGGTGTTTTTGCTAAATTAGACAAACTATGAGGTCTTGTATGAGAATGAGAAACCGCACTAACACATCTAAATTTAGGGGTGGCAAAAACGGTTCCCATATCGGGTTAAACTGAATTCGATTCGTTTATAAATTCGATTAACACGATACGAATTTGTTTAATAAACAAGTCAACATTTTTGGATTCGACATGAATTTGTTTGTGTTTTTGCTAATGAGTTAAAATGCTAACGAGTTATTGTTCTCTGCTCTTTAGGAGCAATCCGCACCGATGTCAGGCAAAAGGGTGTTTTTGCTAAATTAGACAAACTACGGGGTCTTTTATGAGAATGGGAAACTGTACCACCACATGTTATGTTAAGCAATTTTTCTTTTTTAGGGTACAAGAGGGAAGATTAAATCTAACAAAAATTACCTACACTGTGTGATTCAGGATAAGAATAAGATTTAAACTTTTAACTTTTTAGGATCAGGAAGTGTTCAACCACTCCTATTAAAATGTGGTATGCATATAACGAAAGTAATTTGCTTTCTGAATTAGTGATTAATTATCTTTGTCTGGCTGATTTTCTTATTTTTATTGTGAAAATATTTGTTTTTCCTAAATTAGACAAGCTACGAGGTCTTTTAAGAGAATGAAAAACTGCACTAACACATGTAATCAAAGCAATTTTTTCCTAAGGGTAGGGGAGTAGGGATTAAATTCAGAGAGAATTACTCATGTATTATGTTTTAGAACAATGATGAGACTTAAATTTTTGACCTCTTAGCACCAAAAGAAGTGTTCAACCACTTCTACTAAGAGATGGTATGTATGTAACCAAAGCAATTTGATTTTTTGATTAGTGATTAACTATCTTTGTCTAGCTAGTTTTCTTACTTTTATTGTGAAAATAGATGTTTTTGCTAAATTAGAAAAGCTGCAAGGTCTTTTATGAGAATGAGAAACTGCACTAACACATGTAATCAAACCAATTTGCTTTCTTGATTAGTGATTAATTATCTTTGTCTGGCTAGTTTTCTTACTTTTATAATGAAAATAATTGTTTTACTGCTATTTAAGTAAATATTTGGGTTACACATGAAGTGATTGATCTTAACAACTCACAACAATCCTTGATCTATTTGATGTTCAATTTCAATAGAACGAAGGAAATATCAATGTTGATAAAATATTGGAATTTAAATTATGAAAGCATCAATTAACATGTCGAAAGTGTTGTCACTATTTTTAAAACATTGAAGATATTTGAGAATATTTCAAAATATGGAACAGGTTGAGGATGTATGTAGCGTTGTATTATTATTATTTCATCGAAAGTGATACATTTCATATGTATTTTATTACATAAAATGTTCTTTAATATCATTTGAATTTGTGGAGGTGGGGTTTGAATTTTATCTTATTTATTAAAAAAATGTGTGGGCATTTTTTAAATCGAGAAAATGGAATTCAAACCATTAATCAACATGGTAAGGAGATACGCTATTATTTGAGATTTGGTGAATGAAACTTAGAAAGTGAAAATGGTATCATATGACACATTTTAATTGGAATCTTATGATTCTAATAGTTTGAAGTTACCAATATGTTTGAAACGGTTTTGGATCAACTCCAAATGAGGCATAAATCCTACTTTAGAGACATGCATGACTAGAAATGTTGTCAATGGGTTCAAATCGACTTGATCCAAATTTGAAACGTGTTTTCAAGTATGCCTATAAGCCAGGTAAAAATTTTGATCTAAACACGATTCAATATCCCATTCAATGCTTCAAACTTGCTCCAAAAGGATCAATGCTCGCCCGGAATAGGGCAAGTCAGGGATTTTTGACAACCCTATAAGTGACCTGTTCCCACTCTACCCCAGTGCCATCCTTAGACGCCAGTATACGACAAATTCAAGCATTTCTAAGGAATCAATTGTCTCATGCATCTTTATCAATCTGATTCTCTGTTTGGTGAAGTGAGTACCAACTTCCAAGTCTTCTCTTTACCATACGAACATACAGATCTACCGAAGCATTAATTCTAAATAAACAAATTAATCAACAATGGAGTTGATTTGAGAACAATTGATTCCTATATCTCCAGCTTTAATGCAAGAGAACTAATTATTACGATGAACTCAATAACATCAGAAAGAAATTCATATGTCAATCAAGTGACAAATCAACCATTAACTTGGTTAACTTGGTTTGTGCTGTCTAAGAAGTGAGGCATGCAAATAGTAGATTTCGAGTTTTACACATCACGCGTAAGAATTACCTGTAGGTATTAATTATATATAAAATTTAGTGAAAATCTCAACAATTAAAACTCTTAGTTAAATGCAGTACAAATTGGTCTCACATCTTATAGGATTGAATAAATATTTAATCATTCCTTGATGCAGTAGGGTTTATAGGAATATTAGTAGATGTACACCACAATTTTATGAAATGTAGATTTTTCTTTTTGTCATTATTTTAATTTGATTCCCATTGATTGCAATCATAATGCATTTATGTCACTGAAGATTTTTTTTTTTTTTTTTTGTAATTGTAATTTCCATTAGTGTAATAAATACAGTATACGAAATTATAAAGTGATTAAAACCTCTTAACATGTGTGGTGAGATTGGCTTATGAGTTAATTTGTGGAGGTATTATATTACGTTCTTACATAATCTCTTCATGAGCATAATCATCTTTTAACATACTGGATTCAAAATTTATCAATTTCCAATAAGTGAAATAATTAATTGTTTATAACACACACTTTAAACGCTTCCTTACTAATTAGCCTGAGAGTGTTTTATCATGTATCACCAAATACTTTTCAATATAACCTTAAAGAAAACACTTCTCAACTTTAGATGTGCTAATGATTCAATATAGTATTGTTCAAGTGAAAATGATAAAACACAGGTTCTGGAATTTTTTTTTTTTTTTAAAAAAAACTTTTAAACTGTTATTCCAATAGTAATTTAATAATTTCATTGATACTTTTATACTAAGCCTTTTAAAAAAAATGGAAAAGGGGATCTTTTTTTGTTAGAAAAAAACTCTTAAAATGCTTTCTAAAAGGACACTCATCAAATGCTTTTCAGTACATTTTTGCATGCATGAACAATCTCACTTCAAAAAGTTTCTGCCAAAACAAACCATAAATACTTCAAAAAATAAAAAAAATCAAAAAATCAAAATTCTTTGGTGGTGATCAACTACTTTTTGATGACACATTTCCTCTTAATTTTAGTGGTTTACATCTACCTTTTCACTTTTTTTAGGGGCATTGTATCTTATCATATATATTTTAAATACATCTAAAATGTTCTCCCATGTGTAATAGATATAAATGTACGAGCCGCATCAAGTACTTGGTCTCAGCAACTCCAACTCCAGTAGATTCACAGTCTGACCTATTCAATTTAATAAAAAAATAGTCGACCTTTTGATGATTTTTACTTAAGTAGCTGAGGCCGTTCTCTGGGAATCTGATCAACTTGGAACAAACTTTCATTAATTTAGTCTGATAAGACACGTGAGGCACACGTGACAGAACCAGCAACTAGTAGTTAAAAGTCATCTTTCAAGCTCCAAACTAGTGATTCTATCTTAGCCTTGAAACAACGGACTTCCATTTCCATACCTTTTCACTCACTCTCTTTGTAATCTTTTGAAGTACAAGCCAAGCAAAATCCTAAACCTACCCATCATGAAATAAACCCTTTCTTTTGTTTCCTCCTCCACCATGCATACAGCACATACACCATTATTCATCCCCAATATCTGATCACCTATTCTAGCCATGGAAACCCAAACCTTAGCTCTCCCTAACCCTAAAAACCCCACCAACAATGACTATAGCTCCAATGTCGACACTTCCCGCCCCTTTCGCTCTGTCAAAGAGGCCGTTGCTGTCTTCGGGGAGCGGCTTCTCGTAGGAGAAATCTACTCCGCTAAGCCTTTCTCTTATAGTCCACCTCCTAGTAATAAACAAGAGATTATTGCTTCATGGAAGTATTATTCATCTTCTCCAACTTCAAGTCCACAAAACCCTAGAGGTCATGATGCTGACAAGAGCGAGTTTTCGGATACATTGAAGAAGCTAGAGGCTGAGCTGGAGGAAATCAAGATGGAGTTGAGGTTGCTGCAGAAGAGAGGGTCAGAAACTGAGATAGCTTTGGCCACTTTGAATGCTGAACTTCACAAGAACATGTCCAAGTTGGCTGAGGCGGAGGCGACAGCTGCTAAAAACGTGGCGTCGGCGATGAACATGAATGCAAGTACTGAGAGGGAAATTACGGAGGATGAGAGGATGACAGAGTTGATGATAAGGATGGAGAGCTCACCAACTTTGGCTCAAATATTGAGTATTGGAGAGAAGGCTTTTGGAGGGAAGAAGGAGAAGAAAATGATGAAGAAGAAGCCTATTGTTCCTCTTGTCACTGATTTGTTTTTCTTCAAAAAAAAAGGTTCCTCAACCACTCTTGAGAATCCTCTCTATGCATCTCCTAACATGTATTTTAATTGATCAGAAAATTAGATACATGTAAGAGCAAGCAAAACGAAAGAGAGGAGAAAACAAATATTCTATATTGTCAATTTTTGTTGTGGATGTTGCAGTTGCTAAAATGGTTTAATTAATCAATCAACTTTGTTGAATTATCAGTGTGAAAATGTCAATATTTTTATGTTCTTTATGAGTTGAGGAGAGTTGCGCAATGGAAAGGTTTGTTTGCATGCATGGTTGTATCATATTTGAAGTAATTATTATCAAGAATTTTTTTGGTTGGTTTCATGTTTTTGTAATTGTTCTGTTGCTAAAGTTAAATGATTCAATTTCCAAACAAAATATTGTTAAAAAAAATAAATGAATTTGCTGCTTCGGTTATGAAATTAGAATAAAACTCGGAATGAAATTAATAAAGCTTGTTAAAACTTGAGGATTTGAAGATATCATGGTGATACCTAGTCTGCCGAGAATTAATTTGCGATTCTTGTAGGAATTTTTAAACCAAACACTTTCTTTTTTCTTTTAAAGAAAAAGAATTAAAAACAAATTAACCATGCTCAAAGTGCATTTTGATTGATAAAAAAACTGCAGTCTTAGTTTGATTGATTAAAAAAAATTAATTAATTGACATATCACTAGCTAGCAACACATATTGTCATAGAATACTTGTAAAGAGGGTTTAATATCTACATCTTTTTTCGGTCTCTTTGTTGTGGCCATTCGAATTTTAATTATTGTCAGACTGAATAAGTCTCTTTGGCACCAAACCGCAGTAGACTATGGTAGTTTAATTTTTACATTACTAGGACAATAAGGACTTGGTTGATTTCTTTTTATTTTTAACTGAATGGTACTTAATGGGTCTTGTTAAGTCATGCTGTTTGATTTTTTAATAATAAAATCGTAACTCCTAAAATCATTGAACTAAGAAAGTAAAAATTTTTCACTTTTGATGTAATTGAATTAAATTTGAATGTTTAATTATTTATATAATTCAGCTTTCAGTTTAAAATATATATATTCAGTATTAAGTTTTCAATCACTGTTCTGTGTTTGATACAATTTAGCACTGCTTAGTATTTTGATAAAAAAAAAACAAAACAAAACTAACGTTAACCAAAAGAAAAAAAAACACTCCTCCCTAAATACATAAGAAGCCACCAAACTGCACTAATTTGGTTACATAAATGTAATTACAACCATCTATACCAAAAACGTTTATGGAAAATCGCTACACCATTTAGACAAAATTAGCCGTTTTAAATCATATGACAATTAATACTTAAAATAATATAGGATCCTCTCTTAAGTTAATTTTTGTGTTGAGCACATATCGTCAATTGTTGAGATATATTCTTCTACTATTTTTACTTTCATTATTTCTAAATATTATGCCTCGTCTTTAGCTTTTTTATAATAAGATTATGTAAGAGAATTTTTATTCATTTAAAATAAGAGAGAATTTCACTGTAGCTTTAACTTTTTAGGAAACATCACTTTTTCGCTAAACTTGTCATGTTAATTCACCGTAACTTTTAAAAATATTAATAAAAAACCCTAATCATTAGTATAAAAACAGTTCCCATCCAATCTTCCAGTAGTTTTGTTATAAAACACTAAAAGATCAAAATGTCCATGTTTTAAAATTATACGACTAGATAGCTTTGTCTGGTAACAGCTTAGCAATTTCGTGCCTAGATGGGCTCCTCCGTTGGAAATCACTGCCACCATTCATCAATCAATAATCAAACCATCAACCATTCATCAATTGAAAAAAAAAAAGAAACGCTACCACCATTCATCAATCAAACCAAAACCGTGAACATTGTTGACAACTAAAATTAGAACCATCAAACAAGATAATTAAGCTATAATTTAGTTGGAAACATAACTCGCTCATCAGAAGTTTAAATTTCTTGAATCAAAATATGACCAAAAAACAACCCACAAAACCCAAAACCTCAAAATAAAAAATTAAAAAAAATTAAGAACCATCTCAATTTAATAGTTCTATTCTTCCATCTCAAAGATTTCTCATCACCAACCATTATCACCAGAATCTTCTCCTCGTAAACCCTTTCTGCAACCAAACACAAACAAAAAAATAAATCAAAAAATGAACCCAGTTAGGATTTTGGATTCTTCAACCCTAATTAGAAAAATAAAATAAAAAACCTTAATTGTCAGATGCTTGATGAAATTCCCAACTGAACAAGACCAAGAAAACATGAACAGGAGGTAAAAAAGGTGAAATCTATATCTGGTGATTCCGTTATGGAGAGTTTGTGGTTGGAGATGGAGGTTTATGGTGGCAGATCTAGTGGTTTGGTAATGGAGGTTTATGGCGGCCACTTTAGTAATGGACGTTTATTGTGGTTGATGTTGATGGGTTTGAGATGTATAAAATGTTAGTGGTCGGTGGTGGTAAAGGATAGTTTAACATCTCCTGGAGATTGGTTGGTTTGTGAATCGACGGTAGACGACGCAACATCGGCCCAGGGCTTTGATGTCGACAATCTTGTTGAAGACAATGAGACGGAGAGAGTCTAGTAGGCTGTCGAAGTGATCTATTCTGGAAGATTCTCGAGGTGAAAAGCCTAAGATCTGGTTGAACACTGCTCATCTCCTCCAAATTTGATGACCTACACAGACAAGAGGGAGAGAAAAACGGTGAGAAGGAAGAGAGAGGAGAGAGAGACGATGGTAGAGAGGGATTACAGTGGAATTAATGTTTTTTTATAGGGCAAATTACACTAAAGTACCCGGACCTATCAAATTATTACAGTCATGATGCGAGTTTTATCTAAATTACACATAAATACCTTTGACTTGGTTTGACTAACGACCAATTAACGGTAAAATTAATGTTCAAGGGTAAATTGGTCTTTTTACATATAAAATAATATTTGGGATATTATTTAAACAAAATGTCTCTCTCTCTCTAAAAAACAAAATCTCTCTCTCTCCTTCTATTTCTTCTTCTTTTTTTTCTTCTTCTTTTGCGCATCATCTTCTTCTTCTGCTCGTCTTCTTCTTCTTCTTCTTCTTCTTCTTCTTCTTCTTCTTTTTCTGTTCTTCTTCTTCTCTGGGTTCGAATGGAACCCAGAACTGGGTTCTAATTCGAACCCAGTTTCTGGGTTCCTTCGAACCCAGTTCTGGGTTCGAATGGAACCCAGATCTGGGTTCCTTCGAACCCAGTTTCTGGGTTCGAATGGAACCCAGATCTGGGTTCGAATTCGAACCCAGAAACTGGGTTCCATTCGAACCCAGTTTCTGGGTTCAAAGGAACCCAGATCTGGGTTCCATTCGAACCCAGAACTGGTTTCGAATGGAACCCAGATCTGGGTTCCTTCGAACCCAATTTCTGGGTTCGAATGGAACCCAGTTTCTGGGTTCGAATGGAACCCAGTTTCTGGGTTCGAAGGAACCCAGATCTGGGTTCCTTCGAAACCCAGTTTCTGGGTTCGAATGGAACCCAGATCTGGGTTCCTTCGAACCCAGAAACTGGGTTTCGAAGGAACCCAGATCTGGGTTCCTTCGAACCCAGAAACTGGGTTCGAATTCGAACCCAGTTTCTGGGTTCGAAGGAACCCAGATCTGGGTTCCATTCGAACCCAGTTCTGGGTTCGAATGGAACCCAGATCTGGGTTCCTTTGAACCCAGAAACTGGGTTCGAATGGAACCCAGTTTCTGGGTTCGAATTCGAACCCAGATCTGGGTTCCATTCGAACCCAGAAACTGGGTTCGAAGGAACCCAGATCTGGGTTCCTTCGAACCCAGTTTCTGGGTTCCTTCGAACCCAGTTTCTGGGTTCGAATTCGAACCCAGTTTCTGGGTTCCATTCGAACCCAGAACTGTTGGTCATCTTCTGTTCTTGTTTTTTTTTTTTTCCTTTTTTGCGTGGTTTGATTGTTTGGTTGATTGTGTGGTAATGGTTGGTTCACTGTCATGGTTAGAAAAAACTGGGTTCAAAACTTTTGTATTTTTGGTGATTGTGTGGTGATGAGGAGGATGCGTGATTCAGGATAATAGGGATTTCGTGATGGTTTGATGAGTTCATGATTGTGAACCCAGTCGAATCTGGGTTCAAACCCAGATGCCCAGAAGAAGATGAACAAGAAGCAGAAGAGAAAGGAGAACAGAGATGATAAGGGCATTTGTGTCATTTTATTCTAAAAAAGTTGTCAAACTGTTAAGTTTGACTAAGTCAACTAACGGTAGGGTACTTACCTGTAATTAACGATAAACTCACATCATGGATGTAATAATGTGATATGTGAAGGTACTTTAGTGTAATTTTCCCTTTTTTATATTTAAAGTCCCAACACATTTACCTAAATGCCCTTACACCTTGATGGATTTTTCATTTTTTGGATGGAAATCACTGTCCCATCTATAGTTGGGACTTTTCGGGTAATAGTTTGATATTATTTTTAATTTTAGAGACTAAAATAATAATAACCCAACTTATTAAATACAAATCATAATAAAAATCCAGTTTGTTATACATAAAGGTCCTTGAAGGATTTAACAAGTTTGAAGTAAGAATTCTAATAGTTATATAAGGATTTTTTTTTTTTTTTTTTTTTTGTATTAACAAACAAAATATATGTAATACATACATGTTAGTGAAAATTTTAAGAATCACCAAATTTGAAGTCAAGAAAATATATATTGATTATTTAAAAGTGTTAGTGCACATATGTGCGCCACTATAGTTCGCATCTTATGGTATTGAAGTTGATCTTATAACAATATTACTTTATGTTATTGGCACCATATGACATTAAAGTTTATTGTATGACTCTGATGATTGACTTTGTTTTTATAACAAAACTTATGGATTACATGTATTTACATAAACTGTAGTGTATTTATATTTTGTTATTATTATCTGAGTTATAACATATATATCAATGTTGTAATATTAATTTTGATGTTATAATGAATTTTTGTTGATAGTTTACAGTACAGATCTAATGCAGTTTTTCTAATTAATTTTGGAAGTGCTTTATTCTCGTTTTTATGATTCTGGTTTGATTTATTAAGTGATTGTATGATTATTCAATATTATTATTGCTATGAATAAAGTGCATAATTTCTTTATATTTTTGTAAGGAAATTTCTTTATTGTTGACTTGTGAAATTTTGGAAAATATTTTTTTCATGATTATGAAAAGTATTTTATTTGTTAACAAATCTTTTGTCTTCCAGGAAACTATATATATTTGATATATTTTCAAGAATGGATGTGCAAGATCAATGGAATCAAACTATTCGGTCAGAGGAGACAAAATAGGAAAGTTTCCTTCTTTACCTTTACTTTTCTTTAATGCAGATTTTATTCTTGGTTAATTCCTTGACAAAATGTGTGCAACACATATGGAATAAAAGGAGACAAAGAATAAAGGCTGTCGTATGGATTTTTGTGTGTGTAAGCCAAGCAATACAAGTGCAAAACTTGTGATTAAAAAAAAAAGAAAAATCCAAGTGCAGAACTATAAGGGTGCTTGCAATAGTTTGTATGTAATTTAGAGTGTTGAATGTGAGAGAGTTTGTCTTACAAATTGCATGTATTGGTGACTTAGTATAAAACCCAGAATTTTCTTTTTCTATGAGAAATAAAAATTTCTGATGAATATTGGTTCGGGGTGAATAGTGACTATGTGAATAGTGATTTTTAAGAGACGGACCCCGAAAATCAAAAATTTCTAGAATAGGTATTAGAGTCTAGGAAACTAAATCGAATAAAAAATGAGTCTGTTCAAATAGATTTTAAGAGCCTCGAAGATTTTTGGACGAAATTACCCTTTTTGGAGAATAATGAGTGTTGATGATTTTATATCCATTTGAATTGTTTTTTAAAGCATGAAATTTAGAGATAAAGGACCCAATTAGAGTATTACATGATCAATTTGATAATTGAATGAACATGAAATGTTTTTTAAATTTATTTAGATATAAATGAGAATTCAATACATAAGAAAAAAAAAAGGGCAAAGTAGATATTCACTAAGAAATTGTCACAAAGAAGCACAATCCATGTCATGAGGAATTAGCCAATGAGAGAGTGACAAATCAAAATCAAAATTGATGACTAAATTGGTTGTCATAAAACTATTAATTACATGATTTAGTAAGTGGAATGATTAGTTAGCCTATGAACCAATCACATGTCATATTTTGTAACTAAGGACTTGTATAACATCATGGGAATAGTTCAAGGGCAATTTGGTCAATTGAAGGAAAACCTATATAAAGTTAAAGTATGCATAAGATGATAAGAAAATTGAAAAGAAAATTGAGCGAGAAACAATTTTGTCTTGCATTTAGCCAATGAGAGAGTGACAAATCAAAATCAAAATGAGGAATTAGCCAATGAGAGAGTGACAAATCAAAATCAAAATTGATGACTAAATTGGTTGTCATAAAACTATTAATTACATGATTTAGTAAGTGGAATGATTAGTTAGCCTATGAACCAATCACATGTCATATTTTGTAACTAAGGACTTGATTAACATTATGGGTATAGTTCACAGGCAATTTGGTCAATTGAAGGGAAATCTATACAAAGTTAAAGTGTGCATGAGATGATAAGAAAATTAAAAAGAAAATTGAGAGAGAAACAATTTTGTCTTGCATTTAGTTACGAAACAATCTCCTTTATTTTAGTTTATCTCAAACTCTTGCACAATTCTTGAATCCTCTTCCAACTCTTCTTGAACAATCCTAATCTTATCCAAATTCCTCTTTATCTTCATTTTTTATTCAAACTCTTGCACTAAAAAATTTTTAAATTAAATTGGATTATTGTCTCCTTTTCTTACTCGGATTTAAATAGCAATTTTAACAATCAACCCCTTGCATTTCTTTAATTTTTCAAAGCTGTTTTAATCTTCAAAAATTCACTAATTCTATCATTTTATTCTCCAAGCCTAAATTCTAACACAAAAACACTAAATACATTAAAAGTACTAATTCTATACAAAAACATAGCATAAATAATAGGTAAAATGGATATAAAATAGTGGTAATAAATGACCTAACATGAACCTTAAGGTTCATCCCTCTCTGCGTTTCGTCATTCCCGCTCCCATAACTTTATTGTTTGTGCATGCCGAAGCTTGAACCACGTAGGCCACCAGACATCAATGGTGTGGTTGGCATATGCTTGTCTGTGACTCTTTCAAAAATGTGGGACTTGATGAATGGACATCGGGTGCCGACAGACGTGGATTTGGCAGCAAAGGTATGTCTGTTGTTACTTGACAAACGACTTATGATGCGTCTTCCACACCTGCCCTTACTAGCGAAACGTATACCATGCTAGCAGGCAGCAGATCTAGTGGCATGTATACACAAAATTCTTTAGTGATATGCTGATAATAAGGTTCGCCTGCCTCAACTTCATTAAGACTAACTTCTGCACAACGCGTATCGTCACCATCAAACGACCAGTGTTAGCCATACACAGCAATGATACATGTTATATGTACTTGAAGCGTGCAAGTCTTACCCCTAAAGCCCAGCACACTCTAACTGCTTGTGCATTCGGTCTTTGGGTCAACAACCATCGAAGAATACGAGGATATGGATCCTTGCCTATATCATTCTTACTAACGGCTCACTCAGTTGCTAACCGGGGCACAACCTCAAAAGCATATATCTATAAACAAATGAACATAAACAAATCAAATAGGATACTAAAACATGATATTTAACATAAAAGTTGTCACAAACAAATAAACCACATAACTTACTTGTAACACCATTGCAAACCTATATAAGTTCAACTTCTCTTGCGTGTGATCTACCTTGGCTTGCTTACTCTTTAAAAAGCCTACATATCATTTGTAGAAAGCGCTTTTCCAACGTTCTATAGAATACTCATAGATTAATATGCCCCATGGGAATCGATCAAATGCATCCAAGTTCTCCACCAAACGAAGCTGCTATAACGACACCGAGCCCCGTGAATCCCCACCATATAAGAATCGATGCAGCATCAATAACAAGCATAGCTTCACTGCATCCTAAGGCACTTGAAGCCATTTAGCTTGCCCCATCGCTTTGATCTTTAGGATTATAACATTCACATTGCCTTTGAATTATCTTTGATGAATACACAACACCCCCCCCCCCCCCCCCCCCCCTTCCCTCCCTCCATTTGTTTTAAGGCATTAGTATCTAGGAGGGGACCATAAATTTCAACCTTGTGATCAAACAAAGCTCCCTCTTCGCTAACCTACACTCAATGTTGCCCATGGCAAAACGTATCTCATCATCTAGTTTGTCGTGATGCACCTCTTTCATGAGCAACTAATGAATAATCGCCCCCGACCACTTCATGTTGCATTGCAAGTGGAAGAAGTGACTGAAGCACGAATTAGTGAACCGTTACTTCTCAACCCCATCTTTGTGTAGTGAATTTAATGCAACTTCAATGTTAGAGAAAGTGTCCAAGTGGTTCCGCTTCACTATGCGCCCCTGTAATAATGATTATCAAGTGTTTTCAGCCTTTATGTTAAACCGCTCATCTACAAAGAGTAGCAGAATAGAAACATCAATCAGAATAGAAAATAAAACTAGAAACAAAATTCCATTAACTCGTGAACACTTACAGTTAGTTTATAAACACATACAGTTACATCACCAACATATGCTTTCCCTATAACATAAACAAAAATAAAAAACATGGGACATAAACATGAACCTGAAACAGAAAACAGTAAGTAGAAAATGACTGTCCATTAGGAAGTGAATCACACACACAAAAGGCATAAAACACACATAAAGGGCACAAACCACACATACTGAGGGGTGAAACACACACAAAGGGTGTGGAACCAACACACAGAGGACGCCGACCACACACAGAAGGTGTAAAACACATAAAAAAAGGTGCAAAACATACATACACACACAGAGGGCATAGAACACACACACAAAGGGTGCATAACACAAACAAAGAGCGTCGACCACTCACAAAAGGCGTAGACACTAAATCATTCAAACATGCTTCCCCCCTCAATCCAAGTTCACAAATAATCAAAATCAATCATCATTCATAAAACCCAACCTATTCCAATTTTACAAACAATCAAAATCAATAATCATTTACACTTCGCAAAAACTCAACCTAATCCAAGTTCAAAAACAATCAAAATTAATAACTATCCACAAAACCCAACCTAATCCGACTAATTCAAGTTCAAAAATGTAAAAATCAATCACCATTCATGACAATCCAACCAAAAAAACTTAAAACTCACCTTAAAATCCTTAAAAACCCATCATCGATCGTTCTTCCTTATTGAAAATTGTTTGACTTCTCTCATCGCCATCGCCAACAATTCTTCTCTCTTCCCAAGTCGTTCGTTTTCTCCGTCAGAACGTTTTCTTCTTTGTGAAAATGAGTTCTTTTGGTTTTTTTGCGCGTGTGGCTATTTGTTTTTAAATGGGAGTTTTATTGTTTTGAGGGTGTAGTGCGACTCTTTAAATTCATCCTGATTGATATCTTGATTGACTTAACCACTTTCTTGTATCAATTTTTCTTCCCAGTTTCAGTTTCAGTTTGGTTGAATTTCAAACTCTTTAAAAGCTTATGCATTTTTTAAAAAAAATTATTTAAATCAATTTTAAGGGTTTTTGTCACTAAAAAAGAACAATAAAAGATGCTAGAAAAATTGAGTTCAATTCTTTAGTGCTAGCAAAACCTTAGCTCAGTTATTTGATAAAAAAGAAAAAACATTTTTAAATAAATATATTTTTGAAATATCAAATTTTTATCAAATGAGCATCAATTATAGGTCATTTGAAGTTATCAAAAAGCTAAACTCTCAAGTTAAATCGAAAGTAGGAATAAAACAACAAAATCAAGCTATCACTTCGCAATTCCATGTGAATTGTGATTTAAACAAAAAAACAAAACAAAAAAAGCAAACTATGTGAACTGTGAATTATGACCTTGTAAAATAAACATAACAATCATTCTCCTTATTACAATTTATGTATGTAGTTTTTAATGAAGAGAACATTCAACTTTATCACTTAGTTAATAGCAAAGATGACGGCTAGATCGAAAAGATAAATGAGATTTGTGATACATAACGCACCTCTATTGTCTAACAAGTGCAATGAATAAAAATTCTAAGTACAGGCAGTGGAATTTTGAACTCTGGACTTCTAAACTCTCAAAGCACATCAATAACATTCTGATCCAAAAGTTTTAGTTAATGGAAAAAGATCCTACAATAGTTTTAAAGACTATTTAAACATGCACATATAAGCACAGACCACAGCAACTAGTATGGATAAATTTCAAGAACGCTGGCACAAAACTCTCATTTTCCCTTCTCCCCAGAATGTGGATATCGAAGGACTTTCTTCCAGACAAGCTTCCCGCAGTTAATTAATAGGCTGTAAGGAAGAATGTTCCAAATGGCCATGAACAATTGCTTCCAAGCAGTTATAAACGACACAAACAATGGGAAGTGTGTCAGTACCAGCACGCTCACTGGGAAGAACGCAGCACTGCAAATTAGAGTTATAGTCCAATTTCGACGCTCGTCCAATTGGATGATGAGAAAAATGGTTGACGAGAAAGCGAGCATGGTTGTTACCACGGACATGAAGAGCAAGGTAAAGCCGAGCGTTAGTTTTCTAGGGAGTGCAGTATGAAAATCTTCGAGCTCGAAAGGTGATGAAATGATAGAGAGAAACATAACAACGGAAGTCAAGGAGCAGGATAGGGAGATGATGTCTGAGATGGTGAAAAAAAAGAAGATAGGGGAGTAGAGGAGAATTGGTTTACCATTATTGTCATTAGTACCTCCAGGTACAGTGAAGGCGGCAGCAAAAACAACAGTGGCGACAAGAACAGAAACTGCAGAGCATGACTGAGAAGTCTCTTTTATCCAATTTTGTGCCTCCTTATGTTGATCTTTATGCTTTTCTTTGAAGATATCTTCTGCACTCTTCTTTTCTTTGTCAGGCAGCATTATATAGTATGATGGCATTATTTTCTCCACCCTCTGCATCCACTAACACATAAAAGAATAAACATCATTTATTTTACTTATTAAAAATATCTCTAATGAAATGTTTTGGAAATACCATTATGTTGTCTTTAATATGACGTAAATTTTTGTCTTTTATTGAACTTGGGATTTTTCAAGACGTAAACACAAAAGCTACAGGCAAAAGACTATGGTTTGGTACTAAGACCACTCAACCGTCCACTACCTCTTATAGGTGGTGGGCTCTATTTCTAAGTCTCACAAAAATTATGGATATTTTCCCTACTTTATATGAGTTGTCCTCTCCCGTTCTTAAAAGCTGATTCTCGAGCCACGCTATAAAGTCATATCATAACTGATTCTGATTATATCTTGGGTTGATCTTAATAAAAGAAAAATAATAATAAAATAAAAATAAAAAACAACAACTACGTATGATAAAGATAGTGCAAAGATTTGTCAGATATGCCCTACAAATTTATATATATATTCTGAACAAAGGGTAAACAAAGGACAACTTATCTTACTCTAAACCATTCTAACTCCTCTTGCAATTGGTAGGCAGGACCAGAGCGAGTTCCTCCTCTGTAATGCTCAGTGTCTGCAACAGCGTGTAAAATGGTGTGGCCTTTGTCATCAATTTGTCTGGCCAATCCGATCATTAGTACTTCTTCTTTTCTCACAAGATCGAAAATCTCCTTTTGACGATACATGGCAGCCACATGCAATATGTTTTGTTTCCTATAATTAACATGCTCAATTGCCTGAGGATGCTCATCAAGTATCAACTTGACAAGTTTTGCATTTCCTGTTTCTATTGCAATAAACAATGGATTTCTCTCTTCTGTCTCTTCGTCGTCTTGAACAGGTCCATATGAAAAGAGTTGTTCCTCAATCTCTTGTTCCCATGATGTATCCTTCTCTACCAGTTTCTGGGAAAGTTTCCAAGCGAATATATGATTTCTTTTCACTTTCCAAATTTTCCTGGCTACTGGACACCCTGTTTGTATACATAAAATTTTATTTTGTTATATGCAAAAGGATGTTGACAATTTAATTTGAACATAAATTTGTTACTCAGACAGTGCAAATAAGATGCTGTCCATTCAATTGAACACTTCTTCTAAGATAGAGATGGTACCTCCAATGATGAATCTCCAGCAAATTAGGTAGATACTATATGAAACTGCCAAAAAAAGTACACAATCAAATTTGATATAGAAATACCCAGCAGTGAAATTTACGCTACAATTAGTGGAAACTTTATAGGTCAATTAAACATTATGTTATCTCATGACGAATTTTTTAGGGACAAATCTAAAATCCCCCTAAAATGATAAATAATATCAGTTCATCCTAACTTTTTAAAATATTAGTAAAAAAACCCCTACCATAAGCTAAAAGTGGTTTCCATCCAAATTTTTAGTAGTTTTATGACAAAAACAGTAAAAGAGCAAAATGCCCTCATTGTATTGAAAAAAAAAAAAAAAAAAAAAAAAGAAATTAGTCAATTATTAAACTATCATTTCATAATCAAAATAAATAAATAAAAATTAAGTGAATTAAATAAAAAATTTTCCTTCAGATCTCCATCACCCATCTTAAGATGGACAGTGAGTTTAATTTGAAAAAAAAAATTAAATAAATTAAATAAAAATTAAATAAATAAAAAAAATTCTATCCACACACATTAAATTGAAAAAAAAATTAATTAAATAAAAATTTTAAAAATTTTCAATCAGATCTATATTATCCATATTAAAATGGACAGTGAAGATTAATTTTTTTAAAAAAATAAAAAATTAAACAAAAATCCAAGAAATTAAAAATAAACAAATTTGACAAATTAAAAAACAAACAAACAAACAAACAAACAAGCAAACAAATCTAAGCACTTGGGTTTGTTGAAGGAAGAACCTAGAACAAACCCAGACACTTGGGTTTGTTAAAGATCAACGCAATTAATTTGACAAATTAAAAATAGAAAAAAAATTGACAAATTAATAAACAAACTCAAGAACAAACCCAAGTACCTAGGTTTGTCAGCACAACAAACCCAAGCACGTAAACTAATCCAGGCACTTGGGTTTCTTTGCAACCAAATACAAACAACCCAAAAAATCACCCAGATATTCAATTACCCACATTGGTGATAGCGAATCTAGATGAAACCACACCACTTAGCCTTTATACACCCAAAAAACAACAACAACACTTTATCCATACTACCCAAACACCACTACATACCTATATCCATACCACCCAAACAACAACCCTCCTAACCCATAAACGCGGCAAGTTTACCAACCCAACCACATGCAAAGAGAGAGACAGAGATAGAGAAAGACAAGGGAAAAGATTCAAATCCCGTCTCCTGGTGAGGAATCGATCATTAAAGCCTCTTGGGTTCGATGATAGGTCCATTCAATGATCTAAGTTTGAAACCTAGATTCGATCAAGCCATAGTGAAAGAAAAAGGGTAAGAGATTATGACAAAGAGAAAGAGAAACAGTGAAAGGGAGATGGTGAGGGATTGAGAGAGAAAGAGGGAGAGACTAATCTGGGTTTTGTATTTTTACTTTTTAATTTGTTTTTTAAGTGGTTTTTTTTCCTTTTTTTTTTTATTAACAAATTATATTTTAATCCAACTAAAATCCATGTCTGTTAACAAGGCCAAATGAGCCTTTTACCCTCCACAATAATGGATCCATTACTTCATTGGCAGATTCACTATGCCATTTAATGGTTGGACTGTTTTAGCTATTACTTTTTAAACTAGGAATGGTTTGATATTATTTTCAAATCCGAGAGATAAAATGATAATAACTCAATTTTTTAAGTACCTCGATCTTCTAATAGTTATTCAGCCATGTAGCTCTGCTTCAAAATTAATTTTCTTTCCTTTAAATAAATTAAAATTTCCTGAAAGCTACTCTTTCCTACTTAGGCTTGCTTGAAAATTAAAACAAATTAAAAAAGTTTTCAAGTGGCTTTTGGTTTTATGTTAATTTTATTTTAATTACTTGTATTTTTGGCAAAACAGGAATAAGGATAATTTGTGTGTTAACTAAGAACAAATTATAGTTTTTATCAAGTCAAAATCCTAGTCAATTAAAGATTACAGTTCAGACCCAATTCAAGATCCAGACCAAAACCCAAAACATATCTCATGCAATCAAGAAATATTGTTGAGACAGGAAACAAATAAAAGATGAAAAAGCTAAAAAAGGGTTTTTGGTGTTTATAAAAGAGCAAGCTTGGCAGCTAAGTCGAGGGGAATAAAACAAACAAACATAAGCAACGACAGTTTTACCAGCTTTGGGAGAAAATAGAGAGCAAGCGGTAGCAATTTTCTTGGAACAAAAAATAGAGGCAACAAACTTGGAGCAAACAACGTCTAAGACTAGAAGGCAAAACCTTAAGGCTACGTTTGATACGCAGGATTGAGATTGAAAATGAGCATGCAAGTACGATTGGAATTGATTGAATTAGATTGGATAAAAAAAAAATTACTATCTCATATTTGGTAAAACTTAGAATTAGATTAAAGTTACACTATATTGTGTTTTGTGTAGGTTGAGATTGGATTAGAATAAAATTAATTTAAATACCTTATTATATACTTAATATTAATTTTATAAAAAATATGAAAAAAGAAAAAAATGAAGATCTATCAAATTGGATCTCTACCATCCATCTAGATGGATGGAAGGTGGAGATCTAATATGATAGATCTCCACTGTCTTCAACATCACCAACCTAGATCATCAACATTAACAACAACCTAGTTAATCAACATTATCATCTCCCACAACAACAACAACATCATCAACACTAACAACAACATCAACAACGTCAATAACAACAACATCAAAACAAGAGCTTGAAAATAATAAATAAATAAAACAAAGACAACTAAGTTCAACAAACCCAAATGAGCTTTATCTAGGTCCATCAAACTCATATTTCATTTGGGTTCAACAAACCTAGATGAAGGGTATTTAGGTTCAATCGAACCTAAAACCTCTGGTTTCAGGTTTGATCGAACTTAGAACCTTAAGTTCTAGGTCCCATTGAACCTAGAACTTGAGGTCTGGGTTCAATCGAATCTAGAACCAAAACTGGTTCTGGGTTCAGTTGAACCCAGATCATAATATCAACAAAAAATAATTGAAGGATGATTAAGGATATTGCTATTGTTGGGTTTGTTGACGATGGTTACTCGTCGACGATGGAAGAGGACTTGAGAAGGAGATGACGAGAGAAAAAAAAAATGGAGGAGTGAGAGAGAGATGGATGGGAAATAAGAAATCCCAAACCCCACCGAATCCTACCATTTTGGTTAAAAAGCCCATTCCCATGAGAGTGAGAAATGAGAAGGTTTGGGATCAGGAATGGAATCCTTCTCGTTGCTCTCCAAATCCCACATTTGAGAGTTTGAGATATTTTGAATCCCAAACTTACATGAAATCGGGCGTGCCAAACATGCCTTAAGAGACTTGGAGCTAGAAAGGACCACCATGTTACCCCTATGGAGAACAAAGTAGACTTTTCTTGTTTGAGCAAATTGCCACCAATTAGGTTGAATTGCTTCATACGGGTTTCAATTTATATCTTTGTCCTTGTTATCATCATTCACTAAGATGAAGTCTTATTTACATTGTAATGATTTTGCTATTCGAGTATTATTCTCAATTTGATTTTTAATGTTTAAATAATAAATTGATAACATAAAATAGTTTCACCATCAATATCAAGTATTTTATGTAGTTACATGATTATTTGTTGAGGGCAAATTACACAAACCTCCCTAGAGATTAGTTGAAATTGCACAAAAATGAGGATGTTTGCGATACTTGCACTTTGGCTACCAGAGCTTCCAAAAATTCAGTACAAACCTCTCATGTCATTAGTCAACTACCGTTAAATCTTCACGATCAACGGTCAAATATATAAAAAGACTAAAATACCCTTCAAGTCAAACTTAAAGGCAACATTTTTTTTTTCATAAATTTAAAATTAATATAATATATATTTTTAATTTAATTAAAAAAATTTAAGAAAAAAAATGGAGATCAAATCTAGTCTTCGATGAAGACCAATTACCAGCAATGGAGGCCAGAAACTGGTCTCCATCGCTGGCGATGCAGTGATGGAAAGACTTGTTCTAGTCTTTATTACTGAAGACTAGATCTGGTCTTCGACGATGTGGACTAGAGTGTCTCCACTATTCTCCGAAGATGGAGACTAGTAGGAGATGGTGACATTTTTTTTTTTTTAAAATTTTCATGAATTTTGAAATTTTTGTTTGATTTGGGTGATGTTTGGTTTAATGATGATGATTGATTTGGGTGATATTGGTTTGATGAAAATAATGGAGATTATGATTTTGATGAAATCAAGAAATGAATGATGAAGTTGATGAAATGGAGATGAGGAAGATGATGACAGATGTAGAAGATGAAGATATCTTCTTTTTTAACCAAAAATTTTATATTATCATTTATTAATTAGAATTATTATTTTTAATAAAATATGTATTAGCTATGAATTAATCATTTACCCTTCATAATTTTAATTTAATGCTGGTTGACTAATTGTTTACTATCAGAAGGGAAGCTTTGTGCTGAGTTTTTGAAATCTCAGATAACCAGAGTGTGAGTATCACAAACATCCTCATTTTTGTGCAATTTCACCTAACCTATCCAATTTGCCCTTTTTATAATTTGACTTTGGATTGAAAAAGTCCATAGGTAAGATTTTTTGTTGTATGTCTTCTAAACATCGGACAAGTGTAATACCTAGATCTTATAAATTTCAAGTCTTGAAATAAGAATTTACAAAAAATTTATTTTTGAAGCCTAATAGATAGACCATGAGAAAACAACAAATTGATTTCTAGATTGTTTCTTAGATTTTTTTTCTGTTGCTTGAGTTTTGCACATTAATTCTATCATGTTAATTTTGAATTTTATTTGTTGGTTTTAGTTAATTCTTAGTTTTTAAAATTTCCTCAACTAAACTAGAATTGAATTAATTTGGAATTAGATGAATGTTTTATCAATCTTTGTGGGATCGATCTCGTACTCGTATAATCCATTCTACAATTGACACGTACACTTGCGAGTATTTAAAATTTTGCACAACAAATTTTTGGCGTCGTTGACAAGGATTGTTTGAAAAATTAGTTTAATCTAGATTATTTAATTATTCTACTAGTTTTAATTTAGGATTATATTGTTATTTTGCATTTATGTATTAAAAAACAAAAAACAAAACACAAAAAAAAAAAAAAAAAAAAGGTGTTGGTGCATTTTGGTCTTTATACTTTTATTTGCTTTTTCCTGTTTTTGTTTGGTTGTTTGCTAATTAGTGGGTTTGCTTTTGTGTTGTTTAATTTTAGATACTGTTAGTTTATATTGTTTTGGTGTTTTAACTTTTATTTCTCTTGTTTTGCTTTTATTATTTTATTTTGTTGTAATATTTTGTCAATTATTTGTTTCCTTTGCTTTGAGACTTACTTTTTTTGGATGGTTTGTGAGACATTTAGGACTAAATATTTATGACTAGGAGATGTGCTAGTTTATGAGTGTTTGGAATCATGATTTACATCAACGTTTAAGTAGGATAGACATTCCAAATTCAAATATGGCAGAAAACAATATAATTACAGTATGAAACAATTATGTAATTAAAAATGTAGTGCCTGCAGAGAAATCTCTTAGCGAATACCTTTCGTTAGTTATAACTAATCACCCTTCTTGCATAAATTTCCCATAGACTAGAGCGACTCACTTTAAGCTTAAAGCCATTGTTATTCAGCTTCTTCCATCATTCCACAGGTTAGAGAGTGAAGACCCTTACCTTCATGTCAAAGAATTCGTAGACATATGTTCTACCTTCCGTTTCTAAAATTTTCAGACAAGTATATTAGGTTTTGCATGTAAGCCCTCTAGCGTAATTTTACGGATCTCCCTGGAAATAGTCCCTAAGTGGTGATTAGAGAACCTAAATAGTTTATGGAAATGCTTAAGGTTATAGAGAACCCATAGGGATTGAACTAAACTCAATTGGAGATTAAACGGAAAGATAAAATAGTGAATGAAATCAAGTAAATATTTAAGGTGATAAAGGACTAATTGAAGATAAGTTTTAATAATTGTGGTTAAAGTGGAATTAAACTAAAAATCAAGAGAGGAGACTGAAATTGTTAAGGGACGTGACCGTCATTCTTTTAGTTGTTTGGGGAGGAAATCATGAAGCCAAAAGTCAGTTGAATCACAAAAAATGAAGCTCGAACAGTGAGCAGAATCCAGAATGTTCATCGCGCGAGATAAGAAGAGAAGAGAAGAAGAAGAAGAAGAGAGAAGGAAGAAGACTGTCGCGCCGAAGTCGACCATCGCCGACCAGCCGCTAAGCTCGACGACGCAGCTACGACCTCGCCGCAGAACCGAACAAACTGTGGCGGAGCAGCGTCGCGATGGCAGAAGCTGACCAAGCTCGTCGACTTGCGAACAGCTCCGATCGCGCGAGATTGACGACCGACGAGGAGAAGGAGGAACTATCGACCTGCACCAGACCAAAACCAAACCAGAACTCGAGCTCGTCGTCACGAAATCAGACCAGATCAGAGCGAAACCGGCGGCGATAAGCTGCTGTCTTGATCATCCTGCAGAACTCGACATCGTACGCGGCTGACCGACGCTATCTCAGCTGCAACCGACATCATTCTCCAACTCAAAACCAGTGTAGCGTGCGATCGAGCAGAACCAGAATAGATAAGGTAGATTGGAGAAGAATAATGAGAGATCAACTGATAGAGAGAAAGATCGCGCAAGGGAGAGGAAGAAGAGGAAGATCCAACCGAACCCAGTCTAAAACCACCCCCAAAACAGTCCCTAAACGAAGTTAAAGCGAAGAGAAATAGTGATTTCACGAGAAAGATAAGGGGTGAGTTGTTTACTCTTGATGTTGATGATTTTATTGATGATTTAAGTTGATTCAAAATGGATGTTAATTTGATTTGTTTATTGGTTGATTTTGAGTAAAAATAAGTTGGAAAACAAGTGGATTTAAGTATATTGAGAGCTTAGAGAACTAAGAAAGTATCAAAGATTTAAAAAGAATTCAAATCGCGCGTTAAATTAGTTTGAAGGGCAATTTCGTAAATTGACCCTTATGGCATCCGTTGAATGTTTGGACGACCCTAATAAGTTTAATTAAGAGTATTGAAGCTATTAAAAGCGAAAGATTAAGATTAGAAATCAAAATGGAGAGTTGCGTGTAAAAAGGGTCATTTAGGGACGATTGTGTAATTTCAAGTTTCCAGAGGTTTACGCGAACGTAATATGTTGTGTAGGTGACGAGGGAGCTTGAGGATCGAGGCGAGAGGATTAGGGGCTCCGCACGCGCTATTTTCAGTCATCAGTTTTGTGAGTGAGTTTTATTTAAAGATTTTAAAAGTATTTCAAATTATCAAATTTGATTTGATAAGTAATTGCTTGAGTTTATTTTAAATGCATTGATATATGCATGAGCATTAGTTTGAAATGAGAATGTGATTTTATATGCATATATATAAAGTTGTTGAAATGAAATTTCAGAAACTAAGTTTTCAAGTTTGAATTGAGAAAATCAGATTTTAGTGCTTTACGCACTCAGAAAAGAGATTTGTGCTTTTGCACCAGAAAGTTAAAGTAGAAAAGGAAAAGTGTTTTCAAAACCAGAAAGTATCCTCTCAGGGATTTTCAGAGATTACAGACCAGTTTAGACCCGATCGGTCTATCCCACTTCAGTTGGCACAGTCCTGGGAAGGGATAAGTTACTAACTTAGGGGGATAAGTGTTAGAGTCTGTCTGTCAAGTCGCCATTACTGATGTGGGGTAGTGTTTCGTGTGCTATGGTTAGCGTTGAGAAATTCCGCACATGGCCACAAGATGTCTCAGAGCAGGCGAGCTATGGTTAGCGTTGAGAAATTCCGCACATAGCCGCGAGATGTCTCAATAGTTGACGAGCAATGGTTAGCGCTGAGAAATTCTGCACATAGCCATTAGATTCGAGAGACCCCAGATTTTGAGATACTATGGTAATTTTGAAAGATATCGAGAAATAGCTTTTAAAAGAAAAGCTTATTTGAGATAAAAGATATTTTGTAATTATTATTGAAGTTATTTATGATTTACAGTTAAAAGTTTTGTATTTAAATACGTGCATGTGCTTAGAGATGAATTCTCTTATTTAAGTTGATGTTTTAAAGATTTAAGTTTGAAATGCTTTAGAAACAAAGAATAGTTTTCAAATGTTTTCAGAGGAGGACGTTTCGAAAATCAGATTTTCAAAGAAAAGATAAATTATCACTCACTGAGCTTCTAGCTCATTATTTTCTGTTTTATATAAAAACCTCCTCAGGTACTCTCAACAGTTAGCCGAAAAGCAGCATCACCTCAAGTGGGCGGACCAGCGCGATACAACATCATTGAGCAGCTTATTTTGTTTCATCTGTTATATTTTCATGTAAATATCTTTTGAAATGTATAAGTAATTTGAAAGTTTTAATTATTTGTTTATAACTGTTTTTAAACTGTTTTTGATTTAAATGTGGTCTATTAAATTGTCTTTTAAATGTTATTAAGTAGATTTGAAAATTTAATGCATGATTGAGGCCTACGGTCAACTAGAAGTTGGGTTGGTGATAAATTTTAGTCGAAGTGTTGTTTTTCTATAAACAGGTTTTTCGGGAACATTAAAAATACAGCTGTTATGCTGTCAAAATTTTGTTAGAAAAATGAATTTCGAAAATGAATTTAAAATTAAAAATAAAAATTTTCCTACATGTTTTCAGTTTTTAAAGAAAACCAACCCAACAATGTTTTAGAAAGTTTAGGGTTCGCTCCACGGGTTTCGCTTAGCCTGACGAGTCGGGTCTGGGAGGGATCCGTTGGGGTGCCCGGCGTGATCTACCGGATCAGAGTTAGAGGTATTCGGGTTGGGTCGCGTCATGCAAGCTCCCATTTTCTTTAAAAGATAAGGCAAAAGCATTGTTAAACTCACTTGCTCCTAGTTCTATCACTAGTTGGGACCAATTAATTCATTAATTTTTGTTTAACTTTTTTTCCATATCTAAAATTAATGCTCATAGGAGACAAATAGCAGATTTTAGTCAAAAAAGGGATGAACAATTTTACATGTGTTGAGAAAGGCTTAAAGACCGACCTTTAAGGTGTCCTTACCATGGTTTTGAACCAAGGAGACTAGTACAATATTTTTACAATGATCTGACCGTGCCTAGTTGCCACATGCTTGTGTCTACACATGGCGGAACATTCTTAAGTCTAGTAAGTACTAATGTTTGGCAATTTTGGAGACTTTGTTTGAAAATTCTCAACAGTGAGATTTTTCAAATGAGAAGGAGAAACTTAAGAAAAGGGAGTTGTATGAGCTGAGAGATAAACTAGATGTGAAAATTGCCTTAGGAAATCTCACTAGGAAAGTAAAGGTCTTAGCTTCGAGTCAATCCATGAATTCTGCAATAAGTTCTAGAAATGAGTTATGTGCTTCGTATGTTAATCCATCCCTTGCTTTCCAAGGGAGCTATGATGAACAAGCAAATGCACTTAATTATGAGAAATTGTCAAATAACTCATTTTCAGCCACCTGTAATTCTAATTGGAGAAATCATACAAACTTTTCATAGAGGCAACACCGGTCTAGCGGTCTCCAATGAATCATGGAGGGCAAAAATTTGCTCCTCCCAAAGTTCCAAATATCATTACTCGCTAATCGACCGATGAGATAGTGGTTAGCGATTTATCGGTTACTTGGATATTAATCGATGAGTACTATTCATCGTTGGTCAAACTGGATCAAACCTGTAAAAAAACCTTAAAAGATTTAACTTATTAACTATTTAGCTTTTTTTTTTTTGGTATAAAGTTGTTGATCAAAACCAATTTATTATTAAAAATAAATAAAAGATTACCAAAAAAAAAAAAAAAAAAGAACCAACCAAAGAGGGAAAGACAGACCAAAGAAAGAGATAGATAACAGAAGATTCAGTTGAAAGCTCAAAACCAAAACTTCGCGGAACTATCCCTATAGTAGACCTCTTTAAAAAACCTTACTGAAAAAACCTATAGGGAAAAACCCAACAAGGAAATGGAGCGTCCATCCCCCAAAACCAAAACTAACAAAACCGATATCTGCTCTTGCCAAGATCATCAGAAAGAAAAGGACACAAAAAACCAAGAGCCATCCACTACCAAGTGGAACAAACAAACGAAGGGGATCGAGAAACTAGAGCATCTGCCATAGAATATTTCTCGTGATAAATAGGAAAATAATAAAGACATTGCTCCCAAGCTTATTGCCAATGCTCAAGAACTTTAGAAGAGCGAGCAAGAAGAAGAGAAACCACAAACGTAGGATCACTTTTCAGTCAAAACTTCTTCCAATTACACTTCCAGGCTTACTGAACAGCAAAAATAGCTACTGCTAACTCCATCTCAAAAGCATAAACTATTCCAATGGAATAGTAAAAGCACTCTTAAAGAACCTATAGGAAGTCCAAAAAATTCCTGCACAACCAACAACACTAAGAGATCCAAAAGTAGAACTGTCAGTATTAACCTTGATTCATCCCGAATGAGCGGTGGACCAAACTATTTCTAAAATACAGGGAACTTTAGGAGGCCAAATAGAAACATGAAGCTTACGTAAAGTTAATAAATCATCCACTGACTTTCACATATAACCTCTGAACTAAAAGAATCTCTCTTGAATAGAACGTCGAAAAAAAGAAAAAGCCACATATAAAGGACACTTACCCTCGAAAGTGAAAGAATTTCGAGTGACCTAAATAAACCAAAAAACTGCAATGATGCCAACCATCCAAAGATGCTGAAGTTTAGAACAAAAAGTAATAGATATAGCAGTTTGTCACAAATTTCTAACCGTCTTAGAAAAAGAAATAGCAAAACAAAAGGTAAAAGATAAAGAATGTTAGAGACCAACTGCTAAAGGACAATTGAGAGACAAGTGTTCCAAACTCTCCCCCACAACCTAACACAAAAGACAATAAGAAGGCAAAATAAACCCACGGCGCTGCAAAGACAGATCAATGGGCAATCTACTATGTACAATTCGCCAAACCAACACAGATATTGAAGGAGGAATGAAAACGGTCCAAATATGACTTGCCTAATGAAGTTGAGGATACAATGGAGGTAACGAGTTATAAGCACCAGTAGTAGTCACTTTCTTATCGAGAGAGATGGTCTAGACTCTTGAATAAAAAGAAAAACCAATAACCACTTGCTAAAGATCATAAACTAAATCCGAGTGCATTTGATGTACCGTAGGAGGGAAATGTCAACTGTCATTGTAATAAACATCTCCAATCTAGGTTGAAAGCAACAGTTCCGAAAGAGGTAAATCATAAATCTTGTTCTAAAGAAGACCATCCATCCAGTTATCTAACCATAAACAAACTTTTGAATAATGGCCCACCAACCACTTGGACTAAAGCACCAAAGAGAGATAATGAGTTTTTATACAAGGCCAAATAGAGGAAGAAAGATATCTTGCCTTGGGAAGAAGCACAAGAGAAGGACATCTATCGTGAAGAAACTTAAAAATAGTAGAATCCTCAATCATAAAACTCCAAATAAATTTTTTAAGTAAAGCATTATTAAGAACACGTAAATCACGTAATCCTAAAACCACCCTCCCCCCCCCTCCACCCCCCCTTCCTCCCCCCTCAGGCTTAGATCTACAACAAACTTTCTAGGAAACCTGAATCAGTTTTGTCTTATCAGCATAACCTATTCAATAGAAATTTCTTATTAAAGAAGTGAGAGAGCGTAATAGAGACGAATGCCATCGATAAATCTGAAAAGAGTGAAGAAATGAACTATAGATGACTGACTGAATAAGGCAAAGTCTTTCTACCATAAAAAAGTACAATCTGCCCAAGAATGAAGCTTAAGACTGAATTTATCAGCCAAAAACAAGAACCACTATCTACGGGAGGCACCATAAAAAAGAGGTACGATAAGATAAGTCATTGAAGATCCCCTTCTTTTCATTGCGCTAAACGAAATGATGTCATTTGGAAGTCAAGAGCGAATTCCATCTCAAAAGTAGATATAAGATTTCTGCCAATTAACCCATTGACTAGACAAATCCCCGTAAATTTTGAAAGTCTCCATGATAACATTAATATTTGAAATTGAAACTCAACAAAACAAAAGGATGTCATCTATATATAAAAAATGAGAATGAGGTTATATACCTTTCGAACCAGAAATACCAAGAAGCAAACTAGAAGAAATCAAATGGGAAAAATATATACTCAGAAAATCCTCAGCAAGGCAAAAAAGTAAAGAAGAGAGAGGCCCTACTTGACAAACTCTATGAGACCAAGAAAAATATCCTTCCAAAAAACCATCAATGAGAATCAAAATTCTAGCAAACTTAAAAATAAGAGAGATTCAATCAATAAAGCTAAAGGAGAACCCAAAGTATCTCAACACCTCTAATTAAAATGGTCAGCTAATTGAATCAAAAGCCTTGTGAATGTCAACCTTTAAAGCCATTTGACCTCCACGACTGGTATTAGAAAAAAAAATTAAACCATTCGGAAGCCCCTACAATACAATCTTCAATATGTTGGCCATGTATAAAACCATACTGATTCGAGGAGACTATGCGGGCACAGATCGAACTCAATCGATCTATCAAAATCCAAGTGATAACCTTTAAAATTAAATTGTTCTGAGCCATTGGACAATATTGATCCACTGAGCCATTGGACAATATTGATCCACTGAGCCATTGGACAATATTGATCCACTGAGATAATCGCAGGAGATTCGGGAATCAAAACAATGAAGTTTGAATTAATGCCCAGAAAGAGAATACCAATGTGAAAAAAATCCTGAACAGTATTAACCACATCTTGCCCAATAATGTCCCAACAATGAACTTAGAATCTACTAGTAAATTCAATTGATCTATCAAAATCCAAGTGATAACCTTTAAAATGAAATTACCCTGAGCCATTGGACAATATTGATCCACTGAGATAATCACAGGAGATTCGGGAATCAAAACAATGAAGTTTGAATTAATGCCCAGAAAGAGAATACCAATGTGAAAAAAATCCTGAATAGTATTAACCACATCTTGCCCAATAATGTCCCAACAATGAACTTAGAATCTGCTAGTAAACCCATCCGGCCCAAGAGCACCCCAACGAATCTATATCAAAAAGGGTATCTCTCACTTCCTAAGCAGAAGGAACACAAATAATAGTGAAATTTTGATCCATCAAAACAAGGGAAGGTACATATTGTTGAATCAATGACAAATTGGTGCTTAGATTATCAGACTACTGAAAAAGATTCTAGTAATAAAAAACAACATGATCACCAATACAACAGCGATCGGAAACAATATCCTCCCCAATTTGAAGAACTGAAAAAGATTTCATTGCTTCTTCCTTCTTAAAGCAAGATGAAAATAATTATTGCAATCCTCATCATGTAACCACTTCACATGACTTTTCTCACGAAGAAAAGTGTCTTGTTGCTTTAGAGCTACATCCAACTTAGATAAAGCATCAATCTCCATACGTAAAAGGAAGTTAGAAAAACCCTCCAAACCAAGATGCTTTTGAATATGACATTACTTTATCTGTTGTTTAAAAGATGTGAAGAGAAAGATCCCCAAAAACCTTCCAATTCCACCTATTTAAAGTAGACTTGACCATTTTCTTTTTGCAAACAACAATAATCATAGAAGAACCTGATAAAGAAACATTTTAATTAGCCTTAACCGAATCCAAAAAAAGTATCATGCAACGTCCACATACTATGAAATCTGAAAGGATGAGGTCGAGGAGACTTAGAACCATTACAAACAATCAAGATAGGATGATAATTCAAATACAATCTAGGCAGCATGATGCTAGAGACACTTTTCTAGAAATCAAGAAAAGAAGATGAACAGAAGGTTCTATCAACTTCAAAAGTGATATACCTCGAGATGAAGGCCCACCTCTAGTGAAAAAAGTACCCCTGCTTTGAATTTCTTAAATATCACAAGCTGTAATAGTAGCCACAAAATCCTTTGAAGAACATTTATTGACTATCCTAGCAGTCTCATAATGACCCATGATAGCCTTAAAATCACTAACTATCATCCAAGGATAATCAACATCAACCACATCAAGTAAGAAGGTCCAAAGGGAGCGACATTTAACATAGTTGACACTGCCATAAACAAAGGTAGAAAGATGCAAAGACCTGTTGAAAGAAGCTGAAATTAATTACTCAAACTAAGAATATTTAGCTTATTAATTACTCAAACCAAGAATATTTTGATTATTCTTTTAAATAATTTTTTTATGGTAGGGAATAATTTGATTTTTGTTTTCATATTTTAGATAACAAAAAGAAGGTGTTGTTGCACCCTATTAAATGTCATTAACTCTTTTTCTTTTTCTTTTTTTTTCTTATTTGATTTTTGTTTTCTGATTTTAAATAATAAAGGAATGTGCTTTTACACCCTATTCAATGTCATTAATTTTGTTTCCTTCCAAATGTTTAAATATTGATTTGTAAATATTTTAAATATTAATTTATGAATATTGAGGGTTATTAATTGTTTATGAGGTTGGGTATAATAAATTAAAAATGAAGAGACAAATACTACAACCTGTATTTGCCATTCAAACTTCCCAATTGTTAATGCACATTTAAAATAATATTTAATAGTATTACTCAAACAAATAAGCTCTCATTATTCTTTTCAATAAAAAAAAAAAAACCTTGTTTTTATTTACAATTAAAAATGTGCACTCATCCAGCCATTCATTAAAGAAAAAAAAACTCACCCGCTCTCTTTATTTGAAAATTATTATTTTCAAATCTGAGGGTTAAATCTATATTTTTCTAAATGTTAGAGACATTTGTGTAATTTGCCCTACTATATATATTTTCTTAAAAGTTAAAACAACCCTAATCAGATTGCACACCTCCAAGCAGCCTTCTCCCCCTCCATTCACCTTCCTTTGTCACCCTGCTCTCTCACTGCGCCTCACGCCGAACCAGTCATTGGAAATAGATCATCATCATCACCATTGTGATGCTGCACCATATCATCATCATCATCACGGCCACACAAAACCCAACTCCGACCTCATCCACCCTTGCCCCATCGGCCGCTTTCTCACTCTCTGTCGCTGCTATCTCTTTCTTCTTCTTGTTTCTCTATTTTTTTGCGTATTATGGTGGTTGTTGAAAAAAAAAGTCATATTTTTTTGTGGTGTTTGGGGTGATTTCAGCTTGATGTGGTGGTTACGCTCGCCAGTTCTAGGCCAAGTTAGACTGATAAATTGCCAACTCAACCGATTACTCACACTTAGCAAGCAAGACCCCAGATCTGAAGGTTATTAGATTGATAGGGTGATGGTCAGCGATTAACTGGCCAAAAATTACCATTAATCGATGATTTTTGGAACACTTACTCCTCCTAATTCTTTACATCCCCCTAGTTTTCAATCCAGACCCTATTTTGTTGCAACTCAAAGGAAATCTTCCTTAGAAGATACGTTGCAACAGATGATGTAATCTCAACTTTAATTTATGCAGTCAACCAAACATATTATTTTGAAACTTGAAACACAAGTAGGTCAATTAGCCACTATCATGAGAGAGACAAAGAGATAGAGAGAGAGAGAAAGGGAAGTTACCTAGTAAACCAATGCCTAACCCTAAGTCAAAAGTCGAAAAAGAGCGATGTTCCTTCCATTCCTTTTGTCCCTAGGGCCTCTTTTCCATAAAGATTTGCCCCATTAAAGAAAGGCACACCATATAATGATGTTTTGGAGGTGTTTAAGTAAGTTCATTTAAACATCCCTTTTTTTTATGTTATTCAACAAGCGCTTGCTTATGTTAAGTTTTTAAAAGATCTCTGCATTGTGAAAAGGAAAACAAACGTTCCTAACACTACATGTCTAATCGAGTAAATTAATTCCATAATCCAAATGAAAACTCCTGTCAAGAATAAGGATCCTGGATGTCTTATAATTTATTGTGTTATATGTGATCATGTTATTGATAGAGCCTTAGTTGATCTAGGTGCAAGAGTTAATTTATTGTCATACTTTGTGCTTGTGCAATTAGGATTAGGAGAACTAAAACCCACTTCTATGACCCTCCAATTAGCTTATAGGTCAGTTAAAATTCTTAGGGGTCATCATACAGAATGTATTTATCAAGGTTGATAAGTTTACTTTCCTATGGATTTTATTGTCATACATACCTAGCCTATAAAGGACATTACTGCTTAAATCCCCACAATTTTAGAATGACCCTTCTTGGCCACCTCTAACACTATAATTAATTGTCACACTGAAGTCATGAAACTTTCTTTTAGGAATATGACTTTTGAACTTAATGTGTTTAATATTAAGTCCACAACTTCCAAACCAAGAAGAGTTATATGAGATGAATATGATTAAGCATGCATATCATGACTCATTTTTAAGTTGTTTTGATGATAACCCATTAGAAAAGAACTAATTTTTGTTCGACATTGAAATTTGAAAAAAAAAAAAAATTGTGTGCTTGATAATCAGGATGCTCTGAATGAATCTTTTCAATTAGTAGGCAGCGTTAAATACGAAAATTTGAATAATTCTTTTTTGTTTTTTAAGTTTACACCTTTGATATATGTTGAAAAATCTTCACAATTAGACTTGAGAGTAAAGGAGATACTTTTGGATGATTATGGTTGATCTACTATATTGTCTTTTCTTCTTTTTTTTTTTTTTCCTTTAGTTTGTTAGGATTTTTTTTTTTTTAATTTTTTTTTCTTGCATTATTCTTTTTTTTTTTCCCTTTCATTGTGTTTTTAGGACTCCATTTATTTTTCTTCTTCTTCAAGTACTAATACTCTAACATGGATTCTTGATTTATATTCTTGTTGTTAGATTACATGATCAAGCCAACAATGTATGATCTCTCCGCCTTACTATTTTATATGTGTCTCTATTTATTTCCTCACATCTTTGGATACTTGTTTGAGTTGTGGACAATAGTTCGAGGAAACATTGATGACAAAGTCTAAAATAGATTTAGGGGTAAGGACTGAAATTTTTTACAAAAAAATTGGTTTCATGATTTACACTTGAAGATTTATACATTTGTTTTGTGTTGTTCTCTTGGGCATTATCCATGAACTTCGAGGGCATTAGCCATGAACTTCGAGAAGTTGAATGAAGTGATGACTTTTGAATTTTAGTACTTTGTATTATCCTTAATTTGAGGAAATATCATGCTATGTGTTTATATATGTTTTGGTTGTTGACAAGTGTGAAAGAAGGTTTGATAGGTGATAAAGATCATTGGTAGTTAACATGTCAAAGAATTTTGTTTATCCAAGTGAGTTTTTATACTTATAATTTTTCTTAAAGGGAACCCACAGTATGCCCATTATTGTTTGTGCAGCTTCATTGTTGATATTTGCTTGGTATCATCTCTATACTTATTTTGTTTTAGTCAACCATTACTCAAAAAAAAAAAAAAAAAAATGTTATCACATTTGAAAGTTCATTAAATTAGTGTACATAGATGATTACTTTGATCTCTTGAAAATGATAGTTAGGCTATGTTTGAATCGTTTGAGCTCTTTTAGCCTACCAGTTATTATATATTAGTTTTCCTAGTGAGCCATTGGAGCCTTTTAATGAGACTTTTTCTTGGTAGCCAAACATCTATCTTAATCCAAATTTGGAGTATTTTTCTGAAACTTTATATATTTTCCATACCCATTAATGTTTAAGTAAATAAAGTTGTTTATAAAAGAAAAAAGGTGTTTAATATGTCAATTTTATAAAAAAAAAAAAAAAAATCCTACATGTGTTTCGCAATTTTTTTAATTAAAGAAAAAGAGTGAAACAATAGAAAGTGAAAAAAAAAAATGTAAAAAAAGAAAGGGAAATACACACACACACACACACACACACATATATATATATATATAATACACCTTGAATTCATGAAAACACTAATTTTCTTCAACAATCTTTGCATCTCCATATATCTCATTCTTTGTTAACCATGTCCCTAGAATACGTTACGTCCCTAAAGAAAGTCCTTTTTTACTCTGGAGATCTCTGGCTTGAAATGGAAGTTAGTGATATGGATTGTTGATTGTGGTAATACGTTAAAAAAAAAAAATTAAAAAAGGAAAAAAAAAATTGATTGATTGATACTTGCGAGAGCATTCTTTTATTTTTTTCTGAAGTTATAGACATATATTTTTCGGGATAATCCTATTTTTCATCTTGTAGTTTGACATAATGCCAAAATCCCCTAGTATTTTTGAAAATCACTAATATTTTCCTTATCGATTTATGAAATAAATCAAATACTCCGTGTGGTTTATGAAAATATCCAACAATACCCTTATCATCAAAGTTAACTTTGACAATCAAAGTTTGACCGTTAATATGAAAAGGCAAACTATAGGAGTACTTTGATCATTTTAATCATTTCAGGAACGGTAATAACAGTAGATGATAAAATGAGCTTTCTTGAAACTACAGTGGGTAATTAACGATTACATCAAACTACAAAGAAGAAAGTGGGATTATCCCTATATTTTTCATTCTTTAGGTGAGAGCGTGAGATATCATTGTTTAGATTTTATTTAATCTCACTCTTCCATATATTAGTGAGTGACATCAATTATTTATTAAAGGTTTATTTTCTTTCTTAGTGCAATTATCACTAATATCATACGAGATTTCTAGGTTTGTATTGACATATCTCCTTAACATTATTTGGTTGAAATATCCTTGATAATTGATGCTTTTCCTTGAGTTTAACTAGTTTGGATATATACTTACTACATGGAAATTGATATCTTTCTAAATTGTAGATGATGCTTGATACTTAATTTGATTGTTGTTACCTATTTGATGGAAAGAGTTGATGTTTGGTGTCTGAAAAATGTTGCAAAAATCGCCAGAAATCTGTGATTTTCCAACACTTTATTGCTGACCGGCATGCTGCCAGTCTGATAAAGATGAGAACGACGGCCAAATCGGGTAGGTTGATTAATCAGCCAAATCGATCCAACTTATGCAGGGCTTTTTTTTTTTTTAAAAAATCTGAAACCCCAAAAACAAAAAAAAAAAAACAAAAAATAAAATTAAAAATTAAAAAATAAAAAATAAAACAACAACAACAACTACTACTACTGAAGAAAACCTAAAAACCAAAAGAACCCAACTTTAAAAAGAATCAAAGTTTCCAAAAAAACTCAACTTTTAATTCAAGATAAATCAAACAACAATAGACAAAGCAAAAGAAATGTATCAAAAATTGACAAACAAGCATTGAAATTAGGGGCAAAAAATAAAGGGGTTTGACAGTGTAAAGTCGTTACGACGAAAGAGAGGTCGGTGGTGGTGGATGGTCGATGGTTGGTGAAGTAGGCGTGATAGATGATAGTTAGCGTGAGAGAGGTTAGCGCAATAGTGTAAGTCGATAGGGCTGCATGTCCGTCGGACGGTGGTGGTAGACGGTCAATGGTTGGTGAAATGGAAGAAAGAATAAGGAGGAGGAACGTGTGTAGTGGTGCGGTGTAAGTGACGTCAGGGGAGAGGAGGCGTGAATGTGAAATGTTAGAAAAATATGGCAGGGTTTGTGTTGTTTATGTATATATTATAGGAAAAATTACACAAACACCCTTGAAGTTTGATAAAATCACACAAATAGCTGAGTTTTGACCCAATTTTACAGATTTAACCTAGTTTGACCTCGATCAATAATATTCGCTGAATAACCGATAAATTACTAACGGCTACCTCACTGGTCGATAAATGAGTAGCGATTTTTGTAACCATGTGCCTGAGAAGTATTCTTTTAAGTCAAAAAAAAAAAAATCATGCTTTTAATTTGTTTATTTATTTAATTTTAGGTTTCATATTTGAGTCTTGCATTATGGCATTTGTGCGTATCGCTGTTGGTAAACACTCATAAAACACAACTCCTCCAACTACAAACACCAAAGGGTTTAGAGACTTGCTACAAACGCTAAATGCAATCGTGTCAATCTATGGAGTGATTTAGTTAGAATTTTGTTAGTATTTCTTTTTAGTGTTCTTTAGTTTTGCTTTAATTTGTTTTGCTTGAGAACTACCAAAATCTAGGTTTAGGGGAATTTGATGAGCATAATTTATATATTTTTATTACCATTAAATATAGATTTTTTAGTCCAATTTTATGTTAATTAGTTGTGTTTTTTGTGACATAAGAATAAAGAGAATTTGTGTGTCGAATGAGAACAAATTATAGTTTTTGTCAAGTCAAAATCAAAGTCAATTGAAGATTCAAATTTAGACCCAATTTAAGATCCAAACCAAGCCCAAAATATATGTCATGTAATCAGGAAATATTGTTGAGATAGGAAACAAATATAAGAGGAAAAAGCTAGAAACGGGTTTTTGGTGGCTATAAAAGAGGAAGCTTAGTAGCTCAGCGAGGGCGAGGGAAAAAATAAAAACAAAAAAACAAAAGCAGCAACAATTTCTACAACCAACTTTGGGAGAAAAATGAAAGCAAACGGTAGTAATTTTCTTATAACAAAAAGCAAGGCGTCATTTCTTCAAACTAAAAAAAAAAAAAAGGCAGAGGCAGCGAACTAGGAGTAACCTAAGGCTCTGTTTAGCATGATTGGATTGGATTCGATTAGATATATTAGTGTTGTGATATATTTGGTGCAGTATAGGATTAGATAAATTGGTGTTGTGATATGTTTGATGCAATATGAGATTAGATAAAATCAATTTTAAATAATTAAATTATTTTTTAAAATAAACAAATTTATTTTCAATTAATTTTAATCTAAAATAAATTTTTTTAACTAATACTAAAAAGATTTTTTTTATAAACATATTAAATTAATTTTAAATAAAATAAATATATCATATATTAAAAATATTTAAATTAATTTGAAAATAACATAAAATATTAAATTATATTTTATAAATAATATATATAATTATATAAACTTAATTTTAGAGAAAATAATATTTATTTTATAATTAATTTAAAAGAATATTACATTTTAAATATATTTAATAAATATATTAACTTAGTTCTTAAAATAAATAATTTAATAAATACTATTTAATTTAACACCAAGAAAAAAAAATTAAAATGAAAAAGACAAATAAATCACATGACAAGGCAATGAACAACATGTCCCTTGCTTTTGTTCTATCTGTTGCGGTGGGTTTGATTTACCACAGTAGCATTAAAAAGAGAGATAAGATTGGTTTTTTCAATCCCACTTTTTTACCAAACATGGGTTTGGATTGAAAATTATCTAAAATCATACAACAAACAAGCCCTAAGAGACTTGGAGCTAGAGGGAACCACCATGTTGTCCCCTTGAAGAGCAAAGTTGAGGGTTTTTTTTTTTTTTTTTTGGAAAAAAAAAAAAGAAAGTTAGACTTTTCTTGTTTGAGCAAATAGCCACCAATTCAACGGAAATTCTTCCTTCATGTGGGTTTCAATTTATATATTTGTTCTTGTTATCATCGTTGACTGTTTAATTTTCTTTTTTGAAGTATAAGATGAAGTCTTATTAACCTTGTAATGATTTTGCTATTCAAGTATTATTCTCAATTTAATTTTTGATGTTTAAATAATTCTTAGTTTCACTAATTGATAAAATAAAATTGTTTCACCTTTGGTATCAAGTATTTGAGGTAGTTACATAATTATTTTATCAATTTGAGTTTAGATTGAAAAAGTTCATAAATAAGATTTTTGATTATATGTCTTTCAAACATGGGAGATATGTAATGTTTATATCTTATAAATTTCAAGTCTTGAAGTAACAATTTACAAAAGATTTATTTTTGAAGCCTAATTGATAGATCAGGAGAAAAGATTTCTAGATTGTTTCTTAAATTTTGAGAATAATATTTTGAATAATAAAATATTACAAGTTGATAATAGAGTGGATTCTGAACCTCACATTTTTCTTCCCATTGCTTGAATTTTACACATTAACTATGCCTTGTTAATTTTTAATTTAATTTGTCAATTAGTTTTAGTTAATTCTCAGTTTTCAAAATTTTATCAGCTAGATTAGAATTGAATTAATTTGGAATTAGATTAATATTTTATTAATCTCTATGAGATCTATCTCATACTTATATAATTTATTTTACAATAGACTCATGCACTTACTAGTATTTAAAATTTTCTAAGTTTTTTTTATATTGAATCAGTTCGTAATTAAGTTATAGGATAAGAATTCTAGGTTTTGATATAAAATGGACCCTGTAATGGCTAAACAGTTTTGCATCAATACTAAGCCTGTATAGGAACATAATAAATCCGTATACATTATAGTGTCTGATAGCATTTCAATTATATACTGTTTGAAAACATCTTTTATAGTTTGTATTAGGTTATAACTTATAAGACGTGGGGATACCATTCCAATTACCATATTGAGTGACAGTGAGGAGAAGTCTTGACCATGTCAAAGGAACAACTCATTTAAATAAAAATTAGGAAGTTGATTTTTTATTTTAAAAAAAGAAAACAAAAGAAAAGAATGATGAACGAAGTTATTTCTAAAAGAGAGGAGGTCGGCCACCTCATTGGAAATGGATAGAAGTCCTCTGCGGAGGCCAACAACGTACCTCATAGAGACATTTTCCTTACTGGCACATTCGAGAAAAAATGAAATTAATTAGCCATTACCTTGCTTAAGGCCACTCCATCTATCTTCATCTTTTGTTTCTATGTTCTCAATGTTATCGTTGTAACCGCGACTAATTCGAATGTCTGCAAATTTCAAGAATTAAGTATATATAAATAATCGAATTAATAGTTTCAGAAACAATAGATGAAGCATTTTCCTTACTGGCAAATTCGAGAAAAACTTGAAATTAATTAGCCATTACCTTGCTTAAGGCCACTCCATCTATCTTCATCTTTTGCTTCTATGTTCTCAATGTTATCGTTGTAACCGCAACCAACTGGAATGCCTGTAAATTTCAAGAATTAAGTATGTATAAATAATCAAATTAATAGTTTCAGAAACAATAGATCAGCTAACTATTTGCAACGTCTACTACTTTAGCTTTTAACCATATGAAAATTATTGTTATAGTTAAAATTAAGTACATATGCGAGAGAAAAACTTGATCATAATCTATTAATGATGAAATACTTACAAAATATTTCGTTCAGGATTCTTCATGCAGGTTTCTAATTTATCATGTGATGTTAGCATCTAATAAACTAAAACATTTGGTACCATGATCGTGTGCAAAATATACATAAAAACATATAATAATAATAATAATAATAATAATAATATTATTATTATTATTATTATTATTATTATTACAATAATTCCCTAGTCGCATTAGAGAACATACAAAAGTAAAGAAGTTTACTCCACATGCCCATTTGGTAACCACTCGTGAGAGCAGACGCTATCGTAGCTAGCAGACAAAGACAATTAGTCCCATCTTCGTCTACATATTCTGCTAAATCTTCATCCAATGTCAGCAACTCTAAAGCCGTTCCTGTAACATCACAAAAGCATTTAGATGGCATGTGAAATTGCAATTGCATTTAACGCAAAAGACAATTAATTTATTCGGACCTATCTTAAATGTTTGAAATCAAAACAACAGGAATTCTACCCATTGTATAACCTGTTAATGAAGTTTCAGACACTTCCAGTTGCAGTAGGTCTCTGTTTAATTAGTAATTTTCGAAAGTAAAAGTCCACTTAGAATTATAGAGTAAACCTTAAAAGAGCTGCATAAAAAGTAGCTAAATAAAAAAGAATAAATGAACAAAAAATAAATAAATTATTAGAAATTAAAAAGAAAGAAAGAGACCGAAATGATTCCCTTGGATGGCAGTATGAAGAATGGAGGTACCATATCTATTCCAGCGATGAATAGGTTTCAGCCGAAATTTATCATCATCAGAAGGAACCGCCATCCTTTGACCAGGTTGAGAAACCAAGAACTTGACTATTTCTGTATTCCCGAATGCAGCAGCACTAAACAGCGGGGTTTCCCATAAATCATTCTTTACCTCAACTAGCTGGCTATCATACGAAACCAGGATCTTCGTCGCCTCAAGATTCCCGCAGATGGCTGCCTCGTGCAGCACCGTGTTTCTCCGTTCATTACAGAGGGTGTCCACGTCCTTGAAACTGCCGCACAAATTATGTGAACGGTAACAATGAAGAATCTCTTCAAGTGGTTCCTTGCTTCCACTTTGTACTACGAAATGAATTATACTGTACCCATTAAGCGATATAGGCGACAGCAAATTCGTAACTGGATTTTCACATAAGTCTTTCTTTACTGCTTCCCAGTTTTTTTGGGAAACTGCTTTGTAGAGCTTCTTTCGTCTTTGATCGTCCATTTCCTATGTGAAAATGAAAAACACTAATCAAGGAAAAAATTAGATTTGAGATTTTGCGTGTAAGTAATGGATCTCAGCTATGTATGTCAAAGGTTTGGCGGTTTTTCTTGCGTATATGTTTCATGCAGGAGTGAATGTGACTGGTTGATTATGACTGGCTTATATATACATAGACCGTTTACTCTTACATATAATTAATTCAGATCGATGAAATATCAGTAATTTAGCTACGGTAATTAAAGTTAAGTAAAATAGTAGATATTGGTTTTAAATTATAAAAACACCCCTTAATTATACATTCATTTAAACAAAAATACTCCTTAATTAATTATACATTCATTCATATATAGTCATGATATTAGAAGCCTCCATGTATAAAGAAGTTCTATATGATTAATTTACAAAACCACGAGAATTTGACTGTTAATTAGACCAAATTATAGAGAAGATAAATAATATAAATTTATATATGGAACAACGAAAAGGAAAACTCAAATTGCACCTGTTTTTTGTTTAATAAAGTTGAACTAAGAGAATCACCAAAAAAATTAATAAAGATAAAGCTAGAAAAGATAAAATACATAAAAAAGAGAAAAGATAAAATTAATAAAGGTAGGTTACTTGTATTTATTTTATTTTATTTTATTCTTATTTTTATATGGGAAAGGAGATTTGAATTTAAAAATTAATTTTGAAGAATACACAAATGAACTTCACTAAATGTCTACAAGAAGTCAAACATACCTTTCAAACTCAAGCTTAGATAATATAATTAATAATTATTAAGTCAGTATCTTGTATCTTATGAAACATGGACCGTTGACATCAAAAAAGGCTTCCAATAAAAATAGCCAAAAGGAGGAATAGCTTGACGAAAGATAGGAGATGACATAGAAAGAGCAATAAAAGTCTCTATGAGTTTTGGAGGAAGCAAAAGAAGTCCAACAATTGGTTCATAGAAACCTCATAGACGTGAAACCAAGATTGTCCCAAAGGAGGCCCACGAACCGCGCAGCCTCAATGAGCTACCTAATAAGAGCTATTAAAGCTCTCGAACCCAATCGAGGTGCTTTTGGGACGAGAACCAAGCACGGAAGACGGACCCTCTCCAGTAGCCCTCATGGTCTCGAAACCCTTGATGATTTGCTTGATATAACCACCTAGAAAGGAAAAGTCAATGTCCCCTCTCCATAACTAGATGGAGTAAAGCAGATCCTGGTAAGCCTTGCATTCAATCGTCTTCCGCTCCTGCTACCTCTCCTTGACTAGGCGAGCCACTTCCACTATAGCGAAAGTTCCTTCAACTTTGGAGTCCGCTAGCCTCTTCGGGAGGATGATAATTTCTTCCTCCATATCCTTGCACTTTCTCTTATACGACTCCACAAACTCCTCCATGTGGTTCTCTCAAGCACTAGATGTTTTTCCCTCATGCTCTCACCACAGCTTCATTGTCCTCACTTGTTCCCTCCAAAAACCCTCCATCATCTTAGCCTCGTCTCCAGCTCTTTTATGAGCTTCTCCTCCTTATTCATCGCCTTTGACAATTGCCTTTCAAACTCTTCCCGTGACTGTATTTAGACGCGGTCCAGGCGAAAATACTCCTCATAAGCTTTTGAGAAGAGGAGAGTGAACTATCCCAAAAAAAAAAAGTTAGCTCACTAAAGAGAGAGAGAGAGAAAAAAGGAGGAGAACCTTCTGAGCATCACGAACCGCCAATGATATTGACGATTCCCTCAAATGTCTCCACTGCTTAAGTAGTAGGTTCATCAAAAGAATACTTGACCGAGTCAGGAAACCTGTTACTAAGGTCTCAGCAAATGGGACCAAGAGAAAATCCCTTAGAATGTAAAGTCTCTCTCAAGGACGCAACCATTTTCCCCTTGCCCATGAAAGATAGAACGACAATAGGGACAAGGACCAGAAAAGGTTAAGAGGACCCAACTGAAACATCCTCTTCAGACTTAGGCCTCTTGTTCGGCCTTTTCTATTTCCCGGAGGTACCATAAACAACAGGAACAACTGGGGAAACGTTGGAGAAAGGAGATGGGAAACTAACCCTAGAACTTGAGGATCCTTCAAAACCTTGAAAAGTGCAAACTTTAAAGCCATAACCTACTTTGAGAACAAAGGCCAAGAGTGTCAAGAAGAAAAGTACAATGATGTCGAAAACAGAGGAAAGAAAAATATGAAGAAACCATTTTTACCTTGGAAATAGATTTGAAAAGAAGAAAAGAGGCATCAGAACTTCAAACGAATAAGCGAAATAAATTTGCACAGAAGTAGGAAAGGTGAAGCCCAAGAAACTTGATAGAGAAAGTAATGAAGTAATGAAAAAGGCAAGTCTCATCTCCATTATAGAGGCGCAGCAATAGTCGATGTTGTAACCATCCAGATGAAAGTAATGATAATCGTCATCCATGCAATGGCTGGGATAAAACCTCGCATCATGTCTACATAGGGGATAGGAAATGGCGTACAAGTACATGTCACATTTAATAGGATGTAATGGTTATGGCCAATTCTTGATAGCTATTCACCAGATTAACTAGCTCGTAGAAATTCAAACGCTTTGCAAAAACTCAAAGGATCAAGCTTCCAACACGACCATAATAACCAAGTCTCATTGAAAGTTCGGTACTTATGTTGTGCCCAAAAATAACACTATGGCCAAAAACCCAATGAGAGCCTGATAGGCTAACAAGGCCAAAGGCTCAAGGTGAAAAATGGAGCAATACAAAGCCCATTACACCTTGACTTGACAACAAAATGAGTTCAATCACAGAAACACCAAACGAGTTCAATCGCATCCAAACAGTAAATCAACTTAGAACAAAGAGCTCACATAAGGCACAGCTTGATGTTGCGACACATTCTCAACTCGTTATTTCCTTAACAGTGAAAAAGACTCGAAAAACAGGAAATTTTCTACTAATAGCATCCTCTCTCCTAGTAAAAACTCTACTAAAACATAGTTTCCTCTTGGCACTAACATAATCATGGACGTAGGTATTATCCTTTGGGTAGAACTACATTAGAAACTCGCTTGCCTCCTTCATCGCTTCAATTCTCTCTTATATCTATATTACTTTATCGTATTTATTTGTGTTTATTTATTTATTTATTTTTATTATTTTATTAACACCATTGTTAGATTTCTTTTAACTCTCCTAATTTCTTACTATTCATCACTTTTACATTAATCTGAGTGTTGACTGATTTTTTACGTCAACAATTCCCACTTACCTTTTAGCGAGTAAAGTGAAATTTGAATTCTTCTATCAAGACAAAGGAGGAAGTATAGAACCAATATTCAACTAAGGGTTGGTGTAAGTTCTCAATAAACATGTTAATAAAGTAACTATGGATGAAAACTTTCATACGTTTAAAAGAGATTTAAACGGTTTGTGATGTCTGCTTTAATTATAAATAAAGTTCAATTCTAAGAATATCATGGTAAATATAATTAAAGTTAGGTGTACTTTTAATTTGAATGAAAAATCACATTGCATATATAGCAATAACTAAAAAAAGTGATTTTATGATATTATTATGATACAAATCCGCAATTCAAATGGAGCGATCAAAGGTCCATATCTTTTTTGTTTTTTTTTTTTTATTACTGACCTAAGAGACTGTCGAGATCAACTGAGATAAAACACTAGAGGCGCGATTCGGAAAGCTACCTCGTACAGGAGGGATCGACTTACACTGATATAGAAGAATGGCCCACATAAGGGTGTAGAGGTTACCTACACAAATTGATATGGGATGTTATTCCAAGATGTAGAACCCAAGTCATATAAGTCATGAGGATGAGGCTTGGCCAACAATGCCAACATCGTGCTACAAAGGGTCCATGTCTTTGATTATGTGTTCATGTGTGTTTTTTATTTTTTATTTTTATTTTTTAATATTTCGAAAACGGAAAAACCCATTTATTTGATTATGTTACCGTTATATCAGTGAAGATTCACTGAATGAATTATATGTTTGACACATTGGAAAGATTTACTAAGAAAACTAATATATTCATTCAAAAAGTTAACTTTTCATTTCTATTTTTTTTTTTTTTTAAAAAAAAGTTAACTTTTTCAATAAATTATCAACAAATAAACATTTGATTATCCTGTAATTATATTAAGTAAATCGAACAAAAGAAATTATTATTTAAAAGTCCATGATTCACATGGAGTTGGTAAAGATCCAATTTCTTTGCGTATTCCACGTGATGTGGATATGTTAAGAGTTCATACTGTAGTTGAATTAATGTTTAATTTGAATTGACATATATATATAATAAAGGAATTTATAGAAGTAAATAATCAAAACATTAAAGGAATTTGTAGAAGTAAATAATCAACACATTATCGAATCACAGACTCCACTGCAATTGAATTTTAGGTATTATATTATAGTTGAGGTTCTACTGCACGTGACTCCGCGACTCTGGTATCTATCAAATTTATGTCTACAAACTGGTATCATATATATATTCCTTTATTATATATATGTATACATACATTACATTTACACTGTAACAAATATCATATATATATTCCAGGCATCTGCTATTTTAAGTTACTATTAAGTAGTAAAAAAAACGGTGACTCAAAAAATATAATGTAGTGACAAAAAATGGGACTAATCAATCTATGTTTTGCTTAAGCAAAAATTAATTAAAAAAATAATGATGATCGTTTATTTCAGACCATTTAATTCATATTTGAAGTCTTTTAGTGTTGGCGTCGTAAAAAGAGTCAAAAGACAAAACAATGGAAAGGGAATAAAGTCATAAAATTATTGCAAGTACATAGATTTTTCAAAAGAGAAAATTACCGAAATAACTTTTTTTTAAACAGAAATTGAAAAATACTCCTTTTTTTTTTAAATAAAAAATACTCCTTTTTAATTTATTTTTTTTATTAAATATACTTTTATCTAAAAATAATTTTTCTTCTAAAATTTTTTTAAAAAATTAATATTTAACTTGAACCTAAAACAATTTCTTTATAAAAGAAAAATCCTTTCCAAAAAGAACTACTGTATAGTTAAGTGACCCTAGCTCTTTAAACTAAACGATAAGATCTCGATATCTGCAGTTTATACCATGTCTGGTATGACCAACTTGCCTCACGATTTGGGACATATATAAGGTCTTGCTTACCGTAATACAGTCGCAAGTATTATAAAACTCGACTAGTAGGTCTGATTACTCGTCGAGTACTGGTAATCGTGGTTTTACCGATCAGAGAACCCCAAATCAGGGGTTCTACTCGTCGGAACCTCGATCCAACTCGGGACTCCGCGGCGCCTAACCGCAGAGCCTCGTTTTGTTTTTCAACTTTATTGGACCAAAGTGTTAATTGTTAAGTAATTTAAAAAATAAAAAACTGAAGTTCAAAAGTTAAAAACAGAGCACCTACCCGTTTCATTTCACCCAAAAAGAACAGAGCACCAACCCTTTTGATTTTGAAACCCTAACCCTGCCGTTCGCGTTCAGTGCCGCGGACTCGCCAGTTTCTCGTCGTCTGTCGCTCGTCGTCGCCGTGGTCACTCCTCTCGCTGTTGGTCACCGTCACCGTCACCATTCATGAACTGAGAGAGCTTTTGAGAGTCTCCCAGAGCTGCAGAGCCATGACGGGTTTTAACTGGAAACTAGAGAAAGAGAGAGAGAGAGAGAGAGAGCGCAGCAGCAGCAGTTCTTTAAGCTGCTTAACCATTTAACAATAAAAAAGAAAGTAAGATTTGAAAAAAAGTGATTGTATTGAAAGATGCTTAAAAAAAATAAAAATAAAATTAAAAAAAAAAAGCAGTTGAATATTTGCAATGGAAATTGGTGTGAAGAGAAATGGAAATGGAGATGATGACGAAGATGAGCAGTGATGATAGTTTATAATAAAAAGTCTGGGTTTTGTGGTTATCCCTTCTTATCCGCTTGTCCTTTTTAACTCTAATTCTAATCCATCGTTAAGTTCTTCTTCACTTCTTGACCCCACCTTTGGCTTAACTTCTTCTACTTTATTTAATGTACCTCTTAACTCTTTTTCTATTTTTATAGATTATTTTATTATAATAGTTTTATTACTATTAATGTTTTTATTTATTTTAATACAATAATATTGAAAAAAATTGGTATTTTATATAGACTGTGACATGTATATAAAAAATGTTAAATTTTATTAAATCAGTATAGCAATCATTTTTTTTTATTTTTAAGTGATTTTTTTAAACAAAATTACATTAACATTTAAAAAATTAAGGAAAAAACAATTCATCAAAGTTGGTATCTACATTATGAAAACTAAGATGACGTATCATCTAACATCATGCTTGTATGTACAATTTAATTATTTACTTAATTTTTTATATATATAGAGTATTTTTACTATCAGTATGTCCTAACTTAAAAAGTTAAGATGAATCAATCAAATTTATTCATTACATTCTTTATCTTAAAATAAATTTTCTATCCTATATTAATTCAAATATAATGAGTGAATTTGATTGGTTTATCTCAATCTTTTAAAATTAGAAAATACTGATAGTATAATTATTATATATATATATATATCTATATATTATCCTCTTCTTCCTTTTCTACAAAGAGTCCATTAGCATTTGGTTTGAAAAATAGTGACTCTTAGTCGCACACGATGGTTTTTTTTTTTTTTTAGTCAATTTGGAAAACCCATTTGGCACGCGGGATTGGAATGGATTGAATTGGAATTGATTTGATTGGATTGGATTGGAATGAAAAATCACCATCTCATGTTTGGTAAAACTTGGGATTGGATTAAAAATTATACCATATCATATTTAGTATAGATTGGGATTGGATTGAAATAAATTAATTTAATTTTTTTATTATATAAAATTAATTTTATAAAAAATCTAAAAACAAAAAAAAAAATAAAAACATCTCCCACAATTCAACTTCATCAACCCACTTCATCAATATCATCATCTCCCACAATTCTACATCATCAACTCATAATTCATCAATATCATCAATCCAATTCATCAACATCATCATCTTCTATAACAATATCATCTTCAACAATATTAAATTATCATAACACCAAAAAAAAAAAAAAAAAAAAAAAAAAAAAAAAAAAAAGATCAAAAGTCTGGTTCTAGGTCGGCGAACCCAGAACCGATCGCTGGATCTGGGTAGGCGAACCCAGAACCTCTAGTTCTGGGTTCGCCTACCCTGAACTAGCGATTGGTTATGGGTCGGTGAACCCAGAACCAGATCAATTTGGGTTCGTCGACCCAAAACCGATCTGGTTCTGGGTTCGTCGAACCCAGAACCAGCATTTGGTTCTGGTGTTCGACAAACCCAAAACCAGATGAGTGAAGAAGAAGAAGAAGAAGAAGAAGAAGAGAGCTTTCATGGGCGTGAGAGAAAGAACCGTGAGAAGAAATGTGAGAGAGATAAACAGAGAGAAAAAAAAATTATCAAATCCAATCTCATCCCACCCAATGACATAGGTGTGGGTGAGATTGAAAAATGCTAAAAGAATTGGATTGGATGGGGGATTGGGATTCCAAATATCCCAATCCCATTCATTTTAATTGCTCACCAAACATGAGATTTGGGAAGGTTGGGATTTTTGAATCTCAATCCCATCCCAAATCTCATGCACCAAACACTACCGAATAGACTCTCTCTAGAAAAAGAAGAAAATAATACATATGGAATGCAACAATAACAACCTCCAAAAATAAAAATAAAAATAAGAAATAAACTATAAAAATAAAAATAAAAACACGGTGAGCGACAAAGAGTCGTTGTTTTCCAAATTAAGACCAAACCCTGAAGGACTCTCTCGAGAAATATATATATATATTATTTTTATAATCAATATCCTCTAATTTTAAAAAATTTGGATAAATTAATCAAATTTATACATTATATCTGAATTAAATAGGAAAAAAAATTATTTAAAAAAATATATATAAGTGATAAATTTTATTGGTTTGTCTTAACTTTTTAAAGTTATGAGGTACTGATTATAAAAGCATTATATATATATAATACTTTTAAAATAAGGACTTTCTTACTTTAAAAAGTAAGGACTAATCAATTAAATTCATCTATTATATTTTCTATCCTAAAATAAATTATCTTTTATATTTAATTTAAATGCAATTGATGAATTTAATTAGTTGATTTTTACTTTATATATATATAAAATAAGAGAGTTCTTATTTTAAAAATAAGAAAATTCTCATTTTAAAAATATTATATATATATATTTTTTTTCTATTTTTTTTATCTAGAGAGAGAGCATCGGGGTTTGGTCTTAATTTGGAAAACAGCAACTCGTTGTCACTCACTATGTTTTTTCTTTTTTAGTTTATTTTTTATTTTTATTTCTACTTTTTGGAGGATGCTGTTGTTGTGTTTCTTCCACGCCAACATATGGATACATGGTGTGGCCAGTTATTGCTTTGTTAATTTTGGAATTACATTTTTGTCCATGGTGAACTTTCCAGATACAAAAACATCATCTATTTCTCTCATTGTGTAGTGTTGGAGTGATATTAGAATGATTTGATATATAAATTATCAATATTATATTATATAATATATTATTTAGATATGAATTTGAATATCTTTACTCTAAAACTCTGTTTGGTATATGAGATTAGATTTGATGATTTTTTTTTTTTTTTGAAATAAGATTTGATGATTTTAATAGAAATGGACTTGATGAAATTGAATTGAATAAATTAATAGTGATTCATTTTATGTAATATGAGATTGAATTAAATATAGTATTGTCCCTTATTCAATACATTATATGTGATTGGATTAAAAAATAATTGTGTGTTTTATCTTTCTAATAAAATAAAAATAAAGTTATTTTAAATCCATTTTAAAAGAATAAATTATTTTAAAATTTTTAAATCAAATTAAATTTGGTTAAAAATACTTATATATTTTTTAAAATAAATGAAAAATAGTGTTTTCCCCCTATAGTTTGAATTTTATATATATATATATATATATATAAACCCTATAATTTGAATTAGTACTCAAAATTCTAATAAAAAGGATTCTAAATATTAATTCAAACTAAAGAAGGAAAAAAATGATTAAACCTAAAATAAAATATTTTAATTATTTTTTGCAAAGTAATCTAACCAGTTAATATTAAATTTTTAAGAATAATATTTATTTTATACTTTTTAAGTATACCTAAGTACCGTTCACTTGTATTTGGCCTGGAATAAAAAATGTTCCTGAGGGTATGGAAATTGTTTTATATTAATTATTAATATGTTAATGATTTGTTATTTTCTTTATCTTAAATAATTAATTATTTTTTGGGTAATTAATAAGATTAAATTAATTAATATATTAGATTTTATGTTTCTATAATTATATTTTGATTTTATAAAAAATTTTTATTTTATGTATTTGATCAGTTTGACCGTCACCCATTGATAGATGATCAAATCGAAAACTCATCGAGTAGTCATGACTCGTTATTTATTGGATAACCGGTGAAGTGACGAGTTGATTGGCTTTTTATTGTTTTCCATTGAGTAATTCTTTGAATTCATTTGAATTCCTAGTTACTATAAGGTTTACACGCGAAGGGAGAATATAGTTGTTGGTTGTTAGCAAGTACAATTAATGGAAATTTTCGCCCATCAAATATCAAAGACAATAAATATTTTCATGACAACGTACCACAAACAAGGACAACTTTGTGTGCACGACATTAAAAATTCTGGCCCATGCAAACATGATGTGTGGCAATTAGGTGCCCACACGTACTTGGTGATATTATTGAGATACAGTACTACTCTTGCGGTTGTTTTTCACGTGTTTTAACAAGCTTGACTAGGTTTTATTGTTGTTTTCCGTTGAGTTGTTCTTTAGTTCGTTGGGAACTTCATAATAATTTGTTATGGGTCATTACAACATGTACAAATATCTGGGTCCAAATACCTCAAAAAAAAAAAAAAAAAATCTGGGTCCAATTTATTAAAGAGTTTTACACATAAAATAATTAAAAAAAAAAGTTTGCCCAATATGAAAAATATAAGATAAGAAACTAACATATATATCAGTACGTACCACAACATTATGTTGCTTTATCATATATCAATCACTCTCTAAATTACTATAATTGGATTTTGACAAGATATTTATTATGTTTTTTTTTTTTTAGTGGAATCTGGATTGATGTTTTACACACGTCTGTATATATATATTTTTTGAAATAGATGTTTTACATATTTTTTGCATCAAAGTTTTATGGGGCAAAGTTTTTTTTTTCTTTTTTAATTTACAAATATTTAATTAAATTATCTTCATCCATACTTTTTTTATTTTTATTATGTTTTTTAATTTAATTCATATTCTAATTTATTTTTTATTAGTTTTTTCTCAATTAAATCTTCATCATCCATCATAACTTTGATGAATAGTGGAAATCTAAAGTTATTTTTGTTGTTAATTTCAAATAGTTAGTGAAACAAAAAGATCAAAATACTCTTCTAACTATTAATTTTAACTAACGATTAACTGACAGAAAGACTAGATTAATGAATTTCTAAAATGTTAGGGACGATGGAGATTAAAAATGCATTTGTAAGTGAAAATATATATATATATATATTTTACCAAACATTAAGGACTAAAGTGAAATTTTTTCAAAAATAAAATTAGAGGGGGCTAAATTTCATGCAGAGTAGAATTTGATTTCTTAGATGAAAGGAATCAAATTCCCTTTCTAAAAATAATTTAATTTCTTATTTAGGTATGAAATTTAAGTATCTTAATTTTTTTACAGATTTGATAAATAATGAATCATAAATCAAAAGTTAAATTCATTTTTTTTGGTAAGGTCGGTAGTTATCAATAATCTTGTCATTAATATATTTATTAATTGCAATATACTCTGCAGTTGTCATATCAAAATAATGTCTGTTCATCCTTAGTATGCGTGATAATGACAAGGTTATTACCTCGATATGTATGATACACATTGTCGTGTGAATGTATTTCCTGGTCACATCTTCTTAAGAAAAATCTTTAAAAAGTTCAACCAGTGATCGTCAACGTGATCATCGGCAATCCATGATTCCACAGAATTGATCTAACTGTATAGACTCAAACTCTAACTAACACCTATGACGGGCAGACAAAGCAAGAGAAACGAGTGATAAAAATTAGGGCTCTTTGTTATGATAATAAATTAGTGAAATTTGGAAGTAATACCAAATCATAAAAATGGAATTTTTTATATTAAATAATTAATTAATAAAGGGTAAATGGGCAATATAGTTAGCGAAAAGAGAAATGATTCAATAATTTAGAGTGAAATTTGATGGTCAAAAAAATTTCATAATTAACTTGTGTAAAAAAATTTGACCATAGACCCTACACCCCTACCCCATAAATATAGTGTTTACTTGGGACCCAGTGGTAACCTATGAAGAACTAGTGATGTCACCATAGAATGTGTTTATTAACTATAACTGGTACAGGGGACCCAGCGGTGACAAATTAGTGGATGTCGTCACAAAATTCAATCATAATAATTTACGATCTGGTTTTCCTTGCATCAATCAATTCACACCGTAAAGGGTGTGTAGGAGGGGAACTGGAGGTGCCATGGGATTCAAATGGGAATCTCATGTTTAATGCACTCCCTAGTGTGTGTTGTGTGTATATATATACACACACTACGTATTACACATACAATAATTATATATCAAACTCTTTTTGTTAGAGTTTTAAAGCATGATCCAAAATTAAAGCCTATAGAAATGAAAGGGGACTAAAGCTTCCAAATGGGAGGAAGAATAATTTAAAAATTGTCCATATATTATTAATGGTAGAAGTATATGTTCGAACCCATAACGTTAGAAATGAGGTCTGACTGTAGGTTGACTATCACTAAGGAGTCGTTTGTTTTTTTATCTGAAAACTGAATAGTGCTACTGAAGACTGAAGACTAAATAGTGATTGAATCCTGAAATCGGAATGATATATTTGTTTTTTTTTTTTTTTTTTTACCTCTGAATGTATAGTAATCTCGTTTGTTTTCTAAAGTTAAAATTGTCTAAAAACTAGTAATTTGACATTTATATCCTTTTACTATTAGTTATTTTGAAACTTCATTTAATATAATACAAACAATTATAATAAATTATTTAAAAAATACTAAAACACTTTTATGTATATATTAATAACATTTTTTTATTCATAATTAAAATATAATTAATTATTATAGTAAAGTAATTTTTTTAAATTATATATACAAAAATAAATTATTATAGTAAAGTAAATTAAATTTATATATTTAAATAAAAATAAACAAAATGTTCTTAAGTTAAAGAACTATTGCAATAAAAATTGAAACTGTAAAGTAATATATATTTTAGTCATTGTAATATTTCATTGATTACATTTAAAATAAATCTATATAATATGAAATTAGAGCTAATTTGGAAATTTGTTATTTTGGAAATGATAGATTTGGAAGAATATATATAAAAAATCATTAAGTGATTTGTCATTAAGTGAAAAGTAAAAAATCGTAGTTTTTTATATTAAGTGATTTTTGGGTAATTATAAGTGGTTTGATCGCTTAAAAAAACAAATAAAAATCACTTAAAAAGTGTAATTCAGACCCATTAAGTGAAAAGTGAAAAACAAACGACCCCTAAGTCACTCCCTACCGTATTTGTTCAAATCCAAATAGTACCTTTTTTTAAAAACAAAATTTAAATATTAACTTTCAATCCCTTATTCATGGGATTTGTGTGACTTTTTTTTTTCATTTTTTGATATATTGTGACTCATTTTCATTATGCGTTATAATGAGATTGGAGTCGCTTTAAAAAAAAAAAAAAAAAAAAAAAAGAAAAGGGACTGGCGACTCCTTATCTCTTCTCCTTTTCCTCTCTCTTCTCGCTGTCTTTATTTTATGTTATAATTATTTTAATTTATAATATTATATTTTATTTAAAAAAAAATATTATTTGCAAATATTAATTAAAAGTAAATTTTATATGATCTGAAAATACTCTTGTTTTACTAATATATAATATGAATTTTATTTTATTTAAAAAAATAATTTTATTTTACTTAAAAATATTTTTAAGATAAATTATTTTATTAAAATCATATTATATTTAATATAATCTAATCTAATACCATATATAATTTATCAAACAAATGGTTGTATTATATTTAATTCAATTCAATTCGATATAATCCAATTAAATTCGAGAAAAATGGATTGATCTACTAATAAGGTCAATTCCATCCATTATATACTTTCAAGTGATAATTCTATTCGTAAATTTCATAATTATATAGATAATTTTTTCATTCTATATCTATAGTTTTATGCTGTCTCTTAGAAGCAGAGATTCATATAATACTTTAGAATTATTTTCAGTTCAGTTTTCGAAGGTATCCTGATCTCGAAAAAAAAAAAATCAATTGAATTAAATCTCATCTGGTACGGCTTACTAAACACACTCTGAAAGGCCTTACCCTCAGTACTTGTAGTGCCTATTGCCCAATCAATGCACAACAATGGCTTGTCGCAGATCCCAAACAACTTTAATGACACGTGGTATGACGCTCTACCCTTACGTATGTTAACTTCCATCAGCAACTTCACCTTTATTCATCTCTCTTAATTTCCACTTTCTTTTTTATTTTGATTGCGGATGGACGGCGAGTTTTTCTTTAAATAGTATATTAAATTTATAATATTTTATGATTCAAGTTTATCATTTTATGTGGACTAACCTAATGAATAATTTTTTATGATTCTTATAACACTTTTTTTTTTTTTTAGGTTTTTAACTAACGCCTAATAGATCCCATATCAAAGGGGTCAAAAGTTTATCATAATTAATTATTATTTATTCAGTTCAGATATTTATTTTTATATTATTAAAAAATATATATTTATTTATATGATAACTATTATCATAATAAAAAAAAAATTAATCATATAAATTTATAAATTAATATGGTAAAAATTTCACATTAATAAATAAAAAATATATAATTATTTGTATTAAGAGGTGATATAATAAATCACTGTTTTGTTGATATGATAAGAGATTGTTGACTTGTTTTGTAAAGGTTTTTAGGTTAGAAAATTTATTGGTGATGACTGACTGTGTTCATGAAAATAAATGGTAAGCGGGGTACATCAAGTTTTTTGTATCTAGCAGTGGGAATTTAAGAGAGGCAGTATATAATACTAAATGCATTGAATCTTATTTGCAGACAGATGTGTATCAGCAAAAGTTTCATTTTCTTGTAATGACAGTACTTTCCTGGCAATGAATATCTTCTTAAGAAAAATTTGAAAATTCAGCAAAGCTATCACCAAATACATCACTGATTTACTGTATCATTCTCTTCTTTTTTTTTTCTTTTTTTTTTTTTTTTCTGCGCAAAGAAATTGTTGGCTGGGTAGCTGTGGTTTAAGGTCCTAGAACGCGTAAGAATTTACTTGCATGTTGTATCACGAATTAGTGTCCAATGTGAGTGATGGTTAGGTTATGTGTGCAAGGTGAGTATTGTATAAAATTTGTACTAGTTTTTAATTTAATTACATGACAATTTAAAATCTATTGCAACCATATAATAGTGTATATTTTTCATAACATAAAGAGAATTTCTCACGCATATTAATAAATATACATAATGAGAGTCGAACAATATGAAGGAAAGTGCTCTAATTTAGATATATATAATAATGATCACACAAATAATATAAAAAAGTTTTCACTAAATCACTCTAATCTTTTATATAATTTAGATATATTAAATTATCACCAACAGGATATCTGCAAATAAAGTGTGAAAATCCAAATTTAAGTAGTTATAAATTACTAAAACATCTATACAAATGTGACTTCTCACATAAAATTATGTGTAAGATCTCCATCTAATTATATAATATGTATGGAAGAAGAGAAATTTTCAATGATTATATAGCATTAAACTTAGTGTAATAAAATGAGTTTTTTTTAATATCAAATTTTATTCACAAATTTGGAATAGTTCACGCGTGAACTATTACTTTTTTTATGAACTGCTTTGTCTAAATTTCAAAACTCACATTAATTATAATAATAATAATAATAATAATAATTGTAATAAAAATAATAAACTAAATGAGTATTAGAAGTATAGCCTTTATTGTCTAACACATACACAGCCAACATTATATGTGATTATTGTTATAGTACTCTTTCATTTTCCATTTATAAATGAATTTCATTCCACAGCAAAAGAAAAAAAAATTGCATCATTCTTTTTAAAATTTGGTCGAATTATAGTCAAAATAATAATGGTGATATGGTTCTTTTTTTAAAATTTAAATTGAACGCAGGATTTATCATGATTTATCAAGAATATAAATTATATCAATTAATTGGACATTTGTTTCTATGATTTCATAAGATATATACTTATACAAAATATGTAGGATACTCCACACACATGTTGATAATTGCATGATAGGATTTTAAATCCCACTATAATTGAGGAGTAGTAGTACACACCCTTGAGGTGAGAAAGGTTTAGAAAACTAGATCATCTCCCCTGTACAATAAGCTTCTTACAAATTTTTATCAAACTTTAGACAATTTATTCTGATAAATTTTTGGAAAGATTTATTATATAATAATATTATTTTATTAATTAACGTCTAAACAATGTGATATCTTTAAAAATTAAAAAATTAAATAATATTGATAGGTTTTTCTACCTTTTTGGATACTATAATAATTGAAGACCAAATTTTTGGCACCAACTTAGGCAAACGATCATTACTAATATAATATTTCAAATTTGGAAGAGCTTTATGATGATTTTCAAATTTTCAATACTAGTAGGGTCTACTGATATCTTTGTCAAACTTTAATATCAGTGGATTAACCGGATTTAAATCATTTCATTAGCATTATATGTAACTAGTCACCACCAATAATTTATTCCTCTCTCTCTGATACATTTTTGGAAAGATTTATTATACAATAATGTTATTTTATTAATTAACGTCTAAATGATGTGATATTTTTAAAAATTAAAAAATAAAATAAAATAAAATTGATAGGTTTATCCACCTTTTTGGATACCATAATATTTGAACACTGAATTTAGGCAAACTATCATCACTAATATAATATTTTAAATTTGGAAGAGCTTTATGATGATTTTCAATACTGGTAGGGTCTACTAATATCTTAGTCAAACTTTAACATCACTGGGTTAACCAAATTTGAATCATTTTATTGGCATTGTATGTAACTAGTCACCACCAGTCATTCACTCCTCTCTCTCTTTGAATAATTTCATCGGCATTGTATGTAACTAGTCACCACTAGTCATTCACTCCTCTCTCTCTTTTTCAATACTGGCAGGGTCTACTAATATCTTAGTCAAACTTTAACATCACTGGGTTAACCAAATTTGAATAATTTCATCGGCATTGTATGTAACTAGTCACCACCAGTCATTCACTACTCCCTCTCTCTTTGAATAATTTCATCGGCATTGTATGTAACTAGTCACCACCAGTCATTCACTCCTCTCTCTCTCTTTGAATAATTTCATCAACATTGTATGTAACTAGTCACCACCAGTCATTCACTCCTCTCTCTCTCTTTGAATAATTTCATCGACATTGTATGTAACTAGTCACCACTAGTCATTCGCTCCTCTCTCTCTTTATCAATACTGGTAAGGTCTACTAATATCTTAGTCAAACTTTAACATCACTGGGTTAACCAAATTTGAATCATTTCATCGGCATTGTATGTAACTAGTCACCACCAGCCATTCACTCCTCTCTCTCTCTTTGAATAATTTCATCAGCATTGTATGTAACTAGTCACCACCAGTCATTCACTCCTCTCTCTCTCTCTCTTTTTCTTTCTTTTATGGTGGAAAAATGATTAAATTTAGATAAAATTATTCAAGAAGAGAGATTAAATTTAGAAAAAACTATCCACACTCTTATTTTAAAACAAAAGGTAGAGCTTAAACCTTTAACCTTTAAGGATCAAAGAAATGTTGAACCACTTCTCTCTCTATTATATTATATACATGAGAAACCACAAAACCTTGTTACCAAGCTTATAGGTTCTTTTACTGAAAGAAACCCTGGAACCTTTTTCACTTGATTAGTGGCTTTTTTTTCTTTTTTCAGTGTTAAATCGAAAATGGAGTTTACATCAACAACAATGCTTTATAATGCTATTTTAAATAAAGACTGGAAAGCCTTTGACGAACCCTAGAAGAAATATCAAGAAGATCCTATTTCAATTTAAGGGCCAGGGATAGCGGCAGACCCAAAAATCTATTCGAGAGAGGACACTTTTATATCATAATTATAACGTCAAGAAACTAAACTATATGAAAAACATGCAAGATTGTAGTCAATATTTCTTAAAAATAACATTCTTGAGAAAAATATAAAAACAAAAGTATTCCAATTGTGAGTTGATTGTGCACTAACTTCCTTATTCTTAGTGAGAGAAGTTTGAATTTCATACTACTTTAAAAAAAAAAAAAATAATAATAATAATTTGAGATATATTTCTTTTATGATAATAGTTGCTACTCAGATTGCAAATAAATATATGTAATAAACTCTATACATTTATTATGAAAGCTACTAATCAAGCTACACTTGTAGTCTTTTATCTAATAAATGTGTGTGAATTTAAAACAAAGTAAAATAAAATTAAAAATAAAAATAAAAACAATTATAGTTCATATGAATTTTTTTATTTGTGAAATTTATCATATAAAATAGTTTGTGTAAAAAAAAAAAACAATAATAATTTACACACCAATAATCATGAGTAAACTAAAACCTATTAAGATTAAACAATACTATATATTTTATTCTCAACAATTCGTGTAAAAATGATATAGTTTACGATAAAAAACAGAAAAAAGAAAAAAAAGTTTGAAACGAGTATAATAATTTGTGAAGTCAAAATGTTTCAAATTCGAAGATCAGTTTGTAATAATGGAAGAAAATGAGAAAAAACAACATGTTTTGATAAAGGAAGGGATTGAACCGTAATTGGAAAAGAGAGAGAGAGAGCGTGGGAAGGGATTAAGAAAAAAAAGATGAGAAAAAGCATGAGAAGAGATTAAACCATGTTCCCATGATGGGTGAAAGTAAGTTGAGACTCATGCCATCAGTGCCTTTTCTTGTTTGTGACCATATGTAGTGCGTTGTCTTTATATATTAGGAAAACTTCATTTTCATCCTTAAGATTTTGAAAAATATCATATTTTTAAATCTCTTTTAAAAATAACTTTTTTCATCTCTGACTTTCTTAAAACTTTTCAAAAAAATCCAAATCGTCAGTCAATTGATGGTCAACGGTGACAGATAGTTTGGATAAGAAGGGTAAAATAGTTTTTTCTTGTGAGAGACTAAGATCATTATACATGGATGACTAGAATTTTAAACATATAAAATTTAAAAATTTAAAAAATTAAAAAATAATTAAAAAAATAAAAAAGAGAATCAACCTATTTTCTCCAAACCACTTTCTCCATCTCTTTCTTCATTTGGGAAGAAACATCAACCATCCATTAATAAAATCTAGACCCATCTTTAACCCTTCAACTCATCTTCAAAATATCAACCATCCTTTAACAACAGAAATTGAAAAACTATCACCAACAAAAATTGAAAAATAAAAAAAATCACCAATAGAAATTGAAAAAATCAAACATCTTTACTTGAAACCTAGATTTGAAAATCTAGCTTCCAGCCCAAACAAACCCCACCTAAATTAAAAAAACTAGTTGCCGCTGTGGAGGACGTGGGAGGAAGATGGAGCATCAGACATGGAGTGAGCTGATGATGGAGCCCAAAATCATTTAAAAAAAAAATCACAAAAAAATACAAAAAAAAATCTCATAGATGGAGTAGTTCACTCCACCTTTCCATTGGAGATGGAGCCGATATACTCCATCTCCGATGGATTTCCATCTCAAATGGATCCTCGGCTCCATTTGACATGGAGACCAGTCGAAGATGGAGCATATCAGCTCTATCCCCAATGGAGAGCACCTTCATTGCATCAAACTCCTAATCATCATGAACCAAAAATCAAACTAGTCACCAACACGTCTGGTCTTCTTCACTTGATCATCAATCATTGTCGATGCTGGCACATCTTCTTCTTCAACCCATCCCTGCTTCTTCTTTAACCTTGCTTCTTCAACCCACCCCATCTTCTTCAACGAAACCATCTTCTTTTTCAACTTATCAAATCCAAATAGAGTTTTATTAAAAAAAAAAACACACACACACACACAAATGAACACATCAAACCCAAGTAGATTAGATTATAGATTATTGATAATGTATGTTGGAACTCTATTGATGTAACTAAGATATTTGCTACTTCTATAAGGCTGCAATGAAAGCCAAATTTATTTCAAAAAAAAAAAAAAAACCAAGTAGATTATTAAATAGATTATAATAAGAGAAAAAAGCCAATAGAGTTTTATTATATCCAAAAAAAAAAAAAAAAACCACAAATGAACAATATGGAAATCATTTGTTGATAGTTTTTGTTTAACAATAATCATATTATTATTATTATTATTATTATTATTATTTAAAAAAAAAGCAATAATCATATTATTGTACACATGTCAACTTTTTATTGGTCAAATGATATATAATATTTTGATTTTTTTTATGGGCAAAACGATCATTTTAGGTTATGAGGGGTAATTAAGTTTTTTTTATTTTTCTCGTTTGGTTTGACTGTCAGTTGACTAACAGTTTGAGTTTTTTTGAAGAGCTTTAAAAAAATTAAGGATGAAAAGAACTGCTTTCAAAAAAGTTTTAAAAATCTGATATTTTTTGAAACCTCAAGGATTAAAATGAAGTTTCTCCTTATATATTTATGTATCTACAAACTATAAAAATGAGAAAAATTTTAAAATCTAATATTTTCTGAAACTTGAGGATTAAAATGAAATTTTCCCTTATGCATTTATATTTTTATAAAACGTTTTGATGAGATTAGTTTGTAAAACCTTTTTTAATCACATAAGAGATTTCGGTTTAAAATTCTTTAACATTAACAAGAAAAGGAGCATGTTTATCATTATAAAGAAAATTTTGAAATATATATATATTCTTCCAAACAAACTAAATATATTACACATATATGACATCAATATGGAATGAAGTTTAGGAATGTTTAGGTAATGATGACGTTTGAATATTGGACAATATAAGTGGTTCACAACTAATAAGCTTTTCATTCTAACAAACCCAGAAAGAACTCGAAAAAATAAGAAGTTCAAACATTAAAAGCTGATGTGTCAATAAGAGATTGGTCCAGGTTTGCTGCCGCCAAATCTAATCAATCATTTCATAGACTATGTAAAAATCCCAAACACATTCATTATTCATGTGTTCAAATGCTACTCATCCAAGTATTTATTAAAATGAAAGCAAATAATGATCAAGTGTGCCGCCCCCCAAATTTCAAAACCCTTGATCACGTTGGACCATCCCTATCCTATTTTTCAAAGAATTTTCAATCGTGTGAATTCATTATTCAATATTACGTGTGTCGGTTTAGTTAAATTTTGTCATGTAGTAGATAACAGTTGACAACATTGTAATTTTTGTGAAAAGTACTTAAGGAGTGTTGGACCATCCTAATATTATTTCAAAAAATTTTCAATCGAACAAACATATAACGTTGTCATTATTTAAAATTATGTCTATTCATTGAAATTTCACGGTATTAAAAAGCGTTTTAAGATTATGAGCCATTATATATATATATATATACATTCTTTGATTTAAGAAATTTTTTTTATCTCTTAATTTGAATTGATAAAAAAAAAATTCTTAAGTCAAATATAATATATATATATATATATATATAATGGATGAATTTGATTGATTATGCTGATGATGAATATCTTTCAGATTTGCATAAAGCTTATTCACAAACTTGATATGTTTTTATTTATAATGACACAAAAATTCTATGGCGCTCCAAGAAACAAGACTTTTACTTAGACAACCTCTAATCACTTTCATATTGTTCAACCTCATAAAACAATGTAAGCATGTTTATGGTTGGGTGGTTAAGCCCAAAATATCATCTTCGGTTAAACAGTTATCGTAGTATAGTTTAAAGGTATCGATCTCACAGAAGAGTTAAATAACAAAAAGAATTCAAAACAGTAAGGTTTTACAAATAAATAATAGAGAAGAATTAAAATGAGAATTGCTTGAGAAATTTAAAATGAAGAATGAATCAAAAAATTAATAAAACAACCAATAGAAAAAATAGTAAGGCTTTAAGGGTCACTTAATTGTTTATGTTATTGTTATTAAATTTGATTTCTATTTGGTACTCAATCGCATGTTTCACATCCCAAATAGATAATTGGAGAATATAGATTTGAAGATCAAATAAAAAATACCAAGAGTATTTGTAAAATTCTTTCGATTTAAGAGCAAAATTGGATATAATTTTAAGTTATCTAAGAACGACAATATATCAATTTGATAATATTGCAGTCGAAAATCAACTTATAATTATATCAAACTAGAAATTATAATTTTAATGTAAATCACATAAAGAAAGTATGACTGAATTTATATGAAATTGCAAAATATAATATTTGAAATTAGAACTTCAAAAAGAATTCAATATAAATATTTAAGAACTTGAAAGAAATCAAACATGAATAATAATTTCCTTACAATTAAGATCATCTCTCAGCCCCACTCTAACTTTAGTCTAACTTGCCCATTATTTCACACATCCTATAAAGAAAGTATGAAAATAATTCAACAAGATATTTTCTTTATGAAACACTGATTTTCTCTCTGAAAATTGGTTCCATTTGTTGTGCTACCAGATGCCCTATTTATAGAAGTAAGAAGTTGACTCTCCAGAGAATCTTCTCTTCACCCAAAAGGAAAGTTTTCAATTTCAAAATCTTTCCATATTCATCACCACAACTTATTTGGTCATTTTTCAAATTTTAAAATTCAAATCAAATATTAACTCATCCCCACAAATCACTCCATTTTTCTTCAAATTTTGAAATTCAAATAAAATGTCAACCAATCACCACAAATTACTCAACAATTTTCAAATTTGAAAATGATTTGTTGGAGGAAGTATATGAGCCTTGAGACATTTAGAGTCTGACTTCTATTTATCTGATGATCCTTGACAACATTTGGGCATTGTGCACTTGAACTGATGTTTTTTAAATTAGGCCTCTTGATTTTATTTCTAAAAAATATCATAAACCCAAAATAATTATTCAGAAATTATGTCAAAATTATCAATTTTATGAGTATAAAAATACATTAAATCAAATGATCAAGTCAAGTGCATTCGTAAAAATGATCAAATAAAAATGTTTAATTAAATAACATATTTTGACAAATGCAATCAATTTTCTAATATTAAAATTATATTTTTGTGCTCTAATCACAACCCATAACCAGCTTATTGCTAGTCCCTTAGCAATTCAAGCGTAAACAAGAAACAAAACATGAACTAAGCCATAACCTTCTTATCACAAACCCCAATACATATAGTCGTTGAAAAATTCGAACATATGAAAGCCTCAACTCCATGTCCTCACAGATAAAAATATCAATTTAAATGGAGGGGATTTCACTCATGGAGTTGGAAAAAACAGAGAAACACTCAAATGAATGGGCAATTTTTAGGACAAACAAATGAACGAACATTGATCAATTGATAGAAAAATTAATTATTCAGAATTATTCATTCTTTCTACAATGTTGCTTCAAGATTTAAATGGTCAACCTAAATAGAGCCTAGTGAGAAAAGAGAAGAAAAATATTCCCTAAAAGAAGAATTGTCTTCTAAGCTAATGGAAGACTTTATTAGAATTGAATCAAGAACTTTTTTTTTTTTTTCATCAATTTTGTTTTCTTTTTTTTTTCTCGTTTTGTGTTTTTTTTTTTTAGAATAAGCACAAAAATACAAAGCTTCTCACGCAATACAAAGTTTCTCACCCTAAGGACCAAACACGATTTCCAAAGGCACAATAGTATCTTTTTTTTTTTTTGAACCAATATCTCTTAAAGCATATTCAATAAATCAAGATCTAAACAGCAACTTAATCAATTCAAAAGATCAATGAAAGTTCATAAGTTGTTTTCTCAATCTTTCCACTCACTCACAAAAAATATATGAGATTAGAAAAATATATACTTAAACATACGATTTTTCTTGCCTATATGCATTGAACATCCATCTTACCATAAGGCTTCACACATGAAATTTAAACTAGTTTAAATAAGAATTACAATAGAAACAGGCAATCAACTGGTTTTTTTTTAGCAACATGAACATGCACAAGCCATTACCCCCAACCTAAATCTGATAGTGTCCTCATTATCACAAAAGAATAAGAAAATGAAAGAACAGAGGACACCTTAATGACACTTCAATGAGAGACAATCAAATTAAAATAAGGTTAAGGATGAAAAAAAAAACAATAAACTAGGAAAAAAATAAAACAAACTAAATCAAATAAAAACAAAACAACTAAAAATAAATAAAACGTAGGAAGATACAGTATAGAAAGATACAACCTGATCAATTGTGGTGGTCAAGGGACACCAATGTGAGCTTCTTAGGTTGGGTTATTCTCTCCACAAAATGTTTCAACCGTTGTCCATTCATTTGGAGAATTCGTCCATCCGTTGGGTCTTGAACCTCAATAACACCATTGGAAAAAACACGTTTCACCATATATGAACCGGTCCATCTGGTTCGTAGCTTTCCAAGGTGAAGATGCAATTGGGAGTCATAAAGATACACCCGTTGGTTTGGCTCAAAATTCTTTCTTAGAATCTATTTGTCATGAGCTGCTTTCAGTTTTGCTTTGTAAATCCTAGAGTTATCATATGCATCTTTCCTCAACTCTTCTATCTCTGTTAATTGTAACTTCCCTTGAAGACCTGTAGCATTCAAATCAAAGTTAAGGGCCTTAATAGCTCAATAAGCCTTATGCTCCAGCTCCACGGGTAAATGACAAGTTTTTCCAAAGAAAAGCCGGTATGGAGACATTCCAATGATCGTTTTGTAAGCAGTTCAGTATGCCCAAAGTGCATCAGAAATGTGTAAAGACCAATCTGTATGGTTGGGATTGACTATCTTTTCCAGAATTTGTTTGACCTCTCGATTTGCTAACTCAGCTTATCCATTGGTTTGTGGATGATATGCAGTTGAAACTTTGTGAAGAACACCATACCTACGCATTAATGCCTCAAAAGAACGGTTACATAAATGTGTTCCTTGGTCACTGATGATGACACGTGGTGTATCATACCTAGATAACACATTTTCTTTTAAAAATTTGACAACAATAGTGTTATTGTTAATACGACAAGACACAGTCTCAACCCATTTAGACATATAATCAACAACAAGAATAATATAAAGATAACCAAAGGAAGATGGAAAAAGACCCATAAAATCAATACCTCAACAATCAAATATCTCAATAACAAGTATAGGGTTAAGAGGTATCATATGCCAACGGGTCAATGCACCTAGCTTTTAGCATCTTTCACAAGAACGATAAAAATTATTAGTGTATTTGAATAAAGTGGGCCAATAAAGACCACACTGTAAAATCTTTGTAGCGGTTTTTTTTCATGGAAAAATGACCTCCACATGCCTCGGAATGATAAAAGTTCAAAACATTATTTACTTCAATTTATGGAATGCATCTTCTCATGATTTGGTCAGGGCAATATTTATACAAATAAGGGTCATCTCAATAGAAATTTCTTACCTCAACCAAAAACTTACGTTTGTCTTGTGCACTCCAAAGTGTCAAAACTTCACCAGTAACTAGGCAATTGACAATGTATGCGTACCAAGGTACTTGGTTTATGATGAATAGTTGTTCATCAGGGAAATCATCTCGAATAGGTAGAGCATTGACAACATCATTGAACTCCAAATGTAAACCCTCATTCACATACATGACTAGATAGGTAGAGATAGCCAAGTTAAGTCGAGAGTATAAAGTGAAATAAGCAAATCTTTTAAGAGTTCAATAAAGAGATGAAGGAGATTAAGAAACAAGTGACTAATACCAAATTCAAGTCTTTAAATTGTGTAGAGAATTTGATAAAAGTCATGAAATATGATTTTAAAACAAGTTCCAAGAAGGGCCATTTTAGTCATTTCCATTGGAGTTAAGTAGAATAAAGTAATTTTTCAAAGAAACATTAAGGACCTATGGACTAAATTGAAAGAAGTTTGCATGACATGGGTCAAGATGGAATAAACAAGACTTAAGTGCTATAAGTCAATTATTTAAGGGACAAGATGGACATTTATGGAATTGTTATTATTATATAAAAGGAAGACTTAGTCAATTTTGAAGCAATTCTCGCCAAACACAAGCACAAAGTGAGAGACCAAAGAGAAAAGAGAGAAAACGTGACAAAGTGAGGTGTGTGTTCGGCCAAGTTAAGAAAGATGATGATCAAAGTTGGTTCACCTCATTTTTAGGCTTCTAATCCATCAATCAAGCATCCCTAAGCTAGGAAATCAAATTTGAAGCAAGAATCAAAGCCAAATAAGGTTAGTATACTCACTTTTAAGCTTGTTGTTGTGATATTGAAGTTGGTTATTTTGATGATGTTTGAGTGGGTTTTGGTGGGAGGTTTTTACCTATGTTAAGAGATGATTTATTTGAGACTTGAAAGCATGTGAAAGATGTCATGTAAACCTACTAAAATTGATGAACTAGCGTTGGCATGAGATAGGTTTTGAGTTAGTTTTGGTTTGGAAATTATTAGAATGAATTGTAGGCAAGGTGTTTGACAAATTGTCTAAAAGAACCAACATGAAAATCTTGAAAGAAATGGACTTAGACTATAGTAGTGCTTGTAAGGTCATATGGAGAAGTCTAAGAATCCAATGGTATTGAGATGTTTTAAGCATGAGTTTAGGTTGGTTAAGTGATAAATAAACTTGTAGAAATGTTAGATTTGCATCGGAAATCATTCCATTGTAATGCATTGTAAAGCACCTAGGAAAGGCATATTGAGTTGTCATCGAAAACCACTTCTTTTATGAGTTGAAATGAATTTTATGGATAGGTTTGAGTATGTATAACACTAGGAAAGGAAGAGTTAAGTTTTAGAATGAAATGAGTGAAAAAACCCCTTAAAAAGTGATCGTAAAGTGGTGTTTTTGGCCCAAAACACCCATAAAATGATATCGGAATTCAACAAAATTTTTCGGGTGACCACATTGGGAGATAAGAAGAGTGTGGGAAAAGAATTGGAGCAAAAGCATGCATGGTTTAGGCTGTGTATCACATTCAGGTTGGAGGGGTCAAAAACGACCATTTTGAGTTCCAAGCTTCAATTTATGATGGGAAGCATATGGGGACGTTCCTTGATGTATATAAGAAGGGTTTATGCAAAGAAATTGAGAATTTGGAGCATAGATCAAAGAGAAATTGAAAGGAGAAGCTACTAGTGTAGAGAGAATTTTATAGAGTTAGTGTAGTTAGGTGCATTTTAGTGCATCTTTACATTGTATATTGAGCACATTCTAAGTGTGCTTATCATGTGTAGGTGAGGAGCATCCGACCGGATCACGAGAGGGCTTTTGAAGCTCATCCGAGTTAAGCCCAAGCTTAAGGTGAGTGCACTTTCGAAGAGTTTTCTAAAGTGATTTTATGCTTTTGCATTGATAAGCTAGATTTTATGGTTTTGCATGTATAAGTTCTTGTATTTAAATGCATATATTGTATTTGTAAAGTGAACAAAACGAGTCCAAGGACTCAAGTTTAAAGCTTTCAAGTTAAAACTTTTGTGCTTTTGCACCAAGTATAAAGATTTGTAAGGCATGACATTAGAGAAAAATAAAGTTTTCAAATGCCATAAGTACCCACCAGTTTATCGAGTTCAGACCCGTACGGTATATCTTACTTAGCAAGGCAAGGGTTGGAGGAAACGAGTCACTAACTGTGTGGTTAGAGTTATGAGTGAGTGTGTCACCCCTACTTTGTGGGATATGGTCTCGTACTACGATTGACGATGCAAAATTCCGCACGTAGTTGCTGAGAGGTCTCAGAGAGTTGGTTGTGGTGGATGTCAGATACATCGCCTTATGACTTACCACACCTGCGGCCTTAACTAAGTTGCAGTGTGGTCAAGAGATTAGGGTTACGAATGGTGCTTTTATAAAGTTCAGTTATTTTTAAGCATGTTCAAATTTATGCTTTACCAGTTTACTATCCGTTGTTATATTGATGCTATGGAATTGAATGAGAATTATACTTTAAATATCTTTTAAGAAATAAGAACATTTATTAAAGTTTTCTAAGAAGAAAGTTTTCAGAAAATAAAGTTAAGTTTATAAACTATTGCACTCATTGAGCTTTGTAGCTCACTCTTCAAGTTGTTTTTAAAACCTCCTCAGGTATTCGTGTGGGTGAAGACTAGTGAAGGCTCCCTCCTCCGTATTTAAGTGGGCGCAAGTGTTGGCATTTGCTTATTGAAGAATGTAATAAGCATATTTTGGGTCTTTTGTATAATGCATATGTTTGTACATTTTGTATAAAAAGAGTTATATCTTTCGCGTTGTGTAAAAGTTCATCATTTTGTGCTTGTAAAATCAAGCTTGCTAGATTTAAAAGTACATGTTTATATCTTGTCTTTGAAGGTTTCAAATTTTTGTGTTTATGTTGATAAACTGGATTGCGAGAAGTTAGGTTGAATTGTGATTATAGTTTGAAGTGTCCAAATTGCTTTTCAGGTTTTTGGTTTATCCAAATTGCAGCCGTTATGTTGTCGGTTTTGAGTTTTAAAAATGATCAAATGAAGAGTGTCAAACCAACCCAAACCATTTCAACTTTAAGGTTTAAAAAATTTAGCTTTCACTAAAGTTAAGTTTTAAGTTAAGAGGGTTCGCTCCTTGAATGCCTTCTTCCCCATCAAGATGGGCTTAGAGGGATTCGTTGGGGTGCCCGGGCGTACCCTTTCGGATAGGAGCCTAGTGGCGGTCCGGATTGGGGCGTCTCACCAAACGAGACAAATGATCAGCCACAACATTTTCAAAACCCTTCTTATCCTTGATTATCACATCAAATTCCTGCAAAAAAAAAAAAAGAATCCACCTAATCAAACGTGCCTTAGCATCCTTCTTAGAAAGAAGATACTTAAAGGCTGCATGGTTAGTAAAAACAATAATAGGTGAACTAATCAAATAAGCATGAAATTTATCTAATGCAAAAACAACAGCTAGTAGTTCTTTTTCAGTTGTAGAATAATTCATTTGAGACCTGTTTAAGGTCCTATTAGCATAATAAACAATAAAAGGCTTCCCCTCCCTTCACTGACCCAAGACAACTCCTATAGCGTAATCACTGGCATCACACATAATTTCAAACGATAGATTCCAATCAGGTGGTTGAATGATAGAAACAGTAGTGAGCTTGGTAACAAGTGTTTTGAATGTTTTGTCACACTCTGGAGTCCAGTTGAACTCGACTTCTTTAACCAAAAGATTACACAATGGTTGAGATATAGTAAAAACGTTTTGTATAAATCTCATGTAAAATTCAGCATGTCTAAGAAAGGATCGAACATCTTTTACTGTTTTAGGGGTAGGTAATTTAGAGATCACCTCTATTTTAGACTTATCAACCTCTATCCCTTTTTTAGACCCGATGTACCCCAAAACAATCCCAAAAGACACCATGAAATGACATTTTTCCTAATTGAGCACGAGACCTTTTTCTTCACATATACTCAAAACAGCTTCCAAGTTAAGCAAACATGAATCAAAAGAATCACCAAAAACAGTCAAATCATCCATAAAAACTTCCATGCATTTTTCAACCATATCAGAAAATATGCTCATCATGCAATGCTGAAAAGTAATGGTGCATTACATAAACTAAAAGGCATTCGGCGAAAAGCAAAAGTGCCAAAAGGGCATGTAAACGTTGTCTTATCCTAATCTTCTATAGCTATCTCTATTTGATAATATCCAAAATAACCATCAAGAAAACAATAGAAATGATAACCAGCTACACGTTCTAAAATTTGGTCGATAAATGGAAGTGAGAAATAGTCTTTTCGGGTGGCTAAATTCAATTTTCTGTAATCTATACACATACGCCACCCAGTCATTACCTTTGTGGAAATAAGAACTCCCTCATCATTTTTTATCATTGTTACTCCAGATTTTTTTGGCACTACCTGCGTAGGACTAACCCATTTACTATCAGAAATAGGATATATGATTCATGCATCTAATAGTTTTAAGACCCTTTTTTTAACAACTTCTTTCATTGTGGGATTCAATCTTCTTTGGGGGTCTCTACATGGGTTACTATTTTTCTCTAGATGGATCATAGGAGAACAAATAAGTGGGCTAATACCTTTCATGCCAGCTATGGTCCAACCTAGTGCCGATTTATGTTTTCTCAATAAATTGATCAATTTTTCTTCTTGTTCAACACTAAGTTTGGAAGAAAGAACAACAGGAAAGGTATCACCTGGACCCAAGAATGCATGTTTAAATCCTCCAAGTAGTGGGGACAACTCAACTTTTGGTGTCTCTAAAGCAGATGGCTTCAATTTTTCTCTCTCAATTGGCAATTTCTTGAAGCGTGGTTGCTAAAATCTCTTTTGCTTATCCTGTGTGTCATCAAACATAGCAAAAACATTACAAACCTTATTAGGATATTGCAAAGATTCAAAATCAAAGTCATGGAAGATATATTTTAAAGAATCAAAGTCTTCCCTTATATGTGCTTCCTTCGATATGAATGAGTATATCATATAGGTATGATAGCATTCGTCATCTTCTTGTGGTTGTTTTCCAACATGTAAAATGTTTACCTCTAGAGTCATATTCTCAAATGATAGTTTCATGAGACCATTCCTACAGTTGATAAGGGCATTGGCTGTCGTAAGGAAAGGTCTTCTTAAAATCAATGGGATCTGAGACTCCATGTTCACCACAAACTGAGTATCTAGAACTAGAAAATCTACAGGATAGTAGAATTTATCGATTTGGAGCAAGACATCTTCTATTATCCCTCTTGGTCTTCGCACAAATCAATTGGCTAGGTGTAGTACAACAGATGTGGGCTTCATCTCTCCTAGCCCCAAATGCAAGTAAATGGAATAGGGTATTATATTGACGCTAGCGCCCAAGTCAAGTAAAGCCTGACCAAACTCATGTGTCCCAATCTAACAAATGATTGTGAGACATTCATGATCTTTATATTTGGGTGGTGTCTTTTGATCAATCATCGCACTTACCTGTTCCGTCAAGAATGCAATCTTTTTAACATGATGCTTCTTCTTTACAGTACATAGATCTTTGATCATCTTAGCATAAGATGGTACCTGTTTGATCACATGCAATAAAGGTAGGTTAACTTTAACTTGTTTAAGGTGTTCAAGAATCTTACCCCGATTTTCTAGTATTTTTCCTGTTCGGAGAGCTTAGGGAAATGACACTTGCACCAGAATTTTCTTTTCAGGCTCTGGTGGAGAGACATCTTCAAAACTACTTGGAGTAGTGGTATAGCTTTGATCGTCTAGTGGACTTGGCAAAGTTGGTTCGCCCAGTATCTTACCACTACAAGTGACAATAGCATTCACTTCTTTGATGCTTTGAGCATTTGAAGTTTGTTTCATATGTTGCCCCTTTGGATTTGACTGAGGTTGAGATGGAAACTTTCCTTGCTCATGTTTTGTCAGAGAACTAGTGAGTTTTGTGATTTGACTTTTAATTTCTTTGTTCTCTTCTACCACCTGTGTAAGAACAACTTCAAACTTCTGGCTTGTTTTATTTTGTGCCTCCATAAATGCTTGTAGGGTTCCTTCTAAAGAGGATCTTTATGGTGGACCATTGTATTGACATGGATAAGACCTTTGAGGTGCTGCTTCATGTTTCCATTGGTTGGTAGATGATGTGGGTTGGTTGCTTTCAGATTTTCAACTGAAATTTGGTGATTTTGCCAACCAGGATTGTATGTATTGGAATAAGGCGAGTACGACTTCTGAAACATCCTAAGGGCATTGCACTGTTCCTCATATACCCCTCGCATCTCTCCATAGGTAGGACAATCTTGTGCAAAATGATCCACTTCTCCACAGACAAAACAAGCATTTTAAGAATTTACGTTAGCAACTATTAGAGTATCAAGTTTTTTAGTGACAATTTCTAATTGAGCCTTAAGATTGTCATGTTCTCTCAGATGGTAAATTCCACTAGTTTTTGACTTACTATCAGTAGCACTCGGTCCAGTCCGGGTGTGAGCTTTCTCAGAAAGCTCATCTAAAAACTCGATTGCTTCATTAGGTTCTTTAAGGAGAAAATTCTCATTACATATTGTCTCAACAAATTTTCGCTCTTTACCAGTAAGTCCATCATAAAAGTAGCTAACTATGCGCCAACTCTCATACCCATGATGTGGGCACAAATTCTGTAATTCTTTAAACCTCTCACAAGCTTGATATAGAGTTTCATTATCTTTTTGAGAAAATGTGGAGATCTGTCGCTTAAGGTTATTGATCTTATGGTTCGAAAAATATTTGTTAAAGAAAACTTGTGTCATTTCCGCCCATGTGCCTATGGATCTCGGTCTCAAAGAGTATTGCCAACTCTTTACTTTATCTTTTAGGGAGAAGGAAAAAATTTTAACCTAATCGATTCTGTTGCATTAGGTTGGTAATGGAAAGTAGTCACTACCTCTTCCAATTCCCTAATATGCACGTATGGATTTTCACTATCTAAACCATGAAAGGTAGGCAATAGTTGAATCATTCCAGGTTTGAAATCTATTCGTTACATATTTGAAGGGAACATTATGCATGATGGTGTGGCAATGCGGGTAGAGTGCAAGTAGTCTTTTAAGGACCTAGCAGGGACTTCCTCATTTTCACTCATATTTGTGGAACTAGAGGATATATCAAATTCAGAAGCAGTTTCGCTAGCTAAATCAGATGGAAGTTCTACTTCAATTTTTCTCAAAAATCTTTCTCGCTCTTCTCTAGTTCGATTCATTCACCGTATGTACTTTTTTTTTTTTTTGATTTTTTTTAAGGTCTTTGAAGAAAAAGAAAAAGAAAGAATAAAAATACAATAAATATTCACAAAATTAAAATAAACAAAACTAATAAACAAAAATAAAAACGTACAGTTTTGAACCCTTTTGTTGATTTTACCTTCCCCGGCAATGGCCCCAAATTTTAGTTAAGCTCAAAATATCACCTTCGACTAAACAGTTATCTTAGTATAGCTTAAAGGTATCGATCCCACAGAGAAGCTAAATAACAAAAAGAATTCAAAACAGTGAGGTTTTACAAATAAATAATAGAGAAGAATTAAAAGGAGAATTGCTTGAGAAATTTAAAATGAAGAATTAATCAGAAAATTAATAAAACAACCAATAGAGAAAATAGCAAGGCTTCGAGGGTCACTTAATTGTTTATGTTATTAAGTTTGATTTCTATTTGTTATTCAATTGCATGTTTCACATCCCAAACAGACAATTGGAGAATATAGATTTGAAGATCAAATAAAAAATACCAATAGTATTTGTAAAATTCTTTCGATTTAAGAGCAACCATGGATATAATTTTAAGTTATCTAAGAACGACAATATATCAATTTGATAATATTGCAGTCGAAAATCAACTTATAATTATATCAAACCAAAAATTATAATTTTAACGTAAATCACATAAAGAAAGCATGACTGAATTTATATGAAATTGCAAAATATAATATCTGAAATTAGAACTTCAAAAAAAATTCAACATAAACATTTCAGAACTTGAAAGAAATCAAACATGAATAATAATATCCTTACAATTAAGATCACCTCTCAGCCCCACTCTAACTTTTGCCTAACTTGTCCATTATTTCACACATTCTACAAAGAAAGTATGAAAATGATTTAGCAAGATATTTTCTTTCTGAAACACTGATTTTCTCTCTGAAAATTGGTTCCCTTTGTTGTGCTATCAGATGCCCTATTTATAGAAGTAAGAAGTTGACTCTTCAGAGAATCTTCTCTTCACCCAAAAGGAAAGCTTTCAATTTCAGAATCTTTTCATATTCATCACCACAACTTATTGGGTCATTTTTCAAATTTTAAAATTCAAATCAAATATTAACTTATCCCCACAAATCACCCCATCTTTCTTCAAATTTTGAAATTTAAATAAAATGTCGACCAATCATCACAAATTACTTAACCATTTTCAAATTTGAAAATGATTTGTTAGAGGAAGTGTATGACCCTTGAGACATTTAAGGCCTGACTTCTATTTATCTGATGATCTTTGACAACATTTGGGCCTTGTGCACTTGAACTGATGTTTTTTAAATTGGGCCTCTTAATTCTGTTTCTGAAAACTATCACAAATCCAAAATAAGTACTCTGAAATTATGTCAAAACTATCAATTTTATGAGTATAAAAATACATTAAATCAATGATCAAATCAAGTACATTCGTAAAAATAATCAAATAAAAATATTTAATTAAATAACATATTTTGACAAATGCAATCAATTTTCTAATATTAAAATTATATTTTTGTGTTCTAATCATTGGGATATATTATAGTTAAAGTACATGCAAATTTCTCTCACTTGTATCACTCAAGTTGAAGATTTTTGAAAGAACATTGTCATGAAAGGTATCTCATCATAAAGAGCACTCCAATAGGGGGAGCATGCTTTCAGGGAAAGTATATTATGTTAATAAGGACATATGTGCACTATACTCTTTTTCCCTTCGATCAGGTTTTGTCCTACTAGATTTTCCTGATAAGATTTTTAACGAGCTAGTTCCTTTAATCACGTCCAAATATTATTGAATCCAAAAGATTATTGTTTTTTCTATCCAACAAATCATGAAATATCTTTTGCTTAGGTTTTTGTTCCATTGGGGTTTTACTAGTAAAATTTAAATAATGTCATCCCAAAAGTTTCATTAGGGGGAATATTTCATCTCTTTTTGAAGTTTTGTGTCATGCACTTTTTTTCTCTTTCGATCAGGTTTTATCCCATTAGGTTTTATTGGCAATAATTTTAATGACATAATATTTGGGCACGTCCAAAAATCTCGAAAAGTATTATCAAGTGGTGTATGTCCAAGAGTGAGTGTTATAAATATATGGATTTAGCACCACTTCCTTTTTTATAATAATATTCTATTCCATTATGGAAATGACCTAATTTATTGTTATTTCTTTATGGAGATTATTCTCCCAATTTGCCTATAAATAAGCCTATATTATAACTATTGAAATACACATCAATTGAATTCTATTCACCAATTTTCTCTCTCATTCCTCTCTTCCTCTATTAATGTTGTTAGTATTCTAAATTCATTGTTTTTATGATTTATTTCACAACAATATATACATAGCAATTCTATCATCAGTATCTCCTAACTTTAAAAAGTTAAGACGAATTAATCAAATTCATTCATTGCATTTGAATTAAATAAAATGGAGAATTTGTTTTAAGAGAAAAAATGTAATGGATGAATTTGATTGGTTCGTCGTCTTAATTTTTTAAAATTAGGAGGCACTGATGCTAGAATTACTATATATGTATAGAAAGAAAAAATTACCTTTAACTTACCTAAAACTTTAATATTAACAGATGCATACAATTTTTGGTTTATTTGCAGTGTCCTCCTTTAGACTAACAATTGACAGATTTTGACCGTTAGTGGATATGTTTGACCACATAAAAAATATTGAAAGACGAAATTACCCTTGAATAAATTCACTTTTTATTTTTTTTAAAAATAAATTTTAAAAATTTTAAATAAATTAAAAATAAATTTAGATGGATGGTAGAGATTAATTTTAAAAAATCAAAATCAAAATCAAAACTTGAAAAAATTAAAAAAAAAATAAAAATGAAATATGAAGATTCATATTCATCTTCATCTTCAAACAAAACAAAAATGAAAAAGATAAATAAAAAAAATATGGGTTGAAGAAAATTTAAAAGAAAAAATTAAAATTAAAATTGAATATAAAAAAACAATTTTTTTTAGAAAAAAAAAATAATAAGAAATTTGGGTTTTGAACCCAGATTTTCAAACTTTGATTCAACCCAGATCTCTCATTTTTTTTTTTTAAAAGAAAAGTTTGTTTTGATTCAATTTTAATTTTTTCTTTAATTTTGATTTTTTTTTTTATTTTGTTCAACCCATAGTTTTGTTGTGTTTTTCTTTTTCAATTTTGTTTTGTTTGAAAATGAAGATGAAGATGAATCTTCATCTTTTATTTTTAGATTTATTTTTAATTATTTTTTAGTTTTGATTTTTAATTTTTTTTAAAATTAATCTTCACCGTCCATCTAAGGAAAATCTCATTAAATTTATTTTTAATTTGTTTAAAGTTTTTAAAATTTATTTTAAAAGAGAAATAAAAAGTGAATTTATTCAAGCGTAATTTCGTCTTTTAATATTTTTTATACAATCAAACATATCCACTAATAATTAAACTCAGTCAATCTTTAGTAGGGAAGACACGGTAAATAAATTAAAAAGTCTTATAAAATATTAAAGTTTAGATAGATTGGAGATAATTCTTTATATATATATATATATATGGGGCAGGATCGGGGGACACAAGTTTTGACACAAATTTTGACACGATTTATTAACCATTGGATGAGGAGGATTTTAATGGTTTAGATTTATTCACACCACTATATACAGCTTCATTTTACACTCTACATAAATGTTTTCTCTCACCTTTCTCTTCATTATTACATTATCTCTTATCTCTTCCATTAATATTAAAATCCCAATATTTAAATTATTTTTTTCTCACCCAATCCAATTATATTTAAAAACCCATCAAGAAAATTAAAAAAAAAAAAACTACAATTGTTTTTTTTTTAACTTGATAAATTTATTATTTAAATGATAATTTATTTTTTAAAATAGTTTAAACCAAACAATCTTTAGTAAGAAAAACTTTTTGGTTAAGTGTTTTTTGTTTTTGAAAAATAAAATCTATTTTACTTATTTTGGTTAGAAATTGTTTTTGAAATAAGATTTTTTTTTAGTGGTAATAAAAATTTTCTTACTAAAAATTGCTTGGTTTAAACTATTTTAAAAAATAAATCATCATTTAAATAATAAATTTATCAAATTAAAAAAAAAACAATTGCTGCTTTTTTTTTTAATTTTCTTGATGAGTTTTTAAACATAATTGGATTGGGTGAGAAAAAATTAATTTAAATATTGAAATTTTAATATTAATGGGAGATATGAGAGATGATGTAATAATGAAGAGAGATGAGAGAGATAGTGTAATAATGAAGAGAGAGGAGAGAGCTAATGTAATAATGAAGAGAGAGGGTAGAGAAAATATTTATGTAGAGTGTAAAATGGAGTTGTATGTAGTAGTATGAGTAAATCTAAACCATTAAAATCCTCTTCATCCAATGGTCAATAAAATCGTGTCAAAATTTGTGTCAAAACTTGTGTCCTCCGATCCTGCTCCTATATATATATATATATATATTTGTTTTTTTTGTTTTGAGAGAGAGAGAGAGAGAGCGCGTTTGTCTTCTCTACTCTGCATCGCCCACCAAAAAAAAAACAGAGAAAAAAATTTCCTGCTAATCACACACACAAACCCCCTCAAGACACAAGCAGAAACAAATACAAATTCTCTAACACAAAAAACAGAGAGAGAAAGAGAGATGCAAGGTGTTGTGTTAAACCCAACATACTGCAGACCCCAGCAAACGCTCGACCCTCCTCCCTCTTCTCTTCCTTCACCTCCATCGTCTAAGGTCTTCCTTTTTTTCATTTTATTTAATTGTTTCTTTTTTTCATTTTCGTGTTCTAACATAACATTCCACATGTTTGTTTGAGGCAGAGTTCAAGCTTTTTCGGTACCCGGGTCTCGGTTGCTAGGTGGAGGAATCAAGTGGGGAGCAACCTGCTGGTTCGAACTCCTCATGTCTCACGCAGACGGGGTTGGTTTTTCTCTTTTTTTGAAGTTTTTATTGGTTTTTGGAAGAATTATTAGAATTGGATATATGGGAGTGATGCCTTTTTGAATATTTTAGTTGTTAAAGATCAATTTAAGAGCTGTGAATATGCAAGGATGGTGCTGTCACAGGTTAAGAATTGAAAAGTGAATAAAGATTTCATATTTCTCTTGTTAAGAATCGATAAAGTGAATAAAAATTTTATTTTTTAGTATTAAGATGCTAGAAACTGTGTATTGATGTCTTGAGATAATAAATATAGTATCACTCTATATGTAGGTAGAAATCAGTTGGACACTATGTACACTTATTGTTTTGGTAAAATTTTGGGGATGTCGGTTTTCGGGGGGTTTATATATATATATATATATATATTTCTGTGGTTGTGAATTGTGTCTCTATTCTATGTATGCATGGGTGGTGTTGGCACGGGTTAAGATTCGAAAACGTGAGTAAAAACTTTTTTATGATTTTGAGACACTGAAAACTGTATGCGGATGTCTTGAAAGAATAAATACAGTTTTTTTTTTTTCCTTAATTTAATGTTTTAGTTTTAACATGCACACGTTGAGAGGACTCTTAATGTATATTTGATTTTATCTAGTGGTTTTTATTTGGTTTTTAGTTGAATTTCTGCTGAATCTTTAAGGGTTTCTTTGGTTTTGTATTGGTTGCAGTTGTGAAGGCTGTGGCTACACCTGATTCAGTTGTTGAATTGCCGTTAACTGCTGAGAATGTTGACAGTGTGTTGGATGAAGTTCGGCCATATCTCATAGCGGATGTGGGGAATGTGGCGTTACATGAGATTGACGGCAATGTTGTACGGTTAAAGCTACAGGGAGCTTGTGGGTCCTGTCCTAGTTCTGTTACAACGATGAAGTTGGGTATTGAGCGTCGCTTGATGGAAAAGATACCTGAGATAGTTGCTGTCGAAGCAGTGGCAGATGAAGAAACTGGGCTTGAGGTAAACGAAGAAAATATAGAGAAGGTAATTGCTTTACATCCTTAAGTGCACATGATTGTTCTTCACCCCTTTTCATTATAGAATCTCTAGTGGTATTGCAATTTCAATGATTTAGTTCATCTCTCAGTGCTTGTTGTGTTTGGATTTGAGAATTTGAGGATGTAGGAACATGATTCGAGTCCAGTTTTCCTAGATGATGCATTGACTGCTCTTGAAAATTTAGAGTTTTAAAGAGAATTAGAGTAGAGTGGGACAGTATTAGAAGTGCCATCCTCCAAAAAGTATCAGTGCGTCCTCATAATCATTTTAAATCACACATGAACAAGCCTCCAATTCGTCCACATTTTTGCTAAACCTCGTATTTTATAGTCTTTGCAATATAATGAAACTTGTAGGTTTAGGGTGTTGGAACTGTCAGTGCTTATGCTTGTGTTTGAGAATTTTTGAGGATTGGGAATAATGATTGAGTCCCAGAGTTGATTTATTGATTGAGTGCCAACCTGCTACCAGAACATGGCTTTGATGGGGATCCTTATAATTGCTCAACTTTGGATTTGTAGTCTTTGAAACGTAACCTTTGTTTTTCAAATCTAAGATCATAAGGGCAGAAAAGATTCATCATAAGGCCTCTTGCATCAAGGGCCCTTATATTCCAGATACAGTGTGTAGGCAGTTGTTGTGAGAAGGGTAAGGATTTTGGTAATAAGTCATTAAGTAGTTTAATAAATGATCTCTGTTGTTCAGATTGCGGTGATTTCTGAACCCCTGTTCCAAGAGATTCATGCTGTAGGTACTTTGAAGTTTCTGTAATGCTAACGAACTCGCTAAAGCAGAACGAACTCTTGATTGAAGTAGTAGTGAGAAATCTTTGTCACTATTTGATATATAACTTTAAGGTGGACAGAATAGTTGGATGAACACGTTAGAGCTTGTGGAGAAAAGGAATTGTAGGAAACCATAAACGAATAGCCTGGGATCTGCTTTAGCATCATTTATTCTTCTTTTTGGTGCATACGGTCTTAGGTTCCTGCTGTGGAGAACCACATTCATCTCCTGTCTGTTGCCAAATGAATGGTGGGGCATGGAGCCAATATACATATGGTCATTTTCCAATGATGGCTTGGAACATAAAATGGCTCAAAAAGGCCCAAGTGCCAAAAGTAGTTGGTGATTAAGTAATACCTTCACGTTATGGCAGTTCTATTATAGCTAAGTTCGTCTCAGGAGATGGGGAAGGATAAATGACATGGTGGTTTTCTGGTGGAGTGATTGCCTACCATTTATTCTGCCTTCCTTGTTTTGAATGTATTCTGTCGGTTGTATCAGAATCATTAATATGAAAGCTCCTCTTTTTTATTTTGCTTTTTAGTAATAGTTAGCCAAGTTCTTTATTACATAATGAAAGATAACTGAGACTAATTATTGATGCAAATATTGATCTATAAAGGCAAGAAATCAATAGACTTCAATTGGATAAAGAGGAATGCAATGATGGTTGAATGCAAGCACAATAAAAGATGAAAAAGGAAACAATGGTCTTACCTTTGCTGTAATGGTCTATTTTAAGACCTGAAAAAAGTGATCAAGTAGCTGACAGCGAGAGCCGCATTAAATGCTCTTCTTCCTTAAATTCTACACCATTTGATATGCCAAATACCCAATTTACCTGCATTTGTATACGAACCATTAGAGCTTGAAACAATGAAAAATTAGTTTCATCTTTCATCTTCTCGCAGAACTCACTTGAAGAATCATCTGAAAAAGTGGCACCACTTTGGATTGTAGCTACCATACTCTTCAATATCATGGATTGTTATTGTTGATGACAGCACTTAGCTAGCTTGTTCTTGATTTCTGCAATGACATTCACTTGATTTTTGCGAGTTATGATTCTGTTATCTTTGGAAATATTAAGTTAGACTTTGGGAAAAGTATATACCTGTAAATGTGACCAAGAGGCTTTTCCACTTTTAATTGAGGTCCTTACCTTTCTCTTTCACAAATCTAAGAAAAGCCATCTTCCATTTTATTTATCTGTTAAATATTTAACTAATTTTACTCACTTTGTTCTTAATTTTAACACACCCCATCCCCCAAAACCTCAAACAAAAGCTAGTTAAATAAAATTCCCCTCTATGTTTGGTGTGTGGACGATTGATCCTTAGACTCTCGCTTTCTCTGGTAAAAACCTTAATCCAAGCATTTATTCAACTGCTAATAAGTCTTATATACACCATAGAAATTCTGTGTGCCTGGCCTTCATTTTGATTGCAAATTATACAGATTAACGCTTATTTTGCGTAATTTGAGTGTCATTTGGGATCCTGCACTTCTGTTGATAATTTCAGGTACTTGAAGAAATCAGGCCATACCTTGTTGGGGCAGCAGGTGGATCTCTTGAACTAGTGGCAATTGACGAGCCAATAGTGAAAATTCAGATTACAGGTCCAGCAGCCGGAGTCATGACTGTTCGAGTTGCTGTTACCCAGAAATTGTGAGACAAAATACCAGCCATCGCTGCAGTTCAACTTCTATAATGTCTTCTGCTATTTCAAAAGAAAAGAGAACAAAAAAATTCCGTAGTGTGCACACGTATTCTTTTGCATAACTATATCATCCCGAATAATGATTATTGATAGAGTTACAACAGCTGTATAAATACTGGAATACGTTTTGTGTACAGTTATATTTATTTGGACGCAATGACACTCGAGTGGTGTTTTGAAAACCCAAGTAGAAAAATTGTTGTGACTACCGACTGCAAAATCTGAAATAAGCTTAGCATTTCTTTCTGCACCAAATTGTAAAATGCGGCCATCAGAAGCATTCAACTGTCTTTTTCCAAGCAGGCACGTAGGTCTGTAATTTTCTTCTACTGATAATTATCAGTGGCATTGATCATTGTTTTCGATAGATTATGCTTTGTTACTCTAGAAAGATATTCATTAAATTTCTTAATGTCGTGCAAATTACGGTAACCGCTTTCTAATCAAATCACCGTCTTCTAAATTGTTTGTCATTTATAGTTTACAAGAAATGCTAAAATGCAACAAACAGCAGGGAGAGTTTCGACCCATTTTGTAAATGAAGATTCCTTCGTATGCAAGAAAACATATCCTGTTTAAACTATATTGGTACATCATTTCTTTTACTGTCAAAAATTATAGCTTAGTCCAGTCAGCTAGCCATGAAAATAAAAGTATTAATTCTACACAAAAACATAGCATAAATGATAGGTAAAATGGATATAAAATAGTGATAATAAATGACCTAACATGAACCTTCGGGTTCATTCCTCTCCGCGTTTTCGTTGTTCCCGCTCCCACAACTTTATCGTCTGTGCATGCCAAAGCTTGAACCACGTAGGCCACCAGACATCAATGGTGTGGTTGGCATATGCTCGTCTATGACTCTTTCAAAAATGTGGGACTTGATGAATGGACATCGGGTGCCGACAAACGTGGATTTGGCAGCAGAGGTAAGTCTGTTGTTACGGGACGAACGACTTATGATGCGTCAAACACATAAAAAAAGGTGCAGAACATACATACACACACAGGGCATAGAACACACACACAAATGGTGCAGAACACAAACAAAGAGTGTTGACCACTCACAAAGGGCGTAGACACTAAATCATTCAAACATGCTGCCCCCCTCAATCCAAGTTCACAAATAATCAAAATCAATCATCATTCATAAAACCCAACATATTCCAATTTCACAAACAATCAAAATCAATAATCATTTACACTTCACAAAAACTCAACCTAATCCAAGTTCAAAAACAACCAAAATTAATAACTATCCACAAAACCCAACCTAATCCGACTAATTCAAGTTCAGAAATGTAAAAATCAATCACCATTCACGACATACCAACCAAAAAAACTTAAAACTCACCTTAAAATCCTCAAAAACCCATCATCAACCGTTCTTCCTTAGTGAAAATTGTTTGTCTTCTCTCATTGCCATCGCCAACAATTCTTCTCTCTTTCCAAGTCGTTCGTTTTCTCCGTCACAACGTTTTCTTCTTTGTGAAAACGAGTTCTTTTGGTTTTTTGGTGCGTGTGGCTATTTGTTTTTTAAATGGGAGTTTTATTGTTTCGAGGGTGTGTGCGACTCTTTAAATTCATCCTCATTGATATCTTGATTGATTTAACCACTTTCTTGTATCAATTTTTCTTCCCAGTTTCAGTTTCAGTTTGTTTGAGTTTCAAACTCTTTAAAAGCTTATGCATTTTTTTTTAAAATTATTTAAATCAATTTTAAGGGTATTTTTGTCACTAAAAAAGGAACAACAAAAAGATGCTAGAAAAATTGAGTTCAGTTCTTTAGTCCTAACAAAACATTAGCTCAGTTATTTGGTAAAAAAAAAACATTTTTAAATAAATATATTTTTGGAAATATCAAATTTTTATCAAATGAGCATCAATTATAGGTCAATGGAAATTATCCAAAAGCTAAACTCTCAAGTTAAAAGCGAAAGTAGGAATAAAACAACAAAATCAAGCTATCACTTCACAATTCCATGTGAATTGTGAATTGTGATTTAAAAAAAAAAACAAAAAAAAAAAAACAAAACAAAAAAACAAAAAAAAAAAAAAGAAACAAAAACAAACCATGTGAACTGTGAATTATGACCTGGTAAAATAAACATAATAATCATTCTCGTAATTACAATTTATGTATGTAGTTTTTAATGAAGAGAACATCCAACTTTATCACTTAGTTAATAGCAAAGATGACGGCTAGATCGAAAAGATAAATGAGATTTGTGATACATAACGCACCCCTATCATCTAACAAGTGCAATGAATAAAAATTTTAAGTATGGGCAGTGGAATTTTGAACTCAGAACTTCTAAACTCTCATGACACGTCAATAACAATTTAATCCAAAAGTTTTAGTTAATAGAAAAAAATACTACGATAGTATTAAAGATTATTTAAACATACACGTATAAGCACAAACCACAGCAACTAGTATGGATAAATTTCAAGGACTCTGGCACAAAACTCTCATTTTCCCTTCTCCCCAGAATGTGGATACCGAAGGACTTTCTTCCAGACAAGCTTCACGCAGTTAATTAATAGGCTGTAAGGAAGAATGTTCCAAATGGCCATGAACAATTGCTTCCAAGCAGTTATAAACGACACAAACAATGGGAAGTGTGTCAGTGCCAGCACGCTCACTGGGAAGAACGCAGCACTGCAAATTAGAGTTATAGTCCAATTTCGACGCTCGTCCAATTGGATGATGAGAAAAATGGTTGACGAGAAAGCGAGCATGGTTGTTACCACGGACATGAAGAGCAAGGTAAAGCCAAGCGTCAGTTTTCTAGGGAGTGCAGTATGAAAATCTTTGAGCTCGAAAGGTGATGAAATGATAGAGAGAAACATAACAACGGAAGTCAAGGAGCAGGATAGGGAGATGATGTCTGAGATAGTGAAAAAAAAGAAGATAGGGGAGTAGAGGAGAATTGGTTTACCATTATTGTCGTTAGTACCTCCAGGTACAGTGAAGGCGGCAGCAAAAACAACAGTGGCGACAAGAACAGAAACTGCAGAGCATGACTGAGAAGTCTCTTTTATCCAAATTTGTGCCTCCTTATGTTGATCTTTATGCTTTTCTTTGAAGATATCTTTTGCAGTCTTCTTTTCTTTGTCAGGCAGCATTATATAGTATGATGGCATTATTTTCTCCACCCTCTGCATCCACAAACACATAAAGGAATAAACATCATTTATTTTTCTTATTAAAAATATCTCTAATGAAATGTTTTGGAAATACCATTATGTTGTCTTTAATATGACGTAAATTTTTGTTGTTTATTGAACTTGAGATTTTTTAAGACGCAAACACAAAAACTACAGGCAAAAGGCTATGGTCTGGTAGTAAGACCGCTCAACCGTCCACTATCTCTTATAGGTGATTGGGCTCTATTCCCAAGTCTCACAAAAATTATGGACATTTTCTCTATTTTATGTGGGTTGCTCCCTCCCGTTCCTGGGAATTGATTTCCGAACCACGATGCAAAGTCATATCATAACTGATCCCGATTGTATCTTAGGTTGATCTCAATAAAATAATAATAATAATAATAAACAACAACTACTTATGATAAAGATAGTGCAAAGATTTGTCAAATATGCCCTACAAATTTATATATATTCTGAACAAAGGGTAAACAAAGGACAACGAATCTTACTCTAAACCATTCTAACTCCTCTTGCAATTGGTAGGCAGGACCAGAGCGAGTTCCTCCTCTGTAATGCTCAGTGTCTGCAACAGCGTGTAAAATGGTGTGGCCTTTGTCATCAATTTGTCGGGCCAATCCGATCATTAGTACTTCTTCTTTTCTCACACGATCGAAAATCTCCTTTTGACGATACATAGCAGCCACATGCAATATGTTTTGTTTCCTATAATTAACATGCTCAATTGCCTGAGGATGCTCATCAAGTATCAAGTGGACAAGCTTTGCATTTCCTGTTCTTATTGCAATAAACAATGCATTTCTCTGTTCTTTCTCTTTGCCGTCTAGAACAGGTCCATCTAAAAAGAATGGTTCCTCAATCTCTTCGCTCCATGACTTATCCTTCTCTACCAGTTTCTGGGAAAGTTTCCAAGCGAATATATGATTTCTTTTCACTTTCCAAATTTTCCTGGCTACTGGACACCCTGTTTGTATACATATAATTTTATTTTGTTATATGCAAAAGGATGTTGATAATTTAATTTGAACATAAATTTGTTACTCAGACAGTGCAAATAAGATGGTGTCCATTCAATTGAAGACTTTTTCTAAGATAGAGATGGTACCTCCAATGATGAATCTCCAGAAAATTAGGTAGATACTATATGTAACTGCCAAAAAAAGTGCACAATCAAATTTGATATAGAAATACCCAGTAGTGAAATTTTCGCTATAATTAGTGGAAACTTTATAGGTCGATTAAACATTATGTTATCTCATGACAAATTTTTTAGGAAAAAATCTAACATGCCCCTAAATTGGCAAATAATATCAGTTTACCCTAACATTTTGAAATATTAGCCAAAAAACTCCGGCTGTTAGCCAAAACGGTTTTCATCCAAATTTGTAATAGTTTTATGATAAAAACAGTAAAAAATCAAAATACCCTTACTATATTGAAAAATTTAAAATAAAAAACAAGAAATTAATCAATTATCAAATTATCCTTTCAAAATCAAAATAAAAAAATAATAATAAAAAAAATAAATTTTTAGAATTTATAGTTAAATTTATATAAAAATAAATTAATTAATTACAATTTTAAAAAAAATTAAATAAAAAAATTTCCTTTAGATTTCCATCGTTCATTTTAAGATGGACAGTGAAATTAATTTAAAAAAAATTAAATAAATAAATAAAAAAATTCCATCCACATATATTAAATTCAAAAAGATTAGAAATTTAAATAAAAATTTTAAAAAAAAAATTAATCATATCTTCGTTATCTATCATAAGACGGATAGTATAGATTAATTTAAAAAAAATTAAGAAATTAAATAAAAATCCAAAATTAAAAATTAAAAAATTTAGCAAATTAAAAAAATATACAAAACAAAACAAAACCAAACAAACAAACCCAGGCACCTGGGTTTGTTGAAAATCAACGCAATTAATTTGACAAATTTAAAATAGAAAAAAAAATTGACAAATTAAAAAAAAAAAATTAAAAGACGAACTCAGACATGAACCAAAGCACCTGGGCTTGTCAACACAACAAACCCAAGCACCTGGGTTTCTTTGCACCTAAGTAGAAACAACCCAAAAAATCACCTAGATATTCAATCACCCACATCAGCGACAGCGAATCTAGATAAAACCACAACACCCAGCCTTTATACACCCAAAAAACAACACCAACACTTTATCCATACCAACTAAACACCACCACACACCCATATCCATACCACCCAAACAATACCTGTCCTAGCTCATAAACACGACAAGTTTACCAACCCAACCACATGCAGAGGGAGAGACGGAAAGAGAGAAAGAGAAGGGAAAAGACATATCCCGTTTCTTGGTGAGGAATCGATCATCAAAGCCTCTTAGGTTCGACGATGGGTTCATTCAATGATCTGGGTTTGAAACCTAGATTCGATCGGCAAGCCATAATGAAAGAGAAAGGGTAAGAGATTATGATAAAAAGAAAGAGAAATGGTGAAAGAAAGATGGTGAGAGATTGAGAGAGAAAGAGAGAGAGACTAACCTGGGTTTTGTATTTTTTTTTTTAATTTGTTTTTAAAGTGGTTTTTTTTTTTAATTAACAAATTAAATTTTAATCCAACTAGAATACATGCCTGTTAACAAGGCCAAATGACCCTTTTACCCTCCAAAATAACGGATCTGTTACTTCCCTTACTTCCCTAACAGATTCATCATTCCATTTAATGGTTGGATTGTTTTAGCTATTACTTTTTAAATTAGGGATGGTTTGATATTATTTTCAAATTTGAGGGAAAAAATGATAATAACCCAATCTTTTAATAGTTATTCGGCCACGTAGGTCTGCTTCAAAATTAATTTTCTTTCCTTTTAAATAAATTAAAATTTCCTAAAAGCTACTCTTTCCTACTTAGGCTTGCTTGAAAAATAAAACAAATGAAAAAGGTTTTCAAGTGGCTTCTGATTTTACATTAATTTTATTTTAATTACTTGTATTTTTGGCAAAACAGGAATAAAGATAATTTGTGTGTTAAATAAGAACAAATTATAGCTTTTATCAAGTCAAAATCCAAGTCAATTGAGGATTCAAGTTCGAACCCAATTCAAGATCCAGACCCAAACCCAAAACATGTGTCACGCAATCAAGAAATATTGTTGAGACAGGAAACAAATAAAAGATGAAAAAGCTAAAAAAAGGTTTTTGGTGTTTATAAAAGAGGAAGCTCAGCAACTAAGCCGAGGGGAATAAAAAAAAAAACAAACATTAGCAACGGCAGTTTCTACAACCAGCTGTGGGAGAAAAAAGAGAGCAAGCAGTAGCAATTTTCTTGGAACAAAAAACAAAGGCAACAAACTTGGAGCATACAAGTTCTGAGACTAGAAGGCAAAACCTTAAGGATATATTTGACACACAGAATTAAGATTGAAAATAAGAATACGATTACGATTGGAATGTATTGGATTAGATTGGATAAAAAAATTATTATCCCATGTTTGATAAAACTTAGAATTTGATTAAAATTACACCATACAGTGTTTGGTGTAGATTGAGATTAGATCAGAATAAAATTAATTTAAATACCTTATTATATACTTAATATTAATTTTATAAAAAATATGAAAAAAAAAAGAAAAAAAATGAAGATATATCAAATTGGATCTCCACCGTCCATCTAGATGGATGGAAGGTGAAGATCCAATCTAGTGGATCTCCATTGTCTTCAACATCACCAACCTAATTCATCAATATTATCAACAACCCAATTAATCAACATCATCATCTTCCACAACAACAACAACAACATCATCAACATTAACAACAACATCAACAACAACGACAACAACATCAAAACAAGAACTTGAAGAAAATAAATAAATAAAACAAAGACAACTAGGTTCAACAAACCCAAATGACCTTTATCTAGGTTTGTTAAACTCAGATTTAATCTAGGTTCAATAAACCTAGATGAAGGATATCTAAGTTCAATCGAACCTAAAACCTCTCTGGTTCCGAGTTCGATCGAACCTAGAACCTCAAGTTCTAGGTCCAGTTGAACCCAAAACTTGAGGTTCTAGGTTCAATCATATCAAACCTAGAACCAAAACTGGTTCTGGGTTCAATTGAACCCAGGTCACAATATCAAGAAAAAATAATTGAAGGAGATGATGAATGATGCTACAATTGTTGTGTTCGTTGACGATGGTTGCTTGTTAATGGTAATGGAAGAGGACGTGAAAAGGAGATAGTAAGAGAAAAAGAGAGATGGAGGAGTGAGAGAGAGATGGATAGGAAATGAGAAATCTCAAACCCACTGAATCCCACCATTTTGGTTGGAAAGCCTATTCCCATGAGAGTTATAAATGAGAAGGTTTAGGATTGGGAATGGAATCCTTCCCGTTGCTCTTCAAATGCCGCATTTGAGAGTTTGGGATATTTTAAATCCCAAATCCACATGAAATCAAGCATGCCAAACATGCCCTAAGAGACTTTGAGCTAGAGGGGACCATCATGGTATCCCCATAGAGAATAAAGTAGACTTTTCTTGTTTGAGCACATTGCCACCAATTGAGCTAAAATGCTTCATACGGGTTTCAATTTATATCTTTATCCTTGTTATCATCATTAACTGCTTAATTTTCTCTTTTGAGATGTATGATGGAGTCTTATTAACTTTGTAATGATTTTGCCATTCAAGTATTATTCTCAATTTGATTTTTAATGTTTAAATAATAATTTGATAAAATAAAATAGTTTCACCATCAATATCAAGTATTTGAGGTAGTTACATGATTATTTTGTTGAGGGCAAATTACACAAACCTCCCTTGAGATTAGGTGAAATTACCAAAAATGAGGATGTTTGCGATACTTGCACTTTGGCTATCTGAGCTTTCAAAAATTCAGCACAAACCTCCCATGTCGTAAGTAAACCACTATTAAATCCTCACGATCAACGGTCAAAAGTACAATAAGATTAAAATACCCTTCAAGTCAAACTTAAAGGCAACATTTACTTTTTTATAAATTTAAAATTAATATAATATATATTTTTAATTTAATTAAAAAAAAATGGAGACCAAATCTAGTCTTCGATAGAGACCAATTACTAGCGATGGAGGCCAGAAATTGGTCTCCAGCGATGGAGACCTGTTTTGATCTTTATTGTCGGAGACCAAATCTGGTCTTCGGCGATGTAAACCAGAGTGTCTCTACCGTCGGAGACTGGTTGGAAATGGTGACATTTCTTCTTTTTTTTTCCAATTTTCATGAACTTTGAAATTTTTGTTTGATTTGGGTGATATTTGGTTTAATGATGATGATTGATTTGGGTGATATTGGTTTGATGAAAATAATGGAGATTATGATTTTGATGAAATCAAGAAATGGATGATGAAAATGATGAAACAGAGATGAGGCAGATGATGATAGATGTAGAAGATGAAGATGTCTTTTTTTTTTAACCAAAAATATTATATTATCATTTTATTAATTAAAATTATTATTTTTAATTAAAATATTTATTAGCTATGAATTGACTATTTTACCCTTTGTAATTTTGATTTAACGGTGGTTAACTAATAGTTTACTAATGGAAAGGAAAGTTTGTACTGAGTTTTCGGAATCTCAGATAACCAGAGTGCGAGTATCACAAACATCCTCATTTTTGTGCAATTTCGCCTAACCTTAAGCGAGGTTTGTGCAATTTGCCCTTTTTATAATTTAAGTTTGGATTGAAAAAGTTCATAAATAAGATTTTTTATTGTATGTCTTCTAAACATTGGATACATGTCATACCTAGATCTTATAAATTTCAAGTCTGGAAGTAAGAATTTACAAAAGATTTATTTTTGAAGCCTAATAGATAGATCATGAGAAAACAACAAATTGATTTCTAAATTGCTTATTACTTTTTTTTTTTTGAATAATAAGATATTACAAATTGATAACGGTGGATTCTGATCCTTAGATTTTTCTTTCCGTTGCTTGAGTTTTGCACATCAATTCTATCATGTTAATTTTAAATTTTATTTGTTAGTTTTAGTTAATTCTTAGTTTTCAAAATTTTGTTAGCTAGACTAAAATTGAATTAATTTGGAATTAGATGAATATTTTATCAATTTCTATGGGATCAATCTCGCACTTGTATAATCCATTCTACAATTGACTTGTACACTTGTGAATATTTAAAATTTTGCACAACAAATTTTTGACATCGTTGCCAAGGATTGTTTGAAAAATTAGTTTAATCTAAATTATTTAATTATTCTACTAGTTTTAATTTAGGATTATATTGTTATTTTTTTATTTGCTTTTTCCCGCTTTTGTTTGGTTGTTTGCTAATTAGTGGGTTTGCCTTTGTGTTGTTTAATTTTAGATACGGTTAGTTTATATTGTTTTGGTGTTTTAACTTTTATTTCTCTTGTTTTGCTTTTATTGTTTTATTTTGTTGTAATATTTTGTCAGTTATTTGTTTCTTTTGCTTTGAGACTTAACCTTTTTGGATGGTTTTTTAGACAATTAGGACTAAAGCTTTATGGCTAGGATTTGTGCCAGTTTATGAGTGTTTGGAATTGTGATTTACATCAATGTTTAAGTAAGATAGACATTCCAAAATTCAAATATGGCAGAAAACAATATAATTACAGCATGAAACAATTATGTAATTAAAAATGTAGTGCCTGCAGAGAATCTCTCAGGGAATACTTTTCATTAGTTACAACTAATCACCCTTCTTGTATAAAGTTGCCACAGACTAGAGCGACTCACTTTAAGCTTAAACCTGTTGTGATTCAGCTTCTTCCATCATTCCACGGGTTAGAGATTGAGAACCCTTACCTTCATGTCAAGGAATTCATAGACATATGTTCTACCTTCTGTTTCCAAAATTTTCAGACGAGTCTATTAGGTTTTGCAAGCTCCCATTTTCTTTAAAAGATAAGGCAAAAACATGATTAAACTCACTTGCTCCTAGTTCTATCACTAGTTGGGACCAATTAATTCATTAATTTTTGTCTAACTTTTTTCCCATGTCTAAAACTAATGCCCATATGAGAGAAATAGTAGATTTTAGTCAAAAAAGGGATGAACAATTTTACATGTGTTGGGAAAGGTTTAAAGACCTACTCATAAGGTGTCCTCACTATAGTTTTGAACCATGGAGACTAGTACAATATTTTTACAATGGTCTGACCGTGCCTACCTACCACATGATTGAGTCTATGCATGGCGGAGCATTCTTGAGTCTAATTAGTACCGATGTTTGGCAAGTTTTAGAGACTTCATTTGAAAATTCTTAACAGTGGGATTTTTCAAATGAGAATGAGAAACTTAAGAGAAGGGAGTTGTATGAGGTGAGAGATGAACAAGATGTGACAATTGCCTTAGGAAATCTCACTAGGAAAGTAAAGATCTTAGCTTTGAGCCAATCCATGAATTCTGCAATGAGTTCTAGGAGTGAGTTGTGTGCTTCATATGTCAATCCATCCCCTGCTTTCCAAGAGAGCTATGATGAACAAGCAAATGCACTTAATTATGAGAAATTGTCAAATAACCCATTTTTAGCCACCTACAATCCTAATTGGAGAAATCATCCAAACTTTTCATAGAGGCAAGACCGGTCTCCAATGAGTCATGGAGGGCAACAATTTGCTCCTCCCAATGTTCCAAATATCACTACTTGCTAATCGACTAACGAGGTAGCGATTAGCTATTTATCAGTTACTTGAAGATTAACCGATAATTAATCGGTGAGTACTATTCATCGATGGTCAAATTTGGTCAAACCTATAAAAAAAAACTTAAAAGATTTAACTTATTAATTATTTAGCTTTTTTTTTTTTGTATAAGTTATTGGTCAAAACCAATTTATTATTAAAAAAATAAATAAAAGATTACAAAAATCAAATATGGCATAAAACCCAAACAAAATTAAAAAAAAAAAAAAAAAAAAACCAACCAAACAGGGAAAAACAGACCAAGGGAAGAGATAGACAATAGAAGATTAAGTCAAAACCGAAACTTTGTAAAACTATCCCTATAGTAGACCTCATTGAAAAAACCTTACTGGGAAAACTCATTAGGCAAAACCCAGCAGAAAAATAGAGCGTCCACCCTTCAAAGCCAAAACTAACAAAATCGATATCTGCTCTTGCCAAGAAGATCATTAAAAAGAATAGGACACAAAAACCAAGAGCCATCCACCACCGTCATCACCAACTGTTCTTCTTTTTTTTTTTTTTTTTTTTTCTCTGGTTGATTTTTCAGCATTGGAAACCTAGAGATTTCTAATGATTTATATAAACAACAAAAACAGAAAAAAAAAATGAAGAACAACTAGAAGCACAACCAATAATCCCAGCAATGGCAGCCGACTGCAACCCATCAGCAGCCCTTTAAATGGCCCCAGTACCAAGACCAGCCACAACAATGTTCATCAACTTATCAGAGCCTCTCAAATGCACTAAGTCGTTCTCAAGCCTAGGGAAAATAATCCCGAAAACACCCAGAGAATTGCCAAAACGATGACCCATTTGACCACCAAGCCTAGAGTTGAAGTCATCGTGACTTCAGTGTCGTCAAGCTCTTCCCTGGTCAAGTCGCCTTTCTCATAGTCTGCCACTTCTCCGTCATCAGTGGTCTCATCAAGAAGGCCGGATTTGTCAGCATCTTAGTGGAAACTGAATGGAGAATCCACTGTCAATAGGTCATCCCCGAGTCGGATCATCGAGTTATATTGGTGGTTGGATCAGGGTTAGTCGACCATAAGGTATTATAGCCGGAGGTGAAGAAGGAATGCAAGAAGGTATCGAGCACACAGGAGGCAGTGGTGAGGGTTTCGAGTGGGTTTGGGAGGTGAAGGTGGAGATTTACTTGACCACCAGAGTTGTTTTTAATTTTTTTAATTTTTGTTTTGTTTTGATTTTTTTTTCAACTTTAATTTTTGTCTTATTTATGGACAACATAGTCATTTGACCAAAATTCCTGGTCAACAGTTAAAGTTGATAGAAGTCAACTAACAGTATGAGGGTTTGATGTAATAAAGGGTAAATGTGTTTCCAGGTGTTTTTAGGCAAATCTCAAAGGGGTACTGTGCAATTCATTCATTAGGAAAAATTACACAAACTCCCTTGAAGTTTGATAAAATCACATCAATAGCTGAGTTTTGACCCAGTTTTACTTATTTGACCCAGTCTGACCTCGGTCAATAGTACTCACAAAGTAACCGATAAATCGTTAACTGTTGCTTCGCCGGTTGATTAATGAATAGCGATTTTTGCAACCATGTGCCTGAGAAGTATTCTTTTGAGTAAAAAAGAAAAATTGTGTTTTTAATTTGTTTATTTATTTTTGGGTTTCATATTTGAGTCTTGCATTATGGCATTTATGGGTATCGTTGTTAGTAAACACTCATGAGACACAACTCTTCTAACTATGGACACCAAAGGGTTTAGAGGCTTGTTACATACGTTAAATGCAACTGTGTCAATCTATGAAAGCGGTTTAGTAAGAATTTTGTTATTATTTGTTTTTAGTTTTCTTTAGTTTTGTTTTTGTTTTGCTTGAGAACTACCAAAATCTAGGTTTGGGGGGATTTGATGAGCATAATTTATATATTGTTATTACCATTAAATATAGATTTATTAAACCAATTTTATGTTTATTTTATTTTAATTAGTTGTGTTGTTGGTGACACAAGAATAATGAGAATTTGTGTGTCAAATGAGAACAAATTATAGCTTTTGTCAAGTCAAAATCAAAGTCAATTGAAGATTCAAATTCAGACCCAATTTAAGATCCAAACCAAGCCCAAAACATATGTCATGTAATCAAGAAATATTGTTGAGATAGGAAACAAATACAAGAGGAAAAAACTAGAAAAGGGTTTTTGGTGGTTATAAAAGAGGATGCTTAGTAGCTTAATGAGGGGAAGGGAAAAAGGAAAAAAAAAAGAAACAAGCAAAGATAATTTCTACAACTAGCTTTAGGAGAAAAATGAAAGCAAACAGTAGTAATTTTCTTGGAACAAAATGCAAAGGAGGCATTTCTTCAAACAAAAAAAAGTAGTGGCGGCGAACTTGGAGTAAACTAAGGCTCTGTTTAGCATACGAGATTTGATTGGATTATTTTTATGGAATTTGATTGGATTCGATTAGATAAATTAGTGTTGTGATGTGTTTGGTGCGGTATGAGATTTGATAAATTGATGTTGTCATGTGTTTGATGCAGTATGGGATTGGATAAATTGATGTTGTGATATGTTTAATACGATATAGGATTGGATAAAATCAATTTTAAATAATTAAATTATTTTTTAAAATAAACAAATTTATTTTCAGTTAATTTTAATCTAAAATAAAATTTTTTAATTAACACTAAAAAGATTTTTTTATAAACATGTTAAATTAAATTCAAACATTTAAATTAATTTAAAAATAACATAAAATATTAAAATATATTTTATAAATAATATATATAATTATATAAACTTAATTTTAGAGAAAATAATATTTATTTTATAATTAATTTAAAAGAATATTACATTTTCAAAATATCTAATAAATATATTAACTTAGTTTTTAAAATAAATAATTTAATAAATAGTTTTTAATTTAACAGTTAAAAAAAAAATTAATGAAAAAGACAAATAAATCACATGAAAAAGCAAGGGACAACGTCTCCCTTGCTTTTATCCTGCCTGTTACAGTGGATTTGATTTAACCCACCACAATAGCATTAAAAAGAGAGGTAGGATTGGGTTTTTAATCCTATTTTTTCACCAAACATGGATTTGAATTTAAAATTATCCAAACTCATGCATCAAACAAGCCCTAAAAGACTTAGAGGTAGAGCGGACCACCATGTTGTTCCCTTGGAGAACAAAGTTGATGTTTTCTTTTTCTTTTTTTTTCCCTTTTTTGAAAAGAAAGTTGACTTTTCTTGTTTGAGCAAATTGCCACCAATTCAGCGGAAATTCTTCCCTCATGTGGGTTTCAATTTATATATTTGTTCTTGTTACCATCGACTGCTTAATTTTCCTTTTTCAGATGTAGGGATGAAGTCTTATCAACCTTGTAATGATTTTGCTATTCGAGTATTATTTTCAATTTGATTTTTAATGTTTAAATAACTCTCAATTTCACTAATCGATAAAATAAAATAATTTCACCTTTAGTATCAAGTAGTTTAGGTAGTTACATAATTATTTTATTAATTTGAATTTGAATTGAAATAGTTCATAAATAAGATTTTTGATTATATATCTTTCAAACATTGGATACACGTAATGTTTCTATCTTATAAATTTCAAGTTTTAAAGTAAGAATTTATAAAAGATTTATTTTTGAAGCCTAATTGATAGATCATGAGAAAAGATTTCTAGACTATTTCTTAAATTTTGAGAATAATATTTTGAATAGTAAAATATTATAATTTGATAATGTTGGATTCTAAACCTCATATTTTTCTTCCTATTGCTTGAATTTTACACATTAATCCTGCCTTGTTAATTTTGAATTTTATTTATCAGTGAGTATTAGTTAATTCTCAGTTTTCAAAATTCTGTCAGCTAAATTAGAATTGAATTAGTTTGGAATTAGATTAATATTATATCAATCTCTATGAGATCGAACTTGTACTTACATAATTTATTTTATAATAGACTCATACACTTACAAGTATTTAAAATTTTACAAGTTTTTTTTAATATTGAATCCGTTCGTAATTAAGTTATAGGATAAGAATTCTAGGTTTTCATATAAAGTGGACCATCTAATGGCTAACCAATTTTATATCAATACTAAGCCTGTATAGTAACATAATAAATCCTTATACATCATAGTGTTTGATAGCATTTCAATTATATAGTGTTTGAAAGCATCTTTTATAGTTTGTGTTAGGTTATAACTTATAGTCTTGACCATATCAAAAGAACAACTCATTTAAATAAAAATTAAGAAGTTGATTTTTTATTTAAGAAAAGAAAAGAAAAGAACAATAAACGAAGTTATTTCTAAAAGAAAGGAGGTCGGCCACCTCATTGGAAATAGATAGAAGTCCAACAAAGTACACCTCATAGAGGCATTTTCCTTAGATAAAAAAATTGAAATTAATTAGCCATTACCTTGCTGAAGGCCACTCCGTCCATCTTCATCTTTTGTTTCTATGTTCTCAATGTTATCATTGTAACAGTGACCAAGTGGAATGCCTGTAAATTTCAAGAATTAAGTATATATAAATAATCGAATTAATAGTTTCAGAAACAATAGATCAACTAATTATTTGCAACCTCTGCTACTTTAGCTTTTAACCATATGAAAATTATTGTTATGGTTAAAATTAAGTACATATGCAAGAGAAAAACTTGATCATAATCTATTAATGATGAAATACTTACAAAATATTTCGTTCAGGATTCTTCATACAGGTTTCTAATTTATCATGTGATGTTAGCATCTAATAAACTAAAACATTTGATACCACGATCGTGTGCAAAATATATATAAAAACATATAATAATAATAATAATAATTATTATTATTATAATTATTATTACAATAATTCCCCAGTCGCATTAGAGAACATACAAGAGTAAAGAAGTTTACTCCACATGCCCATTCGGTAACCACTCGTGAGAGCAGACGGTATCGTAGCTAGCAGACTAAGACAATTAGTCCCATCTTCGTCTACAGATTCTGCTAAATCTTCATCCAATGTCAGCAACTCTAAAGCCGTTCCTGTAACATCACAAAAGCATTTAGATGGCATGTGAAATTGCAATTGCATTTAACGCAAAAGACAATTAATTTATTCGGACCTATCTTAAATGTTTGAAATCAAAACAATAGGAATTCTACCCCTTGTATAACCTGTTAGTGAAGTTTCAGACATTTCCAGTTGCAGTAGGTCTCTGTTTAATTAGTAATTTTCGAAAGTAAAAGTCTACTTATAATTATAGAGAAAACCTTAAAAGAGGTGAATAAAACGTAGCTAAATAAACAAGAAATGAACAAAAAATAAATAAATTATTAGAAATTAAAAAGAAAGAAAGAGACCGAAATGATTCCCTTGGATGGCAGCATGAAGAATGGGGGTACGATCTCCATTCCAGCGATGAATAGGTCTCAGCCGAAATTTACTATCAGAAGCCAACGGCACCCTTTGATCAGGTTGAGAAGCCAAGAACTTGACTATTTTTGTATTCCCGAATGCAGCAGCACTAAACAGCGGGGTTTCCCCTGAAGCATTCATTACCTCAACTAGCTGGCTATCACACGAAACCAGGAGCTCCGTCGCCTCAGGATTCCCGCAGATGGCTGCCTCGTGCAGCACCGTGTTTCCCCATGCATTATTGCGGGCGTCCGCATCCTTGAAACTGCCGCACAAATTATGTGAACGGTAACAACGAAGAATCTCTTCAAGTGGTTCCTTGCTTCCACTTTGTATTACGAAATGAATTATGCTGTACCCATTAAGCGATATAGGCGACAGCAAATTCGTATCTGTATTTTCACATAAGTCTTTCTTTACTGCTTCCCAGTTTTTTTGGGAAACTGCTTTGTGGAGCTTCTTTTTTCTTTGAACGTCCATTTCCTATGTGAAAATGAAAAACACTAATCAAGAAAAAAATTAGATTTGAGATTTTGTGGGTAAGTAATGGATCTCAGCTATATATGTACAAGGTTTGGCGGTTTCTCTTGCGCATATGTTTCATGTGGGAGTGAATGTAACCGGTTGATTATGACTGGCTTATATATACATAGACCGTTTGCTCTTACATATAATTAATTCAGATCGATGAAATGTCAGTAATTTAGCTACGGTAATTAAAGTTGAGTAAAATACTAGATATTGGTTTTAAATTATAAAAATATCCCTTAATTACACATTCATTTATAAAAATACTCCTTAATTAATTATACATTCATTCATATATAGTCATGATATTAGAAGCCTCCATGTATAAGGAAGTTCTATATGATTAATTTACAAAACCACGAGAATTTGACTGTTAATTAGACCAAATTATAGAGAAGATAAATAAAATAAATTTATATAGGGAAAAACGAAAAGGAAAACTCAAATTGCATCCGTTTTTTTTTTAATTAAGTTGAAATAAGAGAATCACCATAAAAATTAATAAAGATAAAACTAGAAAAGATAAAATACATAAAAAGGAGAAAAGATAAAATTAATAAAGGTACTTGCATTTATTTTATTTTATTTTATTTTTAAATGGGAAAGGAGATTTGAACTTAAAAATTAAATTTGAAGAATACACAAACGAACTTCACTAAATGTCTACATGAAGTCAAATGTACCTTTCAAACTCAAGCTTAGATAATATAATTAATAATTATTAAGTCAGTATCTTGTATCTTATGAAACATGAACTGTTGACATCAAAAAAGGCTTCCAAGAAAAATAGCCAAAAGGAGGAATAGCTTCACGAAAGCTAGGAGATGACGTAGAAAGAGTGGTAAAAGTCTCTATGAGTTTTGGAGGAAGCAAAAGAAGTCCAACAATTGGTTCATAGAAACCTCAGAGACGTGAAACCAAGATTGTCCCAAAAGAGCCACACAACCCGCGCAGCCTCAAGGAGTTGGCTGATAAGAGCTATTAGAGCTCTCAAACCCACTCGAGGTGCTCTTGGAACAAGCAACAAGCACGGAAGACGGACCCTCTCCAATAGCCCTCCTGGTCTCGAAACTGCTGATGATCTGCTCGATATAACCACCCAAAAAGGAGAAATTGATGTCCCCTCTCCACAACCAGATGGAGTAAAGCAAATCCTGGTAGGCCTTGCGTTTAATCTTCTTCCGCTTCTGCCTTTCCTTGACTAGGCGAGCCACTTCCACTATAGCGAGAGTTCCCTCAACTTTGGAGTCCACTAGCCTCTTTTGGAGGATGATAATTTCTGGCTCTGTATCCTTGCACTTTCTCTTATACGACTCCATGGACTCCTCCATGCGCTTTTCTCGAGCACTGGTTGTTTTTCCCTCATGCTCTCACCATAGCTTTAGTGTCCTCACCTGCTCCCTCCAAAAACCCTTCGTCATCTTCGCCTTGTCTTCAACTCTTTGACGAGCTTTTCCTCCTTATTCATCGCCTTTGACAACTACCTGTCAAACTCTTCCCACAACTGTATTTAGACGTAGTCCATATGAAAATACTCCCCATAAGCATTTGAGAAGAGGAGAGCAAACTATATTAAAAAAAAAAAAAAAGTTAGCTCACTAAAGAGAGAGAGAAAGAAAGAGAGAGAGAGAGAGAGAGAGAAGAACCTTCTGAGCATCATGGACTGCCAATGATATTAGTAATTCTCCCTCAAATGTCTCTACTGCTCAAGAAGTAGGTTCATCAAAAGAGCACCTGACTAAGCTAGGAAACCTGTCAATAAGGTCTCAACAAATGGGACTAAGAGAAAATCCCTTAGAGTGTGAAGCTTTTCTCAAGGATGCAACCGTTTTCCCCTTGCCCATGAAAGATGGAACGACAATAGAGACAGGAACCAGAGAAGGTTGAAAGGACCTAACTGAAACATCCTCTTCGAACCTAGGCCTCTTGTTCGGCCTTTTCTATTTCCTTAAGCTACCACAAACAAGAGGAACAACTAGGGAATGTTGGAGAAAGGAGATGGGGAACTAACCCTAGAACTTGAGGATCCTTCAGAACCTTGAAGATTGCAAACTTGGAAGCCATAACCTACGTTAAGAACAAAGGTCGAGAGTGTCAAGAAAAAAAGTACAATGATGTATAAAACAAAGGAAAGAAAAATATGAAGAAATCATTTTTACCCTTGAAATAAATTTGAAATGAAGAAAAGAGGCATCAGAACTTCAAATGAAGAAGTGAAATAAATCTACAAAGAAGAAGGAAAGGCGAAGCCTAAGAAACTTGAGAGAGAAGTAACAAAGTAATGAAAAAGGCAAGTCTCATCTCCCTTATATAGGTGCATCGATAGTCAATGTTGTAACCATCCAGATGAAAGTAATGATTACCATCATCCATGCAATGGTTGGGATAAAACCTCGCATCACGTCTACATAGCGGATAGGAAATGGCGTATGAGTACACGTTGCATTTAATGGGATGTAAAGGTTACGACTAATGCTTGATAATTGTTCTCTAGATCAACCAGCTCACAGAAATTCAAATGCTTTGCAGAAACTCAAATGATCAAGCTTTCAACATGATTATAATAATCAGGTCGCATTGAAAGTTAGAGGTTTATATTGTGTCCAAAAATAGCACCGGGACCAAAAACCCAATAAGAGTCTGATAGGCTAACAAGGCTAAAGACTCTGATGAAAAATGGAGCAATACAAAGCCCATCACACATTGACTCGACGACAAAATACCACGATCGCAGAAACATCAAACGAGTTCAATCACGCCTAAATAGTGAATCAACTTAGGATAAAAAGCTCGCATAAGGCACAGCTTGATGTTGCGACATATTCTCAACTCACTATTTCCTTAATAGTGAGAAAGACTAGAAAAACAAGAAATTTTCTACTAATAGCATCCTCTCCTAGCAAAAACCCTGCTAAAACCTAGTTCCTCTTAGCACTAACATAATCGTGGATGTAAATATTATCCTTTGGGCAGAACCACATTAAAACTTGTCTGCCTCATTTGTCTCTTCAATTCTCTCTCTTATATCTCTACTACTTACCATATATATTTGTGTCTTTTTTTTTTTAATTACCATATTAACACCATTGCTAGATTTCTTTTAACTCCCCGAATTTCTTATTGTTCATCACTTTTACATTAATCTAAGTGTTGACTAATTTTTTAAGTCAACAATTTCCACTTATATTTTAGTGAGTAAAGTGAAATTCGAATTCTTCTATCAAGGCACAGGAGAAAGCATAGCAGCAATATTCAACTAAGAGTTGGTGTAAGTTCTTGGTAAACATTTTAAGAAAGTGAGTAACTATGGATGAAAATTTTCATACATTTAGAAGAGATTTAAATGGTATGTGATGTCTGCTTTAATTATAAATAAAGTTCAATTCTAAGAATATCATGGTAAAGATAATTAAAGTTAGGTGTACTTTTAATTTGAATGAAAAATCACATTGCATATATAGCAATAACTTAAAAAAAAAAAAGTGATTTTATGATATTATTATGATACAAATCCGTGATTCAAACGAAGCAATCAAGGTCGTTGTCTTTTTTTTTTTTTTTTAATTACTGTGACTGACCCAAGAAACTGTCAAGACTAACCAGGATGAAACACTAGAGGCGCGGTCCGAAAAGCTGTTCTCATGCTGAAGGAATCATCCCACACTGAGATGGAGAAGTGACCCACATGAGAGTATGGGGGTTATCCACACAAATTGATGGGATATGTTATTTCAGGATATAGAACCCACGTTATATAAGGCATGAGGTTGAGGCTTGGCCAACAATGCCAACATCCTGCTACAAAGGTCCATGCCGTTGATTATGTGTACGTGTGTGTTTTTTATTTTTTATTTTTTATTTTTTATTTTTCCCTTTTATTTGTTAATATTTTCAAAAATGAAAAAAACCCATTTCTTTGATTATGTTACCGTTATATCAGAGTGAAGATTCACTGAATGAATTTATATATTTGACACACAGGAAAGATTTACTAAGAAAACTAATATATTCATTCAAAAAGTTAACTTCTCATTTCTCAAAAAAAAAAAAAAAGTTAACTTTTCCGATAAATTATCAATAAATAAATATCTGATTATACTGTAATTATATTAAATAAACCGAACAAAAGAAATTATTATTTAGAAGCCCATGATTCACATGCAGTTGGTAAAATCCAATTTCTTTGCGTATTCCACGTGATGTGGATATGTTAAGAGTTGATACTGCAGTTTTGAATAAATTTTTAATTTTTAATTTGAATTGACATATATATATATATATATATAAAACCAGTTTGTTGACATAAATTTGATAGATACCAGAGTCACATGTGTAGTAGAACCTCATAACCATAATATAATACCTAAAATTCAAATGCAGTGGAGGAGTCTATGATTCAATAATGTGTTGATTATTTACTTCTATAAATTCCTTTATTATATATATATGCATTACATTTACACAGTAACTAAGTATACCGGTTTTCATTAACTCCCGATGTTGCTTGGCGGTAAAATACATTCATTAGTTTGATAATATCTCATATTTGAATCATTCCATCGTAATAAATGGTATCTTTAAAAGAGTAGAATATTTGCTTCCTTGAATTGTGTGTCTGGGGTGATTTTCTATGCTTTGCCTTCCAGGTAGCTGCTATTTTAAGTTACTATTAAGTAGTAAAAAAACAAAAAATGGTGACTCAAAAAATAATAAGTAGTGACAAAATATGGGAGTAATCAATCGATGTTTTGCTTAAGCCAAAATTAATTAAAAAATAATGATGATCGTTTATTTCAGACCATCTAATTCATGTTTCAAGTCTTTTAGTGTTGGCGTCGTAAAAAGAGTCAAAAACAAAATAATGGAAACAGAATAAAGTCGTAGAATTATTGCAAGTACATAGATTTTCCAAAAGAACTACCTGTATAGTTAAGTGACCCTAGCTCTTTGAACTAAACGATAAGATCTCGATATCTGCAGTTTATACCATGTCTTGTATGACCAACTTGCCTCAGGATTTGGGAAATATATAAAGTCTTGCTTACTATAATACAGTCGCAAGTATTGTAAAACTCGACGAGTAGGTCTGACTACTCGTCGAGTACTGGTAATCGTGGTTTTACCGATCAGAGAACCCCAAATCGGGGGTTCTACTCGCCGGAACCTCGACCCAACTCGGTCAACTCGGGACTCCATGATTATAGTATTTTATAATTCACACAACTCGGCGCCTAACCGCAGAGCCTCGTTTTGTTTTTCAACTTTCTTGGACCAAAGTGTTCAGTAATTTAAAAAATTAAAAATTAAAAATTAAAAACTGAAGTTAAAAAGGTTAAAAACAGAGCACCAACCCTTTTGATTTTGAAACCCTAACCCTGCCGTTCGCGTTCAGTGCCGCCGACTCGCCAGTTTCTCGACGTCTGTCGCTCGTCGTCGCCGTGGTCACTCCTCTCGCTGCTGGTCACCGTCACCGTCACCATTCATGAACTGAGAGAGCTTTTGAGACTCTCCCAGAGCTGCAGAGCCATGATGGGTTTTAACTAGAAACTAGAGAGAGAGAGAGAGCAGCAGCAGCAGTTCTTTAAGCTGCTTAATCATGTAATAATAAAAAAGAAAGTAAGATTTGAAAAAAGTGATTGTGTTGAAAGGTGCTTAAAAAAAATAAAATAAAAAAACTAGTTGAATATTTGCAATGGAGATTGGTGTGAAGTGAAATGGAAATGGAGATGATGATGAAGGTGAGCAGTGATGATGGATTATGATAAAAAGTCTCGGTTTTGTGGTTATCTCTTCTTATCCAGTTTTCCATTTTAACTCTAATTCTAATCCATGGTTAAGTGCTTCTTCACTTCTTGAACCCACCTTTGGGTTAACATCTTCTACTCTATTTAATGTACCTCTTTACTCTTTTTCTATTTTTATAGATTATTTTATTATAATAGTTTTATTACTATTAAATTTTTATTTATTTTAATACAATAATATTGAAAAAAAATTGGTATTTTATATAGATTGTGACATGTATATAAAAAATGTTAAATTATATTAAATCAGTACAGCAATCATTTTTTAATTTTTAAGTGATTTTTTTAAACAAAATTACATTAGCATTTAAAAAATTAAGGAAAAAACAATTCATCAAAGTTGGTATCTACGTTATGAAAACTAAGATGATGTATCATCTAACATCGTGCTTGTACGTACAATTTAAATATTTACTTAATTTTATATATATATATAGTGTTTTTACTATTAATATGTCTTAACTTTAAAAAGTTAAGATGAACCAATCAAATTCATTCATTGTATTCTTTATCTTAAAACATATTTTCTCTCATATTTAATTCAAATACAATGAGTGAATTTGATTGGTTCGTCTCAACCTTTTAAAATTAAGAGACATTGATAGTAGAATTACTATATATATATATTATCCTCTTCTTCCTTTTCTACAAAGAGTCTATTAGCATTTGGTTTGAAAAATAGTGACTAGCATTTGGTTTGAAAAATAGTGACTCTTCGTTGCACACGGTGTTTTTTTTTTATTGATTTTTTATTTTTTTTATAGTCCATTTGGAAAACCCTAATGGACTCTCTCTAGAAAAAGAAGAAAATAATACATATGGAATACAACAATAACAACCTCAAAAAAATAAAAAATAAAAACACGGTGAGCGACCAAGAGTCGCTGTTTTCCAAATTAAGACCAAACCCCTAAGGACTCTCTCTAGAAAAAAAAAAAAAAAAAAAGATAATAGATATTATTTTTATAATTAATATCTTCTAATTTTAAAAAATTAGGACAAATCAATTAAATTCAACCATTATATTTGAATTAAATAGGAGAGATAATTTATTTAAAAAAAGAGATTACAATTAATGAATTTTATTGATTTGTCTTAACTTTTTAAAGTTATGATGTATTAATTATAAAAACATTATATATATAATACTTTTAAAATTAGAACTCTCTTATTTTAAAAAGTAAGGATCAATCAATTAAATTCATTCATTATATTTTTTCGCCTAAAATAAATTATTTTTTATATTTAATTCAAATATAATGAATGAAATTGATTAATTGATTTTTATTATATATATATATAATAAGAGAATCTTCATTTTAAAAGTAAGAAAATTCTTATTTAAAAAAATTTTTTTTTTTACTTTTTTTTTATCTAGAGAGAGAAAGCATCGGGGTTTGGTCTTAATTTGGAAAATAGCAACTCGTTGTCACTCACTATGTTTTTTCTTTTTTAGTTTATTTTTTATTTTTATTTCTACTTTTGGGAGGATGTTGTTGTGGTGTTTCTTCCACGCCAACATATGGATACATGATGTGGCCAGTTATTGCTTTGTTAATTTTGGAATTACATTTTTGTCCATGGTGAACATTCCAAAAACAAAAACATGATCTATTTCTCTCTGTGTTGTGTTGAGCGATATCCGAATGATTTGGTACATAAATTATTAATATTATATTATATAATATATTATTTAAGTATAAATTTAAATATCTTTACTCTAAAAATTATTTAGATATGAATTTGAATATCTGTACTCTAAAACTCTGTTTGGTATATGAGATTAGATTTGATGATTTTCTTTTTTTTAAATAAGATTTGATGATTTTAATAGAAGTGGATTTGATGAAATTGAATTGAATAAATTAATAGTGATTCGTTTCATGTAATATGAGATTGAATTAAATATAGTATTGTCCCTTATTTAATACATTATATGTGATTGGATTAAAAAATAATTGTGTGTTTTATCTTTCTAATAAAATAAAAATAAAGTTTTTTTAAATCCATTTTAAAAGAATAAATTATTTTAAAGTTTTTAAATCAAATTAAATTTGGTTAAAAATACTTCTATATTTTTTAAAATAAATGAAAAATAGTATTTTGCCCCTGTAGTTTGAATTGTTTATATATGTATAAACCCTGTAATTTGAATTAGTAGTCAAAATTCTTATCAAAAGGATTTTAAATATTAATTCAAACTACAGGAGGGAAAAAAGGATTAAACCTAAAATAAAATATTTAAATTAGTTTTTGCAAAGTAATCTGACCCGTTAATATTAACTTTTTAAGAATAATATTTATTTTATACTTTTTAAGTATACCTACGTACCATTCATTTGTATTTGGCCTGGAATAAAAAACGGTCCTGATAGTATGGAAATTGCTTTATATTAATTATTAATCTGTTAATGATTTGTTATTTTCTTTATCTTATATAATTTATTATTTTTTGGGTAAATTAATAAGATTAAATTAATTAATATGTTAGATTTTATGTTCATATGATTGTATTTTAACTTGATAGAAATTTTTTTATTTTTTATATTTGATCAGTTTGACCGTAACCCATTGATGGACGATCAAATCGAGTACTCATCGAGTAGTCGACGACTCATTATTTATCGAATAGCCGGTGAAGTGAACAGTTGATTAGTTTTTTATTGTTTTCCATTGAGTTATTCTTTGAATTCATTTGAATTCCTAATTATTATTAGGTTCACACGCGAAGGGAGAATATAGTAGTTGGTTGTTCGTAAATGAAATTTTCGCCCATCAAATATCAAAGACAATAAATATTTTCATGACTACGTTACTACGTACCACAAACAAGGACAACTTTGTGTACAGGACATTAAAAAATCTGGCCCATGCAAACATGATGTGGGGCAATTAGGTGCCCACACGTACTTGGTGATATTATTGAGATACAGTCCTACTCTTGCGGTTGTTTTTCAGGTGTTTTAACAAGCTTGACTAGGTTTTATTGTTGTTTTCCGTTAAGAGTTGTTCTTTAGTGCGTTGGGAACTTCATAATAATTTGTTATGAGTCATTACAACATGTACAAATATCTGCGTCCAAATACGTCAAAAAAAAAAAGAAAAAGAAAAATCTGGGTCCAATTTATTAAAGAGTTTTACACATAAGATAACAGTAAAATATAAGATAAAAAAATAACATACATATCAGTACGTACCACAACATTATATTGCTTTATCATATATCAATCACTCTCTAAATTACTATAATTGGGTTTTGACAAGATATTTATTATGTTTTTTTTTTAGTGGAATCTGGATTGATGTTTTACACACACGAGTGTGTATATATATATTTTTTGAAATAGATGTTTTACATATTTTTTGCATTAAATTCTTATAAGGCAGAGTTTTTTTTCTTTTTTAATTTATAAATATTTAATTAAATTATCTTCATCCATACTTTTTTAATTTTTATTATGTTTTTTAATTTAATTCATATTCTAATTTATTTTTTATTAGTTTTTTCTCAGTTAAATCTTCATCATCCATCATAACTTTGATGAATGGTTGAAATCTAAAGTTATTTTTGTTGTTAATTTCAAATAGTTAGTGAAGTAAAAAGACCAAAATACTCTTCCAACTATTAAGTTTGACTAATTGACGAAATGATTAGATTGATGAATTTCTAAAATGTTAGAGACGATGGAGATTGAAAATGCATTTGTAAGTGAAAATATATATATATTTTACCAAACATTAAGGACTAAAGTGAAATTTTTTCAAAAATAAAATTAGAGGGGACTAAATTTCATGCAAGTAGAATTTGATTTCTTAGATGAAAGGAATCAAATTCCCTTTCTAAAAATAATTTAATTTCTTATTTAGGTATGAAATTTAAGTATCTTAATTTTTTATAGATTTGGTAAATAATGAATCATAAATCAAAAGTTAAATTCATTTTTTTTTGTAAGGCCGGTAGTTATCAATAATCTTGTCATTAATATATTTATTAATTGCAATATGCCGTGCAGTTGTCCTATCAAAATAACGTTTGCTAATCCTTAGTATGTGTGATAATGACAAGGTTATTACCTCGACATTTATGATGCACGTTGTCGTGTGAATGTATATCCTGGTCACATCTTCTTAAGAAAAATCTTTAAAAAGTTCAACCACTGGTCGTCAACGTGATCACCGGTAATCCACGATTCTACAGAATTGATCTAACTGTATAGGCTCAAACCCTAACTAACACTTGTGACGGGCACACAAAGCAAGAGAAACGAGTGATAAAAATTAGGGCTCTTTTTTATGATAATAATTTAGTGAAATTTGGAAGTAATACCAAATCATAAAAATGGAATTTTTTATGTTAAATAATTAATTAATAAAGGGTAAATGGGCAATATAGTTAGCGAAAGGAGAAATGACTCAATAATTTAGAGTGAAATTTGATGGTCAAGAAAATGTCATAATTAACTTGTGTAAAAAAATTTGACCATAGACCCTACACCCCTACCCCATAAATATAGTGTTTACTTGGGACCCGGTGGTAACCTATGAAGAACTAGTGATGTCTTGACAAAATTTAATCAGGATAATTTAGAGTCTAATCGTCCTTTCCAATAAGTTCAGACCATAGAATGTTTTTATTAGCTATCACTGGTACAGGGGGCCCAACGGTGACAAATTAGTGGATGTCGTCACAAAATTCAATCATAATAATTTACGATCTGCTCTTCCTTGCATCAATCAATTCACACCATATAGGGTGTGTAGGAGGGGGACTGGAGGTGCCATGGGATTCAAATGGGAATCTCATGTTTAATGCAATCCCTAGTGTGTGTGTATATATATACACACACTAAGTATTACACATACAATAATTATATATCAAACTCTTTTTGTTAGAGTTTTGAAGCATGATCCAAAATTAAAGCTTATAGAAATGAAAGGGGACTAGAGCTTCCAAATGGGAGGAAGAATAATTTGAAAATTGTCCATATATTATTGATGGTAGAAGTATATGTTTGAACCCATAACGTTAGAAATGAGGTATACTGTAGGTTGACTATCACTATCACTCCCTACCGTATTTGTTCAAATCCAAATAGTACGTTTTTTAAAAACAAAATTTAAATAGTAACTTTCAATCCCTTATTCATGGGATTTGTGTGACTCTTTTTTTTATTTTTTTGATATATTGTGACTCATTTCCATTATGTGTTATAATAGGATTGGACTCGCTTTAAAACAAAGAAAAAAAAAAAAGAAAAAGAAAAGAAAAGGGACTGGGGACTCCTTATCTCTTCACTTTTTCCTCTCTCTTCTCGCTATCTTTATTTTATGTTATAATTATTTTAATTTATAATATTATATTTTATTTAAAATAATATTATTTGCAAATATTAATTAAAAGTAATTTTTATATTATCTGAAAATACTCTTATTTTACTAATATAAAATATGAATTTTATTTTATTTAAAAAAATAATTTTATTTTACTTAAAAATATTTTTAAGATAAATTATTTTATTAAAATCATATTATATATAATATAATATAATCTAATACCATATATAATGTATCAAACAAACGGTCGTATTATATTTAATTTAATTCAATTTAACACAATGCAATTGAACCCAAGAAAAGTGGATTGATCTATTAATAAAGTCAATTCCATCCATCATATACTTTCAAGTGATAATTCGATTCATAAATTTTATAATTATATAGATAATTTTTTTATTTTATGTAGATATTTTTATACCATCTTTTAGAAGCAGATATTCATATAATACTGTAGAATTATTTTCAGTTTGGTTTCCGAAGGTATCCTGATCTCGAAAAAAAAAAATCAATTGAATTAAATCTTATCTAGTTCGGCTTACCAAACACAGTCTAAAAGGCCTTATCCTCAATAGTTGTGGTGCCTGTTGCCCAATCAATGCACAACAAGGACTTGTCAGAGATCCCAAACAACTTTAATGACGCGTGGTATGACGCTCTACCCTTACGTATGTTAACTTCCATCAGCAACTTCACCATTATTCATCGATTTCGGAAAAAAAAAAAAAATCACCATTATTCATCCCTCTTAATTTCCGGTTCCTTCTTGATTTTCATTGCGGAAATTCAAGTTTCATGGACGGTGAGTTTTTCTTTAAATAGTATATTAAATTTATAATATTTTATGATTCGAGTTCATCATCTTATGTCGACCCACCTAATGAATAATTTTTCATGATTCTAATCATCCTTTCCTTTTTTTTTTTTTTTTTTATATCTAACACATAATACATCTTTATCAAATGAATCAAAAATTTATTAAAATTAATTATTATTTATCCAGTTCAGATATTTATTTTTATATTGTTAAAAAATATATAAATTTATTTACATGATAACTACTATTATAACAAGAGAAGAAAACTAACAATATAAATTTATAAATTAGTATGGCAAAAATTCACATTAATGAATGAAAGAGTATATAACTATTTGTATGAAGAGATGATATAATAAATCACACTTCTGTTGATATCAAAAGAGATTGTTGACTTGTTTTGCAAAGGTTTTTAGGTTAGAAAATTTATTGGTGATGACTGACTACGTTCATGAAAATAATTGGAAAGCCAGGTACATCAAGTTTTTTGTATCTAGCAGTGGGAATTTAAGAGAGGCAGTGTATAATACTAAATGCATTGGATCTTATTTGCAGACAGATGTGTATCGGCAAAAGTTTCATTTTTTTATGTAATGACAGTACTTTCCTGGTAATGAATATCTTCTGAAGACAAATATGAAAATTCAGCAAATCTATCACCAAACACATCACTGATTTACTGTATTATTCTTTTTTTTTTTTTTTTTTTATGCGCAAAGAAAATTGTTGGCTGGGTAGATGTGGCTTAAGGTCCAAGAACGCGTGAGTATTTACTTGCATGTTGTATCACGAATTAGTGTCCAATATGAATGATGGTTAGGTTATGTGTGCAAGGTGAGTATTGTATAAAATGTGTACTATTTTTTAATTTAATTAGATGACAATTGAAAATCTATTGCAACCATATAATAGTGTATATTTTTTTGCAACAGAAAGAGAATTTCTCGTATATATTAATAAATATACGTAATGAGAGTCGAACAATATATGAAGGAAAATGCTCTAATTTAGATATATATAATAATGATCACACAAATAATATAAAAAAAATTTCATTAAATCACTCTAATCTTTTATATAATTTAGATATATTAAATTATCACCAACAGGATATCTGCTAATAAAGTGTGAAAATCCAAATTTATGTAGCTATAAATTACTAAAACATCTATACAAATGTGAGTTCTCACATAAAATTATGTGTAAGATCTCCATCTAATTATATAATATGTATGGAAGAAGAGAAATTTTCAATGATTATATAGCATTAAACTTAGTGTAATAAAATGAGTTTTTTTTTTAATATCAAATTTTATTCACAAATTTGGATTAGTTCACGCGTGAACTATTACTTTTTTTATGAACTGCTTTGTCTAAATTTCAAAACTCACATTAATTATAATAATAATAATAATAATAATAATAATAATTGTAATAAAAATAATAAACTAAATGAGTATTAGAAGTATAGCCTTTATTGTCTAACACATACACAGCCAACATTATATGTGATTATTGTTATAGTACTCTTTCATTTCCATTTATAAATGAATTTCATTCCACAGCAAAAGAAAAAAAAATTGCATCCATCTTTTTAAAATTTGGTCGAATTATAGTCAAAATAATAACGGTGATATGGTTCTTTTTTTTCTTTAATTTAAATTGAACGCAGAATTTATCATGATTTATCAAGAATATAAATTATATCAATTAACTGAACATTTGTTTCTATGATTTCATAAGATATATACTTATACAAAATACGATACTTCACACACATGTTGATAATTGTATGATAGGATTTTAAACCCCACTACAATTGAGGAGTAATAGTGCACACCTTTGAGGTGAGAAAGGTTTAGAAAACTAGACCATAGAGATCTCCCCTTTACAATAAGCTTCTTACAAATTTTTATCAAACCTCAGACAACTTATTCTGATAAATTTTTGGAAAGATTTATTATATAAAAATATTATTTTATTAATTAATGTCTAAATAATGTGATATCTTTAAAAATTAAAAAATTAAATAATATTGTTAGGTTTTTCTACCTTTTTGGATACCATAATAATTGAACACCAAATTTTTGGCATCAACTTAGGCAAACAATCATTACTAATATAATATTTCAAACTTGGAAGAGCTTTATGATGATTTTCAATACTAGTAGGGTCTACTGATACCTTTGTCAAACTTTAACATCAATCGATTAACCGATTTAAATCATTTCATCAGCATTATACATAACTAGTCACAAGCAATCATTTACTCCTCTCTGTGATAAATTTTTGGAAAGATTTATTATACAATAATGTTATTTTATTAATTAACGTCTAAATGATATGATATTTTTAAAAATTAAAAAATTAAATAAAATTGATAGATTTTTCAACCTTTTTGGATATCATAATATTTGAACACTGAATTTAGACAGACTATCATTACTAAAATAATATTTTAAATTTGGAAGAGTTTTATGATGAATTTCAATATCTTACGTACGTTAACTTCCATCAGCAACTTCACCATTATTCATCCCTCTTAATTTCCATTTTCTTTTTTATTTTGATTGCGGATGGACGGTGAGTTTTTCTTTAAATAGTATATTAAATTTATAATATTTTATGATTCAACTTTATCATTTTATGTGGACCAACCTAATGAATAATTTTTTATGATTCAAGTTTATCATTTTATGTGGACCAACCTAATGAATAATTTTTTATGATTTTTATAACCCTTTTTTTTTTTTTTAACTAACGCCTAATAGATCATATATCAAAGGGTCAAAAGTTTATCATAATTAATTATTATTTATTCAGTTTATATATTTATTTTTATATTATTAAAAAATATTTATTTATTTATATGATAACTACTATCATAATAAAAAAAGAAAACTAATCACATAAATTTATAAATTAATATGGTAAAAATTTCATAAAAAATATATAACTATTTGTATTAAGAGGTTATATAATAAATCACACTTCTTCAAACTTCTGTTGATATGATAAGAGACTGTTGACTTGTTTTGTAAAGGTTCTTAGGTTAGAAAATTTATTGGTGATGACAGCCGGTGTTCATGAAAATAATTGGTAAGCGGGGTACATCAAGTTTTTTGTATCTAGCAGTGGGAATTTAAGAGAGGCAGTGTATAATACTAAATGCATTGAATCTTATTTGCAGACAGATGGATATCGGCAAAAGTTTCATTTTCTTGTAATCACAGTACTTTCCTGGCAATGATTATCTTCTTAAGACAAATTTGAAAATTCAGCAAATCTATCACCAAATACATCACTGATGTACTATATCATTCTTTTTTTTTCTGCACAAATAAAATTGTTGGCTGGGTAAATGTGGTTTAAGGTCCTAGAACGTGTGAAAATTTACTTGCATGTTGTATCACGAGTTAGTGTCCAATGTGAGTGATGGTTAGGTTATGTGTGCAAGGTGAGTATCGTATAAAATGTGTACTATTTTTTAATTTAATTAGATGATAATTCAAAATCTATTGCAACCATATAATGGTGTATGTTTTTCATAACAGAAAGAGAATTTCTTACATAGGTTAATAAATATACATAATGAGAGTCAAATGATACGAAGGAAAGTGCTCTAATTTAGATATATATAATAATGATCACTGGTAGGATCCCACAAATAATATAAAAAGTTATCACTAAATCACCCTAATCTTTTATATAATTTGGATATATTAAATTATCACCAACAGGATATCTGCAAATAAAGTGTGAAAATCCAAATTTATGTAGTTATAAATTACCAAAACATCTATACAAATGTGAGTTCTCACATAAAATTATGTGTAAGATCTCCATCTAATTATATAATATGTATGGAAGAAGAGAAATTTTCAATGATTATATAGCACTAAATTTAGTGTAATAAAAATGAGTTTTTTTTAATATCAAATTTTATTCACAAATTTGGATTAGTTCACGTGTAAATTATTACCTTTTTTTATGAACTACTTTGTCTAAATTTCAAAGCTCACATTAATTATAATAATAATAATAATAATAATAATAATAATTGTAATAAAAATAATAAACTAAATGAGTATTAGAGGTATAGCCTTTATTGTCTAAGACATACACAGCCAACATTATATGTGATTATTGTTATAGTACTCTTTCATTTTCCATTTTTAAATGAATTTCATTCCACAGCAAAAGAAGAAAAAATTGCATCCATCTTTTTAAAATTTGGTCGAATTATAGTCAAAATAATAATGGTGATACGGTTCTTTTTTAAAATTTTAAATTGAACACAGGATTTGTGATGATTTATCAAGAATATAAATTATATCAATTAATTGGCATTTGTTTCTATAATTTCATAAGATATATACTTATACAAAAAACGTAGGACACCCCACACACATGTTGATAATTGTATGATAGGATTTAAATCCCACTATAACGAAGGAGTAGTGGTGCAGACGCTTGAGGTGAGAAAGGTTTAGAAAACTAGATCATAGAGATCTCCTTTGTACAATAAGCTTCTTACAAATTTTTATCAAACTTTAGACAACTTATTCTGATAAATTTTTGAAAAGATTTATTATACAATAATGTTATCTTATTAATTGATGTCTGAATGATGTGATGCCTTTAAAAATTAAAAATTTAAATAAAATTGATAGGTTTTTCTACCTTTTTGGATACCATAATAATTGCACACCAAATTTTGGCACCAACTTAGGCAAACAGTCATTACTAATATAATATTTCAAATTTGGAAGAGCTTTATGATGATTTTCAATACTAGTAGGGTCTACCAATATTTTAGTCAAACTTTAACATCATTGAATTAACCAGATTTAAAACATTTCATCAGCATTATATGTAACTAGTCACCACCGGTCTCTCTCTCTCTCTCCTTCTCTTTCTTTTTTTTTTTTTCTTTCTTTTATGATGGGAATTGAATTAAATTTAATTAAAAAAAAACTATTTAAGAATAAATTTAGATAAAATTATTCTCACCCTGGACTTTAAGGTAAGGATAGTTAAACATAAACCCTTAATTTTTTAGTATCAAAGAAATACGGAATCACTTCTCTCTCTCTATCATATTATATACATGAGAAACCACAAAACCTTCTTACCAAGCTTATAAGTTCCTTTATTGAAAGAAACCTTGGAACCTTTTTCACTTGATTAGTGGCTTTTTTCTTTTTTTTAATGTTAAATAGAAAATGGAGTTTGCAACAACAACGATGCTTCATAATGTTGTTTTAAAGAAAGACTGGAAAGCCTTTGACGGACACTAGAAGAAATATCAAGAAGATCCTATTTCGATTTGAGGGCCAGGATAGTGGCAGACCCAAAAATCTATTCGAAAGATGATACTTTTATATCATAATTATAATGTCAAGAAATTAAATTATATGAAAAGCATGCAAGATTGTAGTCAATATTTCTTAAAAATAACATTCTTGATAAAAATATAAAAACATAAGTATTCTAATTATGAGTTGACTGTGCACTAACTTCCTTATTCTTAGTGAGTGAAGGTTGAATTTCATACTACTTCAAAAATAATAATAATAATAATAATAATAATTTGGCATATATATCCTTTATGATGATAATTGCTACTCATATTGCAAATAAATATATTAAATAAACTACATACATTTATTATGAAAGTTACTAATCAAGCTACACTTGTAGTCTTTTATCTAATAAATGTGTGTGAATCTAAAATAAAGTAAAATAAAATAAAAAATAAAAAATAAAAACAATTATAGTTCATAAGAATTTTTTTATTTGTGAAATTTATCATATAAAATAGTTTGTATAAAAAAAAAACAATAATAATTTACACACCAATAATTATGAGTAAACCAAAACCTATTAAGATTAAACAATACTATATGTTTTATTTTCAACAATTCGTGTAAAAATGATATAGTTTACAATAAAAAAAAAAAGAAAAAAAAAGTTTGAAACGAGTATAATAATTTACAAAGTCAAAATGTTTCAAATTCGAAGATCGGTTTGTAATAATGGAAGAAAATAAGAAAAAACAACATATTTTGATACAGGAAGGGATTGAACCGTAATTGAAAGAGAGAGAGAGAGAGAGAGAGAGAGAGAGAGAGATCCCATGGGAAGGGATTAACAAAAAAAAAAAAAAAGAGAAAAATCATGAGAAGAGATTAAACCATGTTCCCATGATGGGTGAAAGTAAGGTGAGACTCATGCCATTAGTGTCTTTTATGCGTTTTCTTTATATATTAGGAAAAGTTCATTTTCATCCTTAAGGTTTTAAAAAATATCAGATTTTTAAATATCTTTTAAAAATAACTCTTTTCATCTCTAACTTTCCTAAAACTTATTTAGAAAGTCCAAATCGTCAGTCAACTGACAGTTAACGATGACAGATAGTTTGGATGAGAAGGGTAAGATGGTTTTTTCTTGTGAGAGACTAAGATCATTATACATGGATGACTAGGATTTTAAACATATAAAAGAAAAATAATTAAAAAATAAAAATAATTAAAAAAATAGAAAAGAGAATCAACCTATTTTCTCCAACCCACTTTCCCCATCTCTTTCTTCATTTGGGAAGAAACATCAACCATCCATTAACAAAATCTAGACTCATCTTCAACCCTTCAACTAATCTTCAAAACATTTACCATCCTTTAACAACAAAAATTGAAAAACTATCACCAACAAAAATTGAAAAAAAAGAATCACCAATAGAAATTGAAAAAATCCAACATCTTCACTTGAAACCTAGATTTGAAAAACTAGCTTCCAACCCAAACAAACCCCACCCAAATTAAAAAAACTAGTCGCCACAGTGGAGAATGAGGGAGGAAGATAGAGCATCAGACATGGAGCGAGCTGATGATGGAGCACCAAAATCATTTCAAAAAAAATCACAAAAAAATACAAAAACGATCTCATAGATGGAGTAGTTCACTCCACCTCTCCATCGGAGATGGGGCCGATAAACTCCATCTCCGACTGGTTTCCATCTCAAATGGATCATCGGCTCCATTTGAGATGGAGACCAATCGGAGATGGAGCATATTAGCTCCATACCTGACGAAGAGCACCTTCATTACATCAAACTCCTAATCATCATGAACCAAAAATCAAACTAGTGGCAAACACATATGGTCTTCTTCACTTGATCATCAATCGTCGTCGATGCTAGCACATCTTCTTCTTCAACCCCTCCCTGCTTCTTCTTCAACCCGCCCCATCTTCTTCAACCAAACCATATTCTTTTTCAACTTATCAAATCCAAATAGAGTTTTATTAAAAAAAAAAAAAAAAAAAAAAAAAAACACAAATGAACACATCAAACCCAAGTACATTAGATTATAGATTGCTGATAATGTATGTTGGAACTCTATTAATGTAACTAAGATATTTGCTACTTCTATAAGGCTACAATGAAAGCCGAATTTATTTCAAAAAAAAAAACTCAAGTTGATTATTAAATAGATTATAATATGAGAAAAAAGCCAATAGAGTTTTATTATATCAAAAAAAAAAAAAAAAAAACACAAATGAACAATATGGAAATCATTTGTTGATAGTTTTTGTTTAACAATAATCATATTATTATTAAAAAAAAAAAAGCAATAATCATATTATTGTACACATGTCAACTTTTTATTGATCAAATGATATGTAATATTTTAATTCTTTTTATGGGCAAAACAATCATTTTAGGTTATGAGGGGTAATTAAGTCTTTTTTATTTTTTTGCTTGGTTTGACTGTCAGTTGACTAACGATTCGAACTTTTTTGAAAAATTTTGAAAAAGTTAAGGATGAAAAGAGCTGTTTCCAAAAGAACTTTAAAAATCTGATATTTTTCGAAACTTTAATAATTAAAATGAAGTTTCTCCTTATACATTTATATATCTACAAACTATAAAAATGAGAAAAATTTAAAAATCTAATATTTTCTGAAACCTCGAGGACTAAAATGAAATTTTTCCTTATGTATTTATATGTTCGTAAAACGTTTTGATGAGATAGGGGATTGAAATGTGGACCTGGGTGGATAGAAAGAAAAGGAAACATATCTCTTGCCATCAGCAACTTTTTGTGTTAATACAAATATGGAGCAAATTATTTATATTTAAATATCTAATAACTAACATCATAAACTTAATTAATTTTTAAAAAAAATTGGGGGGCATCTGCATCTTTGGACCAATACTAGGTTCGTCCCTACAAGGGGGCAATATTTTTCATTCAGCATTATACATGCACTAGCAAGCAACACTTTGATAATATTCTTAATTTTGTTTACTCTGATACAATTTGCAATTTGATGGTGGATATGTTGCTAAATCAATAAGGAAATACAATTCTACGTGAGGCAACCATAAGCAGAAATCTTGAGGCCACGACGTTTCTGGTTTATCAATATCGACTGTACAACTTACTTGAGAAGCAGAATGATGCCAAGGAAACCCCGTTGTTTATAGCTCCGGCAAACGGGAATACAAAAATAGTCAAGTATTTAGCTACCCAGCCACGTCAAACAGTTCTTTCTAATGATGGTAAAAAGCAGCTAAAAGATATTCATCACAAGAACAAAATTGGTGACTCCATTCTTTTTGTTGTCGTCCAAGGCTAGCATTTCGGCCTCTCTCTTTATGCAATTCTACTTCTTTTTTATTTGTTATCTCTCATGGTTTTTTCTTTTTCTTTTTTAATATCCTGGATCAACCGAGATGGGACATTAGTGGTACGGTCCAGAGAATTACTCCCATCTGAGAAGGATCGGCCCAAACGGAAGTGAGAAAGTGGCCCACATGTGGGTGGAGAGGTTATCCACAAAAATTGATTGGGGATGTTGCTATGGGGTGTAGAACCCACATCAAGAAGCATGGGGCTTTTAACCACAGAAGGCAACAACCAACTACATGTTTTTTTTTTTCCCAATAATATTGATTTATCAAAATTTGATGTTCAAATAAGGCGACGTTCATAAAAATTAGAGGATTAATTAATTAAATTTCAATTGATTAGTCTTTATTTTTATAAATTTAACATTATTTAGATATTAAATTTAAACAAAGTAACATTGTTGTTGTTTTTTTCATTTATTCTTTGATTTAGTTAATTTTCATTCGTTTCTCTTGAAGTTTAACCCTCTTTCTCTTTGTGTGTGTTTGTGTGTGTGTGTATGTATATATATATATATATATTCATTTATTCTTTAATTAGGTAAATTTTTTTATCTTCTTCATTTGAATTGATATTATTATCGTTTCAAAAAGAAAAAGAATTGATATTATTATTACTAATTTTAAGATTATAAGCCATTATATATATATACATTCTTTGATTTAAGAAATTTTTTTTATCTCTTAATTTTAACTGATAAAAAAAAAAATCTTAAGTCAAATAATATATATATATATATAAATATAATGGATGAATTTGATTGGTTATACTAATGATGAATATCTTTCAGATCTGCATAAAGCTTATTCACAAACTTGATATGTTTTTATTTATAATGATACAACAATTCCATGGCGCTCCAAGAAACAAGACTTTTACTTAGACAACCTCTAATCACTTTCATATTGTTCAACCTCATAAAACAATGTAAGCATGTTTATGGTTGGGTGGTTAAGCCCAAAATATCACATTCGGCTAAACAGTTATCGTAGTATAGTTTAAAGGTATCGATCCCACAGAGAAGTTAAATAACAAAAAGAGTTCCAAACAGTGAGGTTTTACAAATAAATAATAGAGAAGAATTAAAAAGAGAATTGCTTGAGAAATTTAAAATGAAGAATGAATAAAAAAAATTAATAACACAACCAATAGAAAAAATAGCAAGGCTTTAAGGGTCACTTAATTGTTTATGTTATTGTGATTAAGTTTGATTTCTATTTGGTACTCAATTGCATATTTCACATCCCAAATAGATAATTGGAGAATATAGATTTGAAGATTAAATAAAAAATATCAATAGTATTTGTAAAATTCTTTCAATTTAAGAGCAAACTTGGATATAATTTTAAGTTATCTAAGAACGACAATATATCAATTTGATAATATTGTAGTCGAAAATCAACTTATAATTATATCAAACCAGAAATTATAATTTTAACATAAATCACATAAAGAAAGTATAACTGAATTTATATGAAATTGCAAAATATAATATTTGAAATTAGAACTTCAAAAAGAATTCAATATAAACATTTAAGAACTTGAAAGAAATCAAACATGAATAATAATTTCCTTACAATTAAGATCACATCTCAGTCCCACTCTAACTTTAGCGTAACTTGTCCATTATTTCACACATCCTACAAAGAAAGTATGAAAATAATTCAACAAGATATTTTCTTTCTGAAACACTGATTTTCTCTCTGAAAATTGGTTCCCTTTGTTGTGCTACCATATGCCCTATTTGTAGAAGTAAGAAGTTGACTCTCTAGAGAATCTTCTCTTCACCCAAAAGGAAAGCTTTCAATTTCAAAATATTTCCATATTCATCAACATAACTTATTTGGTCATTTTTCAAAATTTAAAATTCAAATCAAATATTAACTCATCCCCACAAATCACCCCATCTTTCTTCAAATTTTGAAATTCAAATAAAATGTCAACCAATCACCACAAATTATTCAACAATTTTCAAATTTGAAAATGATTTGTTGGAGGAAGTATATGAGCCTTGAGACATTTAGAGTCTGACTTCTATTTATCTGATAATCCTTGATAACATTTGGGCCTTGTACACTTGAACTGATATTTTTTAAATTGGATCTCTTGATTCTATTTCTGAAAAATATCACAAACCCAAAATAAGTATTCAGAAATTATGTCAAAATTATCAATTTTATGAGTATAAAAATACATTAAATCAAATGATCAAGCGAAGTGCATTCGTAAAAATAATCAAATAAAAATGTTTAATTAAATAACATATTTTGACAAATGCAATCAATTTTCTAATATTAAAATTGCATTTTTGTGCTCTAATCATAACCCCTAACCAGCTTATTGCTAGTCCCTTAGCAATTCAAACGTAAACAAGAAACAAAACATGAACTAAGCCATAACCTTCTTACCACAAACCCTAATACATATAGTCGTTGAAAAATTCGAACATGTGAAAGCCTCCACTCTATATCCTCACAGATAAAAATATCAATTTAAATGGAGGGGATTTCACTCATGGAGTTGGAAAAATAGAGAAACACTCAAATGGATGGGCAATTTTTAGGACAAATAAATGAACGAACATTGATCAATTGATAGAAAAATTAATTATTCAGAATTATTTATTCTGTCTACAATGTTGCTTCAAGATTTAAATGGTCAACCTAAATAGAGCCTGGTGAGAAAAGAGAAGAAAAATATTCCCTAAAAGAAGAATTGTCTTCTAAGCTAATGGAAGACTTTATTAGAATTGAATCAACAACTTTTTTTTTTTTTTTCATCAATTTTGTTTTCTTTTTTTTATTTTTTATTTTTGTGTTTTTTTTTTTTTTTTGTTTTTTTTAGAATAAGCACAAAAATACAGAGCTTCTCACGCAATATAAAGTTTCTCACCCTAACGACCAAACACGATTTCCAAAGGCACAATAGTATCCTTTTTTTTTTTTTTTGAACCAATATCTCTTAAAGCATATTTAATAAATCAAGATCTAAACAGCAACTTAATCAGTTTAAAAGATCAATGAAAGTTCATAAGTTATTTTCTCAACCTCTCCACTCACTCACAAAAAATATGTGAGATTAAAAAAATATACACTTAAACATGCAATTTTTCTTGGCTATATGCATTGAACATCCATCTTACCATAAGGCTTCGCACATGAAATTTAAATAAGAATTACAATAGAAATAGGCAATCAACTAGTTTTTTTTTAGTAACATGAACATGCACAAGCCACTACCCCCAACCTAAATCTAATAGTCTCCTCATTATCACAAAAGAATAAGAAAATGAAAGAACAGAGGACACCTTAATGACACTTCAATGAGAGACAATCAAATTAAAATAAGGTTAAGGATGAAAAAAAAAACAATAAACTAGGAAAAAAATAAAACAAACAAAATCAAATAAAAACAAAACAACTAAAAATAAATAAAACGTAGGAAGATACAGTACAGAAAGATACAACCTGATCAATTGTGGTGGACAGGGGACACCAATGTGAGCTTCTTTGGTTGGGCTATTCTCTCCACAAAATGTTTCAACGTTGTCCATTCACTTGGATAATTCGTCCATTGGTTGGGTCTTGAACCTCAACAACACCATTGGAAAAAACACGTTTCACCATATATGGACCGATTCATCTGGATCGTAGCTTTCTAGGGTGAAGATGCAATCGGGAGTCATAAAGTATACCCGTTAGTTTGGCTCAAAATTCTTTCTCATGATCTGTTTGTCATGAGTTGCTTTTAGTTTTGCTTTGTAAATCCTAGAGTTATCATATGCATCTTTCCTCAACTCTTCTATCTTTGTTAATTGTAACTTCCTTTGAAGACCTGCAGCATTCAAATCAAAGTTAAGGGCCTTAACGGCCCAATAAGCCTTATGCTCCAGCTCCACAGGTAAATGACAAGTTTTTCCAAAGACAAGCCGGTATGGAGACATTCCAATGATCGTTTTGTAAGCAGTTCAGTATGTCCAAAGTGCATCATAAAGGCGTAAAGACCAATCTTTATGGTTGGGATTGACTATCTTTTCCAGAATTTGTTTGACCTCTCGATTTGCTAACTCAGCTTAAACATGGGTTTGTGGATGATATGCAGTTGAAACTTTGTAAAAAACACCATACCTGCGCATTAGAGCCTTAAAAGAACAGTTTCATAAATGTGTTCCTTGGTCACTGATGATGACACGTGGTGTACTATACCTAGATAACACATTTTCTTTTAAAAATTTGACAACAATAGTGTTATTGTTAATATGACAAGGCACGACCTTAACCCATTTAGACATAAAATCAACAAGAAGAAGAATATAAAGATAACCAAAGGAAGATAAAAAAGGACCCATAAAATCAATATCCCAACAATCAAATATCTCAATAACAAGTATAGAGTTAAGAGACATCATATGCTGACGGGTCAATGCACCTAGCTTTTGGCATCTTTCACAAGAACGATAAAAATTATCAGTGTCTTTAAATAAAGTGGACCAATAAATATCATACTGCAAAATCTTTGCAGCGATTTTTTTTATGGAAAAATGACCTCCACATGCCTCGAAATGACAAAAGTTCAAAACATTATTTACCTCAGTTTCTGAAATGCATCTTCTCATGATTGGGTTAGAGCAATACTTATACAAATAAGGGTCATCTCAAAGTGTCGGAACTTCACTAGTAACCAGGTAATTGATAATGTATGCGCACCAAGGTACTTGGTTTATGATGAATATTTGTTCATCAGGGAAATCATCTCGAATGGGTAGAGCATCGACAACATCATTGAACTCCAAACCAGACAAATGATTAGCCACAACTTTTTTAAACCCTTCTTATCTTTGATTATCACATCAAATTCCTACAAAAAAAAGAATCCACCTAATTAAACGTGTCTTAGCATCCTTCTTAGAAAGAAGATACTTAAAGGCTGCATGATCAGTAAAAACAATAATAGGTGAACCAATCAAATAAGCACAAAATTTATCTAATGCAAAAACAACAGCTAGTAGTTCTTTTTTAGTTGTAAAATAATTCCTTTAAGCACTATTTAAGGTCCTACTAGCATAATAAACAACAAAGGGCTTCCCCTCCCTTCACTGACCCAAGACTGCTCCTACAGCGTAATCACTAGCATCACACATAATTTCAAACTGTAGGTTCCAATAAGGTGGTTGTATGATAGGAACAGTAGTGAGCTTGGTAACAAGTGTTTTGAATGCTTTGTCACACTCTGGAGTTCAGTTGAACTCGACTTCTTTGACCAAAAGACTACACAATGGTTGAGATATAGCAGAAAAGTTCTGTATAAACCTCTTGTAAAATCCAGCATGTCCAAGAAAAGATCAAACATCTTTTATTGTTTTAGGGGTAGGTAATTTAGAGATCACCTCTATTTTGGACTTATTAACCTCTATCCCTCTTTCAAACCCGATGTGCCCCAAAACAATCCCAGAAGACACCATGAAATGACATTTTTCCTAGTTGAGCACGAGACCTTTTTCTTCATATCTACTCAAAACAGCTTCCAAGTTAAGCAAACATGAATCATAAGAATCATAAAAAAATAGTCAAATCATCCATAAAAACTTCCATGTATTTTTCAACCGTATCAGAAAATATGCTCATCATGCAACGCTGAAAAGTAATTGGTGCATTACATAAACCAAAAAGCATTCGACGAAAAGCGAAAGTGCCAAAAGGGCATGTAAACGTTGTCTTATCCTAATCTTCTATAGTTATCTTTATTTGATAATATCCAGAATAATCATCAAGAAAATAATAGAAATGATAACCAACTACACGTTCTAAAATTTGGTCGATAAATGGAAGTGGGAAATGGTCTTTTCAGGTGGCTGAATTCAATTTTCTGTAATCTATACACATACGCCACCCAGTTACTACCTTTGTGGGAACAAGAACTCCCTCATCATTTTTTATCACTGTTGCCCTAGATTTTTTTGGCACTATCTGCGTAGGACTAACACATTTACTATCAAAAATAGGATATGTGATTCTTGCATCTAACAGTTTTAAGACTCTTTTTTTAACAACTTCTTTCATTGCGGGATTCAATCTTCTTTGGGGGTCTGTACGTGGGTTACTATTTTTCTCTAGATGGATCCTAGGAGAACAAATAAGCAGGCTAATACCTTTTATGTCAGCTATGGTCCAACCTAGTGCAGATTTATATTTTCTCAATAAATTGATCAATTTTTCTTCTTGTTCAACACTAAATTTGGAAGAAAGAATAACAAGAAAGGTATCATCTGGACCCAAGAATGCATGTTTCAATCCTCCAGGTAGTGGGGACAACTCAACTTTTAGTATCTCTAAAGTAGATGGCTTCGATTTTTCTCTCTCACTTAGCAATTTCTCGAAGCGTGGTTGCCAAAATCTCTTTTGCTTATCCTGTGTCATCAAAAATAGCAAAAACATTACAAACCTTATCAGGATATTGCAAAGATTCAAAATCAAAGTCATGGAAGAGATATTCTAAAGAATCAGAGTCTTTCCTTATGTGTGCTTCCTCCGATATGAATGAGTTTATCATACAGGTATGATAGCATTCGTCATCTTCTTGTGGTTGTTTTCCAACATGTAAAATGCTTACCTCTAGAGTTATATTCCCAAATGATAGCTTCATGAGACCATTCCTACAGTTGATAAGGGCATTGGCTATCGCAAGGAAAGGTCTTCTTAAAATCAATGGGATCTGAGACTCCATGTTCACCACAAACTGAGTATACAGGACCAGAAAATCTATAGGATAGTAGAATTTATCGATTTGGAGCAAGACATCTTCTATTATCCCTCTTGGTCTTCGCATAGATCGATCGGCTAGCTGTAGTACAACATATGTGGGCTTCATCTCTCTTAGCCCCAAATGCAAGTAAATGGAATAGGGTATTAGATTGACGCTAGCGCCCAAGTCAAGTAAAGCCTGACCAAACTCATGTGTCCCAATCTAACAAATGATTGTGGGACATCCAGGATCTTTATATTTAGGTGGTGTCTTTTGATCAATCACCGCACTTATCTGTTCCGTCAAGAATGCAGTTTTTTTAACATGATGCTTCTTCTTTACAGTACATAGATCTTTGATCATCTTAGCATAAGCTGGTACCTATTTGATCACATGCAATAAAGGCAGGTTAACTTTAACTTGTTTAAGTTGTTCAAGAATCTCTCCTCGATTTTTTGATATTTTTCCTGTTCGGAGAGCTTAAGGAAATGGCACTTGCACCGAAATTTTCTTTTCAAGCTCTGGTGGAGAGACATCTTTACAAATACTTAGAGTAGTGGTAGAGCTTTTATTGTCTAGTGGACGTGGTAAAATTGGTTCGCCCAGTATCTTACCACTAAGAGTGACAATAGCATTCACTTCTTTGATGCTTTGAGTGTTTGAAGTTTGTGTCATATGTTGCCCCTTTGGATTTGACTGAAGTAGAGATGAAAACTTTCCTTGCTCATGTTTTGTCAGAGAACTAGTGAGTTTTGTGATTTGACTTTTAATTTCTTTGTTCTCTTCTACCACCTGTGTAAGAACAGCTTCAAACTTCTAGCTTGTTTTATTTTGTGCTTCCATAAATGCTTGCAGGGGTCCTTCTAAAAAGGATCTTTGTGGTGGACCATTATATTGAGGTGGATAAGACCTTTGAGGTGCTGTTTCATGTTTCCATTGGTTGGTAGATGATGTGGGCTGGTTACTTTCATATTTCCAACTGAAATTTGGTGATTTCACCAACCAGGATTGTATGTATTGGAATAAGGCGAGTACGGCTTCTGAAACATCCTAAGGGCATTGCACTGTTCCTTGTATACCCCTCGTATCTCTCCATAGGTATGACAATCTTGTGCAAAATGATCCACTTCTCCACAGACAAAACAAGCATTTTGAGAATTTACGTTAGCAACTATTAGAGCATCAAGTTTTTTAGTGACAATTTCTAATTGAGCCTTAAGATTATCCTGTTTTCTCAGATGGTAAATTTACTAGTTTTTGACTTATTACTACTATTAGTAGCACTAGGTCCAGTCCAGGTGTGAGCTTTCTCAGAAAGCTCATCTAAAAACTCGATTGCTTCATCAGGTTCTTTAAGGAGAAAATCCCCATTACACATTGTCCCAACAAATTTTTTCTCTCTACCAGTAAGTCCATCATAAAAGTAGTTAACTATGCGCCAACTCTCATACCCATGGTGTGGGCACAAATTCTGTAGTTCTTTAAACCTCTCCCAAGCTTGATATAGAGTTTCATTATCTTTTTGAGAAAATGTGGAGATTTGTCGCTTAAGGTTATTAGTCTTATGGTTCGAAAAATATTTGTTAAAGAAAGCTTGTGTCATTTCCGCCTACGTGCCTATGGATCTCGGTCTCAAAGAGTATAGCCAACTCTTTGCTTTATCTTTTAGGGAGAAAAGAAAAAATTTTAACCTAACTGATTCTGTTGCATTAGGTTGGTAATGGAAAGTAGCCACTATCTCTTCCAATTCCCTAATATGCACGTATGGATTTTCACTATCTAAACCATGAAAGGTAGACAATAGTTGACTCATTCCAGGTTTGAAATCTATTCACGGCATATTTGGGGGGAACATTATGCATAATGGTGTGGCAATGCGGGTAGGGTGCAAGTAGTCTTTTAAGGACCTAGCAGGGACTTCCTCATTTTCACTCATATTTGTGGAACTAGAGGATATATCAAATTTAGAAGCAGTTTCGCTAGCTAAATCATATGGAAGTTCTACTTTAATTCTTCTCAAAAATCTTTCTCGCTCTTCTCTAGTTCGATTCATTCACCGTATGCACTTTCTTTTTAATTTTTAATTTTTTGATTTTTTGATTTTTTTTTAAGGTCTTTGAAGAAAAAGAAAAAGAAAGAATAAAAATACAATAAATATTCACAAAATTAAAATAAACAAAACTAATAAACAAAAATAAAAACGTATAGTTTTGAACCCTTTTGTTGATTTTTCCTTCCCCGGCAACGGCCCCAAATTTTAGTTAAGCCCAAAATATCACCTTCGACTAAACAATTATCTTAGTATAGCTTAAAGGTATCGATCCCACAGAGAAGTTAAATAACAAAAAGAATTCAAAACAGTGAGGTTTTACAAATAAATAATAGAGAAGAATTAAAAAGAGAATTGCATGAGAAATTTAAAATGAAGAATGAATCAAAAAATTAATAAAAACAACCAATAGAGAAAATAACAAGGCTTTGAGGGTCACTTAATTGTTTATGTTATTGTTATTAAGTTTGATTTCTATTTGTTACTCAATTGCATGTTTCACATCCTAAACAGACAATTGGAGAATATAGATTTGAAGATCAAATAAAAAATACCAATAGTATTTGTAAAATTCTTTCGATTTAAGAGCAATCATGGATATAATTTTAAGTTATCTAAGAACGACAATATATCAATTTGATAATATTGCAGTCGAAAATCAACTTATAATTATATCAAAGCAAAAATTATAATTTTAACGTAAATCACATAAAGAAAGCATGACTGAATTTATATGAAATTGCAAAATATAATATCTGAAATTAGAACTTAAAAAACAATTCAACATAATCATTTAAGAACTTGAAAGAAATCAAACATGAATAATAATATCCTTACAATTAAGATCACCTCTCAGCCCTACTCTAACTTTTGTCTAACTTGCCCATTATTTCACACATTCTACAAAGAAAGTATGAAAATAATTTAGCAAGATATTTTCTTTCTGCAACACTGATTTTCTCTCTGAAAATTGGTACTCTTTGTTGTGCTGCCAGATGCCCCATTTATAGAAGTAAGAAGTTGACTCTTCAGAGAATCTTCTTTTCACCCAAAAGGAAAGCTTTCAATTTCAGAATCTTTCCATATTCATCACCACAACTTATTTGGTCATTTTTCAAATTTTAAAATTCAAATCAAATATGAACTTATCCCCACAAATCACCCCATCTTTCTTCATATTTTGAAATTTAAATAAAATGTCGACCAATCACCACAAATTACTTAACCATTTTCAAATTTGAAAATGATTTGTTAGAGGAAGTGTATGAGCCTTCAGACATTTAAGGCATGACTACTATTCATCTGATGATCCTTGATAACATTTGGGCCTTATGCACTTGAACTGATGTTTTTTTAAATTGGGCCTTTTAATTCTGTTTCTGAAAAATATCACAAATCCAAAATAAATACTCAGAAATTATGTCAAAACTATCAATTTTATGAGTATAAAAATACATTAAATCAATGATCAAATCAAGTGCATTCATAAAAATAATCAAATAAAAATATTTAATTAAATAACATATTTTGACAAATTCAGTCAATTTTCTAATATTAAAATTGTATTTTTGTGTTCTAATCATTGGGATATATTATAGTTAAAGTACATGCAAATTTCTCTCACTTGTATCACTCAAGTTGAAGATTTTTGAAAGAACATTGTCATGAAAGGTATCTCATCATAAAGAGCACTCCAATAGGGGGAGCATGCGTTCAGGGACAGTATATTAAGTTAATAAGGACATATGTGTACTACACTTTTTTTTCTTTCGATCAGGTTTTGTCCTACTAGATTTTCCTGATAAGGTTTTTAACAAGCTGGTTCCTTTAAGCACGTCCAAATATTATTGAATCCAAAAGATTATTGTTTTTTCTATCCAACAAATCATGAAATATCTTTTGCCTAGGTTTTTGTTCCGTTGGGTTTTTACTAGTAAAATTTAAATAATGTCATTCCAAAAGTTTCATTAGGGGGAATATTTCATCTCTTTTTGAAGTTTTGTGTCATGCACTCTTTTTCTCTTTCGATCAGGTTTTATTGGCAATAATTTTAATGAGATAATATTTGGGCACATCCAAAAATCTCGAAAAGGATTATCAAGTGGTGTACGTCCAAGAGTGAGTGTTATAAATATATGGATTTAGCACCACTTCCTTTTTTATAATAATATTCTATTCCATTATGGAAAGGGCCTAATTTATTGTTATTTCTTTATGGAGATTATTCTCCTAATTTGCCTATAAATAAGCCTATATTATAACCATTGAAATACACATCAATTGAATTCTATTCACCAATTTTCTCTCTCATTCCTCTCTTCCTCTATTAATGTGGTTAGTATTCTAAATTCATTGTTTGTATGATTTATTTCACAACAATATATATATAGCAATTCTATCATCAGCATCTCCTAACTTTAAAAAGTTAAGACGAATTAATCAAATTCATCCATTTCATTTGAATTAAATAAAATGAAGAATTTGTTTTAAGAGAAAAAATATAATGGATGAATTTGATTGGTTCGTCGTCCTAACTTTTTAAAATTAAGAGACACTGATGATAGAATTACTCTATATAGATATATATATATATATATATATATATAGAAAGAAAGAATTACCTCTAACTTACCTGAAACTTTAATATTAACAGGCGCATACAATTTTTTGGTTTATTTGCAGTGTCCTTCTTTTAACTAACAATTGACAGATTTTGACCATTAGTGGATATGTTTGACTACATAAAAAATATTGAAAGACGAAATTACCCTTGAATAAATTCACTTTTTATTTTTGTTTTAAAATAAATTTTAAAAATTTTAAATAAATTAAAAATAAATTTAGATGGCTGGTAGAGATTAATTTTAAAAAATAAAAATAAAAACCAAAACTTAAAAAAATTAAAAAAAATAATAAAAATAAAAGATGAAGATTCATATTCATCTTCATCTTCAAACAAAACAAAAATGAAAAAGAGAAATAAAAAAAATATATGGGTTGAACAAAATTTAAAAGAAAAAACAAAAATTAAAGTTGAATAAAAAAAAAAAAAAAATTTTTTACAAAAAAAAAATAATAAGAAATTTAGGTTTTGAACAAAGATTTTCAAACTTTGATTCAACCCAGATCTCTCATTTTTTTTAAAAAAAAAAAAAAACTTTGTTTCAATTCAATTTTAATTTTTTCTTTAATTTTGATTTTTTTTTTTTAATTTTGTTCAACCCAAATTTTTTTGTGAAAATTACCAAAAATACCCAATTGAAAATGACGATTTTTGTTTTTTCCCACAATTTTTAAACAAATTGAATTTAACCCCTCAAACAAATTAATTTCATTCTATACCCAAATTACCCATAATGCCCTTACACATATTTACTTATAAGCCTTTAATTTTCAAAAAAATTAAAAAACCCAAATTATGCAATTACAAAGGAGCCCCTGCCTATATATTTGTAAGAAATCGGTGGAAAGTTATTTTTCATCACCGATTACCGTTCAAAAACTCGACCCGCACTGTGCGACTCGTACCCGATCGACGTTTTGCACGACCCGACCAACCGTTCTACCGTTTCCGACCATTCTGTCGTCGTTGTCGGCCTTGGCAAACCATCTCCGACTGCCGACGACCATCTCAATTTGGCAAGGTACTCAAATCTACCATGTTAGGGATTTTTTAATTTTGTTTTGCAAATTTGAGATGTTTTATGTGTTATGATGATTATATTTGGTTGGATTTGTGTTAGGTTATGATGATTAGATTAGAATAGGTTAGATTTGGTTGTATTTGTGTTGAAAATGGCGATTGTGTTATATTTGTGTTGAACATGATCATCGCAGCATCATCGGTTTTTGAAATCAGTTTTTCACAAGCGGTTTTTCACAATCGGTTGTTGACTTCGGTTTTCAACTTCGGCTATTCACTCCGGTTTTGCACTTCGGTTTCAACAGACTGGCTGTACTGTGAAAAATCGAAATGAATAACTGATCAAGCAATGAAAAACCGAAGTGGAAAAGCGATGGAACACAGATCATGATGTGAAAAACCGACTTGGAAAACCGATTAGCTTGTGAACAACCAAACTTCAAAACCGAGCAATGATGTGAAAACTGAAATGAAAATCTGATGAATCATATATACCGGTGGTGTTTCACACTTGGTTAAAAATCGATCATTGATATTGATCGGCTTTTCACCATGGCTGGAAAACCGATCTATGATATTGATCAATTGTTAACCATGGCTGGAAAATCGATCAATGATCGATTTTCCAGCCATGGTGAAAAACCAATCAATGATATTGACCAGTTTTTCACACATAGTTAAAAATCGATTTTATTTGTTCACATTTAAATACTAATCATTTGCTGTTTTTGTTTGTTTTCTACAGATGGATTTCAAGTAAAAATATAGTTCACAAACAATTAGCAAGAATTCGAGTGGGAATACATATATTGGGCAAAAATGGTTTGGTAAAATCATTGCGGTAATTAGTAGACGAGGCTTATACAACCGGTTCATAAGAGAGTGTCCATTCGGATATATTTTAGAGATAAGCAGCAACAATATAACAGCTGCTTCAGTGATATTATGGTTTCTTGTTAGAGAGGTGGAGGTCCCCGGTGGGCGCCGTGATGAAATGTGGTTTGAAATTGGGGGAAGAACATATAGGTTTGGGAAACAGGAGTTTTTATTGGTGGCAGGACTTCTTTTTGGTGGTGTAGATCGAGAAATCTTCAATACGGTGCAGAATGACAAAAAGGGTATCCTATGGCAATTGTTTAATGGAGTGTCACCGAGTGTCCCCAGTTCAGCCACCTTTGTTGAGGCAAGGAGCCATATAGCACGTTAGGGCCGTGCGGGTGAAGATGTTTTAAATTATGAGGATCTATTGAAGTTAGCAAATGTAGGGATCGCTTTCTATCTCTTCATAGGGCAGGATGACAGGGCTAGCATTGGTCACTTTATGTGGGTGATGATAGAGAATGCAAAGGTATGGAACTCGTTCCCTTGGGATACATTGAGCTATAGTACGCTGATCCATTGTCTCCATATGGTGATTAATGAAGAGCAGGTGAAAAACCCATCGAAGACCATTAATCTTTATGGTTATATTCCGGCATTTCAGGTATACCTAATATGGTAAATAATTAATGATAGTTTCCTTTTAATATGGTTGACATATAGGATTTTATTTTATATATATATACACTAACTATATGTTTGTTATTTGTTTAATCAAATTATAGTGGTGGTTGGTGCAAATATTCCCGGTCTTACGAGAGAAGATAGCGAAAGATAATCAGTCCTTGCAAAATGAACTACCAAGGTGTAGGAGACGGACACTGAAGAGGACCCCAAAATGCATAACCAACCTGAATGATTTTCCCCCTGTAAGTGGTGAACGTAATTGAAATTGGTTTCCTTCATTTTTTTTTGTTTTAACCATCCTTAATAATAATATAACTAACCATTTATATATGTATATTGCAGATAGTTGGTATTGCACAAACCCTTGAGCCTACTGATGCCGAAAAGGAGACGGATTATTGGACATCTTTCAATCCGAAGCATTTGGTTGGCGAAGAGGTACATAAAGTTGGCGACGGAGGGAGTGAGGAGAATGATGTTGATGATGCACGAAGTGATGATGATTATCAAATGGAGGATGAAAGGGGTGATGATGAGGTTAATGAGTTTGTAATGGAGGATGAGGAGCAGCATGAAGACATCCCAAGTGTACAGCCCGAATTAGAGGATAGCTTTACGGAGTTACGAGCAAAAAAGTAGCACGATGTACCCACTGTACATTCTAAGGTACGAATCTTAATCGTTTTTTGTTTATTTCATTGTTAAGTGAATGTGCATTTGAGTAAATGGAAAAGTTGTGGACATGTTGTATAATTATATGAAGTGGGATAGAGAGACGGAGTCTTTAAACATGATAGACGAAGTGTAATTTTAAATATGCATGTTATATTTCTTTGGATACTCAAAAAACAGGGGAGACTCTGTCGAAATTTTTTTTCACAATTGTGTACACTGTGTAAAATGACTTATTTATATAGGTGAAGTAGTTGTTTGAGTACCTTGTGCATTTACAAAAGGCAACCTACAAGAAAGTAAGTAAGATGGATAGAAGGCTGAGAAGGGTGGAAGAATATTTAAAAATTCCTATCGATGACAACGACGATGATGACGATGATGATGATGGGAGCTTTGTCCCTGATGACCATATCTATAGCCCACCACAACCCCCACCACCACCACCACCACCACCCCCACCACCACCACCACATGAGGACGAGGGGGTCCATCAGTCACCTGGCCATGATGATAAGGTAGTCCATCAGTCGTCTATCCATAGAGACCAGACAACCATCCATCAAGAGGAGCAAGAGGTCCATCAGGAGGATGAATGTGGTGATAACCAGGTACGTATAATATTTCAATTGTGTTCCAGTTTGATTTATAATTCTAAATGTTTAATTGATGGTTTTGATTTCCTTACAGTTGCATGATAAGGTCATCCAAGAGCGGGGCAAACGAAAGACGAAGCCAACGGCATCTCTACGAACATCATACACTGATCCTGGACCGCCAAAAAAGAAAAAGAAGGTGCCCCAAATGCAGGTTGAGGAGGTGGCAGAGTCTATAGACCCCGTAGATGCTGTCTACAATGAATACAAAGCTTCCTCCACGTCGTTAGATCTCAGGTTTTGATAATAATTAGTTTTATATTTTTATGTTGGTTGCTATTAAAAAATATTTTACCAATATTTTTTTGTTCTTTTATTTTAAGCGTGCAGTTGATCGTTGTCAGTGGTATTATCCAATAATATCCACAAAGGAGAAATAATCGTCGGATCGGTTTTTCAGGGGTGTTTAAAAATCAATTTCGGTTTCTCATACGCCTGAAAAACCGATCAGACAAAAAAGTTAGGATAAATAATAGATCGGTTTTTAAGGTGTATGGAAAACCGATTGCGGTTTCTTAACCAACATGGAAAACCGATCATGTCATTTTAAGAGATTTTGACCCCTTTTCCCTTCAAATTTTAGGTTTCCAATGATCAAAATACACTAAAAACCATAGAATTAATGTTGCATTTCAGTATGGACTAATATAACAATAAAACATAGTTAGATGAATCTACATTAAGATTTGTATAATGTGAAAATGTTATCACCGAATACCATGTTTAACTTCAACTTTACCATATAGAGTCATTATGTAAGTTATTTACCCAATTTTACTTAAATTGTTTAAATTTAAGTTATTCGGGGCCATTTGTTGCCCACCAAAAGCCATCAGAAGGGGATGAACGCAAGAAAGACAAAGATCGGTTTTTAAAGTGGGCTTAAAAACCGAAATCGGTTTCTCATATAACTGAAAAACCGATCAGAGGAAAAAGGAGAGATGAAATCATTGTCGATTTTATGAGATATTAAAAACCGATTTCGGTTTTTTATCAATAATGAAAAACCGATCAACCTGAATAACGAAATCAGTTTCTTTTACCAATTTAAAACCTGTGTATATTATTGCAATCGTATGCTAAATAATGTGTTATATAACTGAAAAAACCTGTGTCATTATAAAAGTTTGAGTTCCCAAAATTTAATCATATGCTAAATAAATGTACATTTACATGCTAGATGTGACTAATGCTTTTAATTCATTTGCTATATTTGCTGTGTTCTAATTAATAAAGTATTTTGCAAGACATCATTAAACAAAAAATGATATAAGTTTCATTGTACTCTGATGAAGATTAAATCAACATAAACAAGTAAGCGTGAAATAACATAATACATATTATTAAAATAAAAGCTTCAATTAATTAATGTATCTAATCATCAATGTTTGGATCATTACCCATCATTTGATTGGGAGTAGAAAACCGTTGCGGGCATCGACGTTGGTTGTGTCCAATCTCATGACAGAGGCGGCATCTTCGTGAGGGCGCAGTATATGCATGAGCATTTGCCCTTGTTCCAACTTCTGCAGTAGCGGCTTCGCTAGTTTGGGCTTCTGCACTTGTGGCTACGCTCGTCCCTCCACTGAAGGATGTTGGGGGGTTAGGGCAACGAAGACGATTATGTCCCTTCTGACCACATTTTTCACACTTCTTAGTTCGACGAGCTTCCCCAACTAAAGGAATCTGAACCTTTTTCGGCCTACCTGCTTGTCTTTTTCCTATGGGTGATAGTACAATCATGCTTCTAACTTCCGCGAAAACATTCCAATTAGACAATTTAGGAACGGGATTGATCGGACGTGCATATGCAACTTTTAGTCACTATGTGCTATAATAATAACTACAAAGTGTATCACAACTGACGCCTTTAAACCTGACATGTATCATAAATATTTATTTAAGTGTAAAATAATGATATAACATTAAATATAGAAATTAACAACGTACAATTATAATACCTGGCTACAGCACATGCATGAATACATGGCAACTGATCTAAGTTCCACTGCAAGCAAGTGTATGTGCTCGTTTCAATATTAACCACCGCATCGCCTTTGCTAGGATGTAGAACACTATATGTGATCGGTTCTGTAATAGGATGTACGGTACCTTCCGTTGATAAATTTTTTGCCAACATGATTTGATCGTACGCAGCAGTGGTAACAAAAGTCGTGAGTTTTTCAGCAGCACCACGTCTATTATTAAACCATTTTTGTAACACATTTCTCACATATTCATGTGCAGTAGTTATTGGCAAACGACGTGCTTGCATCATGTAATTGTTGAGTGATTCTGCAATGTTAGTGGTCATCATGTCATATCTTCTGCTTGGACAATATATCCGTGACCACTTGCTTACCCTAACCTTAACCAAAGTTTCATGTGATTTCGGATGCAACGCCCGAATTTCTTCCAATATTCTATCGCAGTCATATGGCACATGACTGTATACTGCACTGTAAAATGTTTTTTCCACCACATTCGAATACTTTTTACAATGTTGCTTAAGGTTTTGCCATAGGTGGAAAAAACAAAATATGTGTGGACTTCAGGAAAAGCTACACTCATCCCATTTGATATGCTTTTGTGACGATCGGATACGATAAGCATATCGTCTGACATACCGATCGCCTCTCGTAATCTGCTTAAAAACCAAGTCCATAAAATGGTCTGACTCTCCATCAGTAAATCCAAAAGCGATGGGATAAATCATATCCGACCCATCTTTGCAGGCAGCAAAAAAATCACCTCTTTGTATTCACCTTTCAAATGGGTGGCATCAATAGTAACAACCGGTCTCATGTAAGATCGAAAACCCTCAATACAAGCTCCAAGTGCAACGAACGAATACAAAAACCGGTTGTTTTCATCCCTCTCAATTGCCGTCATGGTGCCGGGGTTTGATACTTTTAACATTTCAAAGTAGGACGGAAGCTGTTGATATGACTCATCCGCTTGTCCATATGCTAGTTTCTTTGCATATTGTAAAGCCTTCCAAGCTTTACTGTACAAGATCTGCATACCATACTGCTCTAGCATTTCTCCGATCAAACGATTAGTTGTATAAATATCTCTCCCCACCTTTCCCGCATATAATTTTCCGATGACAATAGCCTTCACACTTTTCATATGTGATTCCATGGCTACCTGATGGCACGTGTGTTCCGCCACATACTTCAACACAAACCACATTGAACAACCCTTTCTGCATCTTGCATGAACTATAAAGCTACAACTCTTATCCTTGCAACCAGCTTCAAATCGTTCCGCATCTGAGCGTTTAACACGACATTCAAACTTGGATTTCAGAACATATTCTCCAATCGCTGTACACATTTCTTGTTTACTATCAAAGAATGCACCTTTATACAAAGTACCACGTTGATAAACGGTTGACACAGCGCTTGAAGTAGCCTCAGTGTCGCCCAATTCTACACCAGGAACAATCCAGTATGGTTGTGAATGATTGTTCTGAAATTGTAAACCCGAAAATCTTATTTCTGGAAACCCTTCATCCTCGACGACATTATTAAATCCAGTTTCCTCTTCATCACTATCTCTAGTTTCCTCTTCATTACTATCCTCTGTCCCATCACCATTGTCATCTGTGTCTTGCTCTTCATCATCACTAACATCATTCATATAATCATCATTAATGTCATGAATGAGACTTTCCATAGATGTAAATTGGGTGACCGAAGCATCAACCTGATTGCTACCAACACCTGAAGTAAAATAAAATTGACTTTGAACCATATACGGATCTACGGGTCTATTACTATTTGACATCTCATGTCTTGTGTCTGGTATTGAGTCGGTGACATTTGGACGAACGATATGCCTACTAACTCCAGCTCTAAAATCTCTTACAACCTTATCAATACAAATCTCTCTAACATCAACATTTTTCACCGCCATCAAACCAACCACACCAAGATCGGACATGATACGTATTTTTTTCACTTGGTCATTTATCATACTTTATAGTAAATAATATATACGAATATCCCACCTTCTTCTATCAATGCTAGCCTCTCTATACACAACATCCACCAACGATGAAAAACTACTATCTTTGGAGACCCCACACATGATCGACTCACCCCCAACGTAGTTAGATCCATTCCACTCTCCATCAAAGTTGATTACGATCGTTTCATGAGTCATTCCTATAACATTCAAAGAATGTTTAATTAGTCTCACTATAATGGGACAACATTACAAAGTACAATCATATATAACAAAATCTAACACTATAAATCAATGTCCATCATTAAAAACACAAGATATATCACAATTATAGTAACACTGCCTACGATCATATCTAACCACATGTAACACTAAAATTTAATACACGGCATCCAAAACACAACAAATATCGAAAACATCAAAAATTGCTCAAATCGGTTTTTCATATACATGAAAAATCGATTTCGGTTTTCTAGTGGCATGAAAAATCGATCAAAAGAGAGAATCGGTTTTACACCTCTGTAAAAACCGAAATCGGTTTTTAAGGTGTATGGAAAACCGATTTCGTCACAGATTTTGCAGAAACTGCAAATCTACAAATCTATCTTTCGGATGCCATATATCACAACCAAATCACTCTTAAAGCCTTTAGCTTACAATTTGAACAAAATAACCTAAAAACCAACCAACAAAAACACATACATTACCTTCGAAACTCAAATCACTTGAAATGGAAGAAGAAGCTTCAAAACGGATCACACTTGAATGGATCAAAAACCTTCAATGGGCAAAGAAGCTCCAATGAAGAATCCCTTACTAGGAGGTTTGACTTTCGGCTATAATGGTGAATGGAAGAGAACAAAAACCATGAATAGAGTAAAGAGAAAGAGAAGAGAGGTTTGGATGCTAGGAGGAAGTAGGAGGAAGAAGAATACTATTTTGGTAATTTCGCTTAGGGCAATTGGGTAATTTTAATTTGAAGGGTAATTTAGTAATCTTGGGTATACAATGGAAATAATTTGTTTGAGAGGTCAAAAACAAATTTGTATAAAATATTGGGTAAAAACAAAAATTCTCTTTTTACTTGGCTGAAAATGATAAATTTCCCTATTTTTTTGTGTTTTTCTTTTTCAATTTTGTTTTGTTTGAAAATGAAGATGAAGATGAATCTTCATCTTTTATTTTTAAATTTTTTTTAAATTTTTTTTTAGTTGTGATTTTTAATTTTTTTTAAAAATTAATCTTCACCGTCCATCTAGGGAAAATCTCATTAAATTTATTTTTAATTTATTTTAAGTTTTTAAAATTTATTTTAAAAGAAAAATAAAAAGTGAATTTATTCAGAGATAATTTCGTCTTTCAATATTTTTTATACGATCAAACATATCCACTAATAGTTAAACTCAATCAATCTTTAGTAGAGAAGACACCGTAAATAAACTAAAAAGTTGTATAAAATATTAAAGTTTAGATAGATCGGAGATAATTCTTTATATATATATATATAAATATTTTTTTTTTTTTTTTGAGAGAGAGAGAGAGAGAGCGCGTTTGTTTTCTCTACTCTGCATCGCCCACCAAAAAAAAAAAACGAGAAAAAAATTTCCTGCTAATCACACACACAAACCCCCTCAAGACACAAGCAGAAACAAATACAAATTCTCTAACACAAAACACAGAGAGAGAAAGAGAGATGCAAGGTGTTGTGTTAAACCCAACATACTGCAGACCCCAGCAAACGCTTGACCCTCCTCCCTCTTCTCTTCTTCCACCTCCATCATCTAAGGTCTTCCTTTTTTTCATTTTATTTAATTGTTTCTTTTTTTCATTTTCGTGTTCTAACATAACATTCCACATGTTTGTTTGAGGCAGAGTTCAAGCTTTTTCGGTACCCGGGTCTCGGTTGCTAGGTGGAGGAATCAAGTGGGGAGCAACCTGCTGGTTCGAACTCCTCATGTCTCACGCAGACGGGGTTGGTTTTTCTCTTTTTTGAAGTTTTTATTGGTTTTTGGAAGAATTATTAGAATTTGATATATGGGAGTGATGCCTTTTTGAATATTTTAGTTGTTAAAGATCAATTTAAGAGCTGTGAAAATGCAAGGATGGTGCTGTCGCAGGTTAAGAATTGGAAAGTGAATAAAGATTTCATATTTATCTTGTTAAGAATCGATAAAGTGAATAAAAATTTTATTTTTTTAGTATTAAGATGCTAGAAACTGTGTATTGATGTCTTGAGAGAATAAATATAGTATCACTCTATGTGTAGGTAGAAATCAATTGGAAACTATATACACTTATTGTTTTGGTAAAATTTGGGGATGTCGGTTTTCAGGGGGTTTATATATATATATATATATATATATATTTATGTGGTTGTGAATTGTGTCTCTATTTTATGTATGCATGGGTGGTGTTGGCACAGGTTAAGATTCGAAAACATGAGTAAAAACTTGTTTATGATTTTGAGACACTGAAAACTGTATGCAGATGTCTAGAAAGAATAAATACAGTTTTTTTTTTTCTTAATTTAATGTTTTAGTTTTAACATGCACACATTGGGAGGACTCTTATTGTATATTTGATTTTATCTAGTGGTTTTTATTTGGTTTTTAGTTGAAGTTCTGCTGAATCTTTAAGGGTTTCTTTGGTTTTGTATTGGTTGCAGTTGTGAAGGCTGTGGCTACACCTGATTCAGTTGTTGAATTGCCGTTAACTGCTGAGAACGTTGACAGTGTGTTGGATGAAGTTCGGCCATATCTCATAGCGGATGGGGGGAATGTGGCGTTACATGAGATTGATGGCAATGTTGTACGGTTAAAGCTACAGGGAGCTTGTGGGTCCTGTCCTAGTTCTGTTACAACGATGAAGTTGGGTATTGAGCGTCGCTTGATGGAAAAGATACCTGAGATAGTTGCTGTTGAAGCAGTGGCAGACGAAGAAACTGGGCTTGAGCTAAACGAAGAAAATATAGAGAAGGTAATTGCTTGACATCCTTAAGTGCACATGATTGTTCTTCACCCCTTTTCATTATAGAACCTCTAGTGGTATTGTAATTTCAATGATTTAGTTCATCTCTTAGTGCTTGTTGTGTTTGGATTTGAGAATTTGAGGATGTAGGAACATGATTCGAGTCCAGTTTTCCTAGATGATGCGTTGACCGCTCTTGAAAATTTAGAGTTTTAAAGAGAATTAGAGTAGAGTGGGACACTATTAGAAGTGCCATCCTCCAAAAAGTATCAGTGTGTCCTCATAATCATTTCAAATCAACACATGAACAAGCCTCCAATTCGTCCATATTTTTGCTAAACCTCATATTTCATAGGTTTAGGGTGTTGGAACTGTCAGTGCTTATGCTTGTGTTTGAGAATTTTTGAGGATTGGAAATAATGATTGAGTCCCAGAGTTGATTTATTGATTGAGTGCCAACCTGCTACCAGAACATGGCTTTGATGGGGATCCTTATAATTGCTCAACTTTGGATTTGTAGTCTTCGAAGCGTAATCTTTGTTTTTCAAATCTAAGATCATAAGGGCAGAAAAGATTCATCATAAGGCCTCTTGCATCAAGGGCCCTTATATTACAGATACAGTGTGTAGGCAGTTGTTGTAAGAAGGGTAAGGATTTTGGTAGAAAATCATTAAGTAGTTCAATAAATGATCTCTGTTGTTCAGATTGCGGTGATTTCTGAACCCCTACTCCAAGAGATTCATGCTGTTGGTACTTTGAAGTTTCTGTAATGCTAACGAACTTGGTAAAGCAGAATGAACTCATGATTGAAGTAGTAGTGAGAAATCTTAGTCACTATTTGATATATAACTTTAAGGTGGACGGAATAGTTGGATGAACACGTTAGAGCTTGTAGAGAAAAGGAATTGTAGGAAACCATAAACGAATAGCCTGGGATCTGCTTTAGCATCATTTATTCTTCTTTTTGGTGCATAAGGTCTTAGGTTCCTGCTGTGGAGAACCACATTGATCTCCCGTCTGTTGCCAAATGAATGGTGGGCATGGAGCCAATATACGTGTGGTCCTTTTCTAATGATGGCTTGGAACATAAAATGGCTCAAAAAGGCCCAAGTGCCAAAAGTAGTTTGGTGATTAAGTAATACCTTCACCTTATGGCAGTTCTATTATAGCTAAGTTCGTCTTAGGAGATGGGGAAGGATAAATGACATGGTGGTTTTCTGGTGGAGTAATTGCCTACCATTTATTCTGCCTTCCTTGTTTTGAATGTATTCTGTCGGTTGTATCAGAATCATTAATATGAAAGCTCTTCTTTTTTATTTTGCTTTTTAGTAATAGTAAGCCAAGTTCTTTACTACATAATAAAAGATAACTGAGACTAATTATTGATGCAAATATTGATCTATAAAGGCAACAAATCAATATACTTCAATTGGATAAAGAGGAATGCAATGATGGTTGAATGCAAGCACAATAAAAGATGAAAAAGGAAACAATGGTCTTACCTTTGCTGTAATGGTCCATTTTATGACCTGAAAAAAGTGATCAAGTTGCTGACAGCGAGAGCTGCATTAAATGCTCTTCTTCCTTAAATTCTACACCTTTTTATATGCCAAATACCCAATTTACCTGCATTTGTATACAAACCATTAGAGCTTGAAACAATGAAAAATCAGTTTCATCTTGCATCTTCTCGCAGAACTCACTTGAAGAATCGTCTGAAAAAGTGGACCACTTTGTATTGTAGCTACCATACTCTTCAATATCATGGATTGTTATTGTTGATGACAGCACTTAGCTAGCTTGTTCTTGATTTCTGCAATGACATTCACTTGATTTTTGCGAGTTATGATTCTGTTATCTTTGGAAATATTAAGTTAGACTTTGGGAAAAGTATATACCTGTAAATGTGACCAAGAGGCTTTTCCACTTTTAATTGAGGTCCTTACCTTTCTCTTTCACAAATCTAAGAAATGCCATCTACCATTTTATTTATCTGTTAAATATTTAACTAATTTTACTCACTTTGTTCTTAATTTTAACACACCCCATCCCCCAAAACCTCAAACAAAAGCTAGTTAAATAAAATTCCCCTCTATGTTTGGTGTGTGGACGATTGATCCTTAGACTCTTGCTTTCACTGGTAAAAACCTTAATCCAAGCATTTATTCAACTGCTAATAAGTCTTATATACACCATAGAAATTCTGTGTGCCTGGCCTTCATTTCGATTGCAAATTATACAGATTAACGCTTATTTTGTGTAATTTGAGTGTCATTTGGGATCCTGCACTTCTGTTGATAATTTCAGGTACTTGAAGAAATCAGGCCATACCTTGTTGGGGCAGCAGGTGGATCTCTTGAACTAGTGGCAATTGACGAGCCAATAGTGAAAGTTCGGATCACAGGTCCAGCAGCCGGAGTCATGACTGTTCGAGTTGCTGTTACCCAGAAATTGCGAGAGAAAATACCAGCCATCGCTGCAGTTCAACTTCTATAATGCTTCTGCTATTTCAAAAGAAAAGAGAACAAAAAATATTCTGTAGTGTGCACACGTATTCTTTCGCATAACCATATCATCCTCAATAATGATTATTGATAAGAGTTACAACAGCTATATAAATACTGGAATACGTTTTGTGTACAGTTATATTTATTTGGACGCCATGACACTTGAGTGGTGTTTTGAAAACCCAAGTAGAAAAATTGTTGTGACTACCGACTGCAAAATCTGAAATCCATCAGAAGCATTCAACTGTCTTTTTCCAAGCAGGCATGGAGGTCTGTAATTTTCTTTTATTTATAATCATCAGTGGCATTGATCATTGTTTTCGATAGATTATGCTTTTTCACTCTAGAAAGATATTCATTAAATTTCTTAATGTCGTGCAAATTATGGTAACCGCTTTCTAATCAAATCACTGTCTTCTAAATTGTTTGTCATTTATAGTTTAAAAGAAATGCTAAAACACAACAAACAGCGGGGAGAGTTTCGACGCGTTTTGTAAATGAAGATTCCTTCGTATGCAAGAAAACATATCCTGTTTAAACTATATTGGTACATCATTTCTTTTACTGTCAAAAATTATAGCTTAGTCCAGTCAGCTAGCCGAATATAATCTAATGTCCAAATGCTTTCTACCATGGTACAAAAATTCAAAGACTATTTCAGTGCCATCATCTCCGATTTTAAACAATTCCTCTACTGCACAGCACAAAGTTCAGCCTCCTAGGTTCCAATCATCCCCCTCATGTTTTCACCACCGACTATGGGATCTTTATAATTTGTGTATCGATAGATGCACCCTCATTTGGATATAATCTTAATGACAATAAAGTTTAATCGTCGAATCAGCACCCGCCGTAAATAACCAGGGCTGTCTTGGATGGAACTTACAGTCCATAACACCTGCAATACAGCCACCACAATTAAGACGATATGAATTTCATGTCAATGCCAAACATTGGATATTCATATTTAGAATCTTCCATCACCTAAAAGCTACTGTGTATATCACATTCAAAATGATTGTTTTGAAGGCCGAACCTACTCTTTAATTTTTTTTTCTTTTTTTCATGCCACTATAACTTTTACAAACCCAATGCTGTTTAAAATACAGAAATCCTAAAGTTGAAATTATTTTTCACCACATTGGCATTTTGAATTGAGTAATATTATGTATGTTGGACCCTGCATTTGACCCATTGAAGAACAGTATAATTTCTTAAGAGATTTCTACACTTTGTGATCTAGCACTTACCTCTTCCATTTGAGCTCGTATGCCCTCGGAGTATTTCCAGAGGAACTATAAGAGGATTCTGGTTAAGATCTGAATAAACCATGCCATGGAAAACATATGCGGTGCAATCATCAGAGCATGATGCAAATAGCGGGTATGAGCGATGAAAGGCCACATTTGTAATATCTTTTGGATGACACCTGAGAAATTCCAAAATCGTATCAGTAATCACGCTTTACATTGAACTCATAAAACATTAACGAGTAATGGAATGCAGTAGTTTTATAATGGAACATAGGTTCTGTCAATTGTATAATTGCTTAAACTACTTGTTGGTTCTCTTTAAAAATGTATACTTTTATTAAAATACCATACAACTTTCTACCATATTCAAAGCACAAATATTCAGAAGTCTTTCAAAAGTAAATACTAAAAAGGCACATTAGTGATTCACAATGTTTAAAAAAACAAAAATTTATACGACTTATTATGTGTCGTCACATACTTGAGAATTCTGTAAGGTTTGGATGAAAGGTCCATGTCAAACCAACACAATTTTCCCTCTCTGCTGCCAACAATTACATTATCACCTGTAAGATCACACAAATCAAATAGAACAAGAACACAATTAGCCAAACAGGAGTATCAAGACCAAGCCACCCACCCAGCAAAAAACTATTAAAAAAGCTACAGATATTCATGAAACTCGAACAACATATTCAGAAAAATGTACCGGCCGGATGGATGGCGACGGAGGAGACTTCACGAAGTCCAGTCTCCAGCTTTTTGATGAGTTTTTGCTTCAACAGATCATAAACACGGATATTCTTCTTTGTCGAAATGAAGAAAATAGAACGTGTAGGATGAAATACTGATGATACAGGAAGCCCATGCAACTTAAACGGAATTCTATGGCTAAGCTTTTTAGAGAGCTGGTGCATGACAATTGCTTTTGATTCGCGTAATTAACAGGTCAAGGAAAAACATCAAACTGATGAAAACACTGTGCACATAATTTAAGCTTGCTCTCTATAACCAACACAACGTCACCCCCAATACGGAAAGAGAAAAAAGAATGAACAAAGAAACGTGAGATCAAAGTATAGATAAGATGATGTCCTCAGACATTGGTATTTTGCATTTAAGCCATGCTTATCCTATGCAGACTCAGTTGTGTGTTTTTGGTGTCTGTCTCTGTTTATCTATGTTTGATGTCTCAGTTGCCTTGACCTTAGCATGGGGACTTCAATACAATATCAGAAAGGAGGGACAACAGTGTGTGAACAAATATAAAAGAAGCGTGTTTGCAGTTCAATGTTTGTATGTTATCGAAAAGTCATGCTGCCCACTAGTGCATAGAACAAAACTACAAGTTTCTGATACTCCAAAAAAATGACTCATCACATTAAAGTAGGAGATTCTAACATGGATGACAAAGAATAAACAAAAACAATAAATATCAAATGAACAGAGAAAAGGATATCAGCTGGCATCACCGCCGAGAGGTAGTCTCCCCTACGATGCCACTCAATGGAAATCACAGTCTACAAAAATAGATTAAGGCACATTTAAATTCTTCACAAGAAGACTTTCACTGGTCTGAAGTCTAACACTACTAACAGAATTCAACAAACAAATAAAGGAGGTACAAAAGACCAAAATATACCTTAAAATGCCTCAATCTAATCCCACCGAGCTTGTCATCTTGAAGCCAGCTGACAATAGATGCCATGTTTTCTATGCATACAAAAGACAGTAAAATCAGAAATTAATCCTTCCACACAAACATTCAAATAAATAACTACTACAAACCAACCAGAGTCATCTGGTGCTGTAGGAGTGTCGACATGTAAAAGTTCCGTAACCCTTTTTTGGTCTTCTCCATTCCCAAATCCAGTGTTTAAAATGAGTACATCTTGTCCCCTAAAGTCATTTTGAAGTTAATTTACATGTGTCAGCATGATCCCCAGATTAGAGAAGGTTAAAGCGAAAAGTGAAATCAACTAAAAGACCATGTAAGGCTTACGCAGAAACTGCCAAAACGGAAAGCTCAGATGAAGGATTCCATGCTACACACTGGACAGATTCACCAATCTCCCAGACCCTAAGACATCTACCAGACTCGACCTCCCAAATGCGCACAGTTCCGTCGGTTGAGCCTTTAAGAATCACAAAAGAATATGAGATGCACATCCAATGAAAAATTTCATCTATTGAATGAAAATGCAATAAAAATATATGAACATGCAAACCTGAAGCAATCCATTGCCCTGAAGCTTCAGTAGAAATTGACAAAACTGCACCCTTATGCCCTTTATACTCAAGATAGCATGTTGTTGGATAAGGCTTTAGATCTTTTCGACTCGGCAGCTTGGGCTTTAAAGTTTCTGGATCAATATTAATCTGAAACATAAAAATAAAAATGTTAAAATGCTACTTAATTTGCCAACGGATGTAGAAAGACGAACTCAAAGATCTTGTGAGAGAACAATTAAAGCTAAAATACTCTAACTGACCCGTTTCTTCCGAACTCTAGGGCACAAGTATAGGTCCATACAACGTTCAAAAGAATCTTTAACAGCATTCTCATATGCTGGTATGCTTCTAAAAGATGTGAACCTGTGTGGATCAAATTTGACTAAGAATGCTTGACATTCGAATGTCAGTCAACAAAAAAGTAAACACCAAAAAAGTAGATATAGCTACATTGTACATTTACCTTTTTGGAATAAATTTGGGGCGGTCTTCCTCATACATCAGCTGATAAGAATTTAGCTCTTCTTGTGTTGGTATGTACTCCAAAGAAGGATTATATGATTCCTCATGACCTAATATGCAATTAAAATTACAGGCTATCAGAAAACTTCACACAGGAATCAGGCAAAAAGATAAAAACTGAGAGCAGCCACCAACTATACCTGGCAATTTTGGCTTTGGTGCAGGGATATAGGATAATCGGTTAGCTTTTTCTGCTGTACTGGAATCATCTCCCCACATGAGATAGAAACGTGGTTCTTCGTCTTTGGGCTCATCAAACTTTATTAATCCTTTGCGAATTGCCCTAACATATTGAATAACCTGTAAATTCACAGGAGAGAAAACAAATAATTAAGCACACAACCTCCTCAACTTTCATAAACAGATTATACTCTTCCAGCAAAAGGTCAGAAGAAATTGTTTACCTCAGGAAAAGGGAGTCAATTAAAAGAAAAGAAAAAACTGAGGAAACTAAAACCACAAACAACAGAAACACTTTTTCAAATCCTTACAAACTCATATTATCTAGAAACAGTACACTATGAAATAACCTACCTTCTTACTTTCCCATTTAGAAGGTATGAATCGCCTCTTTGGTTCTGGTGCATTGGACAGTGGATGCAAAGAGTCTTCGTGTTTAAACCAATCAACATAATCCTGTGATCAATTGGAAGAAAAGTTTAAATCAAGCTTAAGGTTAAGGGATATCTTTTATCTTTTAAGGAAAACTGTTATTTAACATTGATAGTCTTAAAAATACTAACAAGTTTGAGAACAAATGAAAACTATTTACCGGATATGGATCAAAGTCAGTATGTGGTGCTTTTCCTTTGAGTAATCTACGGATCACTTTGGTCTCCTCTTTTGTCAGCTCTACCTCCTCATCATTATACTCATCGTAAATCTTGCGCCTAATGATAAAACAAATTCACCAAAATTAAGATAATTTGGTTTTCAAATCCTTATGCAAAGTAGCACTTCATAAATATCCAACCATAATTATACTGCTACCCCTCTCCTTTCACACATTGCCACAATACACTTTAATTCCATAGTATAAGTAATAATAGCAGTCAGACAATAACACTAAAAGGCAACAACTAAATCTTTGTCATAAGTCATAACCTTGATGCAGGCAGACATTGAATTTTAGCTTTGTTGCATCAACATACTTCTGCAACTATAATGTCCTTCTAGGATACACTCAAGTATCTCTTCTATGCAATAAATAACTCCACAAAACACAAGAAATATTGCAGCAAGTAATAGGTGCAATTCAAAGAATACCACACTGGATAAGGGAAAAAGTACAAGGAATTAACAATACAACAGCCAAGAGGTCAAGAGTTCAAAAGCCTTAAAGCCACCTACCTAGGATATTGAAAATCCTACAAGTTTCATGCCTTCCAATGTTATCGTGTATGGTAGTAGCTCCCAATTTAGAATCCACGGTACAAAGAAAAGGTAGTGGGAATTCTAGGTATAAAAGAAAATAGCCTTACGCAACAGCCATGGTTTACTATGTGAAACTCAATTACCTTAAACCTTGAAGAAAACCAGATAAAGCATTGTTTACATCTAAGACGAATGCAACCGACTGAGAGAGTAATAATTAAAATTTGAAAAAAAAAAAAAAGAAAAACACTCACCAATTCTTCGAGTCATCAACACTTTCAAGAAAAGAAGCCAGCTTATCTTGTCTTTCTTTCTTAGTTATCTTCTTCCCGGAAATATCATATCCAATGTGCTTCTCATCCTGGTACCACTCTAAAGGAACATCTCCAATTGTATTTCGAGGAGCCACCTATTAGAATACAAAGGGGGGAATTATATTACACTCTAAAAGAAATTTTAACCATTTTTGTTTCCCAAGAAATCATCGATATAACAGACCTCATCTTCAGATGAATCACTCTCCTCAACTCCTCGATGGGAGTCAGAACCGTCACTTTGATCTTGTCCATCATCATTATCATCGTTCACGTCATCATCGCGACCTATGTTGACAAATTTTTGCCATTAACAATACGATGACAACAGTCACAAGCTTCATTAAAACTCAGTACTGTAACAACCTCTACATAACTAAGAAATCGTCTGGTTTTATCGAATTTTACGCATATTCCAACCAAAGCGAAAAAGCATATTCAAAAAATGTTTTTTCTTTCCCTCTTGAAGACTCTTCCTGCACCTACACAAACCATATACCAATGTAAATGTAGAGATAGAAATGAAGGCAATTACCATGTACCTCGTCTCCGGAGGATTCACTTTCTCCGTCTTCTGACTCTCTCAACGACTCGTAATCCTCCGACACATCATCTTCAGAAAACTCCTAAAAGCAAACAAAACACGAATCATTCACATTGCACTAACAAACACACATACTCGAATACAAACTAATGTTGGTTCCGGTTACCTGATAATCGGAGTCGGAGTCGGCCGATGATGACGACTGTTCCGTCTTCTGTTGTTGACGCTGCTTCTCTTCTTCGTCTTTTCGGTTGTTAGATTGGAGTGGCTTCGCCGACTTCTTCTTCTTCACTGCGTTTTGATTCTTCGTCGTCATCGTTTTGTTGTTGTTTTCATTGTTGTTGTTGTTGATGATGTTCTTCTCCTTCTTTATGTTCTTCTCGCCGGCTCTCATTCTCACTCAACTGTCAACTGAAGGCGAAGAAGAAGAAGAAGGGTTTGTTAGGGTTTTAGGCGCCCTCTCTCTTTTTTATCAAACATGATAAATTACTGCCATAATACCGATAATACCCTTGTGCTTTTTTTTTTTTTCATTTTAATAGATTATTATTACAATCCAAATATTATAAAATTTGATTGGGGTTGGGCTTCAATGAAGTGTGGCCTCATTTGTTTTTGGACTTCGACCGTGAGTTGGCCAGAAGATTAGGGGGACTAATGGGCTCTTGGGGCATGGGTCAAATGTTTTGGGGTTGGGCACCACAACTTCACTATGCATCGTACGTGTCACCCTCCTATGAACCCGTTTGGGACACAGAATTGAATAGAATGATATGAGATTAGATAGGATATAAAATGAAAAAAGACTGGATACGATGGGATTAAATAGAATTGTATGAGATTAAATTAGTATTATATCATGTTTGATGTAGTTGAGATTGGATTGGAATGGATTGGATTTGACTAAATTAATTTAATATTTATGTAAATTGAATTTTAAATAAAAAATATAATAAATTAATCTTTAAATATATTTAATAAAATAAATAATAAAAATTTAAAAGTTAAATAAATAAAAATAAGAAAATATTTTTAATAAATTTTAAATGTATAATCTTCATAAAACTATTGAATAAATTTGTAGTTATTAAATATATTTAATATTATAATAAATTATTTTATTTTTGAACAAATAAAATTAAAAAATAATTGAAATCCCGTTAATGTGAAACTTTTTAAGTGAGATCCACTAGCTTCGGATGGAAAAATTTTTTCATCCAAAGCTAGCTCCAAACATAAGCATTTAAAATTTGAGAAATTTTATTTTCCAAATCCAATGCATTTTAAGCGGCCAAATGCAGCCTATAGGTTTCTAATTTACTTTCGTTTGAAGGAAAAGCTCATAGCATAATCGGTAATATTTTCTATTTGTTTCATTTTCACTAGAAACCAGAATTTTTATTTTCATACTTTTTGAATTATATAAATATGTTTGATAGTAATTATTGAAACAATATTTCAAGAATTATTGAAATGCTTGAAATATGATAGCAAACCATAAAAATCATTTATGATTGCAAGGGTAGACCTACCTTAGGCTCAAATAAGGTATGTGCCCTCCCTCGTCTGAAATTTTTTAAAAATTGATTAAATTTATGACGTTAGTTATTAAATGTTTAAATGCATAAATAAAATGTCATATGAATCTATCAACATATAAAGATACTGATGGCAAGGGGCTTGTCTTCTTTTGTTTCCATCCACCACAATCCACGGTTCAATCCTTTACACTTATCAAACATGTTGCTTTTTCTTATTTTTTTCAGTTATTAGATATATAAATATATAAATAAAAAGCCACATACTATCACAACCTTCCCCACATCTAAACAAGTTGTTTTTTTTTTCTCTTTTTTAAAGTCATTAGATAAATAAATACATTAATAAAACGCTACATCACAACCATGAAAAGGTGTCGATGGCATGAGTTTTGTCTTCCTTTTTTTAATGGACCATGGTTTGATCCCTTCTCAAGCTTTTTCTCATTTTTTTAGTCCCTTCGCTTGCGCCCTTTCCATGCTTTTTCTCATTTTTTTTTCAATCCATTCCCTTATCAAAACATGTCATTTTTTCCCTTTCTTTTTTCCCACTATGACAAAATGATATTGATATTTGAAACATTTTAATTTTACAAATTATTATACTCATTTTAAACTATTTTTCTTATAGCAAACTATATCATATTTACACAAACTATTGAGAATAAAACATATAGTATTGTTTAATCTCAATAGGTCTTGGTTTGTTCATGATTGTTGGTGTATGATTTTGTTTCTTTTTTACATAAACTATTTTATATGATAATCTACAAATAAAAAACTCGTATAAATTATAATTGTTTTTATCATTAATTTTTATTTTATTTTACTTTGTTATAAATCCATATACATTTATTAGATAAAAGATTACAAGTGAAGCTTAATTAATAACTTTCATAATAAATGTATATAGTTTGATTACATATATTTATTTGCAATTTAAATAGTAACTTCCATCATATAGAACACATATCCCCGAATTAAGTTTTTTTAAATTAAGTTTTTTTTTTGTTTTTTAAGTAATATGAAATTTAAGCTTCTCTCACTAAGAATAAAGGAGTTAGTGTGCAATCATCTCATAGTTTGGTATGCTTTTGTTTTTATATTTGTATCAAGGATGTTATTTTTAAGAAATTTTGATTACAATCTTACAAGGGGTAAAATTAAATATCTCCAATTGGTTACGTATTTTAACTATTTTTATTTCATATAACGTACTTCTAACAATTGAAGTAAATATTATAAAGAAAATTTCATATAGCTTAATTTCTTGATGTTATAATTATTAAATAAAAATGTCCCCTCTCAAATAGATTTTTGGATTCACCATTGTATGATAGTAATACTTTGAAACGGAAAATTGGAACAAAATTATACTTATTATTAATTATAACAATAAAAACAACCATTACAACAATAAAATAAATAATAAAAATAAAAAGGATGTGGAACTACTTGAGATATTATAATTTTTTTAATTATTTTTTCTTAATGTTGAAAATATTATTTAGTTTTTGTGGTAATTTAATTATAAACCTGGCGGAGTGATGTGGCAAATTTTGATTGCAACACCTCAAGAATTTTAAATTTGAAAAGTCTATTTTACCCTTCCACCGTTAACTTTCTAATTAGTCAACATGGAGTAGGGAATGTATGTGCAATTAACGGATTAATGGTGGCGGACGGCATCATGCCCTTTAGAGGCGGCGCTTTGAAAAGCGAATCCACCTCCGTGGAAGAAAACGATAACGGGGAGAGTAGTGGTGGAGACATTGGCTATAGTAGGAACGAAGAGACAGAGCCAGAGGGGGCGCAAGGGGTCCACCGTGACGTCAGAGGTGTAAACAGATTTCATAGGTTCAAGATCAGGAGGAGACTTGGCATCAAAAAAGTCTACAAGACCTTTATCAACGCTGCCATCCGGACGAAAACTTAAATCCACAAGATAATCGATGATGCACACTATGAATCTTCTCCTCCACGGAAGGGAAGGGTCGTATGGTTGTAGTTGCCGGTGATCGGATTCGGTTGCGGTCATTGCAACAACAACGAAGAAGAGAAGCAGAAGGGCATGAGAGGGTGGTTGCCATTACTTATAGAAGACATTTTTTGATGTGTACTGAATCTGAGATAGAGACTGAAGGAAACGCGGTCGGGTGTGTTGTAAATTATAATGGGGTGTGGGAATGGTGAAGAAAGCATTTAACGCTGCAAAATCTGATACAAAATGATAGTGTGATGCACAATGCATGTTGAAATTTCGAGACACAGACAGAGATTTTTTTTCCGTTTTCGAAACATTATTGAACTTTATAACGCAAGTTGATCATTAATGAATCAAAAGACATGCAAACGTCTCTGAAAAGCGGCATGCATGTCATGGGAGAACAAGATATGAGATTATTTTAAGATTGATAGTTGACAGTGGGGTCGAATGTGGCTTATGCCAGAATTTTTGAGGAGTTAAAATCGCATTATTTAATAATTTTGATATAAAAAAGTGTTCGATAAAATTTCTAGAAGTGTATTTAATAATCCGATTGAATTTGGCAACAATTTTAAGAATCTGGTGGAGTAAAGTAAGGGATAGTTTGGTATTGCTGTAATTTTTAAAATAATTATGGCTAATTGTGCTGAAAAAGTAATTTATATTGTAAATTTAATTAGATTAGTGTTTAGTTAATTCTTGCATTATATGTTTGGGAAATCTTATATGAGTAATGTCACATTATCCAAAATTTTACTTAAATTTGTTATCTAAATGATGTGACAAACTTACATGTAACTGTCATACTATCAATACTACATCTAATAATTAAAATGATTGTTACAAATTATATGGCCACGTTATTTGGACAAAAAATTTAAATTTTTTTTTTGAAATTGTAGCATTATTCATCTTATTTCAATAACCTGTGAATTTATAAAATACCTAAAATAGATATGTAAATAAAATATTTTGAGTCATCTATGGTATAAATAAAATTCAATATAATTAAGATTGGGATATAAATGATTTTTTTTTATTAAAATTAATGGGTATGATTTGTTTATTTAAGAAAAAATAAAATAAAATAAAAGTAATGTTAGACAGACTTCCCAAATTTTTTCTCCCAACTCATGCTCAGATGACATGACATATAAATTGATAATATCATATATATTAATTATCACATCATTTTATGATTTATAAAATATCGACAATTCATATGTTATATTATTTGGACATAGATTTTGACAAGATTTAGGAAGCCTAACATTACCTTTTAAAAAATTTATTAAATCCCATGACAAATTATTTCATAATTTCTTTACGAAGTAACCTCAACATACTTCTTAAAACCGGTATCAAATCTACCTAGATTATTAAATAATCACTTTTGAATAATTTACCAAACACCCTTTTATATCAAAATTATTAAATAATTAGATTTTAATATTTTAAAAGCAATACCAAAGGGACCCCAAAGTGATTATGAAATAATATGATGTGAGATTTAATGAATACTATTAAATAATCACTTTCAAAAATTTGATCATACACATTTTTTATACCATCAGATTTTAACTTTTCAAAGCAATACCAAATGAACCCTAGAGTGATTATGAAATATCATAATCTGTTGTGTAATTTTAATGAATATTCGAAATGATCAAATCATACTCTTTAAATTTAAACAAAGACAATATTCTAACCTTAATTAATAGAAATATATTTATATCAAATAGAAATTAAAATATTAATACTTATATATATTTCATATGATTTATAAATTCACAACAGCTAACATAAAATCGATCAAATTCATGCTTTTTACTATTTAATATTTAGATTAGATTTAACAATATAATTAATCAAATAGTAATCTGATCAATTTTATAAGAGGTTACTTTTTCAGTATAGGTAGCATAATTATTTTAAAAGTTACAGTAATAATAAATTGGAGTTTAATTTTATAAAGGGTTCGCTCAACTTAAAAATATTTCGTTTTCAAATTGTTGGACCACAAATAGTATTTAAGCTGAAAAAAAAAATGACAGCCAATAAAATTAATTGCATCGCCCATAAATTAATTAGATGAATTGCATTGACATATGGATGGACATTAGTCGATGTCATAAGTTATAATCAGTTACCAAGTTTAGAATCTCTTATCCAACCTCGTTAGTATCTATCTGTTAACTTCAGTGATGGGCTATTTTTGCTGTTTAAATTACATTAACGAAAAAAGGTCATATGGATAACAAATTAAAAGAACAAATTCCTCCTTAAGATGACAAATTATTATTATTTTTTTATAATATAAGATTAGGTTATATGATAACTTTTGGTGAAATATTTATAATTTCAATATAATATAATAATTAGGTTAGACAATATCAACATAAAGTTTTGACAAATATTTATAATTTTAAATTTTAATATCCATCCACATATCCATAATACAATGGTTGTAGTCTTTTGGTGTGTAGCTGCAATGGCAGCCACACCCTCATGACCATACTTGGTATCGAGTGCGACACCCCTTACCACCCAAATAGTGGTTGATTTTCCCTTGTTTGTGGTGCCCTTGCTCCCTCTAGAGCGCCAATGGGAGTTTTCAGTTCTAAGTTGTACCTTAGTAGCTTGATCAAGAGGGTCCGATAGTGTTACTTGTATCAGTACTTGCAATGTAATACATGAAAACAAAATAATAATATTAATACAATGATTGTAGTTTACTTTCTTTTTTTTTTCCTTACTTTTTTTTTTTTCCTATCATTGGATGGAAACTAAGTACGTGGATAATTGTTAAAATAAATAAGTCAAAATTTTAAAGTAATATAATTAACCCTTTATAATTTTAGCTTTTTTCTTCTTCTTTTTTTTTTGACAATTACAATTTATATAAAAAATTCAAATCTCTTTCTACAGTACCTATAATTGGGTAATTTTAATAATAATTTCAAATCTCTTTCTACCCCTTTCTTACTATTCTCTTTCTAACCCTATAATTGGGTAATTTTAGGAATAAGTTCAAATCTCATTCTGCCCCTCTCTTACTATTCTTGATATTGCTATAAATAAATTAAAATCTCTTTCTACACCTATAAATAGGTACTTTTAATTTAGTTATTTTTTTGTTTTAAAGTATCACATATGATATAGCCACTCAAATCTAGGTAATTACCAAACTAACCAAGAGTTATATACAAAATTTTAGGACCTAAGTTCCCCACAGCCTTCATAGAGCTCGCCCTTGCTAGCTACAAACAAAGAAACATTTCATTTATTGTACACCACAAACCAACAACCTATCTTTCTTGCACTATCCACCAAGCAAATAAACAAAATACTTATCTCATTTACATCAGAAAATTAATAACCTACTTTTCCAATCACAAACCAGTGATCTCATTTACTAAAACTAATTATTATTACTATTATACATGGGTGGTCAACTGGGGTAGGTCGGGAGTTGGGATACAGGTGCTTGCCTTGGTCTTGACTCAATAGTAGGACCAAGTCAAGATTACGAGTGGCAAAAATACCTTATCTGATCTAAATCAAGGGAAATTCGATCTATTTTTTATGGGTTTAAAGTAGAAAGTATCGATCTATTTGAAGCACGAGTCAAGTTTAAGACACCTTTTAAAAATTCAAGTTGGGTTTGAGATGGAACGACCTAGACTTGATCCGACCCATTGTCCCTATCCATTGTCATCCATAGTGACCATATAATAGTGATATTTTGGATTGTGTAATGAAACTTTATCATGAATATAACAAGTCTTTTGATATTTGTATTGAATTATATTGTAATAAGTCTTTTATATTTGTATTTAAAAATGTTGTGCATTTTATAAATTTTATATTAATAATTATTATATGTGATGTTATATTGTAATAAATTAAACTATTGGAAGTTTAAATATGTATTTTTTTTTGTTTGTATATTTGTTTTTTTATATTAATTATATCATTAGTTAAAAACTAAATCGAGTCAATGGGTCAAGTTCGATACAAAACCCTACAATTCAATTCAGGTTTAGAGCAAAAAGTAGTGATTCGTTTGGGGCTTGGGTCAGATTTAGGACACTTCTCAGGTCAGGTTTAGGACAAATCAACTTGGATCCGATTTAACCCGTTGTCATCCCTAGTTAAGATTCTTGCACTAGACTCGCTTCACAATATGATACACATGCCCAAACACCATCCTAAATGAATAAGGGCCTCCATGAGTTATGGCAAGTTTAACATTTTTTCCATCCCTAGTTTCCACACAACCACTGTGGATTATACATCAAATGGAGGGAACAGTCGTAACCAGTCCCTTTGTTTCTCACCAACCATCGCACTCGAAAGCAGATTCGGTGTTTGAATCCATTACATCTTTCATTTGATGCTTCAAAGTCCAAATTCAAAGAAAACTCTCCACATATATTAATAAATATAAAATACACGTAAATGGCTATAAACATGACAAATTATCAGAAAGTTACATTTGCTATTTAATTGAACCACTAGCATGAATTTCAATTAACTATTGACAACATATGCTTATTAATCACATGCAAACCACGACTTAGTCTTTGGGCTACTAATAGAAAATGCAACGTTTGAAACACGAGGCATGCTTCCACAAAGCAGGACCCGGTTACTTTTCTTCACTCATTCGACGATGTGTAGACACAAAGTCAATATCAGACGTCAAAAGGGCCCAAACCCAGATAATGAAATCCGGTTTTCTAATGGGTTTTGGCGATAAATTGATAGACGGGTATCTAAAATGCGGTGGATTTGTGTATGCTCGTAAACTGTTTGATGAATTGCCTGAACGACATATAGTTACATGGAATTCAATGATTGCTACTCACATTGGCCACAAGAGGACTAAAGAGGCAATTGGGTTGTATAAAAAGATGATTTTGGAAGGAGTTTTTCCTGATGAGTACACGTTTTCGAGCATTTTTAAAGGGTTTTCGGGGATGGGTTGTCTGCGTGAGGGGCAGAGAGCTCATGGGTTGTCGGTCGTTTTAGGCTTGGAGGCATCAAATGTGTTTGTCGGTAGTGCTTTAGTTGATATGTACTCTAAGTTCGGGTCGAATGAGGGATGCTAGATTGGTGGCGGATCGAGTTGTTTTAAGAGATGTCGTGTTGTATACTGCTTTGATTGTTGGTTACTCTCAACACGGTGAAGATAGTGAAGCTTTAGCGGTTTTCGTTAGTATGGTCAATGAAGGAGTTAAGGCTAATGAATACACTTTTGCAAGCGTTTTGATTGCTTGTGGGAATGTAGAGGATTTAAGGCACGGTAAGGTTGTTCATGGTCTTATTGTAAAATCTGGTTTTGAATCTGTTGTTGCTTCTCAGACTTCACTCCTTACTATGTATTCTAAGTGTGGCTTGATTGATGATTCTTTGAAGGTTTTCAAGCGGTTTGCAAACCCGAACTTAGTGACATGGACGTCACTTATTGTTGGTCTTGTGCAAAATGGTAGAGAAGAGGTTGCTTTGACGAAGTTCAAGCAGATGATTCGTAACTCGATAAATCCAAATTCTTTCACATTATCTAGTGTACTTAGAGCATGTGCGAGTATTGCAATGCTTGAAGAAGGGAGACAAATACATGCTATTGTTACGAAATATGGATTGGATAGAGATACATATTGCGGAGCTGCACTTGTTGACTTGTATGGGAAATGCGGAAGTACTGAAATGGCAAAGTTAGTTTTTGATGGCATAATTGAACTTGATGTGGTATCTATGAATTCCATGATATATGGTTATGGCCAGAATGGTTTAGGGCATGAGGCACTTGAACTGTTCCATAGGATGAAAGAGTTAGGACTGCAGCCGAATGATGTAACATTTGTTAGTGTTCTATTAGCGTGCAATAATGCAGGGTTGGTTGAAGAAGGTTGTCAAATCTTCGCTTCCAGTGAAGAACAATTATGATATTGAATTAACAAGAGATCATTACACTTGCATGGTTGATTTACTAGGACGTTCTGGAAGACTAGAGGAGGCAGAAGCATTAATAAAGCAGGTGAGAAATCCGGATATAGTTTTATGGAGGTCGTTGCTTAGTGCATGCGGGATTCATGGACAAGTAAAGATGGCAGAGAGAATCAAGGATAAAGTGCTTGAGATTGCACCCTGGAGATGAGGGGACTCATGTTTTGTTATCAAATATTTATGCTTCAACCGGTAACTGGAGACAGGTTATCCAAATGAAAACCACAATGAGGGAGATGAAATTGAAGAAAGATCCTGCAATGACTTGGGTTGATATTGATAGGGAGGTCCATACATTCATGGCTGGGGATTGGTCCCATCCAAGATCGAAAGAGATACTCGAAACACTCGAGGAATTGATGGAAAGGGTGAAAAGCGTAGGTTACACTCCAGATACACGATTTGTGTTGCAACACTTAAATGGGGAGAAAAAAGAGAGATCGTTGTATTATCACAGTGAAAAACTCGCCATAGCTTTTGCTCTATGGAGGACTAGCAATAAGACTACTAGTATCAGAATCTTTAAGAACCTTAGAGTTTGTGGGGATTGCCACAATTGGATTAAATTGGTCTCCAGAGTTGTTAACAGGGAGATAATTTCCAGAGATGCAAAGAGATTCCATCATTTTAAAGATGGTTTGTGTTCCTGTCGAGATTATTGGTAACCAGACAGTTTTACATTTAGCCGTTTCTTTTTGTTCAATCTTCCAACATGCCAACTATTTGGTTTGCTTGTAATCGACCAACTGCCCAAGAGGTACTAAGCTAAGCTGCCATCTGATGATTGATTGCTTTGAATAGCTTGTAGCAATCGATAGAACGCCCTGAGTATTAGGTTCTTCCAATGCTTGGGAAGAGAGGCCAAGCGTATGTTAGAAGAAGATCCACTAAGAGCAAAAGTCACAGGCCAAGTGCCTTGTATGGTAAGCCATCAAGTAGGCAGAACGTGTCAAAAGAGAGACACAGCACTAGAATGTGTATGAAAACACACAGGTAAGCTATTGCATCCTCTGTTGAAACAAAGAGTGAGTAATGCAATTGGGTGGAAATTGAGAAAGTGAACCAATTGGAGTAGCAGCAGAAGCAAAGCAGAGAAGATATGAGGTTGAAAAAGAGAGGATGATTCAGTTAGTTCTTGAAGCAGAAACCAGGATAGATGAGAGATTTGCATGAAATGCAATTGTTTGCATTGATTTATAATCAATGAAAACAAAGCAATAGATGTGCAAAGAAAAATATAATGTACACAAAGAAAAATATTTCTCCTCCCTCCAGAAACCGATGGCCTCCACGGTGGAGGCCACGGACCTCTTTTTGACCTCCTCCATCACCAATAAATATTTTTTTAATAAAATATTACATTTTCATTTTTATTTATATAAATAGAATAATTAAAAAATAAACAAAAGCATTTTTCACAAAATAAATGAGAATATACATTGGAATTGGATATCAAGCGTATAATGGTAATAACCATAGAATTAAAAGATCTTAAATTTTATTCTTCTCCCTCCCCCCCACCCCCCCAAAAAAACATAAAACTAAAACTTAAAAACCAAAGGCTCTCAGATTTTGGATCTTAAAAAGTACTTAACTAAAATAAGATTTTACTAAAATTTAAAACATAAAAAGAAAGATCTTATAATAAAACATAAAAACATTAAAAACAAATCCTGCCTAGTACATTTCTTAAATGCATAAAATACAATCTAGCAACGATATTGTCCTTACCATTATTTATGGTTACGGTGGAAGAGAATAACAGATACTAGAATAAAAACTGTCTAAAGATTTCAAATAAATAAACAATACAAAAATTTCCAAGCTCCATCACCTCTTGCCAAGCATTTTTTGATATCGGTCCACCTTTATGACGTTTTCAGGATCCCATAGGAATGACTAACGTTAACAACTGGACAGAAGAGCTATCAACTGCTTCGTGATCGAAATGCAAAGAATTAAAGTCCAAGTTTCGAGAGAAGCTCGCGCCACCTTGGAGTCTCTTCGTCGAAAATGTAGGTCAAAGGTGAAATTAGAACCCCACTACCACCAATCTGCATCAAGCAATATAGATAATTACATCTATATCTGCAGTTATTGAGGACGTACAACCAGACAAAGGTAAATAATTTCCGACTAGTAGGTAATGGTGCCTTATGAGTATACCAGGCAGCCTGCCCACTACCAATTTAAAACAATGTAATCATCATTCTGACCGAAAATTAAGCTGATTTTCGAGTGACAGGCGTGAGTGTTAATTCACATAGCACTGTAGATAAGTCTAATTTATTATTGTCACGACTCACCGCTCTTAGTTGCTGGACAGACTTGTACAGTGCTTTCTTGGGTACACATATGACTATGGCGTAGTAATCCGCTGATACCTTCCCATCACGTTTGCAGAAAACTGGACTTACAGTGGGTCCCTGCAGGCAAAATAATGGAACAAAACCTGAGAGTGCTCACTATTGAGATTTAAGTCATCTTCATAAAACAATAATTGAGGTAACGATTTAAGACAGAAACCAATGACTGCAAATAAATGGCAGAAACAACATTGGTTTCTTTTCAAATCTCACCTGCAGACCAGATAGTGAAGGTTGGCTCAGTATTCTCTCAGCTACTTCCTCTGCACTACTTCCTCTCATGTTTGCGACCACCTGCCATGTATACATACAGATGAAGCAAGGGAAACAGAAAACATAAACCAGAGCATTAGAGAAATTATTTCCGTACCGTAAATTGACCCATTGCCCTCAAATGAGCCTCCAATCTTTCAAGAATCTCATGTGTAGTGTCCAGCACACCTTTTCGCTGCATTAATGCTTTCCTGCTTGCCACAAGAACAGCCTGTAGAACATTGAATCTTTGAGATAAGATAAGATAAGATATAGTATAGGCAGAACAGAAAATCAGCTGCCCAAAGACTAAACGATTCACAAGCTACAACATAACATGCTTTGCAAAATCAGCATCAAACCAAAATAGCTTACCTGGCTTTCCAGCACAGTTCCACCTTCAATTTCTTTCAAGTTGTTCTCTCTGAGTGTTGTCCCACTACTCACAAGGTCCAAAATAGCATCAGCTATCCCCATCTAAATTAAGAAGAAATATAAATGATTTCTATAAATTATATGCAAAACTGGTATAACTGTAATTTTTATCCAGACTGCTGTATCAGCATCCAATATGTAAACATGAGTAACAAACAAGCAAACAAGCATAATGATAAAACAATGCAACAGACTTCTAGTTTCTGATTTCACAACAAAATAATATCCTCCAAATTACCTCTTCCCTTTAGATGTCACTGCCTACACTAATTCAATATGACATTGACGAGTAAGATATTAAATATTTAGCAAGTACAAGGCAACACACAATTCACACAGAAGGTTATAACCTGGCCTATGACGGAATGACACTTTTTCTCCAGACCCCTTTAGAGCCTAGTGTTTTAGCTTCCACTCCTTTTCCCCCTAATACCTGGTAAGACCATTCTCCTCCCCATGGAATCCTTCAATTTTTTTTTTTTTTTTTTTTTTCACCTATTCTGCTGGTAGACCAATCTCCACATAACATACTTCTTTTACAGTAATTTTCTCCAGTCCTTCAGAACGCATTTCTCAAGTATCACAAAATGAAATGAATAATCGTGGAAAAGCAAAAATTAATGTAGTCACACTACACAAATTACTTAATGATAGCAAGAGACTATTGGAAGATAAAAAAACTAGACCAACAACCTTCCATATAATGGTAAAGTGAAGAAAAAACAGCATACTATGTAAGAATGAAATGGAAAGAGAAAAACATTTGACTTTCAGTACGACAAATAATACTAAAATGGCATATAGTAGCAACCACACCACACATGAACTCTCATGCAAGTTTAATGACAATCCATTAGAAAGGCAATAAAATGCATCATAGGGGGCATTCTGTACAGAGCAATACAACAATATCACGAACGAGTAAACAAATCTGTTTTAAGACATTCAATAAAAGAAGTAATTCTCACCGCCGGAGCTGCCTCTAGGGCTCCATCAGCAGTTGAAAAGACAACATGCTTCAGTCCATTATCTTTCATAAACTTAGGTCCCAGCTGCTCACAAAGACACAACAGAAATTAAGTCTAAATCGATCTCATTAATAAAAATTAAGACCATCATAAAAAGAGAAAGTTAAACACATATCGTACATAACTGAAGCCAGTAGCAACTCTTAGAGGTTTCTCAGCAGTCCATTGAGGCATTTGAGCCAGCTCCCTCAATGAGTTTATATTCTCAAAAATCCCATACTTGGGGATCTGAAAGAAGAAAATATATATTAAAATTCCTAAGTGACAGCTGATAAAATCAGCCTGCAGTGGGTTATATACACATAGAGCAAAGACCACTTACAGCAAGGGATAAACGACAATCCCCATACTCAAGAGCATCATGAGCCATGATAAGATCTTCACTCCCCTGATCCAAACGATAAACAATCATAAAACAAATATATACTGTTAAAACATATTTCCATTTTCCTTCCAGATGACAAGAGAAATTAATTCCCACATGACAACAACCTGCAGAGCTATAACACCAACCTTCAGAGATGTCCACATTTAAAATTTACTAGTAAAATACATATACTTCTATGCCTACCATGCAAACCAGAAACAGTCTGAGTCTACTAAACAAATGGCAGTAAGCTGTAGCATTTATACACCCCTCTCTAAATCCGATGTCCAAACACCACCTGTATGAAGGTGTGCATGCAGGCATACATCTGTCTCTAATTGATTCTTCTAATTTCTTATTCATAATCTCAAAATTCCATCCTATCCAACCACATGTTCAATCTGAATTACTCCAATAGCCTTTATTTCCAATTTTAAATATATATATATATATATATTACATTCTCTTTTAAAAACATTTATCTCTCCCATTCAATATAGGAATTATATATATATAGAGAAAGAGAGAGCTTCTATGCTCGGTGTGTTCTAATTTTTTAAATTGTTAAGATCAACAATTTCAGTCATTCAGTACATTTGCATTGAATGGGAGAGAGAAATTTGTTAGCACCATCCATCTTAACCATTCATTTCATCTGCACTGAATGATTGAGATGGCTGGTTCTAACAATTTAAAAGTTACTATGCATTGACCGTAGAGGCTATATATAAAATCTAAAACAATAGGTGGAGAAAACCAAGTGCAGAAAACTAGTGAACAGATATAATAGCAAAACATAACAAATCTAGCTAATTTGATCCAACAGGAATATAATAGCTAGACTAATGAATATTGACTCTTAAACAAGCAGTTATAGTCAACTAAATAAGCAGCCATCCATTTGGTTTACAAAGACAAAAAGAGACTCATGCATGCAACATGCTTGAGATGTTACCTGTCCAAACTCACTGAGAGTGTCGAAGCCGACGATTCCGAGGTCCAAATCGCCGGACAAGAGTTTGCGGACAATGTCTTTAGGGCGTTGGAACCAGACCTCCAAGTTGGAAAGCTGAGGGATTTGTGCCACGTACTGGCGTGGATTGACTTGTCTAACTGACAATTGACAGTCCTGCCAATCAAGTCAAAATTGAGTACTGGAAGGCGAAGAGGAGACGAAATTAATCAAAGGGAGTGTATGTCCGACCTTGAGGAGATCGAGAGTGTCGGAGGCCATGCGGCCTTTGCTAGGCAAACCGAGGCGGATTTCGGACCTCTCGGTGACGGTGAAATTGCCGTTGACAGAGGAGGAGACCTGTGACGGCGAGACGCAGCAGGAGATGGCGGCGGCGGGCCTGGTGGTGGAGAGGGAGAGGTTGAAGTAGGAAGAAGGGGGAGGGAAGAGGGAGAGGGAAGGGGAGGTGGAGGGGCATTGTTGGGAACAAAATTGGAGGAGAGAGATGGAGATGGAGGAGGTAGACATGGTTTTTGCTTCTCTCTCTAGAAATGGAGGATTCGTGAGAGAGAGAGAGAGAGAGCGTGTGTGAAGAGAGAAAACCCCGCCGCGGTGAGTGAAGTCGGCGGGTAGATGCGTTTCTCTCTTTGTAGATTCTTTCTTTAGTTACTTTTTTTAGCGCAAATTACACAAACAACCCAATATTCGAGGGCATCCTTTATCTATATATATATATTTATATATATATATATTGTGATGAGAATAGTGAATAACGCTACAATTATATATATATATATATATCCCTATATATATCTATATATATAGCACTACAATTATATATATATATATATCTCTATATATACAGTGTGATGAGAATAGTGAATAGCGCTACAATTATAAACCCTCTTTATCCTCGTAGGATAGTAAACTAGTTGTACAACTTATCGATTAAAGGATATAATGTCATTTGATATCTATATTTTTATTTAATTTTATTATAACTGAAATGGAATAGGAAAGAGTAGAGAAGTAATTTAATTTATTATAATTGATAATTAAATTTGACATTTATATCCTCATTGATTGATGAAAAATAAAGGATGAAGAAGTAATTAAAAGGTTAAAATATTGACAACATAGAAGAAACAAATATAATAGGAGACAGAGCAGAGATGATATTGAGAATGCAAATGTAGAGGAGTTAGAGCAGACGAGAGAAGATGGACTTTGCTACCACGCCTTCTGTTAGTTATGTCTCCAGTGGCGGCGGAGGAGGAGGAAGCATGGGTGATGGATCTAGCTCCAACAACCCTGTCACCACTGTCGTGCCATCAGCCTTGATGGCGAAAAAGACCACCAAACCTTTTTGAATACTTCGTGTGGGTTTATCATCTAAATGTGAATTCAATCGAGCATGAGTATTACCACCTTCGCTTTCTCTTCATCAAAGGCATATACGTGGAGATGTACAAGCATAAAAACTCTGGCATCATACACTCTCAAGTTATCTTCTTTTTGCCTTTTTTTTTCATTTAATATTTATATTTTTATTTAAATTTATTATAATTGAAATAAACACTCATATCCTTAGTGATTGATGATGAAAATAAAAGGATAGAGAAGTAATTTAATTTTATTAGAATTGATAATTAAAATAGACATTTATATCTTTATTTATTGATGAAAAACAAAGGGTAAAGAACTAACTAAAAGGTTAAATAGTTGTAGAAGAAGAACTCAGAAGAAGAAAATTTAACAGAAAACAAAGTAAGATGGGCTTCAACCGTACAAAAGAGTTGATAAATCTTGCACTAAATATGGCCAGGAGTATGGTGATCAGATGAGATTTTATAAGAAGTCAACGATTTTTCTTCATTTATATTCTACTTAGCTCTTCCTCTTTGTTTATTCCTCATGAAACTCTTTTTTTCTCTTTTTTTCCCTTTTACCTCTTTGTTTCTTCTTTATGTAGGAGTTCTTGGTTCTTATAAAGTACTTTTATGGATTTTCTTCAAAGGTTAGTTATGTTTTATAATCATTTTTATGTCATTTATGCAAAACTTTTTGTTGTGTAATTATTTATATTAAATCATGAGTTTTTCTAACATTCAGATCTTGCGATTTATATTTCTTAAATTAATGATCTTGGGTTTTGCAAATATATATATATATATATATATTTACCTGATTGTTGATGTACTTATTTATGTTAAATTTTGAGTTTCTCTAATATTCAGATTTTGAGATTTATATTAAGTTTTATTTATAACTATGAAAACGTTATTGAAAGTTATAGTCCCTGAATTTCTCAAAACTCATGAATTTGGTCCCTTAACTTATTGATTTTGATTCCTTAAATTGTTGTTCAAAGAAACTAAATTGATGCATTTTGAAACCTTCAAGTTCTAAGGCTTTTTTGTAATGCAGTTGCAATTAAAAACAGGATAAATCATCAAAACATAAGGACAAAAAATCCCTATAAATAATTCAAACATAAATTAATTCACACCAAAAGAACTTCGAAGCATAAAGTTCATTAAGGGTGCATCTGGTAAAATTTTTCATTTGTTATTTGTCGAAAATAAAATGAAAAATGTGTTTTTGGTTTTACTATCAAGACCTAAACTCACATATTAATATAATTATGTCAAATGTTAGGAGAGTTAGCGCAATTTGCTGCTTTTTTCTATTATTAGTTATTTTTATAATTTTAAAGTAAAGAGATAAGAAAGAAAAAAACACAAATAGAAATGTAGCTTCGGCAGTAAAATAGTAGTAAGCTACTGAACTCCTATGACCTATTCAAGGTCATGGATTCTACACCTGTCTCCCCCACTACATATAGGCCCTTCCTTCCACCACTTTGGGCTGCCTGGACACTCACCCCCCACTCACCGCACCCCCCCGCCCTCCCTCTAAATATCAATTGTTTTCTCCCATTTTAGGAGCTATTCTCCAGATCATGTCATTAACGTCCAATTCCATTTGGTTTTAACTATCCTTTGAGATAGTATCGGTATTTAAAAAAAAAAAATACACAAATAGATTTTTTTTTTTTTTTAACTATTACAATTTTGAAATTGGTTAGAGACCAACATGATACAAAGTAACCATTCAATCATAAAAGACCAACTCAAAATCACATTGAGGGTGGGTCGGTGAGCACTCAAACTATTAAATTGATTTAAGATTTGTTATATATTTTAAAATTATTACAAACTTGACGGGTTACTCAAAAGTAACATGATCAGTTTGGATTGAGTTGGGAGGTAGCATTTCATCAATCCAAATAGTCCAACCCAACACAATACATTTGTTAAAAAGAAAATGTCATTAGATTAAAAAAAAAGAGAGAGAGAAAATGTCATTAAATCTCAACTTATTATAATTTTTGTTTTAAATACAATCTACAATGTAGCCATTCGAACATGTATCTTTTTTTTTTTTTTTTTTTTGGAAATAAACATGTATCATTTTCAGATTGAATGAGAACTTTTTACCATCAAACCACATTGAATGATGATAATTTATTATGATTTATGATAAAGAATTTAGCTATTTATATAAATACTATTATTTCTTTAAATAAAAAAATTAATGTAACTTTCTTGTATGAAGTTAACTCATATTAGTTTATAGTGTTCTATTAACTTGAAAAAATTCAAAATAAATTAAAAAAGATAGAAAATTAATTTAAACCAAACTAATTATTATTGGTTATAAATAAAATCAAACCCAACCCACCAATGCCCAATCTCACATCATAAGAGACTTAACGTTAAATTTTACTTAAAAAAGTATAATTTACTTATACAACGAGACAATAAACTGAAAAAATATAAGAAAAAAATCATTTATACAACAACAAAAACCACAAACAAATACACTAAACTTTTAAGTTGTAAGACCATCCAATAATATATAAAATCGTGCTCAATTCAAATTTCTAATAGAAGGATCGGTGAATTTCAATTTCGGTTTTGTTAATTATTAAAAACAATTGCATATTAGGATTATATAGTTTTTGACGAGATATGTAAACACAATACAACCTCCTTAAACTAAAACAAAATAATAAGCTGAAATTACGCCCTTATTATGCCCCTTAAACTTATATCAAACAAGTTACCTGATCAATCCTAGTCCTCTCTCAAAATTTTAAAATTATAATAATTAAAAATATTTTAAAAAAAAAACAGCAAATGACAATGAAATTAGATATTCATGACCTTTTTAATTAGTAAATACACTCAAAACACTTCCAACATAAGGGAGATATTGAAAAATAAATAAATAAATAAAAGATAAAATCCCTACTTGTGCTAAAGTGATCATTTTTCGTTACATAGTTTCATTTTCGTTAAAAATCCCTACCATTACAATTCTATTAAAAAAGTGATATGTAAAAGTAAAATATCAAAATTGCCCTTGATTTATTAAATAAAAATATTTTTCCTCCAATTTTTTTAAAATACATTCTCTCCGATTATTGTTAATAATAACTTTCAAATAATGATAATAATAACAACAATATTAATAAATTTTTTAAAAAAAAATAAAGAAAAATTACAATATGCTTGAATTTTTTTTATTTAAAATAAAATAAAATGACCTAAAAAAGAAAGAAGAAAGGCCACCTAGGGTGCCCTTTGTGTTGGTTGGTTCATCAACAAGGTCTTCATCATTGACGAAGAAGCACAGAAGCCACCTGAAGCTGGCCTCTCATGTTTTAGGCAGCCAAACGGCCCAAAACAACCCCTCAATGACTCTCCAAACATTAACCAAAACATCACCTTTAATTTAACTACACAAAACATAATCTCCACACAAAAACAACATCTACATTTGAAGATTAAGATGACTTGTTAGATTTTCAAGTTGTTGGATGATATGACTTCCACTGTTGCTTCTTGTGTTGATTAATTTATAGTGTTGTGGTAATATTATTTATTGTAACAGAAAACAAAAAATTTGAAAGTAGAATCGGAATTTTATTTATTAGTTGTTGTTGTGATGTAGTGATGATGTGATGGATGACAAAGGATGTTGTTGGATTGAAGGAATTGCATAGTGAAATGTAAGTGATTATTCTAATTAGGTGCAAGTGTTGTTAAGAATTTTTCTACATTTGAAGAAGATGACGACGAGGAAGTAAACCTATTTTGCAATTACCTTGTTTGATATTAGTTAAATGTATACCAATGTATTTTTAAATTTGATTTTGTAGGAATCAACTATTATTTGAACTTTGAAATCAAAAGTGATAGTGACAAACTTACAACTAATAAGTATGTGGAATGTGGATGGCTAGATTCTTAAAACTTTTGTTAATTGTTATGTTATTTGGAGAATTTGTGAATTGCGATATGTAATTTGGCCAATGTTTTGGCATATTTTATGTTTTATGTGGATTTAAATTATGGCCTTTATTATAAGTTTATTGTGCTAAATGTTAAACTTTAGGTTGGATTATTAGGTTTGATTTTGTTTTATGACTGATATTATTGTTAGGATTTGGAAATGACATGATTTGTGCATATTATGAGATATGGGTGGAAAAAAAGTTTATATGAAATTTTATATAAATTTGATATGGGTGGAAAATGACCATTTCAATAAACTTTTTTTTTTTTTTTTTAAATGTCCCTTCAAAGTAAATCAACCAAGCTAGTAAAAATTATTTTTGAAATTCGAATTTTTTCTTAAAGGCAATTTAAACTCTTGTACAGTTTTTCTTATAGTTGGTTGTTTATCCAACAAAGATTTAATTATTTTAGAAGTTGCAACAACTTCATAGCCACCCTCGATATAATAATAATAAGTCATAATTGATAAATTAAAGGCATACAAGTAGATGATCAATATAAAGTTCACAGATAGTATTCATGAAGTTTTTTCTTCCTCATGAAAATCAAATCTCACAGAAAGTAGAATATTAAATACAAAATAAATCTACCAACGCCATTTTCTTGTGGTTTGTTAAGAACATGCACCAATTCATTTGTTGATTTATTGCTTTTTAATCATGAAGTGAATTTCAATTCCATTGTAGAATGATTTTATTTTTCTTCTTGTTAAGAATATGCGCCAATTCTTCTTATTAAGTCATAATTCATCTCTAATACTATTATGTATTTTTGAGTTTCTATTAATAACACATCAAAATATATATATATATATATATATATTTAACATGGACCACTTTGACAAGAAATATATGAAAATACATAATTTCATTTTCAATACAATTATCTAAAACAAAATATGCATCCACTTTTGACCAATCTTTCTAAAATATGTGTCACATTCTCTTGCCTTTTCTATTTTATAATTAAGAGGAGTGAGAATGAGACAAATGTCCATATTTTTAATTGGTTGAAAATTTTGAGAAATTCTAATGTTGGCCTAACTATAGTATTTAAGAGTTAAAAGTATGATAAACGTCTTCTGCCGTATAACATGTACAATTAAAAAAATTTCAGATAAAGGGAGGAGAAAAGGTTTGAAGTAGAGATTTCAAAACTCTAATATCATGTTAGTTACCACCAAATCCAAAAACTTAAACTGATAGAAAATGACTCAACTAAAATATTTAAAACTTGAAGTTATGATACGTTAACATCTAATAAGCATTTCTAGGAGATTTCTCAACATCTCCATATTATCTTTTTTTTTTTTTTATCATATCAACTTCATATTTAAATTAAATAGTTGCATCGAATTTTTTTTTTTTTTTACTTCATTATGTATCTATAATATATGACCAGATTTTCAACTCAAATAGCTAATTGCATCGGAGATGCTCTTAATTTGATAACAAATTAAGAGAAATTTGTTAATTTGCTAAACATCGTGCAAGAAAGAGAAATTTGATAACAAACTATTAAGCAGATTATTGGTAAATATTGAGAACAAATTTTACATATACAATCCATATGTCCACTCTCATAACACCTAAGAGAAAACGCCCCACATCTCGCCAAGCATTTCACTTACGATTCTTATATCTACTCCCACTACATTTTGGAGAAAACTCTCCACATCTCGCAGGCAGTTCATTCACAGCTTATATAACTATTTCTACTATATTGAGAATAACTTGTCATAAATTTTAGCAAATAAATGTAGTGGGATCATAAACAACTTAGGGTGGAAAACGACATCAGCACCAAATAAGGAATTTGCCTATAGATCCATATCTTGAGTTCATTGCTATAAAATAATACCCAAACTCTCTTGGGGAAGAGGGTTGTCACACCATAGATGTGGACTCTTTGATTGATAAAATTAAAGGACCAAACGTGTGGTCAATTTCTTTTCTAACATAAGCAAAAAGAATATGCTCTACCTATTAGTTTTATCTAAATTCGCACGAACCAATAGTGACCTAAACTCTTCTTATATAAATATACTTATATATTCTCTCTCGAAAAAAGTATACTTAATATTCACTTCAACAAAATATATATATATATATATACTTATATATTTAACTAAAAATTATAGCATATATATTTAATTTTAAAGTTGTCAAATCAAATTAAACCATATCAATGATTTTCACATGTGTATTTATATTTTTTTAAAGAAAAAGAAAGCAATAGTGCAAATAATTACATGGGGGAAATTTTTTTTCTTTATTTTACATAATATATTATCCCAAATTTTTAAATATTATCAAAGAGTCCAATTACTCTTAGTTTATATCTATATTTGATAATTTAATATTCTAATGGTGCATTTACTTGCATGTAATCGGAATGACTTGAGATCAAAATGATTTGTAATTGGATTGGTTTAGAATCGGATTCATGTATCAGAATCAGAATAATTTTTTTTTTTTTTATTTCAATTGCAAAAATCATAATTGGAATCAACAATAGTCTTTTTGAGATATTTACTTTAACTTAAAATCGGAATAGATTGTTTGTAAGTTATAAAAATGTTCTTGAATAAAAATATATATTCTTTTAGCATTTTTGAAATAAAATTATATTTTTTTTTTTATCAAGAAGAAATGTATATTTTTTATAATAATATTATGCTTATTAAACTATTTTTTAATAACAATAATGATTTTTTATAATAATAATTCAATGTTATATACTAAACCATTGATAAATATAAAATAGGTTTTCTCACTTTTTTTTAAATTTCCAATTTTGTCTTCTTTTTTTTTTTTAAAAAAAAATAGAGGCATAAAAGACTTTGTAATATTTAAAAGACAATGAAGATGGAAAGAGAGAGAGAGAAAAGAAATCCAATTTTGTCTTTTTTTTTTTTTTAAAAAAAAAAATAGAGGCGTAAAAGACTTTCTAATATTTAAAAGATAATGAAGATGGAAAGAGAGAGAGAGAGAAGAGAAAGAGGGGGGGGGGGGGGGGGGAGGGGGGGGGGGAAGGGGGGGGGGGGGGAGGGGGTCGGGCGGGCCGCGGTGTGCATGTGGGCGCTACGAGAATGTTATTCCATAACTCCAAATTTATGTAAGACCTATATTTTTCATTATCATTACATATCAATTTAAAATAAGTAAACATATACGATCATTTTCATTCCTTAATTCACTATAAAAGTATTTCCAATACTCTCATGAATTGTAAAAAAATTACATACCACATAGGATAATTAGATATTGAACTAAAATAAATATTTCAATGCAATTATCACTAATCAATGTTAACCTCAGGTGACAATAGAAAAAAAATAGATATTGTTAACATGATTATTTATTTCTAGATGATGCTATTAGATAGTCATGTCAGCAAGTTAATAATTACTTATTTCTAATTTTTAAATCTAATTAAAAGTCAAAAAACATGGAAGCATTAAATGAAAAATATGGAAGCACCAAATGAAAATACATGGATCCATTAAATGGGAATATATGAAGTATTGAAGAATAATTTTTCAGTGTGATTGTGTATTAAATGATATTTATGTTATATTGGATACAAATCCCTTGATATTGATTACATGACATTTTTTTTTTTTCAAATCTCAATTCATGAGAGTATTGAAGATACTCTAAAAGCATTTTTAATGCTTTCATGAATTGTGAAAAAACTATATGCCACATAAGATGAATAGACATTGAGTTAAAATAAACTTCTCCAATTCAATTATTATTAATTACTGTCAAGATGAAGTGGCATATACATATATATATATTGTCAATATGACTATCTATTTTTAAAAGGTACTGTTAGACAGTTACGTCAATAAATCAATAGTTATTTAATTTTAATTTTCATATCTAGTTAAAGTAAAAAAAAAAAATGAAGCATTAAATGGAAATATATTAAAGCATTAAATGGAAATACATGAAACATTAAATGAAAATAAATAGAATGATTGAAGAATAATTTTTCAATTTGATTCTAATTTATAATTGTACATGTGAAATAAAATTTAAGGAATAACATGTGAATTTTGTTAAAAGAAAAAGAAAAAAAAAAATGATTATGAGTTTCTCATAATCATATGGTTGCATGAAACGGTAAGTGGTGAAGTTTACACAATCATGTAAGAAATTTGAATACTGGCATATATATTGAACACGTTCAATTGTAAAATTTAATGAACTATAGGTAAATTTTACACGACTGAACACAATTTCTCACAAATTCTTAATTTTTCACAAAATTGTAAATGCATAAACTGAGTTTTATCAAAATTTGAGTAACGTATTTACACAATCATGTAAAAAATTTGAATACTATGTTTCAAAAAATAAAAAAATAAATTATATCATATATATACAATTCAAATGCTCAAATGTAAAAAACACAGAAACCAAAAGTAAATTTTACATGACTGAACACAACCTTTTACAAATTCCTAATGTTCCACTAAATTGCAACACACAAATGCAAAATTTTAATCAAAAACTTAAAAAAAGAGGTGTTCACCAAAAAAAAAAAAACACCTTAAAAAAGGAGCTTTCAAAAAAAAAAAAAAAAAACTTAGAAAAAAAGAAAGAAAAACTCTTCAAAGAAATCTTCCTAATTTTGCTTTACTTATCGTAAAACAAAATAACAATGTCATATCCTCTCCAAACATAAATAGTTATACATTGTCCTTCAAAAAAAAAAAATAGTTATACATTTTACCGTCGGCTCCAATTATATGAATAAATGTTCATATAATACAAGTAGTAAATAATGATTAATCTTGATTGATCAAAATGAACATTTAATCCCTATATCTCTATAAGCCTCTAGAGTCTAGCCGAAATTATCTCTAAATTATATAAGTTAATATTTGAGCAACATAAATAACAATTAATGCCGATGGATCTATACATACCTCCTGACATAAATAGTTATATATTTTATTATTTATCTCCAATTGCATGAATAAATATTTATAAAATGCTAGTAGTAAATAGTGATTACTCTCGATTGATCCCAACAAATCTCTTGTTCTTATATCTCTATAAATTTCTAACTTGCCTTGTGCTTAGATTATGTATGTAAATTAAGTAAAATATATATTAAAATAAACTAATAATAATAATAAATAAAAAGAAATTTTGAAAAAATGAGAGGCGGAGAGGCAAAAAGATAAAGTGAAGCAGTCATCAACGCGAAGTCGGAGAAGAGTCTTTTTTAACTGAAAAATCCAAGAACGCAAGAACGCGCTCTCTCTCTCTCTCCGTCTGTCTTTCAATCCAAGAAATCTCACAGCTGTTTCCACCAAAGAAAACTCTCTCTCTCTCTCTCTCACATGTCCACGAGCCGACACAACACGACTCAACCCTTCTTCTTCATCTGTTGAAATTTTTTCAAAAAAAAGAAAATAATTAATTGAGTATCCGAGATCCGCTTGCTACAGTTCGACTTACTCGAATCTGACTCATACCCAGATCACAACTCGCATACCCAGATAAGGAAATCCATCCAAAACGCGGTCTTTTTATTTTTCACATGCTGAATCTCGATTGACTCGGGTGAGTCAACTCAGTCCGAGTTGGGAAGTGAGGTATGTTGATTAGATAGCGATAGGATTGGATTGATAGAACAAGAACAAAGAATGGGGTCTTCGAATGGGGGGCAGAGCTGGAGAGATGGGATGTCATCTGACAACATAAAGGGTCTCGTTCTGGCTCTGTCTTCAAGCGTCTTTATTGGTGCTAGTTTCATTGTCAAAAAGAAGGGCTTGAAAAAAGCAGGAGCTTCCGGTGTTAGAGCTGGTATCATCTCTTTTGTTAGATTCTTTGATTTGATCCCTTCACGACACAATCTTGTTTTTACTGGGGATTTTTTTTTTTTTTTTTTTGGTTTTGGTTTTGTGTGTTAGAGATAAATGAACAATTTTGTGATTTGGTTGATTGGATTTGGTGTTTGAATGCTCTCATATATGTGTAGTTAGTTGCTAAATCAAGTAATAATTTTTATTTATTTATTAACTGTTTGTTTATTTGTTTCTGTTGACTGACTGCTCATTTTGCTAAATCAAGTAGTGGTCTTTTGTGTAGTTGTTAGTCATATGTTCTTGATTGGAAAATGATTTCAGGTTTTTGAGGGAACTTTCAACTGTTAAAAACCCAGATCAAAGTTTGTTCGATGTGTAATACCTAGTGAGTCGATTTGGTGAAGTTGGATGAGGAATGATTGAGTGATTCATTGTAGTTTTCTGCTCTGTTGGCTGTTAAATTCGGCTTGGGAGAGCCTAGACGCATATTAAACGGGATTTATTGGGGAGTTTTAACTCGGAAAGTTTGCTTAATTATAGTAGTGTTAGTTTGGAAGAAATGGTGAAATACTGAAAAAGAAATGATATCTTGAAGAAGTGAAACTGTTTTTCCGGGCAGTTAGCAGTCTTTGATGATACGGAGTTGTGTGTTTGTTGTTCTGGGTGGAAAGAGAAAACTTAAATGCGTGCTATATAAGCTTTAAGAGCTGAAATTTGATTGTTTTGAATAATGTTGTGTTATTAGTTATTGCCATGTGTGTGGAAGAATGATAGAAAAGAGATCTTTTAAGAATCAGAACTTTTGTCGCTGAGTTTAAGGGATGAGTGCAGATTAATTCTAGGAGAATTCCCATTGGAGACGTTTTGGATCTAGTTTTGAACAGTAGTAATTTGTTTAAATCTAATTTCTTATGATTATGAATTGCATTTGTATGGGGTTTTTATCCATTTTATTGTGACTCATAAATGGATGTTTTTACTATGAATGATGTAAAGGTGACTTGTGCTCAAATAACGTGTATTAGTTTTCTTCAGCTGTTGTCATGACTGGTTTTTATCTCTAACAAAGTTTCTCTATTAATATTTTGGTTGTTTGACAGGAGTTGGGGGCTATTCTTACTTGTATGAGCCACTATGGTGGGTGGGCATGATAACAAGTGAGTTTAATGGGATTCTTTTTATTTTATTATCTTCAACTAGTCATATTATTTTATTTTATCATCAGAAGAGTGCTACTTAGTGTGTATGATGGTTCAGTAAAAAAATTATTGTTTATAGTGGAAGCTTGTTAACAGTTGTAAAGTTTTCCTTTTCTTTGGGCTTTTTTTTTTTTTCCCCTTATGGTTCTTCTGGATAAGTCTCACTGGGTGAGAATTAGAGAGTGAATCGCTAATATGGATTGTAATCTGATATTGATAACTAACGCCCCATTTGATTTCTCTTATTGGCATTTAATCGGTACCTATTTTAGTTGTTTGCGCATTATGATTGTGGTTAACAATGCAAATTCTGATGAAAAATTCTAAACTGTACAGTGATTGTTGGGGAAATTGCTAACTTTGCTGCATACGCATTTGCACCTGCTATATTGGTCACACCGCTTGGTGCCCTCAGCATCATTATCAGGTATGAGAGACTGTCACTGCACATTCAATTCTGATTTTCTGTTGTTTGGAGCTGACCATGATGTTGTCTTGCAGTGCTGTGCTTGCTCATATCATTCTACGGGAGAAACTGCATATTTTCGGAATTCTTGGTTGTGCTCTTTGTGTCGTAGGGTCTACAACAATTGTGCTGCATGCTCCTCAAGAGCGTGAGATTGAATCTGTGATAGAAGTTTGGGAGCTTGCTACAGAGCCAGGTACTTAATTTGCCGTAATGTTTTTGTTTGTTCATTCATTTCTTCCTTTCTATATTGGTTAAATTGCAAAGAAACAATATATGACCTTTTCCCCTTCCATTTTACAGCTTTTCTCTTTTATGCGGCCTTGGTCATAACAGCTGCATTTATCCTTATATTCCATTTCATCCCAGAATATGGCCAGACTCACATTATGGTTTATATCGGAGTTTGTTCCCTCGTAGGTTCTTTGTCGGTATGTATCAGTATTTGTTTGTTGGTAGTTCATAATTGTGTTGTTATATTTTTCACTTTTTTCTCCCGATTGAATTTTCTTTCCTCTCTAGCTTTTGTAATCTCAGTGTTTTTGGACAGGTTATGAGTGTTAAAGCACTTGGAATTGCTCTGAAGTTAACACTTTCAGGGACAAATCAGCTAATATATCCCCAAACATGGGCCTTCACTTTAGTTGTGATTACTTGCGTGCTTACCCAAATGAATTATTTGAACAAGGTAATGATGGTTTCTTCTCTCTTCTTAATACACCTGATAATATTCATACTTATGTATTTTCCACAGTTGTGGAAATTAGAAAATTAGTTGGATACTGAAGTGCCAGAGTTGTGTTTGAAGTCAAGAGGGCTTAAGCATGGCCCTTTGCATTCTCTAGCTTGTTGTATTAGCACTAAGATATTACAATAGAACATGGGTAGATTTGAAATGGTTTAATCCTCTGATGTACAAGCTCAGGGACCTTACCTGCACTATATTGTTATCTTATGTTTCTACAATTATTGACCAAAGTCTGGAGTTGTGATGTTGAAAACCTGAGGGGTAAAGCAGATCCATCGCAATGTACTTCTACTTGTTTTATTGACAATGGCGTTTTATGACAAAACAGTATATTCTCCTGAACAAGCTTATTTGCATTCTCCAAGTTGTTATGTTGCCAATAACATCTTATCGTAAAATAGGATATTCTCCTGAACAAGCTATGACCTTGTCAATGTTAAGACATCTCTCTTGGTGGATTTGTAATGTTTCCTTTGTTGACGTTGGTGGCCATCTTTTCATATAATCTGGAAGTGAGCTTGAGGTCAGAAACAAAAATCCTTGTAGATAAATTTTAAATACGAATCTAGTTGAAGAGATGCTAATGTGGAAGGTCAAGCTTCAGGGAAAAATTTTCCTGTTTGTGGTTAAATTGGTTAAATTTTTCTGAGAACTCTGCATTTGCATTGGCCAGAATTTTAGGCTTTCAATTGCTTGACTATGGGTCCTTTAAAACCAAGCAACCTGTGGTTCTCAGTGCCAAAGATGCTCCACTGATTAATGTACATGGATCTCATCTCACAATGTCTTCAAGGGGCGTATCTGCTGGAATTTGAGCAAATTGTCTAAAGTGTGATTGTTTTCTTTTTGTGAAGAAGTGAATCTGTTGATTTGTAAGAAATTGTTGCAATTATGTAGACTTCGTTTTCTTTCACATCTCCTCAGGGTATGGCTTCAACATTAGACGGAGTCTTGAGCAAGTAATGTGTCATTTCTCTAGTTTTCCTGGACTCATTGGGGCTTTATTCGTTTTTTTCAAAAGAACTTTGAGCAATTGTGGAAAAGGATGCTCAATGGTCTTGAATCATTCATCCATCCATAAGGCCATACGTGCTGTGCTGTGATTGTTTTCTGCTGGTTGACTCAGAGCATAAAGTTTCAAGTAGTTAAAAGAGGATCAATTGAATACGATGCAATAACCCAAATGTTTCTCGTCTTCAACAATGTTAATCTGTTTGTGCCTGTGGATGTAAACATAAGCAATGTGTGTGTGTCACATCTGTTCGCTAAATGCCATTAATTGACATAATTTCAGGGGACATTTAAAGATGGACCGTACAGAATTGGATGTTTCTAAGTTGACAGTGATGATTTGGTCCCCTCTTGTTCCCAAATGTAGAGTAATGTGGTATGGAAGCAATAACCTTAGTTATGTTCATTTTTGTTATGATGCCCGAGCTCTTTGGTCTACTAAAATATTCATTAGAAATAGTTTGCTGCTATTGACCATTTGGTTGTGATATTGTATCCAAGCATGGGATGCACTCTTAGATTTGACCAATAACTCCAAAATCTCCCCTTACACTAATCCCTCAAGATGTGTATACTGCTTGTTCGCTTTTTGTTTTGTTTTCCTCATTTTTATATACTTTCGCTTGACTTTTATTCATTCATTCTCCTTTGATCTTCCTGATGCAGGCACTTGACACTTTTAATACAGCAGTTGTGTCTCCCATATACTATGTTATGTTCACATCACTGACCATTTTGGCTAGCGTGATCATGTTCAAGGTAAATTCCTCAGCCCATTTCATAGTAACATAATGCCCTTCATTGCATTACGAGGACTGGTATAAACCGTATAATTGATTTATCATGTTAGAATAGTTGGCATGAAAAAATCCCTTATTCGAGGAGATGCTGACTACCAGCTTATGTTTGAAACCTCAAATTTCAAAGCCACTCCTAGAAACGTCATTCAACTTCTTCACTCTGCGTCATCTAGACTGATAGGCTACATTGCACATATTCAAAAATATCCTCACCTACTATCTATATTCGTATTAATTGAGTTTCCTCATCTGTCTGTAGTAAACACTGTTTACCTACTATATGGAATCTCATAATTGCACTTGATTTACATGGTTGAAGATTAATCTTCTTTCATCAGGATTGGGATAGGCAGAATCCAGCTCAGATTGTTACAGAAATGTGTGGGTTCGTGACTATCCTCTCAGGAACTTTTCTTCTTCACAAAACAAAAGACATGGGTGATAGTATGTGCTTGTTATTTTTCTCATGAACCCTTTATTTTCAGTCATGTAATTAAATTATCTATGTATAATGACTGCCACCTTCTCATAGCAATCAATTATATATTATAAAATCAGGTACAAGCTTGACAACATCTATGTCCATGCGAATTACCTAAGCATGCAGATGAAGATGACTTGAATTGTGAAGGCATCCCTCTTAAGCGTCAGGATCAACTGAGATTGCCAAGAACACCTTGATGCATCTATTCTATGACTCATCTCTGTCAATCAATACAAAAAGCATACATTGGGGAGGAATTTCTTGACATCCAAGTTGTATTTTACATGCTGCTCAACTATTTCTCATTATATTCTTTTTGGGAAAAAGTAGAAAGGTGGTGGGGGTTATATTATTCTTTTTTTCAGATTCGCGAAGAGACTTGTATACGGTTTCTCCCTGGTTCATAAAGAAGGGATTGGCCATTGTAATTTTGAGCATGTTGGTTGGTTATACACATGGTGTATCTGTTGTAAAAGGTGTATAATCTGCTCCATTTTGCTGAGAATTTAATGGATTCCTTACCAAGTTGTAAACAGAAACTTCAGACATTATCTGACCTCTCTGGCAAACACAATGTAGTCTTTCTTTTCATTTTTCCAGGCCATGCTAAATGATGGAAAATCTGGCCTATTTTTTGTACTCCAATCATCGCATTTGTTTGCGAACAACAAAAAGTTTGTCCTTGCAGCAAGTGGAGCTAGATTGAGGGACAAGTAAAAGAGGAACAAGTAAAAGGGTCCAAGAATCATAATCATAATTTCTAGACAAAAGAAGGGACCACAACAATCATTGGTGATGATGCTTGTTTCATGCATTAACTCCTTTTGGGCAAAATAATTGAAATGTGTCATTCTGGTCAGATGAACAATATTCATGTTGGCAAAACTGTTATAAAGTTCTTCAAAAAAAAAAAAAAACTGTTATAAAGGAATGGCATCTTTAATAATAGTAAACGAAAATCAGGAAATCAAGCTTCACTGAAAAAAAAAAATTAGGAAAGAGAAAGAGAACTTGCTTTCACTGTAATTTTTAATGAAAACTGGAATCATAAAATAGGAGCTAAATTCTATTTCTCTCTTCATAATTTCCGGTTAGTATTCACGCAATAAGTTCTCATATGAACGCCTAATTAACATCAAGAAAAGATAAAGTAGGTGAAACAAACATCTAATTACAGGTATGTCTGGTAAACTAGACTTTCTTATTTTAATCACATCAGAACTAGTGAATTTGAGATTCTGTGAGAGTTAAACATATTCTAGTATCCCAGCAACATGAGTGTAAACCCCATCTAAAACCTTTTCCTAGCATTTTTTTTTTTTTTTTTTGTGTGAACAATAGTATATTTGTGTCGAAGAACTATTTTACTTCTCTCTTACCAATTGCTGCATTTCGAAAGGTATCAGCTTCTGATAGTTACCTATTCTGACTACACAAAGTTGATCATAGATGATGATATTTGGTTATGTATTACACCCCCAGAAGATCAGAGAAACGAGAAGTTGAAACCTTATTTTCGATAGAAAACAGCATGTGGGCTGTTACTTCCGTATTTGCTTCAGAAGGCCAGAGACCGAAGCGCAATGTGTTGAGTTGTAATTGCATTTCTCACAGCAAGACTGTAGCAACTCAATGACTTTTTGGCACCTGCAACAGTTATAAACATCAATTTAAAACATGTACAGGAAAACAAATTTTACATACCCACGGCATGATTGGCACCAGAGCAGCACGAAAACGAATTAATGGCTGTATAACGCAAACTGATAAATATAACCTAGATGTTCCAATAAGGAATCTGGTATAAGTACACAAATACTCCTCAGTTATGTTAAATTACACCAAATGAAAGATGTTGCTTCTCATCATGCATGGTTTAATAGGATATATAACTATTAGTGTGATAATTGGCATTGATTGACTAGAACAAAGGGACAAGGGACCAATTTAAAAAATCACACTCCAAGTTCAATGCAAGTGGTTATTTTCCTGCAACTATATGATTTTTGAAGTGATTGAGCTCCATATATACGAAGTTAAGAATTAACACCATGATTATACACAACATTGCAAGAGAATATTATTAATAGTAAGCTACACTGTATTGTTGAGGATCTGTTGAGCATCAAAGAAAAATATAGTTGGAAGCTGGGTGGCTGTCACGCGACAACTAAAGTGATAGGAAATTATTTTAGAGCATCAGTGAGTCAAGAAACAGTTCTTGAGAATACCAACACATGAATGGTTAAAGTTTTGTTAAAAAATAGATTGCATATTCTTCAGTTTCAGTGTCCCACAAGCATCAAGGAAAACCTTCCATACACTCCCAACGGAAAGGATTGGGTTCCTTGTACTAACTTGACGTATCTTAAATCTTCTCATTCACTTGCATATTTTAGAAAAACCATCAAGAAAAAATTAATCTACTAGTATGACACAGTCATCCCATTAAAAATGAGCACCCTCGAAGGATGAACTTAACAAGGAATAGACACTAATTCATGTCGAACAGACTAAATTTAGAGAGCAAGATGATGTGGCACACATCAGGTCAATGAGGCCATAATGTTCTTAAGCATTAGGTAGATACATGAGATTTGATTTTGAAACAACCAAGGGGTCCCGATGCATAAAATTGAAACCATATATTACATAGCCAAGGTCCAGGAAATGGTTCATGGAACAATGTAAATAAAAACAACAGGGGGGTTGAACGATTGTGGCTACAATGAAAATTCACAACGAAAATAAGATCTTGTAGCACTCACTTTCAACAACTATGGCATAAACCAGCACGACATAACCACTGTCAGATGCAATGAAAAGATATCTAAATTAATCAAGTTCCATAATTTAGAAGATTGCAAATGACCAAACAACAAAATTTTAGTCCCAGAAGCTAGAGATTATTGAAATATAATCAAGAGAATATATCCTATCTTCTTTGCATCTAACTGACGCTTTCAAAGGATTTTCAATCCTCTTCCGTAGTGGATAAATTTCTTTCCAGAGAGGCGAGCGAATACAACAGCAACCTAACTTGTAGGAACCAACTTTTCATCTCATTCTCTACAAATGAATAATGACTATAGAATCAGTTATTACATTAGAAACTCCACAATCCCACCTAACAAAATTTCACCAGTTAAGTAAAAAACATGCCACTGCAGGCATTCGACTAATCACAACTTTCAACAACCATCACTCAATTAGCTCTTCTCTAAACATATCAAATTCCAACAACCCGCCAAGTCTCTCTAGTTATATATGTCTTACAAATAATAGCCAAAATCATGGTCAAAACTTATATCCAGTTCCATGTTCAAGTTACGTTTGATCATACACGAGCAAGACAACATGCAGAACCCCATTAGACTTGTCAACTCAACAACATTGGCTTAATCATTTATCATTCTAACAAGTTCATGACAAAATTCATCAACTTGATCAAATTTAGAGCAACTCAGATGAAAAAGCAAAAAACCCAGATGGACTAAATCACCAAAAAGGCCAAAATCAATCAATAACAGAATACTGGAAATAAAACAAAATAACAATGAAAGAGATTATGTCAATATGTTATGAGATGATAAAAGAACGAGGGTGGTACGTATACCTTTGAGGGAGGAAGTTGTTTTTGGTGAGACAAGCTTGAATGTCGCAGGCCTCTTTCTTGCAGGGCTCTTTGCTGGGTTGTGCCATCCCTCCTCTCCAAAATCCAATTCTATCAGAGGAATTTTCAAGATGGGAAATGGAATCTAAACTCTAAAATAATGTGTTTGTTTTGTTTGTTACAGGCTGGAACGTTTGAGAGCCGAAAAGAACCGACCCTTCGTTTCTTATTAATTTGCCACCTAATTAAACTACTTATTCCTTTGACCATGGGAACTACAATTCTTTTTACCTATTAATTGAAAAATCAAATTACACAAAACCTCCCGAGGTATACCTAAAATCCAACAAAGACATATTTATCATTTTATTATACAACACTCTCACTCTGTTAATCAAATTCTATTAAGATTAGTCAAAGTATTAATGTGACTTAAAGTAATTTCGTCTTTTACATAACACACTCACTCCGTTTGAAAAGAGAGAGAAGATAATTAAATCGGAGTGTAGAGAGAAGAGAGAATAGAGAAACGGTGGAGGATGAGATGAAAGATGAAATTATTTTCTTTGGTTTTTTAGAAATTTTGAGATCTTATCTTTTTAATTCTTTTTATTTTTCATTCCCTAAAGATTTCTTTTTTCATTTTTTGTTTAAATTGTTAGTGAAAATCCAGATTGGATGTCCACCGTTGGATGAATCTCATCTGGCAATGGATGTTCAATCTGGAATCCACCATATATATATATATATATATATTCCATTTTTTATTTTGCTTTATTCATGAGCAAAATGGTCATTTGATTAAAAATGCTAGTCAACTAATACAATTGATGAAAGTTAACTGACGGTGTGAGGGTTTGCTGTAAAAAAAAGAATAAATGTGTTTCCGCTAAGTTTTAGACATACCTCAGAGGGGTATTATGCAATTCGTTCTTATTGAAACTATCCACTCTTTCCTAAAGTTTGTAAATATATCAATTTATTAAAAATTGAACAATCAAATTTTACAGAAAAAATATAAAAGTTCATTTTGCACTTATTATTAAAATAAGCAAAAACATAATTTAAAATTAAAAAAATAAAAAATAAAAATTATATCGTATATATATCAAAAAATGGATGGTAGAGAATATAACCATTAAATGAAAATTAAAGAAAAAAAAATCTCATTTGGTGGAGATTAAAATCAATTAAACATACTTTTGATAATTAAACCATTTTTTTTTCTTAAAAAAAAAAAAGGGAAAACCTTGGTTGAATTAGAACGACTATCAATCTGAAAACTAGATAGTCCAACGCTATTGGAATGAATTGGTAGAATAAAATTGTTGACAATTTGATTCCATCACTAGATCGTCCTTGAAACAATCAAATTGATGGTCAATATGTTATGAACCAAATTGACTATCTCTATCTTGCAATGGAGATGGGTCCTCCATCTTGGATAATGGAGGTTCCCTGTAAGACTTCCATTGTCAATGATAGAGGTCTGATGAATTAAATTCTATCTTCAACTGATGGATTCATCTCTCTCGTGCAATGGAAATGGGTCCTTCATCCCAGATAATGGAGGTTTCTTGGGGACTTCCATTGTCAACGATAAAGGTTTGATGAAGATCATTTTAAATCTCTATTTTTAGTTGATGGATCCATCCTTATCGATGGCTAGAGAAGATCTAGATTTGATCTCTACCATTTTTTTTTTTTGGGGTAAATATTTTTATGTTTTAATTTTATAAAAGTTCACCATCTATCTCATTTATGGATAGTGGAGATTATAATTTTTTTTTTTAATTTTGAATTTAATTTTTTATATTTTTTTATTCAATTTTAAAATTTGATCTCCACTGTTCATCTCAATGATACGTGACAAAGATCCATTGTTTTCTATTTTTATTTTTTGATTCCTTAATTTCACTTGAATAAAATTAAAATAATTATATTGGGATGATGAAATTACACCTATTTTAGTTAGCTTTGACCAACAATTGGCTAACAAACGAGATTAAATTGATGTATTTAAAAAGCTATTGGAAAATTGGATTGTCTTTCAATTCATAGTTAAAAAGCTTATACTTTCTCGTAATAGAGATTAAAATAAAATTTTCCCATTTTAGGAATTAGTTGCTTTATATATATATATATATATATATTTGCTTGCTTGTAATTGAATATTACTTTTGTTTATCTTATAACTTTTGTAATTTTTGTAATTAATTTAATTTACCCTTTGTTTGATTTTTTTTTTTTTTACTAAATTTGACATAAGTGGGATTAACAGTGATGAAATTAACTTACAAATATAGATTGGAAAACGACTTCTCAGTTCCCACGAGCACGGTGTTTCATAGTCAAAGTCTTACACACGATGGCGAGCTAGAGGGGCTAGTAGTTGGGCCACAACCCCCATCAAAATTTACTTTTAAAAAATATATTTAAAAAATTATATATAGTTTCAAAAAAAAATTATATATATATATTAATTATGTTATGAATAAATTTTACTTTTTCTTTTAATGGTTAGTACAAACTTAGAGATCAACAGAGATCAGACAATATATGACTCTGGGATGCGATCCGATTGGTACAAGTTTAGAAATTAATCGAAATCAGACGGAATATAACTTTGAGACACGGTCAAAGAAACAGCTCCTATATGAGAGGAAACAATCCACACATTAAACAATCCACACATGAATGGAAGAACAGTTTACACAAAGATGGAGGGAAAACCCACGTTTATAAGTGAGGGGATGTGCATGGGGTATAGAACCCACGACACACATGCAGGTGGACTGTGCTTTTATCCAACGAGGTGGATATTAGTTTATTGGCCTTCCTTTGGCTTTATGCCTTGTGATCTCATGTACAAAGGTGAAATTTGGATTCATATCATATGAAGGAAGATATATAAAACATTTAGTTAAAAAAATTTGAGCTACTTAAAAATAAAAATCAAAAATCAAAAATCAAAATCAAAAGGATTGTGGTTAAATACCTTTTTTTTTAAAAAAAAATGCGGAGGTGGGCCCATAAGAATGGATGAGGAATACAGAAGTGAAGTGAAAACTGAAACATAAAACTCAAATCTTCAAATCACATCACAACTCAACAGCTTGACTTCAATCAAGTAAAAGTCTCTGCTTGTTAGAACGATACACTTATATTCTTCTTCTTTAAACTCAACAAACAAAAAAGATCCTCTGAATGGAGAGTAGTAGTTCAAGAGAGGCCTTAAAAGACATGCTGATGGCAAAATCAAAGCAAGCACTGCTGCTATGGCTCGACGGTTTCAGGGAAGCTTGTTGTCTCCACAGGCTCCTTTTATTGCGCAGGCACAAACACCAACACACTCTCTTGTTATTATTATTAGTAATTTTGTAATTTGTTTTGAGCTTTGAATTGATGTTTTCCCTTATTGGTTGGTAGGTCGCCGATGCTTTTGATCAGGACGGGCCAGTGCTTTCTCTTGAACGGCTTCATCTTCTTAGGAAGGTCGATTCTCTTTCTCTCAAATTGTACATGCTATTCATGTTTATATGAGTATTAGATTGTGTGTTTGTTGCAGACTTCAATTGGGTTGCTTGTATTTTCTTTTCATACATTCTCTCAGTTATGCAAATTTAAAGTTGATCGATTGGGGTTTTTTTTTTTTTTTGTTGTTATTTTTAATTAAAAAAAGAAAAAGAGTTAATTTGCTGCCAAATAATTTCACCAAATACGTATAGTGGAATTCTAACAGGATGCCCACTTTAGCCTATTGAAATGTCAATTCAAGGTTCCTCTGTAGTTCGTGGTCTTCGTTTGTCCAAATATGTGTAGTGGAATTCAAACAGGATGCCAACTTTAGCCTTTTGGACTGTCAATTCTAGGTTCCTCTGCAGTTCGTGGTCTTCGTTCATTCAAATACGTATAGAGGAATTCAAACAGGATGCCAACTTTAGCCTATTGGAATGTCAATTCAAGATTGCTCTGTAGTTCGTGGTCTTCGTTCGTCCAAATACGTATAGTGGAATTCGAACAGGATGCCTACTTTAGCCTATTGGAATGTCAATTCAAGGTTCCTCTGTAGTTCGTGGTCTTTGTTCGTCCAAATATGTATAGTGGATTTCGAACTAGATGCCAACTTTAGCCTATTGGAATGTCAATTCAAGGTTCCTCTGTAGTTTGCGGTCTTCGTTCGTCCAAATACGTATAGTGGAATTCAAACTAGATGCCAACTTTAGCCTATTGGAATGTCAATTCAAGGTTCCTCTGTAGTTCGTGGTCTTCGTTCGTTATTCTTTAATGTTTAATTTAAGGATTGTGGTGGTTGTAGAAAAATTTATAGAGTTAATGCTACTAGGGATGGGATTTCTACGTGAATTTTATTGGTTGGAGCTAGATATGTTCAGTCTGCTCACTTCTCCATCCAATGGGAATGACTATAACGTTTACGTGATTTTAGTTAAGAGGTTTTTTTAACCAGAGAATGTTGGGGTTTATGGGCCAACCGATGAGCTTTCATATCTGTAACAATAAGTTCATCTCTATGTCATTAGTCCTTGGTACATGTATGTAAGTTTACACGGCGTCTTGTTTTTATTTGTACTACTAATTTCATTTTGTATTTTCTTGAGTGTAATATACTAATGCTTCTGCTAGTTGTTGAGCACTTGGCTTTCTCAATCTTGCAGTATTTTCATTCTAAAGTCATTTGTCATCCCTACATTGCTGTGGATGTTACCAGATCAGTGTTCACAGTTTAGTTCTCAAGAACTTTGCTCAGGCGGGAGTATTTTAAAACTTTATTCATTCTTGCGTCTTGGTCTCATACAACTCCTTTATGTAAGTATGCTGTTGGCTGTTGATGTCATGTTAATATCTCCATATTCTCACTCATGTAACATCTGTAAGAACCATATTGACGTAGTTTTTCCCTATTGGAGTTGCTTGTATGAAGTGCAATTAATTTTTTTAGTGGCAAACTGGATACTCTTGCATCAGATGTTAAGATGTGAGCAGAGCTAAAACAAGTTTTTGCCTGAGTCATACATGCAAAGGAAAAGTTTTCTAGCCCATTGCGTTTGTGGAATATCAAGATGTTTTGTTCAGTTATAAAACAGTCTACTGTTATCTAATAGCTATTTCATCACTTAAGGACATCATTATTATTGCTGGAGCCTGGAATTTTGTTGTTATTTTTGCTATCAGGGAATTATTCCATTTAACTTCTAGGACATTTACTCTTAAAATTATTGACATCTGTATTTGTTATGATCACCTACCTACATCAACATCCTTGACCACTAACATAAACATTATCACCATGATTTCTTGTTCAATTATTGCCATCTTCATGTCATCCCAACAGTCATTAACACCGGCTATCTTTTCTCAACCTTGCCATCACATAGCCACTTCCATCACCACGAATGTGTCATTGCTACTATTACTACCCCTTCCATCACCGTGAATGTGTCATTGGCGCTCTTACTACCCTTTCCATCACCATGAATGTGTCATTGCCATCAGCATTGTTGGTACTACAACCATCATGCGACACATGCTGCCAAAAGTGCTGCCATTGTTCTACATCCACATCCACCATCTTACCTTCTTTGTTGCAATTACTACCAACCCAATATTTTAGATATTGTCACAGCCTCCATATCCTTGGCTTTTCAAACACTTTATAAGACAATGGAATGCACTGATTTAGTGCTAAGAACTTTCCTCATATTATGTGTAGGTATTTTCAAATTCTTTATCAGAAACGCACTGTTATAGTCTTAAAACGGCTTTAGTTGGACAGAAATTTACAATGTTTGTCCCGCAGAAGAATCTGTTATGTGAAAATTATTGAGGTTCAGAACTAGTTGATTACATTGATCACCTTCATCACCTTACACTATGGAATTTAATTGGTGGCTTGCAATGCCAGATCAGAAACTGTATTTACATTCTTGTAACCGAAAAACTATCGTTGGAATATGATTATTGCATCTCTATTGGACCATCCGAACTAAAGAACAAGCTGGGTCTATGCTTTTTCTTCTATATTGGTTTTCTGCTGCCAATGAATATGCTCCTATACGTTTCTTTATCCTTCTCTTGACAAAAATTTACTTGCCCATTGTCGTGTTCTCCATATTATGGTTCAATCAGTCAAAGTTGCGCCTCTATGTTCACAATCAAAACGTTTGGCTCTATTGATTATATACATTATGCAAGCTAACTTATTTTTATAATTTAAATAATGAGAATCTGAGTTGCATTTGAGATCTTCATAGTTGCATTAGCAGGTTTGGAGATGCACTATTTAGATCTTCATATGTTGTTAAACCTTTTGCAAAGTTCATCTGCTGCCAGTTGCTGAGGCATGGTCGTTTTATTGACTCCGGAATGAAGTAGTAATTTGAAATTAACTATAGATGCTGTTATATAACTATGACATGGGGTAATATTCTTCAATTTAAATGAAAAATCATAAATTTCCCTTAATCATTTATTAAAATGAGGATTTGAGTTATATGCTAACAGACTTGTTAAGAGGACACATTGTATTTGTTAAGTTATGAACATTATGTAATAAAAGTTAAAATGACTTCATCTAATATGGTTACCTTTTTCATCATTGATTTCAGGTATTTTGGTTCTACCCGTTGTACACATTCAGCCTTATTCTAAGCAATATCTGGTATCGTTTTCCGGTTTAATTTTTAATCTTTATAGTAGTTACTATATGTTAATAATTTAGTGATCTGCTTTGTTTCATAGTTTCTCATGTTGTTTAAGTTTATATTAATATGTTGAAATAGATATAAATTGTTCAAATAAGAACTTAGTACATAACATGTATATATCTAAACTTTCTTTGTTTGTAACATGCTGTTAATTTTTTCTTAAACCAGGTACAATGACATTGCTAAGTATGGGTTTGCTGCGATGGGAAAATCTGTCCAGGAATCCTCAAAACAAAATGAAACATCACAAAATACAAAATCAGAAAGGCCCACTGGCCTAGGAGGGTACTGCAAATTGCGGGAATTTCTTCTCATATACGCAACTACGTTTCACATATGTGCAATGTGTTAAGGTTCATCTATTTTTTCTGCAGGCTTGTGATTGGAATTGGTGAGCAAGTGTACTCATTGCTTCTTTTGACCTTCTTCTTTATAGAGGTGAGATGCATGTATTTAATGTTATGCATTTGTTTGCAGATATGATATGCTATTGATTTACAAGCTATGTTTCAGATGACAAATTTCATACGCTTTGAAAATATTTTATGCAGGTTTATGCTACAGGATTTATACCCTACATAGGGAAGGCATTAAATTTTCTACTTCTTTCCTGGATGTATGCCTATTACTGTTTCGAGTATGTAGTGAATGCCTACTCACTGTTAAATTTGCTGTCCTTGATGTTAACTAAAAATGACTAATTTGTTTTGAGCACTTCTAAGGTACAAATGGAACTTCTCAGAAGTGAGTCTGGAGAGAAGGCTAGACTTTTTTGAATCTAACTGGCCATTTTTTGCTGGTTTTGGTAAGCTTGCTTCATGTGATTTCGGTTTCACCTTTTTGTAATTCTAGTTAATTTCTCTAAGCAAGTCACATGGCTTTCCTCTTCACTGTCTGATACAGCTTCCGAAATTATTATTGCCAACCGACTCCCTGTGGTGATATGGTTAACTGTTAGAGAGCGACATTACCCAATAATCTGTAGGGAGCAGTTTTCGCTTTGTAGCACCTATAGTACTACACCATCCCGTGAACGACCGTCCTTTCTATTTACTGTATATATTGTTGGTTCATTTTTGGTTCTCTTTCTGATATTTTCTCCTGAACACATTTTACTGTTTTCTTGCTGGAAATTCCTCTTAAACCTGCCTTTAAATAAATTAGCTTGAAAAAGTGACATCATCTTGCTAGATTGATCATTTCCTAGCTATATAATTCAATTATACATGCTGCATTGTGTAATATGAGAGAAAAATGTCTTAAATCTAAGAAACAGTATTTAATTCCTAGTCAAAATAAGCTTATTATAATCCACCAGAGGTAATAATAGAGCAGGTGGTGATGATGAACTTCTATACAAGTATAGAAGAATGTCCCCTTAATTTTGAATAAATGTGGACCTTACATGAAGCGTATCAACAATTATCTTGGCTTAAAAGTGGAAAATGACTCTTGTAGAGCAGTTGGAATGGTTTTAGTTCATTTTCTTAGCCATAAAAAGTTCAAAAATAAAAACTAAAAAGCAGTAACTTACAAAATGCTGTTCATTGGTTTAGGAAGCAAATCAGTCTGAGTGCACCAAAACAATGCTAGCAGGGTGTCACAAAATTTTATATATTCATCCTTATAATGATAATATGGTTTTGATTATGTGATGTGTGCCTGTGCTCAGGAGATTGTGCATGCCGTTTATATCTATATATATATATACACATATATTTAATAAAATTTAGGATTATGATGATGCATGCAACAGTATTGATCTCCTAAATGGCTTTGCAGGAAGCCCTTGTGTTCTGGCTATTTTCTTTTTCTCGCCTCTTGTGAGCTACGGTGTCATGGCTATACTTTTTCCATTGGTACAATTTAACACCATCACTTCTTTTAGTTAACATTCTATGTAACAATTCTTTTTTTTCATTTTTCTTGAATTTCGCACTTCACAACCTATAGAACTTAATGATTGAATTGACGGTAAAACGGATGTGTTTCAGTTTGTTCTTACTGCCACAGTCCTCTGGGGCAGAGGATGTTATTTCTACAAAAAGAAGAAAATGGAGAGGTGCGGGATTGTGGAGGCTTCCAATATTTTACTTGGCGGATACGTTATCGTAAGTTTTTAAATCCCGTATAACGTGGAATCTAGGATTTGCTTTGAATATTAAAGTTATATCATGGTGGAGGCTGATGTTGCCAGTTGATGTTGCTCTGTAGGATGAAGATCTTATCTTTCATCCCCTTGGAATCTCAACAAGTCCAAGACAGTAAGACAGACTAAGAAATTCTGGCTTCAAGCTCACACGATTTATGAACAGTAAGTCGATGTTAATGTTGAATTTGAAGTTTAGTTTGAGTTTGTCTGGTATGTATGTCATTGCATATCTAAACGTCTCATTCCATCATAACATGTTCGAATCAAATGCTGAAATAATACACCTGTCTCATGTTTTTGAGTAACAGAATCCAAATGTATGACAAGCTGATGCCCGTGGGATTCATCCTAAAGTTAGGCAAACGCAGAACAGAGGTTCAACGTAAATCATAACTGCTCAGGTCATTATTTTGTACCTTCGTGTGCTTATAGAAAGGCAAATGTGTTACATGTACAGGCTTCTCTATTTCTACGTCCTAACGTCCCCGGAAATTATGTAGAATATGAAATCATAAGATTAACTACAAAATATTTTGTTGATGCTCCTTGTTTATACATTGTTTAAGCAAGCAAATGTCATCAATTTGGAGAATGATTTTATTTACATTGTTCTTTTTTCATTCTTTAAATTGTGAAATATAAGAAAGTTTGTATGATATATCAGACAGACACAACTATAATAAATTTCTACCATGCAGGAAACTGGAGATTTGGAGGGATATTCAAAGTCAATACATAAATCAAATTGGTTATATTGAAACTTGATTTGTAGTAGTTTGTAATAAGAGGGCAACTTATTTATTGTGTTTAGTTGATAAAATTTAAAATCTTCTTACAAGGGTCTTTAAATTTTTTCCCAGTCAAGTTATGGATCCGTTGATATCGTGTTTTTTTCCAGTTAAGTTACGAGTTTATCAAGATTTGACAATATCAATAGTTAAATTAAACTAAAATCATGTAAGTTACAATCACTTAGAAAGTTTGTTGAGATCTGTCGATGGTTAAAGTAAGGTCCTAAAAGATTTCATTACACAAGGCAAAGTAAAATGAAATGTCTCTTTTAACGACGGCTGCTTTATTGGATTCTTTACCAGAAATTAACCAAATAGTCAACCTAGCTAGTGTCTACCAATACAAATATTATTGTACTAACGTGAAATTCGAAATATAAAACAGGAAGCAAACATGGATCCCGATATGGAAAAACATTAATTTGCACTCTTAACAGTCATTACAAAACATTTAATGCCTTGAAGCTAAAAAAAAATACAATTGCTTACATCATTACATACAAAACCTTTTTGAAAAGTTCATTACAATCGGTTGGCTCTTGTTACATGTCTATTTAATTACTATTAATGAACGCACTGTTGTCCAAATTTTAATTGATAAGTTAAATTATTATTGGTTCCAGGGACTGACAATGACATGTTTTATGAGTACTTGGTCTTGACATCAATGACATGTTCTACGCTTCGATACGGATTTGTGTGTGAGTGGACATCTTTGTGACAATCTCGAAAATTTGTAGGTGTAGATGTTTTAGAGTATTTAAAAATATATAAAATATATTAAAATGTGAAATGTTATTTTTTATTTTTTTTTGTTAGGATTGAAACTGATTCAAAAAACTATCGAAACCAATAAGGATAAGAACACTAATAATGTATTCCGAGGAATTACTCTTATACGGGGAGGATCGACTCACTCAGAGATGGGGGATCTGCCTATACAATTGGTAGGGGGATTATATTTATCGGATATATAACCATATCTCTTAACATGGGACTATTGGTGCTTTACCCAACGAGGCCAACAACCTCCTACAAATGTGAAATGTTATTATATGTATATTGTCTCATAAATTATAAAATAATTTTCTATTGATATAATTCTTTTTAAAATGTACACCAAAATTTGGTCAACATTTTGTTACTGTCATTTCTATTAACCGGAGTTACTCTATCAACACAGCGGTGAGATCCTCCACTCTTATTTTTTAATGAATAATTTGTGACTAAACTCTAGTTATTGATACACAAGATGAAATTCACAACTACTCAATTAAAAATTTATGTATATATAAGATAAAAATTATATTAATTTAAAATCTTTATTTGAATTTACGATTTCAATATCTTTCCATCCATTTAAATGTTCCAAATCCAATGCCATAATGTATCCTTTTTTTTTTTTTCTACAATTACAAGAATTTGTGATTTGAGGAATCGGAACATAACTTGAATTCAAAACTTCAAGTTTGTAAGCACAAAAGGGTATACCATCTTATCAACCTCAACCTGTCTACTTAATTACAATCTACTCTTAATTTGTTTTAAAACCTAACACATACTATTAGACCGAAAACTTGTTAGGATAAGCCGAAATCATATAATTTCTAACATTCATCCGTTCAAACTTCAAACAAATAGTCATAATTTTCTCTTACGCCATTATTTTAAAATTTAAGATCAATCGGACTAAGAATCCGTCAAAATTAACCATCATATACGTAGAAATTAACTATCGTATAGGTAGAACTCCTATATTCACTTCAACAACGTAAAAATAGAACTAACAATACATATACATATGATAGAAACTTGAACATGAGAGAGAGAGAGAGATGCACTACTTAACCAGGAGTGATCATCTCTACGTATAAAAGATTTAAAATAATATCAAATTCATCACAGAACTCGAGTGTTTGATCAGCTGGTAGATCGACAGAAACTGAAATGTCAAATGCATGTAAAACAAACGAGTTGGGTGATAATTGGTATTAGAAAAAGAAGAAGAGAAAAGAAATGGAAGAGAGCAAATAGAAATCCACGCGCTTTGCTTTACAACGAGAAGCGCACTTAGGAGACTAATGATTGGTGCACGTGAAGCGCGTCTTTCTTGCTTTTTTATTCTTTCACACACTATTCCTCCGTGATCACCACCGCCGCACCCCGACAAGTCCACCCTCCATTTCCTTCTCTCATTTTCTTTTTGTAATTTTTCTTAAGCTTGGACGGTATAGGGTTTCTCATACGTGTCGATATTAATCACTATATTTAAAGTTTGTATATCTACTTTGTAATGTAATTCTTTTTTTATTATTGTGAGAAAGGGAAGGATTAGATTTATAATAAAAAAAAAAACTATCTATATCTTATATTTTAGGATAATAGTGAGACTTAAACTCTTGATCTTTTAAGATTAAGAAAAGTATTCGACCACTCATATTAAGGGATGATATGCAAATATAATTAGCAAAAATTGGTGAAACACGAGCACTTCCCAGGAGGTCACTAGCTATTGTCTTAACACACTTAGCTACAGAATTCTAATGGGATCCGATGCATTAATACTGATATGGTCGCACCCCTGTTCTTATAATATTGTAAAGTAGAAAAGTTACACTATTAGATATATAGCTCTTGATTTTTCTTGTGGCTGGAAGTTTCCTCCTACTAGATGGATGAAATTGAATATTGATGGAGTTGTGGATAGAGCAAATGGTAAAGTTACAATTGGGGGTTTAATTTGTGATTATTAAGGGATTTTTAAGGGAGGTTTTATGCATTCTCTTGGTGTTTGCACAATTTTGAAAGCTAAATTGAGAGCTATCTGGAGAGGCCTTATACTTGTTTGGGAGTTATTCTGTTCTGCTGTATTAGTGAAATCAGATAGTAAGGAGGTCATTGATTTAATTTTTTATTCGAATCCTGCCCCATTGGCTATGAATATGTAATTTTGGACATTTGAAATATTATGAAGAATGATTGGCATGTTGAGATTTTTTTTGTGCCTCGAGATGTGAACACAGCTGTTAATTGGTTGGTAAAAAGAGTTCTTGAAATGTCTATAGACGATATTTTTTTTATTGATGCACCGCCAGAGTTAAAGCATCTTCTCAGCTTTAAAAGTCAGAGAGCTCAAGCTCCGCGATAGTTTTTTCTTTTCTCTTTTGAGCGTTTGGCCTGTTTTTGTATCAAAAGAGATATTATTTATATAATATCACAAACATTAACGGAAAAATTGCTAAAATGAGACATATTTTCTATTTTTTAAAAAAGAAAAAAATAAATATCCAATGGGTTAAAAGTTTATTAGAATCTATTGTAATTAATAATTACTTAATGCAATTTAAATAGACATTTCCATTATTGATTAAAAAAATATATATAGAGTTCTAATCTTATTGTAAGAGAAAAAAACTCTCTATGTATATTTGTAAAATGTACATATTGAAACAGATCCCACGATTAGTAGATTGGAAGGTGCATAATTTGTTTTGTTTATTTATTATTATTTTAAGTGCGCATTTCAAAAAAATATAGAATTTGTAATATTTTATGAGAAGATTATAATATTTTGTTTGCTTTTTTAGATTATTATATTAATTAATTTCTTTCTATTATAGCTTTATGTTGCAGAAATTGCGGAATAGTGGAAGTGTGGGACTCGCATGCATACTCAAAATTGTTTGTGGGGGCAAAAATTGTAGTTTTATATTTTTTTATTTATTAGTGAATATTCCTAGTATAATGTGATTTATTTTTAAATTAAGTTTCTTTTTTCTTTCTTTAGAAGTGTGTGTGTGTGTGAAAGTTATATTTTGTCTCTTGTAATAAGTGAAAATAGGGCATCAAATGGTGGCTTTTACACTCCTTTTAATTGCAAGTCCATTTAAAATTTATTTATAATAGTATGATAGTTTTGGGTTGTTATCACTCAACTCTAATAATATTACCCCACCAATATACATATATATATATATATATATTTATTGGATTCGATCTGATTTTAAGTCATAATAAAATAAGTTGTTATCCTAAATTAGATCTATGTATTGATTTTCAGACAATTCTCTAGAATTAATATGTACATTCTTCATTCATATTGAATATATAAACTCTCCATGTCGATATTTGATTCCATTTTCATTATTTTTTAAATCCATATTTGCTTGGTGAAGATGAGATTGACCTAATAGTTTGTTTCTCCTTCCACCTACACTATGAGGTTGTGAGCTTAAATCGTGCTGCCTTCTTTCAATTCTCAAATTATACATATATATCTCAACTCTCACAACCCGAGGAAAAATCTTTCCACACATATTGGTAAATATATATAAATATGAAATCATATTTCAACCCCTATCATGAAAATATGCATTTTTTTAGTTCAATAAAATTGCTTGAAATTACATAATAACACAAAAATATTTCATTATAAATGTGATTTAGATATAAAATTCCAAGTTTATGTAAATTATATTTTCTCTAAAGAATAGAATCACCAAAAGTGTTGTAGAGTAGAAATTAATGAAATATACCAAATTTGGAAAACCCTTTAAAAATAAGAAGAGAAGGCATGGGAAACCATATTTTTGAATAAGAAAAAACAAAAAAAAAAAAAAAAACATAGTAGAAGTATAATAGATCTTTTTTTTTTTTTAAAAAAAAAAAAAAGGGCATTGAGAAGCATATTCTTCAACAGCACTTGGTAGCATCAAATAAAGATAACAGAAAAAATTTTGTCCAATCACAAGTGGATATATATAGTTGCTCATCTAATCCATGTTCTGTGTTTGATTCTTTGTAATCTTTTGTTAGGTTTGTGGAATAGAAGAACCCATAATTTCATTATCCTTTTACTATTCATGGGATACTCAAAGATCCTTTGTTCATTTTAATAATCTATCTAGTATGTGGATAAATTTCTTTATGCTCTTCTTTTAATAGAAGTGTTAGGTTGTTATTATATATCAACCTTATTTTGGTATAATTAATTATGAAATATATATATAATAGTTTTTACTAGGAGTTGCTCTACAACAATAAGTCTTCCTAAATTTTTTATACGTAAGATTAGACTTAAATCCTCTCACTAAGATGGATGAGGTGTGATGTGCAATCAACTGTATTAAAGTCAATGTCCCCCATTACTTTGATTTTTGTTTACAGATTTATTCATGAGACATATTCATTATGGAATTTATCGAGATTTCTCATAAGCTTTAGTAAAAAAGCACTAATTAAAATTAGAAAAATGAGGGAGATTTTGAATGAATCTTAAATCACTCAAATTGTCTATATTACGTGGTTTCTCAAATAATCAATAATAATATCTAAACAGAAGATAACAAAATTCTCCAACCTTACCCCTAACATTAACAATAAACGAAGTCAAATTACTTTAAAACTCATTAGATTCTTACAATAGATGATAAAATGTTTATACTAACATATATATATATGTATATGTATTCCAATTTAAATGTTAACATGAGTTTCTAAGAAAATAGGAAAGAATAGGACAGATGAAGTGAATAGATATAAAAATGGAAACACATGGGGCGAAAGGATAAATAAAAGCAAAAGTGTAGGGGACCCGAGGCAGGACCTGACGTAAAAATGAATGTAACGTAACGAGGGCTGATAAAAAATTAAAAAAGAAAAATTATTTGAGCAATGAAAACGAGAACGTCATCAGAAATTTGACTGTACAAGTCAAAACAAAAGTCACTTCTCATCTCAGTGTCTGTGAACACACAGCACTAGACTCTCTAATCGCTCGAGTACACACTACACAACACAACCCACCACCAACCAATTCACCCACCAGCCCAGTGAAGTCATTCATTGTCAGTCCTTATTCCAGCCTTCATTTTCCTCATTTTCCCCTATTCTTCCAATGGAAAAATAAGTTCTTCGGCGTAACGATTCAAACTTTTTGTTACGTTTAAATCAGGTCAGAAAATATGACATTCATGTTTGTAAACTTTGAGGTGTGGACGAATGTTACGATCAATCACTAAAATTAATTCTATAATAAAACATTTACAATACGAGTCGATCTCTTATCGAATCCTTCTAATGAAAAAATATATATATTTAAAAGAAAAACAACTAATTGTGTTATATATAATTTTTAAATTTAAATATTTGAAATAAGATATTTAAATTCAAAAAAATTTTCAAAGTGTAAACATCTGGATACTCCATTCATTCACATCAATTGCGTCATGACATTCAAGTGATGGGTCAATCCGACTTTTGCTATCGAGTTCCCAAACTTCAAGAAAACTACAAAAATAATCTCATGCTATTATATATATTCTCATTTTTAGGTTTTGCCCTTTTTGGTTGAATTTTGTTTTATTTTATTAATATATTTTTCGAGCTTTCTTTTATCAATGATCATCCAAAGAATAAATAAGTAAATAAACTCCCCGGAAATCAGGGAGCTTTTATGGGGAAGTGGGGGCTGTTTAAAAGACACCAAACATGCCCACAAAATTTTAATCAGAAAAGCAGCCTTGAAAAGACACTCGTTACTCCAGCTCCCATAATTAATATTTATCGTTGCATGTATTATGATTATTTCAAATTTTTTTTAATTATATATTGTTTTCAGCCGGCAAGTTGAAAGACAAAACAAGCATAATATAAAAATAAAAATCTAACCAAGCTCATTTATTATCCAACGTTCCTCATCTACGCAAAAATAAAATCTTTTATCAAACTGTGTTACAGTCAATTTATTGAAACGAATGAATCAAATAATATCATGTTTCTCTCTTTTATCAACATATCAGTCATAAATCAGTTGCAGTTTTTTTCTATTTGGGATTATTGACTCTCTTGCCTTTGTTTTCTTGTCTTCTCTCTCTCCAAATTTGGTATTCAATTGGCTTTCTGACTTTCTTCCATTTCTTTCAAAAGATGTATGATTTCTTCTCATATGAAATCTCTTACTTAATAAATTTATATTTTTAATATTAATAAAAAGAAAATACTAAAGACAAAAGGACTTGATTATAAAAATCATAATAATATTGTAATATTACAATTTCTTTCAAAAAATTTAGATTAGGGAAAGATCTTCTAACAAAAGCCAATTTTAGGGAAAAAAAAAAAAAACAAACCTATCATAATTAAAGAGAAGTTGATGATTTGAGGGTTACTTTCCTTTCTTCTTATCTTTGACTATTTTGGAAGAGAAAGGAAAAGCCTTTTTAGAAGAATGTAGTAGAATGGAAGAAGGAGGAAAAGAAAATCAAAATCATACAAAAGAATGGATGACAAAAATTATTGAGTTTTTCTCTCAATTCCTTTTTGCTTCTTTCCATTTTTTTTTTTTCTGATACAAACAAAGCAAATTAATAACAACACTAATTAGAAACACAAACAAATATCCTCCTATACAAACTCTCTCTACTCCTATTTTTTTCTCATCTCTTCTCACCCTTTTCAAGTGATCCCTTTGGACCAACCAAACCTAGCAAATTACATTTCAAACCCCCCCCTCCACCGCCAACCTCCACCATCACCCTCCAACATTAATCTAACTTACCAAAACAAGACTAAAAATTCATGGCAACTATGAATAATAACAATAATGTCTCTCCTCATATGATGACGATGATGATGATCACCAAACCATATTTCTCAAGCATTCAATTCATCACAAATTGAACTTCCAAATCTGCAAAACAAGAAACCACAAAACCACAACAAACCCAACAATCTCTACTACTTGTTCTTGCTCACAAGCATCATCAAAGCTGTCAAATTTGTGAAATTAAGAGCCACTAACCAAAGTACTTGATTCAATTCAATTCAACTCTCTCAATATTTTTCACTGAGAACTATTTGGATCCTCATCTCCACTATCAGTCTCCTGAGCGTGCTGTTGCTGATGTTGTTGTTGATGCTGTTGATGCTGATGATGCTCCATTGGGTTGTCTTCAGAATTCATATTCAAATTCCCCCTAGAATAAGCATTAAGGGCTGCCAACATTCCCAGATTCGTCTCCGCGGACATCCCCAGCCCGAGATGCTGAGAAGGCGGCTGCTGCTGCTGCTGCATTAACATTGAACCCAATTGTAGAGGGTGGTGGTTCCCTCTGCCACTTGGGAATTCAATGTTGCCTTGTAAATTAAACCTCGGCACAAAATGTAACGGAGATTGTGCTGTTGATGGTGTGGCAGCAGCTGGTGGTGCAAATGGCCACATCTCTGAAGCAGTAGCAGCTGGGGTGGCCATAGATGGACCCCCACCTGCCCCAGCTGTCATGGGTAGCATCCAAAATGTGCTTCCAGCTCCACTACTGGGTACTGCTGGTGTCACTGCCCACATAGCTGTTGCTGGTAACACGTTGGATGACCTAAGCAGACCTGAAGAAGATCCTCCCTCTTGCTGCTGTTGTTTAGGCAATTGTAAACCACCCCCTTTAAACGCTTTGTTCACTGAAGACGATGACTCTCCTCCACCTCCTCCACCTCCACTTTCATCTTGTGACTGATTATTATTACTATTATCATCTTTAAACAAGTCCTCTCTAAAACGCTTTCTCAGATAATTCTCCCCTTCACCACCACCACTAGGTAGCGCCTCCGCTATCTGATCAGCTGTCATCAGATGGTGTGGTGGCTGCTGATGAAACCCTAGTAGAGCAGCATGAGGAAACCCTTCTTCATAGTGACCCGGATGATGGGCCAAAGCAAGAGCACCGTGAAAAGAATGAGGAGCTGACTTTGAAGCTGGAGCTGTGAGGGTAGATCCGCTGCTCCTAAGAGACACGTTGAGACTCGAAAAGTTAGCCGGGATTGTACCCGTCCCAGTGGTGGCTATAATAGCCGGCTCGGCTTGTTGCAGTAGCCACTCGATGGTCTCACCGTCGGATTTGTGACCCAGTTCACGAGTCAACTGGAAAACCCTAGCAGCGCAGGTGGCCGGCATTCTTATACGCCGCCCCCGACCATCCACCTTGGTGTGTCTGTCCTTCGTCGACCGCTTGACGGGAGGGTTGGTGGCTGTGGTGGTGGTAGTGGCGGTGGTGGTGGTTGTGACTGCTGCTGTTGTTGTCGTCGTCTCGGTCAAATTCTGCTGATTCTTCTTGGAAGAGGAGGAGTCGAGTAGAGGAGTAGATCTGGTGGCGATAGCGAGAGAGGCGTCGACGAGCTGCGGAGGAGGAGGCGGAGGTGACGGAGTAGGGTGGCTGGCGGCGGAGGAGGAGGAAGAAGAAGAGGGAGTGGTTGGAGAAGAAGAAGTGAGAGTGTTGTGGTGATGGTGGTGGTGGTGGTGATGTGTGGTGAGGCCAGCTTGGATGGAGATGGAGCCCATGAAAGGGCCTCCTGATCTGCCGCCATCAAACGGCCCCACAAACTGAGAAGACTGCTGGTGGTGGTGGTGGTGGTGAAGCTGGTGGTGGGGTTCTGATGAGGAATTGTTGTTCTGCTTGTTGCTTGCTAAATCTCTAAGTTCCATATTCCAGCTACCCCAAATCTATCTTTCTTTCTTTCTTTCTTTCTCCTCCACTTAAAAATATAAAATAAAATTATCAAAATAATAATAATAATATATAATATATATAAATAATATATATATATATAATTTTTTGTTTTTGTTGGACTCAAAGCTGATTATTCATAGAACCCATATTTGTGTTGTATGAATATGATATTTTTAGAGAGAGAAAGAAAAACAAAGTGATAAAAATCTTGCACAAGTCTTGGGGGGCCTAAGTGAGTGAGAGAGAGAGAGAGAGAGAGAGAGAGAGAATACTAAGTGGGGTTTGGTTTGGTTTTGGGTTTGGTTTTCTCGCTTTCTGATTGACTCTTGTCTTTGCCTCAGTGAGAGAAAGAGAAGAGTTTGGGGGGGGGGGGGCTGAGTTGGCTTTGGCTTGGGTTTGTTTGAAACAAGCAGGTGGGGGACCTTGGAGGAAAAAAAGTAGCAGAAGTCCACTCGTGGGGTCTCGTAAAAGGAATGTTAAAAATAATAATAATAATAAAACAAAAGACTTTGAACTTGTTTTACAAAAACATAAACATATTTCTCTTCTTCTTCAAGCTCTCATAGTTTCAAGAAGCAACCAAAATACTCTCTTCACACTCGTCTTTGTTTCTGCTTCTAAAAAATTTGTGTATGAAAACCACCCACCATTGCATTTTGGTGTGGACATAAATATTATGTTTGTCTGACTATTTTATTTCGGTTGAATGAGGGTAAAAGACAAAATTATCCTAGTCATCCGGTTTATTTACCAGCTACGATAGGCTGTTTGTATAGCTGTGTTTCGAAAATTACTCAACATGACCGTTTAATTTTGTGTAAATAAGGTTGAAAGGCAATTTCCCTTTTTTTAATGCTCATGTTTGCTTAACAGCTAAGATATGATATTTTTACAGACGGGCTACTGAAAAGGTATTCGAGTGTGAATGTTGTGTTTTGCTTTGAATCAAGTTTAGAAGAAGAAAGTGTTTTAGTTTGTATATTTACATTATCATTAAGAAATGATATTTGACTACCGATACATAACTATTAGAAGATCAAATTATTTAGATGGGATTGTTTTTTTATTTTGGATACAAAACGTTAAAAAAAAATTAATGTTACTTTGATCATTAAATATAACCGTTAAAATATAATTTTCATATGAAAGTAACGTTCAGACAATTTTGTATGGAAAAATAGTGTGTATGGTAACAAAAGAGATGGATGGTTTAGAATATAAAAAGGGTGGTCATATCAAGATTAAATGAGGAAAGTATTTTAGTCCGCAGATTTACATAATCGTGAAGGAATGATATTTAACCGTTAGTACATAAATATTAGAAGGTCAAATGATTAAGATACGATTGTTTTATTTTTGCATATAAAAGTATATTGAAAAAAAAGTTACTTGGATCATCTGATTTATCTAACAGTTAAAATATAATTTTCATGTGAAAGTAACGTTCAGACAATTTGTATGGAAAAGTGCTATGTGTGGTAACAAATGGATGGCTTAGAATGTAAAGAGGGTGGTCAAATCCATATTAAAAGATGAAAGTATTTTAGTTCATGGATTTACATGATCATTAAGGAATGATATTTGATTATTAGTACATAAATATTAGAAGATCAAATTATTTAGATACAACTATTGTTTTATTTTGTACATATATAAAAAGTTTTAAAAAAATAAATTCATATTAATCATCAGATCTATCTAACAATTAAAATATATTTTTCATACGCAAGTAACGTTCACACAATTTATACGGCCAAATACTCTTAATGGTAAGAAAAGAGATGGATGATTTGGGATGTAAAGAGGGTGGTCAAAAATTGCAGTAAATGGTTTCCAAATTTTACCTCTACTAAAAGTGACACTGACCTAGAAACTTTCATCGTCTAGCTCCTCACTCTTATGCAGTGTAGGAAAGTTGGTAAACCTGCAGAAAAAATTTCAGGATTCACAGGTTTTTGCATGGAAACCCTGATTCACAAGTAAAGTAATTTAACTTCTTAACTTTGACTGAAATAATAGATCTGGCTGGTTTAAGGTACATTCAGTTTCTGATTCGAAATTATTTTACAAAAAAAAAAAAAAAAAAACAGTTCAATTATAAGCATTGAAAGTGGTGTAGGCACAACCTACAAAACTATATATATATATATATATATTATATTCAGAGGGTTAACTGAGTTTTTAAGATTACCTTCTAAATACAGTTTTATTCATAAAAATTTAGTTAAGATGTTTTATTGTGTTTGGATTATAAATTAAAGTCTACCCTACTTTTCACCATTAAGGTTTTTAACAAATTATATATTGTCTCGACTCTAGACCATACAAACTTAAATACTTGATTTATTTTCAAAAAAAAAAAGAAAAAAACTTAAAAACTTGACTTAAAATTATGATTTCAATGTTCATCTTTTTATTTTCTCTCAATTTAAAAGTTGTTAATCATTGATAATTCATTTATAAAATTGTTAAAATCTCTTATTATTGTTAAAAAAAAAATCACGAATTCAAATTGTGATTGTAACAGGATGGACAAAGATTGAATTTGGATTTGTTGTTGTAAATTTTTTAATTTCCCTAAATTTTGATTATTTATAGAGGGAGAGAGGGAGCAGTGTTTGATGATTCGTTGAAAGATTATAGACAAGAAAAGAGAATTAGGTAGGAAAAGAATCGATGTCTTTTGGAAGAGGAGAGTGGCAGAATGGTAAATAAAGAGGGTTAGAGTGAATCCAGGGCAGCAAGCAGCTAGACAGCGCTGGTAAGCATCAGATAAAGCATCTAATGCACTCGGACAGCTCATCCCAACCCAACCCCACACTGTTTCTGTTTTTTTTTTAACATATTTAAAAAAATTAATTATTTATTATCTTTTTCTTTTTATTTTATTGATTTCTCTTTTGGTTTGTGGTCAATTTGGGCACCCCTTCTTTTCCAAGTGGAGTGGCTTCTGGTTAGGAAAAAGACAGAAATGCCCTGGGTCTTTATGTTATTTGTTGGGGGGTGTGCATAGAATAAGAGCAAAATGACAAACATAGTATCAATATTTATGTTACCAAACAAAAAAAAAAAAAATCATTTTGTAACATCAAAGATTAGAGATTGGTTGTTGGATTGTATTTACTTGATTTAATCATCAATTGGAAGCTTAAATTTTAAAGCGTTTTTCTTTTTTATTTCTATAAGTAGTTTTATAATGTTGAAGAAGCTACACTAGTGTTCTTTCTTTTTTAAACTTGGCAATTTTGCAAAGCATTATTGTTTCTACAATAACTACTTAACAACTACATTAATTGCAACTTTAAAAAAAAAAACAGTAATTTGAAAACAAACTTTTTTATGAATGTTGTGGACCTTTTAGTTTTGTGTTAAAATAGTATAGATGAATTTTCATTTGATAAACTTCTTGACATCTTAATCTAAAGTAAATAATAAGACGATATTATCGTCCAATAAGGTTTAATAGTGAAAAGCGATAATTTAGTTTAATACTATTTTAGGTTTTACGTTTTAATAAAAACTAATCCCAAAGACAGTGGGATTTATGTTATAATGTTATTTTACTTGGGTTTTTTTTTTATCTATTAATCTTTTTAACCAAAATTAGTTTTGTTGCATTCTAACATACATCTTCGTTTATAAAGCGCTGAAACTTTCCTTCTATTATCATCTTCTGCAATATTGACTAGAGTTATTTATTAGAAATTACAATAATGATCATGATGATGATAATGATATGTGCTTAAATTAACATCAAAGACCATAAAATATGCAAATTACTGACACATGCAACTGACAAGAATAGAAGGGTGCATTTCATTTTAAGGTGTGTGTAGATAGATCTCATTTTATCTTACCTTATTCAACTTTGATAGATACCTTCCAAAAACTATAATGATGATTAATATGGCTTTAATTAGGTTAGTTGATCATGATTTCAAGCTTTTGTGTTTATTTATTTATGTATACTATTAGGTAAAATGTCTTAAATTTTAATGAAAATTAATATGTACCCTTTACTCCTTAAATGTATTAAATATATGAAATGTATTTTACTTTTTGTGAGATGGACAAAAACTTCTTGAAGTCCGCACTAGAAGAAGATTTTATATGTGTTCACAAAGTATTTTTAATTAGCATAATTAAATCAACTAAATTTGATATGACACAATTAATAAGCACACTTTTCAAAAATTCTAGTGGACATTAGAAATTAGGGATAAGATTGGAGTGAATAGGGAATTTAGGTGATGGTTGGTAAAGTGCAATTTTGTCCACTCATAATTAAAGGGAGGGGGGGTGTTTAACTAAATAAATTAGAGGTGCTCAAATCATGTTTTACTTTTCCTTATGTTTCAAACCAAGAAAATAGTATTATAATGTCACAACGCTAATCAGCCAGGCAATTCCACCTGGCCCCACTTTCTATATTAATAAAAACGATCCAATTTGAATGGATAATCATCAACCTAACATAATTAATTCAGATAACAACACCGAGACAACACACATCTCCATCGCTATCATCTTTATTACACTATTATATTCGACAAATTAGATACCATAATCTCTAACAGTTATAAATTAAAACAGCAGTCTCTCTCCTTCTCTCTCTCGAAAGGTGTATAAATCCAAACAAGTCACTCGGCCGTAAAAGATAGTTTCAATGGAGTTAGGTATAAATTAGAACAAGTCAATCCATTCGTAAATAATCAACTTAAGTGAATTATTGGATGTTACAAATACAAAATCTTAAAGTTTAGGAATTGTTGTTTGGGAAGTTTGATAGATGTACACGTATATAAAGTTTATAATTTTTGTTGATAATTTCTCTTGAATGTTCTACGTATTTTCTACGATGCATGAAAAAATTTTCACGAAGCTATATAAATTTAATCGACAAATTTATATTACAAATTTGCCATCAACAAAATAGTACAAACGTGATTTTTGGTTACATCAAAGTCAAAAAATCAAAACAGGTTAATGGAATTATCTTGAAAATTAATTTATATAAAGATTAAACATTTTAAAGTTATGTTATGTTACATGAATAGTTTAAACTAGAGTTTTGTTATGTTCTATGAATCAATATAAGGGTACCCGTTTTATGGTTTATCAATTATGCATAAATATTATTGGTTCTATCACAAGTACAGTCACCTTCCACATAACATTATAAATTATCCTATGAAATTTACACGTCACATAAAGCGATTTATTCTAAAACGTCGTAAATTCAACTATGTACTCTAAACTTGCATTCAAATTTAATGACATAACTAACCCTAATGGGACCATAAGAGAATCCAACACTCTTAAAAGTCCAATTCAATAACTGTATGTGACTAAGATTGTTATTTTCTCTTTTAAAGAAAATGACTAATATTGTTATGCAGCCAAGTTTATATAAAAGGTGACAAAAAAAAAAAAGTATGGGGGTCTTTCAATTAGCAAAAGGAACTGAAGGGTATAAAAGTAAAATAAGAAATAATATTGCTACATTCAATTTTCTGTAGTGCCTGCCAGGGAAAGCAAGGACAGTGGGCACAGAGGGTATTACTGTTCATACATCATACTGCCTTTGTTTGGTTCTCCTTATATAAAGGGATTCTTGATTGAGACTCCTCTCATCATCTTCCTTTTTCTTTCACATTTTAATTTTTTTCTCCATTTCTTAAAATCATATGCATATATATAATAATTATCATATAAGGACATCATAAAATTTTTGCTTCAAAACTACTAATTATAACCGTTCATTTAAGTAAGTGTTTGTAATTAGTGAATCTAAAATATAAATTTTAAGAGATACTTACTAGAAAAGAATATATATATATATATATTTTCTTCCTTTAAATAGAAGAAAAAAGATTGCTTAGCATGACATATTACTTCATATGCTAAATTTTTTAATTTTTACTTTTTCTATTCAATTATGATACACCCGGCGTATTTATAGTCGATGGTTGTACGATTATTGGTTGTATGATTGCGGTGTTGTTAATTTCTTATGCTAAATTTTTTCATTTTTATTTTTTCTATTCAATCATAATAAACACAAACATTTTTACAGTGAATGGTTATATGGTTGACATGTATTAAAATAATCGAATACAAGTAATATAGATTTACTGTACTATTGGATATTTATGTCATATGATACTATTGACCTATGCATCGGACCTACTAAAGCATCTCTCCGGCAGATCCTATTCCAACCAACAAAATAAAGAAAATTTCATCATATTCCAAAGTGATGGTGTCACAGGGCTGTCAGAGATATGCAGCCGCACATGGAAGGCTCTTGCTAATAAAGAGACACCCCCTCTTAAATTAGGAGTCTGTCTGCTCCCAAATTTGTGCACTCGCTATCAAAATAAAATTTGACTCCCCCCCATCAATGACGTTTCAGTCCCTGATCCTCATTTCTTTCTGTTCCCATTTAATTTCCCTTTTTGATCTCTTTTTCTCCACTTCTTTACTTTCTTGCCTAAAAAGTAAATGGTAAAAATAAAAAAAATAAAAATAACAAATAAATAATCTCTGCAAAGCCAAATATTTTTACCTGCTCTTCTTTTGTAAGGCTGATGGAAAAAGTAAAAATTTTGAAAAAAGATAAAAAAAAAAAAAAAAAATTAAAGTGGGTTTTACATTGTGGTCCTTGTATTTCAGTACATTAGTACTTTCACCCCTTATGTGGAAATGTTTGTGCATCGTTGTCGGTATTGATGGGGCTTCTCATGCAATCCAGCTAGACATTGGTTGACTTGTGATGGATGGACCAACATTTATTGCGTTTAAATCGTGGAAATGGTTGGGCTTTCGCATCAACAAAAGAACAAAAAATTTCAAAGTCGAAAAAAATCATTTAATAGCAGAAAATGAACGGTAACGATCAATAAGTTTAATTGTTTTAAAATTTAACGTACACAAAATATAAGATCGTTGAGTATGAATTATAGTGATTCAATTATGAGTAATTGTATCTCCAATATTTTATCCTAACTTAATCGTTAGTAAGCTTTTTTTAATAATTACAATATAAGTTGACATTAATTAATTACATTTTAATTTAACATTAATAATCAGAGTCTATCAGGATTTATTAGCAATTAAGCACTACATGGTAATTAAAATTTTCCTTTCTTTATATCTAGATTAAATTTAAATAAACAAAAGCGATTTTGAATTTATCATACGTAAAATATAAAAGAAGTATGAATTTGATTGTATAGTAATTGACTAATGGATGAGCGTATAGTTGATACTTAATTAATGGTTATTATTATTTTTCTTTTTACATGAATTAACGTATCGGTGGACTTAAATGGTTTTAAATTATAAATTTTGACTTTTAATTTTCAAAGTATAGATCAATCTCCACTAAAATTGAATATGAAATCTAGGAAAGATTGTCAAGTTTAATCATAACCTTTAAAGAAAATAGTTAAGAAGCTGAAAGAGATTTGAAAACGATTACTTTGAAATCATTAAAGAGGGCTAAAATAAGAATGCAACATGAATGGGTCAATATGATAAATACACATATTCTTGCAATAAAAGTGGACGTACGTGTAGAGAATTATTGATCTGCAAGTTTGCAACAGTGTTTTCTCTGCTGTGCTTTCACTGTGTGATGTGAAACTAAAAGTATATCCGGTACAGAGTAAATAAAACACGAGAGTCCACCAGACTCTTCAGTCTCCCATTCCTGCACACACACGACCCCACACACACTCAAATATCTACATACGATTTATGCGTATACAAATTATTTGGGTGTTACCATCTCCAAGCAGCTATAAATTAATGCAGAGTGTGCAACCACGATGACGAGACTGTGATATAACATGTACTGCGATGCTATAATATGATGATAATGTGAAATGTAATCTGGATAACATGCAGTGCTATCAGCACCATATATTGTTAACATTAGTGTACCTTGAGGATATATATATATATATATATGGTACATTTACATACGTACTTGATTTTTGTTAAGGGAAGTAATGAATATTGTATTTAATACCAAAAATTGATTTTTTTACATTTTTTGTGAGAGTGGTTATCTTTCGTTCTGAAATTAAATATATAAGTCGCATAAATAATATTTGATTTTGGTTATTTGGTAGGATTTTGATTAATTCGTTTGATGTTAATTAAAATAAAAAAAAAAGACTTTTAACATAAGTAATTTTTAGAAAAATAGTGGCTTTTGATAGGTTTAACCTCCATGCAAAAATAAAATGTTGACATGCGCATGTTATCATTATTATATATACAAGAGTAAATTACAAATTACCTACTAACGGATGGTTGACACTCTATAAGCGTAGTCAACTTTTTTATTAACCGACTTATAGCCCTTCTATCATTTGTAGTTAAAACTTGATCGTTAAGTTTATTGGTTAATAGGACAATTTGATCATTTTACCAAAAGTTTGAAAACTATTTTGATACCATCCATCTAGGTGAGATTTGTGAAAATTATTTTATATAAAAAAAAACAAGATGTTTTTATGAAAATTTGAAGATAAAATTACAAATAAAACAAAATATTGAAAGAAAAACATGATGAAAATCTTTTTAGGCTAGAGATTTAAATATGGTCCCGATCACGACAAACATATTTTTACTAGAGCAAAACTAACTATACATATGTATACCAATGCTTTTTTATGTTTTAAACAAGAGAACTGAATCATATTATGAAAATTTTTTTAAATACGAAAAATTAATTTTGATATTATAAAAATAGATATCTCATAGTTATAAAGGTATATATAAACTACACATATAATAATTAATCTCAATATCTTTGTATGCTCTTAATGTTCAATGATTTAAAAAGAAATTCTTGTTTTTATTTTTTAATAATAAGATTTGAATCACGTAATTTACTTTCGTAATTAACCTTAATTTAAATGAGCAAAGGGAAAGAGTCAACGTGAGGTAATGATTAAGCTAATGAGGAGAGTTTTTCACCGCACGTACATGTCACGTGCCACCACTGTTAGTGTCAGCGACTGCTGAGATTTGGTGCGTGAGTTTCGGTTTCTGTTTTTCTTCTTTTGAAAATTTACGGCGGGAAACAAATTAAAAGGTTAAAAACTGCAAAATTTTACTGTTTGGAGTTACTGGCACGCGCCAAGAATGCGCGTGAGAGGCGGGAACAAAAACAAGTGAGTCAAGGACTGGTCCAGTGTGGGGACCACCTGACTGACATATCTACTTATCCAGAAATCCACATTGATTTGAAGCTAAAGCTCATTTATCTTGTGAGCTAATTATTTATTTAACAATTGTAATAAAAAAAAAAATTTAACAATTTTCTCAAAAAAAATTTAATAATTGATTTTTTCATATGATATCCTTTCGATGTATTTCATATTTTGGGATAATCGATTTCAGAAATATCCCCGAGAGTTTTTAATATTTATAAATATTTTCATAAATTTCAACTTCATATATTTTCGTTAAAATTAATATTTATCTTCTTTTAAGATTAATTAGCTCTTCAAAGAAAACGTTATCTAAATATCAAACTCTTAGAATTAGAAGTCATTCACTCCCATAGCACCCAGAACTCTCTACACTTGCTAATGATGTGATGGTGGGAATTTCATTTCATTTTTGATGTGGATTAGAAAGGTTTTAGAACTAGAACTAAGAGTAAATGTGCATGTCGATATACAACCACCAAATTTGTTATTTTATCTTTCCTATAATTTATGTATCAAATATAGTAAGAAATTTATGCTAATTTTTAAGATGTCTAATGTTAATATTTTATAACTTTAACAAGAATAATAATTAATAAAATTTTAGATTCTCAACTTGCCTTTAAAATGGCCAATTGAAACTAAACTCATATTTATTCTATTAAAATTTGTAGTCGTTTAGAAAACATATGTTAAAAATTTAGATTTAATTTAATTTGAATTACTTAGTCAATTTTGCTTGCTATAAAAGTGGGTACATGTTATCGAGTGTTTAAATCGTGCTCTTAGTTGATGGTTAAGCCATTATTAAAACAAGACGTATGAGCACTTTCTGGCTAAAAGTTAAAATACAAAGCAAAAATGTAAAAAACACATGAATTAAAGCATTTTAATGAGGCAAGGTGGTATGAGCTTGGTTAGATGGGACAGTGTTTTGGTTTTTCATTAAATCAAAATATAAACAAAACAAAGTTTAGAATCATCAAAAGCAAGAAGAAGGTAAATAAGTCGCACCTGGAGGGCTACCTCAATGGTGACAGCACTGCCTTTGTTTGCCCAGTAAAATATATGGTGCATAATTCGACTATTAGTGCCACCTAGCGTGTGGCAGATTTTTTCCTTCCTTCGTAGATTTCTTCTCCCGTTTTTAAGAGTTTTCCTTTCAGACCGAGTTTTAATAGACCTTATATAGAGAGTTCGATAATATTATTTGTGTATGTAAAGTGTGTATGCTATGTCAACAAAAAAAATGGTAAATAAGTCAAAATAATTTATATAGCCTATAGGTGTGGTAAAAGTCTTTGAGAACTTTTGTTTTTAGTGATTTAAAATATAAATAGAACAAGCACATTCCCACCTTAATCCTAATTAGCTCAAGTGATTGTGTAGAATGCCCCTTCATATGTATTCTATTTATGTTAGTGTTGAGAGTTTGATTTTCCTTATGCCTATTTTATAAGTATGTATGGAAGAGATTTAACCTTTTATTTGGAAGTAGATATCTACAAATATAAGAGTAGATATCAAGTCGGTACACATTTTTTATAACTTCAAATTTTGAAAGTATGTTTGCGGATTGCATAAGTAATAATTGATCAAAAATAAAAATGAGCTTGTCAGGTTTAGAATTTCTTCAAAGTTGGAAAAGGTAGAACTTGAAACTTGTGGTTATAATACATCATCTCAAACATTATGATGTATTGGATGAGATGATGTTGACTCGGTGGTATGCCTATTACTCTTATATTATGATATCGTTGGTTCTAGTCATATCCCTCTCGAATTAATTGTAATTTTTCTTTAAAAAAAAATTATGATTTAGTTTATATGATTCAGTATTGTTGGGCAAATAAAAGTATGACCAAATAATAGTGCTGGGCAAGTGCAAGCTTGCAGCCCAGCTCAAGAAGGATTTGAGCTTTGCTAATAGATCAAGCCCAATGAGTACCCATGCACTATTAGGTACGTGGAAGCCCAATGAGTTTGTCCATCGTGCATGTTAATGTTCGTTTAGAATAGCTTATATAAAAGTTCTTTTAAAATTCAATAATTTAAATGGCTTACATATTTTAAAAACCCTTTTTGAGTGACAATTAGATGATTAATAATTTTTCTTAATAGCTCCACTTTTAAGAGTTCTACCTCTATAAACATCTACTACTAAAAATTCTATTTAGAGAAGTTATACTAAACATATAATTATTGAATAGGCCATAAGTATTATTATTATTATTTTTTATTTTTAATATTTTATTTTATAAGTGTCGTTTCTTTTGGCAACCATAGGAATATACATGTTGAATGTCAATGCGACCGACTTTAGTAATATATGATCAACTTTTACGTATATATATATATATGTCCATACTAAGTACATTCATTTTACAGTGGAGTTCACATGAGGCATGTAGTTGAATGTTTGGTTTCAATATATATATATATATATATATATATATATAATTTGACATGAATGGATCAAAAATTTGTCAAGATGTGCTAGCACTATCATTATTTATATAGTATAAATATTTATTTTAAAGTGAAAAATTATGATAAAATATACTTATTAGGATTTAAACCCACCACTAAAAAGAGAGTAAAATACATAATCCTCTGCGCGAAAATTAAATGTTTGATTTCTGATCAAAGTCTATAGATTTAATGTGAACTTATAATAAAGTTTTTGAGATAAATTATTTAAATGTAAGTTAAGTGAATAAAAAAAGAAGAGACTTTTCTTCATGTGCATAGATCAGAGACTCAGAATCGGTAAACGTTTGACATTCTTTACATGTTTTTATTTTATTTTATTTTATTTTTTCAAAGACAAACTAAAGTTATTGTCGGAATATTCTCTTAAAAATTATTTTCCGGTCAAGTGGTTTGCAGTCTCTTTAACAGCTGTTCTGATGCGAAGAACAAAGTGGTGGGTCACCGATCGGATTTGTTATGAAATGACCGAACACATAAACTGTGATCACTGTAAATTGGTCCCATGTTGGAATCAGAGTTGAAAAATAGTACAAAAGAAATGAAAACAAAAATTCACGTTTGGAACAGTCAAAAAAAGAAGAAGAAAAATAAAAAATTCACGTTTGGAAATTCATGTTTTTGAAGCCCGCGTTGGAAATTCCTAACTTTGCTTCAAATTTGCCCCATTGACATTTCTGAAATGTAATAAACAATTGGTTGATTACTTGTTGGCGTTATATATTTCAATTGACAAGTTAAGGTCTATCCAGTAATATATCCCCTCATAAAGATAATATTGAGGGTTTGAGTTCGAATGGTGTTTCGTTTTCTTGAATCTTAAAATAATTGTAATGTACATATATTTTTTTAAACAAGTTGTATTCTAATTTCAAATGTAAAGTTTCTGATAATTCATTGTAATTTTCTTATTGGGTCACTTAAATGGCCCAAATTGGAAGTCACCTTGGCTGCCCTAGTTATTCCAATTTTTAGTGATCTTTATTGTTTTCATCATTTTTTGACTTCAATTAACAACTAAAATGCAAATTATAGCTTCTTGATCAAGACATAATTTTTTATTGACAAATACTTAATGTATAATATAAATTTCACACACACGCATATATATATGAATTAATTTTGGAAATACATTTCTACAAAGCATTTTTCAATAGATAGTATTGGTATTAACACCCTTTTGAAATTGTGTTTACGCCCCTTTAAAGAGTAACTCCATCAAATATCTATGAAAAAAAAATCCAAACTTACGGGGAAAAATATTTTAGTGATGTTTACTTATAAATTTATGTTATAATAAAAATAAATAAATAATATTTTCTATGTTAATTGAGTCATAATTATAAACTAGAAGTTTTTAAAATATTTTTTAATAGTGTATATTTACGGGAAGAGCTGTGATTGGGGTTTTAATTCGTGATGAGAAAGGTATATTTAAGGGGGGTTTTATGAGATCTCTTAGTGTTTGCACAGTTTTGGAAGCTAAGTTACGGGCAATTTGGAAAGGCATTAGCCTTGCTTAGGATTTACTCTGTCCTAAGATTTTGGTGGAGTCCGATAGTAAAGAGGCCCTTGACTTAATTTTTTACTTGGATCTTACTCCCATTTGTTTTGAGTCTGTTATTCTAGACATTTGGAATTTCATGAAGAAAGATTGGCGTGTTAAACTTCTTTTTGTGCCTCAGAATGCTAATAATCCTGCTAATTGGCTGACCAAAAGAGTTTTTGATATGTCGGTAGAAGATGTGTCTTTGTCTGATGCTCCCCAAGAGTTAGAGTTGATTATCAGCTCTGATTGTTAAAGAATTTAAACTCTCCATTAATCATTTTCTTTTCATTTTTAGGCTTCTACCCCTTTTTTGTGTATATGTAAAAAAATCATTTAATTATGTAACTTCATAAAAATAACCTAATTCTAATTTTATCCTACCTCATAATCCTGATATATCATCTTTTCTTATGTCTACTTGAATTAATAGAGATAAAAGCCTCGTAAAAAGTACATGGTAACCCTTTAATCTCTATGATATGAAAGAGTGTGTGTGTATATATATATATATATATTCTAAATTTATAGAATCAAATAATATTTATATGCCATTATTAGTTATAAAATTAAAAATTTTAAAATATTATCAATAACTAAATAATTTTATTTTAAAATCTATCAAATCATTCACTTATAGTTATATATATATATATATATATATGACGGTTGGCGGGAGTAAATTTAATAAAAACTATCCACACCTTATGTTTTAGGGTAATAGTGGGACTTGAAACTTAATCTTTTAGGATCAAGAAAAGTGCATTTATATATAGTTTTCAGAGAAAAAAAGAATGTCATTCAAGTCACTATTCGATCAATGTTTAGTCTTGGGTTATTGTTTTCATCATTTTTTGACTTCAATTAACAACTAAAATGCAAATTATAGCTTCTTGATCAAGACATAATTTTTTATTGACAAATAGTTAATGTATAATATAAATTTCACACACACACATATATATATGAATTAATTTGGGAAATACATTTCTACAAAGCATTTTTCAATAGATAGTATTGGTATTAACACCCTTTTGAAATTGTGTTTACGCCCCTTTAAAGAGTAACTCCATCAAATATCTATGAAGAAAAATCCAAACTTACGGGGAAAAACATTTTAGTGATGTTTACTTATAAATTTATGTTATAATAAAAATAAATAAATAATATTTTCTATATTAATTGAGTCATAATTATAAACTAGAAGTTTTTAAAATATTTTTTAATAGTGTATATTTACGGGAAGAGCTGCGATTGGGGTTTTAATCCGTGATGAGAAAGGTATATTTAAGGGGAACTTTATGAGATCTCTTAGTGTTTGCACAGTTTTGAAAGCTAAGTTACGGGCAATTTGGAAAGGCCTTAGCCTTGCTTAGGATTTACTCTGTCCTACGATTTTGGTGGAGTCTGATTATAAAGAGACCCTTGACTTAATTTTTCACTTGGATCTTACTCCCATTTGTTTTGAATATGTTCTTTTGGACATTTGGAATTTCATGAAGAAAGATTGGCATGTTAAACTTATTTTTGTGTCTCAGGATGCTAATAATGCTGCTGATTGGCTGGCTAAGAGAGCTGTTAATATGTCAATAGAAGATCTTTGTCTGATGCTCCCCAAGAATTAGAGTTGATTATCAACTTTGATTGTCAAAGAACTTAGACTCTCCATTAGTCTTTTTCTTTTCATTTTTAGGCTTCTACCCTTTTTTCGTGTATATATAAAAAAATCATTTAATTATGTAACTTCATAAAAATAACCTAATTCTAATTTTATCCTACCTCATAATCCTGATATATCATCTTTTCTTATGTCTACTTGAATTAATAGAGATAGAAGCCTCATAAAAAGTGCATGGTAATCTTTTAATCTCTATGATATGAAAGAGTGTGTATATATATATATTCTAAATTTATAGAATCAAATAATATTTAATGCCATTATTAGTTATAAACTTAAAAATTTTAAAATATTATCAATAACTAAATAATTTTATTTTAAAATCTATCAAATCATTCATTTATAATTTTATATATATATATATATATATATAAGGCGGTTGGTGGGAGTAAATTCAATGAAAACTATCCACATCTTGTGTTTTGGATAAGAGTAAAACTTGAACTTTAACCTCTTAGGATCAAGTGAAGTGCACTGATACATAGTTTTCAGAGAAAAAAGAAATGTCATTCAAGTCACTATTCAATCAATGTTTAGTCTTGGGTTATAATTTGTTGAATTATAATTTGTTGAATTATTCTTGTACCCATATGCTTTTATCAATGAGTTCATTCGTGTGTACATATTATTTTATGTATACGTATCTGTTTGACTGTTTCTGTCTCCATATATATAAGAGCTCTAGAGAAAGCTGATAATACAATCCAAGAAGATCTTCAGAAAGATTTTGTGCAGGAACTGAAATAATTTCCTAGAAGAAGTCCAAAATTTTCCAGACATGGTAGTGGACCTCCATACTCGAACATGGTTGCCATGTATTACACATATCCTAAGGCTTATGTGCTCTTCATTTATGTTCTTATAGAGACCCTACGTGCATCGCACTCTTGTATTCCATCTACTTGGTTTCGGGCTCCTTTTTGTTTGTTTCTTTCAAACAACTGTTAGGGGTGAGATTCCCTACACTACTCTGCTGGTAAATCTCCAAAATAGCATTAAAATTAACATAAACTTTTCAAATTACTATCAAATTTTCAAAATAAATTTTGCACTCTCAACGTTAACGAATTATGTATTGTTCGTGAATAAAGATAATAGTTTATGAACAATGATTTGTTGAGATAATTTGTTCATACATACAAGAGCTATAACAAATAAAAGCCCTTTTTTCAAAAGAGATTTCAACTCTACAGTTTAAAGTTAGAATTTCATATAAAAGATATGTTAAATTTTGCACCTGATCTTTGCTCTTTCTTTTATATACACACGCGTGTTATTTCAGGGCCATTAATTGCTGAAAGATCTTTTTTTTTTTAAATTTATTTTATTTTTATTTTTTTTATAGTTATCGATTTTTTTTTTAGATTAAATAAATTTATCCAATTATTCCAACAGATTGTATAAGTCATTGCAACAAAATTTAAAAATTGTTATGACAGAAATTGAAAACCATTACAACAATTAACAAAAAACATTGTAACATAAAGCTAAAAGAGACAACAACATTTTTAATGTGTTTTGGTTTTAATCTACATTCACGAGACTATGTCTAGAGAATTAAACCGATTAGTGAAGTTCCAAAACAAGCAAACACCAATTGACACACTCAACTAAAGACCCTTTTTTTATAATTGAAGCAATGTGTTATATTTCTTTCACGAATCCACTTTAACGAGATCCCCTTGACTTCAAAAATCTCTTGCTTCTTAAACTCTCTTTGAAAGTCTTTTTTTTTTTTTTTTTTTTTAAGACTAACAGTTCTTTCTCCAAAAGAACTCATGCTTCTAAAGGTTAAAAACCATCTCTTCTCGAAAATGAAACGGTTCTTCCTCCCAAAGAACTTTCCAAAGAACACAAGTTGCTGTAGTTGCTTAAAAAGTAACACTCTTCCTATGACTAAAAGACCCTAAAAAGTATCACTCTATGTCTCACAAAATACATAAATATCTGTAGTACATATTTGGTACTCTCATATTATAGTTAGATACTTATTATCTGCACATAAAACTAGAGGTGAGCATGTGGGTGTTCAATTCGGTTCTTATTGGAAATAAAACCGAACCGATAAAGTTGTCGATTCTCAAAATGAGAATCGAACATATAGATTTTGAACATTGGAATCGACCTAAACCGAATAGGATCAAGTTAGTTCGGTTTGAGTCGGTTTCATGTTTAATGCCTTTCAAACCCATCAAAATTCACAAACCCAGTTCTATGTTTAACAGCTTTCAAATCCATCAAAACTCACAAACCCAATAACCTAGTAAATCACCTTTCAAACCCATCAAAACTCACAAACCTAGTAACCCAGTAAATCCTAAACTTCAAACTCACCATTGATCCTCACCACTGATCGGCGATGTGAGCGCATCAAAATGTTAAACTTCAAACTTGAAACCAGTAACCAATAACCCAGTAAATCCCAAACACAACAAAACTCACAAACTCAAATAATCCCAATAAATTCCAAACGTAACAAAACTCACAAACTCAAGTAAACCCAATAAATCCTAAAAACATCAAACTTCACAAGCCCAACAACCCACCTTTGATAAGAGTGACAGCGATGTGGGGCTTTGATCGACGACTAAGTAAGAAAGAAGGAGGAAGGAAAAGATGGAAGAATAAGAGATCGATAGTGGGGCGACTCACTCGTTGAAAGACAAGAAAGGGGGTTTTGATTGGTGACGTGGGGTTTTAATAGGTGATAGGACAAGGAAGAAGAAGGGGTTTTGATCGGCGATAGGACAAGGAAGAAGAAGGGAGAAAAAGAAGAAGGAAGAAGAAAAGATAGGCAGTGCAGTGAGTTGTGATTTCTAAAGAATAAAGATTCTATGAGGGATGAGTTGATTTTATATAGAGGCACATGAGAAATTATACATGTGCCCCTTAAGTTTAGTGTTTCATGGATCGGGTTGGTTTTGGACACCCAGAGCTGAATCGATCCATGAAATATGATGTTTTCTAACCACAGAGTCTGAACACCCTTAATTTGAATATGAAAACCGAATTGAATACCCACGAATCGAGTCGATTCCATGTTTTCATACCCACCCCTACATAAAACTTCATAAATTCAGTCAACATTTATAGCACCAACATACGCCATTTTTTCTCTTTAAGATTATTTGCAAAATAAAGAGTTTAATTAGAGATTAAAGGCAAAGAACAAATTAGATTAAAATAGAAAAGTTTTCCTAGTTTATAGCCAAGACAGAATATGGTCATTATCATGACCAGATTCATTCAAGAGATAAAATCAATTTTGATCAATGAAAATTTCTAATAAATAAAAAAGATTTAAATTAAAACCAATAGATATATAATAGAGATAATTTCGAAAATAATTCTAAGGAATTTTATCTCAAAAGAATATATATATATATATATATTTTAAAACCCAAGTTATCTCATAAAAGAATATGCAAAATAATCGCAAAGATAAATAGAATAACTAATTCAGGATGTAAATTAATTAAGCTAAAAAACGGAATTAATTCATAAATGAAAAACTTCTTGCACGGTAACCTATACTCTTAACGTCTAGTCATTGCAACAAAAACATTTTTCTCTGCTCAACTAATGCCATATGCCACATGATGCTAATAGCTATGTACTAACAATTACAATTACTTATTTTAAGTGAGTCCTACCATAGTGAAAATAAATTGGGACCTACTAAAAATAAGTGACTGTAATTTGTAGCTCGCAATAAGTGATTGTAATTTGTAGTTTTGCTCTCTCTCTATATATATATATAAATATACATACATACGTCTTGAAATTTTTATTTTAGGACCATTAATTACAATAACTTATTTTTAATAAACCCCATCATAGTGATGAAAACAATTGAAAATAAATAATTGTAATTTGTAACTGGAAATAAGTGATTGTACTTTATAATTTTATTTTAAAAATTTCAAGACATCCTTACTAAAGAAGGACTATATATATATTCAAATTTGAAAGTGCTACGATTTTGTAAGATGACAACAATAATAGTACTAACATGAATTATGGTCATCGTGTATTGCTATGTATTATGGACCAAAATCGTATGGCTACAATTGTAAAAGGAAAATTTTTCAGGTAACTAGTTTCGTAATTTTATCCAAGCTATTCATTAATATTTAAACTTATTAATATTAGGCGTTTCTCTAATTTTGTTTTTTCCTGTATAATTGAGAAAATTTATTAAAGATGTATATAGTTATTCAAGATGCCATTATTAATATTATGAATTACATGCCTGTTCCATTCCAACCCCCTCATTTCTTTCATGTATTACTTATGATTTTTTTTTTTTTTTGAAGATGGTATTACTTATGATTTGAATATATATCTATTACTCAAATATTTAGTACTTTTTAAAAAGAAATTGAAACTTTCAAACATTTGTCTTTGTCTTCTTTTATACTTTCTGCCGCCCCTTTACTAATTGGTGTTATGTTGCTTTATGAATATGGTTTTTCAACTCCGTTTGGCGATGAAATAAGGTTGAGTACAAGAAAATTAAGGATTAAACCTTAAGTAACAAGAATAGACAATGAAATTTGAATCATATGAATAAATAAATATAAAGTATACCTTTAAATTTCAAATAACTTCACTATTTCAGTTGTTGTAAACCCACTGAAGCTATCATTCTGTTTCTACCATTCAACCTAGCTCCAATATGGCATGTATTAATATTGGATACGTTGGCTCTTCTATATGCTTGATGATACATATCTTAATTGCTTCTTTTTTTTTTTTTTAAGTCCGAATATAAGTACTAACTTACTTGTTCTAAATGATATAGAATATATATTTTTACTTATATACTGAGAGTATAAAATTTAACTTTTTGCATTGAGACAGATATATATCTTTAATAAATACATAAATATGAAGTAAAAAAGTATTAAACAAATAAACTCAGATGTCTTAATTAACTTAGTATTTAGACTAGCCAATAGCTTTTTTTTTTTTTTTTTTGGCAAGACAAAAAATATATATATACATACATGTCTATATATATATATATATATTATACAAGTTCAGTTCAGTCTAAATTGTGTTGGTGGTAAATTGTGGTGTATACCCATCACCGACGAAGCAAGAATATAAAGTTATTATAACCAGAAAATAAAAATTAAGTTGATCACTTTGGAGTCAAAGTTGCTACCTTAATTGGCTATTTTGTTCCTAGATTCCTGAGATAAAATTTGTTAGACGGGTTAAAACATGCCCAATTCAAGAGGATATTTTTTACACCTATATATATACCCATGACGATAAGTACTTAATTATCTTTATTTTCCTAGTATTAATGTACTTAATTATCTTTATTTTCCTAGTAGTAATGTAGCATATTATCCTTGAGAAGAATTCAATTGACTAAAAATGCTTAAAAACGCATTTTAAAAAGAAAAGCTTTCTTGTTCTTTTTTGTTCACTTATTTTTTGTTTTGTTAAGATATAATTCTACCTCAAAAATTAAAGTTTTCTAGAATGATATTATAAAAGTTAAAGTAAAGAGACAATTATATCATATGTGATATGAATTATCACGAACTTTTCATTAAAGTAGGTATGTATATGAATTTAGCTTAGTTTATTCATGTAATAGTAATACACATAGTAGACTTAAATCATATTCCAAATCCATCTAAATGAAATTAGGTTAATTATGTTGAATCTCACTTAGCACAAATTTGAATTGAATTATAATCTAAGATCAAACATATTTTGTTACCATTCAATGTGATTTGATGGTATGAAACTTTTGTTATTATTGATAATGTTTAATATTCGAATTGCTATAGGTGATATATATATTAAAAAAATCAGACATATGTTACCTGGTATCGTAAGATGGAGTAAATTATAATTCAAAGTTTAATAAGAATTTTAAAATTCATAAACTATTAAGTATTAGTTTGGAATAAATTGTAATTTCGAAATTTGTTAACATTCCAAATGATACTGTATTAATACGCACATAATGGTGGTGCTGCGCTTAGAGTTTCCAAAAATATTCCAAGTTTCTCATACCCGATGATATTGTAGTCAGTTGTACATACGTTTGAAATGCATTAGCCATATACACCATCTCTTAGTATATATGGTTATTTATACCTCCATTATTTACATATTTAAGATTTTATTTAATTTCCAACAAATAATATAATACAATTTGTGTGGATAATTTTTTCTCTTTATTATAAGGATAGTTTTTTTCTCATGTGAATAGTTATTCGGGCTACACATAAAACATAAAACTATCATCCTAAAAACACAAAATGAAAGAGGTGCAGGCCATTCAACCAAAAGTACTGAGGACAATGTATTGTGCTCATGTTAATAATATAATAGAGAGTATCATAGAGTTAAAAAACTATGCTTTATATGAATTGAAAATGACTAAACAAATTAAAGAAAATAAAAAGATGAGAGAAAAAAAGGTGGCGGGGTACCCAACAACAATAGCTAGCAGCTAATGGAGAAGCATCACACTCATATCCATCGTCAGAAGTATTTTCTTTTAATTAGGACACCCACCTCTCTCCTTCTCTTCTCTAATTGCTTTTCTCCAAAACTCTCTTTTTCTTCTTTCAATAATTCTTCCATTATAATTTTCCCTTTCTTGTCTCCCCCTCCACCCCCAACAAAGCCCCTTTATTCTCTCTTCTTTTTAGAGCACATTAACAAACCAATTTTCCCTCCACATATCACTTAGCTATATTACTAACAAACGCTCTTCACAACCACTCCAAAACCACTCATTTTTTTAACAAACAAGAAATCCCAAAATACCAAGAAAAAAATGGTCATCAAAGAGTTTGACTATGAAGAGCTTGTTAAGGCAACACAAAACTTCTCTCAATCAACACTCCTCGGCAAAGGCAGTCATGGATCGGTCTATAGAGGAAACTTTGAACAACAAAATCTCCAACTTGCCATTAAAAGAGCTTCCTTCAATGGACAGCTCCGAGCTCACCCTGACAACGTCAAGAAACTCGATAACGAAATTCAAGTACTGTCATCTCTACATGATCATCATCATCGAAACTCTCATGTCGTCAACTTTCTTGGAACGAGTCATGATCGCTCGGGTATTGACGAAAACAAGCTTCTAGTCATGGAGTTGATGCCAAATGGTTCTCTCCATGACTTACTTCACATCTCTACATCTCCTCCAACGTGGAAGAAACGTATAGAGGTTGCCATACAGATCTCCAGAGCCATCCAGTTCCTCCATGGAAGCAACCCCTTGGTTATTCACAGGGATATTAAATCCACCAACATTTTGTTCGACTCGAATTGGAACCCTAGGTTGGCTGATTTTGGACTCGCCGTTTCACATACCGACTTACTGACTCAGATTCAACCAGCCGGGACTATCGGGTATATAGACCCTTGTTACACTTCTCCTAACAAACTTAGCACGAAAAGTGATGTTTACAGTTTTGGAGTTGTTCTACTAGAGATTATCAGTTGTAGAAAAGCGATTGACATATCTCAAGCACCGTCTTCGATCGTTGATTGGGTAATGCCATCGATCAAGGAGGATCGAATAATAGAAGTATGTGACCAAAGGGTTGCTCTACCTCCCTGCATGGGGGCTGCAATCAGACACATGCTACGTGTGGCGGCGCGCTGTGTTTCCTTGGAGGAAGAGAACCGTCCCGAGATGGCAGAAATCGTGTTGATAGGGAGCTGTAACTTGATTGAACGTGTTAGATTTCCGATGTGGACGACAGTTTTGAACAGCTTTTGGGTGAAGAAGAAGAAGCAGAGAAGATCTGTCAAGTGTGAGAAGATGATCAAGAGAGATGTTGGTGGAGAGATTTCGAGAGGGAAGATGATATTGAGAGAGATTTTGGCAGAATTACACTGAGTACTGAATGAGTCAACTCAGAACGAGTCAGCTGAGTCAGATATATATGAATATAAATGGTGGGGTGTGACTATTATTAGTATATAGAAAAGGTTTTGATTGAATAAAAACTGGGGAGCATGCAGTCCAAACAGAAGATTCCCAAAAAAAGTTGGTGCGCAGAGAATATTTCAAAGCTTTCTTTGATGCCCTGTCATTCCGTGTTCATCACTAGATGTTTTTGTGTAATACTAGTTTTTCTAGGGTTTCTAGCTTTTTTCAATTTATTTTGAGATTCTTTATTTTTATTTTTATTTAATTAATTATTGCATTTGTATATACATGTAAGTTTTGTTATTAAGTTTTGGATGTTGGCATTTATTTTTTATATTGATAGAATTCGTGTAACCAGTTATTTAGGTTATTTGATCATTTGTAATTGTTGTTTCTTCTTAGGCTTTACTGATAGTTCATTTTTTTTTTCCTGTTATAAAGAAATTTTGATGCACCAATTCTTGGGATCAGTACCTTAAAGATAAATTCAATTTATTTTTCTCTATATTTTTAATAATTACAAGAGGAATTTTTTGAGTACTAATTGAAACTAATGTGAATTTTAAAATTAACGTGAATCCATGAAAATTAATGAATTATTGAAATAATTCATGAATTGAGGAACTTATTTCTTTGAGAAATATATATATATATATATATATATATTTTTTGTTAAGGAATTATTTTCATCATCCACTTCTAGTTTTAAAACTCATTTTACATTTAGTGCTTTTTGTAAAATTTTTGTATAAATTACAATTAATTTAGGGGCTTTTGGAAAAAGGAACATGACTTTGATATTCCATAACCTTAATGACATAGTTGTATATGTGTATGTGTGAGAGATATACCAATGTGCTAAGAGCATCGTATCAATTATATTTTTTCTCTTATATACAGTTACAATGTATATCATTATTATTATTTTACTTACAGTTTGCTTTATCAAATTTCAAATTATCGTTTTTACTATTTGTTTTTAAATTTAATTATATCCAATGTGTTATTGCAATAGACCTATTGTATTCTTGACTTCGAACATCAAACAAATACATGTATTTAATAATAGGGATGTCAATGGAATGGCCTGGGGATCAATACCCTAATCATCATCTCGGTATCCATTTGAGATACATATCTCCATCCTTATCCCTATCTCTATTATTATCAGTGGGCAAATCTAGAAGAATATTTAAAGGGTGAAGATATTGCCACCCAAGAAATTGCCTCTCACTCCCATTTTTCAAATAATGTTTTAATTATAAAAATATCTATGCTTAAAATTACTTATAGGGACATGATAATTTAAGGAAATAAAAATATGATTAGTTTTAGTTTTATGATTTTTGCTTTTTAGCTTATCTTGTTGTTCAATTATCTTTATAGACAATTGTTTTTTTTTTTTTTAATCAATCTAAATTCGTGATATATTAAATTAATTAAAATATAATATATATAAATTAAATAAATCCGGATGATAAGGTTTTGTGTGTGTGTTTTTCTTTATTTTTCCTTGATTTATTTTGTGTTTGATATACGGTTAGCTAAATAGGATATTTGGAAAAAAAACATATCTTGATATATCGTACATAGAAAAACATATATAGAAAAATATATTTCCGTCCAAAAAAATAATAATAATAAATTAGACCTAGGTCTTTAGACAAATTATTCTTATACAAAATATTCTCTATGCATGTGTAGACAGGTATGAAGAACAATAATTTTTTCTGTTCTTTCTTTTTGGCTATTATAATTTGAAGCTGTTGATGAGAAAGAAAGAAATAGAATGAAGGAAGAGATTGAACCAAAAAGAAAAAAGAAAGAAAAGAACGATAGAAGATGATGGATTGGAGAAGAATGAGGAGACAAAAAAAAAAAAAGAAGGAAGAAAACATGAAAAGGAAAGAGTGTTTATAAATATAAATTTTATAAATTACATATATAAATTGGTTTAGGGTTATTTTTGATGTTTCAAAGAGTGGATAAAGAAAATATAAAATTTTAAATCTTAATTTTTTGGGTGGCTCTGTTATATTTAAATTGAGAAAAGAATATCATTTCTTACTCTGTCTATCTTCATATTTGATAAAAAATGTGAAATTCTTATGCTTATGAGAAAAGTGTGATTATCATCTATTAATAATACTGCAACTATCCTCCACTTAGATTAAATCTCTCTCTCTCTCTCTCTCTCTCTCTCTCTCTCTCTCTCTCTCTCTCTCTCTCTCTCTCTCTATATATATATATATATATGGATTTCATGCGAGGGTGGACTAGAATAAAATTTTTAAATGAACTTCAACGATATTGAAACATTTTATAAATTAAAAAAAAAAAACATATGTATACCTAGTTAAATAAGATATAATGAGTTTTATCCCTCAAAATTCATATTATAAATAGATATGTTGACAAAAATAAAATTAAAAAGATTGAACAAAATATGAAAGAAACATGAAATGTAAGTAAAATAAAATATCAATAAAGGTGTATCTAAGGATATTTAAATAATCAAATTTATCAAATATGAAGTATAGCATAATAAAATTATGTCATCAATATTAATCATTCTCTAAACATAGACAATCTATATTTTGACAATTATAATTTATAATTACTACTATACTTCAAATTAAAGAGTGCATTAGGAAAAACTCTAAAGATATTAAATTTAAGTAATATATTATGCAACTAGTATTTTCATAAATAAAATAAAACATGAAAAACTTAAGTAAAATTTCACATTTAATATATGAAATAAAATTATTATATATGTAATATTTGAATAGAAATATAAATATAAATAAGAAAATACATGCAATAAATTTGAAATAAATATATATTTATTTTGGTATCAAAAGAATTAATAAATGAAATATATATAAAAATAAATTTTAAAATGAAGATAATTATATTATTATAAATTTTTTTCAAGGTGGGCTAAAGTAGGCTTGAGCCTACCCTAGCCCACACAGTGCTAAATCCTCATATATATATATATATATAATATATATATATATATGTATATTAGATGAGAAAAAAGTGAAAATTGGTTATATTATTATTTTTAATAGTTACACAGTAAAACTTAAAATATATTAAGTTCATTTATAAATTTTAAAATTGTTAATGGATTAGATGAGGATGAATATTTACAAACTATATCTATTTCTATGCCTATAAAAAAAAAAAAAAAAGAATAGTCAAATTATATCTATTCTCGTTCCAACTTTGTTACGACAGTATCTACCCCTCATCTCAAATGAAACAGATACGTATAAAACAAATACATATAGGTATCCATATCCATGGATTATTTTGCCATCCCTAAGTGCAATACAAATTTTGCAAAGACAGTTTAAAACGTGTTGAGCTACAATGGAACAAATATATATATATCAAATCAATTGTGTTGCGTTCGTGTCGATCCTATAAGACAACACATCTACTTCAGTGCAAATCATTCTTAAATTCGTAACAACTCACCTTATCTTAAAAATAAGATAGAACGTAATACGTGTCGGGTGATGTAATCAAAAGATTAATTACAAATCTAAGCAACAAAAAGGAGAAGGAAGAATATAATTAATAGGGAAATTAATCAAGTTAGTCAATTGATGATGAGTAATACATTAGAATCAATCTTTTGGTGACAAAATGATGAACGCCAAGTGGCGAAATTTGACTACTAAGAAAATGCGCAAACAAAAAAGTGAGTGCAACTACTATGGTAGCTGCTCTGTTTCTGTTTTGTCGCTCTCTGAGGAACTTTTTTTCATCTTTGAATATTTCATGGTTGTGACCCAGTTTTCTTGGTACAAATATTCATGTATAAAGCATGATTAAGACTATTCAAAATATAATGCGGTGAGGTGACCTGTAAAAGTGGTGTGTCAAAAGATGCTACAGGAGAAAATTTTTTTGGGTGAAATTGATATACAATATGCCACGTGGTATGGTCTCAATATGTGATTGGATGATCCTTATCGATGTAGATGATGGGGTTATGAAAGTTATTAGACGTTGCATGTTTAGGATGACTGTTTAGTACAATAGATTGTTTAGATACACTTCTAAAAAGCTGATGGCCGATTTGATCGGGCTTTTTTGCTTTATTATCTTTTTTTGGGGAAAATATGAAACCCTCCCCTTGAATGGAAAATGATACCAATCAACTTCAACTTTCTAAGATATTAGCAAAGAAACCCATATCGTTTGTGAGATGGTGGTTTCATTCAAAAGTTAAATGCATTTTGGACACAAATATGGAAAATACAAACATAACTTTAGATATTAAAAATCATATTATAATATATTAGAAAATTAAAAATAAAAAATTAGAAAAAATAAACAATTAGTCAATTACCAAATTACCCTTATATCATAAAAAGGGAAAATTTTATTTTAATCTCTATTGGTTGATGATTTTTTTTTTTTTACCAACCGTTGTTGAAATAAGGTGCATGATCTCTAACATTTCAAAAAATACATCAATTTGATCAAATAGTCAGTTGACGTTTGTCAAATTTAATAATTTCAAGGGCATTATTGTCTTTGGATATAAAGATCGTCAGGACGATTTGGGTTCGACAATGATTTGGTTTTCATCGATGTTTGGGTTTCAAAACCCAGAAAATTAGATTTGGGTTTTGAAATGCAAATCATCGAACAAACCCAAACAATCTAGGCGTTCAACGATTAATGAACCTAGATAGCTTGGGTTCATTCGACTGTAGAGGTTTAATGGTGGGTTTGATAAAGTTTTAATGATGATGAGTTGAAGGTGTGATGATGGTTTGATAACGATGACTTGAAGGTTAAATCGCGGTTTGATGATGATGACTACTTCTTGGTGGTTTAATGGTGACTGTTTATTGATGGTGGTCTGTTGTGGTTTCATGGTTGTTTGAAACCAAATCAGTTGATGGTAGTTGATGATGGTTACATGGTGGTTTGAAACTAGGGTTAATGGTTGTTTTCTTATGGTGGTTTGATAATGATGGCTAGTTGATGGTTTTTGGTGGTGATGGTTGATTGATGGTTTTTGATAGTAATGATCTGTTCATTCTCTATCTAGTGAAGATCTAGATTGAATCTCCACCAATTCTTTTTTTTTTTTTTTAAATTTTGAATAAAATTTTTCCTTTATTATAATTTTTTTCTTCAATTTTTTTAACTTTATAAATAATTAATATTAAATTATTTATGGTGAAATGTGTCAATTTTTTATTGGCAAGGGTTATTTATTTTTTGTATTTTAAAGTTATGGCAACACGTGTTGGATGCTTTTTGGTGACTTAAATGGTTAAATTTCAAATGTGAGAGGGTAAAATGATACTTTTATCTCTTTTAAAATTCATTAACGGTAAAATAGTTATTTTATATTTTTCACCTTGATTGATGACAAGGGCTTATTTGACGTGTTTTGAAAACTTTAGGGAAGATTAAAGTTGTTTTCAATAAATAATTAAAATCATAGAGAGGCAAATGAAATTTTTATTTTTATTTTTATTTTGAAATTTAATCTTTTAATTTTTAAATGTAATTTTTTAATTTAATTTAATTGTTAAATTAAATCTCCACCATCCATCACAACTTAATGGATGGTGGAAATTTAAAGTTTTTTCTTAATTTATTTTTTTAATTCTTTTAAGTTCTTAAAAATATTTATTTTTAAAAGTATAAAAAATTATCTTAATCGCCCATTCCAACTAAATGGATGGTGGAGATCAATTTTTTTTTTTTAAATAATTAATTATAAAAAGTATATAGGCTTATTTGATGTTGACATGTACTGTATTTATATATGTAGAACTATTAAGTCTGATTAATAGTCAACTAATAATTGAATCAAATTGATATATATTTTATATTTTACAAATCATGTATCAAGTTTCTCGATTTATGAATAAATTATTGTCAATTTCTGATAGTTTAGGGATCCAGATGAAAATTTCCCTAATTAAATTAAAACAAAAATTACTTGGGAGATCGCAGCAAACTTTGGTGCCATCACCCAAATATCTCCATTTGAACCAGATTTTCAAATTTGCAACGGAGATTTGGTTCATGGATCTTCCATGGAGGAGACTCCTAAATCTTCTCCCTAGACCTTTGATTCCCTTTAGACCACTAATATCCACCCCATCAGTCATCTCCCTTCTCTTCATCTCTCAAACGTCTTCAAAACACAAGGCATCTTTATTATTATTATTATTATTTATTATTTATTTTTTATCATTATTTTTATTTTTATTATTATTTTTCTTTTGGCGACTTGTTGGGTTAGTGTTTTGGTGATGGAGTTAGAGATGAGAATGGAGTTGAGAGTGGCATAGAAGTCACCACACTCCACACTAGTTCTTGTTTTTGTTTTTGTTTTTATTTTTGTTTTATTACCAAATATTCAATTGTTTATCTTATCAGTTATGTTTTTTAAAACATTTTTTTTTTCAATTAATGGTAAAAAATAATAAACAAAAAATATTTCTAATAAAATAGGGGCCACTTTGTCATTTTAAAATTTATTCTCATATAATTAATTAATTTTATTGTGGTAGGGTAAATTTATAATTTTTGTAACTTTATGGATTATATTAAAATTTGTTTGGGTTAATGTAGAATTATTAAGCTTCTTTTTTTTTTTTTTTTTTTTTTTTTTTTTTTTTTTTTTAATTTGAAGTCAAATGACTAAATTATTCCTGTTTACAATTACAATTAACCATAACATAAAGGATAATGGCAAGATGCTTTTGTGTGGACTTAACGCAAAATACGTAAATTTTGCATAAAGGGTAAAATTGGTGATACCATAATGCAATTAATTCTTAAATTTATCATATTTTTTAGAAGTATTTTAATGTCAGATTTCTCTTTCTGAGTGACTTAATAATTATTAATGATTATTTATTTATTTCATTTAAAAAATAAATCTATTCACCTATTGTCACGTCATGCATTGGAGGCAGGGAGAAATGTGCTTTGTGAATTTGTACTTTACAACCGATTTTGTCCCACTAAAACCCCAATGTACAACCCAACTATATGATGATCCCTTCCCAAGTCACAGGGTTTTAGGCACAACAACACAACTTGGTCATCCAGGCACACTTTCACTTGCTAAGTAATATATTGTCTGACATAATTTTGATTGTTTGTGAATAGATATTGAAGCATGATAGCAGCAGTGTCATATGTCCCCAAGGGAGACGAAATTCAACACATCACTAAAACCCCCTTTCTTCAACATGAAGCAAGGTCACCTGTTTTTTTATTTTTATTTTGTATAACTTGTTTGTTAATTGTTTTTGATTGGATATTCAACATACGCCCTTGATTAGTCTTGAAAATGTAGGTGCTGTTTGTTTAGAATTCATAGGATATGTTAGTGGACTTGGGTGTGTTTAGTTTCTGATGCTGTGTTGGTTTGTTCAGTTACACCAAGATTCTTGAATGCTAAGTCACTGTTTTATGGACCAAAACAGTTTAGTCAACAACAACAACAACAACAAAGGAAGCTATTGGAAACCCAGTTGATAACTGCACTTGATGGGTGCAATGATGTTATCCAAATCAAACGAGTTCATGCTCAAGTTGTCCACTATGGTCTTGAACAATGCTGCTTTGTTCTTACAAAGCTTATTCGCATGCTTGCGAAAGTCAAGGTCCCTATGGATTCCTACCCTCGTCTTGTTTTTGATCGCGTGAGGTATAGGAATCCGTTTCTTTGGACTGCTTTGATTAGGGGTTATTTGTTGCAAGGGTTGTTGAGGGAGTCGGTTGTTTTGTATGGTTCTATGCGGAGAGAGGGCGTGGACCCTGTCTCGTTCACATTCTCTGCGCTTTTTAAGGCTTGTTCGGAGGTGCTTGATGTGGGTTTGGGAAGGCAGGTTCATGGGCAGACGATTTTGGTTGGTGGGTTCACGTCGGATTTATATGTTGGGAACACTTTGATTGATATGTATGTGAAATGTGGGTGTTTGGGTTGTGGGCGCAAGGTGTTCGATGAGATGCCTGAGAAGGATGTGATTTCTTGGACTGAGTTGATTGTTGGGTATGCGAAATGTGGGGATATGGAGTCTGCTAGTCAACTGTTTGATGGGTTGCCTTTGAAGGATATGGTGGCGTGGACAGCGATGGTCACGGGCTATGGGCAGAATGCTAAGCCTAGAGAGGCGATTCGGTGTTTTGAGAGAATGCAAAATGAGGGTGTTGAAACGGATGAAGTTACGTTGGTTGGTGTTATTTCGGCGTGTGCTCAATTGGGTGCGGTTAAATATGCCAATTGGGTTTGCGAAATAGCTGAGAGATCAGGATTTGGGCCTATGGATAATGTTGTTGTGGGTTCGGCGTTGATTGATATGTACTCGAAGTGTGGGAGTGTGGAGGATGCATATAGGGTTTTTGAGGGGATGAGGGAGAGGAATGTGTATTCTTATAGTTCGATGATCGTTGGCTTTGCAATGCATGGTCAGGGTCATGCTGCACTGAAGTTGTTTCATGAGATGGTAGAAACGGAGATAAGGCCTAATAGGGTTACCTTTGTAGGAGTTCTTACAGCTTGTAGCCACATGGGATTGGTAGAACAGGGCAGGCAAATATTTGCAAGCATGGAGAAATGTTATGGTGTTGTTGCATCTGCAGATCACTATGCTTGCATGGTTGATCTATTAGGACGAGCTGGGCGCTTGGAGGAAGCGCTGGAGCTTGCCCAAACAATGCCAGTAGAGCCCCATGGTGGGGTGTGGGGAGCACTTCTTGGAGCATGTCACATTCATGGGAATCCAGACATTGCTCAGATTGCTGCTAACCATTTATTTGAGCTGGAACCTGATAGTATTGGAAACTACATATTGCTTTCTAACGTATATGCTTTGTCAGGAAAGTGGGATCATGTTTCAAGGGTAAGGAAGCTGATGAAAAGGAAGGGTCTCAAAAAGAATCCTGGTTATAGCTGGGTGGAAGGGAAGGATGGAAGAATCCATGAGTTTGTTGCAAATGATTTGACCCATCCAAAATCTAATGAGATTAAGCAGGTGTTGGAGGATATTTTGGGTACATTGAAGGCTCGTGGGTATGAGCCCAATCTCAGTTCAGTGCCTCGTGATGTGAGTGATGAAGAGAAGAAACGTATCCTGATTACTCATAGTGAGAAGATAGCTTTAGCATATGCAGTGCTTACTACAAGTGTTGGTTGCACCATAAGGATTATGAAAAACCTCAGGATATGTGAAGATTGTCACATGTTCATGTGTGGTGCATCCCAAATTGTCGAAAGAGAGATTGTTGTGAGAGATAACATGAGATTCCACCATTTCCGGGATGGTAAATGCTCCTGTGGTAATTTTTGGTGATTGAAGGTGGGATTTGAATGTTGTTTCAGGTGTCATCTCAACCTCATCATCCATTATTCTTGAAATATGTTATATATGATGATGTTGCTGATACACCCATCGTGGGGCATCAATTGTGTCAATAATTCTTAACTTGCAACAAAATCAACGGTTTTCTAGTTGAGGTTGGCACCCAAATTCACACTGTCCGGATGATGTTAGGGCATGCTGGTGATTAGAGGATATGATTGCTATTGCCTGCTGGAATTCTCGCCAAGTCGAATATTTGATGGGCATAAATTATTGATTTGTTACTTCTCAATACGTGAGGTTTTGTTGATGTCTCTCCCTCAGGGGTAAAGGGGTAATTGAAATTTGATTAAATTTGTTTTTCAACTAATTATTGATCTCAGCTCAATATGTAACGTTTGAATCTGTTTGCATTCTTTATCCAAATTAATCTGTGCACTTACTTCAAATGTGGTGCACATTGTGGTGCGTGATGTTTCTGGATAAATTACCTGTTTTGTTGAAGATGCCTCTTCATCTAGATGAGCTTCGAATGAGTTTTGCATTTATAGATTTTATGGGCATAAATGTATAATTAGTTCGATTTCTTATCTTTGTTTCTCACATCGATTGACTTGAAGATTTGTTTGTAAGTGCATCTATATTTATTCGTCTAGAATTTGCTCTTTGGAGTTGGTATTAGATTCAAGTTTATTGATTCTTACAGAAACAACCAGTAGCAATCAGAATTTTTGAAACTGGTATCCATCTCATGAAGTCAGAGATCTAATTGCCCTTGGAAAGGTTGGGTTGTGGAAACATCAAGTCCTGCAGCCAAATTATTGCTTGGATTATTCTCATTGTATTTTATCTGGGGATATAGTAATCTTAGAAATTTCTGCAATTGATTTTGTAATGAGTGCCTTCCATATGCTGACAGGGAACCGTATGGCTTTTGGCACAAAGAAATTTTCCATTGAGATATGGCTGTTGGCAGTTGAGAGCATGTGGTGCACCATCTTTAGTGTTTATGTTGACAAAGTCAATTTGATACGTATAAACCTGCTCATGCAGGTCATGCACTGGTACCTCATGTAATGGTGTCACGCAATGGTGTTAGACTTGTGTTAGACTTGGTCAAATTGGTTAGTTTTGAGTAAGTTAGCGGTAACATCATTCTGTTAGGATCATGTTAATGTTATGGCTGTTGGGAACAGCCCATGTTTTCCTTTCTTGTTGCATTATTTTCCTTATTTCAAGCATCGTGCAACTCTCCAAAGTGAGGTCTATAAAAGCATTACTGGAAGCACATAATGAATGGGATGAAACCTAGTAAAAACCACATCTCTTAAACCTCTGTTTTCTCTTCTCTCCTTGTCTTGGTCTTCTTTGTTTTTCTTCCTATATTTGTTCATATCACAATTCTTATTTGTCAAGTCTTTTTTATGTAGCCATATGAAGTTTGATTATATTCCCTTGCTCTGAAGTCTTAAGATATAAGTAAGAGAGCACAGGTTCGAGTCTTCGAAATCTCCACTTAGGAGTTAGGACATGTTTATTACTGTGGAAAGATAAATTAGCTTCAAACATTTTTATCATATAGTTAGACAATTCAAAATTGTAGATAGAACAAGTTTTGTTTTTGAATATCTTCTTATCAGCAGCATGCATGTGATACAATGTATATAGCATTAGTTTCAGAAACGAAAACATATGCGATCAAACACTTTTACCTTACTTTGCAACATGGTACCGGAGATATTGGTTGTCTAGCTCTTTTTTTGAAAATATATAAAATTCGGGGTGTACATACAGTTTTAAACCACTCTTAGAATTTTAGTGGCGTGGAAAGGAATTCAGGGCCACATCAAGCATGAACATAAGTGGGAGAAAGGTCCATTATTTAAACACAAGTCCACATAATTTGTTAATTATTATTATTATTATTGGAAACTAAATTTTTAATTATTTATTTTTCACGATTTATTTATAATTGTTTGGTTGTGAACTGCAATGCCTACATATTTACGTTATCATGCTGAATTAATCATGATTTATTTAGACCTAAACAATATATGATTTATTGATGTTTTCTTTTCTGCTTTGTGGTACGGTGTGTGGGTCAATGTGGTCGAGACGTGACAGGATTTAAGTGTGCGACAAGAAGGGTCATGAAAATGAATTGGGAAGATCTGATTTTCACCCAAAACGTGCTTTCTTGTTAATTATTTGTCCATTGAATCACACAAAAAAATGAGTTTGAAGTGAAATAAAGAAACTACAAGTAGGGGAAAAAATAATAATAATAATAATAACCTGCTATCGTTAAGAAACGATGATTTTTTTCACAAATTGTAGGCCATTGTTTAAACAATCAAAATTAAAGCAACAATAATTCTAAATCTAACAGTTATCTTCAACTAGTCTTTCAAACAATCAAAATCAGAACGATAATAAGACAAAATGTAAAATCGTCTTCAACTATTCTTTTAAGAAAATTTTCAGTTATTTGCAATTCAAAATACATAAAATAAAAACAATACAAAAGAAAAAATTATGTTGGCGACGACTCCTGTATTGTAACAAAATATTTTAATAAGTCAAATAGAAAACAAAATTAAATTAGTGGTACCATATATATATACAAATATTTAATACATATGAAATATTGACACACTTGATAAAAAATTATGTGAATGTATTTTAACATTGCTGATTATAATTTATTATATCTTTATTATATCTGATTACGACTAAATATGTCTTATTACAGTCAATAAATATGATTATGATTGTCGATTATTGTAAATGTGATATGATTTATTTAATTATAATCAAATATAATAAATATATTACTTTAAAAAAAAAAGATATAATAAAAATATAATAAATTACAATCAGTAATCTTATAATACAATTACTATTTTTTTTTTGTCAAATATATTGATACTCCAAGTGTACCCATGGAGACCTATTTTATATATATATATATATACATATATATATATAAAAGCAAACAATTCAACATTTGAAATCGGGCAGCAGAACAATAAAACACAGAAATGAGAAGAGAAAGAAAAAGAGAAAAAAGAATTGGGGCTGATTTAGGGTTGATTTTGTGTGCAATAAATTCAGTTTTAGATTTAATTTTCCGGTTTGATTTTTATGAATTCTAAATAGATCTTGTGTTGCTTTTAGATGGGGAAGAACCCAAGGATAAAATGGTGCTATTAGTTCAAAATAGACCTTAAGATTTAATTTGTGAGTGGATAGTTTTATTTTAATCAGATTGATTTAATTATAATTATTTGTATTTCAACATTTATTTATTTATTGAAAATAAATTATTTATTCTTTTAAATAATGTTTTAGATTACGAATGAAATGAGAATTTATTACTATTCGTATAAACGTATATGTATTAGAAATTTCAATCGAATGTTAATGCTTTCAGTTTAAGTTTATTATACGAAATATTCAGAATACTATAAGTAATATTATATTATGTTTTGAAAAAGAATATTGATTTATGTTTTGAGAAAAATATTATTCAAAGTTATATGTATATTTAGAAAAAGAATTATACGTATTTACACATGAAGATTGTTTAAGCTTTGAGAGAAAAACAATGATGTTTTCAAAACACCAAAGTTTTACCCTCCCCTTTAATTGTTAGGCTACACAATTGTGAGTTCTAGAGTCGTCTGGTATATATATAACATATGTCGGGAGAGTCATTGAGTCCCCTAGTATGTGTGTGGCAGTTCTTCCACTTATGATAGTGATTATCCCTGATTTTGTGTGTCTATTGAGTATCTCCACTAAATACGATAAATTTTCCTGGGTATCAGCTTGTGTAGATTGAGATTTTATGAGTATGCAGAAATGATTCATACAGATATTTGTAGTTCATCATGATAAGAGATGTGAATTCAATATTATTTCCAGATATGATTGAGCATGGATAATTTGGATTTTATTTTTATTACCACTATTATGTTATGTTAGTTATGATCGAAAAGAAATAATTTATTTAGCTTTCAAATGTTATATCTACTCATTGGGTATTAACGCTCACTTTTTAATGTTTTAAAGCCCTTTCTCTGGCAACCATCAAGTCTTAACGGAAATCCCCAGATTTGAAGAGGTGAGCCACTCGATTACATAATGCAAGGGATCATATTTTGACATTGTAAATGTACTTTGTATATTTCATGACATCTAGGCATATATATGTGTGCTTATACTTTAATGTTATAAAATATTTAGTTACTTGTCAGCTTGTTTATGTTCTTGGCACTCAAGTTTAAAATGATATAAACATACAAAAGAAAGTTTGTTTTACATGTTTTGCATGACATTACTTATGTTGGAAATATGAATTGAAGGAAGGATAAGAGATCATAAGTAGTAGAGATATGAGATATTTAGAAGTGTTGCTGTTTCCATGTATTACAGGGAGGAATTGTTGGAAAATTGGTAGTTATACTATCGAAATTTTTATTAAATCATTTTATGAATTGATATATTTCTAATGAATTTCTATCAGAAAGTTTATAATCATATATAGTTTCTCAGCAGATCATAAGATTTTCTTGTATTCAAGAAAGGAATAAGTGAGGGTCCTGTTAAATACTATTTATTTAAAATTAATTGTAGATAATTTTAATTAAATTTAAGAAAATAATTTAATTATATTATATATAAATTAATTAATCTTATAGCATCTAGTATAAAATAATTATTTTTTATCCAATCCCAAATTACTCCAAACAAGTGACAATATTATTTTTAGTCCAATCTTAATTGTACCAAATACATCGTAATACTAATTTAGTTTAATCCAACCAAATCCAATTATATCCAATCAAATTTCATAAAAATAGTCTAATCCAATCAGGGGCACCAAACACACTCTTCCGATCAAATCCTATCCTATCTAATCAAATTATGTGAAAATAGTCTAATCTAATCATGGGCACTAAACGTGCTCTAAAGCCTTTAATGTGTTTCTAGATTCGATATTCTACTATATGGACTCAAAAATGGTAGGTGGGCGAGAAACTAAATTTGGAAAAGAAAAACCTGAAAAATTTTATAATTTATTATTCAATCTACTAGAAGTAGGCTTTTTTTTTTTTATCAAATAACAAAAGAGAAAGTCATAGAAACTACTTGTTTCTTTTTGTTTTTTAACTTAGTACTTGTGTGCCCTTTTATGTCCCTAGATTCTTACACATACAACAAAAGTTGAAACAAGAAAAACAGAGAAAAAAGAACACCCATATTTTAATTACAAAAATACTTCCGTAGACAAGAACAAACATAATTTATTACAATATGGAATCCAAAATTGTGAGGGGGCCAAGCCTTGACTTAAAGACTTATGTCAACTTAATCATCTTTCATTTGAAACGGAGGCTGTGAGTGTGATCTGTTTGGTATGGAGCATTTACTAAAATTTTGAGACACCCAGCATCAGACCTGAAATTAATCAGTAACATCAATCATATTTCTTGAATCCCAAAACTCTAAAATTGGCAAAGATCAATAACAAACAAACAAAATATTTGTAGCATTTTCCAACTCATTTTTAATTTTCCTTAGGAGGCTCCAATAGAAACATACCTCCCCAAACACATTGAGAACAGAGTAACAACTCTTCTTAAATTAATTTAAATAATTTATTTTTCCTCGTATGCCTATCAGTTATCTTCTTTAGCAAACTTACTGCTTTAGGATTAGTGGATGCAACAAATGAAGGTTGGTTGTTTGACAAATCCCACAATTTTACCTGCACCAAATTAAGAGCCCCATTATACCATCCAAACCTTTTGCAAGCTGGCAGATCTATGGATTTCTATATAAAATTATAATAATAAATTTCAAACTATAGTTTTTTGAAACTTCATTTTTTTAAAGAATCAGAAATGAATCTGTTTAGGACTACCATGGTCCCTCACATTTAAAAAATGCTTCAATTAAATCCCTAGTTGTTGGATTATTGGGTTGTTGGGTCGGGTCCACCCAAGATGATCCAAACCCATGACCCGATCTAAATCTATTTGAATTGGATAAGATTGAATAACCGCTGGCGGTTATTGGTAGTTACTAGCGGTTATCAGAAAATAACCACCACCTCTATAAATACTTGAGGAATTCATTTGTTGAATGATGATGGAAAATCAATTCCAGAAACTTCACATACACATCGTACTACACAAATGAGAGAAAAGAGAAAACAAATAGCAAGAGAAATTACACTGTGATTTGAGGTTCCTTTCCGTCTATGTGATTGGAATCCAATCAGTTGAACAATCCAGATTCCAGGATAATTTCCGCTGTGTAGAAACGGGTACGCTTTCGGTTTCCGTTTTACTGTTTTAATTGAATTTATATATATTGCTATGAATTCTTTCACTAGTGTTGGTCAAGCATTAATAAATCGTAACAGAAAGAGGGTTACTTTCATCATTCCAATATTATTATTTTTACTAAAAAATAAAAAAGTTCTCCTCCGTCTACTTGATGGATGATGGAGATAAAAAGTAATAAAACAATTAAAATTATTTTTTTTTTAAAAAAGGAAAGATCTCCACCGTCCATATTAAAGATGGACGGTGGATATTAAACTTAATTAAAATAAAATTAAAAAAATCAAAAAATCAAAATTAATAAATAGATATCCACCATTTATCTTTGAAATTGACGATGAGAGATCAAAATCAATCTAATAATTTATTCAATTATTAAAAAATAATTTAAAAAGAAAAAAAAAATCATAAACTAGATTGGCAATCAATATGATTGGAACCAGATTGTTGATTGATCTGGTTCCAAATCTAGATTGCTCGACATTTGGAATCTAGATCATTCGATGATAACAATCTGGATACTAGATCATTCAACAATTTGGATTCTAGATCATCAAATTAAATCGAGCTTGTCGCTTGATCTGGCAACCAGATCATCAAACAATGAACTAGTTTAAGCAAACCAAATCGTAGTGATGTTCTGGTTTATCTCTTCCTTTCCACCACATGATAGAGCTCTATCATATGCGATGGAGATAGTCCTCCATCGTCGAATATAAAGGTTGGACCTTCATCTTTAGCGATAAAAGACCAATAGGGATATGTCTGGATCTCCATTTGCACGATGGAAGTGCAATCTATCTCCTTTGATAAAAGTGGAGGTCCAGTTATAGCTTGGATCTCTATCTTCTTTTTTTTTTTTTTTTTAAAAAAGAAAAATTTAAAAATGTTCAGTATCCGTCTATGTTGATGGATGGTAGATATTGGAGGTGGAGTTTTAATTTTAATTTAATTTTTTATAATTGAATTTTCACCGTTCATTTCAACTTGATGGATGTTGGAGATTTAATTTTTATTTAATTTTATTAATTTTTCAAAAGGGGCAAAATAATAATTTAATTTTTTAACTTGAAGGTAAAATAACCTTTTACATTTTTTGTTAATGTTGACCATCAAAAATAATGTTAGAGGGGTTAAATTGAAGTGTTTTTTAGACTTGAGTGACCAAAGAAATCATAAACAGATTCACATTTAAAAAATAAAATATAAGGACCCAAATAAAATTTACCCTTTATAAAAGAAAATTACCCAAAAATAATACAACTACAAAAGTTGAATTGTTTGCTTTCCCAACTTATCACTTAATGAGTTTGATCTGAATTCATTGAGTCATTTTTATTTATTTTTTAAGTAGTCAAATAACTTAAAGTTGCTAAAAAACTACTTAAAATAAAAGTATAAACTTTTAACTTATCATTAACACTTAATCACTTAATCATAATTAAAATATTGTTTTTCATAACTACTCTTCTAAAAGATACATATTTCCAATTTTATATTCTTTAATATCCTATAAATTATTATTTTTCATATTGTTACTTGTAACTTGAATCTTTATATATGTACAATAATCTCAACCACATATTTTTTATTACTAATAAAAAAGAATGTATAAGCTATGTGAACTTAATATTTTCATAAACTATTATTGTTTAAACTAATATATATATATATATTATCAATAAAAACTATATTTATGTAAAATTAGAAATATACAGATAAATGTGGTTAGGATTTATTAAATGATTTGTTTTTTTACTACAGATATAATTTAAAATAAAAGTATATAATAATTATTAGTTATGAGGATATCAAACGTAAAAGTATTTATTTTCAAATATTTTTCTCTTAAAAAAACAAACAATCAACATGTATATTAAGAAATTATAAAAAAAAAAAAGCATTTCTTCCAAGTTTTAGATTTTATTCACTATTCAATTTTCAATAATATTTAAAACTACTCAGTTTTCAGATAAAAAAACAAACAATCTCACTTTTCATCTGCATATCAGTTGCAAGAACTTTTTTGTTTTTTTGTTATTTTTATCAATAATTACTATTTTATCTCCCAACCCCAATTCTTTTTTTCTTTTTTTTTTTTTTATTAATAAGAATCTCCAAAACACGCCAAATTTTACACCCCACATTTAGCTGCACTACTATTTGCCATTGTAATTTCCCATATTTTAAGAGGTCAAATTTTAATTTTATCCTGCTATTTTTATTATTTTATATTTTGACTGTGAGATTTCATATAAGTCAGTGGTTCTGGAGCACGTGGGCAGTGGATAATAGGATGATTCAGATTCAGTGGTTGGCGTCAGCGCAAACACATCCCATTCCCAGCCTCCTTTTTCTCTATCCCAAAATTTGTGCGCAAGTTGCTTCATCATTTTTATCAACAAAGACAACCAGAAGAGCAGCTTTATCTGCATCAATCCTAACCACCACTTTTAGTACACTGAGTAGTCTATCAACATTCTCTGAACCGGCAGTAGCTGCAACTCAGTTGCTGGAGCTGCCCAATTCAGGTGGTGTCAAAGCCTTTGACCTTCGCATTGGCACTGGCCCTACTCCCCTCGACGGTGACCAGGTGGCAATACATTACTATGGAAGGTTGGCTGCGAAACAAGGTTGGCGGTTTGACTCCACATACGACCACAAAGATGATACTGGTGAACCCATTCCTTTTGTCTTCGTCCTTGGTTCTTCTAATGTATGTTCTATTCACAACTCTTACATATGCATAGTTGTAATATATATATATATATTTTTTTTTTCTTTTTTCTTTTAAATAAAAAATCAACTACGTTGTAGTCATTGGATCCTGCATCATTCGTTCATGTGCCATTATCAGTCTGAATGAGGATTTTTTATTGTCAAGCTATATATAGTGGACGGTAGTATGTTAATTGTAATGTTATTAAGTTAATCAAAAGGTATTTATTGTAGGTGATTCCCGGGATTGAAGCAGCTGTGAGATCAATGAAAGTTGGTGGTATACGACGAGCAGTTATTCCTTCATCACAAGGATATCAGAACACATCACAACAACCAATACCTCCTAACGTATGTTCTTTTTGCGCCCTTTAAATTCTTGCAAAAAAAAGGTAGATAAGCAATAGGCTTGTTTGACTAATACACCAAAGAGTATTTTTATGGAGTGATGCTAGAATGATTTTGAAGTTCTTCAAAAAGGACAAGAAATTTCATTTGTAGTTTGAATATTCGTAAGTTTAGACAATTGGTGAACAAATTGAAGTATTTGCTTCTGAACACTGTTTATCTGTTAAAATATTCTATTAAATTAACAATCTGAATATAATTTATGATATGCTTGAAGGTATTGAAAGTTCACGATTATTTAGTTTTAATCAAATCTTAAAATATGACACGTGTTGCGTTGTCCAACTTCATTGAAAATATCCCTTTAAGGACAATAGAAAGAAAGTGCTTGGACATTCAAGAACATGCAAATATTATTGGACCTTTTTTACTTGATCAATATCTGAAGAGTGTCGCTCATTTTATATGTTTTCGCCTGTTATTTAGTTCTTTGACCGGCAGAGGCTGTTTACTACCATTTTCAATCCAACCCGTCTTGCCAATGGAGAAGGCTCAACACTGGGGACTTTGATTTTTGATATTGAACTGATCAGTTTGAGGCATTAGTGAACTTAACTTTCTCAAATCCAAGAAATTACTTCCTTAATTAGCCATGTATATTTACATGCATTGGATATAATATTATGATCTGAGTGCAAGTTGCAGTGTGTTGGTTATTGCATATAAATCAATGTGTGTGCATTTGCAAAAATCTTATGTAGAGATGATAATCATTAGCAGATGTGTAAGTTGTAACACTTGGTTAATTTGTTTGCCGGATAATCATTAGAAGATGGGTAAGTTTAACACTTATTCACTCTCAAATGAATTTGATTTGTTACAAAATGGAAATTTTAGTATGCTGTGCAGTATTTTGGTTTTTGTGCAATTTAAGTGTTATGCATAACAGCTGCACAAGATCTTTAACTATTATTGCCATCATGAATTGACAAAGCAGTCAAGGAAAGGATTTGATCTTCCTTATGTTGGCTTTCATGTTATTTTATTTTTAACTTTTAATAATAGCTAAAAATTACTTCGTTATCCTTGTTTTAGGTTTATTTTCATATTTTAGCATATATAAAATAATTTGGTGGTTCGAATAAATTTAGTTTTATTTTTACGTTTAAACATACATGAAACAAATTGACATTTTGAAGAAGGAAAAGAAGTAATAAAGTGAAATTTGCACCATTTCCTAATCTGATATGGCTTATTTTCCTACTCTTACTGCCTTTACTATTTCTGAGCACAATGTTAAGGAAGAAAATGTGTAATAAACAGAAGTAGTAGGTGATAATAGAGTTAGAAAAGCATAAACATAGGAGGCTTGTTTAGATTTTTACTCATCTTTTATCTGCATGAAAGAGTGATACATCATTGTTTTACCAGCTCCAGTAACCAGTTTAGCTTCAGCAGATAACGTTTATTTTACTGCGATGGTCACAAGGGTAAAAAATTACACTGACCTAGTTTGAGTTTGACTTGTATTTGATTATTAAATTCCATTAAAAGACTCAGATTGGATTGTTTTTTAGTGTGATGTGTTGCATAAGGAGGCATACTTCATCTTTTCTGGATCCACTATGGCTGTAATAATTGATGGGAAGTAGCAGCAGAAATAGTTTAATTTTTGACATTTTTCTACCGGCATTGGTAGATTGATTTCTTTCGAAAATAAGGAGATGATGCTATTAGTATATGTCAGTAGATAAATGGTAACCTCAGAAGCCGCGAACGATGTTACGCATAACTCACTAGCGAGAAACCTTCTTTGTTAAGATTCATTGCATGAACTGTCTTTTACCAGCTTTCAAGGTTTTTTAGTTGTAAGCCGCACACGCATAATTTGATTGGTAGAATATTTTTATGAAGGTCTGTAACGGAGAAGAAATTTATTTTGTACTTTGAAATTCATAAGTTTAGTCAATACGTAAACAAACTTAAGTATTTGCTTTGGAAGACTATTGATTAGTTTAAATTGCTAATGATTGTAGACTAATTTCAGACTCCTGAGTCCTAAAGCACTAGACTAAGGAAGTGACCATAAGTGTACTCTACTTGTCAATTTAAATGTTATAATTAAGTGGCAATCAGGAGTCAATTTATGAGTAGCTTAAAGGTATTGAAAGCCTGATATTTAGTTTTGATCAACTCTTCTAGTACAACAATTTTGTACTGTGCAAGTTCATTGAAAATATCCCTCTAAGGACAATAGAAATAGATGGGGTAGGGGTTTGAAGGTGCTGTTGAGATGGATGAGGTAGAGGCAGAGGCTGAAGCTTTTTTGCAATTTTTGCAATGTATCCTGTCTTTTCCGAGGTGGACTTGGATGCATTTGCTATGTTACTTACGATTCAACTTGCAGGTCTTCGTTGAGTTCTATGTTATAAATTTCAAGAACTGCTGCTTCTATGATATTATTGCTAGATATATAGACTTTATTTGAGGCCTGTTATATGCAACTCCCTCATCTTTGCCTCCACAATTTTCCTTAAAAATATACAACAATATAGAATAAACCATTAGGATCCTAAAAGTGAATACGTGAGTTGAAAGGTGCTAATTTTGCAGATTATCCTACAAAAAGGGCTATTTTTATTGGCTCAAAATAAATATTGATTCTCACAATTGATTATTTGTTAATTCATACACCATTCAATGTGGTAGTATTAGCTAGAGTTGTAAACTGTATACCAAATGGAAAGCATGCCTGCAAATGAATTAATTTTTGCTCCCTTATTTGATATTTCAAGTATTAAAAGAGCAAAATGCATTTAATTTAAAACACAGACAGTACATAAAGTAAATAGGTTATACTCTGAAATTCTATAGTTTAATTGTATAAGATGCTTAGATGCTTTCCTAAAAGCATGATACATAAACTGTGCTTTAATAGAGAGGTTGGTGGAGTTCAAATGAACCCAATTTGATCATTCGTTTGTCACATTCGTAATGTGTCAAATCTATTACATATTTAGTGAGGCCAAATCAGCAGCATATAAAGAGTTCCAAGAAATGGCACTATGGCAGCACATGCACTCATGTCTGGTTTTGATAAGGCAATAATGTCCCCATTTTCGCATGAACAATTACTCTACAAGACGGAACTTCTTAAAATAAAAGTTGTTATGTAAAGAATATCATACAACCAAAACATCCATACGGCTTGTGTTGATAAACGTATAGGAGACATTCGGGGAAAAAATTGACAAGTACACTCTGACATTATTGATATGTTATCAATTTCTAGCACACGGCGTCTTACAAGTCAATAGCTAACAACTTGGCATCCAACAAATTTCAACATGGAAAAAAGCAAAATCCAGAATAACGTTGGACAAAAAGGGGCCTTAGCTAGTTATTCCTTTGCTTTTTTAGCATTATGGGTATGTGTCGCACACTGTTTTTTATTTGGACACTATTAAATCGTATTGTATTGAATTGGATTATCATAAAAAAACAAAAAAAGTGGAGAAGGCGTTGCCCCTCCATTTGTTCAATGTTCATAAGAGACCGCTAGTCCTCTCTCCAAGATGGAGAGGAGGCCGTCGGCCCCCTCCAGTGGAAAGGAGAGGAGGCCACTGGCCCCCTCCTATTGCCAAGAGAAGGGCCGCGGTCTCCTCTCATGGCAGAAGAGAGGAGGCTGCCAGCCCCCTCTTAGTTGCAAGAAGCCAGCAACCTCCGGTCAATCGGAAGGAGGAGGCCAAAGCCCCCATGATTTTTTTTTTTTTTTAAAAAATTAATTTTCTGTTCTTTTAAAATTTTTAAAATTTATTTTTTATTATATATTAAACCCATACAATCTAAACCCATCAATTTGGTATATCCCAAGATGGTGTATTAGAGACACTATTTGTATTAAATTAACACAATACAAGTAGATTCCCAAGCATTTTACTGTATAATATTAATATATTTTAAAGGGAGAAATCTAAAAAAGCCCCTGAAAACAAAATAATATCAATTTACCTCATCTTTTGAAAATATTAGCCAAAAAACCCCCTACTGTATGCCAAAGGCGGTTTCCATCCAGATTTCTAGTGGTTTTGTGGTAAAAACATTAAAAGTCCAAAATACCCTTGTGAATTTGAAAAAAAATAAAAAATTTAAATAAAAGCTAAATAATTTAAATTTAAATAAAAAATTAATTAATTAAATTTAAATGAAATTTAAATAAAAAAAATTCAATCCCAGATTGGAGCTCCACCGTCCATCAATTACCATGGACGGTGGAGATCTAATCTAGATTGGATCTCCATCGAATGTCTTAACACCAACATTTTCCAGTTCAATCTCTCATTCAACTTCAACTTCAATCACCAGTTCAACTTCAACATCAAACACACAATCATCATCATCAACAACACACAAAGATCACAACACACATAAAAAAAAAAGAAAAAAAAGTGCCCAGATTCGCACCGCCACACTGCCCAGATCCACTCCGATCTCTACCTCCGCACCGCCACACTGCCCAGATCCACTCCTTCTACCTCCGCACCGCCACACCACTTGACGCAACGACACATGGCTCCATTCCTCGCCGTCCTCTCCATCTCCTCCACAAAATCGGACTCGGCAACAGCGTAAAAGGAGGGCGACGACGATGGGTTTAGGTTTTTGAATGGTAATGGTGGTTGGGTGAGATGAGAGAGAGAGTAATGGTATAGAGAGAGAGAGAAAGAGTAATGGTGATGAGCGGTGATGGAAGGTGATGACAGGTATGAAAATATTTTTTATTTCGTTTTTATTTTTTTTCCTTTTTTATTTAATTAAAATTTTAGTAAATGGTTTCTAGCTGTCATCCGTCTGTATCATTGAGACCAAATGACGTTTTTATCCTCAAAACTAACGAATCCGTTATTTTATTGACGAATTCACTGTACTATTTAACGATTGGATTATTTTAGCTATTATTTTTAAAACCAGTGATGGTTTGATATTATTTTCAATTTTAGGGGGTAAATTAATAATATCCCTATTTTAAATCTCTAAAACCATCCAATACGTTAAACAAACACATCCTAAGTAGAGCTCCTGAAGATTCAAACCTATGTATTCTAACTTATCACCCAGAGTTGAGAGCAAGGGGATATGATCAAAATGCATATGGCTACATGCAAAAGACTTGATAAATAAGAATTGACTTTGTCAAGATACACACTAAAGATGGTGCACCACATACACTCAACAGCCAAAAGCCATATCTCAATGGAAAAATTCCCTGTCAGCATATGGAAGGCACTCATTACAAGATCAATTGCAGTAATTTCTGAGATTACTATACCCTCAGATAAAATATAATGAGAATATATAATCCAAGCAATGATTTGGCTCCAGGACTTGATGTTTCCACAACCCATCCTTTCCAAGCGCAATTAGATCTCTGACGTCATGAGATGGATACCAGTTTCAAAAATTCTGATTGCTACTGGTTGTTTCTGTAAGAATCAATACACTTGAATCTAATAACAACTCAAACCAGTCATTATAATTGGATGATTGGATCTAATACCACAAGTGAAAATCATCCTAAATCTACATCATTGTCTGTAAGATTCCAACGAGCAAATTCTAGACGAATAAATATAGATGCACTTACAAACAAATCTTAAAGTCAATTGACGTGAGAAACAAAGATATAAGAAATCAAAATAATTTTATATAACTACGCCCATTAAAATCTATAAATGCCAAACTCATTCAAAGCTCCTCTAGACTAATAAGAGGCATCTTCAACAAAATTAGTAATTTATCCAGAATCATCACACACCACAATGTGCACCACATTTGAAGTAAGTGCATAGAGTAATTTGGATAAAGAATGCAAACAGATACAAACACTACATCTGACTGTGGAAGATGAGGAGGGAAAAAAGTGGGTCTTTCTCTTTAGAATTCGCAAGGGTAGGCACAAGAAACCTGAGTTCTCTACTGGTTGGCTTGATTTTGTCAGGAGTAAGAAGCTTAGAATTGGTGATCCGATCCATACGTTCATGGAAGAAGACGAGGCTAGTGGAGTCAAGAGGTACATGATTAAAGCGAAGACCGAGATCACACTGCTTGGTCGTGTTAGTTACGCCTCTTATACTGATCAACCTGATCGTTAAAAGCAATTCTATCTTTTTTCATGGTTTTATATATGGTGATGTCTTTCTGGTATTGTTTTTCTAGTAGTGTGCTGTTGTTTGTTCTTGGTAATCTCGTAATCTTGATGCCTTCTCATGCACTATTTTTCAGTCCAATCTACAAATGGGTTTTTGTTTGTTTATTTAATTTAGTTTAATAGGTCTTTTGTTTATTTAAATAATATATTAGATTTCAAATATGTATTTCCATATTTGTTTGTTTAATTTATGTGATGATAAGCAGGTTATTCGATGTGTTAGTTATAACTTTTGTTTGTTTGTTTTTTGTTTTTAACCATGTTAGTTATAATAGTTACCATATCTAGAAAACTTACTAGAACCAAACAAAAAATGCCCCAGTAGTCTACCCCAACCGTGGATTAAGTACTTCCATGAGTACTTAAAAAAAAATGTACTTCGATGAGAGTGAACAAAAATTTATAATCTTGAATAGGGTCTGTAATCCACACTGCACTATAATATTCATCATAATAATATTGATAAATGTAATTTATTAAAAAAAGAGATTATAACCTTATAAATAAATTCGCTTTCGGCAACATGTTAATATTGAGAAAACATTGTGATGTGAATTCTTAGTCTTCAAAGTTGGGCCCCACTTGTCCCTGAACCACCTCAATCTTCTTACAACTAGATTACGACAATTTTAATAGAACAATCAACAGAAAGGACATATACAGTGATTGTATCAGTGGGGCGCCACTTTGAAGATAAAAGAATTCAGGTAACAATGTTTTCACGGCTTTAATAATTAGTGTATTTATATACAAGGAATATTTAAACATTCATTTAAACAGTAGTCACCATTCCAAATCAGTTTCACGACCCTGATAACTAATCTGAGAGTGTGCCATTCTCTACTGTTTTAATCAAACAATTATCCTTCATCAAACGAGGTGGAAAAGCCATGGACGCTCTATGGTTGATCTTGTTGACAAAAATAACGAAGAAACTTCTGCACAAATTTTGGGAGACACAAAAAGGAGGCTGGGAGTGGGATGTGCATGTGCTGCCACGCGCCAACCAATGATTCTAATTCATCCTATTATCCACCGCCCACGCGCTCTACGTCCACTGATTATGCGAAATCTTTTTTTTTTTTTTTTTTTTTTCTAAATTTTTTTTAAAGATGAAATCTCATTTTTTGACCTCTTAAAATATGGGAAGTTACCGGTTCAAATATATATATATATATATATATATATATGTGTGTGTGTGTGTGTGGGAAATCACAATGACAAATGGTAGTGCAGCTGAATGTGGGGTGTAAAATTTGGTGTGTTTGTGGAGATTTTTTATTACTTTAAAAACAATTGGGATTTGGCGATAAAATGTTGTCATTTAGTCAGATAATTACCTAAGATATAATATATGTGGTAGTTTAAAACAAAAAATTTTCTTGCGGTTTTGTTTCCAGCAGTAGGAACACAATTACTTGCTTATAAAATTATTTTTGGTAATGCTACTGGATATACACATAAAATAGTAGGAACACAAATTTGGCTTCCATATTGTCACAAATTATGTTTCTTCTTGTTGAAGGAAGTGTTTTTGTCAATTCAAATATGGGTGTTCTTTTTTCTCTGTTTTTCTTGTTTCAACTTTTGTTGTACCTGTAAGAATCTGGGGACATAAAAGGGCACACAAGTGATAAGTTAAAAAACAAGAAGAAAGGACACACAAGTGATAAGTTATATATAAAAAATAATTAAATTATTTTCTTAAATTTAATTAAAATTATTTACAATTATTTTTAAATAAGTGGTATTTTAATATTTAATTATATTAGAAATACTATTTTACAATAACATTTTTATGAAATAAATATATTAAATTATAAGATAATAACATATATTAAATAATTTTTAAACAATACTAAAACTTTATATTTTTTTTCATAAATTTAAATTTATTATATGTTTTAAATTTTATAACATAAATATTAATAATTAAAAAATATATTAAATTTAAAATTTTATATAAAAAATATTAATAATATATAAATTTTAAATTTGTTATATCTTTTAAAATTTAATTTGAGATTTGGAAAATAAATCACAACATTATTGATTTGCATTTTAAAAGTTTCTTTGTTATATATATATATATATATATATATATTTCTTATGTTAATTATTAATTCTCACCTTCCATCCATCAATTAGATGGTGGAGATACATTTTTAATTTTTAATTTAATTTATTTTTAATTATTTTTTGTTTTATATATGAATACAATGATCATTAAACCAAAATTTCTGATCAATAATTAAAGTTGAAGAAAGTCAATTAATGGTATGGAGGTTTGATATAATAATAGGATAAATGTATTTTCGGATGTTTATAGGCAAACCTCGAGGGAAGTTGTGTAATTTGTTCTTTTCAAAAATATAATTTTAAAAATGATTCCAATCTCTTTTTATAGAGTATTTGAGATTTAAAAGGTTGTATTTATTTGTGGTGCATATTTTATCAATGCCTTCGGACCCAACGTTTTCCCTGCAAGTGAACCTACATAAAGGAATCTTTGTCCCGAAATGATGTTAATTAAATATAGCATAGAAAGGACAAAACAATTCCAAGACCAATTTAGGATTACTTTATAATTGGAGACATATCTGAGTCATTTGACGGGGGGCCACACATATATGCTTCGGAAACATCTATGGTGGCCTCCATTTCAAGTCCCGTTACCTAACTTCAATAATCTAAAAGAGCTTTAGTTTTAGTTTTGAGAATTTCATCTTTAACTTTTTTCAGTATAACTATAATCACTCTTATTTTTGAAGACAATGACCATGATCACCTTTGAATTTTTATATAAATGAAATATCATATGGTGAAGGTAATTCTCGCTCTTCATCTTCTCAAGGGAGTGAACACATACCAAAAAAGAAAATTATGTAAAATTTATCAAAAAGAAAAAAAAAAAAAAAAGAAATATCGAGATATAGAAATAAAATGAAAGGAAACTTTCAAATACCAAATTAAATTAACCTTTTGGAATAAGTTTAAGGATAAAACTTGTCAAAGTCACCGTAATCACACAAATTTTGGGTTTCCAAAGTGGGGCCCCTCTTTTTCTTCAGTATAAAGTTGGTACTTATCCAATTGGATCTTTAATTTCAGTACTTCAAGTGCAAAATTGAGTTTATTTTTTATTTTTTTAAAAAAATTCGATAAATAATTATAGTGATATATCGGTTATGCTATTGCACAAAGGCTATAAGCATATTGAAATTATTAAATTAATTATATTATAATTTAATAATTTAATGAAATAAAGAATTTTAATTTTAAATTGATAAATACAGAATTCCGTAATTTAAAATGTAATATACAAAATCTTGCGAAGAGATGATATTTGTTACTATTCTTTATAATATCTACATCTGTATACCAAGCAACTTTATGATATATGACAAAAAGATAATATGTGCTTAAGATTTTTGCAAATGCACACACATAGATTTATATACAATCACCAGTGCACTGAAGCTTGCACTCAAATCATAAATTTTCATCAAAAGCATTTGTTATATCATACATGGCTAATGGAAGTTATTTCTTAGACTTGAGAAAGTTGAGTTCACTAATGCCTCAAATTGACTAGTTCAATATTAAAAATCAAAGTCCCCAGTGTTGAGCCTTCTCCATTGACAAGATGGGTTGGATTGAAAATGATAGTAAACAGCCTCTGCCATCAAAGAACTACATAACAGGTGAAAACATGCAAAAGCAACAACATTCAAATATTGATTAAGAGGTCTTTTTTTTTTTTTTTTTGTTTGAAGACTGAACAGTACTGTTAAAGATCGAAGACTGAATAATGACTGAAACCTGAAATCTGAATGATATGTTTTTTTTTTTTTTCCTCTACATTTAAATGTATGGTAATCTTATTTATATTTTAAAGTTAAAATTATTTAAAAACTAGTATTTAACATTTATATTTTTTTACTATTAGTTGTTATGTAACTTCATTTAATTATAATACAAACAATCATAATAAATTATTTAACAAATACTAAAATACTTTTATGTATATATTAATCATATTTTTATTCATAATTAAAATTTGATTCATTATTGTAGTAAAGTATTTTTTTTTTTTGAAAATTATATATACATAAACAAATTATTATAGTGAAGTAAATTAAATAAAAATAAACAAAATGGTATTAAGTTGAATTACTATTATTATATATTTAAATAAAAATAACATTGAAAGAAATATCATTAAAATTCATATGTATAATGTAAAATTGAAACAAATTTGGAAATATATTTGTTAAAGTATTAAAAGAAATTTTTATAATGTAAAACTAGGACAAATTTGAAAATATATTATTTTGGGGAGAATAAAATTGGAATAATAAATTTACAAAATCATTAAGTGATTTGATATTTAGTGAAAAATAAAAAAATATAGGTTTTTATTTTCAGTGATTTTTGGATTGTTTTAAGTGGTTTGACCACTTAAAAAAGCAAATAAAAATCACTTAATTAATCTAATTTAGCATCATTAAGTGTTAAGTATAAAAAAAAAAGACCCCAAAGTAAAAAAATGCCTAAGCTTGGACACTAAAAGATTTTATCATTGTCCTACAATTCTAATAATATATTTGCATGTTCTTGCATGTCCAAGCACTTTAGTTCTATTGTCCTTAAAAGGGATGTTTTCAATAAAACTGGACAATACAACACATGTTATCCTAGAATTAAGGGTTGATTAAAACTAAATAATCACGAACTTTCAATACTTTCAATTGACTTTAGGAAATTGCAAGTTAGTCAATATTTTTTTCTCAGTTTTCTCTTAATTTTTAACATTATTTTAATAAAATAATCTATATGAATAATTTATTCTTTTCTATTTAAAACATGAGACAAAACTGACCCACTTTAAGATTTAATTTTCTAAACTCGTGTTATCTATATTTTTTATTTTGTTAGATTATTCATATGATTTTAATAAACTTAATTTTTTTAGTTCATAATTTAAATTTTACTTATTTAAATATATTTCAATTTATTATAATTTAATTTGGTTTGATTTGAACACAATAAAATTATATTATTAGGAAGTACATATGTTATTGGGATATAAATTTAATATATTAATTACCAATGGCATTTTTAGATGTTCTGTGATTAATTGTATTTATTTTGTGTTTGTTTTTAATTTAAATTTGCCCATACATATTATTAGTTTTATAAGTTTTGAATTTAACATGAAGGATATTTCAATCTTGTTTTACATTCTTTTTACGTTCGCAGGATTAATCTAATGGCGCAAAATATGTTTCTGTTCTATTTTTAAAAGTTCGTGGTCGACATTGTTGGATGAATGATTTAATGCCAGTTGCAATCGTCATTAGCTATAATCGTATGAGAAACGTATATATTAGCAACCGTCATTAATTAGCCAGTTACAAACCAAAGCAAAGCAAATCACTATCAAGAAAAGTTGGTCATTTGGTCCAACACGGCGTTGTGAGTGTGATCCTTAATATTGATAAGAGATCTAGAGTTGGTACAACTTATTTAGGAGGGTTGCAATCGTTACTTTGAGAAAGCATGTGGAAAGTATTTTGGGTTGTAAATAATTGCAAATGTTTCTTTAAAAAATAGTTGAAGATGACTTTTGTATTTTGTATTATTATTGATTATTTATTTTTTTGACAAGGTATGATTATTGTTTTAATTTTGATTGTTAAAAGTATAGTTGAAGATGATTTTTATATGTAGCATTATTGTTATTATAATTTTGATTGTTTACAAAAACTGTTGAAGATGATTTTATATTTAGTATTATTGCTGTTTTAATTTTGGTTGTGTTGTGCTGTTTTAAAAATTTGGTTGGAATTGACTTTGCTATTGGTAAAAAATTATGGGTTGACCTGAATTCAGATGAGATCTGGGTTAATATGGTTCCCATACTTTAGAAAACGCCATTCATTTTAAGTAGACAGTGACGTTTATTAAACAAAATTGTGGACTTGGACCCTTAAAAGGGCCTACATTTTGTGGAAAGTTGGTCATCTTTTCTTAATGAGTAGAAGGTGACGCGTTTATTTTATGTTTCTTTTCTTTATTTCTCTTCAAAACTTGTTAGTTTTTGTGCTTTGAACTGTTGACCAATAACTAATAACAACGATGTGTTTTCGAGTTAAAGTTTATATACAGTTGTTAAGACTTCTTTCAATCAATTCTTTTCATCTAATCCTAACTTAACATACTTAAAAAAAAAAAAAAAAAAGTTGTCAATGACATTGCAACAAGAAAAAAAAAACAATTTAATTGCACATTTTCCATAATTAAATATCTTTATATTATTTTTTTTGAATGATTTATCTTTATATATATTATATATTTATCTTATAAAACCAAAAAAAATGTGTATATGTACATTTGTAATTTATGATACTAATAAAAATGTATGAAAACACTTTTTAGATTTTTAATTAATAATGGCTTTTGAGTGGAGATTTCGTAGGGGATAAGGCTGATTACAAGTGCAGGAGTTGTGCATCAGTTGATGACATATTTTAATAAGATATCTGAGTTTATTAATTGAATGAAGTTCTTATTTGGTTTATATTTATAGCAGTCTAATTTACCACAACAGTGTCATTAAATCTTTTAAAAAAAATTAAATTCTTCAATCAAACTACTTAAGAATCAAATTATAATTAAAAATAATCAATCACACAAGAGATTTAAGTCACACGACACAAAGTCAAATAAATGTCTATGTCCAGACGTATTAATTAAAAGCTTTTCTTGTAATATACATATGTACGACATTAATGTACATTATATTGTTCAACAACTTCTGTCCCTCTCTTCAACAATGTGCCATGTATTTCAACAACCAGTTTGAAATAACATTTAGACAGAAGTTATACGAAATTACTTTGAATCTGCAACCACATTTTTTATGTAGGATTAGAATTTGATTGGTTAAATGATTGATTGGCAGAGATATCTATAGGATTATTTTGAAAAACTCTATAATATGCACCAATCTCATAATAACATTTTAGAAATGTTTAATAAATATATTAACTTAATTTTTAAAATAAATAATTAAATTTAACATTAGGTTGGAAAAAGAAAAAAAAAATTAAAGAGAAAAAATGAAAAAGAAATAACATGAGTCCCTTGCTTTTTATCCTGCCTGCTGTGATGAGTAAAAAAACAAGATGAGGTTGGTTTTTCCAATCCCATGCTCTTATCAATGCATGGGTTTAGATTGAAAATTATCCAAACCCAGTCAAAACTCATGCAACAAACAAAGCCTTAGTGTGTACACTTCACTTTGAGATACAGAGTTACTTTGAAATTTGGTAATTTTGTTTGGATTAAGTTGCTATATAAAACTATATAGTTGGTGGAGTGGTTACTGATCACTAGATTTAAATTTATTAGTTCATAAATATTCATCGTTTGAAAATTAAAATAAAATCTAAAAAGAAATAAGTCTTTCTTATAATTTATTATATTGATAAGGTTTATGTGTATTATCAAAATCCATATAATATATATTATTGGTAACCACTAATTTAATTTTGTTTTCTATTTGATTTTATTTTCTCAAATCTTTTGTTACAGTATAGGAGGAAGAGTCTTCACCAACATAAATTTTTCCTTTTGTATTTTTACTATTTTATATATTTAAGTTGTAAATAATTGAAAAGGTTTCTCTAAAAAGATAGTTGAAGACGATTTTATATTTTGTATTTTTGTCGTTCTGATTTTGATTGTTTGAGAGAATAGTTGAAGATAATTTTTATATTTAGAATTATTGTTGCTGTAATTTTGATTTTTTAAAACAATGGCCTATATTTTGTGAAAAAAAAATAATAATCTTTTCTTAACGATAGCAGGTGATGTTTGTTTTTCTTCTTGTAGTTTCTTTATTTCGCTTCAAACTCATTTGCTTGTGTGATTCAATGGACCTAATGGAAAAACGCGTTTTCCAGCTTGTCAGTGTTAAATTCATTTAATGACCCTTCCTGCGGCACGCGTAAAACCTGTCACGAGACACGTCCAGACCGCACGACTCAACTCACAGGCCCTGCCACAAAGCAGAAAAGAAAACATCAATAAAACATATACTGTTTAGGGTTGTTTACTTGTTTTAATTCTGCTAAATAAATCATGATTAATTCAACATGATAACGTAAATATGTAGGCAAGTTCACAACCAAAAAGTTATATTTAAATCATGAAAAATAAATAATTAACAAAATTTGTTTCAAATAATAATAATAGTAATTAAGAAAAATAAAAAAAGAAAAATCAAGAATGATATATTCTTAACGAATCTATCAAGTAAACTGGTTTCGCAAGAAAGAAATGGGTTTTGAGTTGAATAGAATAACTTGAAAGAATTAGTCTGGTGACTCTATTTGTACCATCCAAATAAAGTCACCAGACTAATTCTTTTTAAAATCAATGTTTTATCCAAAAGAAAAACCAATGTATGTGGCATTTTTTGGTAGTACAAATAAAGGTAGACAGTCCGGTGACTTTATTTGATAATGTCCCAAGATTTTATTTGGTTTACATTTAAAAAAGTCTAATTTTCCATAATAATTTCATTAAATCTTTTAAAAATGATTAAATTCTTTAATCAAACTATTTAAGAATCAAATAATAAATAAAAGTAACCACTCACACAAGAGATTTAAGTGGTATGACACAGAAAGTAAAATCAATGTCTATGTCCAGACATATTAATTAAAAGCTTTTCCTATAACATACATATGTATGACATTCAATGTGTTGATACATATGGACAGGTGGGGTCATTCAATTTGTTGAATAGTTGATGTAACATCGAACCGAGCTCTATAAAAATGAAATTTCTTCGAGTTTCATGGGATTAAAATAAAGAAACCTGAGCTCTATTTATGAAAAAGAAATTTCTTTGAGTTTAATGGGATTAGAAAAAAGAAACCTGAATAGCTCACTCAGAAGTCCAAACAGCATCCATGAATCCATGTGACATGGATTCATGGATGCCGTTTGGACTGGTGGGTTCATTTAATGTGTTGAATAGTTGATGTAACATGGAACCTGTGCTCTATAAAAATGAAATTTCTTTTAGTTTCATGGGATTAGAAAAAAAAAAAAAAAACCGAGCTCTATATAAAAGAAATTTCTTTGTAATAAAACAAAAAAAAAAAAAAAATCTTTTTTATGTCTCAGTTCCTGCTTGATTTGTACTTAGACTAAAAAAACATTAAATTCTCTAGAAGTTTATTTCGTTAATATTGAATTTCAATAATCATAAAATTCTATAACATAACCAATGATATTCCAATCTTTTTTTTTTCCTGTTTTTGAAACTATAATATTCCAATCTGCCATTGTTTGTGCTACTCATATGTGGACCAAATTTAGCAGGACTAAACAATAGAATGGTTTTAAAAGGCATACACATTTATATAAAGGCTAAACTAGAAGGGTTTAAGACCAACATATCCATACTAGCAGTTATCAATGGCTCTAATAATAACTTAAAGGAAAAAAAATCATTTTAGTCCCTAATTTTTAGGAAATAATCAAATTTTTAACTATATTTCAGAAAATGACAAAATTGACTCTAATATTTTGAAAAAATGTCAAATTAACTCCTCTCATCAGTTAACTGATGGTCAAATTTAACAAATGACATGGTGTATAAGGATAATTTTATCATTTGAAATCGTCACTCAAGATCTCGACATGTGTATGAACCAGATAATAATCTTTTTGTCCATTTTAACTAAGTCCAAGAATAAATTAATTTTTTCATATTTTTTGTTAATTTTGCCTATCAATTAATTGACGAAATTGACTAATTTAACACTTTTTTCGAAATGTTAATGTCCAGTTCATATTTTTTCGAAATATAATTAAAAATTTGATTTTTTTTTTTCAAAAATTAGAGATTAAAATTAATTTTTTACTAATTTAAATTCTACTGCAAATCCAGTTGTCTGTTATTTTTAGTTAAATCTAAATATGTACTAAAGTATTCTTTCATTAATAATAATTAGATTTGACATATCTATCAGTTCTTGTGTGAGTTGACTTGTAGTTCTTAAGATTTGAATTGGGTGTCCTTTATTTTCGATAATAATTTTGTTCGTTTGAAAATTGTTGTGCCAAAAGGCCTTAGAGTTGTAAGGATGGTAGGGTGCATTAAATCTAAATATGTAGTTTTTAGGATATTCGTCATATGCATTCTTCATTATTTGTACTTCAAAGTTCAAAGCATTGGATCCTAGATTAAGTATATTGACCAAGTCAATATTCACACACCTCCACTTAAGCAATCAAATTTCACCACTGATTTGAGTCACCGAAATGACTTCACCTCTTCAACACACATTTCACCTCTCTAACACCAAGCAAAATAGTGAAACCTTAAATTATAATAAATTTTGTTCTTGATTGAGGTGGTTCAGAGTTTTTGAGATTTGAAAGGCTGTAGTTGACTTGTTAATGTTGCGTGCCGATTGTGATCAATGCTTTCGGACCCACTTTCGACGGTATTTTTCGAAACTGGACCTTAATAAAGAAATCTTTTTCGGACCCACTTTTCCGTACCGCATTTTTTTGCAAGTGGACCTTAAAAGGGTTCGTTTGAAGTCTTTGTACGGAAAAAGATATTCATCTGTCGATTCTTCATTATTTGTACTTCAAAGTTGAAAGCACTGAATCCTAGATTGCGGCTATGGAAGGATGTTCATTAAATATTGAATGGAAAGGACAAAACAATTCCAATACCAAATTAGCGTTCAAAACGTGTAGCACTTACACGTAGGATTACCTATCCTTTTTTTGTTTTTTAAAGGTGTAGGATTACCTATCTTACAGCTGTTCTTTTTCATGAATATATAGATGGTATTTATCACAAGAGGGTTTCTTTTTTTTTCATCTCTATGAAATCGAACGGTATATACATTCAACTTGATGAGTAAATCTACACTATTCAATACTCTTAGTCCAGCGGTCGAAAAAATAACTTTTATTCCAAATCCCTATTAAAAAAGAAAATAAAAACAAAGAAAGATATGACCTATTAATCTAATTTTTTAATCCATGCTATCGATACAAGAAAATTATTCTATTTTATCTTAAAAAAACTAAAGTACTTTTCAACAATTGTCGCTAGTCCTAGTGCACCCTATTATAGAATATTATTAGATTTGTTGCAATATGAGTATTCATGATTCTAATAGCACTTTTAGTTCTTTTTTTTTTTTTTTTTGAAACACTAGCACTTTTAGTTCTTGTTGGTGCTATTGGAAAATATTTACATACAAGGTTACATACTTGGTCACAGACAGACCATAAAGTTCAAGAACTGAGAGCACAATTGTTTAGTACTTTAAATTCCTAGATCAAGAGAGCATTATTGTTTAATTGGTAGTTTGAAATTTCTTAGATAAAGAGTATATCTTTTACCTAAAAGCCCTACTTTGACCTAATTAATATAAACAAAACCCCCCTTCTCCATTTACAAATACTACCATTTTTTTTTTAAATACAAATATTACCATTTGATTGTTAGGTGTACTTGTTCAGTTGAATTAAAGATTACATTGAACAATGATTCGTTATCAATAAAAAATTGTTGCAAGAATATATTTAGCGATCTTCGTTACTTTCAAGTCACATCATCTAACTTTAATATATCCTATAAAATTAGTACTAACTGTACTACTAATTTACTTTTATTTTATGGTTATTAAAATTTCTCTTAATATGTTTTAATTCTAATATGTTTAGTCTAGTATAAAAATTTAATCAATTTAATAAATTATAACTTTATTAATTTGAATTGGTTATATTAGAATTATTTATCACTTTTTTTTTTTTAAATTTTGTTTTTACACTTCAGTCTATTTTGAATCAATAAAATTTACCTTGATACTATAAATGTATTCTTGGATAGGTACCGTCCTTCATTTCATCTATCTTTACTGCTAAAGGTCACCAAAAAAATATTCATATTTACAATGGCCTGTGCGCATAAAACAACTTGACTTCTTGCAATGCAAACCCTTTTCTTTCTTGTGAAACCAGTTTACTTGATAGTTTCGTTAAAATGTAAGGAATTGCATATTTAACGTCAGGAAGAGCACTCGGAAAATAAGATCCTAAATTTAATTCGAGACATATTTGACCGGGGGCCACACAATTGCTTTTGAAACATCTGCGGTGACCTCATTTCAAGTCCTGTTGCCTAACTTTAGGAATGCAAAGGAATTTTATGGTATGTTTGGACATATTTTTAAAATGATGTTTTTGAAAAGTATTTTAAAAAATGAAAAACATGTTTTTAAAAACAACTTTTTCAAAACGGTAATGCGTTTGGAAGCATTTATGAAAATTCTTTAATCAAACTACTTAAGAATCAAATTATAATTAAAAATAACCAATCGCACAAGAGATTTAAGTCACATGACTCCAAAAGTAAAATAGATGTCTACGTCCAAACATATTAATTAAAAGCTTTTCCTATACCATACATATGTATGATATTAGTGGCGAACCCAAAAAATTTGTTCAGCATGAGCACATGAATAAAATAATAAAAACATCAAGAATTAAGATAATATTAAATATATAATTTTTTAATGTAAAACAAAGTTCAATAATTTAATATAGGTCAAATAAAATGAAAACATATATCATACTTAAGTAAAGCAAGTAATTTTACGCTTAAAAATTCTAATGAAATCATTAAAATAAATAAATAAAAAAAGAAAAATAACATAAACTACCTAAAGTCATAATGAAGTAAAACTATAAAGTAAAAAAATAAAAAAAAATAAAAAATAAATTGAATCATGATAATACGTGGACAATTTTAATACATTAACTTAAATCTTAAAGTTTAAGATTTTATGATTTATTGATAGAATGTATGTTAAATTTAAATTAGTAAAGATAAATAAATTAAAAAAGAATAATAAATTTAGTAGGTTAATCTCATATTATAAGTAACAAGATGTCAAGTGAAGATAAAAAAATGTTATGTGAAGATAAAAAGATAAGTACTGTTTTTCTAGTGGTGTACCGTTGTTCTTGGTAATCTCATAATCTAGTACTGTTTTTTTTTTTTGGTTTATTTAATTTTGTTTAATGGGGTTTTTTTGTTTGTTTAAATAATATATTAGATTTCGAATATGTATTTCCATATTTGTTTGTTTGTGTGATGATATGCAGACAATCCGATCCGTTTGTGATTATATATATATATATATATATTTTTTTTGAAACATGTTAGTTACAACAGTTACCATGTATATCTACAAAACTTACCAGAACCAAATAAAAAATGCCCCAGTACCTTACCCCAACTGGAGATTAAGCATTTCCATGAGGGTGAACAAAATTTATGACCTTAGAATTAAATTCGCTTTTGGCAGCATGTTAATGAGAAAACATAGTGATGTGAATTCTTTGTCTTCAAAGTTGGGCCCCACTTGGCCTTGACCCAGGTCAATATTTTTGCAACTAGATTGTAACGATTTTAATTGAACAACAATCAACACAAAGATTAATTCAGAGGTTATATATTATATTTAATGCTCAATGACCCAAGTTACATGTACATAGTAAGAACAAGTAATTAAGCAAAATATTGTGATACACCCATCGTGGGACACAAGTTACATATGCATGTTAAAAACAAGTAATTAAGCAAATTGATGTCCTTTTAATTTCCAAGTGCATTTGTCTCTCTCTCTCTCTCTCTCTTCTTTTTTAAGTTAAATCCAAATGTGTGTTAAATTCTTCTTTCATTAATAATAATTACGCCATTGAAATATCTATCTACTCCAATGAATTTACACCATTCAGCTGGGGTCAGTTTGCTTTAAATGTAGACAAGCTTTGAAACTTTATAAATTTATGTTTGATACAGATTTTAAATTATTTTAAGGGAAATTATAATAAGTAAAATCTAAAAAACTTGTTTAAATTGAGGTGTTTACTCTATATCTCATATTTTCTAAAAATAAAAATAGGAATTACCTAGTTTATTTTACAGAGGAGCTCTCGTTTAAAATAATAAGGGAAATTGAAGAATTAATATAATCTAAAAGTGATACATTGTTTTAATTGTGCTTAACAATTAATATGACTTTTTCTTTATTCAAAATTAACCAAAGTCCACAAAAAGACGCTCCAAAACTCACCCACTTGGCCAGCTCGATCTGGCCAAATCTGGGCTTTAATACTTTTTCAATGAAAATTTTACGATTCTTTTATAACTGGATCTGTTATTGTTGTTATGATGCATATCTTATAGGTTGATTTGGTAAGTTCTTAGTGTGTTTGTAATATTTTAATGTGAAAGCAAAGACTTTTGGTAGAAGTGCTATTTTATTTTTATTTTTTATTATTTGTTTTTTTTTTTTGAGAATGTAGAAGTGCTATTTGAAAGAATAAAAAGATAAGGACTGTAATTAAAGAGTGTTTGGCTTTTAGAGAAAATGTTGTAATTTTTTATTATTATTATTATTATCTTTTGATTAAATGATATATTGAATAATGAAAGATTTGTTGACAAAAATGATGAAGAAACTTTTGCACAAAATCTGGGAGAGACAAAAAGGAGGCTCAGAATGGCACGCGCATTTGCTGCCCACGAGCCAACCACTGATTCTGAATCATCCTATTATCCACCTTCCAAGCGCTCTATGACCACTGATTATATGAAATCTCATTTTTTGACCTCTTAAAATACGGGAAATTACCATGACAAATAGTAGTGCAGCTGAACGTGGGCCGTAAAATTTTGTGTGTCTTTGTAGATTTTTTATTACTTTAAAAACAATTGGGATTTGGAGATAATTAAAATGTTATCATTTAATCTGATAATTATTTAAGATATAATATATGTGCTAGTTTAAAACAAAAATTTTTTCTAGCGGGTTTGTTTCCAGGAGTAAGAACACAATTAATTACTTATATAATTATCATATTTAATGCTCAATGACCCAAGTGACATGTGCATATTAAGACCGAGTAATTAAACAATATGTCGTTGATACACCCATCGTGAGACACAAGTTACATATACATGTTAAAAACAATTAATTAAGCAAACTTATGTCTTTTTAATTTCCAAGTGCAGTTCTCTCTCTCTCTCGACGCGATATTATTCTCCTCTACATCTTGGTCCCTCCGTCTCTTGGTTATTTTGCAGCTTCAAACAATGCAATAGTCTCTTTTTTTAAAAAAAAAAATAATGAAATATTCTAAATAGTGTTTTTTATATTAGTTATCCTTCCTAGAATAGCAAGCAGATTTTCCATAAAGTTTGGAGTTCTTTTTGACAAATAAAGGCAACCAATTTTCAAATAAACAAACCAGCTAGCACCACTTTTCATACGCAAATTCTTGAGATAGAATCTTTTGAGATTTTTTTTTTGTTAACTTTATATAATCAAAGACGCATTAATATAAAAAATATATATATATATATATAATCAAGATTATTAATATTTTTAACTCTTTGGTATGTTCAAACTCAAATTCTTTTTATTAATAATCAAAGTGAAAAACAACTTAGAGAGGATCCCAATTCCAAATTTATGATCCAAATTGTATGTTTCAAAGGCCTACTTTTCAGTGAAATATAATTATGCTAGTGGATCATGGATTCCACGTGGATTTGTTTTTCTAAATGAATGATAATTATATATACACGTTAATTAATTTGATTGTGAATACTTTCTTATCCAAATGAAGGTAAACATTCTTTGAATAGGCAGATGTCTCTTAAAAGTAGACATACACAAATGTATGATTGGTGGAGAATTTTCAAATAAATGAAATGTAAATGGTAAGTGCAAAGCTTTCCAAAACCGAAGTGGTGTTGATGCGTGTTTTTCGAGTAAACGAAATTGCTTTTGAAAAATTAAATTATGCTTTTTGACATTCTAAACAAGCCTCTTATGTTTATGCTTTTCTAACTCTATTGTCACCTACTCCTTTTTAACCTCAAGTTAAAAAACATAAAAAAAATTAAATGATTATTTTACCTTTTATAAAAATTAATAAAATAAAAAAATATTAGATCTTCAACATCCATCAAATATCTTGGTCCCACAAAGCCATGTTGTGAGTGTATACTTAATTTTTATGCGTGCACCTTTTCGGCAACTTTTTCGGATGTTGGGTGTGATTTCTTCTTCTTCTTTTTTTTTTTTTTTTTCATAAATTGTTGGGTGTGAACTGACTTTACGTGTCCAATTGTTAAGAGAGCTTTCTTCTTCTTCTTCTTCTTGTTTTACATATTCCCAATATATTAATTAAAAATTTGGAAATTTGTTAAAGTAGATCTAAAAACTATAGCACGTTTAATTTTACCCAATAATTGGTGGGAGTTTATTTGAAAACAATTACCCATACTTGGACCCATCAGAACAAAGAAGGCCTTTTCTTTCTTCGATGAAAATTTTATCTAACAATATATACCTAGTTTCACTTGCTAAAAATCGAGTCTCCATATTTCTATCACTGGACCAAATCAGGCCAAACTTTGACGAATTTATGAGTCGTTAGAAGCATAAAAACCAAAGCAAAGCAAGAAAAATTGGTCGTAATTTTGGTCCTACACGGTGTTGTGAGCGCATGTGATCCTTGATTTTGATAAGAAGAGAGTTGGTGCAACTTATAGAGTATATACCACAAGCTTTAGGAGCGCTGCAATCGTTACTTTGAGAAAGTATGTGGAAAGAGATATCCTAAAGTACGTGGAAAGTAATTTGGGTTGTAAATAATTGCAAATGTTTCTTTAAAAAATAGTTGAAGATGACTTTTACATTTTGTATTATTGTTGCTTATTTATTTATTAATTTTTTGAAAAAGGTATTATTGTTGTTTTAATCTTGATTGTGTTGTGCTGTTCTCAAAATTTGGTTGGAATCGACTTTGCTTTTGGTAAAAAATTATGGGTCAGATCCGGGTCAATCTGGTTGAACTTTAAATTCCGCAATTTATAAAATGAAAAAGCAATTTTTGAATTCGTTAAAATTACGAAATTGCGAAAAACAGAGAGATAGAGAATTGACTGACGCGTAGTAGAGTCGTAAGTGACTTTTGGTTTCTCTCTCTCTCTTTCTTCTTTTTTTTTTTTTTTTTTTTTTTTATATATATATTTCTCACTCCTTGCAATTTGTTCTAACTATGTCGCTCCGTTTTGTTCTGTATTTTGCTTTGCGACGAAGCAGAGGCGCCATGGGCTCTGATTCGCTACATCTATTTTTTTTTTTTTAACATTAGGAAAACTTGCTTTTGATTGAAAAAATTAATCAGTTTAATATTATTCTATGTATGGCTTAATCAACGGCCAGACTATGTAGGATTGGTTGATAGACAGTTGTGGATGATGACATGGACAAAAACAGACTCGGACTGGTGTAGGGTATAATAGCTTGTGACTCGTTAGTGGGACTAGTTGTGTAGTCCTGTAGAACAACCGTGGACTCGTCAACAATTTGAAATTCCAAGCTTTGTAATACTTTTTTTTTTTTTTTTCAAAGGCCAAGCTTGGTAATTTTGTGGGCACGTGGCAACTGAAAAAGCATGCCATTTTGGACCCCTAAAAGGGCGTACATTTTGTGAAAAAGTCGGCCATTTTTTCTTAATGAGAAGTAGGTGTTCTTTCAATCAATTCTTTTCATCAAATCCTAAATTAACAGACTTTTCCAAAAAAATAAAAAAGAAAGTTGTCAATGACATTGCAACAAGAAAAAGAAACAATTTAATTTCACATTTTCCATAAATAAAATGATATATCTTTATATATTATATATTTATTTTATAAAACCAAAAAAAAAAGTATATATGTATATTTGTAATTTATAATACTAACGAAAATGCATGAAAACACTTTTTAGATTTTTAATTAATTATGGCTTTTGAGAGGAGATTTTGTAGGGGATGAGGCTGATTACATGCACAAAAGTTGTGCATCAGTTGATCACATATTTTTGTAACATATTTGAGTTTATTAATTTAATAGAGTTTTTCTTTGGTTTATATTTATAGTAGTCTAGTTTACCACAACAGTGTCATTAAATCTTTTAAATATGATTAAATTCTTTAATCAAACTACTTAAGAACAAATTATAATTAAAAATAATCAATCACACAAGAGATTTAAGTCATATGACACTGAAAGTAAAATAGATGTCTATGTCTAGACATTAATTAAAAGCTTTTCCTATACCATACATATGTACGACATTAATAGACATTATTCAAGAACTTCTGCCCTCTTTTGCCGTCTTTCTATAATGTAATAAAAGCCAAATGCATGTAATTTACAATGTGCCGTATATTTACTATCTTACAATCAACAACTACATTGCAATAACATTTACATAGCAGTTTTAAGAAATTACTATGAATATATATGTAGACCACTTTATTCTGATGTAGGAACCGTTAGAATTTAATTAATTGAATGATTAATGATTAATTGGTTGAAATATCTATGGGATTAGTTTGAAAACCTCTATAATATACTGTACAATAATTTGTTTACATTTTTTAAAAGATCTTGTGGAGATGATTCATTCACCTCAAAATGAAAATCAAAATGAAAATCACAAGTGAGGATGGCATTAAGTGAAGATGATGTCATATCATCACGAAATTATATGACGAAAGAGAAATCCTATTGGCCCTTTTTTTTGTTCTCTTCCGTGTTCTCGCTTTCTCTATAACATTGGAAGCAATGAAAGTTTTCTCAGTCGCTTATAATTTGAAGAGTCTTGAGTTGTTGGATTTATTAAATTCAACATAAAAAGCAAAGAACAAAACAAATCAGACACTACATAAGTTTTAAGTCTGCTTGCGTTATAAAGTCAAATCAACTAACCACAATACTACTAAAAGCAACTAAGATATTTCTATATATTAAGACAAACTTGTTCCAACGTGTATAGCATATTGAAGATGATATAATTATGGATCCGGTGGAGACTCCAGAAATTATTGATGATTTTGAACCTGTGCAAGAAGAAACTGTCGACATTAAGGGCAAAGAGGTCATTAAGCAGAAACTGAGAAGATGCGCCAATCAATGTAAGGTTGGTTTTCTGATCCTTCATTTGGTGAGAAGCATCTGATGAAATAATGCTATAAAGGAAAAAATATATATATGATTAAATATTGTCTGAGGGTATTACTCTCTCCAATTTTTCTTTTGTTTGGGGGTCAAAGTTTGTTAAGAATTGTAAATAGTGAGTCTGTAGGGTTAATAGTGGAAAGCTATATAAGGAGCCAATTAGAGCATCTTCAATGTAGAAATGGATTGTGGAAAAATGAAATGATACATAGGACAAATAGATATTGTATTAAAATAAGTTTCTTCAATACAATTATCACTCTCCATTGTGAAGTTGATGTGGCAAAAAAAAAAAAAGTAAACATTGTTAACATAACCCTCTACTTTCAGAGAGTCTGTTAGACAACTATTTATTGTTGACTAATCAAGCTAATTTTCTACATCAACTCAGTATCTTCTGCATTTTTCCTATCCAACTCCTCGTCTACAACCATTTATTGCTTGTAATTAATAATTAAGAAAGTTTTGGGTTAAAAAAAAAAAATCAACACTTCATTAAAGTATGTATTTTAAATGAAAGCATTGGAGAATGCTTTTGAATTTGATTGTTTATCAAGTCATAATCATTGTCCACTCACAGGTTTCAAGCCCTACGACACAAACTTAATGTGAAAAGCTCCCATTAAGTTTGAGGGGGAATGTTAGGTAAAATAAGCAGTATGTGCATCAAACTCAAGGTGCAGATTTAGTTATATGCTCATCATCTCTACCAACCTATGACCATGCAAATGAAATGAGTCCACACAGAAGTTTTGATGGAATTATAGCATCTGATTCTCCTTATAACTGGCGAAAAAAATGGTCAGAGGAGTCCAGATCAGCTTGTATACAACCAATCAGATGTAAACATCTGTGTGTGATTAAGATAGTTTGAAAAACAAGCCATGTATGTATATAAAAAGATAAGAAAACTATTGGGAACCACGGAGTGGAATTGAGAGGTTTTGAACACTAACCCAACGATCGAAATGGGAAAAATCGACCTTTTACTTTTGGTTTCCCCTTTTTTTTTTTTTCTTTTTTTTTTTCTTTTAATTATTGGGATGGTACAAGAAATCACTATTTGATCCCAGTCCGGGATGGGAGAAGAAATCTATGTGATCCGACGGACTGGTAGGTGAGAAGTTTGGAACCCTAATCCCCCCAACAATTGAAACCGCAACATTGAAGTTGCGCTTGATTTGGATGAGACGGTGGTACAACTCTTATCCTTATTGCCATCGATCGGCTATAAAACACAGTCTTGAGAGATTGTTCAACTTATAGGGTATAGCCTTTTTTTTTTTTTTCAATTTCTCTGTAATCGTTTATTCCCTCTCAGTTTCTCTGCTTCTCTATATAACATTCGAAGCAATGAAAATTTTCTCAACCAGACTTACCAAGACAGATGTTACTAACAGACTCGCGGTGAGAAGCCGAGCTCTTCCACATCTGCCTCCTTTTGAAGGTAAGCTACGTGCACAACCTCTGACCGTGGAAGATGAGGAGGGGACACAGTGGGTCTTTCGCTATAGAATCCGCGAGGGTAGGCACAAGAAACCTGAGCTCTCTACTGGTTGGATTGATTTTGTCAGGAGAAAGAAGCTTAGAATTGGTGATCAGATCCACTTTTTCAGGGAAGAAGATGAGGCTACTGGAGCCATCAAATACATGATTAAAGCGAAGACCGAGGTCAAACTGTTTGGTGCTGTTATTGGTTACGTCCCTTATGCTGATCAGGCTGATCGCTAAATAAATGTAATTCTGACTCTTTTCATGTTCTTATATATGGTGATGTCTTTTTGGTATTGTTGTTGGCTTTTGGGATCATGATATGTTGCATTGTTGATGTTGTTTTTCTAGTAGTACTGCTGTTGTTCTTGGTCATCTCATTATCTTGATGTCTCTTTATTCTCTCTAGTCTCTCTCTTCCTCTATAACATCTGAAGCAATGAAAGTTTTGTCAAAGAGACTTACCATGACAGATGTTGCAAATAAACTCTAGGTGAAAAGCCGGGCTCTTCAACATTTGCCTGGTTTTGGAGGTGACCGACGTCGACGTGAACTACCTCTGACTGTGGAAGATGAGGAGGGCAGAAAGTGGGTCTTTCGCTTTATGGAATACTGTTTTCTTGTCCTTATATATGTTATGTCCTTTCAAGTGTTGTTGTTTTTGGGATCATGTGATCTGATACGTGTTGATGTACTTGGTCATGTTCTTACTATATGTTGATGACTTTTTAATTTCCAAGTGCGGCTGTTCTCTCTTCTCTTTCTTCAGTTAACCCTACATGTGTTAAATTCTTCTTTCACTAATAATAATTAGATTTGAAATATCTATCTGTTCTCGTTTTTTTTTTTGGACCACACATATCTATCTGTTCTTGACTGTGTTGGTTTGTAGTTTTTAAGATTTGAATTGGGTGTCCTTTATTTTCGATAATAATATTTTTCGTTCGAAAATTATTATGCCAATTTGCTTTAGAATTGTAAGGATGGTAGAGCGCATTTAAGAATTTGTTGAAATATTGGTGTTGGTGTATGAGTTTTGCTGTTTGTATCGATAAACAATGCTCAAATAGAGTTTTTAAGATTTTAAAGGTGGTTTTTTTTTTTTTTTTATTTGCTCGGAATTTGAGTGCAGATTTTGATAAGTGCTTTAGAACCCGGATCACACTTTTCCGTGACGGTAATTTTGGCAAACGGACCTTATTAATAAAGGAATCTTTGTATGGTGAAGGATATTTATTAGATATTTAATTCTATGAATTCGAACGGTATATACTGTCAATTTGATAAATAAATCTACACTATTCAATACTCTTATTTCACCAATCGAAAAAAAGGACTTTTATTCCAGATCCCTACTAGAAAACAAAAAAAGAAAAGAAAGACAGTTCTTAATCTAATTTTTTAATCCATGCTATTCGAAACAAGAAAATTCTTAGATTTGTTGCAATATGAGTATGCATGATTCTGTAGCACTTTAAGTTCTTCTTGGTGTTTTTGGAAAATATGTACATATAAGATTGCATACTTGGTCACAGACATACCATAAAGTTGAGAACTGAGAGAACAATTATTGTTTAGTACTTTAAATTCCTAGATCAAGAGAGCATTATTGTTAATTGGGTAGTTTGAAATTTCTCAGATAAAGAGAGCATCTTTGACCTAAAAGCACTATTTTGACCTAATTAATATGAACAAAACCCCCTTCTCCATTTGCAAATCTTTATCAGTTGATTGTTTAAAAAAAAAAAAATAAATAAAGATATTTTATACATTTCATCGAGTGTACTTATTCTGTTGAACTAAAGATTACATTAAACAATAATTCATTATCAACCAAAAATAAATTGATGACATATTTTGGTAAGATACTTGAGTTTATTAATTTAATGAAGTTTTCCTTTGGTTTATATTTATAGCAGTCTACTTTAACACAACAGTATCATTAAATCTTTTAAAAATGATTAAATTCTTTAATTCAACTACTTAAGAATCAAATTATAATTAAAAATACCTAATCACGTAAGAGATTTAAGTCACATGGCATTGAAAGGATGGTATTTTTTTCAGTGCATATTTTATCAATGCTTTATGGACCCAACGTTTCCCTGCAAGTGAACCCACGTAAAGGAATCTTTGTCCCGAAAAGGATCTTTGTCCCGAAAAGGTGTTCATTAGATATAGAATAGAAAGGACAAAACAAATCCAAGACCAATTTAGGGTTGGTGCAATGGGAACCCACGTAGCTGAGTAATTTGACGGGGGCCCACACAACTGCTTTGGAAACATCGCGCCGTCCATTTCAAGTCCCGTTACATAACTTCAAAGAACTCGCAACTCGCAACTCGCAACTCGCAACTCGCGGTTCAGTCATCAAATAAATACAAAGAAGGCAGTCACACAAGTTATTCCAAATAATATGAAGTCTCTCTCTCACTGTCCCCTCTTTCTCTATCTTTTCTTCAACAACCCGCCCCGCCCCCAAACCACATTTAACTGACTTTAGGAAATTGCAAGTTAGTAAATATTTTTGTTATTTTTTCTCTTAATTTTTAACATTATTTTAATAAAATAATCTATATGAATAATTTATTCCTTTCTATTTAAAGCATGAGACAAAACTTACCCACTTTAAGATTTAATTTCCTAAACTCGTGTTATCTATATTTTTTATTTTGTTAGATTATTCATATGATTTTAATAAACTTTTTTTTTTTAAGCTTATAATTTAGATGTTTACTTATTTAAATATTTTTTAATTTATTATAATTTAATTTGGTTTAATATGAATACAATAAAATTGTATTATTAGGAAGTAAATATGTTATTGGGATATAAATTTAACAAATTAATTACTAATGGTATTTTTAGATGTCCTGTGATTAATTGTATTTATTTTGTGTTTGTTTTTGAAAGAATTCATAGCATTATATAAATTCAATAAAACAGTAAAACGGAAACCGAAAGCGTACCCGTTTCTACGCAACGAAAATTACCCTGAATCCTGGATTGTTCAACTAGTTGGATTCCAATCATATAGTCGGAAAGGAACCTCAAATCACAGTGTAATTTGTCTTGTCATTTGTTTTCTCTTTTCTCTCATATGTGTAGTATGATGTGTATGTAAAGTTTCTGGAATTGATTTTCCATTATCCTTTCAACAAATGAAATACCTCACGTATTTATAGAGGTGACGGTTATTTTCTGATAACCGCCAGTAACCGCCAGCGGTTATTCGATCTTATCCAATTCAAATAGATTTGGATCGGGTCATGGGTTTGGATCATCTTGGGTGGACCCGACCCAACAACCCAATAATCCAACATCTCACACTCACACAAGATGAGCCAAATAAAACTCACAGAGAAAACACTGGTGACCCCTTTATAATAAGGAGTACAGGCATTCATACAGGCAAATACACCGTGTGACCTATGAACAATAATATATACAATATGGCTTGTCTTTCAAATCTCAATTGTACTGCTATACAAGAGATTGTAAATTTGTTCATAATGTCCTAGATTTAATACAATTTTAGTTGCTCAAGCATATTTAATCCCTTAACATGCTCGATCCTCCAATATTCCATATAATCACAATTGCAATTCCAAATTGCAAATTGTCGCGACAAGTAACTATAAAAACAAAATAAAATTAATTAAATCTTCCTGTCTCACTTTCGTGTCTCGGTCAATAAAATAACCGATATCATAGTAATGTCCCATAGGCCGCATTATCATAGCCATAGAAGACACACTAATGATACAAACATCACCTCATTACTTTGGGACAAAGTGAACAGTCATTGAGGACATAGGTAGAAGTTTTATACAAACTTCAATGGAACTTACACAATGAGGAATTAGGGATAAATTAATTCATTTTTCACGTCGGTCATGATAAGCACACGCGGTATAAAACACATGTTACAGTGAATCTTATCCTTTAATAAGGACGCGTATGTCTTTTATATTAAGATTATTCACTGTACAGATCTTATTTCAGACGTTTTTCTAGCGCCTAACCTGAGTTCCAAAGCTTACCCTTTCTAGCATCTATTATCGAGAAACTCACATCTGGCTTAATCAGGTTCTCATGATGGTGGGGATATATCATGAGCGGTTCAATAATTAATTTTAGGTAGAACATCATCCTGACTACAGTCAAGACGATATTTCATATATTTCAAGCCCTTAAGAGAACAACTTCATTTTTATTCTCTAAAAATATATGTCTCATCTTAGCTTGCTTTCCTAGCAACCAAGGCGATTGTACATGTAAGAATACCAATTTCAAAACCTGACGACATACTTTTATATATAATCTATGTGAAATGAATATGTGCTAGCTTTATATAACCAAAATGACGTATCTAAGTATAAAACAGATATAACTTAATGTAACAATTATAACATCACAATCTACACAAACTCAAAGACCTAGTATGTGATATAAATATATCTCTTGTCACAGCTTTTGTGAGTGGATCCAATAACATCTCATGTGTAGATGCATACTAAATTGTTACATTCTTTTCATCATTATATCCTTGACGAAATCGTACTTAGTCTCTATGTGCTTCGATTTACTGTGACATTTCGTATATTTAGTATAGACAATTGTTATCTAACTATCACAGTATACAGTAATTGACTTCTTCACATTAATTTCGAATTCAGATTTTTCAAGAATCTCTTGAGCCAGACTACTTCCTAAACTGCAGCTGAACATGCTATGAATACAACTTCCATGGTGGACAGCGTAATGTATAATAGCTTCTTGTTACTCCAAGAAATAGCACATTGGTTAAGCAAAGGTGCATAACTAGATGCAGATTTTTGCCTATCCAAATCACCTCCCCTATTAGCGTTTGTATACCTAACAAGACGCATGTTGTCATCTTGGTGACATAAGGAGTAATCAGTAGTCTCTTTCTAAAATTTTTTTCACAGCAATCAAATATTTTTGTCCAGGATTAGATTGATATCTACTAATCAGTCTAACTACATAGCAAATATTAGGTCTCGTACACATCATAACATACATGAGACTTCCGATAGTACTAGAATAAGGATTTTTTTGCATTCTTTCATGCTTTTATAGAGTCTTAGGACATATTTCATGACAAAGAGTTTGACCCTTTTGAGATGAGAGTACCCATAGGCTTACAATCAGTCATATAGAATCGTTCGAGAATCTTTTGATATAGAATCGTTCGAGAATCTTTTGATGTATGGCTCTTGTGACGAAGCCAGAAGTCTCCTTAAACGATCTCTATTGATTTTTAACTCTTAAAATACAGGTAACCTCTTCCATGTCTTTTATCTCAAAAGTTGAGAATAACCATCAATTTATGGTTACCTTAAACTCGTTATTATTTTCGGCTAATAGAATATCGACCACGTGTAAAGATAGTATTATTAACTTATCTTTTACCAGCTTAACATACATACAACGGTCCTCTTTGGTCATCTGAAATCCATAGGACATGATCGCCTCATGGAAATAGATGTACCATTGTCTGGAGAATTGTTTCAAGCCATAGATCAATCTCATGAGCTTACATACTTTCAACTCTTGACCTTTTTTGAAACAAAATTCACTGGCTGCTCTATTTCAATTTCTTTCTCCAGTTCTCCATTGAGAAATGTTATCTTTACATCCATCTGATGCTATTTTAGGTTCATGTGTGTGACGATAGTTAATATAAGGCGGATGGAAGCAAACCTTACCATAAGGGAGAAGGTTTCTTTATAGTCTATACTCTTCTGTTGAGTATACCTTTTTGCTACTAACCTCGCCTTGTATCTTTCTATTGAGCCATTTTTCTTATACTTGATCCAGAAAATCCATCTGTTTCCAATCGATTGTCGATCAGATGATGACTTAACCAAGTCCCAGACTTGGTTATACTTCATTGACTCCATCTCTTATTGTATGGCTTTAATCTAAAAAATTTCTAGCAGGTGCACTGAGAGCCTCATTCACATTATTTGGCTCATCACAATTATGTGAGACAAGCATAAAAGTTTCCCCTTAATCTCAAATTGACGATAAGGAATAGCCTTGCAGTTACTTTTACGAGTTGATTTATTTGCGGGCACTAACTTGTTAGTCCATTCGCTCCAACTGGAAACAGATAAATAAGCTATTCCAATAGCTCTGTCACTCCCACCAGGAATAAAGTATTTAAACAATTCTCTATTTTCCTCTAGTTGAGTGTTCGGATATGGAACATCATCCAAATCGTTCAACTCGTAACATTGAAATTCTTTTTCAATCTCACATTTACTAGAAAATCCATTCTTTAAAAAGTTCACATCTAGTGACTCTAATTCAGTAACGCTTCCATTTGAGTTTTCTTCTATGAGTACATATCCCTTTAACTGCTCGGAGTATCTTATAGAGATACACTTATTTCCTCTAGCACTCAACTTTCCATATTTATTGAAAAAAAATATGCACATATCATGCGCACCCCTATGGTCGCATATAAGTAAGTTCAAGTTTTCTACCTGTCTATAATTCATAGGGTATGGAAGTTACTGATTTGGTAGTGACCTTATTTAGAATGTAAGCAGCTGTTAATAGCGTATCTCCCAGTAAGATACTGAGAGGTTTGCTTGTGCAATCATAGATCTTATAATCTCTAATAATGTTTTATTCATTCTTTTCGCTACACCATTTTGTTGCGGAATCCTGGGAATGATCAACTGTATATCAATACATTTCTCATGACATAATGTCTCAAATTATTCAGAAAGATATTTTATCATCGGTCAGTCCGCAACACCTTAACAGTTCTATCTAACTGATTCTTCACCAAGTTTAGATACATTCTAAAGCAATCTAATACTTCAGATTTATGGAAGATCAGATAGATATGACCAAAATATGTAATTATCTATGATTGCTATAATTTCTAGCTCTCACATTTATTGGTCCACAGATATCAGAATGAATTAACTATAATTGATTCTTAGCCTCAATTCCTTTTCCAGATGGTTTTCTAGTTGTTTTTCTGCTAGACAACTTTCACATAAAGACAAATATATCGTATTGGGAAAATCTTAAAATTCCTCTTTGGGCAATCTATTCATTCGATTCTGGCCCATATGCCTTAGTCAAGCATGTCAAGTATGAACATTAATATTGACAATATCAGTAAAAGTGATTAATGAAAAACAATCATCGCATTAATAGTACCATTAAATTCGGTATTTAATATGATAAAATCATCCATCAGATATTCGGTGCCTAATCTCACTGAATTTAGATAAATCCTCAAACAATTGCTATGAAAAGTTAAATTATATCCTAAACCTAGAAAGACAATTATAGAGACAAGATTCAGTCGAATCTTTAGAGCATACAGGATATCATGGAGATACAACACTTGGCCACCTCGCAGAATCACTTTGCAGGTGTCAATCTCTTTTAAGTTGTTCCCAATATAGATTCATTTTGTTCTTCGGCTGATCCGATGACACTCTACAAATGCTCCTCTATCTTTAGCTATGTAGTTTGTGACTCTTAAGTCTCTTTCTTATGCTCAGTGCATTCACGAGTGAAATGACTTATCTTACCACAATTGAAATACTTTAACTAACTTTTGTCCTTCCTTGCACTACCACGCTTACCCTTCTTGTGTTTTCCGATCGCAGCCATGTTGGATTTGAGATTCTCTTTCCCTTTCTTCCAACTCATATTCTTTCCTCCCTTCTTGCGCTTAGAGCCTAAACTTTTACGCATATTGGACTTAACCAAATAAAGCTAACTTGAAGTATTAACCACCTCTAGGCGCTCATCTTCGAGTTTAACATGACGTGAGATATCATCAGACGACATGATGCTATCATTGTTGGTCATGTTGATTTATTATGTTTTTTCAATTATTTGGGAGGGATCAGATTACCACTTGTACTTACTGCTCACTAGTTAAGGCATGACTTACGGATTTCAACTCATGTATCATGTTTAACTTATCTCACAGATGCTGCATTATATTGTAATCCTAACGCTTCTGATAAGTATCAAACTTGATTGTAAATCTCCTTAGCTTAGCGGTTGATGTCCCACCACATTTGCCTTTCAAAGTCAGTCAAATGTCTAGTGCCATCTATATTCTTCGTACGCACATATGTGGTCATCAGCCATGCAAGACAACATCGTTATACGAGCAATGTTGTTCTTTATCTTAAAAAATGCCTGATAAGCCTCAACATCTTGTCTATATTGAGCAAAAGTACCATGTTTGGGTTTGACCATGATATTGGTTACGGTTTCGAGGGTTTCTTACTCCTCTAGGATATACTGAATTTTACGGTGTCAAATATCATAGTTATCACTATTTAATTTGTCACTTTTATTCAATTCAGCAATTATTATTATCGAAGCACATGTCATTTTCTCAAATGACATTTATTCTATTTAGAGACTTTTGATCTATATCTATTTACGTCTATACTAGCACATCCACTATCATTTCACTAAAAATATTGCAGCAACTATACACTTATAAATATGATGAAAGAATTTTTGGATAGGAATCGAAAAAATAATCAAGCTACCCATCATCATCCAACTTTCAAATATTCACTAAACCATATATATAAGTGTTTTGCGCAAAACAGTCCTAATATCATTCTCTAAAGATTTTAAGACACCCACAATTTAAACAGCATCATTTGAGATCTATATATTCTCAGACATTCTCTTAATCAGAATCTCTATGACCTCCGTCATTTTATTGTCCAAGATATATATATATATATATTTTATGATCTCAAGATTCTGCTTATTATCTAAGATTTATATAATCTCAAGGTACTGGTCAATATTTGAGATATCAATAATCTCCTCGTTATCTTATAGGACAATGATCATAATCATATCATCAGATAACTCATCGTCAAAATGAGTTGACCCAGTCCCTATAAAATTACATGGCATAACCTAAAATTAAATAAATACATGCATGATTAATTTTAGATTAAATAAAATTTAATTTAAAAACTAAAACATTTTTAAAATTAACTCCCTATAGAGTGAAATCAATCAAATAATATTATTTCGCTCACAATTCAAGTGAATAATTAATTGGGATGAGAAGAGGAGCAAAAATAGGAAAAATAAAATTTTTCGCCGGAAACCTCGCTGGCGGCAACCATCGGCGGCAACGCGTGACGGCCATGCGCCGGTCGAGCAGCCACACGCTCGGGCTACGTCAGCCACGCGCCCGTACTCCGTCTGACTCGCCTGCAAGCATCGCGCTGACGTCATCAGCCACGTGTCGCCCTCCAGCTCTACACATCTTCGTCAATGACACGTGTCCCGATGACATGTGTCGCGTTGCGATTCGGCCACATGTCTCCTTACAGTTAGCTAGGACACGAGTCGTGTGCACAGGGGACCACGTGGCACGTTCTAATGGTTACGCGTGTCAAAACGGTAGCCAACCACGCGTTGCACTCCAGCCACCCATTCACGCCACGTGTCATTTTCCACTCGCGACACGCATCTCACACTGTGGGACACACGTCGCTCTACGGCGGGACACATGTAGCTCTTGGATTGGGCAACGTGTTTTCTAAGTCAATCGGCGACACATGTCGCGCGCACAAGGGACCATGTGTCACGTTCTGCTATTCACACGTGTCACAGCATCAGCTTTCCACGCGTCATCATTCAGCCATTCAAATGGTGCCACGTGGTGATGCCGCTGTCGTGGCACACGTATGCCAGTCGCGTTGAGTTTGCGTGGGCTGAGTCTATTCCTCCTAGCGCATCACGCGCCAGCATTGCGCGTGTAGTACACGCGCCCATTTGTCTTCCTTCAGCGACCATACTCCCTCTAGATTTCAACCCCAAACTTGTTTTGATTCGTTCTCCTTCGTTTTACAACGAAATTTTGTGATTCAAATTGCTAATGATTCGTCTTGAAGTCTATTTTCTTATAAAATTTGAATCACACAAAACGGAATTCTAATAGGGGAGATATCATGCATGGAAGTTTCGGGGTTCATATTTCTATATCTTAGTTTTCAACCCAAAAATCAAGTTTCATCAAGTTTCATGGCAATTTTAATTGTATAAACAAGATTAATAACCAGGAAACAACCCTAAGGGGGCTCTGATACTAATGAAAGAATTCATAGCATTATATAAATTCAATAAAACAGTAAAACGGAAACCGAAAGCGTACCCGTTTCCATGCAATGAAAATTGCCCTGAATCCTGGATTGTTCAAGTGGTCGGATTCCAATCACATAGTCGGAAAGGAACCTCAAATCACAGTGTAATTTGTCTTGCCATTTGTTTTCTCTTTTCTCTCATATATGTAGTATGATGTGTATGTAAAATTTCTGGAATTGATTTTCCATCATACTTTCAACAAATGAAACCTCACGTATTTATAGAGGTGGCGGTTATTTTCTGATAATCGTCAATAACCGCCAGCGGTTATTCGATCTTATCCAATTCAAATAGATTTGGATCAGGTCATAGGTTGTAGATCATCTTGGGTGGACCCGACCCAACAACCCAATAATCCAACAGTTTTTAATTTAAATTTGCCTATACATATTATTAGTTTTATAAGTTTTGAATTTAACTTTAAGGATATTTTAGTCTTTTCTTACATTTTTTTGACGTTCGCAGGATTAATCTAACGGTAAAAAATGTTTTTGTTCTAATTTTAAAAGTTCGTGTGAATGCAAAAATGGTCAAAGTTACCATTTTTACGTAATTATGGTAAACATTGGGACTAATTCTGTATTCGCCCTAAATTTTATATTTTCATTTTTTGATTAAAAAAATGCTGTGCAACTTAAGGAGAAGATCATTCTAGACGTTACCATCAAGCTCCCTTCCTTCCTGCAGACTACTTATAGCATTGTTTCTGCGGAATGAAGACAAGTGACAACTACATGCAACTTAATTTATCCATATATTTCACACACAATCTTTTTTGTTATAATTTCTCTTAGCTACTTGTCAAAAATATTTCTCCTAGATATCACTGCTTTCACATCAATCTTTGTATAAAGAATTGAACACTCGTGATCAGTTTTAGCCACGGAAGCAAGTAATAAAATAATTCAAAGATATGGACTTACGTAAAATTGAATTTATATACACATTAGTATATTTCTCCATTTGAATTATTTTTATCTCTCCCAACTTTTAAATTTATATATCATGTATTTAAATGTGCTATTAAATAGATCAAAGATCTATCAAAAGCTATTAAGATCAAATATTACATGCAAGATCTAGTAGTAACTCTTACAATTATTTCTCTTTTGGTTTTTCCACATCAATTGCCAAAACAAAAGCATAATTTAAATTCGATCTTTATTTAATTTTCTATTTCTATACAATTAATCAAATCAAGCAAATAATATGTGAATTTGAAACTCTAAACATATACTTTCAAACAATATGCATATTGTATATGTTTAAAAAAAATGTAAATAAAAACACCAAAAAAAATAGAAATCAATTAAGTTTAAACAAAGACTTATAACATAATAGAAACCAATTAAGTTTAAACTTATTCTTGAGTAAGTTTAAACAAAACTTATTCAAGAACTTCTGTCCCTCTCTTCAATAATGTGATAAAAGCATGTAATTTACAATGTGCCTTATATTTAGTATCTTACAATCAACAACTAGTTTGAATTTTGATAGAAATAACATTTATAAGTAATTGAAACTTGATTAACGAAAGATGTACACCAAAATAGTAATGTGCACATAAATGCACCAATCTCAGACATGTGCGTATCTTTTTCACACCTACTTTTCCCATGTTTCTCTTTCGAAAACAGATCCTACTTCCATTCAATACTAGTTGTTGGGTGTGATTTCACGTGTACAATTGTTAGGGAGTTTTTTTTTTTTTTTTTTTTTTTTTTTTTTTTTTTTAACATATTCCCAATATATAAATAAAAATTTGAGAAATTTGTGAAAGTAAAACTAAAAATTATAGCACCTGTAATTTTACCCAACAATTGGTGGGAGTTTTTTTTAATTGAAGAATTAATATAATCTAAAAGTGATACATTGTTTTAATTGTAGTTAACAATTAATATGACTTTTTCTTTATTCAAAATTAACAAAAGTCCACAAAAACACACTCCAAAACTCACCCACTTTGCCAGCTTGATCTGGCCAAATCTAGGCTTTGACACTTTTTCAAAGAAAATTTTACTATTCATTTACAATTGGATCTGTTGTTGTTGTTGTGATGCATACCTTAGAGGTTGATTTGGTAAGTTCTTAATCTGTTTGTAATATTTTAATGTGAAAGCAAAGAGTTTTGGTACAACTACTGTTTGCCAGGATAAAAGGATAAAGACTGTAATTAAAAGAGTGTACAGCTTTTGGGGAAAATCAGGCCAAACTTCGTTGAATCTATGAGTTGTTGGAAGCATACAAAGCAAAGCAAAGCAAGAAAATTTAGTCATTTGGTCCCACACGGTATTTGTGAGTGCATGCGATCCTTAATTTTGACCAGAGAGACTTGGTGCAACTTACCACAAGTAGTTTTCTGAGGGCTGCAATCATGACTTTGAGAAAATATGGGGAAAGAGACATCGTAAAGTAGGTGGAAATTATTTTGGGTTGCAAATAGTTGCAAACGTTTCTTTAAAAAAAAAAGTTGAAGATGACTTTTACATTTTGTATTATTGTTGTTTATTTATTTTTTGAAAAGGTATTATTGTTGTTTTAATTTTGATCGTTTAAAAGTATAGTTGAAGATGATTTTTATATTTAGTATTATTGTTGTTTTAATTTTGATTTTGTTGTGCTGTTTTCCAAATTTGGTTGGAATTGGCTTGCTATTGGTAAAAATTATGGGTCAATCTGGTTGAACGTGAATCCCGCAGTATATTAAAACTGTCTGAGATTTTGGGCCCTGAAAAGGGCCTACATTATGTGAGTCGGCCATCTTTTCTTAATGAGTAGAAGTTGTTCTATCAGTCAAATATTTTCATTAAATCCTAAATTAACTTTATATATGTATTATATATTAATTTTATAAAACAAAAAAATATATATATGTATATATGTAATTAGTAATTTATAATACTAATAAAAATGCATGAAAACTGTTTTTAGATTTTTAATTAATTATGGCTTTTGAGAGGAGATTTTGTAGGGGATGAGACTGATTACATGCACAGGAGTTGTGCATTTGGTAAGATATTTGAGTTTATTAATTTAATGAGGTTTTTCTTTGGTTTATATTTATAGCAGTCTAGTTTGCCATAACAGTGTCATTAAATCTTTTAAAAATGATTAAATTCTTTAATCAGACTACTTAAGAATCAAATTATAATTAAAAATAACCAATCATACAAGAGATTTACGTCAAATGACATAAAAAGTGAAATAGATGTCTATGTCCAGACATTAATTAAAAGTTTTTCCTATACCATACATATGTACTACATTACTGCACATTATTCAACAACTTCTATCCCTCTCTTCTATAGAGTGATAAAAGCCGAATCTATGTAATTTACAATGTGCCTTATATTTACTATCTTGCAATCAATAACTAGTTTGAAATAATATTTACACAGCAATTTTATGAAATTACTTTGAATCTGTAGACCACATTTTTGATGTAGGAATCTGGAATCATTAGAATTTGATTAGTTGAATGATTAATGATTGGCTGAAATATCTACAGGATTAGTTTGAAAACCTCTACAATATACCGCACAATAATTTATTTGCATTTTTCAAAATGATATTGTGGAGAGGATTTATTCAACCAAAAATGAGAATGACAGGTGATGCCTTTTTGGTATTGTTTTTCCAGTAGTGTCCTGTTGTTGTTTATGGTTATCTCATAATCTTGATGCCTTTTCTTATACTGTTTATCTGCAGCTGTTTATTTATTTTTTTTAACAGGGTTTGTTGCTTGTTTAAATAATATATTAGATTTCAAATATGTATTTCCATATTTGTTTGTTTTGTGTGATGATAAGCATGTGAGAAAATGCAAAGTAAATATCTAAATCTTTACTACTTTTTTTTTTTTTGAAACTTTTAAATCTTGAATACTTAAAGTAGATCTCTAAATCTCTTTCAGTTAAACCAAGACTCACAGTAATTACACTACAACTTGTACAATGTGAATGCAACTTGGATAGTAATTATAATCTCTCTCTCTCTCTCTCTAAAATACAAGCCGTTTCTCTTTGTAAGAAAGAATTCTTTTTTTCTTTTCTCGAAGAAAGAATTCTTTCTCTCTGTCTAAAAATACAAGCCTTTTTTCTTCGTCTACTTTCTTCTATAATGTGATAAAAGTTGAATGCATGTAATTTAAAATTTGCCTTACATTTACTATCTAACAAATTATATCTAATCAGCATGTCCTTATATTTTTATCTTAAGATCATAAATCATAATTATGATAATTCATTTTTAATGAATCCCAATATATGGTTCCAATTAGTGGCCTGTAATAACAAATTCAAAACATCTTTACTAAAGAAAGACTACATATATCTATAGGATTAGTTTGAAAATCTTTATGATATTGTACACAAATTATCTTACATTTTTCAAAGTTGATATGATTTATTCTACTAAAAGTAGGACTCTAAATCTTTTTCTTTCAATTAAACCAATAATTGGTGGGATTTTTTTTTTCTTTTTTTAGAAATAAAAAAAAATCGCCATACTTGATCCATCAGAATAAAGAAGTCCTTGTCGGCTTGTGTTATCATTCTTATTTTTTTCTGAAATTGGCTTGTGTTATTATTATATATAAAGTTAAGTAACCACACTAGCAAAGACTACTTGTACTGTCAATCCGATGAAATGAAGGTTATAGAAGTGAAGTTACCTGAAAAGCATAATTAAGTTGGCATGCCGTTTCCAAGTTCAGCAACACCATTTTGTTGAGGCAGCCCATGAATATATTAAAAAGCCACCACGTAAGATATTAGAAGCCAATCATCTTAATGTGTTTGTTATAATTTAATGTGAAAGTAAAGACTTTTGGTGGAAGTTTTTCGAAAACATATGCTTACGTGCATGCATACATTGCTAACCTACACAATTTTCTCTATAAAAGAGAGTTGGTGTAACTATAAGCATATAGCATATTTTTCTGTTCTCTTCTTCTGTGTTTGCTTATTCTCTTTCAATCTCTCTGTTTCTCTATAACATATTCGACAACAATGAATGAAATTTTCTCTCATAAGCTTACCTGGTCAGATGTTCTCTGTAGACTCGCGGTGACCAGCAAAGCTCTTCCAGATTTGCCTCGTTTTGAAGGCAACCTACGTGCACAACATCTGACTGTGGAAGATGAGGAGGGGACAGAGTGGGTCTTTCTCTATAGAATCCGCGAGGGTAGCCAAAATAGGTCTTTCCCACCTAGTTGGAAGCATAGAGTAATAAAATAGTGATCTCGATCGTACCATAAAATCCAAATGAAAGTGTTCCCACTAGTTGTAAATATACTTGTAATATTAAATAAATAATAATAATAATAATAAGTGCAAAATTGGTTTTATTTTTAATAAATGAGAGCAAATTACAATTTAACTTATTGGTTTAAAAATAATTGCAGGTGGAGTCAACTTAATGTTAAAAGAATAGATCTTCGAATTTTACTATGCCTTCAAATTTTGGTTTATAATAGTTGTCAAAACTTATATTTACTGATATCCAACAAAGAAATAGGGTTTCTGAAATCTTTCAAAATAAATGATAAAGGCTCCGGGAACTTTGTTATTTCCTAAACTTGTATTATCTATATTTTTTATTTTGTTAGATTATTCATATGATTTTAATGAACTTATTTTTTTTAGTTTATAATTTAGATGTTTACTTATTTAAATATATTTCAATTTATTATAATTTAATTTGGTTTGAAATGAATACTATATTATTAGGAAGTACATATCTTATTAACATGTGCGCTTCCAGATACTACTTTTTTAAGGCAACCACGTGACAAATTTCTCTATAAATTATTCATCTCTGCACGCATGCATTCTGCTATAACATATTTTTTTGGTTCTCTTCTGTGTATTCGCTTATTCTTTCTCCATAAAAGGCAGGTTTCTATGTTGGGCTAGAGGGCCCCATATATGTTTTCAAAACTACATTTTCACATTAAATTACATGAACCTTATCTACGTACTTCAATTTTAACCTAACCTTTCAAGAATTCCATTGCATGTTCTTTGATTCTTCTTCTCAAATTAATCCTCCAGCAATACCCCACTTTGAATCTTAGCTGTATTTAGAATTGGCTTTAATCATAATTCTCTTTATTTTAATCGATGATATTTGCCAATTTATTGATGAAAGGTAATTAAGACTGACTTTATAGAACATTTGGTAGGATAATGCTTCAAAAAAAAAATCACATAATTCTCCTAGCTATTTTCATAATTCTCTTTATTAATTCTCATTGCTCCAAAAAAATCCAAATTCTAGTACGTTAGCCCCACTTATTCACCCTTTGATTAATGACTATGTAGCCTGTGCTGCTGAAAATATTTTTCGCACTTATAACTCTTGAATTTTGATTTTAAGATTTGTAAATTATTCTTTTACTACTTCAACCATTATATGACCTTTTACATATGATTTTAATTATTAATGACCAAAAGACATATAAAATGATAGTAACAAAGGTGTAACGTTATAAACAATTTAGTTTAACTAAATTCTCTTTATAACAAACTTGAGATTTATAAGCAACAAGGTTCCAAAACTCTCTATTCGCTATTCAACCAGCGAGGTAGCCAGTAACGAGTTCTCGACTATTCGGAGAATACTCGGCGACTACTCGATTTGACATTTGGTCAATTATCAAACAGTTGATCGATAGTTACAGTTGATTGATAGTTAAACTTGATCAAACTTGTCAAATGGATTTTAAATTAAAAAAAAAAAAAAAATTCATAGGGTACAATTATATGACCACAAAACATCATAAATCTATATAAATTAAAATCAATTAAATCAATATAAATTAAAACCAACTAAATCCTTTCACAAAACAAAAAAAAAAAAAAAAAAAAAAAAAAAAAAAAAAAAAAAAAACATCAACTATGATATGGTAATCATATATAAGTTTGTCACATCATTTAAACAAATTTTTTAGTAGTGTAGCATTACTCATTTGCGTCATGCATGGTTAAAAAAAATATTATTATTTTTTTTATAGAGGTACATGTTAAGATTTATAAAATTAAGAAAAATATTATATTCTTTTTTCCAAATAAAATAGATTGTAATTGAGATATTAAAAAAATAAGTATAAATTATTTAATTATGTTATATATCACTAACATATGTCTTCGGAACATTGTTTTTAATAATTGATAAGTTTAGAATGGAAACGGCAAAACTTTTCTAAGACCAAATTAAAAATGCATTTGAAACACATATGATTTTAAGAAATGGAAGATGATAATGCCATCGGATGACTTTTTTTAAGACCAATTAAAATGACTTTTGGACATGAAATGGAAGATGATAATGCCATCAGAAGAGTTTCTCTAACACCAAATTAAAATTAAATCACATTTGTCATGCATCCATATCTTTTCACCTCTTGGAATGTTTCTCTGTTGATTAACCAGCTCGACTTGGATTGATCACTAATTGTTGGGTGTAATTAAATGTGTACTTACAAGTTGGGCTTTTTTTTTTTCTTTTTTTTTTCAATATTAAAAAAAAGGTACTTATAAGTGTTAGAGTCGTTTTTTGGATTGGCTGAGAAGTCTGGAGGGTTAGTTTGAAAACCTCATACAATAATTTATTTACATTTTTCACAATGATCTTGTGGAGATGATTTATTCAACTCAAAATGAGAATGACATTAAGTGATCAAGATGAAGATTGAAGATGAAGTAATTTGAAACTTGATTACCCACAGATGTGTCTGCTGACTTTAATCACCAACTTAGTCTGAAATCAATTTATCTCATACAAAAATATAATAGCTAGGTTTACCAATATTGTATTTTGGAGCAAACGTGTATGGTTAGAATATATAGTCAGATTAGCATATGCCATGAATTAACGTATATGAAAATTAAAGTTGTAACATAAATTATCAGTGGATGTTAATTGATACAAATTAACTACTTTATTCTTAATTCTTCCTTTCATTATTTAATTTCGTAATTTGTTTGTGCAGATGGAATTTCATTTGTGTCAATTAACATCAAGGGTGCATTTTTATTTAAAATAATAATTCAAAAAAAAAAAAAAAGTAAAAGAAGGCAAGAGAAGGTGTTGCTCTCACTTTCAAATGCCATCCGGAAGAGGCAATCCAGCAATTTCATTCATCATAATATGCCATTATTCTTGATTTTTAACTTTACTTGTTTGTTTAGGGGGTTGTGAATTTTGTGATCCTATAAGTTCGAGGATAGACAGTAAATCACCGTTCAAGGATATCTTAAACATTAAATTTATCTCATAATTTTTTTTTTTTTTACCGTAAAACTTACACCACAAAAACACAATATGTAAATGTCTTATGTTTAATTTATTCCACCAACATGGAATATATATATATATTTTTTTTTTTACTTTTTTCCTAATTCCCTTTCTTACAATAATTATATAAACCATTAAATTTATTTTCAATATTATTTTTATATACTTTAATAAAATAATATAAAACAATATATTTCAATAATAATAAAATAAATATTATTTTAAAATTAATTTTAAAGAGTTAGATTTTACTTTTTAAAATAATATTAAAAAATTTTTAGTTTTATTTTATAAAAATAATATAATATGTAATTATTTTTTTTCCAATCTATAATAAATCAAACAATAGACAATACTATTTTTAATCCAATCGCATTAAACACATTACAACATTAATTTATTTAATCCAATTCTATCAAAATAATCTAATCAAATCCAATTCAATCCCATGTGCCAAGCAAGATTTAAAATTCTAAAAGTGGTTTAAAACTATATGAACAACCCTAATTTTATATATTTAGAAAATTTTAATACAACCCTTTAAAAAAAAAGTCAAGAACTGCATATTCTTACCGAATTTATCAGGTAAACTGGTTTCACAACCAAAACAAAAGGGAATTGGGGCCCGCATATTCTTTTCCAGATTGGTTGCTTAATCCTATGGCCCGCATATTCTTCTGATGTAAGTGTGTAGGTTGTAAGCTTTTGTGCCACTTCCTATGGCCCTAGTCAATGAAAATCTTTTGTTAAAAAAAGGACTGGGGCCCGCATCGGGACCAGAGAAGCACCGAATTGATAATCACAATAGAGCATAAAAGCACAGTAAAACCTGACCATGCAATCATGCATCTAACATCGTCTTCCCTTTCAAGCCCATCTAGAGGGCTCGAAATTGGAAGTAGAAAAACCCTAAGGGCGCCTCCCTTTCTTATGGCGGTATTTTTGGCAACTGGACCTTAATAGAGGAATCTTTGAAATCATTGTAAGGAAAAAGATATTCATTATGTGGGTTCTTCATTATTTGTACTTCAAAGTTCAAAGCATTGAATCCTAGATTGCGGTTATCCAAAGATATTTAATAATTGAAAGGACAAAACAATTCGAAGGCCAAATTCGCGTTCAAAATGTGTCGCGCTTACACGTAGGATTTACCTATTTTGCACGCTTCTCTTTTACATGAATAGATGGTTGGTATTTATCACAAGTGACTACTCGATTTGACCTTTTATCAATTATTAAACAGTTAAATCGATAGTTAAACTTGATCAACCTTATCAAATGAATTTTAAATTAAAAAAAAAAATTCGTAGGGTACAATTATATGACTACAAAATATTATAAATCTATATAAATTAAAATCAATTAAATCAATATAAATTAAAACCAACTAAATCCTTTCACCAAAAAAAAAAAAAACATCAATTATGATATGGTAATCATATATAAGTTTATCACATTATTTGAACAAATTTTTTAATAGTGTAGTATTACTCATTTGCGTCATGCATGGTTAAAAAAAAATATTATTATTTTTTATAGAGGTACATGTCTTTCTAGAATGTCATAAAAGCTAAATGCATGTAATTTACAGTGTCTTATATTGACTATCTTACAATCAACAGCTAGATCAAAATAACATTTATACAGTAGCTTTACGAAATTACTTTGAATCTATAGACCACATTATTTTGATGTAGGAATCAGGAATCATTAGAATTTAATTAGTTGAATGATTAATGATTGGTTGAAATATCTATAGGATTAGTTTGAAAACCTCTATGATATACCTTAGAATAATTTATTTACATTTTTCAAATGATCTTGTGGAGATGATTCATTCAACTCAAAATGAAAATCAAAAGTGAGTATGACATTGAGTGAAGATAAATAATTAATTTGTAAGATCATGTGTCTACTGACGTTGGCTTCTACAGTTCTTGCTAATATGAACAAATAATGCACCAATCCCCGTGAAAGAGAAATCATCAAAGTATGTGAAACTGGGAGATCCTTTTGGTCGCACCACAACAAAGATACCCAGAGATGATCTGGAGAGAGCCACATCTGGTTTTTATTTTTATTTTTATTATTTTTTGTTTTTACGTTTAATTGTTTTTGGTTTTTAAATTTATTAGTTTTTTTTTGTTTTATTAAGGAACAATATGGTCATCTGACCATGAAAAAAAATTTTAAAAATCTCCACCGTCCATTTATTTGATAGATGGTGGAGATATATTTTCAATTTTCAAATTATTTAATCTATTTAATTTATAATTATTTTTATTTTATTTATGGATAAAATGATCATTTAATCAAAATTTCTATTCAACAATTAAAATTGATGAAAATCAACTAACGGGGTTTAATGTAATAATAGAATAAATATATTTTCGGGTGTTTATAAGCAAACCTCGAGAGGAGTTGTGCAATTTTTTCTTTTTAAAAATATTATCTTAAGAATAGTTTTTAAAAATATAATTTTAAAAACTATTCCAATCTCATTTTCATAGAGTGTTTGAGATTTAAAAGGATAATATTTTTTTCAGTGCATATTTTATCAATGCTTTATGGACCCAACGTTTCCCTGCAAGTGAACCTGCGTAAAGGAATCTTTGTCCCCAAAAGGTGTTCATTAAATATAGAATAGAAAGGACAAAACAAATCCAAGACCAATTTAGGATTGGTGCATAATTGGACACGTATCAGAGTCATTTGACGGGGGCCCACACAACTGCTTTGGAATAATCTATGGCGCCGTCCATTTCAAGTCCCGTCACCGAACTCAATCTAAAGGAGTTTTAGCTTTTTAGATTTTCATCTTCGCCTTTTTTCAGTATAACTATAATCAGTCTTATCTTTGAAGACATTGACCATAATAACCTTTGAATTTTTATATAAATGAAATATCATATGGTGAAGGTAATTCTCGCTCTTCATCTTCTCAAGGGTGTGAACACAAATTTTGGGTTTCCAAAGTGGGGCCCCTCTTTTTCTTCAGTGTAAGGCGGTACTTATCCAATTAATTATATTGATATATTGGTTGTGCTATCGTACGAAGACTATAAGCATATTGAAATTATTAAATTAATTATATTATAATTTAATAATTTAATGAAATAATCAATTTTAATTTTAAAATGATAATTGATAAATACAGAATTCCGAAATTTAGAATGTAACCCACGAAATTTTGAGAAGAGATTATATCTATTACTATCCTTTATAACATCTAAATCTGTATACGAAACAACTTTATTATATATGTGTTAATCAATTTAACTTTACTTTTTTTTCTTCCAAAATCAAATTATTACAAGATTACAAAAAAACTTAATTGAAAAGAACTCCCCCATCTGGCTAGCACGATCAATACTTTGCCAAACTACTTGTTGGCCAATCCTATTATACTTTTTATAATTTTTAGAAAAAAAAAATGCTATATGTATACACACACACACTTGCAACTTGCTCTGGGTTCAGTCATCAAATAAACAGAAAGAAGGCAGTCACACAAGTTATTCCAAATAATATGAAGTCTCTCTCTCAGTGTCCCCTCTTTCTCTATCTTTTCTTTTACACCGAAAGAAAAGACTTTTGGTAGAAGCGTTTGAAACAAGAAAAAGCTAACTACATACCTAATTATTGGTAAAAGGGTGCACAATTTTTAGTGAAAAATGTTATAATTTATTATTATTATTAATTTTCTTTTGAGTAAATGAAATATTGAACAATGAGAGAGTTTAGAAGATTATAATTCCACTTACCTACCTTTCAGAATTCCGCCCGCTATAACTTTTGATTGATTTATTGAATGGAAATTAAGGACAAAACTTTTTCAAAACCAAATTGAAATCTCTTTCAAAACATATGGGATTACTTACTTGTCTTATAAGATTTGGCCGCCAGCCTTTTTCATGAATATATAGTTGGTATTTATCGCAAGTGGCTTTCCTATTTTATCTCTATGAATGGGAACGGTATATATAATCAACTACTTAAGAATCAAACTAATTAAGAATTGGAACGGTATTTAAAAATGATTAATTTTTTTAATCAAACTACTTAAGAATCAAATTATAATTAAAAATAACCAATCACACAAGAGATTTGAGTCACTTGACATAAAAAGTGAAATAGATATCTATGTCTAGACATATTAATTAAAAGCTTTTCCTATACCATACATATGCACCACATTAATGCACATTGTTCAAAACTTCTATCCCTCTCTTCTATAATGTGCTAAAAGCCGAATCCATGTAATTTACATTGTGCCTTATATTTACTATCTTACAACCAGCAACTAGTTTGAAATAACATTTACACAGCAATTTTATGAAATTACTTCAAATCTGTAGACCACATTTTTAGGTAGGAATCTGGAATCATTAGAATTTGATTAGTTGAATGATTAATGATTGGCTGAAATATCTATAGGATTAGTCTGAAAACCTCTATAATATACCGCATAACAATTTATTTACATGTATCAAAATGATATTGTGGAGATGATTTATTCAACTGAAAAATGAGAGTGAGAGGTGAAGATGGCATTAAATGAAGGTGAACATTGAATATAAAGTGCTTAATTTGCACAAATGCATCCATTGACTTTGGTTACAACTCCTACACTAATATGTAGGCTCTGCACCAATCGCGTAAAAATGAGATTATGAAATTTGTGAAAAAGCAGATATCCTGTTGGTCCCACAATCATGAGATGCGATCCTTGTACACTATATAGAATTTTTTTTTTTATCTTTTCTGTGTTCGCTTTTTCTCTCACAGTCTCTCTCTTTGTCTATAAAATTTGAACCAACGAAAGTTTTCTCATTCTCTTATAATCTGAAAAGTCGTTGAGTTGTCTCTTTTTCAAGTGTCACTTCTAGAAGTTGCTTCTGGAGTGATATAATCGTGCTGTGCTCACACTACAATTTTTTTTATAAAAGAGAGTTGGTCTTACTATAAGCGTATAGCATACTTTTCTGTTCTCTTCTTCTGTGTTTGCTTACTCTCTCTCAATCTCTCTATTTCTCTAAAAGATATTCGAAAACAATGAATGAAATTTTCTCTCATATACTTACCGAGTCAGATGTTAACTGCAGACTCGCAGTGACCATCAAAGCTCTTCCAGATTTGCCTAGTTTTGCAGGTGACCTACGCGCACAAGATCTGACTGTGGAAGATGAGGACGGAAAAAAGTGGCCCTTTCGCTATAGAATCCGCGAGGGTAGGCACAAGAAACCTGAGTTCTCTATTGGTTGGCGTGATTTTGTCAGGAGTAAGAAGCTTGAAATTGGTGATAAGATCCACTTTTTCAAGAAAGAAGACGAGGCTACTGGAGTCCCGAGGTACATGATTAAAGTGATGAAGAAGTTCATACTGTTTGGTCAAGAAATATACGTCCCTTATGCTTATCAGGCTGATCGCTAACAGCAATTCTATCTCTTTTCATGGTTTTATAATATGTTGATGCCTTTCTAGTATTGTTGTTGGCCTTGGCCATCACGATATGTTGCATGGTTGATGTTGTTCTTCTAGTAGTACTTCTGTTGTTCTTTGTCATCTCGTTATCTTGATGTCTTTTTATTCTCTATGAGTCTCTCTCTTCCTCTAGAACATCTGAAGCAATAAAAGTTTTGTCAAAGAGACTTACCATGACAGAAGTTGCAAATAAAAAAGAGATACTCTTATTTTACCAGTCCAAAAAAGAGATTTTTATTCCAGATCCCTATTAGGAAAGAAAAAAAGAAAAGAAAAACACCTCTTAATCTAACTTTTTGATCCATGCAATTCGAAGCAAGAAAATTATTCTATTTTGTTTTAAAAAAATAGGAGTACTTGTCAACCATTATTGCTTGTGCTAATGCACCCTATTAAAGAAAATTCTTAGATTTGTTGCAATATGAGTATGCATGATTGTATAGCACTTTTAGGTCTTCTTGGTGCTCTTGGGAAATATGTACATATAAGATTGCATACTTGGTCACAGACATGCCATAAAGTTGAGTACTGAGAGAACAATTGTACTTTAAATTCCTAGATCAAGAGAGCATTATTGTTTAATTGGGTGTTTGAATTTTCATAGATAAAAAGAGTATCTTAGGACCTAAAAGCACTATTTTGACCTAATTAATATGAACAAAACCCTCTTCTCCATTTACAAATCTTATCAGTTGATTGTTAAAAAAAACAAAGATATTTTACACATTTCATAGAGTGTACTTGTCCCGTTGAACTAAAGATTACTTTGAACAATGATTCATTATCAACAAAAATTTTTTGCAAGAATGTATCTACTGAAGTGATATTCAATGTTTTCAAATCAAGTTAACTGACTTTTAAGATATCTTGTGTTAAACAAATACACCTCTAAAATACTGTGAAATGAGATGTGTTTAATATCACTATGTTAATCATTCAAACCACGAAAATAGAAGAGAATTCTAGGGGCAGACTTTAAAAAAAAATTCTGCAGACTTTAAAAAAAATTTCTGCCTGTGTAGATTCGGGCGACTGGACCGACCACATAACGACAAGTGTTCGTGTATCCAGTCTGCTTATCATCCACCCCACCGACTTTTGAAACCCAGTGAACTACGAAACGGAATTACGTGCGACTTTTTCTCACCAGATCCTGCTTTGATCACAAAATAATATTCACCCACAATAAATTATTATTGGCATAGGTTTTCCACGTCTCTTGGAGTCCTTGTCGACATGCAAGGGGGCAAACAATTTTCAGTTAAAGGCCCCACCTGTCTGTCAATATGATAATTCTATATTTCCAAGTGGATCTTCGATTTCACTAGGAATTATTTTTTAATAAATTCGAATAATATGTCTACGTTAATTAATTTGGTAACACTTTGTAGTTGAAGGTCTCCACACCAATTCACTTAGTATAGGTCATTCGTTCCCACCTAGTTGGAAGCAGAGAGTAATAAAATAGTGATATCGATCATACCATAAAATCCAAATGAAGTGTTCCCACTAATTGTAAACATACTTGTGATATCAAATAAATAATAATAATAATAATAATAATAATAAGTGCAAAATTGGTTTTATTTTTAATAAATGAGAGCAAATTACAATTTAATTTATTGGTTTGAAAATAATTGCAGTTAGAGTCAACTTAATGTTAAAAGAATAGATCTTCGAATTGTACTATGCCTTCAAATTTTGGTTTATAATAGTTGTCAAAGCTTATATTTAATGATATCCAACAAAGAAATAGGGTTTCTGAAATCTTTTAAAATAAATGATAAAGGCTCCGGGAACTTTGTTATTTCCTAAACTTGTATTATCTATATTTTTTATTTTGTTAGATTATTCATATGATTTTAATGAACTTATTTTTTTTAGTTTATAATTTAGATGTTTACTTATTTAAATATATTTCAATTTATTATAATTTAATTTGGTTTGAAATGAATACTATATTATTAGGAAGTACATATCTTATTAACATGTGCGCTTCCCAGATACTACTTTTCTAAGGCAACGACGTGACAAATTTCTCTATAAATTATTCATCTCTGCACGCATGCATTCTGCTATAACATATTTTTTTGGTTCTCTTCTGTGTATTCGCTTATTCTTTCTCTCTCTAAAAAAGGCGCGTTTCTATGTTGGGCTGGAGGGCCCCATACATGTTTTCAAAACTACATTTTCACATTAAATTATATGAACCTTATCTACGTACTTCAATTTTAACCTAACCTTTCAAGAATTCCATTGCATGTTCTTTGATTCTTCTTCTCAAATTCCTCCAGCAATACCCCACTTTGAATCTTAGCTGTATTTAGAATTGGCTTTAATCATAATTCTCTTTATTTTAATCGATGATATTTGCCAATTTATTGATGAAAGGTAATTAAGACTGACTTTATAGAACATTTGATAGGATAATGCTTCAAAAAAAATCACATAACTCTCTTAGCTATTTTCATAATTCTCTTTATTAATTCTCATTGCTCCAAAAAAGTCCAAATTCTAGTACGTTAGCCCCACTTATTCACCCTTTGATTAATGACTATATAGCCTGTGCTGCTGAAAATATTTTTCGCACTTATAACTCTTGAATTTTGATTTTAAGATTTGTAAATTATTCTTTTACTACTTCAACCATTATATGACCTTTTACATATGATTTTAATTATTAATGACCAAAAGACATATAAAATGATAGTAACAAAGGTGTAACGTTATAAACAATTTAGTTTAACTAAATTCTCTTTATAACAAACTTGAGATTTATAAGCAACAAAGTTCCAAAACTCTCCATTTGCTATTCAACCAGCGAGGTAGCCAGTAACGAGTTCTCGACTATTCGGAGAATACTCGGCGACTACTCGATTTGACCTTTAGTCAATTATCAAACAGTTGATCGATAGTTAAACTTGATCAAACTATGGATTTTAAATTAAAAAAAAAAAAATCATAGGGTACAATTATATGACCACAAAACATCATAAATCTATATAAATTAAAATCAATTAAATCAATATAAATTAAAACCAACTAAATCCTTTCACAAAAAAAAAAAAAAAAGACATCAACTATGATATGGTAATCATATATAAGTTTGTCACATCATTTAAACAAATTTTTTAGTTTTGTAGCATTACTCATTTGCGTCATGCATGGTTAAAAAAAATATTATTATTTTTTTATAGAGGTACGTGTTAAGATTTATAAAATTAAGAAAAAGGTTATATTCTTATTTCCAAATAAAATAGATTGTAATTGAGATATTAAAAAAATAAGTATAAATTATTTAATTATGCTATATATCACTAACATATGTCTTCGGAACATTATTTTTAATAATTGATAAGTTTAGAATGGAAACGGCAAAACTTTTCTAAGACCAAATTAAAAATGCATTTGAAACACATAGGATTTTAAGAAATGGAAGATGATAATGCCATCGGATGACTTTTTTTAAGACCAATTAAAATGACTTTTGGACATGAAATGGAAGATGATAATGCCATCAGAAGAGTTTCTCTAACACCAAATTAAAATTAAATCACATTTGTCATGCATCCATACCTTTTCACCTCTTGGAATGTTTCTCTGTTGATTAACCAGCTCGACTTGGATTCATCACTAATTGTTGGGTGTAATTAAATGTGTACTTACAAGTTGGGCTTTTTTTTTTTTTTTTTTCAATATTAAAAAAAAGGTACTTATAAGTGTTAGAGTCGTTTTTTGGATTGGCTGAGATGTCTAGAGGGTTAGTTTGAAAACCTCATACAATAATTTATTTACATTTTTCACAATGATCTTGTGGAGCTGATTTATTCAACTCAAAATGAGAATGACATTAAGTGATCAAGATGAAGATTGAAGATGAAGTAATTTGAAACTTGATTACCCACAGATGTTTCTGCTGACTTTAATCACCAACTCAATCTGAAATCAATTTATCTCATACAAAAATATAATAGCTAGGTTTACCAATATTGTATTTTGGAGCAAACGTGTATGGTTAGAATATATAGTTAGATTAGCATATGCCATGAATTAACGTATATGAAAATTAAAGTTGTGACATAAATTATCAGTGGATGTTAATTGATACAAATTAACTACTTTATTCTTAATTATTCCTTTCATTATTTAATTTCGTAATTTGTTTGTGCTGATGGAATTTCATTTGTGTCAATTAACATCAAGGGTGCATTTTTATTTAAAATAATAATTCAAAAAAAAAAAAAAAAAGTAAAAGAAGGCAAGTGAAGGTGTTGCTCTCACTTTCAAATGCCGTCCGGAAGAGGCAATCCAGCAATTTCATTCATCATAATATGCCATTATTCTTGATTTTTAACTTTACTTGTTTGTTTAGGGGGTTGTGAATTTTGTGATCCTATTAGTTTGAGGATAGACAGTAAATCACAGTTCAAGGATATCTTAAACATTAAATTTATCTCATAATATATATATATTTTTTTTTTACCGTAAAACTTACACCACAAAAACACAATATGTACATGTCTTATGTTTAATTTATTCCACCAACATGGAATATATATATATATATATATATATTTTACTTTTTTCCTAATTCCCTTTCTTACAATAATTATATAAACCATTAAATTTATTTTCAATATTATTTTTATATACTTTAATAAAATAATATAAAACAATATATTTCAATAATAATAAAATAAATATTATTTTAAAATTAATTTTAAAGAGTTAGATTTTACTTTTTAAAATAATATTAAAACATTTTTAGTTTTATTTTATAAAAATAATATAATATGTAATTATTTTTTTTCCAATCTATAATAAATCAAACAATAGACAATACTATTTTTAATCCAATCGCATTAAACACATTACAACATTAATTTATTTAATCCAATTCTATCAAAATAATCTAATCAAATCCAATTCAATCCCATGTGCCAAGCAAGATTTAAAATTCTAAAAGTGGTTTAAAACTATATGAACAACCCTAATTTTATATATTTAGAAAATTTTAATACAACCCTTTAAAAAAAAAGTCAAGAACTGCATATTCTTACCGAATTTATCAGGTAAACTGGTTTCACAACCAAAACAAAAAGGGAATTGCGGCCCGCATATTCTTTTCCAGATTGGTTGCTTAATCCTATGGCCCGCATATTCTTCTGATGTAAGTGTGTAGGTTGTAAGCTTTTGTGCCACTTCCTATGGCCCTAGTCAATGAAAATCTTTTGTTAAAAAAAGGACTGGGGCCTGCATCGGGACAGAGAAGCACCGAATTGATAATCACAATAGAGCATAAAAGCACAGTAAAACCTGACCATGCAATCATGCATCTAACATCGTCTTCCCTTTCAAGCCCATCTAGAGGGCTCGAAATTGGAAGTAGAAAAACCCTAAGGGCGCCTCCCTTTCTTATGGCGGTATTTTTGGCAACTGGACCTTAATAGAGGAATCTTTGAAATCATTGTAAGGAAAAAGATATTCATTATGTGGGTTCTTCATTATTTGTACTTCAAAGTTCAAAGCATTGAATCCTAGATTGCGGTTATCAAAAGATATTTAATAAAGGACCCTAATGTTTCAAAAAAAGTGTCAAATTAGTTTTTTCGTTAGTCAACTGACGATTAAACCTAACGAATAACATGGTAAATAGGGATGATTTTGTCATTTCAAATCGCAAGTTAGGATCTTGATACGTATATAAACCGGATAATTTATAAAAATAATAAAATGAGAAAGGAAAATTAAATATAAACAATTAAAAAAATTTAAAAATAATAATAAGATAGTATTTGGTGCGTGAGATTGAGAATGAAATTGAGATTCAAAAATTTCAAACTCTTTAAATCTTATGTTTGGAGACCACTTGGAATGAATGAGATTGAGATTCATTAAATCCCAACCTCCACCCATTTCCCATTTGATTGATATTTTTCAATCTCACCCACAACCATATCATTGAGTGAGATAGGATTTCATTTCTCAACTTCTTCCCAACTTCTTTCTCTTCTCTCCATTTATTTTTCTCTCTCACCTTCCTTCTTTCTCTCATCACACATCAATGAAACCTCTTTACCTTCTCTTCTTTTTCTTTTCTTTTTTTCCTTCTGAGTTGGGACGAACCTAGAACCAGATGGGTTTTGCGTCGGCAAACCCAGAACCGATCTGGTTCTGGATTCTGTTTTGAGTGTTTTTTTGTTTTTTTTTATTAATGTTATGATGATTTGATATTGATGATGTTATTATTGTGAAAGATGATGATGTTGATGAATTGAATTGATGAACTGTGGGTTGATGATGTTGAATTATTGGAGATGAAGTTTGGTTTTTTTTTTTTAGATTTTTTATAAAATTAATTTTATTTCAATCCAATCCTAACCTATACCAAACATGATATGATATAATTTTTAATTTAATCCCAAGTTTTACCAAATATGAGATGGTGGTTTTCTATTCCAATCCAATTCATTTCGTTTCATTCCAATCCCGCGTACCAAATAGAGCCTAAATGAAAGAATACATATTTAATAAAAATAAAAAATTAATAAAAAATCATTTAAAAATAATAAAAATGATATTTACCCTTAAAAGAATTGAAAATTTTTAACATTAATAAAAAAATAAAAAATTAAATGATTTTTTTTTTTTTTAAAAAAAAAAATCATCCCTACGTTGCTTCAATTCCATCGAACCAAGAAATCTCATCCATGTCTCACCATCAATTGCAACTTCGTCTCTCTCACCGTAATAGATGGAACCGTATCTCTCTCTGCTCATTTTCCTCCTTTGCTGTAACGTAATAATTTTATTTTATTATTCTATTTTACAATAACATTTAATATTTAATATTTTTTAAAATCTATACTAAAAAAAAATTGAGTCCAAGGGCAAAACTATAATTTCATAAAATTTACTTATAAAACTAGCAATGGGTAATTTCATATTAAATATCATTGTAATATTTAACTATGGATAGAGATATGATGATATTTTTATCCATTTTAACTAAGTCTAAGGGTAACTGAGTCTTTTTACGTTTTTTTTTAGGTTTAACTGTCAGTTGACTGACGGGATGAACTAATTTGATATTTCTTTTAAAATGTTAGGGTCCATTTTGTTTTTTGTTTTTTTTTTAAAACATAGTTAAAAATCTGATCATTTTCCAAAAGTGAGGAATTAAAATGAATTTTCTCTATTCTATTTTGTTTTTTAAAAAAATTAAAGTACTTTTCAACAATTGTTGCTTGTCCTGGTGCACCCTATTAAAGAAAATTATTATATTTGTTGCAATATGAGTATTCATGATTCTAATACCACTTTTACTTTTCTTTTTGAAACACTAGCACTTTTAGTTCTTGTTGGTGCTATTGGAAAATATCTGTATGATGATCCCAAATCACAGGGTTTTAGGCACAACAACACAACTTGGTCATGTAGGCACAATTTCATTTAGTAAGTAATATATTGTCTGATATAATTTTGATTGTTTGTGAATAGTAGATGTATAAGTAACATATTGTCTGATATAATATATATATAATTTTCTTTTTTTGAAATATTGTCTGATATAATTTTGATTGTTTGTGAATAGAAGTTGAAGCATGATAGCAGCAGTGTCATATGTCCCCAAGGGAGACGAAATTCAACGTATCACTAAACCCCCGCTCTTCAACATGAAACAAGGTCACCTGCTTTTTTATTTTTTCATTTTTATTTTTAATTTTTATAGCTTGTTTGTTAATTGTTTATGATTGGATATACAACATGTGCCCTTGATTAGTCTTGAAAATGTAGGGGTGCTGTTTGTTTGGAATTCATAGGATATGTTAGTGGACTTGGGTCTGTTTAGTTTCTGATGCTGTGTTGGTTTGTTCAGTTACACCAAGATTGTTGAATGTTCAGTCAATGTTTTATAGACCAAAACAGTTTAGTCAACAACAACAACAACAAAGGAAGCTTTTGGAAACCCAGTTGGTAACTGCACTTGATGGGGTGCAATGATGTTATCCAAGTCAAACAAGTTCATGCTCAAGTTGTCCACTATGGTCTTGAACAATGCTGCGTTGTTCTTACCAAGCTTATTCGCATGCTTGCGAAAGTTAAGGTCCCTATGGATTAGGGGTTATTTGTTAAGGTCACCCACGTCTTGTTTTTTATCGTGTGAGGTATAGGAATCCATTTCTTTGGACTGCTTTGATTGGGGGTTATTTGTTGCAAGGGTTGTTGAGGGAGGTCGGTTGTTTTGTATGGTTCTATGCGGAGAGAGGGCGTGGACCCTGTTTCGTTCACATTCTCCGCGCTTTTTAAGGCTTGTTCAGAGGTGCTTGATGTGGGTTTGGGTAGGCAGGTTCATGGGCAGACGTTATTGGTTGGTGGGTTCACGTCGGATTTGTATGTTGGGAACACTTTGATTGATATGTATATGTGAAATGCGGGTTTGGGTTGTGGGCGCAAGGTGTTCGATGAGATGCCTGAGAAGGATGTGATTTCTTGGACTGACTTGATTGTTGGGTATGCAAAAGGTGGGGATATGGAGTCTGCTAGTCGACTGTTTGATGGGTTGCCTTTGAGGGATATGTTGGCGTGGACAGCGATGGTCACGGGCTATGCGCAGAATGCTAAGCCTAGAGAGTTGATTCGGTGGTTTGAGAGAATGCAAAATGAGGGTTTTGAAATGGATGAAGTTACGTTGGTTGGTGTTATTTCGGCGTGTGCTCAATTGGGTGCGGTTAAATGTGCCAATTGGGTTTACGAAATAGCTGAGAGATCAGGATTTGGGCCTATGGATAATGTTGTTGTGGGTTTGGCATTGATTGATATGTACTCAAAGTGTGGGAGTGTGGAGGATGCATATAGGGTTTTTGAGGGGATGAGGGAGAGGAATGTGTATTCTTATAGTTCAATGATCGTTGGCTTTGCAATGCATGGTCAGGGTCATGCAGCACTGAAGTTGTTTCATGAGATGGTAGAAACGGAGATAAGGCCTAATAGGGTTACCTTTGTAGGAGTTCTTACGGCTTGTAGCCACATGGGATTGGTAGAACAGGGCCGGCAAATATTTGCAAGCATGGAGAAATGTTATGGTGTTGTTGCATCTGTGGATCACTATGCTTGCATGGTTGATCTTTTAGGATGAGCTGGGCGCTTGGAAGAAGCACTGGAGCTTGCCCAAACAATGCCTGTAGAGCCCCATGGTGGGGTGTGGGGAGCACTTCTTGGAGCATGTCACATTCATGGGAATCCAGACATTGCTCAGATTGCTGCTAACCATTTATTTGAGCCGGAACCTGATAGTATCGGAAACAACATATTGCTTTCTAACCTATATGCTTTGTTAGGAAAGTGGGATGATGTTTCAAGGGTAAGGAAGCTGATGAAAAGGAAGGGTCTCAAAAAGAATCCTGGTTATAGCTGAGTGGAAGGGAAGGATGGAATAATCCTTGAGTTTGTTGCAAATGATTTGACCCATCCAAAATCCAGTGAGATTAAGCATGTGTTGGAGGATATTTTGGATAAATTGAAGGCTCGTGGGTACCAGCCCAATCTCAGTACTGTGCCTTGTGATGTGAGTGATGAAGAGAAGAAACGTATCCTGATCACTCATAGTGAGAAGATAGCTTTAGCATATGTAGTGCTTACGACAAGTGTGGGTTGCACCATAAGGATTATGTAAAACCTCAGGATATGTGAAGATTGTCATGTGTTCATGTGTGGTGCATCCCAAATTGTCGAAAGGGAGATTGTTGTGAGAGATAACATGAGATTCCACCATTTCCGGGATGGTAAAAGCTCCTGTGGTAATTTTTGGTGTTGAGGGTGGGATTTGAATGTTGTTTCAGGTGTCATCTCAACCTCATCATCCATTATTCTTGAAAAAAGTTATTTATGATGATGTTGTTGATACACCCATCGTGGGGCATAAATCGTGTCAATAATTCTCAACTTGCAATAAATCCAACTGTTTTCTAATTGAGGTTGGTGGCCAAACTCACACTGTCAAGATGATGTTAGGGCATGCCGGTGATTAGAGGACATGATTGCTACTGCCTGTTGGAATTCTCGCCAAGTCGAATATTTGATGGACATAAATTATTGATTTACAACTTCTCAGTATGTGAGGTTTTATTGATGTCTCTCCCACTAGAGTAAAGGGGTTATAGAAATTTGATTAAATTTGTTTTTCAACTAATTATTGACCTCACCAGCAATTTATTTAAATTTCAAAATGATTTTCTTTTTCTTGTCAGTTTGTTGAGCTGATGTGTTGTTCTCACTGCAACATATAAATTGCGGCATAGACTCAAGATGTGGTGTTTGTATCCGTTTGCATTCTTTATCCAAATTATTGTATGCACTTACTTCAAATGTGGTGCACATTGTGTTGTGTGATGTTTCTGTATAAATTACTTATTTTGTTGAAGATGCCTCTTAGTCTAGATGAGCTTCGAATGAGTTTGGCATTTGTAGATTGTAATGGGCATAATTATATAATTATTTTGATTTCTTATATCTTTGTTTCTCACATCAATTGATTTTAAGATTTGTTTGTAAGTGCATCTGTATATATTCGTCTAGAATTTGCTCGTTGGAATCATACAGACAATGATGCAGATTTAGGATGGTTTTCAGTTGTTGGTATTAGATCCAATCATCCAATTATAGTGACTGGCTTGAGTTGGTATTAGATCCGCGTGTGTTGATTCTTACAGAAACAACCAGTAGCAATCAGGATTTTTGAAACTGGTATCCATCTCATGTAAGTAAGAGATCTAATTGCAAACATCAAGTCCTGCAGCCAAATTATTGCTTGGATTATTCTCGTTGTGTTTTATCTAGGGATATAGTAATCTTAGAAATTTCTGCAATTGATCTTGTAATGAGTGCCTTCCATATGCTGACAGGGAACCTTATGGCTTTTGGCTCAATGAAATATTCCATTGAGATATGGCTGTTGGTTGTTGAGTGAGTGTGGTGCACCATCTTTAGTGTGTATTTTGACAAAGTCAATTCTTATTTATCAGGTGGCCATATGCATTTTGATCATATTCCCTTGCTCTCAAGTCAAGGTTATAAGTAAGAGAGCACAGGTTTGAGTCTTCAGGAGCTCCACTTAGGATATGTTTGTTACCATGTATTGGATAGTGTTAGAGATTTAAATATATTAATATTATACAATAAAATGTTTGGGAGTTTACTTGTATTGTGTTCATTTAATACAAATAGTGTCCCTAATACACCATATTGTAGCATACCAAATTAATGGGTTTAGGTTGTATGAGTTAAATATATGATAAAAAAAAAAAAATTTAAAATTTTAAAAAATAGAAAATTAGAAAAAAAAAAAAAGAAAGAAAGAAAGAAAGAAGCACGATCTTGGGGGAACTCTGGCCTCTTCCTTTCGATTGACCGGAGGTTGCCAGCTTCTTGCAACTGGGAGGAGGCCGGTGACCTCAAGCAGATTGACTGAGAGGGGGCTCGCAGCCTCCTCTCTTAATGAAAGGAAGCCACGGCTCTTCTCTTTTCAACCAGAGGGGGCCGGCGGCCTCCTCTCCGTTCCACCGGAGGGGGCCGACGGCCTCCTCTACATAAGCCGTACTTGTCAGTTTTTTCCCAAATGTCTCATATAGTTTTATTAACATAAGCCGTACGGATGTTTTGGTTGCATGATATTATTTACATAACTTTTGTTTCAAGTTCCATCTTGTAGAGTAATTGTTCATGCGAAAATGGGGACATTATTGTTTTATCAAAACCAGACATGAGTGTATGTACTGCCATAGTGCCATTTCTTGTAACTCTTTATATGCTTGCTGATTTGGCCTCACTAAATATGTAATATAGATTTGACACGTTACGAAAGTGACAAATAAACAATCAAATTGGGTTCATTTAAACTCCGCCTACCTCTCTATTAAAGCACAATGTATGTATTATGCTTTTAGGAAATCATCTAAGCATTTTTTTTTTTTTTAAATGCCGAGGGAAGGTAATTAAATTCAGAGAAAACTACCTATACCTTATTTTTAGGACATAGATGAGACTTAAACCCTTGATCTCTTAAAATAAAGAAAAATGTTCAACCACTCCTATTAAGAGGTGATGTGTGTCTAAGCATCTTGTACAATTAAGCTACATAATTTCAGAGTATAACTTATTTACTTTATATGCTGTCCACGTTTTAAATTAGATGCGTTTTGCTCCTTCAATCATTGGAATATCAAATGAGGGAGCAAAAATTAATTCATTTGCAGGCATGCTTCCCATTTGGTATACAGTTTACTACTCTAATACTACCACATTGAATGGTGTATGAATTCACAAATATACAATTGTGAGAATCAATATTTATTTTGAGCCAATAAAACTAAACATAGCCGTTTCAGTAGGATAATCTGCAAAATTAGCACCTTTAACTCAAGTTTTCACTTTTAGGATCATAATGGTTCCTTCTATATTGTTGTATATACTTTCAAGGAAAATTGTGGAGGCAAAGAGGAGGGAGTTGCATATAACAGGCCTCAAGTAAAGTCTGTATATAGGATTGATGTCATAGAAGCAGCAGTTCTTGAAGTTTATAACATAACTTCAAAATGACATGGAACTCAAAGAAGACCTGCAAGTTGAATCCTCAGTAACATCGCAAATGCATAAGTCCACCTAAGAAATGACAAGGTACATGGACAAACTATAAATGGAAGCACACTGTCAAGGCAGCTTGGGGTTTGAAGAAACAGAGAGAGGTTTTGGTGGGTTCAAATTGTTTGGTTTTGTGAGCCTAGTGGTGTACAAAAATTGCAAACAAGCCTCAACTTCTGCCTAACTCCCTCACCCATCTCAACACCACCTCCAAACCCCTATCTACCCCATCTTTTAACTACATGAATTTCAAAGTACACAATAAATTTCTTCTCCATTAAAGAACTTCATAAAAATATTCTACTAATCAAATATTCTACAGCTCACAACTAAAAAATCTTGAAAGCTCGACACATCCCATTGGCTAACTTTAAGAATTTAAAGGCGTTTTAGTTTTGAGACTTTCAACGTTAGCTTTTTTAGTATGATTATAATAACTCTTTGTCTTTTAGGACAATGGCCATCATCACCTTCGAAATTTTAAATAAGTAAATATCATATGATGCAGGGAATTCTCGTTCTTCATCTTCCGAAGGGAGTGAACACATACCAAAAGAGAAAATTGCATAAAAGTTATCAGAAAGAAAAAGAAGAAGAAAAAAGTAAATTGCATAAAAGTTATCAGAAAGAAAAAAGAAAAAAGAAAAAGAAAAACGAAGAAGAAAAAGAATAATGAATTATTGAAATGAAACGAAAGGAAACTTCCCAGAACCAAATTAAATTCGCCTTTTGGAATATACTCATGCGTAAAAACAAAACCTGTCAAAGCTGCCGTCGTCACACAGATTTTGTGTGTCCAAAGTGGGGCCCCTCTGTTTCTTGAGTAGAATTACGTTGGTACTTATCCAATTGGATCTATAATTTCAGTATTTCAAGTGCAAAATTTATTTTTTCTTTTTTAATAAATAATTATATTGATATATCAGTTATGCTATAATCTAATAATTTAATTAAATAAAAAATTTTAATTGGAAAATAATAAATACAGAATTCCGAAATTTAAAATGTAAACCATAAAATTTTGAGAAGAAATGATATTTGTTACTACCCTTTATAATAACTTAAATGTAATTTAAATTTTTGAGTAATGAAAATCTCGATGTGGCAGGAGGAAAAAAATGGGTCGATGGGAATGTCTTTTTATGGGCATGAGTGAATGTAGTTAAAGAGAAAGACAGATGGGGTTTAGGTTTAACATTGTTCCAAAATTTACCAGCTTTGCTATTCTCCTTTTCTTTTCCTTCCAAAAGAAAGCCAACAAAAAGCTAGGGAAACCATGGATTCTCCCTTAAATTTCCTTGATTCTTTGATAGTGATTGCTTTTCTTTTTTTAAAGAAAAAAAATTGTAAAAAAAATAAATTACAAATAATGAATTGTTTCGTGGATGATCCATGTGCTACTGGAGTCGAAAACCTACCACCGTTTGCATTCTCAAAAGCAATAACAAGATGATAACATCAGTCCTCGACAAAAAAAAAAAAACAAGATGATAACATCAGCCTGGAGGCTGGCTGCAGCCCATTGAAGTTTCCAGGAGGTGAAGTTACATGTTTGGACATTATGCAAGTGTACGCGTTCATTGACCACTGCTAATTTTTCTATTATTTCGGATAACATAAAATCATATTTTATACTCGTTTTAAAGGTTAGAAGAGACTTTTAAAAGGAAAAAAATTCTCGAAATAAATTATATTGGATTAAAATTGTAAGATATAATATTGATTCTGATCGAGAAAAAAACCCTGAAAAAAATACAGTTCGAAAAATTATACATAATAATAATAAAATAATAATAATACAAAGAGGAGGTTGGTTTTATCAAATTATAAAAAAGATTTTAAGAGAATTAAATGTATGGTTGCATTCTTGATGGATGTATAATTATGTCAGGAGAAACAAATGGTGCTAAGAGAGTGGATGGCCCAAACCATGGATTTTGAGATAATTATTTAGGCTGATTTCATGGTGAGGCCCCACCTTCCCATGAGAACTAAAATTGACCTAATTGTACTGTTTCTATTTATTTTTATCATATGATCATGTTACCATGTTAATTTTACAGATTTCCCTGTCTCGTAAGGAACTTGTATCTGGACGACCAGCCCAAAGTCACCACGATCATGTTAACAGTTTAATTGTCTAACACGTTTTACTTCTGTGAAGTACCAAAAGTTTACAGATATAATGTTTAGTTTCTTGGAATAACTTGAATATGTAACTCTTCATACACACCTCGACGGTCTTGTAATCTCCGAATCAACCCCAAGTTGAGAAGATTCCAAACTTTCAGGTTGTTTTTCTGGCATCTAAAAAAGCTTGTTACTATAGAGGTAGAGATTTTTTTTTTTTATATAATTTATAACTTAATGGTGTTTAATTGTACTGATTAAGCTATTTTTTTATTGTTTTTTTTAAGTTGTCAATCTATTTAAAACCCAAAAATAACTTAAAATGAAAAAGGTAGAATTTTTAAGTTTTAACTTAATTATAAATTACTTAATAATATTTAACATATACTATTACTAGCCCATCATTCCCAAAATAACATATTTGTAATTTTATCTAAATTTTATATTATAAATACTTTTTTCCTAATACTTATGTGACATAATTTGAAAAAAAACAAAAAAGCTCTTATCCTAAATTTTTTTAAAATTACACTAATGTATTTTTATTTACAATTTAAACATTTACTATTTTTAGTTACTTTTTAAATATAATTCAACTCATAGATAATTTCACTATTTTTAAAATATGTAAATATAATTAATTCTATTATCCATTTTAGTCATATTTTAATTATAAATAAATATTATAAATAATTATTTATGTTTTTTTTTGTATTTTATTAAACAAAATTTCATAACAACTAATAGTAAAAAAAGCATAAATATCAAAATACTAATTTTCAGATAATTTTAACTTTAAAAAATAAATAATTTTACAGCACATTTAGAGGTGAGAAGCAAATATAATTCAGATTTTAGGTTTTACTCATTGTTCAGTATTCAGATAAAAAAACAAACGACCTCGTAGTCTGGTACGTTATTGCATCTCTAAGTAGAAGTACAAAATTCAAAATTCCCTCCTCAAATAAAATAAAATAAAAGTAATATTTTCTCATTTTCATCAACTTTAAATAATTATAGCAAAGGAAGGGAAATTAATATATATATATATATAGTGCTTCTACTATCGGTTTCTTCTAACTTTAAAAAGTTATGATGAACCAATCAAATTCATCAATTGTATTTTCTCTCCTGTTTAATTCAAATGTGATAAATGAATTTGATTAGTTCGTCCTAACTTTTTAAAGTTAGGAGACACTGATGATAGAATTATTACATATATGGTGGGGGAAATATATTAAATTAAGAGAAAATTACCCATATATTATGTTTTAGGACAAGAGTGAGACTTAAATCCTTGATATCCCAGGATCAAGATAAGTGCTCAATTAAGAGGTGGTGTGCTTATATTAAAGTAATTTTATTTTCTCTCTCTTAGTCTCTCTCTTTCTCTAAAACATTTGAAGCAAAGAAAGTTTTCTCAAAGAGACCTACCAATTAAGATGTTGCCAATAGACTCGGTGAAAATCTGAGCTGTTCACCATTTGCCTGGTCTTGGTGGTGAGAGATACAGTCTTGTTCCATGAAATTGCCGCCAAAAATGTTGAATCGAAAGAGATCGCACATCTCTCCTTCTCAATTAGCAGCCGATTAGCTTCTCTCGAAGCTGATCAGTGCAAGTCCCAAGAGTAATCTGTCAAATATGTGGGAGTAAATCTAAAAATTATTGCAACCTTTAATTTTACCCAACAATTGGTGGGAGTTTTTTCGAAAACAATTAACCATACTTGGACCCATCAGAACAGAGAAGGCCTCGTCTTCTTTAATGAAAATTTTATCTAACAATATGTACTTAGTTTCACTGCTAAAAAATGGGGGACCCATTTGCTCCATGCATGACTTTTTGGGCTAGGACAACACCGAAAATCAGGGAACTTTGAAGAATCTATAAGTTAGTGGGTTGCACGGATATAAAAAAGAAGCGAATGCAAGATAAGGTAATTACATCGTCAAAAAGACTAATAACACGGCCATCATTGTCTTGGTCCCACACAGTGGTGTGAGTGCGGTGCTTGATTTCGAAAGGGTATATAAAAGAGATAGTGTATATATCATATTTTTTAGTTCTCTTCTTTGTGTTTATTCTCTCTCAGTCTGTCTCTTTCTCTATAACATTTGAAGCAATGGAATTTTTCTCAAAGACACTTACCCGGACAGATGTTTTGAACAGACTCACGCTGTACAGCGGAGCTCTTCAACATTTGCCTGGTTTTGAAGGTGACCGACGTGCACAGGACCTGACTGTGGTAGATGAGGAGGAGAAAAGTTGGGTCTTTCGCTTTAGAATCCGCCAAGGTAGGTACAGTAACCTGAGCTTTCTACTGGTTGGCTTCGTTTTGTCAGGAGTAAGAAGCTTAAAATTGGTGATAAAATTCAGTTTTTCAAGGAAGAAGATGAAGCTACAGGAATCATTATGTACAAGATTCAAGTGAAAATGCAGGTTAGAGTGTTTGGTGCTGTCCTTGGTCATAGCCCTTATCGTCAGGCTGATCGCTAAATATATGGAATTCTGTTTTCTTGTTATTATATATGTTAGTGTCTTTTCAAGTGTCGTTGTTTTTTGGATCATGTTCTTGTACGTGTTGATGTTCTTGCTCATGTTCTTACTATATATGTGGATGACTTTTTAATTTCCGAGTTCAGCTCTTCTCTCTCTCTTCTTTTTTCAGTTAAAACAGTTGGATTGGCTTTTTGTCTGAATTTTGTGTGATAAGATACTTTATTCTTCTGGTGGCTGTATTGGTTATCATTCCTAGGTTTTCCCTGTCGTTTGGACTCCTTTTTTGACGTGCATGGGGGAAACCATTTTCAAGTACACACACATTCAACGCGTGATGCAGACTGTGTGCTTCAAAGGCCCCACTTTTCTGTGAATATCATAATGCTATTTTTTCAAGTGGATCTTCAATTTCACGTGTGGAATTGTTTTTTAATGAATTCGATTAATTTGCATATGTTAATTATTTTGATGAACATTTTAATATAGTAAATAAAGGTAAATATCTTACTAATAGACATATGCCTTAAAAGGTAGACACATAATTAAAGATGTATAATTGGTGGATAATTTTCAAATAAATGAATTTTGAATGGACAGTCAAAGCTTTCCAAAATCAAAGTGGTGTTTTTATGTTCTCTGGTAAAAGGATTGTGAACTATACTAGTTATCTATTGGTCTTAATTAAAAAGGCTAATAATATGACATTCTATTAACTCAAACTATTCTCCATAATATTAGCTTTTTAAAAAGTTGAATCACATTAATCAAATAGAGGGAGTAAGAAAATCTTAACCAAACTATTTTTTTTATTATTTTAATATTTAATTTATGATAAAAAATAATTTTCTATTTTTAAAAAAGAAACTTACATGAATTTTCATACTTGTTTAAGGTTGAAGTGATTTAATTAGAAGTTGATAGCTAAAATGATTTTCTTATTATTTTAGCTAAAATTTAGGTAATGTTTTAGGAGTTACTTTGGAGATGTTGTAAATGAAATTGTTTTTGGAAGATTTTTTATGATTATAATCACTCTTATCTTTGAAGACAAGACCACCATCACCTTTGAATTTTTAAATAAATGAAAAATATCATATGGTGAAGGTAATTCTCTCTCTTCATCTTCTCAAGGGAGTGAACACATGCCAAAAATGAAAATTGCATAAAGTTTATCAAAAAGAAAAAACAAAAAGAAAAAGAAATATTGACATATTGAAATGAAGTGAAAGGAAACTTTCCAAAACCAAATTAAATCCGCCTTTTGGGATGAGTTCAAGGATAAAACCTGCCAAAGTCACCGTCGTCGCACAAATTCTGTGTTTAGAAAGTGGGGCCCCTCTTTTTCTTCAGTCTAAAGTTGGTACTTATCCAATTGGATCTTTAATTTCAGTATTTCAAGTGCAAAATTGGTTTTTCATATTTTATTATTTTATTTTATTTTTTAATAAATAATTATATTGATGTATTGGTTATGCTATTGTACAAAGACTATAAGCATATTGAAGTTATTAGATTTATTATATTATAATTTAATAGTTTGGTGAAATAAAGAATTTTAATTTTAAATGATAAATTTAAAATTCCAAAATTTAAAATGTAAACTATAAAATTTTGAGAAAAGATGATATCTGTTACTACCCTTTATAATATCTAAACCTGCATACCAAACAACTTTATGATATACGTGTTAATCAATTTAACTTTACCTTTTGTTTTTCCAAAAACAAATCATTACAAGATTACAAAAACTCTTAATTGAAAAGAACTCTCCCATGTGGCCAGCAAGATCAATACTTTGCAAAGACTTATGGTAGACGTACAATTTGAAAGAAGAACAAGATAAGCACCGTTTACTCTTAAAAGAGTGTGTAGCTTTTAAAGAAAAATGTTATAATTTATTATTATTATTATTATTATATGTTTTGAGTAAATGATATATTGAATAATGAAAGATTCTGAAGGATTATAATTCCGCTTACCTCTCTGGATTTTGCCTGTTATCATTTTTAATTGAAATATTGAATGGAAATGACAAAACTATTAGAAGACCAGATTAAAATCTCTATTAAAACATGTAGGATTACTTATCTTACATGATTTGACTACCAATTCTCTCTTTTTCCTTTTTTTTTTCACCTCAATTTTTTTTTAATGAATATATAGCTGGTATTTATCGCAAGTGAATTCCCTTTTTATCTCTGTGAATGCTAATGATATATACAATTAACTTGATGAGTGATTCACATTATTTGATACTCTCATCTCACCGACAGTTCAATATGATTTGATAGCAGGGAACACTTATTTAACCTAACAATAATTGAGTAGCCATCATCTTAGAAGGTATAAAAAAATAATTAAAAAAAAAAAACTTAATTCCAGGTCCTTTTAGAAAGGGAAAAAATGAAACCTTTTAAACTAATTTTTTAAGAATAATGTTATGCTGAAAAATTTTATATAAATAATATGACAAACTAATTTATAGTTACCGCATTAATTTTGAGATGATATATTGATGATATGGTAATCATATATAAATTTGTCACATCATTTGAATAAATTTTTTAGTAGTGTAGCATTATTCATTTGCGTCATGCATAATAAAAATATATATATTATTTTTTTGCAAAGGTACATCTTAAGATTTATAAAATTAAGAAAAAGGTTATATTCTTTTTTCCAAACACAATAGATTTTAATTGAGATATTAAAAAAATAAGTATAAATTATTTAATTATGTTATATATTAATAACATAAGTCGGAACATTGTTTTTAATAATTGATAAGTTTAGAATGGAAACGGCAAAACTTTTCTACGACCAAATTAAAAATACATTTGAAACACGTAGGATTTTAAGAAATGGAAGACGATAATGCCATCAGATGACTAGTATAAGACCAATTAAAATGACTTTTGGAAATGAAATGGAAGATGATAATGCCATCAGAAGAGTTTCTCTAACACAAATTAAAATTAAATCACATTTGAAACATATGAGATAGAAGATGATAATACCGATCTCAACCAAATTAATTAATTCCAGATTGTCATGCATCCATACCGCTTCACCTCGTGGAATGTTTCTCTGTTGATTAGCCAGCCCGACTTGGATTCATTACTAATTGTTGGGTGTAATTAAATGTGTACTTATAAGTGTTTTTTTTTTTTTTTTTAAGGCTCGAAAGTTGAATTAGAAAAACCCTAAGGGCAGCTCCCCTTCTTAGTGGAAGCCTATTGGTTTCGCTCTCAACTAGTGTGCAGTATCTCTCGTCTTTGATTCTTGAAGAGCGGCTTTCTTGGAAGTCACTGTTCTCTTGGCTCTTTCTTTATTGAAGCTAGGGGTGGTTGGTTTTCTTTATTTTTTTTATTTTTATTTTTTGGTTTTGATCACTGTTGTACGTGTAAGAATTATATGATTTTCTTTTGTTATGTAATATATTTTATATCATCATTCTTAAATAATTAAGTGTTTATTTAGTCTAATAATATTTTACGTACGAATCATCTCAGTGTTCGGATTTTATTTGTTATGTAATATTTTGTTTGTTTGTTATTGATCTCTGCCAATTTTAGAGTTTTGGGATTCAAGAAATATGATTGATGTTACTAATTAACTTCAGGCATGGGGTGTATTATCTGATGTTGGGTGTCTCAAAATTTTAGTAAATTATTGTTCAAACCAAACAGATCATAGCCCCCCTTTCAAATGGAAGATGATTAAGTTTACATAAGTCTATAAGTCATGGCTTGCACTCACAACTTTGGCTTCCATATTGTAACAAATTATGTTTCTTCTTGTTTATGGAAGTATTTTTTGGAATTAAAATATGGGTGTTCTTTTTTCTTTGTTTTTCTTGTTTCAGCTTGTGTTGTATGTGTAAGAATCAAGGTACATAAAAGGACACACAAGTGATAAGTTAAAAAACACGAAGAAATGACATACAACTGATAAGTTATTTATAAAAAAAATAATAATTAAATTACTTTCTTAAATTTAATTAAGATTATCTACAATTAATTTTAAATAAGTGGTATTTAATATTTAATTATATAAAAAATAATATTGGATAATAACATTTTCATGAAATAAATATATTAAATTATAAGACAATAACATATATTAAATACTGTTTAAACAATACTATAGTTTTATTTTTTTAATAAATTTAAATATATTATATCTTTTAAAATTTTATAGCATAAATATTAATAATATAAAATAATTAAAAATATATAATATGCATGGATAGTCCTACAAAAGCGAGACTATCTAAGCCCACCAACCCACCAATTTTGGATAACTAGGGCAACTTCTTCAAAGTAAAAACAAAATTTTGAGTTGTGTAAAGTTTAATCCATGCTGTCTCTAGCATCTGTTTATAAAAATGAATTTACGAATATTATAGACCGGTAGAAATAATATTTGATTGGATAGATGTGTGGTCGATATGTATTAGCTTGAAGACAAGAGTCACGAATGCTGTCATGTTGTCAAGCTAGCTAGTAAATTGGTTCATTAAGCTTATCAATTAGTTAATTTAGGTCTAGTACCGGACAAATTGTGCTTACTAGTAAATCATTTATCTTGGCTGTGATAATAATCTCTTTTTAATATTTTTATCTGACCGGGTCTGGAATGTTCTCTGGATTTTTTAAGCTAATCAAGCTTGAGAATGATTTTTGACTGGCTAACTGAGCCACAATGTTTGATTAGAGAGAAATGTGTGACCATTGTGGGTTTTTCCTTTTAACTAATTAAATTTGAGAGTTGAAAAGAAAATCACAACATTATTGGTATGCAATTGAAAAGTTTCTTTTGTTATGTATTGTACTAATTTAATTTGAAATTTGGAAAAACAAAATCACAACATTATTGATATGCATTTTACAAGTTTATTTTTGTTGTACATAATTGTTATGTTAATCAAACTACTTAAGAATCAAATTATAATTGAAAATAACCAATCGCACAAGAGATTCAAGTCACATGACTCCAAAAGTAAAATAGATGTCTACGTCCAGGCATATTAACTAAAAGCTTTTCCTATACCATACAGTTGTATGACATCAGTGATGAACTCAGAAAATTTATGCAGTGTGAGCATACGAACAAAATAATAAAAACATCAAGAATTAAGATACTATTAAATATATAATGTTTTCATGTAAAACAAAGTTCAATAATATAATATAGATCAAATAAAATGAAAACATATATCATACTTAAGTAAAGCAAGTAGTTTAACGCTTAAAAATTCTAATAAAATCATTAAAATAAATAAAAATGAAAAAGAAAAATAACATTAACTACCTAAAGTCATAATGAAGTAAAACTATAAAGTAAAAAAAAAAATAAATCATGACAGTACATGGACAATTTTAATACAATAGTTTAAATCTTAAAGTTTAAGATTTTATGATTTATTGATAGAATGTATGTTAAATTTATAAATAAATTAAAAAAATAATAAATTCAGTAGGTTAATCTGGTATTGTAAGTAACAAGATACCAAATGAAGATGAAGAGATGTCATGTGAAGAAGAAGAAGAGAAAAAAAAAAATTGTTCAATAAAATTACAAATTTTGTGTGGCACACTAAAAATAGAAGTAAATAATACTTATATAGGAGATAATATGTATCTGATTAAAAGGAAAATATGTCTATATATATATAATAGGAAAACACTAATTAATTAGGAATAGAAAAAATACTATGAGTTGAAAAAGTAGGCATATGAAAAGTATAAAAAAAAAAAAGGTTAATTATATTATAAATAAAAGTAATAAACAATAATATTGAAAAAAGGGAAATAATAAACAATTAAAAAAAACGAACTGGACACCTCACAGTAAAACTAAACAGGAAGAACATCATTTAAAATAATAATGATAGGAAGAATGGCATTGTGTAATAAAAAAAAAAAGTAAAATGGGAAATCAACTGGTCCAATTTTATTACACTCCAGCTAACAGTTTGTGACTTTGAACTTGTTTTCAATTTGTCGAGGTGGAGGGCGGTGACATTAGTGTACATTATTCAACAACTCCTGTCTCTCTCTTTTGCCGAATGCATGTAATTTACAATGTGCCTTATATTTACTATCTTACAATCAACAACTAGTTTGAAATGACATTTGGACCAGTTTTACGAAATTACTTTGAATCTGTAGAACACATTTTTGATGTAGGGATTTGGAATCATTAGAATTTGATTAGTTGAATCATTGATTGGCTGAACTATTGACACAACTTTAAATCTGGAATCATTTAAAATTTTGTTTTTATAGAGCTCAGGTTTCTTTTTTGTAAATAAGTACAAATCAAGCAGGACCTGGACACATAAAAAAAGAATTATTGGACGCATCTGTAGACCATATTTTTGCTCGATTTAAATTTGATTAGTTGAATGATGGATTGAAATTACTTTGAATCTGTACGCCGCATCGTGGGGCATAAATTGTGTCAATAGTTCAGCCAATCAATCATTCAACTAATCAAATTCTAATGATTCCATATTCCTACATAAAAAATGTGGTCTATTTATAGAATCCAAACAGACAATATAAACCCTCAAACATTTATCTTAAGTCTGCTTAGACCTTTTATTTTAACACGAAAATGATTAGAATAACTAATCAAATGATTCCTACATCCAAAATGTGGTCGGTAGATTCCAAATAATTTAGCAAAACTACTGCATGTTATTTCAAACTAGTTGTTCATTTTATATATATATATTTGTAATTTATAATATACTAATAAAAATGCATGAAAATACATTTTAAATTTTTAGTTAATTATAGCTTTTGAGAGGAGATTTTGTAGGGGATGTGGTTGATTACATGCACAGGAGTTGTGCATCAGTTGATTACGTATTTTGAAAAGATATTTGAATTTATTAATTTAATGAAGTTTTTCTTTGATTTATATTTATAATAGTCCAGTTTACCGTAATAGTGTTATTAAATCTTTTAAAAATGAATAAATTCTTTAATCAAACTACTTAATAATCAAATTATAATTAAAAATAACTAAAAGTCGTGACAGACAAAGTAAAATAGATGCCTAGTTGATATGTTATTATACGTGTCGCACGCAAGCTTGACACACAAACAGACGTCTTGTTGTGGGGGATCGATGAGGCTGATCACGACAGGAGTCGTGCCTGCACTTTTTTATGCATATTTTGAAAACATATCTCAGTTTATTACTTTAATTAAGTTTTTATGTGGTTTATATTTATAGTAAAGTAGATGGGTCCCAAACTTGACTTTTGACTTTGCTGCCCACAATCATGAGATGCCACCTTTACTCTATGTAAGATAAGAGCTGGCTAGCTACATATATGGGAAAAATCTAAATAACCAACCGAAATGAAAAATAATTTCATTTCATCCAAATTTTTAAAAACATTAATAAAAATCTCTAACCATCAGTTCAAAAACGGTTTTCATCCAAAATTTAAATGATTTTATGAAAAAATTATGAAAAGATAAAAATACTTTTATTATGTTAAAAATATAAAAAATAAAAAATAAAAAACTATTCTATTACCAAACTACCATTTCATCATAAAAAACAAATTGAAAAAATAAATAAAAACTTAAAAATTTTAAAAAACTTTACAATTAAATTTGTATAAAAATAAATAAATAAATTATCATTTTGAATAATTAAAGTAATAATAATAATTATTATTAAGAATCATAAAAAATAAATATAATAAATTAAAAATTAATTAAAAAAATGGAGTTTGTACTCTTATGTTCAGACCAATTAAAATTTAAAATTTTTTAATTATAGTAAGAAAATTCTGGGTAGCAAAGATGTGTTATATGGAAGTACATATCTTATTAACATGTGTGCTTCCCAGATACTACTTTTCTAAGGCAACCACGTGACAACTGTCTCTATAAATTATTCATCTCTGCATGCATGCATTCTGCTATAACATATTTTTTGGTTCTCTTCTCTGTATTCGCTTATTCTTTCTCTATAAAAGGCAGGTTTCTATGTTGGGCTTGAGGACCCCATACATGTTTTCAAAACTGCATTTTCACATTAAATTATATGAACTTTATCTACGTACTTCAATTTTAACCTAACCTTTCAAGAATTCCATTGCATGTTCTTTGATTCTTCTACTCAAATTAATCCTCCAGCAATACCCCACTTTGAATCTTAGCTGTATTTAGAATTAGCTTTAATCATAATTCTCTTTATTTTAATAGATATTTGCCAATTTATTGATGAAAGGTAATTAAGACTGACTTTATAAAACATTTGATAGGATAATGCTTCAAAAAAAAACACACATAATTCTCTTAGCTATTTTCATAATTCTCTTTATTAATTCTCATTGCTCCAAAAAATCCAAATCCTAGTACGTTGGCCCCACTTATTCACCCTTTGATTAAGGGAAAAATCCAAAAAAACCCCCTGAAAACGAAAATAACATCAATTTACTCCTTTTTTTGAAAATATTAGCCAAAAAAACCCCCTACCACAAACCATAAGCGGTTTCCATCCAGATTTTAGTGGTTTTGTGACAAAAACATCGAATGACCAAAATACCCTTATTATATTGAAAAACTAGCCTTTGATAACCAAATAAATTAAAAAATTAATAAAAAATAAAAATATTTATTAACTTTTATTATTTGTTAAATTGAATTAAATTAAACTAATTTATAAATTAAATTTCTTATTATTATTAATTAATTATAAAATCCTTTTTATATAATGTTAGTAAATTATAAAAAAAAAATCAAACTACGTGAGAGATCTGGGTTTGAATCCAGATCTTAACGTGATGGATCTTCAACATCACGTTGAAAATCTGGGTTCAAACCTGGATCCACCAACACAATAAAAAAGCTGTGAATTAAAGGATATGAAAAAAAAAATGCACAAACAATTCCATCAATTTCTCTGCATCCCAACAAATAATCACAATCAAATTTTTCCAACAAAAATACAAAAAAAAAAAAAAATCAAACGGCGTCGCTAGGAAGGCCGCCGATAATCCTCTCTGATGACGACCGACAAGGACCTCGACGAGCACGAGCGGACCTCCTCCAACTTGCAGAAGCCATGCCCATCGAAAGCACCACCAAGCGAGGTCCGCTTCGCCGACGCCTCTCTCTCTCGAACAGAGGCTTTCAACGGCGCCTCTCTCTCGAACAGAGGCTTCGCCGGCACAGTTGAGGCCGGTGAAGAGAACAGAGGAAGATGGGCAGTAGGCCGGTAAAGAGGCGCCTCTCTCTCGAACAGAGGCTTCGCCGGTGCCGTCGAAGCTGCAGTTGAGGCCGGTAAAGAGAACAGAGGAAGATGGGTAGTAGGCCGGTAAAGAGAAGAGCAGAGATGGAGAGTTGAAGGTGGAGAAGAAAAAGAAAAGAAATGGAGAGATGGAGAGGGATGACAGTAGAGAGAGAAACAGAAAAGAGAAAGATGGAGAGAGAAGAAGTGTGTTAGGGTTTTGTGTATTAAAGTCAGATAAATTTACCTATTTACCCTTAGCCATTAACGGAATCGTCATTTTTAACCCCAGATCACTGTTTGATTGTAAACCATTAACGGTAGGGGGTTTTTTGGGTATTATTTTTGAAACCAGTGGTGGTTTGACAATAGTTTTCATTTTAGGGGGTAGAATGATAATAACCCTTTGATTAATGACTATATAGCCTGTGCTACTGAAAATATTTTTGTACTTACTCTTGAATTTTGATTTTAAGATTTGTAAATTATTCTTTTACTACTTCAACCCTTATGTGACCTTTACATATGATTTTAATTATTAATGAACAAAAGACATATATAACATGATAGTAACAAAGGTGTAACGTTATAAACAATTTGGTTTAACTAAATTCTCTTTTTAACAAACTTGAGATTTATAAGCAACAAGGTTCCAAAACTCCCTACTCGCTATTCAACCAGCGAGGTAGTGAGTAGCGAGTTCTCAGCTATTTGAAGAATACTCGACGACTACTCGATTTGACTTTCGGTCAACTGTCAAACGGTTGATCGATAGTCAAACTTTATCAAACTTGTTAAATAGATTTAAAATTAAAAAAAAAAAAAAAAATCATAGGGTACAATCATATGACCATAAAACATCATAATCTATATAAGTTAAAATCAACTAAATCCACATAGATTAAAACCAACTAAATCCTTTCTCAAAAAAAAAAAAAAAAAAAAAAACACCAACTAAATCCATATAAATTAAAATCACAAAATCAACTAAACCCATATAAATTAAAATCAACTAAATCCATATAAAATAAATAAACTAAATTCATATAAATTAATATCACAAAATCAATTATACCCACTCATGCATCAATTGGGAAGAAATTAAAAAGTCCAAATAAAATCAATAATTCAAAGAGCCCAATGTTTAATGGCCAATTATTTCACTAATCAATATATATATATAAACTATACTAATCCTTATCGAAATCAAACTCTTATCACTAATCTCATATCTCTAAAGCTCTCCTAACATACATAGCCAACTATTAATTCAATAAGAGTAAATAAATTAATAATAGGCACCAAATATTAGAGTCCCAGTTATGATATAACGTAACAAATAAATAAGTTTAACTACCTTAGCTAATCACTAACATTACTCCTCAATTGGAGTTCTTAGATTGATATCAGTAACCATTTTTACAATTAATTCAAGGGCTTTAATTGAGGAATAAGGTTAATGATTGCGTAAAGTAGCCAAACTTTTCAATAAATTAATAGCAGACACCAAATATTAAATCTAGTATAATAAAATCAGTATGATTTTTTTTTTTTGGTGCATTACAATCTTAGGAGATAAATATAAAAGAGAGAATTAAAATTTTAAAAGTGATTTTCAAATAAAAACTTAATATTAAAGTATAAAAAATTAATAGCCAAAATTTTTCCAAAAGTAAAAATTTGGAGCCTAAGATCTAGGGGTGGCCTTAGACAACTACCTCAGTTAACAACTGGCTCAGATGCCTAGGCCACCAGTCGGCACCGCAGAAAATGCATTTACATTTTGAACAATGAGTGGATGTGTCTTACCGATGAATTTTCTTGTAGTGCGTATATTTACTAACAATGAATAACTAGTTTGAAATAACATGCAGTAGTTCTACTAAATTATTTTGAATCTACCGACTGGATGTAGGAATCTGGATGATTAGAATTTTATTAGTTAAATTATTGATTGGTTTAGATAGGATTAGATTGAAAACTTTAGTAATACTGTGTAAAAATTATTTTACAAATTTAAAATTAATCTTGTTGAGATGATTTACTCTACTTATATCTAGTTATTAAGTAAGATTCAGATCTTTGTCGTTCAATTTAAACCAAAACTTAATTAATCAAATTATAGTACAAAAATCCATCCTATCTAATTTAAGACCTTAAATGGAAAAGAACAATATCTTAAATTTTGTTGGTACCAGCAGGTGATCCGGAAACCTTAGTGAATTATGTATCTTTGATGAGAATCAATTAATGTGAAAAGAACCAACAGCCATCAATTCAAAAAAGATGCCAATCAAGTAATTGACGTACGTTGACGATAGACCCCAATTACTTTCATCTGCTGGTGTTGGCCGTTTTGTTTGACTTGGGTTAACTTATAGTATTTAATTAATTGACGCTTGATTTTTTATGCATGCATGCCTTTTTAGCTATTTCTTGCATGTTTCTATGTGGAAACACGAGCCTTGCTTGGAATCATCACTAATTGTTCCGTGTCATTTTATTATTGTGTACGTATCCTTCATAATTGTAATAGTATAATAATAACACTACAACAAAACAGCTCATCCATATCGAGTAATACTCGGTATGGTTGACTATCAATATCGGGTACAGTGCCCAGTATGGATACCATCGGTATAGATATTTGCATTATCCATACCGATCATGTGCCCGGCATAGATAATTATTATCTATACCAAACACTGTGCCCGGCATGAATAATCATTATCCATACCGGGCACATGACCAGTATGGATAAAATGCCCGGCATGGATACTTTCAATATCCATTTCATTTCTCTGAAAATGTGCCCAGTATAGATAATGATTATCCATGTCGGGCACAGTGTCCGACATGGATACTTTCAATATCCATTTCATTTCTCTTAAAATCATCCAGAGCTTTATTCTGGTTAGTTATCCAAAGTTTCAGAGCAAAGCTAATCACAAGATATCTATTTCAAGTAGCAATGACAAATTCACAAGATGGAAACAGATCATTCCTACTCCAATATAAGTCATACTGAAATCAAAGTAGAATCTACAAAATATTTTCATTTTCCACAATTAGTAACAACGAAAAGGCTAATCACAAGTGAGGCTATGAGAAGTTAAAAAAAAAGAAGTTTGTGCACACACGAGTTTTTCCAGGCTTTCAATCCAAATGTAGGAAACTGAGCAAATCCGCATTGGTCTCCTCCTGAATAGAACCATTGAAAAAATGCCCACAGGAAACTGAAGGAAAAGCATTTCAGGAACCCGTGAAGTTGCTTCCTACAAGAATATCAATCATAACTTGTTTTAACTATTTCGAACTCAACCACAAAATGTATTAGATCCAAAAAAAGGATTAGAATCCAAAAGACGAATTTGTACTTGGCCATCTTGTCTCCTTTCGGAGTATGGAACCCGTTGATAAGAACCGCAGTAGCAGTTCCACTCGGATAAGTCAACTTGTAGTCTAAAATCATAATCTGTAACAACAAAAAGTGTACAACCAAACCATTTCAACATTCACAATATAACACTAGTCTGAAAAATCTACTAACATCATGACACTTAAAAGAACAAATACATCATCAATCGAAACTAATTGAACTGGTTGGTAGTCAATCAATCTGCAATCAATTTAACTAGTCTCCAAAAAGGCTAAATATACAAAAAAGCAATAAAGACAATACCTTTCTCAGAGGAACCAGAGCCAGAAGCCCCACAAAACTACTCACAAAGAGGAAACTAGTCATCCAACCAATACCAGGCTCCTTAGTGCTATTAGGAGTATTTCCTTCTGTGTCAACCCCTACTGTCGGCGTCGGAACCAGTCCGACTGGCAATCGCGGCCGAAATCACTCCGGCCGGTCGCACAATGCAAGAAGAACAAGAAGGAGAAGAGAAGAAGAAGAAGAAGAAGAAGAAAGGAGAAGGAGAAGAAGAAGAAGAATAATAAGAAAGGAGAAGAAGATGCTCAAAGGGAGACCGTCGGGCCGGCGCTAGAAAGGAGTCTGATCGACCGTTGCGCGGTTGGAAGGAGTCCGACCGCGCCGATCGGACTTGTTCCAATCGGTCACGCGGCAGTCAGAAGAAGAAGAAGAAGAATGAGAAGAAGAAGAAGAAGAAAAGGAGAAGAAGATGCTCAAAGGGAGATCGTCGGGCTGGCGCTCGGAAGGAGTTCGACCGATCGTTGCGCGGTTGAAAGGAGTTCGACCGCACTGATCGGACTCGTTCCAACCGGTCATGCGGCAGTCAGAAGAAGAAGAAGAAGGAAAAATAAGAAGAAGAAGAAGAAGAAGATGATGATGACCGGTCGGTGAAGGGGGAGGCGTGTCGGCTGTAGGGTTGGGAGAGAGAGAATGTGAGAGAGAGAGAAAGAGATAGAAAAGAAAGTAAAAAATGGGGAGGAGAAGTGAGTTGGGTGGAAAAAACCCATAAATCCTTACCGGACGCGACTCGCCCGGTAAGGAAATTGGGTTATCCATACCGGGCGGGTCCGCGCCCGGAATGGATAGTCCGCATAATTTCTTACCGGGCTCGACCCACCCGGTAAGGCAATCGGGTTATCCATACCGGGCGGGTCGCACCTGGTAAGGATAATCCAATTATCCTTACCGGGCACGACCCTCCCCGGTAAGGATAATCTTTTTAAATATTTCAATTTTGAAACCGTTTTATTCATATCGGGCGGGTTACCTGCCCGGTATGGATAATCCTATTATTTTTACCGGGCGGGTCGCGCCCGGTATAGATAATTCGGAATCCAATCCGAGGGCGCCTCGCCCGGTAAAGAATACGGTTTTTCCATACCGGGCACGACCCGCCCGGTATGGATAACCTGTTTTTCAAATTTTTTTAATTTAATCGTGGTATCCATACCGGCCTTTTAATGTCCGGTATGGATACTCCAGAATAGTTGGGCTTTTTTCTTGTAGTGTAATAATAATAATAATGCATGGAAACTTAAAACAAATAAATTAAAAGTGAAAGATGATTTCAGATGTAAAGTTAAAGTAAACCTAACTATCGAGTTTTCCAAAAAAAAAAAAAAAAAAAACCATCGAGATATATGTCAAAATCCATAAAGCACATGAGGGGAGAAAAATTGTTTGTTTGTTTGTTTGTACGCATTCAAACAAAAACTAAAAAATGAGAAACCGTTTGTATGGTCCAAATCAAACCCTGTCATTGCAATTTCTGGATATCTAAGCCCATCCTAATCTCACTACTTGTCAATTCTACTTTGCAATTTTACACCAACTCATTTTCCACCGAAAATTTTTCTGGACCCGATACATTGTCTTTCAGGAGTTTGGTGGATGCTTTCGGGCCTAATTTACCGTGACAGTTGGTATTTTTCGCAAGTGGACCTTATTAAAGTTGGTAATATTAGTGTTCAAAAATTCATATATATGAGAATTGAATACACATACGAAAGGAATCCTTGTGTCGAAAAAATATGTCAAATGTATTGGGGGTTTGTTGTTTAAGATAAAATTTTGAAGGTTTATATTGTCTGTTTAGAGTCTATAAATAGACTTAGAATTATATTTGGTAATTTTGTATAGATGGAAATCTTGTTTCTCTTCCATTGCGGTTGTCCATAATATAAACAGAAGCTCTAATTTAAATGCTGTACTTGACTAATTAGTAATTACTAGTATCTATGTGCAATCACCTACTGTCTCCTGGGAAATTTACACCATTCAGCTGAGGTCAGTTTTGTTTTAAATCTGGACGTGCTTTGAAACTTTTTAAATTTAAGTTTGATACAAATTTTAAACTATTTTAAGGGAAATTATAATAAGTAAAACTGAAAAAAAACTTGTTTAAATTGAGGTGTTTACTATATATCTTATATTTTCAAAAAATAAAAGTAGGAATTAGGTAGTTTATTTTATAGAGAAGCACTCGTTTAAAAAAAAAAAGGGAAATTGAAGAATATAATCGAAAAGCTATACATGGTCTTGATTGTAGTTAACAGTTAATATGACCTTTTCTTTATTCAAAATTAACCGAAGTCCACAAAAACACACTCCAAAACTCACGCACTTGGCCAGCTGGATCTGGCCAAATCTAGGCTTTAATATTTTTTTTTTTAAAGAAAATTTTAGAATTTGTTGATAATGCATACCTTAGAGGTTGATTTGGCAAGTTCTTAATGTGTTCGGAAAATTTTATGCGAAAGCAAAGACTTTCGGTAGAAATACTATTTGAAAGAAGAATAACAATTATTGCTACAATTAAAAAGTCATATCTAAACTAAAAAATCTATGATTAAAATAGGTACACTTCAAATTACAACTATTTATGAAACATTAAAACAAAAAACTTATCACGGAGAATGCATGCAATAATATTAAAATTGAAAATTAATTATATATATAGTGGCAAAATTTGTTTAGGAGGGACATATGAACAAAGTAATTAAAACATTGATATTTATACTAAATATATAATGTTTTTATGTAAAACAAAGTTTGATAATATAATATAGTTTAAATAAAATAAAATATATATATACATATATGATACATAAGCAAAGTAAGTAGTCTTACGCTTAAAAATCCTAACGAAATATTTAAAGTAAATAAAAATGAAAAAAAAAACATAAACTATGTAATTTTATTATTTACTCGAAATTATTAATTTAAATAAAACACAAACTATATATATTTATTAGAAAATAATTTCAGTCTAAGATTATAATAACAAAAAAAAAATGTTTTTATAAAGAACAACAAAAATTTATGCAATGAGTTATAAACTATATTTTAAATTTTTTTGAACTTTTAATTTTTTGTTGATTCTAAATAAAGTAAAATTAAAAAGGAAGAAAAATACATTAAAAAAAAAGTTTGAATCATGACAATACATGAACAATTTTAATATGATAACTTAAAGCTTAAGATTTTAGAATTTATTGATGAATGTGTATTAAGATTTTAGGATTTTTTTCATAGGTTGTGCTAGGATATAAAATTTTATGAAGTCAAAACATGTTAAGTTCGAAGGTTTACCCAGTTGGTAAGTAAAATGTGTTAAAAGAATGTAAAAAAGTAAATGTATGAAGGAGGGGTTGAACAGTAAATGTGTATAAAATGTAAAAGGTAAATGTGCATAGCAGAGGTTGAACAGTAAATGTTTATAAAAAAGTGCAAAGGAGTGGTGTGTATAAAAAAGTGCAGAGGAGCCGTTGAACGGCAAATGTGTATAAAAGAAATGTAAAAACAAAAATGAGTTTACAAGGATTTGAAACCAAAAGCTAATGTGTATAAAATGTAAGAAGGTAAATGTGCAAAGCAGGGAGGGATTGAACAGCAAATGTGCATAAAAGAAATGTGAAATAGTGCAGGGAGGAGTTGAACAGCAAAAAAGTGCGGGGAGGGGGGATTGAACAGCAAATGTGCATAAAAGAAATGTGAAAACGAAAATGAGTTTACAAGGATTCGAACCCTGAAGTTGGCGGAAAAGTAAACCACACCTCTAACCCTGAATGTATTTCCACATTTTGTGAGCATGGTAACATCAAAAGCTTAATAACGCTTTATAAAATTCTGGCAGGTCCCAACTAGCCCAAATGTTGGGTTCGCCCTTGTGTGTGTGTATGCATATATAACAAATATGATATATAATATTCATGACAATAAGATTAAAAAATTATAGTATCAGCTAAAACCAATTGATAAAAGAAAAAAAAAAACACAAAATATAAAAAATTTATTGATGAAATAGGAGTTTTTAGATATTTTTATGAAATAAAAAGTGAATGAAAGTGGAGATTATGTGTTTATATTTATAAAGAAAGTATAACAAGGTTATAAGGGTATAAAGATATTAACAAAACAAAATAGGGGTAGATTAGATATTTTAATTTTTTTAAAAAAATAAAATCTAAAAAAAATCTACTTGGAGAAATTTAAAATTTGAGCTTTTCTAAGTAGACTTTTTTCAACTTTTTTAATTCCTTAAAAGTTCTACCAGAATGTCAATCAAACGATGTTAAAAAAAAAAAATCAAATAGAACTTTTGACATTAAAAATGTACTTTTGGTCAGTAGATAAGTTATATCAAATGTACAAGTGATAAGTTAAAAAACAAGAAGAAAAGACACACAAAGTGAAAAGTTATATATAAAAAATAATTAAATTATTTTCTTAAATTTAATTAAAATTATCTACAATTAATTTTAAATAAATGGTATTTAATATTTAATTATATTAAAAATAATATTTTATAATAACATTTTTATGAAATAAATATATTAAATTATAAGATAATAACATATATTATATAATGTTTAAACAATACTATAATTTTATACTTTTTTATAAATTTAAATTTATTCCATCTTTTAAAATTTTATAACATAAATATTAATAATATAAAATAATAAAAATATATATAATATGAAAGCAGGGCTATCAAAACCCACCAACCCACCAATTTTGGATAACTAGGGCAGCTTCTTCAAAGTAAAAACAAGATTTTGAGTTGTGTAAAGTTTAATCCATGATTTCTATAAGCATCTTCTTATAAAAATGAATTCACGAATATTATAAACTGATAGAAATATTTGATTGGATAGATGTGTGGTCGATGTGTATTAACTTTTCTTCTTGGGACCCAACCTCCTTTTTTGTGCTTGAAGACAAGAGCCATGGATGCTGTCATGTTGTTAAGCTAGTAAATTGGTTCATTAAGCTTATCAATTATTAGTTAATTTTAGATCCAGTACCGGACAAATTGTGCTTATTAGCAAATTCGTTGATCTTGGCTGTGATAATAATCTCTCTTTAACGTTTTTATTTGACCTAATCTGGAATGTTCTCTGGATTTTTTAAGCTTAATCAAGCATGAGAATAGTTTTTGACAAGCTAACTAGTCCAAAAGGTTTGATTAGAGAGAAATGTGTAATCATTATGGGTTTTTCTTTTAACTAATTTAATTTGAGAGTCGAAAAATAAAAAATCACAACATTATTGGTATGCGATTGAAAAGTTTATTTTTGTTATTTATTTACAACCCAAAAGATTAGTTACAATTTAGTTAGATGATTTTACATAACAGTAAATTTAGAGTTAATTCCCAAAAATAATCCAAATAATTTTTGATTTTATAGCTAGACCGAGCTCTTAGAAAACTCATAATTTCATATTGTCAGATTAGAGCGAATCATCATAGCATCGAAAAAGAATTATATCCTTTCTCTTTATATACAGATAATTCTGTTTACGTTATGAATTAAACACGTTGTACAAACTTTCATATTAATATCTACATCACCTATTTCCAGTGGTACTGGGTTAATTATTTCTGTTTTTCAAGTGAAAAATGGGATCAATTGCACAGGAACCTAATGGTCATCTTAGTCTGAAATAGTGAAGTCTAGTATTAAGAAGGGAAAATCCCAGTTTCCCCCCTATAGTTTAACGTAATCGCTAATTTCCCTCCTATAGTTTTTGAAAATCTTATTTTACCCCTTCTGTTAACTCTGTTAATGAGAGTTGATTTATGACAATAATAGTGAGCGAAAAGACCAAACTACCCCTCAACACAGTAACCGCCCAGAACACCAAACTGCCCTTCAACCGGGAAACCGTCCAGAACACCATCACCGTCCAGAACACCAAACTGCCCCTCAACCCAGACACATTCACTCATCTCTATTCAACCAAACCATCATCAAAGTCAATAGCAACATAACACAGACATCATCATCAAAAAACACAACAGCAACATATCACAAAAAAACCAAAACCAAAAAAAATTCTGGGTTGGAAACCCCAGAAATCCTTGGGTTTCCAGTGCTGGAAACCCAGAGATCTCTGGGTTTCCAGCGTCGAAAACCGGTAGATCTATGGGTTTCCGACGCAGAAACCCAGATTCGATTTGGGTTTTCGACGCGGAAACCCCGATCTGGGCGGGGTTTTCGCGTAGGAAACCCAGATCCGATCTGGGTTTTCGACTTGGAAACCCCGATCTGGGTGGGGTTTTCGTGTCGGAAACCCAGATCCGATCTGGGTTTCCTCTGTTGGAAACCCCGATCTGGGCGGGGTTTCGATCTGGGTTTCAGATGCGGAAACCCAGCTCGGAGCTGGGTTTCCGGACGCAGAAACCTAGCTTCGTTTGGGTACTGCTGAGAGAGAAGAAGAAGAAGAAGAAGAAGAGAGAGAAAGAGAGAAAGGAAGAAGAAGAAAAAGAAGAGAGAGAGGAAGAGAGAGAGTGGAGTTTTTTTAAATTTTTTAAACTTTTTTAATAGTTTTGATCACCACCGTCCATTTTAAAGATGGACGGTGGAGATTGTTTTCAATTTTTTAAATATTAAATTATTATTTTATTAAATTTTTATATTTTTTATATTTTATTTCACTTGGACGGTTTTGCCCTTCCATATTAACGGTCAACTGTTGATTTTTAACGTTCAAATTGACGGTAGGGGGTTTTTTGGATATTTTAATAAACTACAGGGGTTTTTTATCCATTTTGTAAATCAACAGGGGGATATTAGCGATTTTTTAAAGCAAGGGGGAATTTTGGCTATTTCATCAAACTACAGGGGGGAAATTGGGATTATCCCTATTAAGAATGATAAACTAGAATTAAGAAAGGAGATATAGTAATTATGACCATTTCAACTATCAAGTCTAAAGATATTTTAGACAAAACAGCATTCGCTGACCATCAATTTTTGAAAACTGAAAATCTGCTTCTTCATGCTTCAGTTACATGAATTTTCTTCAAAAAATCAAATTATAAGTGGAAGAATCTTAGCTTGGAAAAATCTCCCTTTCCTTTGCCTGGAATTTCCAAGTAAAAGTCCAGAAACTAAAGAAAACATGTTATTGTCACTGTCAAAGCCAAATCATTTTGTGACTTTATTGAGTTATAATCGTGTGGGTTCCACCCCTATTGCGTACCTCTAACTTTTCTGAGACTTCCCATTGTTTGATTGAAAGTTTAATTTAACCAATCTCGGTGGGTGCAGATAGTATCAGTTTGTTGAATCTCAACTTGGTTCACCTAGCAAATATTATGGGTTCATTTAGTGTAATTTTCCTTTAAAATCAACTAGGCTTTAAATGCTTCTGGGCTTTGCACCATTGATCATGTTTGGGCTTGGAACAATCTTTCTTAAGTCAAGTTTAACTTTGCTTGTTTTAAAATTTAAAATGTTGGGCTTAGCTTTTAAAAGAGAAAATATGTTCAAGAGTGATGATATTTCCACCCCTCTAAAATGTAGGGCCTAGCTTTTAAAAGAGAAAATATGTTCAAGAGTGATGATATTTCTACCCTCTAAAATTGTACATACACCCCAAACTATAATTATTTTAAAAATTCCAAATTTCCAACATTGTCCCATTAGCATATTATTTTAAACTATAATTTTTTAAAGCATAACATTAACATGAATGAACGTAGAAGGAATAGATTTCAAGATATTGAAGAGGAAAAATTTAGTGTCTGCAAGTTTAGTTGGATTGCCATTGAATTGTAGGGTTTCGGTTGCTTTCTCTTGGCTTGGAGGAATTTTGGCTAGTTTTTCCTAGGTATCACTACTAAGTCTCTGACCCTCAAGGACGGCCTCAAAGCATTAAGGAACTTGAATCCAAGATGGACCATCTTGGTCTGCCTATTGCTGCTGATCTATTGATCTGTTTCAAGGAAAAAAAAAAAAAAACTACAAACATTGATTCATATAATATAATGCTTCGTTAACTTTTTTGAACTTCATTTTGACATCTCAGTCGACTTGGAGGTAATCGCATTTATAGAGTCTTTGACAACCAGCTTCCTGCTACTTTTTGGAAGCTTCCTTTGATCGACATCTTTCTATTCAAAATGTAAAGAAAGTGATGTTAGAGGCAGATGGTTCTTGGGAGATTGAGGACAGGTGAGAAGGAAACGAGAAGTCTCTCATGCACTACCCAAACTACAATTGAGATTGGCTTTTTGTATGAGGAAGAAGAAAAGGATATATTAATATTTTGTAGGGTGTGATTACAAACTTTTAATATTTTCACAAAAAATAAAGGAGTGAACATGCAAAAAGGGGTGCAGATACAATATTTTTGGGGTGCCAATATCACCACTTTATATTCAGTTTTGTTTAATTTGAGTCTAATTTATGACATTTTCAAAAAAAGCATGCTTGGGTTTTAAATTTGAGCCCTTGAGTACTTAGTCTTGCCCTAACATGTTTAACGCATTAATTACAACAAAAAAAAAAAATTGTTATTGTAACTCAACAAATTAATATAAAATGTAAAATAGTTCATTTATATGTTTTGTTATGTTTAGTTATCAAAATTTTGGTTAGATCGACTAAATTAATGTAGTTTTCATTTATGATAATCTAAGAACCACACAAGTAAAACTTTTAACATTTGACTGAAATTGATAATTTCCTCTCCCTTGAAGACCAATATAATTTTCCCTTTACAAAACGATTACAAGGATTACTGACTCTAAATTACCTAATTAAAAAAAATTGTAATAAAATTTTTGAAGTCAACCGATTAAGTGTTCATTGAAATAATATTAAATATATATAAAATAGTTTTACTATTATTATTTAAACTTAAAATGTAGCAAATTTATAAATAGAGGTATAGTCAGGCTTGGCAACACAATTCCGACTCTTAAATTGAGGCCCAAGCCTGCATCCAAGATATCAAGTTGAGAGGGTTGGGCTTAAGAGCTTGGAAATAACCAAAAGCCTGATGGGTTGCCCAAACCTGTTCTAGACAAGGTTAATGAGCACGTAAAAATATGTAAGATCCAGCCCATACCCAACTCTCAAGCATGCTTAGACTTTAAAATCTTAGTCTTGGCCCAACCCCACCCATTGATATCCCTAATTGTAAAGCCATGAATAATAAAGAGTTTATGTTAGTTTCAAAAATAAAATAAAATAAAATAAATGAAGAGTTCATGTTAGAGTTTTAACATTTACACTCCTTTTAAACTGTTTGTACGCCCCTTTAGTAAATACACCCATTAAGTGGATCCTAATTATAAATTATGATTAATTGCACTCCAACCCATGAGTTATAAAGTTTTACACTGGAAAACAACTTCTAAAAGAGCTAAATTAAGTTACACTTGAGAACAACTTTTAAGAAAACCGAATTACTGAAATATTGCACCAAATTAACATAGCCAAACTAACAATAGGGAAGGTGGGTGTCACATTTGCAAAAGTTGTTTCCATACCTGAAACATTAAACCTTAGGTAGTTTACTGTAATTTGCTCTATAATTTATAATATTTTAAAACAGTCTTTAATGGAGTGTGCATACAAAAGGGGTGTACATACAACTTTAGTGGGTTGGAAATATCATCACTCTTCACGTTATGATTCGAACACAATCTTTGCCTTTCACGACTTTAGATGGCCCAAGTCATGGTTTGAACCTCTACTTAAGTGATTTATTTTTTGGGTTCTTGGGTTATGGGTGTAGGGTCACTAAGGTCCAATACAGGGCAAAGGATGGCTTAATGACCCAAAAAATTTTTGGGTAGCTTTTGGGTTCCAAAATGTTCATTCATTTGTAGTAGGTTGTCTCAGTGGTGTCAACCTCGCTTGACATGTTTCCTTTAGTGTGTGCCAAGTTTGATACTCAATAGCTATAAAAAATGCAGTGACAATTTTATCACTTTATTGTAGGTTAACTTTCCTCTCCATTTATGGTTCTTCTTATGGTTTAAAAACTTGATAAGTTTTGTTGGGTTCTTGCTGATCTGCACTCCACTAATTCAAGAACCCCCAGATCAGAAGTGCTGCTCGTTGGAGGTGGGTACTCGGCTCAACTAGGCCTAAATCTACCTAACACGACTAAACTCAGTGAATCCATTCATCATAAAGTTGGTCAAAAATCATCCCAAAAATCATAAAAAATAGGTCAAAATCCACTCACAACAAATATACAACAAGTTAATAACCATAAACAAACCACATAGTCACACAAATGAAAATCTAATCAAACAAGTGAAACCCTTACTCACAGACAGTTCGGCAACGGTGACGACTCTAAGGAAAGAGATAGCGACGACGACGACAACTTTAAGGAAACAGTGTCAACAACACGAAGAGGAAAAAAATGAGACTTGAATGGTCATACAGAGGAGAAAGAAAGAGGGCTGGTGACTATGAAAAGGGATTGGCTTCGATGATGAGGATAGCTCACTGGAATGGCAACGACGACAGCAATGGCTCACTAGAACGACAACGACGATGGAGATGTTAGAAAGAGAAGAGTGATGAGAGAGGAGAAGGGAGAGAGAGAGAGTATAAGGGTTTTAACTTTTGACTGTGGTGTGTTTTATATATATAGTGAGGATAATTTCGCCATGGCTCCTGACATTTAAAGAAATTTTAATTTATACTTGTAAATTTCAAAAACTATAATTTCCTCCTCAAATGGTGCTTTCCAAGTATTCATTGATTACTCACCGAGTAACCGCTTATTCGCTCCTCGCTGGGTCTTTGGACGAGTAACGACTAGCGAATTTTGGAACACTGGTCCCTCCTTTTGCTTTTGAAAGGCTTAGTTTCGAGTTATACTTCAGTATGTCTTGATTAAGAGAGTCCGACAATGGTACATATAATATGTCAAAAAAACAAAAGTTCATTCATTTAGATCATCCATAGGACCAAAAATAATAATAAGTGATTAATGCAAAATATGTTTGTTGCTGTAAACAACCTATATTGACCAAATGTTTGTGGTCACTATTTCGTTATTGCTACACAACTAAAGCGATGTTTTTTTGGGACACATATTTTCATCCGTAGAATCGATAGAGACAAAATTTTACATTTAGTGTCGATTAATTTTTGTCTCTATCAATGAATTCATTTCTTGAATTATTTCAATGTAATTGAAAATTTGCTAAAGGATTTGTTGGGACTTGTCGTGAATAAATTCTATATGTAGTTTGAAAATTCACTTTCACATCGGAAGATATATTTTCTCTGAATAAAGAGAAAAAAACTCTCCATTAATGCTAATAAATGCACATGGTGAAACTCGAATCCTTATTGTGAATGTGAAGATGAAATCGGGGTTAAATTCAAGGTCATTTAAGCCTTAGGGAAAAATAAAAAACTAAAAACCTAAAATTAACCCTTTATATTTAATATTTAATAGAAAAATAATTTTTTTCTACTTTTTTCATATTAAAAATAATGCTCAAATTTTAAATTATTAACAATGTTTTTTTTTTTTTTTTTTTTGCAATAAGTATAGTCAAATTTTATATTACAATTCATAGTTGGCCAAAACATATATACTATATAAAAATTATTAGTGAAGAATCAATATAAAGCTGGAAGATATAGCTGGTGTAATCACTTTTATCAAATGGTATTTGATAAAAGACCGTGAAAGGTTTTTTTTAGAGATGTTGATAAGAAGTAGAAAAAAAAAAGTATAATTTATAAAGCCAGGAGATACAGCTAGTATAATCACTTTTATCCAATGGTATTTGATAAAGTTAATATAAAATTAGAGAAAACCACACAATGTCACCCTTGACCTTTTAGGATCAAGAAAAGAAGAGAGAGAGAAGGAGGGAGAGAGAAAGAAAGACAGTGGTTGATGAAAATTTATCTTATTTAGTTTTTTAATTTTTTAATATGTATTTTTTAGTTTTATTTAATTTTATAATTTTTTGATGCCACACATGGCACATTCTGAGTGGTCTAGCTAAAATCCATTTTTGGATTCAACCCTTAATGACCTTTTTACCCTCCAAATTGATAAATTCGTTAGTTTATTGATGAAAGTAGTATGTCATTTAACGGCTAGGTCTTTTTAGCTATTATTTTTAATAGTAGGGGCAGTTTGATATAATTTTTGATTTAATAACTCTTTGATTAGTTATATTATTGATTGGTTTAGATATAATTAGATTGAAACTTTAGTAATACTATATAAAAATTATTTTACAATTTTAAAATTGATCTTGTTGAGGTGATTTACTCTACGATTATATCTAGTAGTTATTAAGTAAAATTTAGATACTTGTCATTCAATTCAAAACAAAACTTAATTAATCCAATTAAATCCATCCTATCTAATTTAAAACATTAAATGGGAAAGAACAGTATCTTAAATTTTGTTGGTACCTGCAGGTGATCTAGAAACCTTTGTTCCATTATGTATATTTCATGAGAATCAATTAATATGAAAAGTTCCAATAGCCATCAATTCAAATAAGCTGCCAATTAAGTAATTGAGGTTGTTGACGGTAGACCACAAATTGTTTTCTTCTGCTTGTGTTGGTCGTTTTGTTTGACTATGGTTAACTTAAGGTATTTAATTAATTAATGCATGATTTTTATGCATGTATACCTTTTTACCTATTTCTCGCATGTTTCTCGGCGGAACAACCAGCCTTGGAATCATCATTAATTGTTCCGTGTCATTATTTTGTATAATTCATAATTGTAATAGTATAAAAATAAACAAATAATGCATGGAAACCTTTTTTTTTTTGAAGTAATAATGCATGGAAACTTTAAGCAAATAAAAAGCGAAAGATGATTTCAGATGTAAAGTTGCAAAAAGTAAACCTAACCATCGTGTTTAAAAAAAAAAACAAAAACAAAAAAAGAACCGACTTTCGAGGCAATCCTTGAAACATCCAGGGGAGAAAATTGTTTGTTTGTTTGTATGTCTGCACGCATTCAAACAAAAGTGAATAGAAAAGCAGAAATCATTTGTACACGACAGGAGGGAGGTCAAAATCAAAGCAAGTCATATATTTCCCCGAATCTAAGCCCATCCTAATCTAACTACACGTCATCTACCACCGAAAAGTTTTCTTAACCCCAATTAATAACCTATAAATAGACTTAGAATCATAATTGGTAATTTGGTATTGATATGATGGAAATCTTGTTTCTCTTCCACAGCAGTTGTCCATAATATGTAGAGAAACTCTAATTTAAATGCTGTACTTGACTAATTAGTAGTTACTAATTACCAGTGTCTATGTGCAATCACCTACTGTCTCAAGAGAAAATTACACCACTCAGCTGGGGTGATCAGTTTGTTTTAAATGTACACGTGCTTTGAAACTTTTTAAATTTATGTTTGATACAGATTTTAAATTATTTTAAGGGAAATTATGATAAGTAAAAACAAAAAATCTTGTTTAAATTGAGGTGTTTACAATATCTTATATTATCGAAAAATAAAAATAGAAATTACTTAGTTTATGCCACAAAGGGACACTTGTTTAAAATAATAAGGGAAATTGAAGAATATAATCTAAAAGTTATACATAATTTTAATTGTAGTTAACAATTAATATGACTTTTTCTTTATTCAAAATTAACCAAAGTCCACAAAAACACACTCCAAACTCACCCACTTGGCCAGCTCGATCTGGCCAAATCTAGGCTTTAACATTCTTTTAAAGAAAATCTAACAATTTTTTTTATAATTGGATCTCTTATTGTTGTTTTGTTGCATAATGGATATCTTAGAGGTTGATTTGGTCAATTTTTAATGTGTCTGGAATATTTTAATGTGAAAGCAAAGACTTTTGGTAGAAGTACAATTTCAAAGAAGAAAAAGATAAGGACTGTGATGAGAAGAGTGTATACCTTTCAGAGAATTATTATATTATCTTTTGAATAAATGATATATAATAATGAAAGATTATGGAGGATTATAATTCCACTTACCTCTCTGGATTCGGACCGTCATCACGGTTAATTGAAATATTGAATAATTAGGACAAAATTTTTAGAAGACCAAATTAAAATCACTGTTAAAACATGTAAGATTACTTACACGATTTGATGACCGACAGTTTTTTTCATGAATATATAGTTGGTGTTATTGCAAGCAAATTTCCGTTTCCATCCTTGTGAATGCTAATGATGTATATAGTTAATTTGATGAGTAATTCTACACTAATGATACTCTCATTCCACCAATTGTTCTATATGATTTGATAATAAGAAACACTCATCAAGCCTAACAATAATTGGGTTGCCAATATCTTAGAAGGTATATAGTAAAAAAAAAAAAAAAAACCTTTATTCTAGATTTTTTTAAAAAGCAATTGATGAATTTGATTAGTTCGTCCTAACTTTAAGAAGTTAAGACGAACAATCAAATTCATCAATTACATTTAAATTAAATAGAAGAGAAAATTTATTTTAAGAGAGAGAATGTAATGGATAAATTTAATTGGTTCATCCGAACTTTTTAAAATTAGGAGGTACTGATAGTATAACTATTATATATATATGTAAAAGGTTGTCAATGACATTCCAACAAGAAAAAGAAACAATTTAATCACATTTTCCATAAATATCTTTATATATATATATTTTTAATGATATATATTTATTTTATAAAACAAAAAGATATGTATATGTGTTATTTATAATACTAGCTAATAAAAATGCATGAAAACACTTTTTTAGATTCTTAATTAATTATGGCTTTTGAGAAGGGATTTAGTAGGGGATGAGGCTGATTACATGTACAAGAGTTGTGCATAAGTTGATGACATATTTGGTTAGATATCTGAGTTATTAATTTAATGAAGTTTTTATTTGGTTAATATATTTATAGCAGTCTAGTTTACCTCAACAGTGTCATTAAATATATAACAAATGATTAAATTCTTTAATCAAACTACTTAGAATCAAATTATAATTAAAAATAACCAATCACACAAGAGATTTAAGTCACATGATACAGAAAGTAAAATAGACGTCAATGTCCAAACATATTAATTAAAAGGTTTTCCTATACCATACATATATATGTATGACATTAATGTGCATTATTCAACAACTTCCGTCCCTCTCTTCTATAATGTGATAAAAGCCGTGTGCATGTAATTTACAATGAGCCTTATATTTACTATCTTACATTCAACAACTAGTTTGAAATAACATTTAGACATCAGTTTTATGAAATTACTTTGAATCTGTGAACCACATTCTTGATGTAGGAATCTAGAATCATTGTAATTTGACTGGTTGAATGATTGATTGGCTCAGATATCTATAGGATTAGTTTGAAAATCTCTATAATATACCGTGCACGCAATAGTTTATTTTCATTTTTCGAATGATGTGGAGATGATTTATTCAACTCAAAATCTTTATCTTTCAATTAGCTGTAATATTTAATAAAAATTAAAGTGAAAATGACATCAAACCACCGATTGTAATATACAAAAATGAAGTAGTTGAAACTTGATAATATGTGAAAAGAGATACCCATGTCATTATCTTGGTCCCACAATGAGATGCGATCCTTAGTTCTATATAAGAGAGAGTTGGTCTAACTTTTAGAGTACATACCATATTTTTTTGTTCTCTTCTTCTGTGTTCGCTTATTCTTTCGTAGTCACTCTGTTCCTCTACGATATTTGAAGCAATGAAAGTTCTCTCAAAGAAACTTTCCAGGACAGATGTTGCTAACAGACTCTCGGTGAACAACGGAGCTCTTCAACATTTGCCTGGTTTTGGAAGTGACCGACGTGCACTGCCTCTGACTGTGGAAGATGAGGAGGGGAAAAGGTGGGTCTTTCGCTTTAGAATCCGCCAGGGTAAGTACAAGAAACCTGAGCTCTCTACTGGTTGGCTTGATTTTGTCAGGAGCAAGAAGCTTAAAACTGGTGATGAGATCCATTTTTTCAAGGAAGAAGATGAAGCTACTAGAGTCATGAGGTACACGATTAAAACGATGACCGAGGTCAGACTGTTCGGTGTCGCAATTGGTTACGTCCCTTATGCTGATCAGGCTGATCGCTAAATATATAGAATTCTGTTTTCTTGTTCTTTTATACGTTAGTGTCTTTTCAAGTGTTGTTGATTTTTGGATCATGTTCTTATATGTATTGATGTTCTTGGTCTTGTTCTTACTATATATGTTTATTACTTTTTAATTTCCGAGTGCAGCTAGCTGTTCTCTGTCTCTTCTTTTCTCAGTTAAATCTGTTGGATTGGCTTTTTGTCTTTATTTTGTGTGATGAGATGCTTTATTCTTCTGGTGGTTATCATTCCTAGAATAGATAGTAGGTTTTCCAAGTCGTTTGGAGTCCTTTTTGACATGCATGGGGGAAACAATTTTCAAATACGCACACATTCAACGCGTGATGCAAACCGTGTGTTTCAAAGGCCCCACTTTTCTGTGAATGTGACAATGCTATTTTTCCAGGTGGATCTTCAATTTCACATCTGGACTTGTTTTTTAATGAATTCGAGTGATATGTATACGTTAATTATAATTCGATGAACACTTTAATATTGTAAATAGAAGGTAAATATTTTACGAATAGATATATGTCTCAAAGGTAGACACATAATGAGAGATGTGTGATTGGTGGATAATTTTTAAATTAATGAATATTGAATGGAAAGTCGAAGTTTTTCAAAACGGATCAAAATGGTGATTTTGTATTTTTCAGTAAAAACATCATCAACCACACTGAATCGACAGATGGCTCAAAGTAAACACATAATATTACAAAAAGTTTAAAACCTTATTTTGAGGGGTTTGTAATTCGCCTTTTTTTTTTTTAATAAAATGATAAATTTTATATTTATCCATTTACCCTAGTGGCATGCCCCCTTATTTAAACTATAAGATTGTTGGTTGGAGTTATCATGCCCTCCTCAACCGTGATTGAATTGTAATATTTGAAAAAATATATATAAAAAGGATAAAAAAATCACCTATAGTAGAAAAACATTTGGATAAGATGATGAAGTTATTGAAGTTAATTAACGAAAGATGAATCCACCAACTAATTTTTTTGCTTAATTCGTCTGTTTTATTTGACTTTGGTAACAACTTCCCCACTAATATGCACAAAAATGCACCAATCTCATCCAAATTAATGCCAGATTTTTATGTATGCGTTCCATTTTCACCTACTTTTCGTCTGTTTCTTTTTAGACAAGAAACCCTACTTCCATTCATTACTAATTGTGCGGTGTTTAACGTATATGTATAATTGTTAGAGAGTTTTTCTTTTTTACTTTTTTTTTTTTCCATATTCCCAATATATAAATTAAAACTTTCGGAAATTTGTAAAAGTTAATCTAAGAATATAGCTACTACTCAATAATTGGTGGGATTTTTTTTTTTCTTAGAAATAAAAAAAATCACCATACTTGACCCATCAGAATAAAGAAGTCCTTGTCTTCTTCATTGAAAATTCGTGTAACAATACCTAGTTTCGTTTGGTTAAATCGAGGACCTGGAAAAAAATTTGATCGGATCAGGCAATCACTTAATTGGCTAGGACTGGACCAAACGTTCGTGGCCAAAATTTGAAGAGTCTTGAGTTGTTGGATTTATTATTTATTAAAGCATAAAAAGCACAACCAAAACCAAAAATACAAAATAATAATAATAATAAATAAATCTGACACTGTGGTTAAAGATTGTCTTTGTTGGCTTGTGTTATATATTATAAAGTTAACTAACCACACTAGCAAAGACTAGTAGTGTCAATCAGATGAAATGAAGTTTGTAGAAGTCAAGTCACCTGAAAAGCATAATTAAGTTGGCAAATGTCATTTTGAAGTCCAGCACCACCATTCTGTTGAGCCCAGCCCATGAATCTATCAAAAGCCATCATGTGAGATATTAAAAGCCATCATCTTAATGGTTCGTAATATTTTAATGTGAAAGCAAAGCTTTTGGTAGAAGTACTATTTGAAAGACTAAAAAGATAAGGACTGTAATTAAAAGAGTGTATAGCTTTCTGAGAAAATGTTGTAATTTATTACTACCGTTATTATTATTATCATCATCATCTGTTGAGTAAATAATATATTGAATAATGAAAGATAAAGCTGCTCTTGTGGTTGACTTTGTTGACCAAAATGATAAACAAACTTCTACACAAAATTTGGGAGAGACAAAAATGAGGCTGGGATGTGCTGCCCACGCGCCATTCACTGATTCTGAATTATCCTATTGTCAACGGCCCATGAGCTCTACTGATTATATGAAATCTCATTTTTGCTTTTTGAGTTTAATATTGTAGTGGCCAAAAGGCCCGGGCCCATAAAGCGAGGGCCCTAATGTAATGGCCCAAAAGTTCTAGATGAACGGCCAGTGATTTGAACAGTACTGTCTAGGTCCAAGGCATAAGATTCCTGTTCTAACTTGGTCATCAGCAGACCAACATGTTTATGATTTAACTCTACAACATGTTTGCTGTCATACGAGGGGAACACAACCACGTAGCCAAGAGTCTCTTTTGTTCTAGAAGTATCTCAATCCACAGTATCAGTCTTTTCTTTGTTCCTTGTCATCATATTCACCATGTACAGAGCCACGAGTTTCATGTTCCCTTTCATGCACTCTCCCTCTTACTCACGTGACTGGCCAACTCATGTAACATGGATTTATTCTCGGTTCTAGCTCACACTGGTCATGGATATCGGTCTATCCACCTCCGTTCCTTGTCGCCTGTGAGCACCGGTTTCTTCCTTCATCTCCGATGGTTCGTATCGTTGCTGCGGAGGCCGATATAAAACACATAGAACCCCTAGCATCCGGGTATGAAGGAAGTGACATATAACAGATCTGAATTTGGTCAGCTTATTCTTTATTGATATTATATATTCTGCACGGCATACATGTTAATGATTATCCTACATGGTCATGCATACAATTTACTGACAATTCATTCTATATGATTTTATTGATATTCTATTGTGCATGACCATGCCTATAATTCTTACACATTCACTGTGCATAGATATAGTTATTGATAGTTTATTCTCCATGATCGTATCTAATATTGCTACGTGGTCGAACTCATCATCACTGGGTCATTATACGCAAATCTGGTTTGTTATTACAGAGACTATTCTCTCAAGTTGGTCAAGATAAATCTAGTTGCAATATTATATCATGCTAACTTACATTAAATCATGCCAGCCTTTACCATGTCATGAACACCACTGTAGTATTATATCATGAATGCTCCATTATAGTTGACCAACATGCTTGTGGACCCATACTTGATGACATAATATTATATCATGCTCACATGTGTGATTTGGTTCATCAGTTCTTCTCAGTTCGGTATTATTACATAATTCTTCGCTAATTATATTATAATCAGTAGTCAATTTCAGTATTATTCTACGAATAACGAGCCAAGATAATTGCGTACACGATCCTACTGACACTCGATCCTACGGATAATGGACCACCACAGTCAATTCGATGACTCGATTGACCTCCATTAGTCAAACAACCGCCTCCACGCTCAAAGACCTCCCTTGACAGACATTCCATCAATGGAATTCCGTCCCTAGAGCTAAACCACCATTCACCGATCACCATCAGTACATCCATCGCCCCGGTGGCCTACACTGTGACCGTAGGTTGACATCTACTACCTGTTGTCATTTAATATTGCTAATTATTTGTTTTTACCATTTTTACGTAGATTACTGATTTGAATGTTGGAGTGTCTTTAACCAGCACTCCATCGTATTTGAGTTGTGTAGGACATAAGTTGCTAGGTTTCAAGAAAGTTGACCAACGAGGCCCGCTCAAAATTGACATACTATAGTTTTGACCCCACTACAAATATGAAATCTCATTTTTTGACCTCATAAAATATGGGAAATTATAATTATTTAAGATATAATATATGTGGTAGTTTAAATCAAAAAATTTTTGTAGCGGATTCCAGGAGTAGGAACACAATTAATTACTTACAAAATTATTTTTGGTAATGCGACTAGATAGACAGATAAATAGTAGGAACACAAATTTGGCTTCCATACTGTAAAAAATTATGTTTGTTCTGGTTCACGGAAGTATTTTTGTTAATTCAAATATGGGTGTTCTTTTTTCTCTATTTGTCTTGTTTCAACTTTTGTTGTATGTGTAAGAATCTAGGGACATAAAGGACACACAAGTGATAAGTTAGAAAACAAGAAGAAAGGATATACAAGTGATAAGTCATATATAAAAAATAATTAAATTATTTTCTTAAATTTATTTAAAATTATCTACAATTAATTTTAATTAATAAATGGTATTTAATATTTAATTATAATAGAAATAATTTATTATAATAACATTTTTATGAAATAAATATATTAAATTATAAGATGATAACATATATTATATAATGTTTAAACAATACTATAAATTTACATTTTTTTTTTATAAATTTAAATTTATTATATATTTTAAAATTTTATAACGTAAATATTAACAACATAAAATAATATATATATATATATATATATTATGTGTGGGTAGTCCTGCGAAAGCGGGACTATCTAAAACCCACCAACTCATCATTTTGTGAAAAAATCGTCTTTCATTAACGTATCAGGTGATGTTTGTTTTTCTACTTGTGGTGTCTTTCTTTCACTTCAAAGTTCAGACTAATTTATTTGTGTGCTTTGAACTATGGCTAAAGTAGAAAGGTTTAAGACCAAAATATCCATACTAGCAGTTACCAATTTTTGGGATTAGAAAAAAGGAACCTGAATCCATAGTAGCAGTGACCAATTTCTGGAAGGGATAATGCTAAGGACAACCAACCCCACCCCCCGGTTGTTTAATCGAATCGATAAAGACCTCTCTATAGTTTGACATAATCCCATTTTTTTCTCTTCTGTTAATTCTGTTATTGAATAGTATGTCCTAATAGTGACAATGCATAGAAAGACGATATTGCTCCTCATGTTGATGGAAAAAAAATTGTTAAAAAAGTTTATAAAGTAATTAATAGTCAAATAATATATATATATATATATTAACAATTTATTTTAATCTCCATTCCATCTCTATGATCGATGGTAGAGATCTAATTCCAAAATAATTTTAAAAAATACTTAAAATGAAAAAAAAAAAAAATCAATGGTCGGAAACCTTGAAAACCTATTTTCTAGAAAATCTGGGTTTCTAACCTTAAAACCCCAGATTTTATGTATCCACTTTAAGCCAATCTCTAACAGAAACATCAAACACATGAACATAGAAACACAAACACTTATCACCACAAGCATCAACATCATCACCAAGATAGTAACACAGAAACACAAACATCAAACATCATCACCAACACACAATCACCACCATCATCACCATATAAACCTTCATCAACACATAAATCACCATATCAACACATGATTCGTCATCTCAACCATCCAAAACAAAAAATTGAAAAAAAAAAAGAAATAAATGGTAAACATTGGGTCTCCTTCTTTGGAGACTAGAGGGTCTTTAGCGAATTAGACCAAACGGTCTTCATTGCGTGGAGGCTAGAATTGGTTTCCACGCAATGGAGACCAGATCTAGTCTCCATCGCATGGAGACCATTTGGTCTCCTTCGCTTGAGACTTATGGTTTCCAAATTTTTGACAAAAGGAGATGAACCAATTGTCGCCGCGTTGGAGCTCGTATCGCCGCCACTCTCGTCACTTATGATGGACGAAGAAGAAGATGGAAGAAGAAGATGATAATGATGAGAAGATGCAGGAAGAAAAAAAAGTTGAAAGGAAAATGGAAGGTGAAGTCATTGGACGGTGGAGTTAAATTGAATATTTTTTTATTTTAATAATTTTTTTTCATTTTTCATTTTTTTTCCCATTTCCATTACTTTTTTTTTTAAAAAAAGTATTTTTTTAATGTCATTCTATTTTTGATTTTAATGTTTTTTCTCCACCATCCATTATTGTGATGGATAGTGGAGATGACATTTTTTTTTAAAAAAAAAAAGTGTTTTTAATTAATTAATTCATTAATATTATTATATACTTTATCTTATTTTGATAGTTTTGCGCTCTATGGTTAACGGTCAAATATTGATTTTTAACATTTAAGTTGATAGCAACAGATTTTTTGATTACTTTTATAAACAAGAAGGGGTTTTTTGACTATTGTTATAAACTACAAGGGGGGATCCTTAGCGGTTTTCATAAGTCAAGAGTTTTTTGGCAATTATATTAAAATTATAGGGAGGAAATTAGAATTAACTCTTTTTGGGATTAGGAAAAAGCAACCTTAAACATCAGTCAGATCGAAATGGATTCAATCAGATGGAATCATGGATGCCGTTTGGATTGGTGGCGTCATAAATGCGTTGAATAGTTGATGTAACATGGAACCTGGGCTCTATAAGAATGAAATGTCTGAGTTTAATGGGATTAGAAAAATGAAAATTGAGCTCTATATGAAAGAAATTTCTTTGTAATTAAAAAGAAAAAAAAAAGAAAATTCTTTTTAATGTCTCAATTCCTGCTTGATTTGTACTTATTTAGAAAAAAGAAACATAAAATTCTCTAGAAGTTTATTTTGTTAATATTGAATTTCAATAATCATAAAATTCTATAACATAACCAATAATATTCCAATCTGCCATTGTTTATGCTACTCATATATGGACCAAATTTAGCTGGACTAAACAATAGAAGGGTTTAAAGGGCATACGCATTTATATAAAGGCTAAAATAGAATTGTTTAAGACCAACATATCCATATATACTAGCAGTTACCAATGGCCAAGACCAAATTCTACTAATAATTTAAACCCCACACCCCCACCCCACCAACACACCCCCGTCCCCCCTCCATGCCCCCCCTCCATTTACAAAACTTACCAGTTGATTGATTGTTCAAAAAACAAAGATATTTTATACATTTCATCGAGTGTACTTATTCTGTTGGACTAAAGATTACATTGAACAATAATTCATTCAACAAAAAATTGTTGCAAGAATATATTTACTGCAATGATATTCAGTACTTTCAAGTCACGTTACCTAACTTTAAGATATCCCGTGAATTAGTAGTAACTCAACTAATTTACATTTCTTTTATAGTTATTATCATTTCTCTTAATCTGTTTTAATTCTAACATATTTAGTTTGATATAAAAATTTAATCAATTTAATAAACAATAATTTTATCAATTTGAATTGGTTACATGAAAATTATTAATTCTCATTTTTTTTTAATAATTCATTATATTTTAAATCAATAAAATTATACCTTGATACTATTAAATGTATTCTCGGTTAGATACCATCCTTCGTTTCGTCTATCTTTGCTGTTGAAGGTCACCAAAAAAAAATTCATATTTACAATGGCCTGTACGCATAAACCAACTTGACTTGTTGCAATCCGAACCCTTTTCTTTCTTGTGAAACCAGTTTGCTTCGTAGGTTCATTAAGCAGGAATTGCATGTTTGACGTCAGGAATAGCACTTGGAAAATAAGATCCTAAAGTTAATTGGAGACAGATTTGGCAGGGGAAAACACAACTGCTTTGGAAACTTGCCCTCCATTTCACATCCCATTGGCTAACTTTAAGAATTTAAAGGCGTTTTAGTTTTTGAGATTTTGGACGTTAACTTTTTTAGTATGATTATAACAACTCTTCATCTTTTAGGACAATGGCCATCATCACCTTCGAAATTTTACATAAAGAAATATCATATGATGCAGGGAATTGTCGCTCTTCATCTTCGGAAGGGAGTGAACACACACCAAAAAAGAAAATTGCATAAAATTTATCGGAAAGAAAAAAGAAAAAGAAAAAGAAATATTGAATTATTGAAACGAAAGGAAAGGAAACTTCCCAAAACCAAATTAAATTGGCCTTTTGTAACATGTTCATGCACAAAAACAAAACCTGTCAAAGCCGCCGTTGTCACACAAGCTTTTGAGTTACCAAAGTGGGGCCCCTCTGTTTCTTCAGTATAATTAAGTTGGTACTTATCCAATTGGATCTATAATTTCAGTATTCCAAGTGCAAAATTGCTTTTTTCTTTGTTAATAAATAATTATATTGATATATCAGTTATGCTATTGTACAAAGGCTACAAGCATACTGGAGTTATTAAATTTATTATATTATAATCTAATAATTTAATTAAATAAAAATTTTAATTTGAAAATGATAAATATAGAATTCTGAAATTTAAAATGTAAACTATAAAATTTTGAGAAGAAATGATAACTAAGTATGTATACCAAACAACTTTATGATATATGTGTTAATCAATTTAACTTTTTCCTTTTTTTTTTTTAACACTATACTCTTATATAACATTTATATATATATATATGAGTAATTCGGTATAACAATTCATAAATTATTATCTTTATATAAGCTAATTTAATTAAATAATATACAACACTGTCATCACCTTATAACAATTCATAAATTATTATCTTTACATAAGGTAATTTAATTAAATAATATACAACATTGCCATCACCATATGACATATGACACGTAACACATCTATGATAAGAAATAGCTCATGGTAAGATGCAGTAATGATTAGAAATATACAGCCAACCATATATGTACAAAAAGTTTTAATATCATATAAGGTGATTATATTTAGAGAAGCACTCAATTAAAACAGAATATTAAATCAACTAATAGCGAAATTTAATACAGTGAAGCCCCTAATAGCTCGGGTTTACAAATATAATCAACAAGCCCATGAATGACAGCTATGCTTTAGATTGACCACAACAGTAAGCAAAAAAGTAACACAGGGAGCCAAACCCAACATAATTACTTGCCACTGATCATTAGAGATTGATGGGGTACCCTCTTAAATTTCCGTAAGTGTTGAGTAGTCTTTGCTTATCGGTTGTTTCCAAGGTTCTCGATCCATCTGCATATATTCATCTCTCCACTCCCCTTCTCTAATTGCCAATCTAATTTCCAAACCCAAGTAGCAAAATACTGAAAGAAATCAAAGTCTTTTACGATATGAAAAAATTACTTTCCGAATAAACATCTTTGACGGAATGTTCAAGGGAATCAAAATCTTTTTCGATTAAAAAAAAAAAATGATTTGTACAGCATCTAAAAAGCTTGTTGTTATAGAGGTAGAGACTGCTTATTTTTTCTATTTATAACTTAATGGTGTTCAATTGTACCTATTAAATTGTTTTTTATTTTTATTTTAATTGTCAAACCATTTAAAACCCAAAAACAACTGAAAAAGAAAAAGGTAGATTCTTGATTTTAATTTAATTACAAATCACTTAATGATATTTAACATATTTTATTACTAGTCTATCATTTCTAAAATAACATATTTTCAATTTTATCTCAATTTTATATTATAAATATTTGTTTCCTAATACTTATATGACATAATTTGAAAAAAAAAAAAAAAAAGCTCTTATCCTAATTTTTTTTTTTTAAATTACACTAATGTATTTTTATTTAAAATTTAAACATGTACTATTTTTAGTTGCTTTTTAAATATAATTCAACTCATAGATAATTCCATTACTTTTAAAATATGTAAACATAATTAATTCTATTATGCTTTTTAATAATATTTTAATTATAAATAAATATTATAAATAATTATTTATGTTTTTTTTATTATATTAAACAAAATTTCATAACAGCTAATAGTAAAAAATGCATAAATATCAAATTACTAGTTTTCAAATATTTTTAACTTTAAAAAATAAATAATTTTACAGTACGTTCAGAGTTGAGAAAAAAATATAATTCAGATTTTAGGTATCAGTCACTGTTCAGTATTTAGATAAAAAAAAACAAACGATCCCGTAGTCTGGTACGTTATTACACCTCTAAGTAGAAGTCCAAAATTCAAAATTCTTTCCTCAAATAAAATAAAATAAAATTCCCTCCTCAAGTAAAATAAAATAAAAGTAATATTTTCTCATTTTCATCAACTTTAAATAATTATACCAAAGGAAGGGAAATGAATATATATATATATATATATATAGTGATTCTACCATCAATGTCTCTCATAAAGTTAGGACGAACCAATCAAATTCATTCCTTGCATTCTCTCTCTTAAAACAAATTTTTTCTCCTATTTAATTCAAATGCAATAGATGAATTTAATTGGTTCGTCTTAATTTTTTAAAGTTAAGAAATATTGATGATAGAATTACTCTATATATATATATGGTGGGAGAAGAGTGATTAAATTAAGAGAAAATGACCCACACATTGTATTTTAAGACAAGAATAAGACTTGAACATTTAATCTCTCATGATCAAGAGAATTGCTCAACTAAGAGATGGTGTGCATATATTAAAGTAATTTTATTTTCTCTCTTAGTCTCTCTCTTTCTCTAAAACATATGAAGCAATGAAAATTTTCTCAAAGAGACCTACCAGTTAAGATGTTGCCAATAGACTTGGTAAAAATCTGAGCTGTTCACCATTTGCCTGGTTTTGGGGGTGAGAGATACAGTTTGTTCCATGAAATTGCCGCCAAAAATGTTGAATCGAAAGAGATCGCACATCTCTCCTTCTCATTTAGCTAGCAGCCGATTAGCTTCTCTCCAAGCTGATCAGTGCAAGTCCCAAGATTAATCTGTGCTAATTCGAAGGTTAAGATAATGCGTGATTCTCCTATATATCATGGTCCTACACTGTCTTAAAAAGGGCTGCATGCAAATCAATTACATGTGTTAGAATAATAACCATTTTCGTTTGATGTCATTCACATGATCTATAAACAGTAACATGCACAGAAAAAGGCACCAATCTCGAAACAGTTCCTACTTCTGTCCATTACAAATTGTTGTTGTGCGTATGTAAAATTGTTCGAGAGGGTTTTTTTTAACTTCTTCTTCTTCTTCTTTTACATATTCCCAATATATAAATTAAAAATTTGGGAAATTTGTGAAAGCAAATCTAAAAATTATAGCAACCTTTAATTTTACCCAACAATTGGTGGGAGTTTTTTTCGAAAACAATTACCCATACTTGGGCCCATCAGAACAGAGAAGGCCTCGTCTTCTTCAATGAAAAATTTATCTAACAATATATACTTAGTTTCACTTGCTGAAAAAAGGGGGACCCAGTTGGTCCATGCACGACGTTTTGGCTATGACAACACCGAAAATCAGGGAACTTTGAAGAATCTATGAGTTGTACTTGGACGCATAGAAAAAGGACGCATTAAAAAAAGAAGCAAAAGCAAGGCGGTGTGACGTGTAAAAAAAGGGTTATTACACGTCAAAAAGACTAATAACACGGTCACAATTTTCTTGGTCCCACAAGGTTGTGTGAGTGTGGTCCTTGATTTCGAAAGGACATAAAAAAGAGAGGATGTATAAAGCATATTGTTTTGTTCTCTTCTTTGTGTTTATTCTCTGTCAGTCTGTCTCTTCTCTATAACGTTTCAAGCAATGAAATTTTTCTCGAAGACACTTACCCGGACAGATGTTTTTCACAGACTCACGCTGTACAGCGGAGCTCTTCAACATTTGCCTGGTTTTGAAGGTAACCGACGTGCACAGGATCTGCCTGTGGTAGATGAGGACGGGAACAGGTGGGTCTTTCGCTTTAGAATCCGCCAAGGTAGGTACAGTAAACCTGAGCTTTCTACTGGTTGGCTTCGTTTTGTCAGGAGTAAAAAGCTTAAAATCGGTGATAAAATTCAGTTTTTCAAGGAAGAAGATGAAGCTATAGGAGCCATTAGGTACAAGATTAAAGTGAAAAGGCAGGTTAGAGTGTTTAAGACTGTCTTTGGTTATGGCTGTTATCATCAGGCTGATCGCTAAATATATGGAATTCTGTTTTCTTGTTCTCATATATGTTAGTGTCTTTTCAAGTGCCGTCGTTTTTTGGATCATGTTCTTGTACGTGTTGATGTTCTTGCTCATGTTCTTACTATATATATGTGGATGACTTTTTAATTTCCGAGTGCAATTCTCTCTCTCTTCTTTTTTCAGTTAAATCAGTTGGATTGGCTTTTTGTCTGAATTGCTCAGGTTCTTACTATATATGATGCTTTATTCTTCTGGTGGTTGTGTTGGCTGTCATTCCTAGAATATTCTGGTGGTTGTATTGGTTTTCCCTGTCGTTTGGACTCCTTTTTGACGTGCATGGGGGAAACAATTTTCAAGTACACACGCATTCAGCGCCTGATGCAGACTGTGTACTTCAAAGGCCCAACTTTTCTGTGAATAATATAATGCTATTTTTTCAAGTGGATCTTCAATTTCACGTGTGGAATTGCTTTTTAATGGATTCGATTAATTCGTACACGATAATTATTTTGATGAACATTTTAATATAATAAATAAAGGTAAATATCTTACTAAGAGACATATGCCTTAAAAGGTAGACACATAATTAGAGATGTATAATTGGTGGATAATTTTCAAATAAATGAATTTTGAATGGACAGTCAAAGCTTTCCAAAATCAAAGTGGTGTTTTTATGTTCTCTGGCAAAAGGATTGTGAACTATACTAGTTATCTATTGGTATTAATTAAAAAGGCTAATAATATGACATTCTATTAACTCAAACTATTCTCCATAATATTAACTTTTTAAAAAGTTGAATCACACTAATCAAATAGAGGGAGTAAGAAAATTTTAGCCAAACTGTCTTTTCTATTATTTTAATGTTTAATTTATGATAAAAAATAATTTTCTTTTTTTAAAAAAGAAACTTATATGAATTTTCATACTTGTTTAAGGTTGAAGTGATTTAATTAAAAGTTGATAGTTAAAATGATTTTCTTATTATTTTAACTAAAATTTAGGTAATATTTTAGGAGTTACTTTGGAGATGTTGTAAATGAAATTGTTTTTGGAAGATTTTTTGTGATTATAATCACTCTTATCTTTGAAGACAATGACCACCATCACCTTTGAATTTCTAAATAAATGAAATATCATATGGTGAAGGTAATTCTCTCTCTTCATCTTCTCAAGAGAGTGAACACATGCCAAAAATGAAAATTGCATAAAGTTTATCAAAAAGAAAAAACAAAAAGAAAAAGAAATATTGACATAATGAAATGAAGTGAAAGGAAACTTTCCAAAACCAAATTAAATTCGCCTTTTGGGATGAGTTCAAGGACAAAACCTGCCAAAGTGTGTTTAGAAAGTGGGGCCCCTCTTTTTCTTCAGTCTAAAGTTGGTACTTATCCAATTGGATCTTTAATTTCAGTATTTCAAGTGCAATTTTTTTTTTTATATATTATATTATATTATATTTTTTAATAAATAATTATATTGATGTATTGGTTATACTATTGTACAAAGACTATAAGCATATTGAAGTTATTAGATTTATTATATTATAATTTAATAGTTTAGTGAAATAAAGAATTTTAATTTTAAATGATAAATATAAAATTCCAAAATTTAAAATGTAAACTATAAAATTTTGAGAAAAGATGATATCTGTTACTACCCTTTATAATATCTAAACCTGCATACCAAATGGCTTTATGATATATGTGTTAATCAATTTCACTTTACCTTTTGTTTTTTCAAAAACAAATTATTACAAGATTACAAAAACTCTTAATTGAAAAGAACTCTCCCATCTGGCCAGCAAGATCAATACTTTGCAAAGACTTATGGTAGAAGTATTGTTAGAAAGAAGAATAAGACAAGCATCGTTTACTCTTAAAAGAGTGTGCAGCTTTTAAAGAAAAATGTTACAATTTATTATTATTATTATTATTATTATTATTATATGTTTTGAGTAAATGATATATTGAATAATGAAAGATTCTGGAGGATTATAATTCCGCTTACCTCTCTGGATTTTGCCTTTCATAAATTTCAATTGAAATATTGAATGGAAATGACAACTTTTAGAAGACCGGATTAAAATCTCTATTAAAACATGTAGGATTACTTATCATACACGATTTGACTACCAATTCTCTCTCTTTTTCCTTTCCTTTTTTACCTCAATTTTTTTTTTTTTTTAACGATTATATAGTTGGTATTTATCGCAAGTGAATTCCCTTTTTATCTCTGTGAATGCTAATGATATATACAGTTAACTTGATGAGTGATTCGCATGATTTTATACTCTCATCTCACCAACAGTTCAATATGATTTAATAGCAGGGAACACAAATTTAACCTAACAATAATTGAGTAGCCATCATCTTAGAAGGTATTAAAAAAAAAAAAAATCCTTTATTCCAGGTCCTTTTAAAAAGGGAAAAAATGAAACCTCTTAAACTATTTTTTTAAGAATAATGTTATACTTCTAAATAATATGCCGAAAAAATTTACATAAATAATGTGACAAATTGATTTATAGTTACCGCATTAGTTTTAAGATGATAGATTAATGATATGGTAATCATATATAAATTTATCACATTATTTGAGCAAATTCTTGAGTAGTGTAGCATTATTCATTTGCGTTATGCATAATAAAAAAAAATTTATTATTTTTTTACAAAGGTACATTTTAAGATTTATAAAATTAAGAAAAAGGTTATATTCTTTTTTCCAAACACAATAGATTTTAATTGAGATATTAAAAAAATAAGTATAAATTATTTAATTATGTTATATATTAATAACATAAGCCTTCGGAACATTGTTTTAAATAATTGATAAGTTTAGAATGGAAACGGCAAAACTTTTCGAAGACCAAATTAAAAATACATTTGAAACACGTAGAATTTTAAGAAATGGAAGATGATAATGCCATCAGATGACTAGTCTAAGACCAATTAAAATGACTTTTGGAAATGAAATGGAAGATGATAATGCCATCAGAAGAGTTTCTCTAACATAAATTAAAATTAAATCACATTTGAAACATATGAGATGGAAGATGATAATACCGATCTCAACCAAATTAATTCCAGATTGTGATGCATCCATATCACTTTACCTCGTGGAATGTTTCTCTGTTGATTAGCCAGCCCGACTTGGATTCATTACTAATTGTTGGGTGTAATTAAATGTGTACTTATAAGTGTTTTTTTTTTTTTTTAAGGTACTTATAAGTGTTAAAGTGGTTTTTTTGATTGGCTGAGATCTCTAGAGGATTAGTTTGAAAACCTCAATAATATACCGTACAATAATTTATTTACATTTTTAAAAATGATCTTGTGGAGATGATTTATTCAACTCAAAATGAGTGACATTAAAGTGATCAAGATGAAGATTGAAGATGAAGTAATTTGAAACTTGATTACCCATAGATGTGTCTGCTGACTTTAATCACCTACTCAGTCTGAAATCAACTTATCTCATACAAAAATATAATAGCTAGGTTTACCAATATTGTACTTTGGAGTAAACGTGCATGGTTAGAACATATAGTCAAATTAGCATATGCCATGAATTAATGTATATGAAAAGTTGTTACATAAATTATCAGTGGATGTTAATCGATACTAATTAACTATTTTATTCTTAATTCTTCTCTTCATTATTTAATTACGTAATTTGTTTGCGCAGATGGAATTTCATTTGTGTCAATTAACATCAAGGGTGCATTTTTATTTAAAATAATAATTAAAAAAAAAAAAGAAAGTAAAAGAAGGCAAGAGAAGATGTTGCTCTCACTTTTAAATGCCGTCCGGAAGAGGCAATCCAGTAATTTCATTCATCATATGCCATTATTCTTGATTTTGTCCCCACAAGTGGATTTAGAGCACGAGATGAATACCAGTTCGTGATGATAATAAAAAACTTCAATAAATTTTTAATTTTACTTGATTGTCTAGGGGGTTGTGAATTTTGTGATCCTATTAGTTCGAGGACAGACAGTAAATCACCATTCAAGAATATCTTAAACATTAACATTATCTCATAATTTTTTTTATGGTAAAACTTTCACCATAAAGTCACAATATGTACATGTCTTATGTTAAATTGATCCCACCAACATGGGATGCCTTTTTTCTTTTTTTTACTTTTTTTTAATTCCCTTTCTTACAATAATTATATAAGCCATTAAAATTTTTTAAATATTATTTTTATATACTTTAATGAAATAATATAAAATAAATATTATTTTGAATTAATTTTAAAGAGTTAGATTTTACTTTTTAAAATAATATTAAAACATTTTTAGTTTTATTTTATAAAAATAATATAATATGTAATTATTTTTTTTGTCCAATCTTATAATAAATCAAACAATAGACAGTACTATTTTTAATCCAATTGTATCAAACACATTACACATTAACTTATCCAATCAACTCTATTAAAATAATCTAATTCTATGTACCAAAGCGAGACATCAAATTCTAAAAGTGGTTTAAAACTATATGCATATACCCTAATTTTATAATATTTTGAAAATTTTAATATTATCCTTAAAAATATATTAAAAAAAAAGAATCAAGAATTGCGTATTCTTAATGAACTTATCAGGGAAACTGGTTTCACAACCAAACAAAGTAAAAAAAGGAATTGGGGCTCCGCATATTCATTTCCAGATTGGTTGCTTAATCTTGCTTCTGATGTAAGTGTTCAAGTTGTAAGCTCTTGTGCCGCTTCCTGTGGCTCTGGTTCATGAAAACGTTTTGTTTATAAAAGGAATTGGGGCCCGCATCGAGACTAGAGAAGCACCGAATTGATAGTCACAATAGAGTAGTAAAACCTGACCATACATCTAACATCGTCTTCCCTTTCAAGCCCATCTAGAAGGCTCGAAAGTCGAAGTAGAAAAACCCTAAGGGCAGCGCCCTTTCTTAGTGGAAGCCTATTGGTTTCACTCTCAACTAGTGTACACTCTCTCTCTCCTTTGATTCTCGAAGAGGGGCTTTCTTGGAAGTTCACTTTTCTCTTGGCTCTTTCTTTATTGAAGCTTCTTGTATAGAATTGTCACAAATTGTTTTCTTCTGCTTGTGTTGGTCGTTTTGTTTGACCAAAACTTAATTAATCAAATTAAATCCATCCTATCTAAACAAATAATGCATGGAAACTTTTTTTTTTTTTTGAAGTAATAATGCATGGAAACTTAAAACAAATAAAAATGAAAGATGATTTTAGATGTAAAGTTGCATAAAGTAAACCTAACCATCGTGTTTAAAAAAAAAAAGAAAACAAACAAACAAAAAAACAAAAAAATAACCGACTTTGGAGGTAATCCTCGAAACAAACAAAAATGAATAGAAAAGGAGAAATCATTTGTTCACGACAGGAGGGAGGTCAAAATCAAAGCAAGTCATATATTTCCCCGTATATCTAAGCCCATCCTAATCTAACTACACGTCATCTACAACCGAAAAGTTTTCTTAACCTCGATTGATAACCTATAAATAGACTTAGAATCATAATTGTTTATTGGGCAAATTACACTAAAGTACCCGGACCTATCGAATTATTACAGTCATGATGCGAGTTTTATCTAAATTACACATAAATACCTTTGACTTGGTTTGACTAACGACCAATTAATGGTAAAATTAATGCTCAAGGGTAAATTGGTCTTTTTATATATCAAATAATATTTGGGATATTATTTAAACAAAATCTCTCTCTCTCTAAAAAACAAAATCTCTCTCTCTCTCCTTCTTCTTCTCTTCTTCTTTTGCTCATCATCATCATCTTCTTCTTCTTCTTCTGCTCGTCTTCTTCTTCTTCTTCTTCTTCTTCTTCTTCTGCTCTTCTTCTTCTTCTTTTTCTGCTTTTCTTCTTTTCTGGGTTCGAAGGAACCCAGAAACTGGGTTCGAATTCGAACCCAGTTTCTGGGTTCCATTCGAACCCAGATGTGGGTTCCATTCGAACCCAGATCTGGGTTCGAAGGAACCCAGTTTCTGGGTTCCGTTCGAACCCAGATCTCGGTTAGAATTCGAACCCAGTTTCTGGGTTCCGTTCGAACCTAGATCTGGGTTCGAATTCGAACCCAGAAATTGGGTTCCTTTGAACCCAGATCTGGGTTCCATTCGAACCCATATCTGGGTTCGAAGGAAACCAGTTTCTGGGTTCCATTCGAACCCAGAAACTGGGTTCGAATTCGAACCCAGTTTCTGGGTTCGAATGGAACCCAGAACTGTTGGTTGGTCTTCTTCGTCATCTTATGTTCTTGTTTTTTTTATCCTTTTTTGCGTGGTGGTTGGTAATGGTTGGTTGCTGGATTGTGTGGTAATGGTTGGTTCACAGTCATGGTTCGAAAAAACTGGGTTCAAAACTTTTGTATTTTTGGTGATTGTGTGGTGATGAGGAGGATGCGTGATTCAGGGTGATAGGGATTTCGTGATGGTTTGATGGGTTCATGACTGTGAACCCAGTCAAATCTGGGTTCAAACTCAGATGCCCAGAAGAAGATGTTGATGAACAAGAAGCAGAAGAGAAAGGAGAACAGAGATGATAAGGGCATTTGTGTCATTTCATTCTAAAAATGTTGTCAAATTGTTAAGTTTGACTAAGTCAACTAACGGTAGGGTATTTATCTATAATTAACGATAAACTCACACCATGGATGTAATAATGTGATATGTGAAGGTACTTTAGTGTAATTTTCCCTTGTTTATTTGGTATAGATATGATGGAAATCTTGTTTCTCTTCCATTGCAGTTGTCTCCACAATATATAGAGAAACTCTAATTTAAATGCTTGACTAATTAGCAATTACTAATTATCAGTGTCCATGTGCAATCACCTACTGTCTCCTAAGAAATTTACACCATTCAGCTGGGGTGATCAGTTTGTTTTAAATGTACACGTGCTTTGAAACTTTTTAAATTTATGTTTGATACAGATTTTAAATTATTTTAAGGGAAATTATAATAAGTGAACTAAAAATCTTGTTTAAATTGAGGTGTTTACTATATATCTTATATTTTCGAAAAATAAAAATAGAAATTACTTAGTTTATTTTACAAAGGGACACTAGTTTATGTTACAAAGGGACACTTGTTTAAAATAATAAGGGGAATTGAAGAATATAATCTAAAAGTTATACATAATTTTAATTGTAGTTAACAATTAATATGACTTTTTCTTTATTCAAAATTAACCAAAGTCCACAAAACACACTCCAAACTCGCCCACTTGGCCAGCTCGATCTGGCCAAATGTAGGCTTTGATATTATTTTAAAGAAAATCTTACAATTTTTTTTATAATTGGATCTGTTATTGTTGTTTTGTTGCATAATGGATCTCTTAGAGGTTGATTTGGTCAATTTTTAATGTGTTTGGAATATTTTAATGTGAAAGCAAAGATTTTTGGTAGAAGTACAATTTGAAAGAAGATAAAGATAAGGACTGCAATGAGAAGAGTGTATACCTTTCAGAGAATTATTATATTATCTTTTGAGTAAATGATATATAATAATGAAAGATTATGGAGGATTATAATTCCACGTACCTCCTGGATTCGGACCGTCATCACGGTTAATTGAAATATTGAATGATTAGGACAAAATTTTTAGAAGACCAAATTAAAATCGCTATTAAAACATGTAAGATTACTTACACGATTTGATGACCGACAGTTTTTTTCATGAATATATAGTTGGTATTTATTGCAAGTAAATTTCCGTTTCTATCTCTGTGAATGCTAATAATGTATATAGTTAACTTGATGAGTAATTCTACACTAATGATACTCTCATTCCACCAACTGTTCTATATGATTTGATAATAAAAAACACTCATTAAAGCTAACAATAATTGGGTTGCCAATATTTTAGAAGGTATATAGAAAAAAAAAATTTAAATAAAGAGGTACTGATAATATAACTACTATATATATATATAAGGTTGTCAATGACATTCCAACAAGAAAAAGAAACAATTTAATCACATTTTCCATAAATATCTTTAGATATATATATATATATATATTTTAATGATATATATTTATTTTATAAAACAAAAAGATATGTATATATATGTGTTATTTATAATACTAGCTAATAAAAATGCATGAAAACACTTTTTTAGATTCTTAATCAATTTTGGCTTTTGAGAGGGGATTTAGTAGGGGATGAGGCTGATTACATGTACAAGAGTTGTGCATAAGTTGATGACATATTTGGTTAGATATCTGAGTTATTAATTTAATGAAGTTTTTATTTGGTTAATATATTTATAGCAGTGTAGTTTACCCCAACACTATCATTAAATCTTTAACAAATGATTAAATTCTTTAATCAAACTACTTAGAATCAAATTATAATTAAAAATAATCAATCACACAAGAGATTTAAGTCACATGATACAGAAAGTAAAATAGACGTCAATGTCCAAACATATTAATTAAAAGGTTTTCCTATGCCATACATATGTATGACATTAATGTGCATTATTCAACAACTTCCGTCCCTCTCTTCTATAATGTGATAAAAGCCGTGTGCATGTGATTTACAATGAGCCTTATATTTACTATCTTACAATCAACAACTAGTTTGAAATAACATTTAAACATCGTTTTATGAAATTACTTTGAATCTGTGGACCACATTATTGATGTAGGAATCTAGAATCATTGGAATTTGATTGTTTGAATGATTGATTGGCTCAGATATCTATAGGATTAGTTTGAAAACCTCTATAATATACCGTGCAATAGTTTATTTACATTTTTCGAATGATGTGGAGATGATTTATTCAACTCAAAATCTTTATCTTTCAACTAACTGTGATATTTAATAAAAATTAAAGTGAACATGACATCAAACCACCGATAGTAATATACATAAATTAAAGTGAAGATCAAATGAAGTACCGAAACATTTATGCCAGTCGACGTCGCAATCGCAACCTTTGAAAATATACACAAATTAGAGTGAAGATGAAATGAAGTAGTTGAAACTTGATACCGAAAGACTTATGCCAGTCGACGTCGCAATGGAAACCTTTGAAAATATGTGAAAAGAGATACCCATGTCATTATCTTGGTCCCACAATGAGATGCGATCCTTAGTTCTATATAAGAGAGAGTTGGTCTAAGTTTTAGAGTACATACCATATTTTTTTGTTCTCTTCTTCTGTGTTCGCTTATTCTCTCGTAGTCACTCTGTTCCTCTACAATATTTGAAGCAATGAAAGTTCTCTCAAAGAAACTTACCAGGACAGATGTTGCTAACAGACTCTCGGTGAACAACGGAGCTCTTCAACATTTGCCTGGTTTTGGAAGTGACCGACGTGCACTGCCTCTGACTGTGGAAGATGAGGAGGGGAAAAGGTGGGTTTTTCGCTTTAGAATCCGCCAGGGTAAGTATAAGAAACCTGAGCTCTCTACTGGTTGGCTTGATTTTGTCAGGAGTAAGAAGATTAAAACTGGTGATGAGATCCATTTTTTCAAGGAAGAAGACGAAGCTACTAGAGTCATGAGGTACATGATTAAAACGATGACCGAGGTCAGACTGTTTGGTGTCGCAATTGGTTACGTCCCTTATGCTGATCAGGCTGATCGCTAAATATATGGAATTATGTTTTCTTGTTCTTATAGATGTTAGTGCCTTTTCAAGTGTTGTTGATTTTTGGATCATTTTCTTATACGTATCGATGTTCTTGGTCATGTTCTTACTTTATATGTTGATGACTTTTTAATTTCCGAGTGCAGCTGTTCTCTCTCTCTTTGTTTTCAGTTAAATCTGTTGGATTGGCTTTGATTCTGAATTTTGTGAGATGAAATGCTTGATTCTTCTGGTGGTCATATTGGTTATCATTCCTAGAATATCTAGTGCGTTTTCCAAGTCGTTTGGAGTCCTTTTTGATATGCAAGGGGCAAACAATTTTCAAATAAACGCATTCAACGCATTATGCAAATTGTGTGTTTTAAAGGCCCCATTTTTCTGTGAATATAATAATGCTATTTTTCCAAGTGGATCTTCAATTTCACGTGTGGAATTGGTTTGTAATGAATTCGAATGATATGTATACGTTAATTATAATTCGATGCACACTTTAATATTGTAAAAAAAAAGGTAAATATTTTACGAATAGACATATATCTCAAGGTAGACACATAATGAGAGATGTGAGATTGGTGGATAATTTTCAAATCAATGAATTTTGAATGAAAAGTCAAAGTTTTCCAAAATCAAAGTGGTGTCTTTGTGTTCTCTAGTAAAAGGATGCCAACCATACTAATTAGTGGTAATTAGAGAAAATGACGATCCTAGAAAAGAAAAGATTCTTTTTATTCACTTTTTTTTTTTAAATTCGATTTTAACCCCTCATACAAATTTTCTGGTTAATATTATAAAAAATCACCTATGGTAGAGAAACATTTGGATAAGATGAAGTTATTGAAGTTGATTAATCAAAGATAAATCCACCAAACTAATGTTTCTGCTTAATTCGTCTGTTTTATTTGACTTTGGTAACAACTTTCCACACTAATATGCACACAAATGCACCAATCTCATCCAAATTAATGTCAGATTTTTTATGCATGCGTACGTTTTTCACCTACTTTTGGCATGTTTCTTTTTTGACAAGAAACCCTACTTTCATTCATTACTAATTGTGTGGTGTTTAACGCGTATGTATAATTGTTAGAGAGTTTTTCTTTTTTTCTTTTTTTTTTTTCCATATTCCCAATATATAAATTAAAACTTTCGGAAATTTGTAAAAGTTAATCTAAGAATATAGCTACTACTCAATAATTGTTGGGATTTTTTTTTTTTCAGAAATAAAAAAATTACCATACTTGACCCATCAGCATAAAGAAGTCCTTGTCTTCTTCATTGAAAATTTATCTAACAATACCTAGTTTCGCTTGGTTAAATCGAGGAGCTGGAAAAAAAATTAATTATGTTATATATTATTAACATAAGTCTTCGGAACATTGTTTTTAATAATTGATAAGCTTAGATTGGAAACGGCAAAACTTTTCTAAGACCAAATTAAAAATACATTTGAAACACGCGAGATTTTAAAAAATGGAAGATGATAATGCCATCATATGACTAGTCTAAGACCAATTAAAATGACTTTTGGAAACGAAATGGAAGATGATAGAACCATCAGATGACTTTTTTAAGACCAATTAAAGTTACTTTTGGACATGAAATGGAAGATGATAATGCCATCAGAAGAGTTTCTCTAACACCAAATTAAAATTAAATCACATTTAAACATATGAGATGGAAGATGGTAATACCAATCTCAACCAAATTACTTCCAGATCGTCATGCATCCATACCTTTTCACCTCGTGGAATGTTTCTCTGTTGATTAACCAGCCCGACTTGGATTCGTTACTAATTGTTGGGTGTAATTAAATGTGTACTTATGAGTTTTTTTTTTTTTTTTCAAGGTGCTTGTAAGTGTTAAAGTGGTTTTTTTTGATTGGCTGAGATGTCTAGAGGGTTAGTTTGAAAAGCTCAATAATATACCGTACAGTAATTTATTTACATTTTTCAAAATGATCTTGTGGAGATGATTTATTCAACTCTAAATGAGAACGACAATAAGCGATCAAGATGAAGATTGAAGATGAAGCAATTTGCAACTTGATTACTCACAAATGTGTCTGTTGACTTTAATCACCAACTCAGTCTGAAATCAACTTATCTCATACAAAAACAGAGCAGTTAGGTTTACCATTATTGTACTTTGGAGCAAACGTTTATGGTTAGAATAGTCAGATTAGTATATGCCATGAATTAATGTATATGAAAAGTAGTAACATAAATTATCAGTGGATGTTAATTGATACTAATTAACTATTTTATTGTTAATTCTTCTCTTCATTATTTAATTACGTAATTTGTTTGTGCTGATGGAATTTCATTTGTATCAATTAACATCAAGGGGGCATTTTTATTTAAAATAATAATTTTTTTTTAAAAAAAGAAAAAGTAAAAGAAGGCAAGAGAAGATGTTGCTCTCACTTTTAAATGCCGTCCGGAAGAGGCAATCCAGTAATTTCATTCATCATGTGCCATTATTCTTGATTTTTGTCCCCACAGGTGGATTTGGAGCACGAGATAAATATATATCAGTTCATGATGATAATAAAAAACTTCAATAAATTTTTAATTTTACTTGATTGTTTAGGGGGTTGTGAATTTTGTGATCCTATTAGTTCGGGGATAGACAGTAAATGACCGTTCAAGGATATCTTAAACTTTAAACTTATCCCATAATTCATTTTTTTTACCATACAACTTACACCACAAAAACATAATATGTACACGTCTTACGTTAAATTTATTCCACCAACATGTGATTTTTTTTTTTTTTTACTTTTTTTTAATTCCCTTGCAATAATTATATAAACAATTAAATTTATTTTTAATATTATTTTTATATACTTTAATAAAATATTATAAAATAATATATTTCAATAATATTAAAATTAATATCATTTTAAAATTACTTTTAAAGAGTTAGATTTTACTTTTTTAAAATAATATTAAAACATTTTTAGTTTTATTTTATAAAAGTAATATAATATTTAATTATTTTTTGTTCAATCTCATAATAGATCAAACAATAAACAATACTATTTTTCATTCAATCTCATACAACATTAAACACATTACAACATTAACTTATTCAATCCAATGCTATCAAAATAATCCAATCCAATCCAATCCTCTGGGCCAAGCGCAACCTAAAATTCTAAAAGTGGTTTAAAAATATATGTACACCCCTAATTTTATATATTTTGAAAATTTTAATATTACCCTAAAAAATAAAAAAAGAAAATCAAGAATTGCATATTCTTAACGGACCTATCAGGTAACTGGTTTCACATAATAATAATAATAATTAGGACCCACATATTCTTTTCCAGATTGGTTGTTTAATCTTGCTGCTTCTGATGTAAGTGTTCAGGTTGTAAGCTCTTGTGCCTCTAGTTAAGGAAAACGTTTTATTCAAAAAAGGATTGGGGCCTGCATCTGGACAGAGAAGCACCGAATTGATAATCACAAATTCACAATAGAGCATGAAAACATAGTAAAACCTGACCATGCATCTAACATCATCTTCCCTTTCAAGCCCATCTAGAAGCCTCGAAAATGGAAATAGAAAAACCCTAAGGGCAGCTTCCTTTCTTAGTGGAAGCCAATTGGTTTAGCTCTCAACTAGTGTACACTCTCTCTTTCTTCTTCGATTCTCGAAGAGGGGCTTTCTTGGAAGTTCCCTTTTCTCTTAGCTCTTTCTTTATTGAAGCTAGGGGCGGTTGGTTTTCCTTATTTTTAAGTTTTCTTTGGTTTTGATCATTGTTGTATGTATAAGAATCTAGGGACATAAAAGGACACAAGTGATAAGTTAAAAAACAATAAGAAAGTAGTTTATATGATTTTCTTTTGTTATGTAATGTATTTTATATAACCATTTTTATAGAATTAAGTATTTATTCAGTCTAATAATATTTTACCTACGAGTTATCTCAGTATTAGGATTTTGTTTGTTATGTAATATTTTGTTTGTTTGTAATTGATCTTTGCCAGTTTTTGAGTTTTGAAATTCTAAGAAATATGAGTGATGTTACTAATTAATGTCAGGTATGGGATGTATTATCTGATGCTGGATGTCTCGGAATTTTAGTAAATTATGCTTCAAACCAAACAGATCACAGCCCCTCTTTGAAATGGAAGATGATTAAGTTGACATAAGTCTATAAGTCATGGCTTGCCCTCACAACTTTGGCTTCCATATTGTAACAAATTATGTTTATTCTTGTTTATGGAAATTTCTTTTTTTTTTTTTTTGTAATTAAAATATGGGTGCACTTTTTTCGCTGTTTGTCTTGTTTCAACTTTTGTTATATGTGCAAGAATCTAGGGACATAAAAGGACGCACAAGTAATAAGTTAAATAACAAGAAGAAAGTACATACAAGTGATAAGTTACATATAAAAAATAATTAAATTATTTTCCTAAATTAATTAAAATTATCTACAATTAATTTTAAATAAATGGTATTTAAGATTTAATTATATAAAAAATAATATTTTATAATAACATTTTTATGAAATAAATATATTAAATTATGAATTTAGTACACAATTTTCTATATAAGAGAGAGTTGGTCTAACTTTAGATTGTGTTGATTTGAGAGAGAACGAAGATTATTTCTCCCATTCTACGATCTCTTCATTTTGGCTTGTGTTGCACAACAATTTACATGGACAAGACACATGATTATTCTTCTGATGTAACACAGACACAGCAGCATCACAATGCTGTCGATTTTGTGTGTTTTTTATTGGTCTATAACGCATTATAAAATATTAAGTATACAGTCTTTGTTGTGCGATTGCAGACTGTCCACTTCTAAATTTTTGAAATGTTTCGGATAACCAATATAATTAACAAAAGTTTACAATAAATTTTATATTTTTATACTTCATATTTTTTTAAAATATATATAAATGAATGCTATACACATAAATAACATTTATATAGACGAGTAATTTGACATAATAATTCATAAATTCATATATATATTTATATAAGCTATTTTAATTATATAATATACAGTACCGTGTCCACTAACACGGAACACAATTATGATAAAAAATAGCTTGTGTCAAAATACAGTAACGATTAGGACTTTTGCCTAAACAAAAGTAACGATTAGGACTACGTAGTCAACGCATGCATCAAAAAGCTTCCTGCAACCACAACTTTTATCTTTTCACGAGAGCATCGCCAAGTGCCGCCCACTTGTCCAGTGAACCCAATCCCTAGGAGTAGGGCCCGCGTCTGGACAGAGAAGTACCGAATTGATAATTAGAGCAGAGCATAAAATCATACTAAAACGCGACAATCTAAGCCGCCACCCTTGAACTCTTTCAACTAACAAGAAAAGAACCGCACTCATTAATTTAATTAAAAAATTAATTAATTTAGTTATATTTTCTTATTTAAATCAACTAAATAAAGTTTCATATTCAATTTTAGGATTTTATTTACTTAAAACTTAAATCACCTTCCTTGGACAAGCACAGCTGTTAGGACCAACAACTTTACACAGTGTATTTTAATGTAAAGATCAAGTTAAAATAGACTGTAGATATTTAACTATAAAAAATTAATTTGAAATAAAATTAAACTTAAAAATCAAAAACCAACCTCTAATATCTACTGTTTAGATAGTGGAAAAAATTTTGATTAGCCTCTATCCACAGTCCAGATATTGAAAAAGAATTAGATTGGGCTCCATGACTTATTTGGCTAAAATGCAAAGAGAACAGCAAAGCAAGACTAGTTTATCATTATCTTGGTCCCACTACGGTGTCCCTTGTCTCCCACTTTTCGCATGTTTTTCTTTCGAAAACGTGTACAATTGTTGGGTTTTTTTTTTTTAAAATTCTTTTTTTTAACATATTTTTGGAAAAACTTCATTTTAGTCCTCAAAGTTTTAGAAAATATCAAATTTTTTAAAACTTTAAAAATAACTTTTTTCATCTTTAATATTTTTAAAACTATTCAAAAAAGTTCAAACCGTTAATTAACTGATAGTAAATATAGACATAATGCATAAAAAGTCATTTTTTCCCTTGATGATTGTTAGTGACACTTAAATTACCGGATTATCGCTCAAAAAACAATGAAATTACAATAATTAAAAATTTTGATATAATTATTTAATTAAAATTAAGTAAAATAAAATTAAAATTAAATAAAAAATAGAGAATAGAAAGTGCATCTTCTCTGTCCATTTGAGAGATGGACGGTGGTATTGAAATTTCTAAGTAAATATGAAAACATAATTTAAAAAATATATATATTAAAAATTAAAAATTAAAATCTCATCCCCAAAATCAGTCAACACTCATGTCATTTAACACCATAAACACCACTTTCACCTTGTTGTTGCCACCTCTACCACCCATGGGATCTCTCTCTCTCTTTTCCTCTCTTATCTCAATCTCACACACTCTCTTTCAACTAGAGTTCTGAGTTGGATTGAACCTAGAATCAAGTCAAAGAAAGTGATGGCAATCGCCACCGTCGACGACAAGGCACCTGATCATTCAGCGAGGGCTTTATCAACAGGTTACTTGGTTGATTGGGTTAGATTTTCCATGTTTCTCACCCCTTATGTTCGATTTTTCATCTCCCTCATCCCTCATGTTCGATTTTTTTTTTTCTGTTGAACCCAGTTTAATAGAACGTCTTCAAAACACGAAATTCATTTTTGGGTTTCAAACCCAGAACACGAACCTAGAACTGCTCTAATTTTGGTTTCCATTTTTGGTTTTGATTTTCTTTTTTTGTTTTGTTTTGTTTTTTTTTATTCTTTGATTTTGTGGATTTGATGTTTCTTTTTTTTGGGGGGGGGGGGGGGGGGGGGGGGGAGGGGGGCGCATGTAAATTGTAGATCAATGTTGGTGGAGATCCATGTTGTTTAAAGAATTTGGGTTGTCTCAACCTTTTGATTTTTTTTTTTTTCAATTTCTCTCTAATGATCGAACCCAAAACACGAACTTCATATCCTATGAATTGTTCTGGGTTCTATTTTTGGTTTTGATCTTTTTTTTTTTTTTTTTTTTGGTTTTGATTTTTTCTAGTTCTTTGGTTTTGTGAATTTGATGTTTGATTTTTTTTTTTCTTAAAATAGTTGGGTGAATGCAAATTGGAGATCCATGTTGTTTAAAGGATTTGGATCGATGGAGTTCCCATCTTTTGTCTAAAGGATCTAGATCTCCGCCTTTTGACATATATATATATAATTTCTCTTTATTTTTTTATTTTCTTTTTCACATTTCGATTTTAAATTTAATTTAAAAAATACACTATCCATCTCATGAGATGAACGATGATGATAAAAGAATTTTTTTTTTAACTTTTAAATATAATTTTTAATTTAAACATAGGTGTGGAAATTCATGATTGGTGCAAAATTGGTCTTTTAGTTGTATTTATATAAATATTTTAATTTATAAATGATGAAGTGGTAATTCATGATTGATGTAAAATTGTTTTTTTTATTTTTTAATTTGTAAATATTTTAATTTTTCTTTTTTAATTTTGTTATGTTTTATTTTAATTATTTTGTCAAGGACCATATTGAAAATTTTTCTTTTTAAAATCTTAATCATTCATGTGTCACGATCTTAATTTCTCATAAGATAAGACCATCTTAGCTTTTCTGTCCAAACTATTTGTTATTATTGACCATTAATTAACTAATGATTTAGATTTTTTTGAAGAATTTTAAAAAAATTAGGGATGAAATGAGTTTTGCTTTTTTTTTTAAAAAAAAATTTAATCTGATATTTTTTAAAATTTTAAAAATTAAAATGAAGTTTTTTCTTATAATAGATAATTATAATTAAATAAGGTAATTTTCTATCTTTATAAGGAAAAGGTTGGGACCCGCGTCTGGATAGAGAAGTACAGACATAATAATTACAATGAGCATAAAAACGTAGTAGAACCTGACTGTCTAATGGTGCACCAGCTACCACCAACATACACTTGAACTCTTTCACTAAGAAGAAAAGAACCGCGCTTATCAATTTAATTAAAAAATTAATTTATTTATTGATATTTTCTTATCTAAACGAATTAAATAAAATTTCATATTTATTTTTAGGATTTTATTTACTTTAAACTAAAATCACCATTCTTAGATGAGTGCAGCTATTATGGTCAATAACTTAAAAACATTGCATCTTAATGTAAAGGTCAAATTGAGATAGATGATAGAAATTTAATTACAATAAGTTAATTTAAAAATAAAAAATTGAAAACCTATCTGATAACAGTGGTCCAGATAGTGAGAAAAGAATTTGATTAGGCTCCATGACTTATTTGGCTAAACTGTAAGGAGCAAAGCAAAGCAAAGCAAGATTTGGTCCCTCAAGAAACTTTTAGCATGTTTCTCTTTCGAAAACGAGTACAATTGTTAGAGTTTTTTTTTTTTTTTTTTTACATGTTCCCAATATATAAATTACAAATTTGGGAAATTCGTGAAAGTCAATCTAAAAATTATAGCAACTCTAATTTTACCCAACAATTGGTCAATCCAAAAATGATAGCAACTCTAGTTTTACCCAATAATTGGTAAATTGAAAAATTATAGCAACTCTAATTCACCCAATAATTGGTGTGAGTTTTTTTTAAAACAGGTACCCATACTTGGATGGGTCTATAAAAGAGAGATCCTTGGTCAAAAGACTTATATAAATTTTGGGAGTTCAAAGTGCTGTTGATTTTTGTATCATGTTCTTACACGTGTTGATGTTGTTGGTCATGTTCTTACTATATATGTTGATGTTTTTTAATTTCCAAGTGCAGGTCTCTCTCTCCCTTCTTTTTTTGGTCAAATCTAAATATGTGTTAAATTCTTCTTTCATTACTAATAATTAGATTTGAAACATAGTCTACTCCAATGAATTTACACCATTCAGCTGTGGTCAGTTTGTTTTAAATGTAGACGTGTTTTGAAACTTTTTAAATCTATGTTTGATACAGATTTTTAATTATTTTAAGGGTATTTCAAAATAATTTAAATTTTAAATTTTAAATAATATTTAATCTGGTGCGGTCATAAATGCGTTGAATAGTTGATTTAACATGGAACCTGAGCTCTATAAAAATGAAATTTCTTTAAGTTTAATGGGATTAAAAAAAAGAAGAAACCTGAGCTCTACATAAAATAAATTTCTTTGTAATCAAAAACAGAAAAAGCAAATTATTTTTTATGTCTCAATTCCTACTTGATTTGTACTTATTTAGAAAAAAGAAACATAAAATTCTCTAGAAGTTTATTTTCTTAATATTGAATTTCAATAATCATAAAATTCTATAACATAACCAATAATATTCCAATCTGCCATTGTTCATGCTACTCATATATGGACCAAATTTAGCCGGACTAAACAATAGAAGGGTTTAAAAGGCATACACATTTATATAAAGGCTAAAGTAGAAAGGTTTAAGACCAAAATATCCATACTAGCAGTTACTGATTTTTGGTATTAGAAAAAAGGGACCTGAATCCATACTAGCAGTGACCAATTTTCGGGAGGGATAATGCTAAGGACAACCACCCCTACCCTCTGGTTGTTCAATCGAATCACTAAAGACCTTTCTACAATTTGACATAATCCTATTTTTTCCTCTTCTGTTAATTCTGTTATTGAATGGTGTGTCTTGATAGTGACAGTTCATAGAAAGACGATATTGCCCCTCATGTTGATGGAAAAAAAAATTTGTTAAAAAATTTATAAAGTAATTAATAGATAAAATAAAATAAAAAATTTATTAACAATTTATTTTAATCTCAATTCCATCTTTATGCTGGACGGTAGAGATCTAATTCCAAAATAATTTAAAAAAAATACTTAAAATGAAAAACAAAAAAATCAGTGGTTAGAAATCTTGAAAACCTATTTTCCAGAAAATCTAGGTTTGCAACCTTGAAACCCTAGATCTTATGTATTCACTTTAAACCAATCTCCAACAAAAACTTCAAACACATAAACACAAAAACACAAACACTTAATTACCACAAACATCAAACATCATCACCAAGATAGCAACATAGAAACACAAACATAAAACATCATCACCAACACACAATCACCACCACCATCACCATATAAACCTTTATAAACACATAAATCACAATATCAACACACGATTCGTCATCTCAAACATCCAAAACAAAAAATTGAAAAACCAAAAAAGAAAAAATAGGTAAACATTGGGTTTCCTTCTCTGGAGACCAAAGGGTCTTCACCAAATGAGACCACACGGCATTCATTGTGTGGAGGCCAGAATTGGTTTCCATGCAATAGAGACCAGATCTAGGTCTCCATCACATAGAGATCATTTGGTCTCCTTTGTTAGAGACTTATGGTTTCCGACTTTTCGACAAAAGGAGATGAACCAATATTTGTCGCCGCGTTGGAGCTTGTGACGCCACCATTCTTGCTGCTTATGATGGACAAAGAAGAAGATGGAAAAAGAAGATGATGATGATGAGAAGATGGAGGAAGAAAAAAATGTTGAGAGGAAATTGGAAGGTGAAGTCATTGGAGACATTAGACGATGGAGTAAAATTGATTTTTTTTTTTATTTTAATAATTTTTTCATTTTTCATTTTTTTTCCATTTCCACTACTTTTTTTTCTTTTAAAAAAAAAAATATATTTTTAATTTTTTAGTATCATTCCTTTTTTTTTTTTAATTTTAATTTTTTTTTTCTCCACCATCCATTATTGTGATAGACAGTGGAGATGACATTTTTTTAAGAAAAACGTTTTTAATTAATTAATTCATTAATATTATTATATACTTTATCTTGTTTTGATAGTTTTGCCATCTATGGTTAATGGTCAAATATTGATTTTTAACGTTTAAGTTGATAGCATAGGATTTTTTTATTATTTTTATAAACAAGAAGGGATTTTTTTACTATTGTTATAAACTATAGGGGGGATCCTTAGCGGTTTTCATAAGTCAAGGATATTTTGGCAATTATATTAAAAATATAGGGAGGAAATTAGAAATATCCCTTTCTGGGATTAGGAAAAAGCAACCTGATCAACCATCACTCAGATCGAAATGGATTCGTTCACATGGAATCATGGATGCCGTTTGGATTGGTGGGGTCATAAATGCGTTGAATAGTTGATGTAACATGGAACCTGGGCTCTATAAGAATGAAATTTCTGAGTTTAATGGGATTAGAAAAATGAAACCTGAGCTCTATATAAAAGAAATTTCTTTGTAATAAAAAAAAAAAAAAAAGAAAAAGAAAATTCATTTTTATGTCTCAATTCCTGCTTGATTTGTACTTATTTAGAAAAAAAAAACATAAAATTCTCTAGAAGTTTATTTTGTTAATATTGAATTTCAATAATCATAAAATTTTATAACATAACCAATAATATTCCAATCTACCATTGTTTATAGTACTCATATATGGACCAAATTTAGCAGGACTAAACAATAGAAGGGTTTAAAAGGCATACGCATTTATATAAAGGCTAAAATAGAACTGCTTAAGACCAACATATCCATACCAGCAGTTACCAATGGCCAAGACCAAATTCTACTAAGAATTTAAACCACACCACCCCCCAACCCCATTTACAAAACTTACCAGTTGATTGTTAAAAAAACAAAGATATTTTATACATTTAATCGAGTGTACTTATTCTATTGGACTAAAGATTACATTGAACAATAATTCATTCAACAAAAAATTGTTGCAAGAATATATTTACTGCAATGATATTCAGTGCTTTCAAGTCACGTTACGTAACTTTAAGATATCCCGTAAATTAGTAGTAACTCAACTAATTTACATTTCTTTTATAGTTATTATCATTTCTCTTAATTTGTTTTAATTCTAACATAGTTAGTTTGATATAAAAATTTAATCAACTTAATAAACAATAACTTTATCAATTTGAATTGGTTACATGAAAATTATTAATTCTAATTTTTTTAATAATTCATTATATTTTAAATCAATAAAATTATACCTTGATACTATTAAATGTATTCTTGGTTAGATACCATCCTTCTTTTCGTCTATCTTTGCTGTTGAAGGTCACCAAAAACAAATTCATATTTACAATGGCCTGTGCGCATAAACCAACTTGACTTGTTGCAATCCAAACCCTTTTCTTTCTTGTGAAACAACTTTGCTTCATAGGTTCATTGAGCAGGAATTGCATGTTTGACGTCCGGAATAGCACTTGGAAAAAAATGATCCTAAAGTTAATTGGAGACAGATTTGACAGGGGGCAACACAACTGCTTTGGAAACTCGCCCTCCATTTCACATCCCATTGGCTAACTTTAAGAATTTAAAGGCGTTTTAGTTTTTGAGACTTTCAACGTCAACTTTTTTAGTATGATTATAATTACTCTTTATCTTTTAGGACAATGGCCATCATCACCTTCGAAATTTTAAATAAGTAAATATCATATGATGCAGGGAATTCTCGCTCGTCATCTTTCGAAGGGAGTGAACACGTACCAAAAGAGAAAATTGCATAAAAGTTATCAGAAAGAAAAAAGAAGAAGAAAAAAGTAAATTGCATAAAAGTTATCAGAAAGAAAAAAGAAAAAGAAAAAGAAAAACGAAGAAGAAAAAGAATATTGAATTATTGAAATGAAACGAAAGGAAACTTCCCAGAACCAAATTAAATTCGCCTTTTGGAATATACTCATTCGTGAAAACAAAACCTGTCAAAGCTGCCGTAGTCACACAGATTTTGTGTGTCCAAAGTGGGGCCCCTCTGTTTCTTGAGTATAATTACGTTGGTACTTATCCAATTGGGTCTATAATTTCAGTATTTCAAGTGCAAAATTGGTTTTTTCTTTTTTAATAAATAATTATATTGATATATCAATTATGCTATTGTACGAAGGCTATGAGCATACTGGAGTTATTAAATTTATTATATTATAATCTAATAATTTAATTAAATAAAAAATTTTAATTTGAAAATAATAAATATAGAATTCCGAAATTTAAAATGTAAACTATAAAATTTTGAGAAGAAATGATATTTGTTACTATCCTTTATAATAACTAAACATGTATACCAAACAAACTTTATGATATATGTGTTAATCAATTTAAGTTTATCCCTTTTTTTTTAACACTAAACACTTAAATAACATATATATATGAGCAATTCATAAATTATTATCTTTATAAAAGCTAATTTAATTAAATAATATACAACACTGTCATCACCATATAACAATTCATAAATTATTATCTTTAGATAAGATAATTAATTAAATAATATACAGCATTGTCATCACCATATGACACAAGACACTTAACACATCTATCATGAGAAATAGCTCATGTTAAGATGCAGTAATGATTGGAAATATATAGCCAACCATATATTATGTACAAAAAGTCTTAATAACATATAATGTGATTATATTTAGAGAAGCACTCAATTAAAACAGAATATTAAATCAACTAATGGCGAAATTTAATACAGTGAAGCCCCTAATAGCTCGGGTATACGAATATAATCTACAAACCCATGAATGACAACTATGCTTTAGATTGACCACAACAGTAAGCAAAAAAGCAAACACAGGGATCCCAACTTAACGTAATTACTTGCCACTGATCATTAGAGATTGATGGGGTACCCTTTTAAATTTCCACTAGTGTTGAGTAGTCTTTGCTCATCGGTTGTTTCCAAGGTTCTCCATCCATCTGCATATATTCATCTCTTCACTCCCTCCTCTAATTTCCAATCTAATTTCCAAACCCAATTAAGTAGCAAAATATTGAAAGAAATCAAAGTCTTTTACGATATGAAAAGATAACGCTGTGAATAAACATCTTTGACGGAATATTGAAGGGAATCAAAATCTTGTTTGATGAAAAAAAAAAAAAAAACGATTTGTACATAACGGAAAAAGCTTAACAGTAGTTATAATATTTTTCTGGCATCTAAAAAAGCTTGTTGTTATAGAGGCAGAGACTGTTTATTTTTTTATTTATTTATAACTTAATGGTACTTAATTGTATCTATTAAATTGTTTTTTCAAGTTGTCAAACTATTTAAAATCTAAAAACAACTGAAAAAGAAAAAGACAGAATTTTTAACTTTTAATTTAATTCAAAATCACTTAATAATATTTAACATATTTTATTATTAGTCTATCATTCCTAAAATAATATATTTTCAATTTTATCTCAATTTTATATTATAAATATTTTTTTCCTAATACTTATATGACATAATTTGAAAAAAAAAAAAAAAAGAAGCTCTTATCCTAAATTTTTTTAAAATTACACTAATGTATTTTTATTTACAATTTAAACATTTACTATTTTAGTTGCTTTTTAAATGTAATTCAACTCATAGATAATTTCATAATTTTTAAAATATGTAAATATAATTAATTCTATTTTCCTTTTTAGTCATATTTTAATTATAAATAATTATTTATCTTTTTTTTTTGTATTATATTAAAGAAAATTTCATAACAACTAATAATAAAAAATGTATAAATATCAAATTACTAGTTTTCAGATAATTTAATTTTAAAAAATAAATAATTTTATAGCACATTTAGAGGTGAGAAGAAAATATAATTCAGATTTTAGGTTTCATTCACTGTTTAGTATTCAGATAAAAAAAAAAAACACTGTTTACTATTCAGATAAAAAAACAAACAATCTCATAGTTTGGCACATTAGTGCACCTCTAAGTATAAGTCCAAAATTCAAATGCAATAGATGAATTTGATTGATTTGTCATAACTTTTTAAAGTTAGAAAACACTGATGGTAGAATTATTATATATATATATATATATGATGGGGGAAGAGAGATTAATTAAGAGAAAATTACCTACACATTGTGTTTTAGGATAAAAGTGCGACTTGAATTCTTGATCTTTTAAGATCAAGAGAAGTGCTCAACTAAGAGGTGGTGTGCTTATATTAAAGTAATTTTATTTTCTCTCTCTTAATCTCTCTCTTTCTCTAAAACATTTGAAGCAATGAAAGTTTTCTCAAAGAGACCTACCAGTTAAGATGTTGCCAATAGACTCGGTGAAAATCTGAGCTGTTCACCATTTGCCTGGTTTTGGGGGTGAGAGATACAGTCTTGTTCCATGAAATTGCCGCCAAAAATGTTGAATCGAAAGAGATCGCACATCTCTCCTTCTCAATTAGCCGCCGATTAGCTTCTCTCCAAGCTGATCAGTGCAAGTCCCAAGATTAATCTGTCCTAATTCGAAGGTTAAGATAATGCGTGATTATCCTAGATATTATGGTCCTACACTATCTTAAAAGAGTCTGCAAGCAAATCAATTACATGTGTTATAATAATAACCATTTTCGTTTGATGTCATTCACACGATCTATAAACAGTAACATGCACAAAAAAGAGGCACCGATCTCAAAAAAGGCACCAATCTAGAAAGAGTCCCTACTTCTGTCCATTACAAATTGTTATTGTACGTATGTAAAATTGTTAGAAAGAGGCACCGAAAATCAGGGAACTTTGAAGAATCTATGAGTTGGTTGGTTGAACGCATAGAAAAAAGAAGCGAATGCAAGATAAAGGTTATTACATCGTCAAAAAGACTGATAGCACGGTCATGATTGTCTTGGTCCCACACAGTGGTGTGAGTGCGGTCCTTGATTTCGAAAAGGGTATATAAAAGAGATAGTGTATATATCATATTTTTTAGTTCTCTTCTTTGTGTTTATTCTCTCTCAGTCTGTCTCTTTCTCTATAACATTTGAAGCAATGGAATTTTTCTCAAAGACACTTACCCGGACAGATGTTTTGAACAGACTCACGCTGTACAGCGGAGCTCTTCAACATTTGCCTGGTTTTGAAGGTGACCGACGTGCACAGGATCTGACTGTGGTAGATGAGGAGGAGAAAAGGTGGGTCTTTCGCTTTAGAATCCGCGAAGGTAGGTACAGTAAACCTGAGCTTTCTACTGGTTGGCTTCGTTTTGTCAGGAGTAAGAAGCTTAAAATCGGTGATAAAATTCAGTTTTTCAAGGAAGAAGATGAAGCTACAGGAATCATTATGTACAAGATTCAAGTGAAAACGCAGGTTAGAGTGTTTGGTGCTGTCCTTGGCCATAGCCCTTATCGTCAGGCTGATCGCTAAATATATGGAATTCTGTTTTCTTGTTATTATATATGTTAGTGTCTTTTCAAGTGTCGTTGTTTTTTGGATCATGTTCTGATACGTGTTGATGTTCTTGCTCATGTTCTTACTATATATGTGGATGACTTTTTAATTTCCGAGTGCAGCTGTTCTCTCTCTCTTCTTTTTTCAGTTAAATCAGTTGGATTGGCTTTTTATCTGAATTTTGTGTGATAAGATGCTTTATTCTTCTGGTGGTTGTACTGGTTATCATTCCTAGAATATATACTAGGCTTTCCCTGTCGTTTGGACTCCTTTTTGACGTGCATGGGGAAACAATTTTCAAGTACACACACATTCAACGCGTGATGCAGACTGTGTGCTTCAAAGGCCCCACTTTTTTGTGAATATCATAATGCTATTTTTTAAAGTGGATCTTCAATTTCACGTGTGGAATTGCTTTTTAATGAATTCGATTAATTTGTATATGTTAATTATTTTGATGAACATTTTAATATAGTAAATAAAGGTAAATATGTTGCTAATAGACATATGCCTTAAAAGGTAGACACATAATTAGAGATGTATAATTGGTGGATAATTTTCAAATAAATGAATTTTGAATGGACAGTCAAAGCTTTCCAAAATCAAAGTGGGGTTTTCATGTTCTCTGGTAAAAGGATTGTGAACTATACTAGTTATCTATTGATCTTAATTAAAAAGGTTAATAATATGACATTCTATTAATTCAAACTATTCTTCATAATATTAGCTTTTTAAAAAGTTAAATCACACTAATTAAATAGAGGGAATAAGAAAATCTTAATCAAATTGTCTTTTCTATTATTTTAATATTTAATTTATGATAAAAAATAATTTTCTTTTTTTAATAAAGAAACTTACATGAATTTTCATACTTGTTTAAGGTTGAAGTGATTTAATTAAAAGTTGATAGCTAAAATGATTTTCTTATTATTTTAGCTAAAATTTAGGTAATATTTTAGGAGTTAATTTGGAGATGTTGTAAATGAAATTGTTCTTGGAAGATTTTTTTATGGTTATAATCACTCTTATCTTTGAAGACAATGACCACCATCACCTTTGAATTTTTAAATAAATGAAAATTGCATGAAGTTTATCAAAAAGAAAAAACAAAAAGAAAAAGAAATATTGACATATTGAAATGAAGTGAAAGGAAACTTTCCAAAACCAAATTAAATTCGCCTTTTGGGATGAGTTCAAGGATAAAACCTGCCAAAGTCACCGTCGTCGCACAAATTCTGTGTTTAGAAAGTGGGGCCCCTCTTTTTCTTCAGTCTAAAGTTGGTACTTATCCAATTGGATCTTTAATTTCAGTATTTCAAGTGCAAAATTGTATTTTCATATATTATATTATATTATATTTTTTAATAAATAATTATATTGATGTATTGGTTATACTATTGTACAAAGACTATAAGCATATTGAAGTTATTAGATTTATTATATTATAATTTAATAGTTTAGTGAAATAAAGAATTTTAATTTTAAATGATAAATATAAAATTCCGAAATTTAAAATGTAAACTATAAAATTTTGAAAAAAGATGATATCTATTACGACCCTTTATAATATCTAAACCTGCATACCAAACAACTTTATGATATATATGTTAATCAATTTAACTTTACCTTTGTTTTTCCAAAAACAAATTATTACAAGATTACAAAAACACTTAATTGAAAAAGACTCTCCCATCTGGCCAGCAAGATCAATACTTTGCAAAGACTTAGGGTGTTATTATTATATGTTACGTAGAAGTACCATTTGAAAGAAGAATAAGATAAGCACCGTACCGTTTACTCTTAAAAGAGTGTGTAGCTTTTAAAGAAAAATGTTACAATTTATTATTATTATTATTATTATATATTTTGAGTAAATGATATATTGAATAATGAAAGATTCTGGAGGATTATAATTCCGCTTACCTCTCTGAATTTTGCCTGTCATCATTTTTAATTGAAATATTGAATGGAAATGACAAAACTTTTAGAAGACCAGATTAAAATCTCTATTAAAACATGTAGGATTACTTATCTTACACGATTTGACTACCAATTCTCTCTCTTTGTCCCTTTTTTTTTTTTTTTTTTTAATTTTTACCTCAATTTTTTTTTTTTTTAATGAATACATAGTTGGTATTTATCGCAAGTGAATTCTTTTTTTCTCTCTGTGAATGCTAATGATGTATACAATTAACTTGATAAGTGATTCACATTATTTGATACTCTCATCTCACCGACAGTTCAATATGATTTGATAGCAGGGAAGACTCATTTAACCTAATAATAATTGAGTAGCCATCATCTTCGAAGGTATAAAAAAAATACTTTATTCTAGGTCCTTTTAAAAAGGGAAAAAATGAAACCTCTTAAACTAATATTTTAAGAATAATGTTATACTTCTGAATAATATGCCGAAAAATTGTATATAAATAATGTGACAAACTGATTTATAGTTACCGCATTAATTTTAGATGATATAGTAATCATATATAAATTTGTTACATTATTTACGTAAATTTTTAAGTAGTGTAGCATTATTCATTTGCGTCATGCATAATAAAAAAAAAAATTATTATTTTTTTACAAAGGTACATTTTAAGATTTATAAAATTAAGAAAAAGGTTATATTCTTTTTTCCAAACACAATAGATTTTAATTGAGATATTAAAACAATAAGTATAAATTATTTAATTATGTTATATATTAATAACATAAGTCTTCGGAATATTGTTTTTAATAATTGATAAGTTTAGAATGGAAACGGCAATACTTTTCTAAGACCAAATTAAAAATACATTTGAAAACGTAGGATTTTAAGAAATGGAAGATGATAATGCCATCAGATGACTAGTCTAAGACCAATTAAAATGACTTTTGGAAATGAAATGGAAGATGATAATGCCATCAAAAGAGTTTCTCTAACACAAATTAAAATTAAATCACATTTGAAACATATGAGATGGAAGTTGATAATATCGATCTCAACCAAATTTGAGACGCCCCAATCCGGACCGCCACTAGGCTCCTATCCGAAGGGTACGCCCGGGCATCTCAACGAATCCCTCTAAGCCCATCTTGATGGAAAAGAAGGCATTCGAGGAGCGAACCCTCTTATATTAAAACTTAACTTTAGCAGAAGCTTAATCTTTTAAACCTTAAAGTTGAATAGTTTGGGTTGGTTTGACCCTATTCATTTGGTCATTTTTAAAACTCAAAACCGGCAGCATAACGACTGTAATTCGGATAAACCAAAAACCTGAAAATCAATTTGAACACTTCAAACTATAATCATAATCCAACCCAACTTCCCGCAATCCAGTTTATCAATATAAACACACAAATTTTAAAACCTTCAAAGACAAGATATAAACATGCACTTTTCAATCTAGTATGCTTGATTTTTCAAGCTCAAAATGGTATATTTTTACACAACTCAAAAGATATCACTTTTTTTATGCAAAAAGTACAAACATATGCAATATACAAAAGACACAAAATATGCATATTACATTCTTCAAGAAGCAATTGCCAATACTTGCGCTCACTTGACTACGGAGGAGGGAGGCTTCACTAGTCTTCACCCACACGAGTACCTGAGGAGGTTTTCATAAACAATTTGAAGAGTGAGCTATAAAGCTCAGTGAGTGCAATAGTTTATAAACTTAACTTTACTTTTTAAAAACTTCCTCCTTAGAAAACTTTAATAAAAGTTTCTATTTATTAAAAACCTTTAAAGCATAAATCTCATTCAATTGCATAGCATTAATATAAACAACTTATAATAAACTTGGAAAGCATAAATTTGAACATGCTAAAAAAATAACTGAACTTTATAAAAGCATCATTCGTAACCCTAATCTATTGACCACACGGCGACTTAGCTAAGGCCGTAGGTGTGGTAGGTCACAAGGCGATGTATCTGACATTCACCACAACCAACTCTCTGAGACCTCTCAGCAACTACGTGCGGAATTCTACATCGCTAACCGTAGTGCGAGACCATATCCCACAAAGTAGGGACGACACACTCACTCATAACTCTAACCACAAAGTTAGTGACAGACCCCTTTCCCTAGGCGATCTGCCAGCACCCTATGGTGACCCTCCAGCTAGCCCTTGCGCTTAACTAAAGGATCCCTGCAGAGCTAAGCCGTATTCATTTAGAAACCTTTTCGAAAATAGCGGAAACACGGGGAAATTTTTCATTTTTATTTCAAACTTTTGTAAAACATTTTATAAAATTTTGGACAGCATTCCGTCTGTTTTTCGGACTTTGCCACCCTGCAAATTATAAATTTAACACTTCTATAATATCACATAATAATTTTCCCAAACTACAGAGCCTCCGGCTCTCATTTTTATCAATCCATAAGAAACCACAAACATGCATACGGCTTAGAAAATATATTAAATTGAATTCATAAGTCATGCACGATTAATTTCAAACCATTTCAGCAAAACATCCAAACTAAAGCTTTAAAACACATTTCAAAAAGCTTTAAAAGTTCATACGCAGATTTTTATTTACATATCCCAAAAATATATACATTTCCAAAAATAACAGCACAGTTTGCTCGACTCCTCTAATCACGATCCAGAGTTCCTGCCATTGAAGTACTTGTACTTTTACCTGTACCTATGCCTGGGGAGGTTTTTATTTACAAAAATACAAAACATGGTGAGCTTGATAGTCCAGTGAGTGTCATATAATTTCCATTTAAAACTAACTTATCAAATATCTTCCCAAAAAGCTTTTTAAAACATTTATGCATAATCAAATACTATGATTGAACAATTGATATTTATGATATTCATTATCGATTTAAAAAAAATAGATATCAATCGAATTTAATAACATTCATGCCAAATAAAGAAAGTTTAAAGCCATAGGTTGCATGATTTCCATTTCTATCAAAACACTTTAATAATGGTGGCGATAATAACTTTCAAAGAATTTATAAATACAAATAGGCCAACCATTAATAATTTACATCTCATGATACCCTAAGAGTTGAGCAGAATTCTGCATCGCTCAGGCCATCACGGAATTTCGCATCGATTAGGCCATCTATCCAGTTTTTACGTAATGGAATTCCACATCGTTACGGAGTGGAATTCTTCATCGCTCGGGTGGAAACTAGCTAATAATATACCTCTTACGTGCATTGGGCGACTCACAGGACTAAACAGATACAATCTCACCCGCTGTTAGTGACAGACTCTCCCAACAGAGCCAATGCACGCTTAAGGTACTCAACCCAGACTAGAGATATATAACATACAATTAGGTGTACCATAGATTTTCAATTTCATTTCAATTTTTAACTTTCCTTTTTCATTAAATCACATTTCATATAAATCATTTCCATAATCCATGCAACAATTTTCAATTTAGAATTCATTTGATATCCATAGCAACATAATAATTTGGCATGCATTTAAAATCAATCATAATGAAAACATTTTTATAAAAACACTCACTTGATCTTAAAATCTCGTATATGGAAACTTAAGGGCCGTGCCGTGCTCCGCTGGCTTCCGTCTCACCTACTCATCATATATATACATAAATTTACGTTCGCATCAACTTCTGGAAATGCGAAATAACTAAAAGCACATAATCGTCCCTAAGTGACCCGTTTTACTCGTAAACTTTCCGTATTTCGTTCCTTTATCGATTCTAAGGTTCCGAACTCAGTTTTCTTCTGCTGAAACCTATGTACTATCACTTAGGGTCGTTCTGGCACTAACGAAATCGCGTTCGGAGGTCCGAAATGAAAATTATCCGGTTCCGGCTCCTAATAACCATTAATTCACTTAGATTTCAACTCATTTTTACTCAAAATCAACCAACAAACAATTCAGAACAAAACCCATTTCGAATCAATTAAAACACCAACAAAATCGTCAACGTCAAGCTTAAACAACTCACCCCTTTCCTCTTCGCGTTATCTTCGATTAGAGGCTTACTTTTGGACTGATTTGGATGGTGGATCTGGGCTGATTTCGGTTGGATCTTCTTCCTCCTTCTTCTCCTCCGTGTGAGCTTCCTTTCTCCGGCCGCACCACCCTTCTTCTTCCCCGATCTACTTTCTCTGTTCTGGTTTCGGTTTCAGCTGCACTTAGGTCAAGTTTGAGTGTTAGGTTTCGAGCTGGAAGATGTGCGGATCAGCTGGTTTTGCGCGTCGCGAAGTCCGGTCTGCAGGTGGTCGGGACAACGGTAGCTAGTCGGTTTCTCCCTCGATTCTGCCGCGGCTTGCGGTTGATTTCGCCGTTGCTCGGCGTTGTCTCCGTCGCCAATCTGCTGCCTATTCACGCGGGTGGAGAGCTGGTTTCGAGCTTGGTTGCAACTGGAAATGGCTTGGATCGGGCTGAGTTTCACGTGCGGGTCTACAGTGGGTCGAACGGCAGCTCGTCACCGTCTTCCTCCGCGCCGATCGGGGCTGTTCTGCTAAGCGATTCAGCTTAGTTCCAGCTCTGATTTGTGGCGAGTTTGACCTTGCTTCAGCTCGAGCAAGGCGGTTGGATGACGCGGCAGCAAGTCTAGTCGGCCGGCGATGGGCAGCGGCTGGTCGGCGTCACGCGGTAGCTCTTTTCTCTTCTTCTTCTTTCTTTCTTCTTCTTCACAATTTTGCGACTGATTTCTGTTTTAAATTTTGAAAGTCAACAATCATATTTTTGGCTTCTAATTTCCTCCCCAATAATCTCTATAATTCCACTTACACCCTAAGAAAATGTCATTCTCCTCCCTCAGCTTTTAGCTTAATATTACTATGACCAAAATTTTAAATTTTATTTTCCATTTAGTCCATTTTTACCTTAAAAATTTTTCGATTTCATTTACTATTTTAACCTCTCATTTAATCTCCAATTGAGTGTAAATCAAGCCCTATGGTTTTTCTATGACCTTAAGTCTTTCCATAAACCATTTAGGGTCTCTAATCAATACTTAGGGACTATTCCTGAGAAACTCGTACAATATAAAAATAGACGGTTTACAATTTCTCTCCTCCTTATAAAAATTTCTTCCTCGAATTAAATTACATACCTTACTCAAATAGGTGAGGATACTGAGCACGTATCTGCTCCTTATGCTCTCATGTAGCTTCCTCGGATCCATGATTCCTCCATAAGACTTTAACCATTGGTATCGCTCTACGGCGCAACACTTGCTCTCTACGATCCAAGATCTCTACAGGCTGCTCTTCGTAGGTCAAATTCTCTCTAAGTTGCACCGGTTGTTCTCTAAGAATATGTGAAAGATTTGCTACATACTTCCGTAACATGGAAACATGGAATACGTCGTGGATATTTGCTAACTTTGGTGGTAGTTCCAATCTATAAGCCACCTCTCCAGTCCTTTCTACGGTCTCATACGGCCCTAGTATCGTGGACTCAGCTTGCCTCGCTTCCCAAATCTTAACACTCCTTTCCATGGCGATATCCGCATGAACACTCTATCACCCACCTGAAATTCCAAATCTCTTCTTCGATTGTTCGCATAGCTTTTCTGCCTGTCACTGGCTATCTTCAGCTTTTCTTTGATCACATTTATCTTTTTTCTAGTGATCTGAACAATCTCTGGGCTAATCAATTTCCTTTCACCTACCTCATCCCAGCAAACTGGGGTTCTACATTTCCTACCATACAACAATTCATAAGGTGCCATCTTTATACTGGACTGGTAGTTGTTGTTGTAGACAAACTCTATCAATGGTAGGTGAATATCCTAGCTCCCCCTGAATTCCATAACACAAGCTCTCAACATGTCCTCAAGGGTCTGGATAGTCCTCTCAGATTGACCGTCCGTCTGTGGGATGAAATGCCGTACTGAAATGTAACCTGGTACCTAAAGCTTCTTGTAGCTTAGGCCAGAATTGAGATGTGAATCGAGGGTCTCTGTCTGATACGATAGACACTGGGGCGCCATGCAATCTTACAATCTCATCTACGTACAACTGCGCTAATCTATCTAGGGAATAGATATTTTTAATCACTAAAGAGTGAGCGGACTTCGTCAATCGATTAACAATCACCCATTTAGCATCATGCCCACTCTGTGTCCTCGGTAGTTCTACCACAAAATCCATAGTAATCCTCTCCCATTTCCACTCAGGGATCAGTAGGGGCTGTAGTAAACCTGCTGGCTTCTGGTCCTCTACTTTAATCTGTTGGCAGGTTAAACACTTGGCTATGAACTCTGCTATGTTTCTCTTCATCCCTTTCCACCGATAATGGTCTCTTAGAGTTCGATACATCTTTGTGCTCCCTGGGTGCATGGCATAAGCTGATGAGCGTGCCTCTGTCATGATTTCGTTCCTTAAATCTCCCAAATCTGGCACATATAACCTATTACCCAAGACAAGCGTCTGATCATCCCTCAGCATGAAGCTGCTCTGCTTTCGAGCCTCTATCTCCCCCTTTAACTTGCTCAACTGAGGATCCTGGGCCTGAAGTTCTCTGATTTTGTCAATCAACACTGGACGGACGTGGAATGCAGCTAGCAATGCACCTGAATTTGTCACCTCTAACTTGACACCCATGGATCTCAACTGAATCAACTGAGGGAGATATTCTGCCTTTAGCTAGGCTAGGGAACCTGTGGCCTTACGACTTAAGGCATCTGCCACCACATTCGCCTTGTTAGGATGGTATTCTATTGTGCAGTCATAATCCTTGATCAACTCTATCCACCTTCTCTGCCTCATATTCAACTCTTTCTGGGTGAATAGATATTGCAAACTCTTGTGGTCAGTAAAGATTCTACAGGGAACTCCATAAAGGTAGTGCCTCCAAATCCTCAAAGCAAACACAACAGCTGCTAACTCCAAGTCGTGTGTTGGGTAATTCACTTCATGCTTCTTCAATTGCCTTGAAGCATAAGCTACTACCCTATCCTCTTGCATCAACACACATCCTAAGCCATGTCTGGAAGCATCACAATACATTGTGAAGCCCTCTGTCCCTGATGGTAGTGTAAGTACAGGACGCCGAAGTCAATTCCTGTTTCAACTCTTCAAAGCTCTTCTGGCACGCAGCTGACCATTCAAACTTCTCCTCTTTTCTTGTCAACTTTGTTAAGGAAGCTGCTATCTTGGAAAACCCCTCCACTGAACTTCCTGTAATAGCCTACTAGTCCTAAGAAACTTTTGATCTCGGTTCACATTCGTGGGTGGCTTCCAACTGACTATTGCCTCTACCTTCTGTGGATCAATTGATATACCCTCTGCGGATACCACATGACCCAAGAAGGCAACTCTGTCTAGCCAAAACTGGCATTTACTGAATTTGGCATACAACTGATGTTCCCTCAATGTCTGTAGCACAACTCTCAAGTGCTCTGCGTGCTTGTTCATGGCTGCCTGAATACACTAGGATGTCATCAATAAACACAATGACGAACTTGTCCAAATAGGGTCTGAAGATTATGTTCATTAAGTCCATGAAAGCAGCTGGTGCATTCGTTAATCCGAATGACATCACCAAAAACTCATAATGCCCATATCGCGTCCTAAAGGCTCACTTAGGCACATATTCCCTACGTATCTTCAACTGATGATAACCTAACCTTAAATCAATCTTAGAGAATACTCTAGCACCCTTGTAACTGATCAAATAAATCATCAATATGCGGTAGCGGATATTGATTCCTAATGGTTGCCCTGTTCAATTGTTTGTAATCGACACACAACCTGAGGCTTCCATATTTTTTCTTCACAAATAAGACAGGTGCTCCCCAAGGTGAAGTACTTGGCCTGATGAATCCTTTGTTCAAGAGTTCTTCCATCTGGACCTTTAATTCTTTCAACTCTATTGGTGCCATTCTGTATGGTGTAATGGAGATAGGTTTTGTACCTAGTGCTAGCTCAATTTCAAACTCTATCTCTCTGTCTGGTGGTAACTCTGGAAGGTCCTCTGGGAATACATCTAGGAACTCCCTAACCACTGGAACCTCTTCCAATTTCACCTATCATTCTCCGGTCCCATTGCATAAGCCAAGTATCCCTGACACGCCTTCCTAGGCATCTTACTAGCTTTCACTACACTGATCAAACTAGTATGGAGTATCTTCCTATCTCTACAAAAGATAACCTCAAATTCCTCAGGTGTGCTAAACCTAACCTCTTTCCTATAGCAGTCGAGGATGGCTCAATGTTTTGCTAGCCAATCCATACCTAGGATCACGTCAAAATCATGGATAGCTAGTATCACCAAATCAGCCTAAAATACTTGACCCCTAATAGTTACTTCACTTCCCATGTATACTCTATTCGTAATGAGGGAATCTCTTGTGGGAAGTGAGACTAACATACTACACTCTGAAGGGCTCACATCTATTCTAACCCTATCCACAAAGTCTCCTGACACAAAGGAATGTGTGGCCCCTAAGTCAATCAATGCATGTGCCGCTGTGTCAAATAGAGTAACAATACTTGTCACTACGTTTGGCGCGGCATCTAACTGCTGCTGAGTGGCGGCATATACTCTGGCTTGAGTACGGGGTCTGCCAGGCTGTCCCCTAGGTGCTGTACTGCCACTGGGCCTCTCTGTACCTGTCGATCCTCCAACCTGAGAACCTCTCCTGTTGAGTCCTCTACTCCCATTAGGCTGCCCCTGTGCCCCTGTCCTGGTCTCTATCTGCTGAGGCGCGACTACCATGGGACAATCCCGCATAAAGTGGCCCTCTTGACCACATCTGTAACACCCAGTCTTGCCTTGCATACACTCTCCTGAGTGTGGTCTACCACACTTAGGGCATGGTTGTCTGGACTTGCCGCTCTGCTGGCTCTTAGATCCGTCTGTCTGTCCCACTGAACTCTGGCTACTACGGGCTGCCTGGGATGGTCTGCGGCTATCCGTGAAGGAAGACTGGCCTCTACTCTTGGTCGTCTTATTAGAGCTGCTTTGCGGATTACCTGTCCATCCGCGCTTTTGCCCGAATTTCTTTGGCTTAGGGAAAGTTGCTACTGTCTTCTCAACCCTAGTGGCTGCCTATACCAACTCCTCATATCCGGTATGTGCAGCAGAGGTAACATAAGCCCTGATCCTTGAGTTGAAACCTGACATAAATCTATTTATCTTCTGCTCTTCGTCTGCGGCGATGAAAGGAACCAACCTGAGGTACTCTGTAAACTTCCTCTCATACTCTGCCACGGTCAAGCTTCCCTGTTCAAACCTGAAGAATTCTTCAATCTTTGCATCCTTATATGCTTTAGAGAAGAATCGATTCTTGAATTCCTTTTGAAAATCTGCCCAAATAACTCCCTCTAGATGTGATCTCTCATGTGTCTTCCACCACTCCTTAGCACTGTCTCTGAGTAGGAAGGCTGAGAATTCCACTCTCTGTTCATCTGAGCATCTCATAACTCTGAATATCTCTTCATTAGCCTCTAGCTATGAGAGTGTCTGCTCTGGCTCTCCTGTGCCATCAAAGGTCTTAGCGCCTAACTTTTGGGCGTGCTCTATGGTCACTCGAGCCTCTCGCAGCTAATTAATTGCCGCTGCTATTGCCTGTGCTAAGTGCTCTGTATCCACCTGTGGTCGCTCGGGTCTATCAGTCTAAGGTGATGGTTCTGGTTGTGAGGAGCTACTGGGCACATTGACAAACTCATCAACATGCTCCTCCTCTGGTGTGGGTGCCTCTGCGACTGCCCTCCTCGTCCTCGAGCGACCTCAGCGTTGCATGCTTCTGTAAGATTCAAAAATGCATAAACATGAGACTTTTTAATGCATGAAAATCATTTAAGAAATCATGCAGGGCATGAACTGAAAACTTTAGACTCCTACAATCTTGAAAAACTTCACTCAAAATAATTTTAAAGCTTCTTAAACTCTTTTCTGAAAACTGTGGCTCTAATACCACCTGAGACGCCCCAATCCGGACCGCCACTAGGCTCCTATCCGAAGGGTACGCCCGGGCACCCCAACGAATCCCTCTAAGCCCATCTTGATGGGAAAGAAGGCATTCGAGGAGCGAACCCTCTTAACTTAAAACTTAACTTTAGCGGAAGCTTAATCTTTTAAACATTAAAGTTGAAATAGTTTGGGTTGCTTTGACCCTATTCATTTGGTCATTTTTAAAACTCAAAACCGACAGCATAACGGCTGTAATTTGGATAAACCAAAAACCTGAAAATCAATTTGAACACTTCAAACTATAATCACAATCCAACCCAACTTCCCGCAATCCAGTTTATCAATATAAACACAAAAATTTTAAAACCTTCAAAGACAAGATATAAACATGCACTTTTCAATTTAGTAAGCTTGATTTTTCAAGCTCAAAATGACGCATTTTTATACAACTCAAAAGATATCACTCTTTTTATGCAAAAAGTACAAACATATGCAATATACAAAAGACACAAAATATGCATATTACATTCTTCAAGAAGCAATTGCCAATACTTACGCCCACTTGACTACCGAGGGGGAGGCTTCACTAGTCTTCACCCACACGAGTACTTGAGGAGGTTTTTATAAACAATTTGAAGAGTGAGCTATAAAGCTTAGTGAGTGCAATAGTTTATAAACTTAACTTTACTTTTTGAAAACTTCCTCTTTAGAAAACTTTAATAAAAGTTTCTATTTATTAAAAACCTTTAAAGCATAAATTTCGTTCAATTGCATAGCATTAATATAAACAACTTATAATAAACTTGGAAAGCATAAATTTGAACATGCTAAAAAAATAACTGAACTTTATAAAAGCACCATTCGTAACCCTAATCTCTTGACCACACGGCGACTTAGCTAAGGCTGCAGGTGTGGTAGGTCACAAGGCGATGTATTTAATATCCACCGCAACCAACTCTCTGAGACCTCTCAGCAACTACGTGCGGAATTCTGCATCGCTAACCGTAGTGCGAGACCATATCTCACAAAGTAGGGGCGACACACTCACTCATAAATCTAATCACACAGTTAGTGACTCGTTTCCCCTAACCCTTGCCTTACTAAGTGGGATATACCGTACGGGTCTGAACTCGATAAACTAATGGGTACTTATGGCCTTTGAAAACTTTATTATTATTTTTTTCTAATGCTATGTCATTCAAATCTTTATATTTGGTGTACAAGTACAAAAGCTTTAACTTGAAAGCTTTAAACTTGAGTCATTGGACTCGTTTCGTTAACTTTACAAATACAATACATGTATTTAAATACAAGAACTTATACATGCAAAAGCATAAAATCTAGCTTATCAATGCAAAAACATAAATCACTTTAGAAAACTCTTTGAAAGTGCACTCATCTTAAGCTTGGGCTTAACTCGGATGAGCTTCAAAAGCCATCTCAGGATCTGGTCGGATGCTCTTCACCTACACAACACATATATACATAAATTTACGTTTGCGTCAACTTCTGGAAACTCGAAATAATAAGAATTACATAATCGCCCCTAAGTGACCCTTTTTAGGCGTAACTCTCCAATTTTTGGTGCCTTAATTTAATCTTTCGCTTTTAATAGCTTCAATACTCTTAATTAAACTCATTAGGGTCATCCAAATTCTCAACGGACGTCATATGGGCCAATTTATGAAATTGCCCTTCAATTAGTTTAGAGCACGTTTTGGTTTCTCTCTAAATCTTTGGTTTTCTGAACTCCCAATATGCTTAAATCCATTTATTTTTCAACTCATATTTAATCAAAACTAACCAACAACCAAATCGGAATAAATCCATTTCAAATAAATCTAATCACCAACAAAATCATTAATCTTAAACTCAAATAACTCACCCCTATATCATTTTCGAGTTAACTTCGCTTTGATGTTGATTTTGGGGTGGTTTTGGACTGATTTTGGTGACAGATTTGGGATGGGTTTGAGCTAATTTTCTTCCTCATTCTTCCTCCTTCCTTTCTCTCTCTCTTTCTCCCTCGATTCCGCCGCGGCTTGCGGCTGATTTCGTCGTCGCTCGGCGTTGTCTCCGTCGCCGATTTGCTACCTATTCATACGGGTGGAGAGCTGGTTTCGAGCTTGGTTGCAGCTGGAAATGGCTTGGATCGGGTGGGTTTCACGTGCGGGTCTGTAGTGGGTCAGACGACAGCTCGTCGTCGTCTTCCTCCGCACCGATCGGGGCTGTTTTGCTTGACGATTCAGCTCAGTTCCAGCTCTAATTTGCGGCGAGTTCGACCTTGCTTCAGCTCAAGCTCGGCGGCTGGATGACGCGGCAGCAAGTCTAGTCGGCCGGAGATGAACGGTGGCTGGTCGGTGTCACGCGGCAGCTCTTTTCTCTTCTTCTTCTTTCTTTCTTCTTCTTCGCAATTTTGCGACTGATTTCTGTTTTAAATTTTGAAAGTCAACAATCATATTTTTGGCTTCTAATTTCCTCCCCAATAATCTTTATAATTCCACTAACGCCCTAAAAAATGTCATTCTTCTCCCTCAGCTTTTAGCTTAATATTACTATGACCAAAATTTTAAATTTTATTTTCTATTTAGTCTCTTTTTACCTTAAAAATTTTTCGATTTCATTTACATGATTAAGTTGACATAAGTCTATAAGTCATGGCTTGCCCTCACAACTTTGGCTTCCATATTGTAACAAATTATGTTTCTTCTTGTTTATGGAAGTATTTTTTGTAATTAAAATATGGGTGTTCTTTTTTCTCTGTTTTTCTTGTTTCAGCTTGTGTTGTATGTGTAAGAATCGATGGACATAAAAAGACACACAAGTGATAAGTTAAAAAACACGAAGAAAGGACATACAAGTGATAAGTTCTATATAAAAAATAATTAAATTACTTTCTTAAATTTAATTAAAATTATCTACAATTAATGTTAAATAAGTGGTATTTAATATTTAATTATATAAAAAATAATATTGGATAATAACATTTTTATGAAATAAATTTATTGAATTATAAGAGAATAACATATATTAAATAATGTTTAAACAATACTATAATTTTATATTTTTTAATAAATTTAAATATATTATATCTTTTAAAATTTTTTAACATAAATATTAATAATATAAAATAATTAAAAATATATAATATGTATGGATAGTCCTACGAAAGCGAGACTATCTAAACCCACCACCCCACCAATTTTGGATAACTAGGGCAACTTCTTCAAAGTAAAAACAAAATTTTGAGTTGTGTAAAGTTTAATCCATGCTGTCTCTAGCATCTGTTTATAAAAATGAATTTACGAATATTATAGACCGGTAGAAATAATATTTGATTGGATAGATGTGTGGTCGATATGCATTAGCTTGAAGACAAGAGTCACGAATGCTGTCATGTTGTCAAAGCTAGCTAGTAAATTGGTTCATTAAGCTTATCAATTAGTTAATTTAGGTCCAGTACCGGACGAATTGTGCTTACTAGTAAATTCGTTGACCTTGGCTGTGATAATAATCTCTCTTTAACGTTTTTATTTGACCTAGTTTGGAACGTTTTCTGGAATTTTTAAATTAATCAAGCTTGAGAATGATTTTTGACTGGCTAACTGGTCCACAATGTTTGATTAGAGAGAAATGTGTGATCATTGTGGGTTTTTCCTTTTAACTAATTAAATTTGAGAGTTGAAAAAAAAAATCACAACATTATTGGTATGCAATTGAAAAGTTTCCTTTGTTATGTATTGTACTAATTTAATTTGAGATTTGGAAGAAAAAAAAATCACAACATAATTGATATGCATTTTAAAAGTTTATTTTTGTTGTACATACTTGTTATCTTAATTTTTAATTTTGTTATATATTTTTAAACAGTGGTATATAAATTAGTAGATAGCTTTGCAACTTAAAAGAACAATCTATTAGGTTATGACATTCATATATATATATATATATGTATTTGGATTGGATTATTTTCATAGGATTAGATTAAATAAGTTAGTGTTGTGATGTGTTTAGTACAGTATGAGATTAGATAAATTAGTGCTGTGAAATGTTTGGTGCAATATGAGATTGGATAAACTCAATTTTAAATAATTAAATTATTTTTAAAAATAAATAAATCTATTTTAAATTAATTTTAATCTGAAATAAAATTTTTAATTAATACTAAAAAGATTTTTTTATAAACATATAAATTAATTTTAAATAAAATAAATATGTGATATACTAAAAATATTTAAATTAGTTTGAAAAATAATATAAAATGTTAAGTTATATTTTGTAAATAAATATAACTATATAAAATCAATTTTAGAGAAAATAATATTTATTTTATAATTAAATTAAAAGAATATTACATTTAGAAATGTTTAATAAATATATTAACTTAATTTTTAAAATAAATAATTTAATTTAACATTAGGTTGGAAAAAGAAAAAAAATGTAAAAAGAAAAAATGAAAAAGAAATAACGTGAGTCCCTTGCTTTTTATCCCACCTGCTGTGATGAGTGAAAAAAGAGATAGGTTGGTTTTTCCAATCCCATGCTCTTATCAATGCATGGGTTTGGACTAAAAACTATCCAAACCTAGTCAAAACTCATACAACAAAGAAAGCCTTAGTGTGTACACTTCACTTTGAGATATGGAGTTACTTTGAAATTTGGTAATTTTATCTGGATTAAGTTGCTATATAAAACTACATAGTTGGTGGAGTGGTTATTGATCACTAGATTTAAATTTTATTAGTCCATAAATATTCATCGTTTGAAAATTAAAATAAAATCTAAAAGGAAATAAGTTTTTCTTATAATTTTATTATATTGATAAGGTTTATGTATATTATTAAAATCCATATAATATATATTAGTGGTAACCACTAATTTAATTTTGTTTTCTATTTGATTTTATTTTCTCAAATCTTTTGTTACAGTATAGGAGGAAGAGTCATCACCAACATAAATTTTTCCTTTTGTATTTTTACTATTTTATATATTTAAGTTGTAAATAATTGAAAAAGTTTCTTTAAAAAAATAGTTGAAGACGATTTTATATTTTGTATTATTGTCGTTCTGATTTTGATTGTTTGAGAGAATAGTTGAAAATGATTTTTATATTTAGAATTATTGTTGCTTTAATTTTGATTGTTTAAAACAATGGCCTACATTTTGTGAAAAATCTTCTTTTCTTAACGATAGCAGGTGATGTTTGAAGATAATTTTTATACTTAGAATTATTGTTGCTTTAATTTTGATTGTTTATAATAATGGCCGATATTTTGTGAAAAAAAAAAAAAAGCATCTTTTCTTAACGATAGCAGGTGATGTTTGTTTTTCTTCTTGTAGTTTCTTTATTTCACTTCAAATACATTTGTTTGTGTGACTCAATGGACCTAACGAAAAAACGTGTTTTCACGCTTGTCGGTGTAAGATTCATTTGATGACCCTTCTTGCGGCACACGTAAACCTGTCACGTGACACGTCTAGACCACACGACTCGACCGCACGACTCACAGGCCGTGCCAGAAAGCAGAAAAGAAAACATGAATAAAGCATATACTGTTTAGGGTTGTTTACTTGTCTTAATTCTGCTAAATAAATCATGATTAATTCAGTATGATAACCTAAATATCTAGGCATTGCAGTTCAGAACCAACAGTTATATATAAATCATGAAAAACAAATAATTAACAAATTTAGTTTCAATTAATAACAATAATTAAGAAAAATTTAAAAAAAAAAAGGAAAATCGGGAATTGCATATTCTTAACAAACCTATCAAGTACGCTGGTTTCACAAGAAAGAAAAGGGTTTTGAGTTTGAATATAATAACTTGAAAGAGTCAGTCAGGTGACTTTATTTGTACCATCCAAACAAAGTCACCAGATTCAAACAAAGTCACCAGACTAATTCTTTTTTTAAAATCAATGTTATATCCAAAAGAAAAGGCAATGTTATACAACTTTTTATATTGTATGTGGCTTTTTTTGGTAGTACAAATAAAGGTGAACAGTGGTGACTTTATTGACTGTTTACCTTTATTTGATGACATCCAAGTTTTTATTTGATTTATGATTAAAGCAGTCTAGTTTACCACAATAGCTTCATTAAATCTTTTAAAAATGATTAAATTCTTTAATCAAACTACTTAAGAATCAAATTATAATTAAAAGTAACCAATCACACAAAAGATTTAAGTTACACAACACATAAAGTAAAATAGATGTCTATGTCCAGAAATATTAATTAAAAGCTTTCCCATACCATACATATGTATGACATTCAATGTGTTGACACAGATGGACTGGTGGGGTCATTCAATGTGTTGAATAGTTGCTGTAACGTGGAACCTGAGCCTCTATAAAAAGGAAACAACGAAATTTCTTCGAGTTTCATGGGATTATAAAAAAGAAACCTGAGCTCTATATAAAGGAAATTTCTTTGTAATAAAAAAAAAATAATAATAATCTTTTTTATGCCTCAATTCCTAGTTGATTTGTACTTACTTAGACAAAAGAAACATAAAATTCTCTACAAGTTTATTTCGTTAATATTGAATGTCAATAATCATAAAATTCTATAACATAAACAATAATATTCCTTTCTTTTTTTTAATTTCAAACTATAATATTCCAATCTGCCATTGTTTATGCTGCTCATATATGGAACAAATTTAGCAGGACTAAACAATAGAAGGGTTTAAAAGGCATACACATTTATATAAAGGCTAAACTAGAAGGGTTTAAAACCAACATATCCATACTAGTAGTTATCAATGGCCAAGGCCAAATTCTAATAATAATTTAAAATCTACAGAACATTTGTAAATCCGGTGGTCTCTCTTTTTAATTAAATCTAAATATGTGATAAATTCTTCTTTCATTAATAATAATTAATTTGACATATACATCAGTTCTTGCTTGAGTTGACTTGTACTTTTTAAGATTTGAATTGGGTGTCCTTTATTTTCCATAATAAGTTCGTTCGTTTGAAAATTATTGTGCCAAACCTCTTTAGAATTGTAAGGATGGTACGGCGCATCCAATGCAGAATTTGTTGTTAGTGTTCTTGTTGTCGTGGTGTGCAGATTTTTATTTTTTATTTTTTTATTTTATGATCAATGCTGTCGGACCCACTTTTCCGCGACGGTATTTTTGGCAACTGGACCTTAATAAAGAAATCTTTGGAATCTTTCTACGGAAAGATATTGGTTATATGCATTCTTCATTATTTGTACTTCAAAGTTAGAAACATTGAGTCCTAGATTGCGGCTATCCAAAGATATTCATTAAATATTGAATGGAAAGTACAAAACTATTCGAAGATCAAATTCGAGCTCAAAACCTGTGGCACTTACACGTAGGATTACCTATCTTACACGCTTTTCTTTTACATGAATAAATAGTTGGTATTTATGACAAGTGGGTTTCCTGTTTTTATCTCTACGAATTCGAACGGTATATACATTCAAGTTGATGAGTAAATCTTATAATATTCAATACTCTTAGTCCACAGGACGAAAAAACGAATTTTTATTCTTAGATCCCTATTAGAGGCAAAAAAAAGAAAAAAAAACAAAGAAAGACACCTTTTAATCTAATTTTTTAAATCCACGCTATCGAAACAAGAAAATTATTCTATCTTGTTTTAAAAAAATTGAAGTACTTTTCAACAATTGTTGCTTGTCCTAGTGCACCCTATTAAAGAAAATTTTTAGATTTGTTGCCATATGAGTATTCATGACTCTAATAGCACTTTTATTTTATTTTATTTTTTGAAAAACTAGCACTTTTAGTTCTTGTTGGTGCTGTTGGAAAATATTTGCATGTAAGATTACATACTTGGTCACAGACATACCATGAAGTTCGAGAACTGAGAGGACAATTGTTTAGTACTTTAAATTCCTCGATCAAGAGGGCATTATTGTTTAATTGGTAATTTGAAATTTCTTAGATACAGAGGGTATCTTTGACCTAAAAGCACTAATTTGACCGAATTAATATAAACAAAACCCCCTTCTCCATTTACAAATATTACCAGCTTTTTTTTTTTTTGCCTTGATAAATACAAATATTACCAGTTGATTGTTAAAAAATAAAAAATAAAAAAAAAAAAGATATTTTATACAATTCATCAAGTGTACTTGTTCCGTTGAATTAAAGGTTGCATTGAACAATGATTCGTTATCAATAAAAAATCGTTGCAAGAATATATTTAATGATATTCATTGCTTTCCAGTCATGTCATCTAACTTTCATATATCCTGTAAAATTAGTACTAACTCTACTACTAATTTACTTTTATTTTATGGTTATTATAATTTCTCTTAATCTGTTTTAATTCTAATATATTTAGTTTAGTATAAAAATTTAATCAATTTAATAAATCATAACTTTATTACTTTGAACTGCTTATATTAAAATTATTTCTCACCTTTTTTTTTCTGTTTTTATAATTCACTCTATTTTGAATCAATAAAATTTACCTTGATACTATAAATGTATTCTTGGATAGGTACTGTCCTTCGTTTCATCTATCTTTACTGTTGAAGGTCACCCAAAAGAATTCATATTTACAATGGCCTGTGCGCATAAAACAACCTGACTTTTTTCAATGCAAACCCTCTTCTTTCCTGTGAAACCAGTTTACTTGATAGCTTCGTGAGAAAGTCAGGAGTTACATATTTGACGTCAGTAAGAGCAATTGGAAATTAAGATCCTAAATTTAATTGGAGACATATTTGACCGGGGGCCACACAGTTGCTTTTAACACGTCTGCGGTGTTCTCATTTCAAGTCCCGTTGCCTAACTTTAAGAATTCAAAGGAGTTATAGGATGCGTTAAGATACTTTTTTTTCTTTTTTAAGTATTTAGATATATTTTTAAATGATATTTTTGAAAAGCATTTTAAAAAATGAAAAAAAAAAGTTTTTGAAAATAACATTTTTAAAATAGTAATGCATTTGATAGTATTTTTATAAATTTATTTCAAAAAAGAAAAATAAAAAAAATTATTTGGTACCATTTTCGAAATCGAAAAATAATAAAAATGCATTTAAAAAAAAGAAAAAGAAAAATGATAAAAGTATCTTTCATTCTCCTCACCTCTCTCTCTCTTTCCATCACTCATTGGTCTCTCTCTCTCACACATTGCTCTCTTTCTCTCTCTCTCTCTCACCCCATTGCTCTATCTCATCTTGCCGCTCTCTTATCTCACCCCTCTCTTTCTCCATCACTCGTTGGTCTCTCTCTCTCATCTTGTCGCTTTCTCACCTCACCCCTCTCTTTCTCCATCACTCGTTGGTCTCGGCAATTGGTTGTATCCATTTATGACTGGAGATGATGGCAGTCGACGACTAGTTGCAACATGGCCAGTGATTGGAGATGGTGGTCTCCACCTATGGCAACTAGTTTTGTTAGAGATAGTTATGGCTTGGTGTGGCTGTTGCCACGATTGAGTCTCCATCTATGACTGGTAGGTTCAACAATGGTGGTCGCTCGACAATGGATGTTTTTTGTTTTTTTTTCCTCTTTTTTGAAGAAACGACAATGGGTGTATACATTAATTTCATGTGGATCTTCAATTTCACATGGAATTGTTTTTTAACTAGTTCGAATAATATGTATACATTAATTTTATTATTATTGTTATTATTATTATTATTTTATGGTGAGGGAGAGAGATTAAATTCATAAAAAACTACTCACACGTTTGATAAGGGTGAGATTTAAACCATTAACCTCTTAAAATCAAATGAGGTGCTGAACTGTTCTTGTTAAGAGGTGGTGTGCTATATGTATACGTTAATTAATTTGATGAACACTTTAATATCGTAAATAAAGGTAAATATTTTACGAATAGACATATGCCTCAAAGGTAGAAACATAATTAGAAACGTATGGTTGGTGGATAATTTTCAAATTAATGAATTTTGAATGGAAAGTCAAAGCTTGCCAAAATCAAAGATAAAAGGATCGTGAACTATACTAGTTATTTATTGTTTTAACTAAAAAGGTTAATAATGTGATATTCTATTAACTCAAATTATTCTCCATAATATTAGCTATTTTAAAATATTAAATCACACTAACCAAATATAGAGAATAAGAAAATCTTAACCAAACTCTCTCTTCTATTATTTTAATAATTAATTTATGATAAAATAAATAAATTTTTATTTTTGAAAAAAGAAATTGACATGAATTTTTATACTTGTTCAGTCAAAGTTGAAAGAGTGGTTGGAATGATTCAATTAAAAGTTGATAGCTAAAATGGTTTTCTTATTATTTTAGCTAAAATTTAGCTAATATTTTAGGAGTTACTTTGGAAATGCTGTAAATGAAATTGTTTTTGTAAGATTTTGTATTATTATAATCATTCTTATCTTTGAAGACAATGACCATCATCACCTTTGAATTTTCAAATAAATGAAATATCATATGGTGAAGGTCATTCTCGCTCTTCATCCTCTCAAGGGAGTGAACACTTACCAAAAACGAAAATTGCATAGAATTTGTCAAAAAGAAAAAGAAATATTGACATATTGAAATGAAACGAAAGGAAACTTCCCAAAACCAAATTAAATTCGCCTTTTGGAATATATCCATGCCTAAAAACAAAACCGGTCAAAGCCGCCGTTGTCACACATTCTATGTTTCCAAAGTGGGGGCCCTTTTTTTTTTTTAAAGGTACTGTCACAGAAATTCTGTCTTTTTAATTTAATTTAATTTTTTTTATAAATAATTATATTGATATATTGGTTATGCTATTGTACAAAGACTATATGCATGTTAGAGTTATTAAATTTATTATAGCGAAAAATACAAAAAATATCAATGCAAGAATGTCAAAATTTATTTTTAACCACATTTTTAAAAATATTTGTTTTTAGTTACTCAAACAAATTAATTGCACTATATACCCACTTTTACCTAAATTGCCCTTGCCTACCTTGCTATTTACCTTCATTACTTATGATATGAGATCTTTGACTTCTTTTGTTGATTTTTGAGTTTTGTTGGGATTTTTGGAGTTTTGTTTTATGATTTTTCGAGGGTTTTTTTTTTTTTTTATTTTTTATTTTTTTATTTTTTATTTTAACATTGGGTGTTAATGTTTTGCGTTAAATTTGGTTAAATTTAGTTAGATTTGTCTTGGAAATAAAGAATTCTGGTGAAATACAGCGTCAAAACGACAACAGGGTAGAATCAATTTTTAAGTCCTGCTTAAAAATCGATACCGATTTTTAAGTGGACTTAAAAACCGATACTAGTTACTTCACCATGTTAGGTTTTGGTCCTATTTCTTGGAAAACCAAGAAACAACCAATAGTTTCTCGTTCTTTTGCAGAAGTAGAATATTGTTCCCTTACTGTACTTACTTTTGAGTTGCAATGGTTAAAATATCTACTTTTGGATATTGGTTTCAATCATTCACAACCAATTTTAGTTCATTGTGATAGCCAAGCTGTTATTCACACTACTGAAAATCCTGTCTTTCATGAACGCACCAATCATATTCAGATTGATTGCCATTTTGTTTGAGAAAAGATTAAAGCAAGTCTTATTGTTCCTTCCTACCTACGTTCGAGCGACCAATTGTAGACATTTTCACAAACCACTTGGAGGTAGCTTATTAGCAACTACTTCGCAAGTTGGGCTGTTTTTGACATTTCAATCCCAACTCCAACTTGAGAGAGGGTATTGGACTAAGCCAACAAGTTCATAACAGTCCAATATTTTAGTCTTGTTAGTTTTATACTTTTAGGCTTTTTAGTTTTTTAATTTAGATTTACCAATATTTCTGACTTTAGTTATTGTAACAGAGTGTTAGTTCCTATTTTTACGTATATTAGAATCTTGTAATATGCCTATAAATTGTACTGTAAGTGAATGAATATAACAAGTTCTTAATTCATTTTTCCTTCCCTTTTATCTGGTTCATCATTTTCACATTAATATAAATATGTTATTCTCACTCATTTTCTATTCGTATATATATATATATATAATCATTAGTACCTCCTAACTTTAAAAAATTTAGGACTAAACAATCTCAACGGTAGATTATATCTAATGGACTGAAAAAGAGAACACAAAATGAAAATAAATAATTATATTATATTAGAGTAATAAAATTCTATAATTAACTTAAATAGATCATTATATTAGAGTAATAAATTAGAAATTTTATAACTCTAATATAATACAATTATTTATTTTCATTTTCATCTTCTATTTTTCGGTCCATTAGATTCAATTTACGGTTGAGATTATTTGATTATAACTTTTTTAAAGTTAGGAAAAACTGATGGTACAATATATATATATATATATATATATTCAACAAACATATGGGAGCAATTAAATAGATCAAGGGGGTGTATCAAAGCACACAATGTCATAAATAATTGGACCCCTTAAAAATTGTGCTCATTTAATAATCAAGCCCATTTAAAATTTGAACTTCAATTAATTGTTTGAGTCTATTAGGATTCAAACCTTACATTAGATATAAAAATCATTCTTTTAGATCATATATCAAAACCCAAGTCCCCAGTTCACCAATATCAAAAGAAAAAAAAAAAAAAAAAAAAGTCTCTAGTTCGCCAAATATATTTCTAAGAATTTACATCAATTCATTTGTTCCCATATCCTTTTGAAATTATTCTCTTAAACCTTAAAACCATATTTCAAGTCTAAATCCTTACACGTAGAATAAATTCCACATCTTAGAGAGAAAATTACAAGACAAAGAAAATAGAAATTGATTTAAACTCAAAAGAAAATAGGAACTTTGGAAATTCATATGATGAGATTGGCGCTTATTTTTCCTCCATCTCTCTCTTCTCCTCCTTTTCTCATCTTTTTCTTCCTTTCTTTTCCTTACTTTTCTTGTTTCTCCCTTCTCTCTCTTTTGGTTTGTTTTTTCGTTTTTAACTTGGTGTCTTTGATGTACACCAAATTTCAAACATATCGGGTGCATTTAGTAATTTGGTTGGGTGCATATAGTATCAATTTGTTGAAGATCAAATTGCTTCACTTAGCAAGTATTATGGTGCATTTAGTGTAATTGTCATTTAAAATCAACTAGGCTTGAATGCTTATGGGCTTTGCACTATTAATCTTGTTTGGGCTTGGAGCAATCTTTAAGTCAAGTTTAAGTTTGGAGTGGCAATATCCTCAAAAATTGTTTGCACGCCCCTTTGACCATAAAAAATTTAAAATTTTTCTAGTTTGTTTTTAAACTTCACTTAATACCAAGAATACCGTTTTTTTTTTTTTAGTTTTATTATACTATATTTTTATAAGTACATCCTATTTTATTACACTATATTTTTGTAAAGAATGATAACACATTCAACTAATTAATCATCAAAATGAAGCTTTGGTTGAATTCTCAAAATAAAACTAAAACCTTGATATTCACAAAAACCAATATATACAAACTCAATACAACTTGAATCCAAAGAAAACCAACCAATCATCCTTAACACAATACTACCCCTATGCCAATTATTTCAAATTGTTTCAAAGTGCTTGGTTCATAATTCTGGAAAAGTTTTAAATTTAAACAAAAGAATATCATATCAAAAACCTACACAAACTCTAAACTTACTCAATGGTGGTTAAAAAAATGTAGAAAATGGATTATCGGTTCTTAGCTCCAACTCGATACATTAAAATGTACATGACAAAGATGTTTCTTGAATGTATGATGATCATGATAGGTTCTTGATTTTAAATTCAAGTTTTTGACTACATGATTAATGAAATAAATCAAAAGGAAAAACTAGTAACGAGCAACAAACAAACGTTCAAAAAATATATTTAAATTTTTCTTCATTCACTAACTATCTCAAAGCAAAGAATGGAGTTTTTGTTTTAATTAACAACATATTTTGAGTAATATATTTAGTAAGTTTAGGGTATTTTAGTTTTAGATAGTAATTTTTGTTATGATAATTAATAATGGTTGAAGTTTAAATATTTTTATAAAAAATGTGTTATCACTCCTTATAAAAATATGGTGTAATAAAATTGGGTGTATTTATAAAAATATAGTATAATAAAATTCAGAAAAAAGGGTATTCTTGGTATATAAATGGAGTTTAAAAGCAAACTAGAAAAATTTTAATTTTTTTTATGACAAAAGGGCTGTACAAACAATTTTTGAGTGGTGAAAATATCGGTACTCTTAAGTTTGCTTGTTTTAAAATTTAAAATGTTGGGCCCTAGCTTTTAAAAGAGAAAATATGCTCAATTATATTTAGTTTGAGTCAAATTTATGACATTTACAGAAAAACATGCTTGGGTTTTAAATTTGAGACCTTGTGTATTAAGTCTTGTCCTTACACGTTTAACCCATTAATCATAAAAAAAAAAAAAATGTTGTTGTAACCCAATAGATTAATATAAAATGTAAAATAGTTAATCTATATTTTTTGTTATGTTTAGTTATCAAAATTTTGGTTAGATCGACTAAATTAATGTAGTTTTCATTTCCGATAATCTAAGAACCACACAAGTACAAACTTTTAACATTTGACGAAAATTGATAATTTCCTCTCACTTGAAGAGCAATATAATTTTCGCTCTACAAAGCAATTACAAAGATTACTGACTCTAAATTTCCTAATTAAAAAAATTTGTAATAAAAATATTAATTTTTGAAATCAACTGATTAAATGATTGTTGAAATAATATTAGATATATATAAAATAGTTTTACTATTATTATTCAAACTTAAAATACCAAATTTATAAGTGAAAAATGCAGGTATTTGTCAGGCTTGGCAACACAAGTCAGACTCCTAAATTTAGGCCCAAGCCCGCATCCAAGATCTAAAGTTACGAGGGCTGGGCTTGACTTTCAACTGTGAGTAGCCATATTTACACCCCGGAAAAATTGTATGTACACTCCAACATAGTCTATTTTTAAAAATCCAATATTATCTTTAAAAAAAATTACTAAAAAGGGGTAAATAATTTGTAATTACACCACACTTATTTTATTTTCTCAAATCCTTAACTTCTCTTTTAAATACTAATTTCAAATATCAAACAATTTTTAATAAAACAAATTAATTACGGAATATTGTGAATGATTTGAAATATTAATTTCAAATATCAAAAAATTTTGAAAGAAATAAATTAATTATAGAATATTGAGAATAAATCCAAAATCATGATGAATTTATTGAGTTAAAATAGAAAAAGTAAAAAAGGAAAACATGTTTGGAAAGAAAGAAAGAAAAAAAAAAAAAGAACATATGTCAAGAAAGTTTGTTTTATTTAAAATACTCCATAGGAAATCACCAATCATTTCAAACTTTTTTCTTCATAATACAATACATTTGTTAGATTGAGATAAGAAATCACACATTGATCAAATAACAAGAAATTTGTTTGAATGTTATCATATAACTCTAAAAATTAAACTCAATAAAAAATTAAATCAAAATAAAACTCTCTATACCTTTCCAAATCCTAACTTCTCTAAATTAACTATTTTTTTTTTAATTTCAATATCAAATTTTTTTAAAAGAATACAAATTAATTGTAAAGTGTGAAGAATAATTTAAAATCTTCTTAAGAATTGATTGTAAAATGATAAGTTTTAAATTAATTATTATTAGAAGAAAATCATAATCCACTTGCCTTATTTGTTGGGGCAAAAATCTCAAAATTTTAATAAAATTAATTAGATAATAAAATAAGTATTGTGGATTGTATTAGAAAAAATATAGTACTAAAACTATTGAAGAAGGGCAATATTGGTATGAATTGATGTTTATTTATAAACTAGAGACTTTTCATAATTTTGATCAGGTATACCTATGAAAAGGATGTACGCACAATTTATGAGGGTGGAAATGTTGCCACTCTTTCGGATTCTGTGAGCCTGATGTAATGAGCTTGATGATTGGGTTTGACTTAAAAATTAAAAACGTTAAAAGTTTTATTTGGAAATAACCAAAAGCTTGATGGGCTACGCAAGCCTGCTCTAGACACAAGTTAATAGGCAAGGTCAGGCCTCATAAAAATATGTAAGACCCAGCCCATACCCTAACTCTCAAGCCCACTTAGACTCTAAAATCTTAGTCTTGGCCCAACCCCGCCCATTGATACCTCCAATTGTATTGTAAAGCCATGAATAATAGAGTTCATGTTAGAGTTTCGACATTTACACTCCTTTAAAACTGTTAGTACACCACTTTTGTAAATACACCGATTATGTGGATCACAATTATAAATTAAGATAAATTATACTCCACCCTCTGAGCTATAAAGTTTTACAATTTCTTAAAAACCTGAATTAAGTTATACTCGAGTACAACTTTTAAAAAAGCTGAATTACCGAAACGTTGCGCCCAATTAACATAGCCACACTAATAATAGGGGAGTTGAGTGTCACTTTTTGAAAAAGTTGTTTCCACATGTGAAACATTAAACCTTACATAGTTTAATTTAGTTTGTTCTATAATTTATAATCTTTTTAAAACAATCTTTAATGCAGTGTGTGTATAATTTCAAAATATATATATACATAGATATATATATATATATATGTATACATATGGAGTGTGTGTACGAAAGGGGTGTACATACAACTTTAGTGGGGTGGAAATATAATCACTCTTTGCGTTATGATTCGAACACAATCTTTGCCTTTCACGCCTTTAAAAGGCCCAAGTCCTGGTTTGAACTTTTACTTAAATGATTTATTGTTTTGGATTCTTGGGTTAGGGGTGCAGGGTCATTGGGGTCCAATACGGGGCAAAGGGTGCCTTAATGGCCCAATAAAGTTTTTAGGTAGCTTTTAGGTTCCAAAAAAAGTTTATTCATTTGTGGTGGGTTACCTCAACGATGTCAACCCTGCTTAGCATGCTTATCTCAGTGTAAGCCAAGTTCCATGCTCAATGGCACCTAAAATGCAGTGGCAATTTTCCCATTTTATTATGGGTTAACTTTCCTCCCCGTTTATGGGCACCCTCCTCTCGCTTCTAGGAGGCTATACTTTAGTGTGTCTTGATCAAGAGAATTCGATAATGGTACATGTATTTGTAGTCAGTACGTGTAATATGTCAGAAAAAGAAAAAAAATCATTCATTTAGATAACCTATAGGACCAAAAATAATACTAAGTGATTAATGCAAAATAAGTTTGTCATTGTACACAACCTGTACTGACCAAATGCTTGTGGTCACTATTTCATTATTGCTACACAACTAAAGCGATGTTTTTTTGGGACACATATTTCATCCCTAGAATCTATAGAGACAAAAAGGTCTATTAATTTTCATCTCTATTAATGAATTCATTTTTTGAATTACTGCAATGTAATTGAAAATTTGTTAAAGGATTTGCCGGGACCTATCGTGATTAAATTTTATATGTGGTTCAAAAATTCACTTTCACATCGGAAGATATCTACTCTCTCAATAAAGAGAAAAAAAAAATCTCCACTAATGCTAATAAATGCGCATTGTGAAACTCGAACTTTTATCATGAATGTAAAGATGAAATCAGGGTCAATTTCAAGGTCATTTAAGCCTTAGAAAGAAAAAAACTGAAAAACTAAAATTAAGACTTTATATTTAATATTTAATAGAAAAATATTTTTTTTTTAATTTTTTTCATATTAAAAATAACACTCAAATTTTAAATTCTTAACAATGTTCTTTTTTTATTTTTTTTATTTTTTATTTTCAATAAGTATGGTCAAATTTTATATTACCATTCATATTTTGCCAAAACATATCTACTATATAAAAATTATTAGTGAATAAAGAAATAAAAATATAAAGCTAGGAGATTTATCTGGTGTAATCACTTTTATCCAATGGTATTTGATAAAAGACAGTAAAAGGTTTCTTTTAGAGAGGTTGATAAGAAGTAGGAAAAAAAAAGTAAAATTTATAAAGCTAGGAGATATAACTGGTATAATCACATTTATCCAATGGTATTTGATTAAGTTAGAGAAAACCACTCACACTTTCTATATATATTAGGATAAGGGTGATATTTGAACCTGATCAAAGGAAGTGTTCAACCACTCCTACTTGGAAGGTGATGTACTTAAAAAGTCTAGTTTACTTACCTCCATAGTCACGACCAATATATAATCCTTATCAACAATTAACAACTTCATTAACCTAACATTAATACAACAAAATCTATAAAACATTACCATCATATATTAATTCATTTGAATACATAATCTTTTTTTTGTTTTTTGAAAGATTTAAATACAGAATCTTGTGTGAAAACAGCATAAAAAACATATTTACAAACATATACACATGCTTAATTATTGTGATAAGTTAAAAAAGTCTAGTTTTCCATAGTCATGAACAATATATAATCCTTATCAACAATTAACAACCTCATTAACCTAACATTAACACAACAAAACCTATATGAATACGTTACTCATCAAAGTATAACATTCCTCGATGCTATGGGTCTTAATTAATTACTTAAGAGCTGAAAATTAATGTCCTTACTGATTCGACACTGAACAGGTATGACAGTATGACTTTTAGAATAGAATCTACATGTCAAGACATTACAAAAATTTACATAGCTCTAGTAGACATGTGGATAAAATACCAATAAAAATTTCAAAAACTTTTATTATCTCAAACTATCATAAAAGTTCATTGTTTCAAGTATATTCAATCTATCAGGTTGGTTTCAGTAGTAGCCTTTTACTACTTCAAAAATATAAAATTAATTATATATATATAGTGATTTTACCATTATTATTTCTTAACTTTAAAAAATTATGACGAATCAAACAAATTCATCTATTGCATTTGAATTAAATAGGAGAGAGAATTTGTTTTAAAAGAAAGAATGCAATGAATGAATTTGATTGGTTCGTCATAACTTTTTAAAGTTAGGAGATACTGATGATAAAATCATTATATATATATTAAGAGAGAGAATGTAATAGATAAGTTTGATTGATTAGCCATAACTTTTTAAAATTAGAATGTACTGATAGTAAAATCACTATATATATATAACTTCTATGATCAGTATCTCCTAATTTTACAGTTTTAAAATTAATCTTGTTGAGATAATTTATTCTACTCATGTCTAGTTATTAAGTAAAATTCAGATCTGTCGCTCAATTCAAACCATACTCAAATTATAGTACAAAAATCCATCCTATCTAATTTAAAACATTAAATGTGTAAGAACAATATCTTAAATTTTGTTGGTACCAACAGGTGATCCAGAAACCTTTGTGAATTATGTATATTTCATGAGAATCAATTAATGTGAAAAGTACCAATAGCCATCAATTCAAATAAGATACCAATTAAGTAATGAAAGAATTACCTTCAAACTACTTGAAATTTTAATATTCACTGGCGCATACAACTTTTTGATTTATTTATAGCGTCATCTCCTGGATTAATGGTTGACTGACTTTGACTGTTAGTGGATATGATTGACTGTGTAAAAAATATTAAAAGACAAAGTTACCCTTGAATAAATTCACTTTTTATTTTTCTTTTAAAATAAATTTTAAAAACTTTAAATAAATTAAAAACAAATTTAATGAGAATTCCATAGATGGATGATGGAAATTAATTTGGAAAAAAAAAATTATAAACCAAAATTGAAAGAAAAAATTAAAAATAAAATCTAAAAATAAAAGAAGAAGATTCATCTTCATTTTCAATCAAAACAAAATTGAAAAAGAAAAAAAAAAATCTGAGTTGAACAAAATTAAAAAAAAAATCAAAATTAAAGACAAAATTAAAGTTGAATAAAAACAAAACAATTTTTTTAAAAAAGAATGGGAGTTCTAGGTTGAACCCAGATTTTTAAAGTTCAATGAATAATAACCAAAACAATGAACATCACCTCACAAAAAATTGAACATCTCCTTAAAGAAGAAGAAGAAGAAGCAGAAGAGAGAGAGAAAAAAGTGACAGTGACTGGTTTAAAGAAGAAGAGAAGAAGAAGAAGAGAGGGAGGAGAGAGATAGTGAAGAAGAAGAGAGGAGGAAGAAGAAGAAGAAGAAGAAGAGAGAAAATGGAGAGAGACGATGAGGGTTTTTCTTTTGTTTTTTTCTTTGTTTTTAATTATTTTTTAAATTTATTTTTATTTCTTATGTGTAATTTCGTCTTTTAATAATTTTCATACGGTCAAACATATCCAATGAAAGTCAAAACAGTCAACTCTTTATTTCATGAGAGGACGCTAAAAATAAATCAAAAAATTCTACACGCATATGAATATTAAAGTTACAAGTAAATTAGGGGTAGTAATTCTCCCATTAAGTAATTGAGGTGCGTTGACATTAGACCACCAACTATTTTCTTCTACTTGTGTTGGTTGTTTTGTCTGACTAGGGCTAACTTATTGTATTTAATCAATTAATGCATGATTTTTATGCATGCCTTCCTCCTTACCTATTTCCCACATGTTTCTCGGCGGAACAACTAGCCTTACTTGGAATCATCACTAATTGTTCCATGTCACTTCATTGTCCTGTAGAATTCATAATTGTAATAGTATCAAAATAAATAAATAACGCACGGAAACTTAAATCAAATAAAAAGTAAAAGGTCATTTCAGATGTAAACTTGCGCAAAGTAAACCTAACTACCGAGTTTCCAAAAAGAGAAACCAACTATCGAGGCGTATGTCATAATACTTAAAGCGCGTGAGGGGAGAAAATTTGTTTGTTCGTTTGTTTGCATTCAAACAAAAAGGAAACAAAGGGAAATCGTTTGTATGCGATAGAGAGGTGTCCAAGTCAAAGTGTCATTATCAAACCATGTCATTGTCATTCTCGATATCCTAAATAATGCACTGCTAGTCTTTGTTACATGACACTGACTCGTTTACCACTGAAAACATAAAATTAATAACCTATGGTTGTTACATGACACCAACCCGACTGTGCCAGCGGCGCAGCCAAATGCCCCACATCAAACACTAGAAAACAAAAAATTAATAACCTATGTTTACTTTTAAAAATTAAAAACTTAATGGACATGGACAATGCATTAGGGGGGGTGGATCCCTGAATTTTTCTAAATTTTTTGTTTTTTGTTTTAATTTTATCTTTTACAATATTTTAATTAAATGTTGTACATATATTACTAAATGTATTAGTTACAAAAGTAAAGTGTAGATGTATCATTTTATAGTTTTTATTAATTTTAATTTTCTATATTTATCTTTATTAATATTTAGTTTTTATTATTTTTCTTGATTTCTATTGAAACATTTATGGGTTATTTGTTAGAATTTCTATTATAATAATATATATCATAAAAAGTGAATTTAAATATATTTATCATTTTTATTGAAATATTGATATCTTATTAGATAGTCTAAGTATAGTATTAATATCTTTAACTTGACTTGAAAATCAAATTAATGAATCTTAAAATTATAAAATATGAATTTTAATATGTTATATCTAATTTCTTAAAGTATGATCATGATTTAATTCTTATTTCTTATTTTTAAATTATTCTTGTAATTTTTATATGTTTGTAACCAATAAAGTGATATAAAAAACTCTCTTGCATAAAAAAATATTTTGTGTTATATTTGCTGAAGTTTTATTTCTAGTAAAAACTTAATTTCTAAAAATTATATTCACAGAAAAGTTTATTTCTAGTGTAATATTATATATATATATATATATATTGAAAATTTAGTTTAAAGATGTTTACTAATAATCTTAAATTTAAGAAACAGAAGATGATAATACAGTATTATTTGCATCATTGATAATAAAAAATAAATATTATTTTTTTTCCACAAGTACATGTTAAGATTTATAAAATGAATAAAAAGTTTATATTATGTTTTATATTATTAAATATGAATTATTTAATTATGTTTTATATTATTAACATATGTCTTCGGAACATTGTTTCCAATAATTGATAAGTTTTGAATGGAAACGTCAAAACTTTTCTAGAACCAAATTAAGAATGCATTTGAAGCACGTTGGGTTAATTTTAAGAAATGGATGACGATAACGTGATCAGTTGACTTTCCTAAGACGAATTAAAATGTGCCTTTTGGACGTGAAATGGACGGTGGTTATGCCACCAGATGACCTTTCTAAGGCGAATAAAATTCGGAGCGCAGAGCTAGCTGTTCACTCTCTCTCTTCTTTTTTCAGTTAAATCTGCTGGATTGGCTTTTTGTCTTTATTTTGTGTGATGACTGATGACATGCTTTATTCTTCTGGCGGTTGTCATTGCTACAACATATACCAGGTTTTCCAAGTCGTTTGGAGTTCTTTTTGACATTCATGTGGGAAACAATTTCGAGTACACACACATTCAACGCGTGATGCAAACGCTGTGCATCAACGCGTGATGGAAACCGTGTGTTTCAAAGACCCCACTTTTCTGTGAATAATATAATGCTATTTTTCCAGGTGGATCTTCAATTTCACGTGTGAAATTGTTTTTTAACTACATTATTATTGTTATTTTTATTTTTTTCATAGGGAGATAAAAATTAAATCCATAGAAAATTACTCATATTTTAATAATGGTGAGATTTAAACTTTTGATCTCTTAAAATCAAGTGAGGTTTTTAATTATTTTTATTAAGAGGTGGTGCATAATATATATACGTTAATTAATTTGATAAACACTTTAATATCGTAAATAAAGGTAAATATTTTACGAATGAGCATATGCCTCGAAGGTAGACACATAATTAGAAATGAATGATTGGTGGATAATTTTCAAATTAATGAATTTTGAATAGAAAGTCAAAGCTTTCGAAAATCAAAGATAAAAGGGTCGCGAAGTATGTTGATTATCATGATTGTTAACTAAAAAGATTAATAATGTGGCATTCTATTAACTTAAACTATTTTTCATAATATTAGCTATTTTAAAAAAGTTAAATCACACTAACCAAATATAGAGAGTAAGAAAATCTTAATCACATTCTCTCTTCTATTATTTTAATATTTAATTTATGATAGGACAAACAATTTTCTTTTTGAAAAAAAAAATTATATGAATTTCATACTTGTTTAGTTAATTTTCGAAAGAATGGTTAGAATGATTCAATTAAAAACTGATAGCTAAATTGGTTTTCTTATTATTTTAGCTAAAACTTAACTAATATTTTAGGAGTTACTTGGGAGATGTTGTAAATGAAATCACTCTTATTTTAAGAGACAATGACCCATCATCACCTTTGAATTTTTAAATTAATGAAATATCATATGGTGAAGTTAACAAAACCCGTACTCGAAAAAGAGAGTTCTTCATCTTCTCAAGGGAGTGAACGCATACCAAAAATGGAAATTGCATCGAATTTGTCAAAAAGAAAAAGAAATATTGACATATTGAAATGAAACGAAAGGAAACTTCCCAAAGCCAAATTGGAATATATTCATGCATGTAAATAAAACCCGTCACAGGCTGCCGTTCTCACACAAATTCTGTGTTTCCAAAGTGGGGTGCCTCTTTTTTTTGGGTTTGTTTTTGAGGTACTGTCACAGAAATTTTGTCTTTTTCTTCGGTATAAAGTCGGTGCTATTCCAATTGGATCTTTAATTTCAGTATTTCAAGTGCAAAATTGGGTTTATTTTTTATTTTTTATATAAATAATTATATTGATATATTGGTTATGCTATTGTACAAAGACTATATACATGTTCGAGTTATTAAATTTATTATAGAGAAAAATACAAAAAATATTTATACAAGAATGTCCAAATTTGTTTTCAGGACATTTGTAAAATTATTTATTTTCAGCAACTCAAACAAATTAATTGCACTATATATCCACTTTACTTAAATTGTCCCTGCCTACTTTGTTCTTTTACTTACATTGCTCATAGTATGAGATATTTGACTTCTTTATTAACTGTTTAAGTTTTGTTGGGATTTTTTGAGTTTTTTTAAAAGATTTTTCAAGGGTTTTTTTTTTTTTCTTTTTTAATATTTTGGATGTTGGATATTGATGTTTTAGATTAGATTTGGTTCAATTTGATTAGACATGGCTGGAAAATGGAGAATTTCGATGAGATATAACGTCAAGATGATGACATGGTAGGATCAATTTTTAAATTTACTTAAAAATTGATCCCATTAAAATTTGATTAGTAATTGCATTTTACACTCTGATGGTAGTTTGGTAAACTTGTATATAGGATGAAATAGTTTGTTAGAGGGACTTAAAATAAATTTTTATAAAAAGGGGATAAAAATGAATTTTTTTCATTTGTTTTTGTATAAAAGTGAAAATTTTCCTTTGTTATATTATAATTTAATAGTTTAATGAAATAAAGAATTTTAATTTCAAAATGATAAATAAAAAATTCCAAAATTTAAAATGTAAACTACAAAATTTTGAGAAGAGATGATATCTGTTACAACCCTTTATAATATCTAAACCTGTCCTTTAAAAAAAATATATATATCTAAACCTATACACCAAACAACTTTATGTGTCAATCAATTTAACTTTACGTTTTCTTTTTACAAAAACAAATTATTCCATGATTACAAAAACACTTAATTGAAAAGAACTCCCCCATCTGGCCAGCAAGATCAATACTTTGCCAGACTACTTGTTGGCCAGTCCTATTATAATTCTTATAATTTTTAGAAAAAAAAAATGCTATATATATATATACACACACACACATACATACTTGCAACTTGCTCTGTGTTCAGTCATCAAATAAATATAAAGAAGGCAATCACGCTAGTTATTCCAAATAATATGAAGTCTCTCTCTCTCTGTCCCCTTTCTGTCTATCTTTCTCCCTCTCTCTCCCTATATATCTCTCTCTCTCTCACTCTGTCTCGTATAGTGAAATCTAAACTATGTGCTTAATTCTTCTTTCATTACACTGGTTACTACAGATAATATGACAAAAACATAATATCTGCTTAAGATTTTTGCAACGCATAGATTTATATACAATCACCAATGCACTGCAGCTTGCACTCAAATCATAATTTTTCATCCAAAGCATATGTTATATCATACATGACCAATGGAAGTAATTTCTTAGACTTGAGAAAGTTGAGTTCTCTAATTAATGCCTTAGACTGACCTAGTTCAATATCAACAATCAAAGTCCCCGAGTGTTGAGCCTTCTCCGTTGCAAGACGGGGTTGGATTGAAAATGGTAGTAAACAGCCTCTGCAGGTCAAAGAACTAAATAACAGGAGAGAAAACGAGTAAAATAAGAAACAATCTTCAGATACTGATTAAGTAGGTCTAAGCTTGGACTGAAAGATTTTATCATTGTCCTACAATGCTAATAATATATTTGCATGTTCTTGCATGTCTAAGCACTTTATTTCTATTGTCCTTAAAAGGGATATTTTGCTCCAATTATACTTGAAATTGCCATTCTCGATCTCGAACATCCAAAAACCAAAATTAACCTAAAACACTCAACAAATCTATTAAATACTCGAGAAACGCAATAAAAGTGTAGAATTTAGGGGCTTAAAATATAGTAAAAATTGTATGTGGGATATAATTGAAACCAAGAATATTGGAAGCTACGTTGATGAGAATCTGGTCCAGTTTTCTCAAAATGTTCAAGCTTTGGTTGGTAAGGACCAGCTTATATATAAGCTCGACGAATTTTATCATGTATATTAATGGAATAATCCTGTATTTGCGAACGCAATATCCTAGGTTACACTGCAAAGAATTGATATCCACCTTATCAATATCATTTGTTAGAGAATTCATAAGGGTCATTTGTCTTTTTGTTTGAAAACTGAATAATACTGAAACTTATTACAAACTGAATAGTAATTAAAATATAAAATATGAACAATATGCTTGTTTTTTCCCTTATACCTAAATATACTATGAGCTTATTTATTTTTCAAAGTTAGAATTGTATGAAAACTATTAATTTGACATTTATACCATTTTTACTATTTGTTGTTATGTAATTTTGATTAACCTAATACAAACAATTGAAAATAAATAATTTAATAAAGTCTAAAATATTTTTATGTATATATTAATAATATTTTATTCATAATTAAAATATGATTAAAAAATGTAGTAGCATTAAACATATTTATATATTTAAACATATTAATATATTTAAGAAAACATCTAGAAAAATGATTGTTTAAATTGTAAATTAAAATACAATAGTTTAATTCCAAAACAATTTTAGATGAAGTGTTTTTTAGTGTTTTTTTTTTTTTTAAATATATTTCTTGTAAGTATGAAGAGCAAAAAAGAAAAGAAAATTTAAATAGGATAAAATTAGGATAAATTTAAAAATATGTTATTTTTTGGAGGATAGACTTGTAATAGAATTTTTTAAATATCTTTAAATGATTTGCAATTAAACGAAAAGTTCATATTTCTAATTTTTTTTTCTAGTTGTTTTTGAGTAATTTTAAGTAGTTTGACTATTTAAAAGAAAACAAATAAAAACAACTTAATCAGTACAATTCAGAACCATTAAATTATAAGTGGAAAAAATAAACAACCTCGTAGGTTGATTTGTAAAAGCTAGAATGTCAATATGATGTGTTGGAGATTTCATGGACTGATTTTCAGAACCTGGTTTGTCAATATTGTTTGTAGGAGATTTTGCATATACTGGTTTTCTAAATATTAACTAGCTTTTGAGGTTTTACTTTTTATTTTTTATTTTTTTGAAAATTCGATCAATTGTTGATTGCTTTCTCATCTGAAAATCAAATAAAAAATATGTGATTTATTTTATATATTTTTATTGAAAAATTATATTATTTATAATATATATCTTTCTAACTAATATAATAAAAATTTTAATAGATAAATTTAAACCTTAAAAAAATTAGTAATAAATATACATACAAATTTAATCGGAAAAAAAAAACACTAAATTTATGAAAATAATGACTAATTTACCGAAATAATTAATGTAAATGACTCAAATATTGAAAAAAAAAAAGGGTAACATATTTATTAATAGTTACAAACTCAAACCTAGTGATTATGGATTTTGTGATTCGCGAGACAAGCTTGATAATAAGAGGGCAAAAGTAGTTAGAGCAAAGAAATCTGTACCTGCCAAGAAATCTGTACTTGCCAATGAAATCCAGGGAAAAGTTAAAAGTTTGATTGGGCCCCGCCCGCCGACATTAGGGTCTCTTTTGGTCCCTCAAGCAAAAAAGTTGCTCCTCGGTCCTAACTAATTTTTTAAGGCTCTACAGGAGAGATCATTGGTCAAGCTTACAACTATACTACATGTTTTTTTTTTTTTTTGAAAAGTATACTACATGTTTTTTGTTCTCTGTGTGAGCGTGCGCCTCGCTTGTTAAAGAATGGAAAGTCTCTCACAGTTTCTCTCTTTCTCTAAAGAGTCTTATGGAAAGTCTCTCACAGTTTCTCTCTTTGTCTATATCATTTGAAGCACTGAAAGTTTTGTCAGAAAGTGTGAGTAATTTAAAGTCAAATCTCTGTTCTACTCATGGAGAGGTTTGTACCGACGCGACATCCACGTGCGTGGTGATGTACCCATTTAGTCACTCTAAAAATGTCTATATATAGGCAATTTATAACAGATATCCCATTGTCATTAGCTTTACCATATTGTTTTGTTCTCTTCTGTGTTCGCTTGTCAAAGAGACTTGTTAAAGGCTCTCTCAGTCTCTCTCTTCTTTATAACATTTGAAGCAATGGAAATGGAATTTTGTCAAAGAGACTAGCCAGGACAGATGTTGCCAATAGACTCGCAGTGAGAAGCCGAGCTCTTAAACATTTGCCTGGTTTTGGAGGTCGCCGACGTGCACTGCCTCTGACTGTGGAAGATGAGGAGGGGAGAAACTGGGTCTTTCACTTGAGAATCCGCCGGGGCAAGTACAAGAGACCTGTGATCTCTGCTGGTTGGCTTGATTTTGTGAGGAGTAAGAAGCTTAAAACTGGTGATGAAATCCACTTTTTCAAAGAAGAAGACGAGGCTACTGGAGTCATGAAGTACACGGTTAGAGTGATGATAGAGGTTAGATTGTTTGGAGCTGTCATTGGATATGTTCCTTGTCACCGGGCTGCTTCCTAAAATATATGGAATTCTGTTTTCTTGTTCTCATAAATAGCATTTATGTCTTTTCAAGAGTGTTCGATGTTTTTGGTCATGTTCTTACTGCATATGTTTATGTCCTTTAGATTATCAAGTGCAGTTGTTCTCTCTCTCTTTTAGTTAAATCTAAATATGTGTTTAATTTTTCTTTCATTAATAATATATTAGACTTGGAATAATGTATCCATTCTATTTGATTTTTCATTTTTTGTTTTGTGTGGACCTTATTAAAATTGGTAATACTAGTGTTCAAAAATTCATATATATGAGAATTAAATACATGTACGAAAGCTAGGAATCTTTGTATGGAAAAAATATATCTATGAAATGGGTTTTTCATTATTTGTACTTCAACACACAGAAACCTAGATGGCGGTTATCAAATGTATTGGGGGTTGTTGTTTAAGATAAATGTTTGAAGGTTTATACTGTTTGTTTGGAGTCTATAAATAGACTTGGAATCATAATTGGTAATTTGGTATTCATGGAAATCTTGTTTCTCTTCCACTGCAGTTGTTCATAATATATAGAGAAACTCTAATTTAAATGCTGTATTTGACTAATTAGTACCAGTGTCTATGTGCAATCACCTACTATCTCCTGACAAAGTTACACCACTCAGCTGGGGTCAGTTTGTTTCAAATGTAGACGTGCGTTGAAACTTTTTAAATTTATGTTTGATACAGATTTTAAATTACTTTCAGGGAAATTATAAGTAAAAACTAAAAAACTTGTTTAAATTGAGGTGTTTGCTATATATGTTATATTTTCAAAAAATAAAAATAGAAATTACGTAGTTTATTTTTTAGAGGGGCACTCGTTTAAAATACTAAGGGAAATTGAAGAATAGAGTCTAAAGGTTTTTTTCTTTTTTTTTTTTAATACTATATAATCTAAAAGTTATAGATAGTTTTAATTGTAGTTAACAATTAATATGACTTTTTCTTGATTCAAAATTAACCAAACTCCACAAAAACATACTCCAAAACTCACGTACTTGGCCAGCTCGATCTGGTCAAATCTAGGCTCTAATATTTTTCTAAAGAAAATTTTACAATTCTTTTTATTTATTGAATTTATTATTTTTGAATAATTGGTTCTGTTATTGTTGTTTTGTTGGATCATGCGTGTCATAAAGGTTGATTTGGGAAGTTCTTAATGTGTTTGGAATATTTTAATTAATGTGAAAGCAAAGACTTTTGGTGGAAGTACTATTTGAAAGAAGAAAAAGATAAGGACTGTAATTAAAAGAGTGTACAGCTTTTTGAGAAATGTTGCAATTTATTAATAATATTATATTTTCTTTTGAGTAAATGATGCATGACTAATCAAAGATTCTGGAGGATTATAATTCAAGGGCTGTTTCTTAAAAAACCCTCAACTTTTACCCATAATAAGAAAATGCTCTCCATAATTTTGTAATTAGCAATTTTACATCCTACAATTTAATTAAATACGCAGACAATACCCCGTTGTTACTAATTCCATTAGAGGAAGGCCATTGTCATTAGTGGTGGAAGGGTAAAATCGTAAATATAGCTGAAAAATATACGTAAGTTAATAAGAAAATTAAAAAAATGAAATAAAAATAAAGAACAAAAAGGTTGACTAGTGGTGTTGCACGAGTGACCATCCATATTTTTTTCTTCATTTTCACCAACCAAGCACTTCATACTTCCACTGTTGGACATCCGCTCACAATTTTGCCTCTCTCCCCTTCGACATCCTGACTAAAATCGCCTTCTCGATCATGCTGCCTAATCTCCGAGCGGCGGTCGTTAGTGTGTAGGTCATGGAGCCAAGCACTCTAACCCTTGAGAGAGGTCATGTCGCTGTTGCTGCACTGGGGGAAGCGCTTCAAGCACGGATGAGGAGGCTTCCGCGGGAACTTGGACAAAGCTCTCGACTCCTTGCTCAAAGGTTCGACTTGTGGCTCCACACTGGCTATGGTTGACTCCAGTCTCATGTGTTGGGAGGTGGATAAGGAGCACACTATGGCCTTGGATCGAAGAGCCACCGAGCTCGGTGATCTAGCTGGATAGTGCAATTTGGGGATTTCATACTTGCAAGGTACTTATTTTATGTTAATGTCAAAGTTTTTTCGACTAATTAGGGTTTAAAGAAATGCAATTTTTTGTTTATTAAATTAGAATTGTGATTATCTCAAAATCTGATTAAGTAAGGTGTGAGAAATCTTACGTCTTTGAAGCATTTAATGTTATTAGTAGCAACAATGGAGTATAGGGTATGTTAATAGATGATTTGTTTGTTTATTCGAGGAGCATTTATAGTTGATAACCCATGTGCATTACTATATGTTTAATGGATTTTTGATTAATTGAATATATTTTGAGGGATATTATAAAAAACCCCCCTGGAATGAAAACTAATGGAAATTTACCCCTCATTTTTAAATTATTAGGTAAACTACCCCCTGCCGTTAACTTTCCATTCAAAATGTTAACATTTTCATCCGAAATAGTAAAATGACCAAAATACCCTTACCATATCCTATAAAATTCCTCTTATACCCTTCAAACTTATGAAATGACTAAAATGTCCTTTAAATTATTAATTAATTAAAATATTAAATAAAAATAAAATATTTAAAAAAAAAAATTTCTTCACACAAAATCCCTCTCACTCCACTCTCTCTTCTTCTTCTTCTGCTTCTGCTCTTCTTCTTTTTTTTCTTCTTCTGCTCATCTTCTTCTCTGGGTTCGAATCGAACCCAATTTCTGGGTTCCTTCGACAACGAACCCAGTTTCTGGGTTCGAAGGAGCCCAGATCTGGGTTCCAATATAAACCCAGAAACTAGGTTCGAATCGAACCCAGTTTCTAGGTTCCTTCGAACCCAGTTTCTGGGTTCCAATTCAAACCCAGTTTTGGGTTCGTTGGAACCCAAATCTGGGCTCCTTCGAACCTAGAAACTGGGTTCGAATCGAACCCAGAGAAGTAGAAGAGCAGAAGAAGATGAGCAAAAGAAGAAGAAAAAGAAGAAGAAGAGAGAGTGGAGTGAGAGGGATTTTGTGTGAAGAATTTTTTTTTTTAAATCTTTTATTTTTTATTTAATATTTTAATTAATTAATAATTTAAAGGACATTTTAGTCCTTTCATAAGTTTGAAGGGTATAAGAGGAATTTTATAGGAAATGGTAAGGGTATTTTGGTCATTTTACTATTTTAGATGAAAATGTTAACATTTTGAACGGAAAGTTAACGGTAGGGGGTAGTTTACCTAATAATTTAAAAACGGGGGGTAAATTTCCATTAGTTTTCATTCCAGGGGGGTTTTTCATAATATCCCTATATTTTGATTGGTAAGCGGTTGGCAATTGACGATGTTAAACTGCATTGTAGTTTTTAGTCTCATTTGTAACACAACCTCTGAATAGAAAGGAAGTTGTAGAATGGATGTATAAAGTGGCTATTGCTGGTCATGTTCGAGTCCAGTATCAACTTGCGCTTTGCCTACATCAAAGTCGCAAAGTGGATTACAATTTAAATGAGGTTGCATGTAGTTTTTTCTTGATCAAATTGGTGTTGAATAAATGGATTTTAGATTTTTTGCAGGTCAATTATGATTAATTTGTTATCATTTTAAGCACAATTTTCATAAAGTAGGGTTAAATAAGTCATTTATCTCTGTGTTTCTATCAATGTCACCTTTTCTAATGGCAACACTAATGATGGGGTGTAAAATTACTAATTACGAAATTATGGGGAGTACTTTCTTATTGTAGGCAAAAATTGAGGCCTTTTTTTTAAAGAAATGGCTCTATAATTCTACGTACCTTTTAGGAATGTGCCGTTAACCCTTTTAATTAAAATATTGAATGGAAAGTACAAAACTTTTAGAACACATTAAAATCGCTAACAAAACTTGTTGGATTACTTATCTTAAACGATTTGACCATCAGTCTTTTTCATGAATATATTGTTGGTATTTATGGCAAGTGAATTTCCATTTCTATCCTTGTGAATACTAATTATGTGTACAATTAACTTGATGAGTAATTCTACATTATTTAACACTCTCATTCCACCTACTGTTTAATATGATTTGATAACAGGGAACACTCATTCAATCTAATAATAATTGAGTTGCCATATAAAAAAAATACAACCTTTATTCTAGATCCTTTTAAAAAGGAAAAAAAAAAAAAAAGATAACTCTTACACTAATTTTTGAAGATTAATGTTATACTTTCTAAAAATTTATCTAAAAATTTTATACAAATAATTTGGCTAGCTGATTTGTAATTAACATATTGATTTTAGGATGATATATTGATGATTCGATAATCACATATAAGTTTGCGACATCATTTAGGTAATAAACTTGAATAAATTTTTGGTAGTGTAACATTATATATATATATATATATATAATGTATTCAAAATTTAGTTTAAAGATGTTTACTAATATTCTTAAATTTAAGAAATAGAAGATAATAATACAGTATTATTTGCATCATTCATAATAAAAAACATACATTATTTTTTTCCAAAAGTACACGTTAAGATTTATAAAATTAATAAAACGGTTATATTCTTTTTTCCAAATAGATAGTAATTGATATATTAAAAAAATAAATATGAATTATTTAACTATGTTTTATATTATTAACATATGTCTTCGGAACATTGTTTTTAACAATTGATAAGTTTTGAATGGAAACGGCAAAACTTTTCTAGGATCAAATTGAAAATATATTTGAAACCCGTAGGGTTAATTTTAAGAAATGGAAGATGACAATGTCATCAGATGACTTCTCTAAGACCAATTAAAATGCCTTTTGGACATGAAATGGAAGATGATTATGCCATCAGATGACATTTCTAGGACCAATTAAAATGACTTTTGGACATGAAATGGAAGATGATAATGCCATCAGAAGACTTTCTCTAACACAAATTAAAATCACATTTGAAACTTATGAGATGGAAGATGATAATACCAATCTCTACCAAATTAATTCCAAATTGTCATGCATCCATACCTTTTCACCTAGTGGCATGTTTCTCTGTTGATTAACCAGGCCGACTTGGATTCATTGCTAATTGTTGAGTGTAATTAAATGTGTACTTATTAGTGTTAAAGTGATTTTTTTTTTGTTTTGTTTTAACATATTCCCAATATATAAATTAAGACATTTGGGAAATTTGTAAAACTAAACTCAGATAATACTAGGAAAGCCTGAAAAGGAATTTAGTCAAGCCATGACTTGGCTAGAAGCCTAGAACTGGACCGAAATTTGATCGTATATGATGAGTATTCAGTTGTTGCAATCAAAAGCATAAAAAGCAAAAGCAACGTGTTGTTGTTGTTTATTTATTTATTTCTGCTTTATTTTGTTTATCGTTTTATTTGATTTTTGGTTAACTTAGACTACCCTCCTATATATGCACAGTATAAAACATGTACAAAAAATTTAATTAGTAGTTTGAAATTTCTTTGATATGAGTGTCTTTGGCTTATATAGTTATTGTTATGTCTAAAAATAGCCCTAGAGCTAGAAATCCAATAAGAGTTTGATAGGTTAATAAGTGTAAGGGTCTAGACGAAGAATGAATCAATCCAAAGCCTATCATACCCACACTAGTAGGAATACTAAATGAGTTTAATTATGCTAATGCAGTGAATTAGCTCAGGATAAGGAGCTCGTATAAGACACAACTTGAGGTTGAAGTCGTAGAGTAGCCCATATCACATTCTCAACTTGTTAGTTCCTTAATAGTGAGAAAGACTCAAAAACAAGAAATTTTTTACTAATTGGTAGCAGTTGGCATACTTTCTTATTTCAATTCATCTTTGGAAAAAGGAAAAATACTTCATCAAATAGAAAGATTCCTTATAATGCTTAAAAGATTTATTCGAATGGAAAGCTGTTAGAATCGCATTATAAGTCAAATATGGGCATAATTAATTGCAATTTGATTTAACATCTAAATGTTTAATGTAGTTTCATGTAAAATAGAAAAGAGAAATCTTAACTTCTCCTATATTGTAGCAATCAAATTGTATGTAAACAAAGAACCTTAACACTATATAAAGGGTCATTTACATGTACAATAGGCATCATGAATCCCTGCAAGCTTGCCTACCACCCAAAAGAGCTCTTATAACCTTGTTTCTTCCCAACAATAGTATGACCGTGGACTTAGGCATCCAATTTCTTCCCAATAATAGCATAATCGTGGAACGTAAGTATTATCCTTTAAGACAAGCCACGTTAAAAACTTGCTGGCCTTCTTGTCTCCTGATCTCTCTCTCTTATATATCTCTGTTACTTTATTGTATTTATTTATATTCATTCTATTTTTCTTTTTTTTTTCTTATCATATTAACACTGTAGCCAGATTTTAGCTAGATTTCGTTTAACTCCCTGAATTTCACATTAATCATCTTTTTTATGTTAATCTCAGTGTTGACCAATTTTTGAAGCCAACAGTTATATGCATTACTTGTGACCCAATTGATACCAAAAAGAAAAGAAAAAAAAAGTTCTCCAGTTTATAAATCGTACCAATTAATTGTCAGAGAAACTAAGAAATTTTCACCTTCCGTTAAGTGTTTTTGACTTGAACTAAAAATTTAGGTTCAAACAACAAAACATTGTTTCACTCAACTATATAAACTTTGGTTACAACTTCTACGCTAATTTAGACTATAGTAATATGTACAAAAATGCAACAATCTCATTTAGGCCAATCGCAATCGCAACAATCCTATTGTCTGTATCTTGGTCAATCGCAACCTTCTCTTGGTCTCGCAATCATGAGTTTATATATACAATTGTTAAAGTAAAATAGATGTCTATGTTCAAACAATCAACTATATGATTCATCATACAGTAACATGTACAAAAATGCAACAATCGCATTTATGCCAACGCAATCGCTACCTCTCATTTATGCCAATCGCAATCGCAGCAATCCTACTGTCAGTATATTGGTCAATCGCAACCTTCTCTTGGTCCCACGATCATGAGTTATATACAATTGTTAAAGTAAAATAGAAGTTTATGTTCAGACAATCGACTATATGATTCATCATCAACAAAATATTGTTTCACTCCTTCTCAAGAAAAAAAAAAAAAATTGTTTCAATCAACGTACTGTTATGTACAATTGTTAAGACTTCTTTCAATCGATTCTTTTCATCAAATCCTAAATTAACATGCATACTAAAAACCAAAAAGAGTTGTCAATGACATTGCAACAAGAAAAAGAAACAATTTAATTGCACATTTTCTATAAATATCTTTATATATTATTATTATTATTATTGAATGGTATATCTTTGTATATATATATTTATTTTATAAAACGAAAAAAATGTATATATGTATATTTGTAATTTATAATACTAATAAAAATGCATGAAAACACTTTTTAGATTTTTAATTAATTATGGCTTTTGAGAGGAGATTTTGTAGGGGATGAGGCTGATTACATGTACAGGAGTTGTGCATCAGTTGATCACATATTTTGGTAAGATATCTGAGTTCAATAATTTAATGATTTTTTTTTTTTTGAAATGAATCTAATGAAGTTTTTATTTAGTTTATATTTATAGCAGTTTAGTTTACCACAACAATGTCATTAAATCTTTTAAAAATGATTAAATTCTTTAATCAAACTACTTAAGAATCCAATTATAATTTAAAATAACCTAATCACCTAAGAGATTTAAGTCACATGACACAGAAAGTAAAATAGATGTCTATGTCTAGACATATTAATTAAAAGGTTTTCCTATACCATACAAATGTATGATATTAATGTACATTATTCAACAACTTCTGTCACTCACTTCTATAATGTGATAAAAGCCGAGTGCATGTACTTTACATTGTGCCGTATATTTACTATCTTACAATCAACAACTAGTTTGAAATAACATTTGGACAGCAGTTTTACGAAATTACTTTGAATCTGTAGACCACATTTTTTATGTAGGAATCGGGAATCATTAGCGTTTGATTAGTTGAACAATTGATTGGTTTAGATTTCTTTAGGATTCCTTTGAAAACCTCTATAATATACAGTACAATAATTTATTTACATTTTTCAAATGATCTTGTGGAGATGATTTATTCAACTCAAAATCTTGATCTATCAGTTTATTGCAATATTTAATAAAAATTAAAGTGAAAATGACATTAAACCACTGATAGTAATATATAAAAACTTGATGTATTTAATACAAATCAATTTTATGTCTTCTGGGTAGTAGTTTTTTTTTTTTAAAAAAAAAAACACTAAAAAAAAGAGAAGAGAGTATTGAAAATATTATTCCATTCCAGTCGCAATCGCAACCTTTGAAAATATGTGAAGAGAGATAACCTATTGTCATTATATTGGTCCCACAATGAGATGCGATCCTTAATTCTATATATAAAAGAGTTGTGTGTTCACTTATTCTCTCCGAGTCTCTCTCTTATTCTCTCTGAGTCTCTCTCTGTCCCTTGTCTCTATAATATTTGAAGCAATGAAAGTTTTCTCAAAGAGACTTACCAGGATAGATGTTGCTAACGGACTCTCGGTGAACAGTGGAGCTCTTCAACAATTGCCTAGTTTTGGAGGTGACCGACGTGCAGTACTGTTTCTGACCGTAGAAGGTGAGGAGAGGAAAAGGGGGTCTTTCGCTTTAAAATCCCGAGGGTAAGTATAAGAAATCTTTCGCTTTATAATCCCGAGGTAAGTATAAGAAACCTGAGTTCTCTACCGGTTGGCTTGATTTTGTGAGGAGTATGAAGCTTCAAACTGGTGATGAAATCCACTTTTTCAAGGAAGAAGACGAAGCTACTGGATTCATGACGTACTTGATTCTTCTGGTGGTTTTATTGGTTATCATTCCTAGAATAGGGTTATTATGAAAAACCCCCCTGGAATGAAACTTAATCGAAATTTACCCCCTATTTTTAAATTATTAGGTAAATTACCCACTGCCGTTAACTTTCCGTACAAAATGTTAACATTTTCCATCCGAAATAGTAAAATGACCAAAATACCCTTACCATATCCTATAAAATTCCTCTTATAACCTTCAAACTTATGAAAGGACTAAAATGTCCTTTAAATTCTTAATTAATTAAAATATTAAATAAAAAAATAAAAGATTTAAAAAAAAAAATTTCTTCACACAAAATCCCTCACTCCACTCTTTTTCCTTCTTCTGCTTCTGCACTTCTTCTTCTGCTTCTGCTCTTCTTCTTCTTTTTCTTCTTCTTCTTTTTCTTTTTCTTCTACTTCTCTGGGTTCGAATCGAACCCAGTTTCTGGGTTCCTTCGAACCCAGAAACTGGGTTCCAACGAACCCAGTTTCTGGGTTCGAAGGAACCCAGATCTGGGTTCCAATACGAACCCAGTTTCTGGGTTCGTTGGAACCCAGTTCTGGGTTCCTTCGAACCCAGTTTCTGGGTTCCAACGAACCCAGTTTCTGGGTTCGAAGGAACCCAGATCTGGGTTCCTATTGGAACCCAATTTCTGGGTTCGAAGGAACCCAGTTTCTGGGTTCGAAGGAACCCAGATCTGGGTTCCAATACGAACCCAGTTTCTGGGTTCGTTGGAACCCAGTTCTGGGTTCCTTCGAACCCAGTTTCTGGGTTCCAACGAACCCAGATCTGGGTTCCTATTGGAACCCAATTTCTGGGTTCGAAGGAACCCAGTTTCTGGGTTCGAAGGAACCCAGATCTGGGTTCCAATACGAACCCAGAAATTGGGTTCCAACGAACCCAGAAACTGGGTTCCTTCGAACCCAGAAACTGGGTTCCTTCGAACCCAGATCTGGGTTCCTTCGAACCCAGATCTGGGTTCCTTCGAACCCAGTTCTGGGTTCCAATGGAACCCAGAACTGGGTTCGATTCGAACCCAGAAAAGTAGAAGAAAAAGAAAAAGAAGAAGAAGAAAAAGAAGAAGAAGAGCAGAAGCAGAAGAAGAAGTGCAGAAGAAGGAAAGAGAGTGGAGTGAGGGATTTTGTGTGAAGAAATTTTTTTTTTAAATCTTTTATTTTTTTATTTAATATTTTAATTAATTAAGAATTTAAAGGACATTTTAGTCCTTTCATAAGTTTGAAGGTTATAAGAGGAATTTTATAGGATATGGTAAGGGTATTTTGGTCATTTTACTATTTCGGATGGAAAATGTTAACATTTTGTACGGAAAGTTAACGGCAGGGGGTAATTTACCTAATAATTTAAAAATGGGGGGTAAATTTCGATTAAGTTTCATTCCAGGGGGGTTTTTCATAATAACCCCCTAGAATATATATAGTAGGTTTTCCAAGTCGTTTGGAGTCCTTCTTGTCATGCATGGGAGAAACAATTTTTAAGTACACACGCATTCAACGCGTGATGCAAATGGTGTGTTTCAACGCGTGATGGAAACCGTGTGCTTCAAAGGCCCCACTTTTCTGTGAACAATATAATGCCGTTTTTCCAAGGGGCTCTTCAATTTGACGTGTGGATTGTTTTTTAACCTGTTCGAATATTATGTATACATTATTTTTTATTTATTTTATTTTATTTTTATGGTGAAAAAAAAAAATTCAGAAAAAATTACTCATACATTCTATAAAAATAAGATTTAAATTTTTGACCTCTTATAATCAAGTGAGATTTTCAACTATTCTTATTAAAAGGTGGTGCACAATATGTATACGCTAATTAATTTGATGAACAATTTAATATCATAAATAAAGATAAATATTTTATGAATAGGCATATGCCTCAAAGGTAGACACATAATTAGAAATGTATGATTGGTGGATAATTTTCAAATTAATGAATCTTGAGTGGAAAGTCAAACCTTTCCAAAATCAAAGTGGCCTTTTTTTGTTATTGACAACAGGATGGCTAGCTATACTAATTATTCATTGTTCTTAACTAAAACGGTTAATAATGTAATATTCTATTAACTCAAAACTATTCTCCATAATATTAGCTATTTTAGAAAAAATGAATAACACTAACCAAATTTAGGGAGTAAGAAAATCTTAACCAAACTCTCTTATATATTATTTTAATATTAATTTATGATAAAACAAGTTATTTTCTTTTCTAAAATAAGAAACTTACATGAATTTTCATATTTGTTTAGTTAAATTTGAAAGAATGGTTGGAGTAACTCAATTAAAAGTTGATAGCTAAAATGATTTTCTTATTATTTTAGCTAGAGTTTAGGTAATATTTTAAGAGCTAATTACATTGGAGATGTTGTAAAATGAAATTGTTTTTGGAAGATTTTGTATGATTATAATCACTCTTATCTTTTAAGACATTGACCATCAGCACCTTTGAATTTTTAAATAAATGAAATATCATATTGTGAAGGGGATTCTCGCTCTTCATCTTCTTAACGGAGTGAACACACCAAAAAAGACAATTGCATAAAATTTATCAGAAAGAAGAAAGAAAAAGAAATATTGACTTATTGAAATGAAATGAAACAAAAGGAAACTTCCCAAAACCAAATTAAATTCGTTTTTTGGAATATATTCAAGGATAAAAATAAAGAGCATGGTGTTAATCATTTTACGAGAGAAATTTAAATTTGAATGATATATAAAAGAGAATAAATTTGATAATATTGATCATTCACTTTTTTAAATACCGTATGTCACTAGATTATCAAAAAATTAGCAAAGAAAATGATGGCATACAGAGAATCCTTATTCTAAAAGAAAACCTGTCAAAGCTGCAATTGTAACCCATATTCTGTGTTTTCAAAATGGGGCCCCTCCCTTTTTTGTTTGTTTGTTTGTTTCTGAGGTATTGTCACACAAATTCTGTCTTCTTCCTCAGTATAAAGTTTTTTATTTTTATTTTTATATTTTATTTTTAAGTTTGGAATAAGTTTAGGACCAAAATCAAGATTTGACTCTGAACGTAACTTGGATAGCAACTTCCATATAGGAGAGACCACTCCATATAAAGGTGGAGGGACCCACAGAAGGAGAAGGCAGGGGGGAGGGGAAGAAACCCATACATTAAATAGTGAAAGATATGTTATTTTGGTATAGAACCGTGCACCACTTGCACGCAAGCAGACATACTAGCCAATGAAGCCATTGCCCAGCTACTTCTTGAGTATAAAGTTGGTACTTATCCAATTGTATCTTTAATTTTAGTATTTCAAGTGCAAAATTGAGTTTTTTCTATTGTTATTTTTTTCTATAAATAATTATATTGATATATTAATTTCCAAAAAAGTTATGTTGATATATTAGTTATGCTATTGTACAAAGACTATATGCATATTAAAGTTATTAAATTTATTATAGCAAAAAATATAAAAAATATCAATATAAGAATGTCAAAATTTGTTTTTAGCCACATTTTTAAAAATATTTATTTTCAACCCCTCAAACAAATTAATTACACCATATACCTGCTTTTACCCAAATTGTCCCAACCTACCTTATTTTCTTCCTCCATTACCTATAGTATGAGATCTTTGACTTCCTTTATTGATTGTTTGAGTTTTGTTAGGAATTTTTGAGTTTTTTTTTTTTTTTTTTTTTGTGAATTTTCTAGTTTTTTTTTTAATTTTTATTTTTAATGTTGGGTGTATGTTTTGAATTAAATTTGATTAGATTTGATTGGATTTGACTTAAAAATGGAGAATACTGGTGAGATGCAGCTTCAAGACAATGATTAAATAGAATCAATTTTTAAGTTCACTTAAAAACTGGTACATCGATAATCAGTTTTTAAGTCTATTTAAAAACAAGTACCCGTTTTTAAGTGGGTTTAAAAACCGATGATCGATTTTTAAGTGGGCTTAAAAACCGATCCCATTAAAATTTAATTAGTAAGTGCATTTTACATTTTAAGGGTAGTTTGATAAACTTGAGTATAGGATAAAATAGTTTGTTGAGGGGTTAAAACAAATTTTTATAAAAAATGGGCTAAAATGAAATTTTTCATTTGTTTTTGGGTAAAGTGAACATTTTCCATTATTATATTGTAGTTTAATAGTTTAATGAAATAAAGAATTTTAATTTCAAAATGATAAATACAGAATTCCAAAATTTAAAATGTAAACTATAAACTTTTGAGAAGAGATGATACATGTTACTACCCTTTATAATATCTAAACTTGTATACCCAAAAACTTTATGATATATGTGTTAATCAATTTAAATTTAACTTTTCTTTTTCCAAAAACAAATTATTACAAGATTACAAAAACACTTAATTGAAAAGAACTCCTCCATCTAGGCCAGCAAGATCAATACTTTGCCAGACAACTTGTTGGTTAGTCCTATTATACTTTCTATAATTTTTAGAAAAAAAATGCTATATTTATTTATTTATATTTATTAATTTATACTTGCAACTTGCTTTGTGGTTAGTTGTAAGCCCTCGAATTGGATTTTACGGATTTCCCAAATATAGTCCCTAAATAATTATTGGAGACCCTAAATGGTTCATGGAAATGTCCAAGGATATATGGAACCCATAGAAATCGATTTCGACTAGATTGGAGACTAAACGGAAGTATAAAATAGTGAATGAAATAGAGTAAATATTTAAGGTGATAAGAGACTAAATTGAAGATAAATTTTAATAATTGTGGTCAAAGTGGAATTAAGCTAGAATTTAAGGGAGGATAATGGATTTGTCTTAGGGCATAACTGGAATTATTGAGAGTATTGTGGAGGAAAATAGAAGCCAAGAAGTATGGTTGACTTTTCAAAGTGAAAATCAAACAAAACCAGAAGCTTCTCTCTCGCGAGAAAGAAAGAAAGAAAGAAAGAAAAGAAAGAAGAAAGAAAAGAGAGAAGAGAGAAGAGAAGAGGAGAAGAAGAAGAAGAAGGAGAAGCCACCAACGCCGACCAGCCGTGCACCATCGCCGTCCAGCCATCCAGCCGCCGCGAACCGAAGCAGAAACGTGCAGCAGAATCGTGACAGACCAAGCTGAAACTGTAGCGAAACAGCCCCAATCAACGCCGATGAGCTGCCCCATCCCAACCTGCACCAAGATCAGCTCAAGCTAGACCTGAATGGAGCTGAAACGGAGCTGATCCAGCGGCCAAAACAGCTCTCCGCACGTGCAGATCGGCGACAGCGACGACGGCGAACCGCGGCAGAACCAAGGGGGAAAGAGAGAGAGGAAGAGAGGGGAAGAAAAGAGGAAGGAAACCAGCCCAAACCCAACTCAGATCCATCCCAAAACCAATCCAAAACCACCCCAAAGCGAAGTCAACGCAATAGAAAAAAGGGGTGAGTTGTTTAAGTTTGAAAATGATGATTTTTGTTGGTGTATAAGTTGATTTGAGATGGATTTCGTTGTGATTTGTTGGTTGATTGTTTTTGAGTGAAAACAAATTGAAAAATAAGTATTTGAAGTTGATAAGGAGGTTAGAATACCAAGAAAATATAAAGAGTTATAGAGAATCCAAAACGCGCAATAAACTAGTTTAAAGGGCAATTTCGTAAATTGACCCTTATGACATCCGTTGAATGTTTGGACGACCCTAATGAGTTTAATTAAGAGTATTGAAGCTATTAAAAGCGAAAGATTAAGATTAGAAACTAATATGGAGAGTTGCGCGTAAAAAAAAATGGGTCATATAGGGACGATTACGTAATTTCAAGTTTTCAGAGATTTACGCGAATGTATTATGTTGTGTAGGTGACGAGAGCGCTCGAGGATCGAGACGAGAGGATTAGGGGCTCCGCACACGCCATTTTCAGTCAACAGTTTTGTGAGTGAGTTTTATTTAAAGATTTTAAAAGTATTTCAAATTATTACATTTGATTTGATAAGTGATTACTTGAGTTTATTTTAAATGCATTGATATATGTATGAGCATTAGCTTGAAATGAGAATGTGATTTTATATGCATATACATATAAAGTTGTTGAAATGAAATTTCAGAAACTAAGTTTTCAAGTTTGAATTGAGAAAATCAGTTTTAGTGCTTAATGCACTCAGAAAATGAGTTTTAGTGCTTATGGCACTCAGAAATCAGATTTTAGTGCTTTACGCACTCAGAAAAGAGAATTGTGCTTTTGCACCAGAAAGTTAAAGCAGAAAAGAGAAAAGTGTTTTCAAAACCAGAAAGTATTCCCTCAGAGATTTTCAGAGATTACAGAGCAGTTTAGACCCGATCGGTCTATCCCACTTCAATTGGCACAGTCCTGGGAAGGGATAAGTCACTAACATGGGGGATAAGTGTCAGAGTCTGTCAGTCGAGTCGCCATTACTGATGTGGGGTAGTGTTTCGTGTGCTATGGTTAGCGCTGGGCAATTCCGCACATGGCCACGAGATGTCTTAGAGCAGGCGAGCTATGGTTAGCTCTGGGCAATTCCGCACATAGCCGCGAGATGTCTCAAGAGTTGACGAGCTATGGTTAGCGCTGGGCAATTCCGCACATAGCCGTTAGACTTGAGAGACCCCAGATTTAGGGATACTATGGTAATTTTAAAAGATATCGAGAAACAGCTTTTAAAAGAAAAGCTTATTTGAGATAAAAGATATTTTATAATTATTATTGAAGTTATTTATGATTTACTGTTGCAAGATTTGTATTTAAATACGTGCATGTACTTAGAGATGAATTCTCTTGTTTAAGTTGATGTTTTAAAGATTTAAGTTTGAAATGCTTTAGAAACAAAGAATAGTTTTCAAATGTTTTTAGAGGAGGAAGTTTTGAAAACCAGAGTTTCAAAGAAAAGATAAATTATCACTCACTGAGCTTTTAGCTCATTATTTTTCTGTTTTATATAAAAACCTCCTCAGGTACTCTCAGCAGGTAGCCGATCAGTAGCATTACCTCCAGCGGGTGAGCCAGCGCGACACGACATCATTGAGTAGCTCATTTTGTTTCAGCCGTTATATTTCATGTAAATATCTTTTGAAATGTATAAGTAATTTAAAAGTTGTAATTATTTGTTTATAACTGTTTTTAAACTGTTTTTGATTTAAATGCGGTTTATTAAATGTCATTTGAATTTTCATAAGTTGATTTAACAATCAAATGCATGATTGAGGTCTACGGGCAACCAGAAGTTGGGTTGGTGATAAATTTTAGTCGAAGTGTTGATATTTTTGTAAACAGGTTTTTTCGGGAACGTTAAAAATGCAGTCGTTATGCTGCCGAAATTTTGTTAGAAAAAAATGAGTTTCGAGAATGAATTTAAAAATTAAAATTAAAATTTTTTCCTGCGCGTTTTCCGTTTTTAAAGAAAACCCAACCCAACAATGTTTCAGAAAGTATGAAAGAGTTTAGGGTTCGCTCCACGGGTTTCGCTTAGCCCGACGAGTCGGGTCTGAGAGGGATCCGTTGGGGTGCCCGGCGTGACCGACCGGATCAAAGTTAGAGGTATCCGGGTCGGGTCGCGTCAAGGTGGTATCAGAGCAAGGTTTTGGAAAGTTTTGGGAAGTTTTAAAAAGTTTTGAGAAAAATCAATTTCAAAGAGTTTTAAGGAAATTTCAGTACGTTTTAGATCGTTTTGAAGCATTGCATGATTTTGCATTATTTCTAAATTTTATTTTCATGCATTCGAACATCATAGATATGTAGTGTCATGGTCGCGGTCGCCCGAGGATTCGGGGGGCAACTGAGGTACCTATGAGAGAGGAGGAGTCTGAGCGTGGTGCGAGGTATGTGAATGCCCCAATAGAGCAGCCTACATTTGAGTAGGGAGTACCGAATTGGTCAGTGTTTTGATTGGAAAATATTAGATAAAGCTATAGATTGATTTTGAAATAAATGTGAAAGATAAAGGAAAGCGATAAAAAGATATTCCAATGATTAGAGATTTTCCTGATGCATTTGGATGATATAACTTTATGTTTTGATTAATTAGAATGGATATAGAGTTATTTCGTTTAATTGCTATTTAGCACAAGATGTAGAACTTGAAAATGTTGATATTATGAGTTATAAAAGTGTGGAATTAATTGTAAGGATAATATGTAAATGAAATAGATCATGCATGATTCAAAATTTTGAGTTTAGATAACTTTTTGATTGATGGATAGTATGTGATGAGATTTGGTTATTGTATATGGACACAATTCTCTATTTTGAGTACAAATGAAATTTGAGGATTTCAGCCTCTCTCAGAGAAATTTTCAGAGTTAAGTGTTGATATCGAATCTAAATGTGATTAATTATGTGCGTAAGGTATTGTTGTTGAATAGTAGAGTTGCGCAGCGAAAGCATAGGGTATAATCTTTAGTTCGAAACCAATCATGTTTATTAGAATTGAAATCAAGATATGAAGCAGTAAATCGTGAGTTTGAGATAATGAAGAGAGACTGAAAGACATTCCAGTTGTTAGAAAATTTCCAAATGTGCGCTCTCAAGGAACTCTCCTGGTTTACCATCCGAGAGGGAAATTAGTGAATATGATCAGAAGTTGTAATGTTCATTACATTTGAATTGGCTGCTGATTTAGGGTTGATGTGAATAATTGGCGATTGAGTTTTGACATGTTTAGATGATATGATTTTATGGTTTGAGTAATTAAATCAGATACGACATTATTATGTTTAATAATTGTTTAGCATAAAGCGCGAATTTTGAGAATGTTGATGGTAAGAACCACAAAGGTCATAGAGTTCATTAGAAAGGTAACAGGTAAGTAAGATGGATCATGAATGAATCAGATTTTTGATGTTAAATAATCTGCTAATTAATGGATGTGATGAAATGAGGTTGAGTTAGTATATGTGGACATGATTGTTTATTTTTGAATATAGATCAGATTTGAGGATTTAAGTTCTTTATTGAAGATTTTGGAGTTGGGTGTGAATCGTGATGAGATAGTGAAATTGCATAGCAAAAGTGTAATGTGTAACCTTTAATTTGAGAAATTCATGTTTATTAGATTCGAAATTTGAGTTATGGAACAATAGATATCAATTTGGAAATGACAAGATGAGATATATATAAAAGAGATATAGTTTTAATGCCATGATATATTTTATATGATCCAGAAGAGGATATAGGTAATGATTCTTAAATTGATAATGATGGTTAAGTATTGATTGATTTAAAAGCTCTCTATTTTATTAATTTTGTGGATCTTATTGATGGAATTCGTTTGGATGCGAGATTATGGGAGTGTAATGTGAAGTAATTTTTCCATTCAGATGATGAGGCGAGTTTAGGTTGACATTAATCATAAGTTTTGACTTGAAAGATGGGACAGATCAGCTTGTATCTTTGGTTGTATTGATGATCTAATTAAGGAAAAATGAGAAGCCCTATTGGAAATACGGTACGTAGATCCTTACGTAGTATCATAGTTTATGAGTTTCAAATGATTGGAGTTCTTGAAAAGGAATGACAGAGAGCTAGTAAGTCTAAGTTTATAGTTCAATTTCTAAAAGAGAAACTCAGGAAGAAGATATCTGAACAGGATGTTCAAGTGATGATGATGTAAAGGTTAGAGCGATGATACAGAAGAGGTTCTGAATGATGTTACAATGAAAAAGGATTCAAAAGAGAGAATTATCTAGATGAGATCATTCAGAAATTTCGAGGACGAAATTTTTATAAGGAGGGGAGAAATTGTAAGCCCTCGAATTGGATTTTACGGATTTCCCAAATATAGTCCCTAAATAATTATTGGAGACCCTAAATGGTTCATGGAAATGTCCAAGGATATATGGAACCCATAGAAATCGATTTCGACTAGATTGGAGACTAAACGGAAGTATAAAATAGTGAATGAAATAGAGTAAATATTTAAGGTGATAAGAGACTAAATTGAAGATAAATTTTAATAATTGTGGTCAAAGTGGAATTAAGCTAGAATTTAAGGGAGGATAATGGATTTGTCTTAGGGCATAACTGGAATTATTGAGAGTATTGTGGAGGAAATAGAAGCCAAGAAGTATGGTTGACTTTTCAAAGTGAAAATCAAACAAAACCAGAAGCTTCTCTCTCGCGAGAAAGAAAGGAAGAAAGAAAGAAAGAAAGAAAGAAGAAAGAAAAGAGAGAAGAGAGAAGAGAAGAGGAGAAGAAGAAGAAGAAGGAGAAGCCACCAACGCCGACCAGCCGTGCACCATCGCCGTCCAGCCATCCAGCCGCCGCGAACCGAAGCAGAAACGTGCAGCAGAATCGTGACAGACCAAGCTGAAACTGTAGCGAAACAGCCCCAATCAACGCCGATGAGCTGCCCCATCCCAACCTGCACCAAGATCAGCTCAAGCTAGACCTGAATGGAGCTGAAACGGAGCTGATCCAGCGGCCAAAACAGCTCTCCGCACGTGCAGATCGGCGACAGCGACGACGGCGAACCGCGGCAGAACCAAGGGGGAAAGAGAGAGAGGAAGAGAGGGGAAGAAAAGAGGAAGGAAACCAGCCCAAACCCAGCTCAGATCCATCCCAAAACCAATCCAAAACCACCCCAAAGCGAAGTCAACGCAATAGAAAAAAGGGGTGAGTTGTTTAAGTTTGAAAATGATGATTTTTGTTGGTGTATAAGTTGATTTGAGATGGATTTCGTTGTGATTTGTTGGTTGATTGTTTTTGAGAAAACAAATTGAAAAATAAGTATTTGAAGTTGATAAGGAGGTTAGAATACCAAGAAAATATAAAGAGTTATAGAGAATCCAAAACGCGCAATAAACTAGTTTAAAGGGCAATTTCGTAAATTGACCCTTATGACATCCGTTGAATGTTTGGACGACCCTAATGAGTTTAATTAAGAGTATTGAAGCTATTAAAAGCGAAAGATTAAGATTAGAAACTAATATGGAGAGTTGCGCGTAAAAAAAAATGGGTCATATAGGGACGATTACGTAATTTCAAGTTTTCAGAGATTTACGCGAATGTATTATGTTGTGTAGGTGACGAGAGCGCTCGAGGATCGAGACGAGAGGATTAGGGGCTCCGCACACGCCATTTTCAGTCAACAGTTTTGTGAGTGAGTTTTATTTAAAGATTTTAAAAGTATTTCAAATTATTACATTTGATTTGATAAGTGATTACTTGAGTTTATTTTAAATGCATTGATATATGTATGAGCATTAGCTTGAAATGAGAATGTGATTTTATATGCATATACATATAAAGTTGTTGAAATGAAATTTCAGAAACTAAGTTTTCAAGTTTGAATTGAGAAAATCAGTTTTAGTGCTTAATGCACTCAGAAAATGAGTTTTAGTGCTTATGGCACTCAGAAATCAGATTTTAGTGCTTTACGCACTCAGAAAAGAGAATTGTGCTTTTGCACCAGAAAGTTAAAGCAGAAAAGAGAAAAGTGTTTTCAAAACCAGAAAGTATTCCCTCAGAGATTTTCAGAGATTACAGAGCAGTTTAGACCCGATCGGTCTATCCCACTTCAATTGGCACAGTCCTGGGAAGGGATAAGTCACTAACATGGGGGATAAGTGTCAGAGTCTGTCAGTCGAGTCGCCATTACTGATGTGGGGTAGTGTTTCGTGTGCTATGGTTAGCGCTGGGCAATTCCGCACATGGCCACGAGATGTCTTAGAGCAGGCGAGCTATGGTTAGCTCTGGGCAATTCCGCACATAGCCGCGAGATGTCTCAAGAGTTGACGAGCTATGGTTAGCGCTGGGCAATTCCGCACATAGCCGTTAGACTTGAGAGACCCCAGATTTAGGGATACTATGGTAATTTTAAAAGATATCGAGAAACAGCTTTTAAAAGAAAAGCTTATTTGAGATAAAAGATATTTTATAATTATTATTGAAGTTATTTATGATTTACTGTTGCAAGATTTGTATTTAAATACGTGCATGTACTTAGAGATGAATTCTCTTGTTTAAGTTGATGTTTTAAAGATTTAAGTTTGAAATGCTTTAGAAACAAAGAATAGTTTTCAAATGTTTTTAGAGGAGGAAGTTTTGAAAACCAGAGTTTCAAAGAAAAGATAAATTATCACTCACTGAGCTTTTAGCTCATTATTTTTCTGTTTTATATAAAAACCTCCTCAGGTACTCTCAGCAGGTAGCCGATCAGTAGCATTACCTCCAGCGGGTGAGCCAGCGCGACACGACATCATTGAGTAGCTCATTTTGTTTCAGCCGTTATATTTCATGTAAATATCTTTTGAAATGTATAAGTAATTTAAAAGTTGTAATTATTTGTTTATAACTGTTTTTAAACTGTTTTTGATTTAAATGCGGTTTATTAAATGTCATTTGAATTTTCATAAGTTGATTTAACAATCAAATGCATGATTGAGGCCTACGGGCAACCAGAAGTTGGGTTGGTGATAAATTTTAGTCGAAGTGTTGATATTTTTGTAAACAGGTTTTTTCGGGAACGTTAAAAATGCAGTCGTTATGCTGCCGAAATTTTGTTAGAAAAAAATGAGTTTCGAGAATGAATTTAAAAATTAAAATTAAAATTTTTTCCTGCGCGTTTTCCGTTTTTAAAGAAAACCCAACCCAACAATGTTTCAGAAAGTATGAAAGAGTTTAGGGTTCGCTCCACGGGTTTCGCTTAGCCCGACGAGTCGGGTCTGAGAGGGATCCGTTGGGGTGCCCGGCGTGACCGACCGGATCAAAGTTAGAGGTATCCGGGTCGGGTCGCGTCATTAGTCATCAAATAAATGCAAAGAAGGCAATCACGCTAGTTATTCCGAATAATGTGAAGTCTGTCTCTCTCTCTCTCTTTCTCTCTCTCTCTCGTATAGTGAAATCTAAACTATGTGCTTAATTCTTGTTTCATTACACTGTTTACTATAGATAATATGACAAAAAATAATATGTGCTTAAGATTTTTGCAAATGCACACACATAGATATATATACAATCACCAACGCACTGCAGCTTGCACTCAAATCATAATTTTTCATCCAAAGAATATGTTATATCATACATGGCTAATGGAAGTAATTTCTTGGACTTGAGAAAGTTGAGTTCACTAATGCCTCAAACTGACCAATTCAATATCAAAGATCAAAGTCCCCAGTGTTAAGCCTTCTCCTATTGGCAAGACGGGTTGGATTGAAAATGATAGTAAACAACCTCTGCGGGTCAAAGAACTAAATAACAGGCAAAAACATGCAAAATAAGCAACAATGTTCAGATATTGATCAAGTAAAAAAGGTGTAAGCTTGGACTGAAAGATTTTATCATTGTCCTACAATGCTAATAATATATTTGCATGTTCTTGCATGTCCAAGCACTTTATTTCTATTGTCCTTAAAAGGGATATTTTCAATGAAGTTGGACAACGCAACATGTGTTATCCTAGAAGGGTTGATTAAACCTAAATAATCATGAACTTTCAATACTTTCAATTGAATTTAGGAAATTGCGAGTTAGTTAATATTTTTTCTTATTTTTTCTCTTAATTTTTAACATTATTTTAATAAAATAATCTATATGAATAATGTATTCCTTTCTATTTAAAGCATGAGACAAAACTTACCCGCTCGAAGATTTAATTTCCTAAACTTGTGTTATCTATATTTTTTATTTTGTTAGATGATTCATATGATTTTAATAAACTTATTTTCTTTTTTTGGTTTATAATTTAGATGTTTACTTATTTAAATATATTTCAATTTATTATAATTTAATTTGGTTTGATATGAATGCAATAAAATTATATTATTAGGAAGTACATATGTTATTGGGATATAAATTTAACATATTAATTACTAATGGTATTTTTAGATGTTCTGTGATTACTAATTGTATTTATTTTGCGCTTATTTTTAATTTAAATTTGCCTATACATATTATTAGTTTTATAAGCTTTGAATTTAATTAACTTTAGAGTTTGTATTGTATTAGTTAGGAAGATATTATGAATAGTACGGTTTTTCTTAAATATTAAAACAACATAAAATATGTTACATAAATTTTACTTGATCTCCAAATTAAAAAGCAGTTGATAATTGATGGATTTTACAAAAAAAAAAAAAAAAGATTAAAACCTTAGGATTTTGCAAATGAAGTAAATTCTCATATGCCTATTAATCTTCTATCTGTACTTTATGAAAATCAATCCACGAAATCTTCAATAAATGATAGGGCCCAAAATATTCCTTGCTATACCCATTTTTCAATAAAATACTTTATCACTATTACATCCTTACATGCAGTTACTTAAAAGTATATAATTATATAATTAAAATTTTCAATTTGTTACCCAATTCAATATAAACCCTAATAATGTATAAATAAAATTTCCAATTTACTTTCTACACCTCATTTTATGTAAATCCTAGTAATATGTGCAAAATCAAAAGTAATATGACATAAAGAAATATAGTTTTTACAAGTAAAAAAGGAATGGATGAACAAAGAATTGATTTAAAGAATTCTGAATGTATACAGATATGTTTATTTTAACTTCTAATATATTTGATGTTGATAACTTTTTAGAGAAAATTACTTGAGAAGCCTCTCGAAATATACCTTATTACAATCGAAAACCACTTTTACTTTTTATAACAATGACCTCTTCTACACTAACGGTTTGACTATCTTGACCATTTGAAATGATTAAAAAATGACAAAATAAAGTAAAAAAACGAAAATACCCCTGACTAACTAATTAAAAATAATTAAAATTTAAAAAAATAAAAAAAAATAGATTTGCACTGTGGTGATTAACTTTAAAAAACCAAATTTTTTAAAAAAATCTTTTATATTTTAAAAAATAAAAAAATGAAAGAAAAATGGATGGAGATCCAATCTGAAGAGATTGGATCTCCATATATAAAGCCAACCATGTTCGACTATGGCTTCCAATTTCTTGTTCCCTCATCATCGTCTCTCTACCCTCTCTCTCTCCCTCTCTCTCTCTCCTCTCTCTTCTTCTTCTTCTCATTCTTCTCTTCTTCTATTTCTTCGTTTTCTTCACCAGTCGACTGTCCGGATGCCCAAATTAACGTCTGAGAATCGAGCGTCTGGGTTTCCAACTGGGTTTCGATTTGGAAACCCAGATTGATGTCTGGTTTTCCATCTGGGTTTCGATCTGGAAAACCAGACGTCGATCTGGGTTTCGATCTAGAAACTAGATCGAAACCCAGACATCAATCTGGGTTTCCAGTGTAAATCCAGATCGACGTCTAGGCTTCCATATAAAAACCTAGACGTTAGTCTGGGTCTGGTTCTAAGATGGAATCAGACCGTCGCCCGCCGGTGATGGTTTGGTTCCAACTTGGATCTGATTTGGTTAATTAACCAGATCGACGACGATCTGGTATTGTCGTCGATCTGGTATCCTCTATCTGCATTCCCTCTCTATGCTCTCACAAAGACTGTTGTTGTGTGTGCATTTGATTGATGATGATGACAATGGTTTTTTATGAAGTTAACATTTTGTTTTTGTTTATGTTGATGATTGATGATGATGGACTCATGTTTATGTTGATGAACCATTTGTTTGTGTTGATAATGGATGAAGATGGAAGTAATTTTTGTTTGTTGATGATTGATGATGGATCCCTATTTGTGTTGAACCATTTGCGTTGATGGTGTTCATCAATAGATCACGATGGCAATTATTTGTGTTGAACATGATGATGGCAGTCATTTTCATTTTTACTTTAATTTTTTCTATTTTTTCCAAATTGATCATGACCGTCCATCTTTGAAATGGACGGCTTAGATCCATTTCAAAAAATTTTAAATTATTTCGTATAATTAAAATTTATTTTTTAAAATTTTAAAATTATTTAATTTGTAAAATATTTTTAAGTTTTAAAATTTTTAATTATTCCAAACAATTTATTAATATTAATGAATTAATATAATTTTTAATAGAAAAATAAAAATTAAAGAAAATGACTAAAACACCCTTATTACAGTTAACTTTCACAGTCAATTATGGTCAAACCGTTAATGCAGGGGAGATCATTGTTATAAAAAGTAAAAGTGGTTTCCGATTGTAATAAGATAAATTTTCAGAGGTTTCCTAGTAATTCTCTTTAACTTTTTATGATGGAAAGATAAGATAAAGCAATTAAGAAAGTAGAACAGAGAAGAAAAAGAGGACTTATACAATTTAGTTGAAAACTTGTTAATGTTTTTTGTTTATTGTTTTAAAATGGCGTTCATGACTGTCTTTTATGGGGAAGTTTTTTGCACTTTCGTTTTTGCATATCTTTTTTTAGAGTTAAATGATCCAAATAGAGTTGGATTTGCCTATTTTGTTGAAGTAAACCGAAAACGAACTGAAGAAACTCTGTACATGTTCGCTGAATTGTGTTCGGCTAGAGTAAATGTTGGCATCTTGTAACATCCCTAATTTTATATGCATGAATAGTAGTATTATTATGATTATTATGATTAATGAGATGAGGGATTAAATTGAAGATAAGATTTGATTTGTGTGGTCAAAGTAGAATTGAGCCAAAATCTAAGGTCTGAGAATGAACTTTTGAAGGGACGAAATGGGTATTATAGGATTTTTTTGTGGAGGAAAATAGAAGTCACAAAGTTGAGTTGACTCTAAAAAGAAATCAAGAACAGAAACCAAAGACATTGTCGCCAAAACCAGAAGAGAAAAGAAAGAAGAAAAGAGAGAAGAAAAGAAGAAAGAAGAAAGAAGAAAAGAAAGAAGAAGTTGCCGACCGACCGGCCAACCAAGCTCGCCATCGCAGCGCCATCTCCGACCGACGACAGAAGTAGCTCGCAAGCTAGTCGAGCTGATTGACGCTGAAACGAAGCAGAACTGCTGCGCGACGCCAAGATCGAGCCGACGACAGCGCGAACAAGACCGAAGCCAATCGAGCTATCACCGAGCTGTAAAACCGATTGCCGACCAGAGCAGAAACGATGAGCAGTTAACGCGAGCTGAACCCGACCCAAACAAGAGCAGAACTGAGCTGAACCGCGACCCAACCAGTTTCCACGTGTGCAGAACCGACGCCGATCCACGGCGAAACTAGCTGCCATTCGCGACGAAGACGAGAGGGAAAGAGAGAGAGAAAGAGAAGAGAAGAAAGAGGAAGAAAAGTAGCCCGAAATCAATCCAGATCTGTCACCAAAATCAGTCCAAAACCACCCCCAAAGCTAGTTCAAAACGAAGTTAACGCGACAAAGAATAGGGGTGAGTTGTTTGAGATTATGATGGATGATTTTTGTTGGTAATTTAAATGATTTTGAAGTGAATATTATTTCGATTATTTGTTGGTTAGTTTGGAATAACGATGCTTTGAAAAAATAAGTGAATTTATGTGATAGGGAGTTTAGAAAAATAAGCAAATATCAAAGATTTAAAGAGAAATCAAATCTCGCGCTAAACTCGTTTGAAGGACAATTTTGTAAATTGACCCATAATGCATCCGTTGAGTGTTCGGATGACCCTAACGAGTTTAATTGGGCGTATTGAGATTATTGAAAGTCGAAGATTAAATTTAAAAGGTTAAATAAGTTTTAAATGGAGCTTGGTGCGATTTGGAAAGATTTGGATCACTTAGGATTAGTAAATCATGCATTATAAGTTAAGGAATGAGCTTTTATTGAGTATTTATGTAATCTTGAAAATCTAGGAGAGAAGGTAGCTCAAGGAAGCCAGAGAAAAGGAAAGGAAAAAGTGTGAGCTTCCGTTGGGTAAAAAAAGGTTGGTGTACATTTTATTCAATTCGTTTTTATAAATGGAATATTATCGATTTTTGAATACCATGATACTTGAAATATTGTTTGCGAGTATTTTGATATGTGTTTGATTAAATACATGCTTTTGAATTATGATAATTGATGGAATTTATATTGTTGTGACAAAAATGAAATGATGAATTTGAAAATTGATTTGTATGATTGTGGAAAACGAAGTTGGGTTGGATTGACGAGATATTTAGAAGTGTTATCGCAAATTTTCAGGTTTTCTGGAAACCTCTGAAATGTAGTCGTTATGCTGCCAGATTTAGTTTGAAAATGATTAGAAACTGAAAGTTTAAACGAAACCAACCCAATGAATTTTGAAAATAAATTGTTATTCAAGCCCTAGTAAGCTTTGACACAGATAGGTGAGGATTGGAGTGACATGCCATTAATGGGTCACAAGAGCAGTACTGCGCCGTTTGATTCTATACCGACTATAGTTAAAAATTACAGTGAATTCAGAGGTTGTGAGAGGCATCTAGTGTCCAGCCCCGAATATACATGATTATATGATAGTCCGGCGGGTAGTCACCAAGTGTTCGATGCCGGAATACCCGACTACCAGTCCATGGTATCGTGCTTGCGTTTACTAGGGGCATGAAAAGTTATTATGAGAATTATTTTGATCAATGTATCGTTTTAAATTTCTTTTGGATATTAAATTGAGATATGATAAATTGTGATATTTGTTATTGATTTTATATATTTGTTATTGATTTTACAAACTGATTGTGTGAAAAAAATAAATATTGAGTTTTGTGTACACCCACTAAGCAAATATGTTTAACACGTTGGAATTTCCGCGCGTAGGTAGTAGGTTGCATAAGGAAGGCGAAGATTGAAGAGAAAGCATCTGCAGTGAGTTGAAACAGTCACATCTATCATTCCATATTTATTTTTGGGTATATATATATTATCTCTGATTTTGTACATAAAAGTCTCAATTTGTATTTGTGAGCATATATATATGTATTTGCATTTAAAATGATGTTTTTGATAAAGAAAATCAAGTTGTGTATATATATTTTGAGATAATGTTGTGTATATGGAAAAAGAATGAGCCAAACGGAGTTTGGTTCCAGTTATTGAATATGTTAAATAAAGAAATGCTTTGGATATGAATATGTTGATTTGTAACAGGTTTGAAAAATCCGAATTTCAGAGGAAATTCTGTCAGTTTTTCCATTTGAAATAAAAGGATTTTGTATCGTTTTGTAAAACTGATTTTGAAATTTGTATTTTGATGTGAATAAATGAATATATGGTTTTATATTAAAGATTTTGTAAAAAGAGATATGATTGTAGCGCTCCTTGGAGTCGTCTGGTGAAAGGAGGGGTAGGGGATGTTGCACATCTTTCCTGTATGGTCATGCTGCTAATGCTTGCATTCAATTATTGACCTTGAATAAAGTAAGCTCAGATATTGATTTCTTTATTAATTTTTTTAGTTTGTTTTTGTGATGTTATTTTAATATTCTATAAATTGAATTTTAAATTTATCTCAATTGTTTTGTGTTTTTTGTGGGGTGAGTGGTGTTGAATTGTGGTTTCTTATATTTTATTTTTATTTTTATTTTAACATAGTACACAAATATCATAATCGGGACCTTCTGATATATACTCTAAAGCACAGCTCGAAACATAGTTCCCAGAAAATGGGAGGAGAGACCCAAACACACAAGTGAGAAAATTACCGCAGACACAATTGTGGAAGGTGCTTGAACCCATCTCTCTAAAGTAGAGATAAAGGGAGTGGTGCTAACTGCACCACCCACAAGCGAGCTTAGTTGAACCTACTTGTGTTTGAAATATTCAATGTGTGAAAACAAAATGGTAAAAGCAGGTTTCTATGTTGGGCTTGGGGACCCCAATACATGTTTCCAAAACTACATTTTCACATTAAATTATATGAACTTTATCTAGTTAAATTTTAACGTAACCTTTCGAGAATTCCATTGCATGTGCTTTTGATTCTTCTTCTCCTATTAATCCTCCAGCAACATCCCACTGAGTTTGAATCTTAGCTGTATTTAGAATTCGCTTTGATCATAATTCTCTTTATTTTAGACGATGATATTTGCCAATTTATTGATGAAAGGTCATTAAGAATGACTTTATATAACATTTGATAGGATAATGCTTCAAAAAATTCACATAATTCTCTTAGCTGTTACATAATTCTCTTTATTAATTCTCATGGCTCCAAAAAAATCCAAATTCTAATACGTTACACCCACTCATTCACCCTTTGATTAATGGCTATGTGGCCTGTGCAACTAGAAAATTTTTTATACTTATAACTCTTGAATCTGGATTTTAAGATTTGCAAATTATTCTTTTACTACTTCAACCCCTATTTGACCTTCTTACACATGATTTGAATGATTGATGACCTAAGAGACATAAAATGATAGTAACAAAGGTGTAACATTATAAACAATTGAGTCTAACTAAATTCTCTTATTAACAAACTTGAGATGTATAAGCAATTGGGTCTAACATAAATGATTTTGGGTTTGAATTTTACAAGAGTCACCAATTGATAGTGATATTTTTAAAAAACAAAGATTTGAAGTACCATCATATTATCTTGAATTAGTTTGGAAGCATAAAATTAATTTGCCCAAAATAAATAAATTTGGGGCGGAATTTATTTATTTTGCAAACTCTTAACTCACATTATGCAAGGAATGCTTTACAACCTGATTAATGGTTATGTGGCCTGTACTAACAGACTTACCGTGTTTATGGACTCTCACGCGCCTCTGGTCTACTTTGGGAAAGTAAGTGGAAAGAGTCCTGTCGTTATTGTCTTGGTTTACAATCATGAATGATTCTTAAAATATCTCTGATACTCTTATAGATGGTAAAAAAATTATTTGTTAAATAGGATGAATAGACATCGAGTTTTTATAAACCTCTTCAATGTAATTATCACTTATCAATATCAAGCTGAAGTGACACAAAAAAAAAGAAAAAAAATAGATATTGTCAACATGATTTTCTATTTTCAAAGAGTGTGTTAGACAATCATGTCAGTAAATCAATAATTATTTAATTTCAATTTTCAAATCTAATTAAAAAAAAAAAACATGAAATCATTAAATGAAAAATATAGAAACATTAAATGGAAATACATTGAGATATTAAATGGAAATATATGGAAGTATAATAGAATAATTTTTCAATTTAATTGTCTATCAAATGATACTTATGTCAGGTGGGAAGTAAATATTTTAATATTGATGATATATCATTTTTTTTAATACAATCTATGAAATTACTGAAAATGTTCTTAATTTCTATATAAGATAGTGTTGGCATAACTTATAAACACAGACGCAGATTCAACTCGTGATGCAAATTATGTGTTTCAAAGGCCCCACTTTTCTGTGAATATAATAATGCTATACAGGATCTATATGGTAGCATGACATATAGGTTAATGCTTTCATAAATAAAAAAGAGGTTCAAGGATATTCAGTAAGGACCAAGAGGTTGGTTTTCTCATCCTTTTTTATTTTTTCATCCTTTTTTATTTTTTTTATTATTATTTTTTTAATTTTATGAAGTAAGGTTTCTCATCCTTAATTTGGTAAGAAGAGGTGCCAATCCATACAAGACTTCTTGCAATCAATTCTTTTCATTACATACAATTGTTAGGACTTCTTTCAATCAGTTTTTTTCATCAAATCCTAAATTAACATACTAAAAAAATAAAAAGTTGTCAATGACATTGCAACAAGAAAAATAAACAATTTAATTGCATATTTTCCATAAATATCTTAATATATTAATTTTTTTTGAATGATATATATTTATATATTATATATTTTCTTTATAAAACAAAAATATATATATATGTATATTTGTAATAATGCATATCTTAGAGGTTGATTCGGTAAGTTCTTAATGCGTTTGTAATATTATAATGTAGTCTAATCCAAATCTAAGTATTGTACAATTGCATACCAAATATCATTTAACAGAAAATTGATCGGAACAATATAGTCTAATCCAAAAAAACAATATAATATACTAACTACATTACTACTTTCATTATCACAGACTAAACAATAATTTTGCATCTGCCATTTATTCAACAAATTAATGTAAATTCCACTAACTTTAATATGGACCCTTTTATTCTAACGGGTTTAATATATAGTTCGATTCGAACCTAATTTATTAACTATATATAAAAATGGGAAGAGAGGCTTGAACAGTGCAAATTTCACTCCCCTGAATTTATTTGAAACTGAAGTTACATTTTTACCCTCTATTTCCTTAAACTATAATCCAAGATTTCATTTTCAGAAATGATAAAACTACCTTCTAGAACACCAAGCCTTGTCATATCATGCCACATCTTCCACTCCATGCCATCCATTAATGTACCAAAATTATATATTATTGTTTTCTTTCATCTAATAAATATTGTTGCATCTTTTCTATACAGAGTTTACTATTCCTGCCTCAAACATCAATTGATGTGCTTCTTCCCAGTCTCCCATCAATCACTTAACTATCAATTATTGTACTCCCACGTGAAGTGTCTCACTGACTCGCTAATAAACAGATGATTTCAGATGATTACATCTTTCCTACTCTCTTTCCCATCCCACCTGCTCAAGATACTGTGTATGGTTGTATCTACTCTTCTTCGGATTTTCATGGCTCTCTTTTCTTTTCTTATTATTTTCACATTTTCTTCTCTTCCTCTAATAGGAATTTTATCGAGAGGTTCTTCAAGACTTCATCTTATCAATGTAAGTTTTTTTTTTTTTTTTTTGGGGTGGGGGGTGGGGGGGGTGGTGGGGGCTTATTCCATATCACTACTAAAATACATCTTTGTCTCATTCTTTCTTCTCATGGCAGTCACTACTATTGATTTTGGTAGTAAGGCTCTACAATTTCTTGTGTGTTTTTGCCTTTTGTTTCTCCAAACAACCACCGGGTGTGTTTTCGCTTTTTCTTTTTTGGCTTTGTTCAATGTCTTAGAGGTGAAATGCCCTGTCAGTTCTTCATTTTTTTTCTTTTTTTTTCTTTTTAACAGGAAATGCAAGTAAACCTTGTCAATTCTTCAAAGGTTAGTTATGTTTGATGATTATTCTTTTGTCATTTGTGTAAAAATATTTTTGTTGGTATAATTATTTATATTAAATTATGAGTTTATTCTAATATTCAGATTTTAGGATTTATATTTCTCAAATATATGATCTTGGGTTCTGCAGAAAAATATGTTATTTTTTTTAGCTGATTTTGGATGTAATCATTTATGTTAAATTTTGAGTTTTTCTAACATTTAGATTTTGGGATTTATATTGACAATTGTTTGCATGCATAACTTATGGATAGTTGTTGTCATTAAAAATTATAATTCTTGTTTTATAAGTAATAAGATCCGGAGCAGATAAGATTTCTATTGGAAATGATGCAATTTATGCAGCAGAAGAATATATAAAAACCAGAGTATGCAACACTTTTCCATCATCTCTTTACTTTGACAGTTTGGGGGCTCATATGATTATAAATATATGAATTTATGTCCCTACTAATAGTTGTCGTAATTTTTTAGGTGAAGACTGGAACGAGTAGCTTAGAACAGATATATAGAGTTTGTGGACCTCAGATAATTCCTTGTCTAATTGAAGACTGGAAAGAGTAGCTTAGAATAGATATCTAGAGTTTATGGAACTCAGGTAATTCCTTGTCTAATTGTTGACATTTTCATGCACCTACAATTCATCAATCTGTTCAGATATATTGTGATAAATTTATTTGTTTTTTACTGCATTTTTTGTTGTTCTAATTAATTTCTTAAAGTGTTGCTGCTTTAGTGCACAATTTGAGTTTCAAGCTGGTCTATTGAGAATATATTAATAGAGGAAGATATATGCATATACCAAAAAACTTGATTTAGATAGTGGCATAAGGGAAAATTTGATACAATATTTTTGAGTAATCTCAATTTGAGTACATCTTTGGTTTTCATTTCATATGTAAACATGTCGATGAAAGTGTGTTAACTGATATTAGGGATAATAAATGTTTTAGTTAACGAGTAGCCTTATGTTTTCTACTTTTATTTGTTTATTGTTCAAAACTTGACCGATCTGATACAGAAATCATGGATAAGTTTGTCCATAGTTTTAACTGAGTACTTATTTTGTAGGCTGTGGTTATTAGTATTGATCCTGGTAGAGTGTACCTTAAAAGTCTTAATGATGTCGAGTTCAATGCTACAAAAGTAGAAGACTCAGGTGACAATGCAATCTTCTTTTCCTTCCTTTTTTTTTTTTTTTTTTTTTGCCCCCTCTTTGGCTTGGGTTCGTTTTTCAGATGCATGATTACACTGGACATGAAAAAATCTGTTGGGGTTAAATGTTTTACTGTTAAAAGAATCCTAGATATCAAGTTTGATGCAGCACACCTTGGATTACTTTAAATTGTTGATTATTTGATTCTTCTTATTGCCATTTTACCTAGATGTATACTAAGTAAAGCTTTTATTTTGACTTATTATTTCATCCATGTATTAAAATCCTCTTCATTCTCTATTTCTTTGAACATCTATTAACTATATATGAAAAATGGGAGGAGTGTCGATGAATAGTGACAAAATTCCACACCCCGAAATTTGTTTGAAGTTGAAATGATTTTTTTGCCCTTGATGTTTGTTTGAAAATAAAAGGGTAGAGAAGTAATTTAATGTCATTGTAATTGATAATTCATAGAGTAGTTAAATCACCCATATCAGGTGTATGGTGATGATGTGGGGATGGTGGGTTATGGGTTTTAGAAGATTTTTTATCCTCACATCATTTGTCTTCACAAAGAGAGAGGCAATGACTGAGGGCACCAATATAGAGAGAGCAGAGTGTGAGCAGAAAAGCTCTATGGTTAGGGCTGAGTGAGGTTAAGTCATGGTCTTTTTGGAGAGCTGGAATTGTACTATATATAAAAATGGGAAGAATCGAGAATGCTAGGTTATGAAGGTCGTTTTGAAATCGAGAATAGGTCTGTTCTCCAAACCACAAGTGTCGGCTCTGTCTCCGATTTCTAAAATCGGCGTACTGACTATCCGGTTTAGGAAAGGTGAGTTTATCTGGTATGACACGTTTGGAACAGTGTAAATGGGGATGAATTTGGACTCTGGAGAGCCTCTCACCGTCAAACAGATCACTGATTTTAACTAACTACGCTTGTTGGTCTGTTTTTGAATTCTTTTAATTGTTTATTTGTTTGTTGTGGTTATAGGTTTTAATTGCAACCAACAGTGCTCGAAAGAGAAAACGCAGGTGATGATTTTTTTTTTTGAAAAAAATTAATTTTCAATCAAGTTTAGTTAACAGTATCTGATTTTAACTTTGAAGTATGTTTTTGAATTTTACTAATTTGTATCTAAATCTTTACATATTTGGCTCACATTCAAGAACCTGACGAAAAAAAAAAAACCCCAAAGTGAAACTATTAAAGAATCTTACACATCCAAACATTGTTGTGAGTAATGGTATATTTAGTTTTGTTTAGATTTGATTGTATTTAGATGATGTCTGATTGTTTTTGTTTAAATTTTATTATTTAGATATATTTGGGAACTGCAAGAGAGGATGAATCATTGAATATATTGTTGGAATTTGTTCCTGGTGGATCTATATCGTTGCTATTAGGGAAATTTGGATCCTTCCCTGAGTCTATAAGTGATGATTGTTGGTTTTTTAATTTTAGAATGTGAGTGCTTTGGAATGCTAAAGTGGGTTGTGCTTGAGTAACAGGTTATTAGAATGTATACAAAACAGTTGTCATTGGTACTAGAATATCTTCACATGAATGGAATTATGCATAGGGACATTAAGATAATTTTATTAAGTTCTTTTAAAGAAAAACTTTTATACATCTATCTCTAGCTTGATTTAACAAGGGGTATGTTTCATTCAGGCAACAAACATTCTTATTGATAATAAAGGGTGCATTAAGCTTGTAGACTTTGGTGCATCTAATAAAGTTGTAGAGTTGGTATGATTTTTATTTTATTTGTTTTTTAAGTAACGAAAGAAAATTTTGTTTGCCCTTGTAGATTTTTCATGCATTTTAGGGTTTAATATTGCCATAAGCTACAATAAATAGTACCAAGTCAATGAAGGGTACACCACATTGGATGGCTTCAGAGGTTATTCTTCAAACTAGACATAGCTTGTCAGGAAGATTTCCACATTGATGCGTGTAGTTATTGACATTTATTTGATTTTCTTGACACTATAAATTAGAAGGTCTATGTATTGCCATGACTGTGCCTTTTCTATAAGTTCTTGTTGTTTGATTGTATTTGGTGAAAATTTTGCTCGTAGTGAGACCCAATTATAAGGCATGCAAATTACTTATAATATTTTTAATGAAAATGAGAGCAAGAAAGTGATGAAACAAAGAGCTTGAATTATTATTATTTTTTTAATTATTGACTTTGATTTTATATGTTTTGAAGTATGATGTCAAGGTTATGTAATGAGAGTTTGAACATTTAATAATATGATGCCTTGTTCGTTTGTTTTGGTTCCTCATTTGTTTTTTTTTTTTTTAAAAAAAAAAAATAGTTTAATTTTAAGGTTTTGATGTCGTTCTATTAAGGGTTTTAAGTTTTTTTTTTTTTTTTTTTTTTTTTGTTTTGTTTTTAAATGTTTCGATATCGTTTTATAGTCTTTTAGGGTTTTCACCTTTTGATGAGAATGATAAATGATGTTACTCTATTGATTCTCCGTTCACTTTCTTGTGTGATAGTTCTGTTTTTTTGTTTTTTTTTTAATGAAAAAGGTAATGACTAAGGATTTGTTATTATTTTGATTTGGGTCTACATTTGGTGCTTTATATGAGTTTGTTAGGTGTTGAGTTAACAGTGTTGGGAGTATTTTAGATGAAACTGGCGATATTAATGGTTTTTTTTTTTCCTTCTACTTTCTCTTTCGAGAGTCCTTTGGAAGGTTGTTTCTTGGTTATGGAGATAGCTGTGATGTTTGAGGTCATACGTAACATTTACTGGTGAAGGCAGCGGGTCGTAAGGTTGGTTTGAAGCTTATCTATTGGGTGTAGATAATGTTGAAGAATGTTTTGTGTTGGAATTTTGTTATTCCTCTTGTTTATGTTTTGTTTAATAGTGATGTTGAGTGGGGTTTACAAGCATGTATGGTAAAATTTATGGTTTTAATGTCGGTTTGTAGTTCTTATGTTGAAAATGAAAATGATGATTATTGATGTGCTTCAAATGTTGATTTTTGTATGTTTCTTTGTTTTGCATTTAGAGTTTTTTGTGTTTTAAGATTTTGAAGATTCTGCATTTATATTTTTCAAATGTTACTTTGTTCTGCATTTGGATTCATAATTGTATATTTATAGATTGTTGAGAGGTTGAATCCAATGTCTGACACGAAAGAGATGAAACTTAAGTTATTGCAAGACGTAGCTCGAAAATTCTCTATAGAATAGGATTCCAAGGCCTTGCAACTGAAATTGTATACACCACCACCGCCTGCCTAGGTGGCCTTTCTCCCCTTGATTTGCCACGCTATTAAATCTTGATGGTGGAAATGAAATTAAATTTGTATTTATTGTAACAATTTAAATTGTTGAATATAAGTTTTAGTTTTGATTTTGCTTTATCTCCAATTGATTACTTGAATGTTAAAAGTTCCCTTCAACTTCTGTAATGTTAAAATTGAATATGCATTTGATTTAATATGTGCTAATACACTTGCAAATATCCTCGAATATTTTGCAGCACAATCCTAAGCGTCGATCTTTTTATGACAATGAGGATGATGAATCAAAACAGCCAAAATGAAGGGAATAGGGATTATGATTACAATATACCAAGTAGCAGTGAAGATGAAGTGGCTTGCACGTGCCTTGCACGTGCAGCCAAAACTAGTATTTATCCAAATACGGGTCTAACAGATAGTTCGATTCAAACGTAACATTAACCCAAATCCACTAATTTCGTGTTCCCTACTCAAATAGCTGTCATATTCCAAATTAGAACGGGAAAAACTTGAAGCCCATCAAAGAGTCCAAAAACACACGCAAACTAAAAACACACGCAAGCTTGAAACACTTTGTGACTGAAAAAGCTTCCCCAATCCCTCTTGAAACCCTAATTTAAGAATCGAAACCTCATCCTCACAGAAACCTAAATCAATAAATTAGAGCTCGATTCAATCAGAGACAAGGAGAACAAAAAATCCCAGTAGAGAGGCGAGATGGATAGTCATTATACTCACAATTTCTTCGAGAGACGACCCACTATCAGATCCAAGACTCCCGCTGTCAAATGGTTCAAAGAATGGTACGAAGTGCAAATTCAGCCAATACCCATCTCTTCTTTTTGCCAAAGAATGCTTTTTTTTTTTTATTTTTTTGGTTGCTGTTGTTGTCAATTTACAGGCCTAATTTTTATATAACATTGTTTTATAGTTGAAAGATTTGGTCTTGTAGGATGCCCCAAGATGTTGTGGCCACTGGTGGCAAGTGCCAAATATTGAGATGGGTCAATGTTAAGTGATTATACTTGCTTCTTTGTTTTATTTATAATTGTTTTGTTTGATTTAAGTGGTTTTTGTATTGTTAATTAGTGTTGTTCTTTTTTTTTTTTTTTTTTTTTTTTTTTTTTTTTAAATACTTGTGTTGGAGAATTCTTGATAGGGTTTTAGTCAAATTGAATACTTGATAAAGTTAATCAACTTGGAGAGGAGGATATTGAAATTTTGTTATATTGTGTACATTGTGATATATGTTAGATTTATGAATAGGAACAGAAAGGCATGAATCATTTTAGCATTCCCTTAAAAAGGTATTGTTTATTTTTTTTGTTTAATTGATCATGCTTGAAGAGTGTTTCTGTGTCCCATTTATGTTCTTTGTTGCTTTCTGCTGCCAATGTTATGTAACTCAGTGGCCTGAATGCATTTTCAGGTAAAGTATTGTGTTCCATGACTATCAACAGTAAATTTTCTGATAATTGGTTACCATGTTTTATTGTTGTCTTTTATATATAGTTTGGATTTTTTACTAGTTTGTAAGTTATAGATTTTTGGTTGCCTTTAGTTTTCTTGGTCAACAATATGCTCTATTTGATGTGTGTCGGTCTTTGAATTTGTTGTGGACTCATTATATATGCTTTTGCCCTTTTGTTTTTTGATTAGCATAGGATTTTGAGGTGCTATGTAGAGAATGGTGTAGGGGAATGAAGTTACGAAAGGCTTTTTTTTTTTTTTTTTGTCTGTGTCTCATTGGTGGGTTCCAATTTTGGTTTTCCTAATTTTTTAAAATCTTTCATTCTTTTTGTTTAGAGAAAACCTTGAAGGCTTTGAAAGAGAGGGAAAAGGGGCCAGAGGCACCAGAGCCAGAACCAGAACCCGCTACTGAAGTTCTATTTCTTTGCAGTTACGAAGGTTGTGAGAAGACCTTAATTGATGCTGGTGCATTGAGAAAGCACTCTCACATCCATGGTGAGAGAAAATATGTTTGTCACTATGAGGGATGTGGAAAGGTAACACATCTATTGTTTTTACTTTGGTTTGATTTGTTGTTTCGGTATTTATTTTATACTCTGCTGTAGAATTATGAGAGTTCACTTTACTTAAGATTTAAACTATGATACGTGATTATAGACAGAAATTTGTGTTTTGACCTGACATGCTTTGTTGCAGAAAGAAGAAAAAGAAAACTATTTGTGTAATTTATTTTTACATAATTATTTTTTTATCCCATTAATAATCCCTAAAATGCTTTTGTGCAGAAAGAAGAAAATAAAAACTATGCAGAAAGAAGAAAATAAAAACTATGTGTACTTTATTTCTACATAATTGTTTATTCATTCCATTAAAAAATCAGATTTTGTGAACTAGGTTAATTTATTCAGATTCTGATTAGACTTTTCAACTTTTTAGTAATTCCTGTGAGTATAACCTTGTATCTTGCATTAATACTCAGATAAATTCACTCGCATGCATTTCTTTTTTCTTGGGAACAACACATGGAAACTCTCACAAACTTATATATGAGGACACATGTACTTGGCATTTTATATATAAACAAATTTGCATCTTTCAGTTGTCAAAAGAATATAGGACAGAACCTTACAAATTTGAGTCATTGTGTTGATTATGTGGTCTGACTGTGAAAAATTAATTTCTTCTTTTTTTTTTTTTCAATGGTCAATGTTTTACACTTAGAAGACGTGGGTTAGATGCACCTAGTAAATGTTGGTGCAGGATATGTTAATTTAGGGAAACTGAGATGTTTGGGAGTTAAGGTGTAAAAGTTTGGGGAACTTCATGCACGCAACATTATAAATCAACAAACTAAGCTAATTTATTAGTGAAGTTCTGTTAGGTCTGCCTTGTTGCAATGGTGATTGATCCTGGTTGATGTGCAGTTTTCTTTTTCAATCATGATCAGTGTTATTTTCTTCTGATGTCATGCTAATATTGAGCCTCCTTACCATCATTTAATTGTTATCCTGTCTCTTCCTGTATGTTTTTGATTGATAATCTTCTTTCAAAGTTATATGAAAGTGTGTGAAATATTTTGTTTTTATGCTGCAGAAATTTTTGGGATAGTCCAAGTTGAAAAGACAATTCCTCATTCATACTGGAGAAAGAGATTTTGTATGCCCTCATGAAGGCTGTGGCAAGGTGCTTACACTATCCACTCTGAAGAGTTATATCATATGTGTCGAGGCTGCTACTATTGTCTTCTTTTGGCTTTCTGTTACCAGGTTTGTCATGTGTGATTAATTTTTCCGCTTGTGGAAAAAAATTTATATTTTTCGGTCATCAGTTTAATCATGTACCTCATGACTCCCGTAGCTTCATCTTTTTCCTTGAAAAAGTGGATTTCATCACCAGTTTTAAGCTTCTTACTCTTGACAAAATCAAGCCAACCAATAGAGAGTTCAGGTTTCTTGTACTTGCCTTGGCGGATTCTAAAGCGAAAGGCCCACCTTTTCCCCTCCTCATCTTCCACAGTCAGAGGCAGTGCACGTCGATCACCTCCAAAACCAGACAAATGTGGAAGAGCTTAACTTTTCACCGAGAGTCTATACACAACATCTGTCCTGATAAGTCACTTTGAGAAAATTTTTATTGCTTCAGATATGTTATACAGAAATAGAGAGATCGAGATAAAATAAGTGAGCAAAGAAGATAAAAATGAAAACTTGGTCAAAATTTTTATTGCTAGGACAGATGTTGCTAATAGACTTTTGGTGGAAAGTTGAGCTCTTCCACATTTGCCTGGTTTTGAAGGTGGCCGACGTGTACTACCTCTGACTATGAAAGATGAAGAGGGGAGAACGTGGGTCTTTTGCTTTAGAATCTGTCAAGGCAAGCACAAGAAACGTGTGCTCTCTACTGATTGGCTTGATTTTGTCAAGAGTAAGAGGCTTAAAACTGATGATGAAATCCACTTTTTCAAGGAAGAAGATGAAGCTACTGGAGTCATGAGGTACATGATTGAAGTTATGATAGAGATTAGAGTGTTTGGTGTTGTCATTGTTTATGTACCTTATCATCAGGCTGATCGCTAAATATATGGAATTCTGTTTTATTGTTATTATATATGTTAGTGTCTTTTCAAGTGTTGTTGATTTTTGTATCATGTTCTTATATGTGTTGATGTTCTTGGTCATGTTCTTACTGTATATGTTGATGTCTTTTTAATTTCCAAGTGCAGTTGTCTCTCTCTCCCTTCTGTTTTTAGTTAAATCTAAATATGTGTTAAATTCTGCTTTCATTAATAATAATTAGGTTTGAAATATCTATCTGTTCTATTTGCCCTTCTTCATTTACAAATCTTACTGGTTGATTGTTAAAAAAATAAAGATATTTTAAACATTTCATTGAGTGTGCTTGTCCTGTTGAACTAAAGATAACATTGAACAATGATTCATCATCAACAGAAAATTGTTGCAAGAATATATTTACTGAAGTGATATTAAGTACTTTAAGTCACATTACTCTTTCAAAAAAAAAAAATTCACATTACTTAGCTGAAAGATATCTTGTATCGTTTTTCGAAAAAGAAGATAAAAAAAGGATATCCTGTGTCAAACAAATATACCTCTAGAAAACTATGAAACGAGATGTGTTTAATATCACTATCTATTAATCATTTAAATCATGAACAACATTGAAAGTAAACTAGAAAATAAAGTGGGTTTTGGGACTAAAATTATTTACCGTTTAAGAGTCCAAAAAGCCAGTAGTGAAAGTATAAACGGATTAGTCATTGTGTTTGTATTATCCGAGAAAGGACAATCACGGACGGAAAATCCCTCCAATTCACAATGTACGAGCCCACACTTTAGATTGTGTTGATTTGAGAGAGAACGAAGATTATTTCTCCATTCTACAATCTCTATATTTTGGTCTGTGTTGCACAACAATTTACATACACAAGACATGTTTATTCTTCTGATTTTACATAGCCACAGCAGCATCACAATAGCAGCATCACAACGCTCTCGATTTTGTGGGTTTTTTTATTGGTCTATAATGCATTATACAATAATATGTATACAGTATTTGTTGTGTGATTGCGGACTGTCCACTTGCAAATTTTTGAAATGTTTTGGATAACCAACATAATTAACAAAAGTTTACATTAAATTTTATACTTTTTATACCTATATTTTTTTAAAAAATATATATATATAAATTAACACTATATATTTAAATAACATTTGTATAAACTAGTAATTTCCATAATAATTCATAAATTAATATTTTAATATAAGCTAATTTACTTAAATAATATGCAACCACTTGATGAGTCCACCCTTCTTTCGATCTTCATTAAACAACCTCTCATAAAAGTATTAGATAAGCAGTCAGTCCTCGATTTAATGGAGTGGATAGAAATTGAGTAAACGTTAGTCTCGTTCCCAATACTCATGAAAGGGTTCTCCTTCATTCTGAGATATCCCTACAATCTCTTTGTGAATTTGATTGATCTTCTTAGTTGGGAAGTACTTGGAAAGGAACTTCACCATCAACTCGGGCCATGTATGAATTGAAGCACCAGGTAAAGAATATAACCACTCTTTAACCTTATCCTTAAGAGAAAATAGGAACAACCTCAAGCGGATCTCTTCATCACTCAACCCCCAGTGTGCATTGTAGCACAAACAATGAAGAAATCCTTTATGTGTAGGTATGGATCTTCTCATGCTTTGCCATAGAATTGGGGCAAGAGATGGATTATACCACTCTTGATCTCAAAATTGTTGTTATGAGTTAGGTAGACAATGCAATATGGTTGGTTGGTGGCCATTGGTCTTATGAAATTCTGGAGTGGTCTTGTGCGATTGTTGACAGCCCCTGGAATTAATGCAACTTTGTGTTGGTCATCCATGTTTGCCTCTTGAGCTCTTTTAGCTAGTTGATAGAGAGTTCTTTCAATTTCAGGTCATATGGTTCACGAGTGACATTTCGTGAGTGACAATCTTGTATAAACCTAAAAAGAAATAAAAAGAAAAAATTAAATTAACTAAACAGAAAATAAAACAACAAACTTAAAACTATAGCAAGTAATTACTCATCCGCAACGATGCCAAAAACTTGTTGGTCAATTTTTTAATAAATCAAAATCTAAACCTTACAAGTGCACTAATCGTTTAACTAGTATATTGACAAGGAATGATCGATCCCACGAGGAATTATCATCTTACTTTTAATTTTAAGTTTATTTAAACAATTAAATTAAATTAAAGAGATTTTTAGAATTGGGTTCGAAACGTAATTGTAATAAGAGAACAAACATTCAATAAGAAAAATCAATAAGAGAGAACTAAAGCTAGGACATACTATTCATCACTAAACAATATTTCAATCTATAAATAAATAAATGAAGCATAGTAATATTAATGTATGATGAAGGCATTCACGACAAGGTAATGGTCATACTGCATGTCATATTAATTCTTCCTTAGAGAATATGCAAGTCCCATAGTGTCTACGTATATATGTATATTCCTAATTATAACCTAGTATAATGTTTACTTAGGTTAAATAATAGGAATCCATCAAGCACTGGAAGAATATGAATGTCACACAAATTGTAGTACATGGTGTCTATCCTAGGTATTAATGAATTAATGTTTCTCAATTGGTTCGTAAGTAATTGATTGTTGCTAACTAAGAATATGCCCGTTAGGTGTGCGGTTTATATTCTCACAACATAATTATAAAAATATGCTCTTAAGATGGTCAGTCAAAAAAACAGATTAAATGTGATACAATTAAAATAAAAACAATTAGTTTCCTCATGCAAAAATAAAATACTTCATTAAAAGCAACAATAGATTGAATTCGTGTTCAGGGCTTCAAGTTAGCTCTACTAACAAATAAATTAGCCACTCATGGCTCTCAAAGGAAACATAAAAATAAAAATAAAAATAACCAGAGAAAAATAAATCCAAGAGTAGTTGCAACCCAAGTCTCGTCTTTTTTCTCTAATGTGTGACTTAACTGAATGGTGAAAACACCTATTTATAAAGTGCTTAGGTAAGCCAAAACAAGTTTCTTGGTGAGTAAGTAAGGCAAAAACACGTGGATCCTCTCTTGGGTACTCGAAATGCGATTTAACAAAGGAAATCAAAGCACGCGGATATTTCAACCAGACCCAGATCCATCTCGTAACCCGAAACGGCTACAACAAAAACACATGGGTTAGCAGGACCAGTCACTTCATCGGGTTGACCCGGAACGACAATGAGATGTAGAGATAAAAATGCCCAGATCCGACTCGACTCCACCCGACTTGACTCGCCAGGAGAACAAACCTGTAAACGCCACCTAGAACGGTGATTCTACCCCAAAACGCAAGCTTGGCTATCGTTTCATGTGCAACGTTCTGGCAAATCACATTTTAGCCCTCAAGTTCTTCCATGTTGCACTTAAGCCTGGACAATTCTCAATATTTACGATTTAACCTTTATTTTGATTCTTGACTTTCGAGCTTCTTCGGTCCCGATTTTTGATTTTCTTATGCCGCAATTAATTTTGAAAAATCACCAATTCCATTATATTCTCCTTAAAACCTAAAATTAAACACATAAACACAAAACAAAATAAAAACATCAATTCAACTCTAAACATAGTATAAACAATCGGTAAATTTGGTATGAAATAATGATAATTATAAACCCAACAATAATTACCCTTTATTTGGGACTGAATGGAATGACAAAGATCTTATGAGATCAGATCCATCTTTGATGGAGTGATCTTTGTTCCCATTAGATGGAGCACTGGCTACATCAAAGATGTACGATAGCTGATGAACCATTCTCATATATTTTTCCTTTTTTAATTTAATTCATATTAAGCAAGCTTTTTAATTATTTATTTAATAAACTAACATTTTAGTTGTAACTGAATCGACAGTCTTACCCTCCATTATTTAGTCAACCGTTAGTTCAAACGGATGTTGATTAACGGAATGGGGGTTGTAGTAATTATAGGAATTTGTTGAATATTAAGTCTTTAGGAAAAAACTCAGGGTATGTTAGTACAATTAAACCTTATTTTAAAGACATAAAAGTAATTTTCAACCATTATTGTTTGTGCTACCACACCCTATTAAAGTTTATATTTGTTGCAATATGAGTATGCATGATTCTATAGCACTTTTAGTTCTTGTTGGTGCTATCGGGAAATATGTACATACAAGATTGCACAAATGGTCACAGGCATACCATAAAGTTGAGAACTGAGAGGACAATTGTTTAGTACTTTAAATTCCTAGACCAAGAGAGCATTATTGATTCATTGTTTAATTGGTAGTTCGAAATATCTTAGATAAAGAGTATATCTTTGACCTAAAAGCACTATTTTGACCTAATTAATATAAACAAAACCCCCTTCTCCATTTACAAATCTTACCCATTGATTGTTAAAAAAGAAAAAACTAAGATACTTGCACATTCCATTGAGTGTACTTATTCTCTTTTGAACTAAAAATTACATTCAACAATGATTTATTATCAACAAAAAATTGTTGCAAGAATATATTTACTGAAGTGATATTCAATGCTTTCAAGTTACATTACCGAACTTTAAGATATCTTGTGTCAAACAAATATACTCTAGAATACTGTGAAACAAGATGTGTTAAATATCGCTATATATTTAATCGTTTGAACAACGAACAATATTGAAAGTAAATTAAAATAAAAATGGATTTTCGGACTAAAATCATTTATCGTTTAGGAATCCAAAAAAGGGGTAATGGAAGTATAAACGGATCAGCCATTGTGTTTGTATCATCCGTCAAAGGATAATCACGGACGGAAAATCTCTTCAATTAAAAATGTACATGCCCACACTTTCGATTGTTTTGATTTGAGAGAGAAGAAAGATTATTCTCCATTCTACAATCTCTGTATTTTGGTCTTGCACAACAATTTATATACACAAAACACGTACGTTTATTCTCCTGATCCAACACAGCCACAGCAGCATCACAGTGCTCTGGATTTTGTGCCTTTCTTTTTTATAAATAACACTATACACTTAAATAACATTTATATAAACGAGCAATTTGGTATAACAATTCATAAATTAATATCTTTATATAAACTAATTTAATTAAATAATATACAACACCACCACCATGACACATGACACGTAGCACAACTATGATAAGAAGTAGCTCATGTCAAGGTGCAGTAACGATTAGGACTATATAGCCGATTAGGACTATATAGCCAACCATATGCAAGGTTGCAAATATCACTACTCACTAATCAACCAGCGAGATAGTTGTTAACGATTTATCGATTACTCAGAGATTAATCAGCTATTAATCGATGGTCAAAAGGTAGGTGCTTTTACACTCTATTAAATGTCATTAATTTTTTTTTTTTTCTAATTTGATTTTTATTTTCATATTTTTAATTAATAAAGGAATGTGCTTTTACACCCTATTAAATGTCATCATTTGTTTTTCCTTCCAAATGTTTAAATATTGATTTGTAAATATTTTAAATATTAATTTATGAATATTGAAGGTTATTAATTGCTAATGAGGTTGGATATAATAAATTAAAAATGAAAGACGACTACTATAACCTATATTTGCCGTTCAAACCTCACAATTGTTAATACACATTTAAAATAATGTTTAAAAGTATTGCTCAAACCAAGAAGCTCTCATTGTTCTTCTAAAACAAAAAAATTAAAAAAAAAAACTATCAACATGCTTCATTTCAAAATTATTACTTTCTAATATGAGGATTAAATCCATAATTTTTCTTTTCTTCTGTTAAATGTCAAGGCGTGCGTGTAATTTGCCCCACTATTTATATCTTCTTACAAGTCAAACCAACACTAATCAGATTGCATGCCTCCAAGCAGCCTCCTCTCCCTCCTCTCACCTTTCTCGCTCACCTCACCTCACGCCGCACCAATCATCGAAACTAGATCATCATCATCATCGCCGCGACACCGCACCAGATCATCATCATCACAACCGCACAAAACTCGACTCCAACCTCATCCACCCAAGGCTCACCAGCCGCTCTCTCTCTCTCTCCATTGCCACTATCTCTTTCTTCTCCTTCTTTCTCTTTTTATTTTTATTTTTATTTATTTTTGTTTTTTTTTATTATGTATTATGGTGATTGTTGGAAGAAAATCATTTTTTTTTGGGTGATGTTTAGAGTGATTCTGATAGGGTGTCATGGTTGGGCTCTCTGATTCTGGGTTGAGTTGGACCGACAAATCGCTAAATTGGCTGATTACTCACCTCCGACGAGCAGGACCCTTGATCTGGTAGTTATTGGACTAACAGGGTGCCTGTTAACGATTAACGGGTGAAAAATCACAGTTAATCGGCCATTTTTGCAACACTGACCATATGTACAAAAAGTCTTAATAACATATAGTGAGATTATATTCAGAGAAGCTCTCAATTAAAATAGAATATCAAATCAACTAATAGCGAAATTTAATACACACTACAACAAAACAGGCCATCCATACCGGGCAATGCCCGGTATGGTTGACTATTCATACCGGGCGGCTTGCCCGGTATGGATGCCGCCGGTATAGTTATGGGAGTATCCATACCGAGCACGTGCCCGGCATGGATAATCATTATCCATACCGGACACATGCCCGGTATGGAAAATATTTTAATTTCAATTTTATTATCCATAATTAAAATATATACAATTTAATATTAAAATAAAAGTTACATATACATCCGAATTCAACAATTGACAAAACTTATGCAATCTTAGTTAAAAAAAAAAGTAACACTATAAAGTTCACAAAGGGACTGCCAATCACAAATTACCAAACCAATCTTAGTTCAAAGATCAAATAGTTAAATTTAGTCCTCAAACAATCCAAATTCACAAATTACCAAACCAATTCACTCAACAAACCAATAAAAATAAAAATAAAAAGGCTTTCAAAAAATAAAATAAAATAAAAATAAAAAGGAACCCAAATTGTAACAGTATCGGATATAGCTGGTGTGTGACTCCACACAAGCTTCCCATTGCAGCCAGCATGAACCTTGCTGCCACCAAGCACAAGCTCCTCATACCTCATAACAAAAACATGATAGATGTCTTCTCCTCGTTCCAATATCTCAAAAACTACCACATGTTTAGTCGACTTCCTCCATCTTGCTGCCCTCGGCATCATCAGCAGCGTCCTCCAATGGGGGCATATCAGAATCAGCTTCACCACCAGCGTCCTCGTCAATGCTCAGGCCAAGTTTCAGCATTCTGTGGATTCTGTTTCCGAAGGTGTTGGGGTCGTCAAGTTTCAGAATCCAGATGTGAGGAGGGCAGTCTCGAAGAGGAGGAGGACAAGGTCCTTCACAGATTTGTCGTTATTGTCAGCATCTGCTCTCTTCCTCAGCTCCTCCATGATGGGGTTTTCTGGGTTGATCTCCATGGTCTTCTTGCTTGACATGCAACCTGCCATGCTGTTATCCCTCAAGGCTTGTGCCTTCATGATTCTCTCCATGCTGGCTGTCCAGCCGTACTCACCAGTCACCAAACAACAGGGAGAGTCGACCACACGATCAGAGACCACAACCTTTTCAACTCTATCACCCAGCACATCCTTGATCACCTTGCACAGACCCTCAAATTTCTCCTTCAATGATTCCTTCTTCTGCTTCTCTTCTTCACTCTCATCAAGCTTGAGTTCTTCCTTGGTTGCAGAGACAAGTTTCTTGCCTTCAAATTCCTTAAGCTGACCAACAGCATACTCATCAATAGCATCAACCATGAAGAGAACCTCATAACCCTTCTTCTTCAGCTTCTCGAGGAATGGTGAGTTCTCAACAGCCTTCTTGCTCTCACCAGTGATGTAGTAGATATCACTCTGTCCCTCCTTCATTCTGGTCACATAGTCCTTCAGGCTGGTCATCTAATCACCACTCTTCGTGTTCACTTAAACAATATCAAAGAAATCAATGTGAAGTATTAAAATTACAGAAAGAAAAAAAAAAAAAAAAAAACCTAAACTAAAAATCACATATCAAGATTGAAAATCAATTCATCAAAACAAATCGAACCAAAATATCCACAAAGAATCGGATCACTACACAATCAAAATCACTCGCATGCAACAAAAACAACACACAACCAAACGAAACCAAACCGATGCCTTGCAAGAATCATCACTAGCAAAATAAAGAAACGAAAATTAGGGATCTTGAAAATTAAAAAAGAAAAAAAAAAGATCGAGGGGCACAATCGAAAATTAGGGCTAAAAAAGGAACTCACAGTCTGGGATCGAGAACAGGAAGCGAATCTGTGAAGATGGATGAGGAAAAAATGAAACGCGAAACCTGTGTGTGGTAGACAGAGAGCCGAGCGAGCGAGAGAGCGATAAAACGAAATCGCACGATACGATAAACGAAAAAAAAAGCAAACCACAGACAGGTGAGAGAAGAGAATCGAAGAGAGAAAAAAAAAACCACAACAAGAGAGAGAGAATACGACCTTTTACAAGCAGAACCCGAAACTGAGGTAAAAACTGAGGGAGAAGAAGAAGAAGAAGAAAGGGAGAAGAAGAAGAAGAAAGGGAGAAGAAGAAGAAGAAAGGGAGAAGAAGAAGAGAAGAAGAATAACAAAAGGAGGAAAGACTCACCGGAGGTAGATCGGTGGATGACGGCGACTGGCGAGGTGAATGACGGGCTTCGGGAGCGACGACCAACCGGCGAAGAGGGAGAGGCGTCGGCAGCAGCGGCTAGGGTAGGGAGAGAGAGGATGTGAGAGAAAGAGAAAGAGTTTTGAAATTAGGGTGAAAATGTGAGTGGGGGGAGGGGGGGTTGAAGTACCACCGACCCAGGTTATCCATACCGGGCGGGTCGCGCCCGGTATGATATTTTGGATTATCCATACTGGGCGTGACCCGTCCGATATGAATTTGGGATTATCCATACCGGGCGAGTCACCCGCCCGGTATGGATAATCCGAATATCATACCGGGCGCAACCTGCCCGGTATGGATAATCCAAATTTCATACCGGGTGGGTCGCGCCCGGTATGATATTCTGATTATCCATACCGGGCGGAGCTCGTCCGGATTAGATTTCGAATTATCCATACCGGGCGGGTCACCCGCTCGGTATGGATAATATATTTTAATTTTTTATTATAAAATATTTTTATCCATACCGGGCGGGTGACGCGCCCGGTATGGATAATTCGAAATCTAATCTGGGCGAGTTCAGCCCGGTATCGAATTTGGATTATCCATACCGGGCGGGTTGCGCCCGGTATAGATAATCCATTTTTAATTTTTTTTTAAATAAAAATAACTGTATCCATACCGGGCCTTTAATGCCTGATATGGATATTCCGGCATTGTTGGACTGTTTTGTTGTAGTGACAGTGATGCCCCTGATAACTCAGGTATACGAATATAATCTACAAGCCCATCAATGACAATTGTGCTTTACATTGACCACAACAGTAAGCAAAAGAAGCAACACAGGGATCCAAACCTAACACAATTGTTTGCCACTGATCATTAGAGATTGATGGGGTACCCTCTTAATTTCCACAAGTGTTGAGTAGTCTGTGCTCATTGGTTGTTTCCATGATTCTCCATGCATCCGCATATATGCATCTCTCCACTTCCCACCTCCAATTTCCAATCTAATAGCCGCTGCTTGGGTAATGTGTTTGGCTTAAATGAGTTCAACCATAACGAATGATGCATGCCATCCTTGCTTCAAACCAAAAATTTCTAGAATTCCATCATCAGCATGAGCTTCTACGAGCCCTCTCTTTGACAAATACTCTGGTGATAAATCACCCCACGGATGCCTTCCACTTTAATAATTATGAAGATTTGAAGCAACTATTGCTCTCACACTTGTAGGGATCACAACAGGCTTCCATTGAGCAATTAACTTTCTTAACATACATCCTTAGACGTTAGTATGCCCTTCAATCCCCTTAAACTTAGATCACTCATGCAAGGGGTGAGGAACCAACCTTGCATGCAAGTGTTGCCTGAGTAGATTAACTTATTTGAAATATGACCTCGTGCAAGATACGATTTTTTATTATGTAAATGGTGGAAGCCATAAGCAACTTGAGCATCCATTTCTACACTAAAATAATTATAAAACACTCTTTCATAAGTCAAGCCCCCATTCTTTGTAGGCTTCAGAGAATGAGATGGATCCAGGTCCTCTCCTGATCGCGGTTGTATTGTAACGTGCCAACTATTCAAACAACAAATAAGGGCTCTTTTTATGGCAGATTTCTATGTAAAAGGAAGTGAACCACCCCAACAAAACTCCTTGCTTGGTCATTACCTGTACCAAGTGGAATAAGTGCTACTGGAGTTACTGCCTTTCTAAGTTGTCCAAGACTTGCTAGTACCCAACTAATTGTGCCATCACCTCCTGCAACCACAACTCTCATCTTTTCACGAGTCTTCTTAGCACATTCGTCGCCAAGCATGCAACCAACTTGTCTACTGAACCCAACCCATACTCCACAAACTCATTAGGGTTCACATCCGATAGGTCAAAAACCTGCTCCTTCCCCATCAACTGTTGTAGCCGCTGCTTCAACTTAGGCCGGTAACGTCCGCCGCTACAAGAATTGACGAAGACGACCAACGATGCATCAGGAGAGTCGACGAAGTCGTTTTCATTGGCATGCATGGTGTTGGCAGGCAGCGACAACATACTTCTGCTTGCTCGAGTTGAGCATCGCCATCCTCAGATGCTCAACCATGGAAACCTTTCTCTTCAGCGAGTCCATGTTCAACAACCACACCAAACCACTTACAATTATTATAACAAACAACAATTGTTTGTCAGTTCATAATCCATATTTCTCCCATTGTTTGACATAATCATTTATTATCCCTATAATTTGAAAAAATCTCATTTTACCCATTTTGTTAACTCTGTCAATAAAAAGTAGACTTTGACCATGATAGTATGCCAAATGATCAAACTGCCCCTCACTGAAATAAATAGCTGAGAAAAATAAAAAAAATTATAAAAAATAGTTTATTATTATTTTTTTAATACAGGAGAGTTCATTTTAAAATAAACATACATTTATAGCCTGAAAACCTAGAAAATTCATTTTCTTCAACCATTATGAACGCCAAATTGAACCCAAACCAAATATAGTTTATCATTTTCATCCAATTCATCATATTCAACCATCATCAACACCTAAATCGAACCCAAACCAAACTCGGTTCATCCTCTTCATCTAGTTCATCATCTTCAACATCTTCAATGTCTAAACCATTATCAACTCTCAAATGCCAACAATCTCTCCTTTTTCTTCCACCATGAACCTCCATCAACAGATCATCAACGTCATCGATATAAGCATAATTTTTTAAAACAAATTTAAAAAAATGGAAAATAAAAAAACTGAGTTTCAAATTTTTTTTTTCTAAAATGAACTGGGTTTCAAATTTAAAAAATAAAAATAAAAAATGAAATGGAAAATTTGGTCTCTTTTGTCGGAACTAGGGGGTCTCCCGCAATGTTCTCCATGCCCGACATCGTTCTTGTTTTCGACGAAGAAGAAGATGGAAAAAGAAGAAGAAGAAGAAGAAGATGGAAGAGGAAGAAGTAGAAAAAGAATATGGAAGAAGCATATGGATAATGGACGGTCAAATGGAAGAAAAAGATTAAGATTTTTTTTTCTTCCATTTAAATAAATGTTTTTCACTTTAGTATTTTTTTTCATCTCCACCATTCATATTTGTGATAGACGGTGGAGATGATTTTTCTTTTTTTTTTTTAAATTTTTTTTTTATTTTTTAATGTTATTTAATATTTTTTTTTCATTTTATTATTTTTTTCACCTCCACTGTCGATCGAAAGATGGACGGTGGAGATGACATTATTTTTTTTTAAATCTATTTTAATTTAATTAGTTAATTAATTAATATTATTATATATTTAATTTTATTTTACTTTGACAATTTTGACTTCCATATTAACCATCAAACATTAATTTCTAACATTTAAATTGACGGTGGGAGATTTTTTTAGACATTTCAATAATCTACATGGGTTTTTTGGACACATCTACAAACTATAGGGAATATTAGTCATTTTTCAAAATAAGGGGGGATTTGACTATTTCATCAAACTACAGCGGGACTTAGGATTATCCCTTGTTATTATGGATAATTATAATTAAATAAGAGAATTTTTTATTTTTATGAGAAGAAGGAGTGGGGCCCACATCCGGGCAGTAGAACTTGACCATCCAAAGGTCCACCAACCACCACCAACCAACACTTGAACTGACAAGAAAAGAACCTCACTTATTAATTTAAATGAGAGAGACGATGTTGCAATTAATGGTAAGAGAGAGAGAGAGAGAGAGATACGGATGAGATTTCTGAGTTCGATGGAATTGAAGCGACGTGGGGATGGTTTTTTTTTTTTTTTTAAGTCATTTAATTTCTTAATTTTTTTAGATTAATGTTAAAAATTTTCAACTCTTTTAAGGGTAAATATCCTTTTTATTATTTTTAAATTAATATTTTATTTTTATTAAATATCTATTCTTTCATTTATTATTATTTTTAATTTTTTAAATTGCTCATTTTTAATTTTCCCTTCATTTTTAATTTTTTTTTTAATTATCTAGTTTGTACATTTGTCAAGATCTTGAGTTGCGATTTGAAATGACAAAATTATCTCTGTATACTATATCATTCTTTAGGTTTGACTGTCACTTAATTGATGAGAGGAATTAATTTAACATTTTTTTTGAAACATTAGAGTCTATTTTGTTATTTTTAAAAATATAGTTAAAAATTTAATCATTTTCCAAAAGTTAGAGATTAAAATGATTTTTTTCCCATATAATAAAAAAAGTAATTAATTTAGTGATATTTTCTTATTTAAATCAATTAAATAAAATTTCATATTTACTTTTAGGATTTTGTTGGAATTAGCTTAACCCATGTCTAATCCAGTGTGTTTGGAGGAGGAAACACGGGTTTGGATAAAATCCAATCCCATGTCTATGGGACTAGTTAAACCAATGCTCAATCATGGGACTATTAAAGATTTTTTTTTTAAAATTTATTTTTATTTAAAATATTATTTATATTTAAGTATTAAATTTAATTATTTCAAAAAATGTATATTAAATATATTTAAAAAGTAATTTAATATGTTTACCATTATATTGTTAATATTAATTAAAAATTAAAATTTATTTTTTTTTTGAATTTAGTATTCATGATTTATATATTTTTAATGAAAATTGTATATATTTTATATTATTCAAAATTTAATTTAATATGATTTTGTTTTCATGAAAATAATTTAAAATAAATTTATTTGATTCAAATATGAATATAATATAATTTTATTCCATCTCTTATCAGATATAAAACAACATATTTTTTATTCAATCTTATAAAATAGGAGACAATATTATTTTTAATCCAATCTCAATTATGCTAAACATATTACTCTACAAATTAATCTAATTCCATCTTTTAAAAATAATTTAATCTAATTATGCACACCAACCAAGGTTTCATATATAAAGTTACTCTGTTGAATGTATGGTTGTATAGCCCATCAATCTTCATGTGATTTGTAACGTGATTGCATTCCATATCCCCACTTCTACAAGGGCAAGCGTGCAAAGTATCTGTCTACAGTTGAATACAACCCAGTTAATTTTTCATCAACTCAAACATAATTTGTTAAGTTGCTTATGAATATCAGAAAACAAAAATCAAACCCAAGTATTGTGCAATTTCATACCAAATATCATCCAACACAAAATTGATCCGAATAATATAGTCTAATCTAATAAATATAACTTAATATGCTAGATATATTACTACTTACATTATCACAAACTAAACAATCATTTTGTGTCGACCCGTTTATTCAACACATCAATGTAAAATCGACTAAATTTAATGCGTATCTTCTCATTCTAATGGGTTCAACATATGGTTCAATTCGAATTTAATGTAATATTAACCCAAATCCGGGTTTAATATATGGTTCGATTCAAACCTAACGTATTAACCCAAATCCATTAATTTCGTGTTCCCAACTGAAATAGCTGTCCCCATTCCAAACCAAAACTGGAAAAACTATGAAGCCCAACTAAGGGTCCAAAGAACCACCACCATAAACTCACACAAACTTGAAACACTTTGTAACAAATAGAGCTTCCCCAATCTCTCTTGAAACCCTAATTTGAAAATCGAAGCCTCCTCCTGACAGAAACCTAAATCAATAAATTAGAGCTCGATTCAATTACAGACAAGGAGAAGAACAAAAATATCCCAGTATAGAGGCGAGATGGATAGTCATTATACTCACAATTTCTTCGAAAGACGACCCATTATCAGATCCAAGACTCCCGCTGTCAAATGGTTCAAAGAATGGTACAAAATGAAAATTCAACCAATACCCATCTCTTCTTTTCGTAAAAGATTGCTTTTTTTATTTTTTTATTTTGATCACTGTTGTTGTCAATTTACAAGCCTAATTGTTATAGAACATTGTTTTATAGTTGAAAGATTTGGTCTTGTAGGGTGCCCCAAGATGTTGTGGCCACTGGTGGCAAGTGCCAAATACTGAGATGGGTCAATGGTAAGTGATTATACTTGCTTCTTTGTTTTATTTATAATTGTTTTGTTTGATTTAAGTGGCTTTTGTATTTTTAATTTGTCTTTTTTATTTTTTTTTATTTTTTTTTTTAAATTGGGATGTTAGTGGATACTTGTGTTGAAGAATTCTTGATAGGGTTTTAGTCAAATTGAATACCTGATAAGCTTAATCAACTTGGAGAGGTGGATATTGAACTTTGTTATATTGTTTTTTTTTTTTGGATGTTTTGGGGATTGAAGTCTTGAAGAATTATGTATACTGTGATTTAGGTTAGATTTATGAAAAGGAACAGAAAGGCATGAATCATTATAGCATGCCCTTAAAAAGGTATTGTTGTTTTTTTGTTTAATTGATCATGCTGGAAGAGTGTTTGTGTGTCCCATTTATGTTCTTTATTGCTTTCTGCCGTCAATGCTATGTAACTCAGTGGCTTGAATGTGTTTTAATGTTAAGTATTGTGTTCCGTGGGTATCAACGGTAAAATTTTCTGATAATTGGCTACCATGTTAGAGTGTTTGTGTGTCCCATTTATGTTCTTTATTGCTTTCTGCCGTCAGTGCTATGTAACTCAGTGGCTTGAATGTGTTTTAATGTTAAGTATTGTGTTCCGTGGGTATCAACGGTAAAATTTTCTGATAATTGGCTACCATGTTTTATTGTTGTCTCTATGTATAGTTTGGATTTTTGACTAGTTTGTATTTTATAGATTTTTAGTTGCTTTTCGGTTTTCTTGGTCAGCAATATGCTCTATTCGATGTGTTTCAGTCTTTGAATTTGTTTTGGATTCATTATATACGCTTTTGCCCTTTTCTTTCCTGATTAATATAAGATTTCGAGGCGCTATGTAGAGAATGGTGTAGGGGAATGAAGTTATGAAAGGCTTTTTTTTTTTGGTCTGTGTTTCATTGGTGGACTCCAATTTGGGTTTTCCTGATTTTATAAAATCTTTCATTCTTTTTGTTTAGAGAAAACTTTGAAGGCTTTGAAGGAGAGGGAAAAGGAGCCAGAGGCACCGGAGCCGGAGCCAGAACCCACTACTGAAGTTCTGTTTCTTTGCAGTTATGAAGGTTGTGGGAAGACCTTTATTGATGCTGGTGCACTGAGAAAGCACTCTCACATCCATGGTGAGAGACAATATGTTTGTCACTATGAGGGATGTGGAAAGGTAACACATCTAATGTTTTTGCATTGGTTTGATTTGTTTTTTTGGTGATTTATTTTATATTCTGCTGTAGAATTATGAGAGTTCACTTAAGATCTAAACTATGATATGCGATCGTAGACAGAAATTGGTGTTTTGAGTCTTTTGACCTGACATGCTTTGGTGCAGAAAGAAGAAAAAGAAAACTGTTTATGTACATTATTTTTACATAATTATTATTTATTCCATTAATAGTCCCTGAAAAGCTTTTGTGCAGATTTAAGAAAATGAAAACTATTGGTGTACTTTATTTTTACATAATTAATTATTTATTTCATTAAAAATCAGATTTTGTGAACTAGGTTAATTTCTTCAGATTCTGATTAGGCTTTTCAAATGTTTAGTAATTACTGTGGGTATAACCTTGTATCTTGCATTAATACGCAGATAAATTCATTCCCATGTGTTTCTTTTTTCTTGGGAACAACACATGGAAACTCTCACAAACTTATATATGAAGACACATGTACTTGGCATTTTATATATAAACAAATTTGCATCTTTTAATTGTCAAAAAAACGAAAGGATGGAACCTTGCAAATTTGATTCATTGTGTTGATTATGATCTGACTCTGAAAAATTAATTCTGTTTTATATATGGTCAATATTTTATACTTAGAAGATGTTGGTTAGATACACGTAAATATTAGTGCAGGATATGCTAACTTAGGGAAACTGAGATGTTTTGGGAGTTGAAGGTGTAAAAGTTTGGGGAACTTCATGCACGCAACATCATAAATCAACAAACTGAGCTAATTTGTTAGTGAAGTGAGAAAAGGAAGTGCTAATGTGGTGATTCTATTAGGTCTGGCTTGGTCCAGTGGTGGTTGATCCTGGTTGATGTGCAGTTTTCCTTTTTTATCATGATCAATGTGAATTTTCTTCTGATGTTGTGTTAAAACTGAGCCTCATTATCATCATTTCATTGTTATCCTGCCTCTTCCCGAATGTTTTTGATTGATAATCTTCTTTCAGAGTCATATGAAAGTGTGTGAAATATTTCGTTTTTATGCTGCAGAAATTTTTGGATAGTTCGAAGTTGAAAAGACACTTTCTCATTCATACTGGAGAAAGAGATTTTGTATGCCCTCATGAAGGCTGTGGCAAGGTGATTTCACTATCCACTCTGAAGAGTCATATCATATGTGTCGAGGCTGCTACTATTCTCTTTTTTTTTGGCTTTCTGTTACCGGCTTTGTCATATGTGAATTAATTTTTCCCGCTATGGAAAAAATTTTATATTTCTCGTGAGCCTGATACCTGAAGCAATTTTGAAGTGCTGTTTTATACATTGCCCTCTTGTTCTACATGTTGGGAGAGGTTTTTCCAGAGCTTCTGCAGTTTTGCTCAGCAATATATTCTCTTTGGCAAATGATTATAAGACTAGTTTTCATTTGTATTCCACAATCAAATTTGAGTCGCAAATGCTATGTCGTAAAACTATTTTGAAAGATAAGTGTGGTTGGTGGCTCATGAACACTGCTTCATGTAATCATGGCTCATTTAATAGGATCTTGTGACACAGTGATTGGTGTCTGGTTTTATGATTTATGTTCTTAATTTAGGGACAACTAATGATAAGTCTCTGGCTGACAGGCAGAAGAGCATGGATTTGAGTCTAGAACTTCCAGTTAGAGGGAAAAAAAAAAAAAAACAAAAAACGAAAAAACAAAAAGAGAGAGAGAGAGAGAGAGAGAGAGAGACTAAAGGCATCACTATCTTTGGAAATTGCTGCTCGGGACCAACTCCTTATTAAGACCATATATATGTTTGATTGAGAACTAGTAGTTAACGATGTCGGGGTTGAACTGTACATGGAAGATTCATGACTTTGTTTTGCATCACATTGAGGTTGCTAGTATTGCAAAGATGTTCTTTTATTGTTTGGTTGTGCTGTTTTGGTCAGAAGTGTTGTATGTTTGTGCTTGTGGTCATGCTTTTGGTTCTTCTTAAGGTTTGTGTTATAACTAGTGTCAACTATTTAACTGCAGGCATTCTCTCTAGATTTCAACCTTAGGTCACACATGAAAACACATTCACAAGAAAATTACCATATTTGCCCATACCCAGAATGTGGAAAGAGATATGCTCATGAGTACAAGTTGAAGAACCACATTTCATCACACCATGAAAAGGTTAGTTACTAGTTACTGTATCCAACAATTTTGTGGTTTATTTTTTTTCTATTTTGAACTATTTTGCTGCATCCTGAGTTATTAGTTATGGGCTTGTTAAACACCATGGTGCCTGGAGCTTATTAGATATCACTGATGTGATAAGAGTATTTGCCAGTTTCTTTCCTGAAGTTGTCCTATGATGATTGATTTGGATGTTCTGATCATACTAAACTGTTTGCAAATCCAATTCTTTTGAAAATTTTTAAAGAGAGTAATTGTTTGTGGAATTGACTTTTTAATTTTGTACCATAAAATTGCATGGTATGGTATTTAACTGGATGTGCTGCTATTTCCTGAAACTCTGAGAATTACCTGCATGGTGACAAATTGGTGTCACTAAAATTCTAGTGTGGAATTGATACATTATGAATCTGAAAAAAATGTTGAATTAAATATATTTTAATTGTGTCCTTCTCATGCTTGATGTATGTGGGATATCAAATCACCAATTGTTTGTAAGAAATGGTAAAGGTGAGGGTCAATTCAATTGTTATTTTAGTGTGGATTTTCTGTTTTCTAGGTGATGTCATTGATGAAGGGCATGTATGCATATGGTTTTGTTGATCTTGAGATGTTATATGTGCTTCTTATTTTCACCATGAAATTTGCAGAATGGGACAATGGAGGTTCCCAAATATGCTACCCCTCCTGAGAGGATATCCAAAACGCCGAAGCCTTCGTCAGCAGTATATGGCTCAGCATCGTCTGATCGTCCTTATGCTTGTCCTTATGAAGGGTGTGAAAAGGCTTACATCCATGAATACAAACTTAAACTACATCTCAAAAGAGAGCATCCTGGTCATACACCGGACGAGGTTGCTGAGAATGCAACACCGAATGCTGATAATGAGATGGACGAAGGCAGTGATCAAGATGTCTATGCTGGAAAGCGTTCGAATGGCAAAAGTCAAAAACAAAGCAGGGCAAAGCCAAACTTGAAGATGCCTCCTACGAAAATCACACAGCGCAAAGGTTCAAGTCCATCTCCTGCAACTTTGAATGTTGTGAGAAAACCATGGCCTGTTAAGGAAGAAATCTATGAGGAAGAGGATAGCGAAGAAACTGAGGAAGACCGTGACAACGTTGAGGATGGATTTAGGTACGGGCAAAATAATGAGGACGATGATGAGGAGACGGAGTACGAAGACTGAAGCATGCATAAATGTGCTTATGCTCTTCCTCCATTTTGGTAAGGCAACTCTGTTTGTAATCCACACAAACATAATCTCCTTTTCTTTTTCCTGCCTGTATCCATTGTCTTAAGTATCTTACACCATTTTCTGATAGAAGCATATAAATAAATTATGAAATTTTAGTGTATTATAATATTTTTTATAGTGTATTGTGAACGTTATTTTTCTTTCTCAATTGGGGTAGTAGCTTTGCTGCTCACTTTACCAGTGAAAGATTGATATTGAAACTTGCAACTTTGGGCTTGTTGTCTGGGGTTACATATGGGTTCCCACTCATGGTCTGGCCCAAAGCAGAATTGGTTTGTTTTTACATAGCTTGTCCAAGTGTATATAGTGGTGTTAGGCCTGGTCTATAATCTACGTAAGTGATTGGAAGTTAAATCTAGAGTGGTTGTTTTAAATATTGTATGCACACCTCTTTTTATACACACATCCCATTACTGATTGTTCTAAAAAATTATTAATTATAGAGTTAGTTGCACTAATATTCCTCAAGTATTTCAAAATTGCATTAAATGGTAACTCTGACATTTATTGCACTAACATACTTTTGAAAATGTTGAACACCATTAAAATTAATTATTGACTAACCATTTATTTTGAAAAGTCAAAATTCTCTTAGTATGTATTTTATTTTTTTATTTTTAATTTTAATTTTTGAAAAAAGTGATATAAATTTATATAATAAAAAATTAATAAAAAATCATATCATAAATATAATTTAGGACAAAAAGTTCTTTATAATTATAATTATGATATGATTTTTAATTAATTTTTTATCATATAAATATATATAACAATTTTTTCAAAAAAATATAATAACTAAAAATAAAATAATAAAATATATACTAAGGGCATTTTTTACTTTCATGATAAATGGTTAGTCAATAGTTAGTTTTAATGGTAGTCATAATTTCTTAGGGTATGTTAGTGCAATAAATGTTTAAGTTGACATTAAATGCAATTTTGAGATACTTAAGAAATATTAGTGCAATTAACTTTATAATTAATTAATATTTAAAAACAACCATTAATTGTATGGGTGTCTGAAAGGGGTGTAGATACAATATTTAGGGGGTGGAAATATCTTAAATATATGTAAGTGAATGGAAGTTTTAACTTTTCTCGATTGGTTGAATTTGCTTGTCAAGCAAATCATTAACTTAAAAGAGCATGATTTGTATCTCCCAGGCTTTTACGCAATTTGTTGCACTATTTTATATCTTTTAGTTTGAAAATGATTTGGACGTGTAGGATTCACTTATAAGTTTTAGTGTGTTTGGGATTGCTTATGTTTATGGAAATAATCACTTATTTCATAAATCTTGAATAATAAAGTATTTGGTAAATTTTTCATAATTCACTTATTTCATAATTTGCTTCTCCTATAATCGACTTTTGCAAAGTTGGCTGGAGGTTGCTTTTGGAAGCTGATTATTGGAGAAGTTGAGCTTTGACCTTTGAAATCTCTACATTGCCCTTTCTATTTTAATAAAATGACAATAATACTCCCACTATAAGTTTAATATATTCAAAATTCAAAATAAATATTATAATTTATTAAATAATTTTATTTTAATTAAATAATTAATATAAAATAAAAAATTGTGGCCACCAATGCTAGCAATGGATTACACAATGGATCCATTGTTGGGGCTTCCTTTGGCGACTGTCGGAGTCATCAGAGGAGGTTAATACTTCGGCAATTGACTCCGCCATCACGAGGAGTCGAACTTGGCTCCAATCTTGGAGGAGTCGATTGTCTCCTCCATTTGTTGGAGGAGTCGATTTGGTTCCATCATCTACGACTCCTCCATCGTTAGGTGATGGAGGATTGCCTCTCTGGTGACTTCGATGGTCATCAAAGGAGGTCCCGGCTATGGAGGATGCCCCCATCGTCGGAACAGATGGTGGCCACGACGTTGGCCACAATCTATTTTTCTTTAGTTAATTTTGTTTATTATTTGTTTTACTTGAAATTAATAAAGTAATTATTTTATTTATTTACTTAAAAAAAAAACTCTTTTATTAAAAATTTGGAAAGAGTTGAAAAATAAAAATGAAAAAATTGGAAAAAGAATAAGCTAAAAAACAAGTATACTATATTCTAACAATAATGTACATTTTAGTAATTTTATATAATCACTTACAATTTACCAAATAATTTATCTTCACTTTTTTATTAAATTTATTGATTAAAAAGTTAATTTACCAAACATCTACCTAATGTTTTAAGCCGATTATTTTACAATTACTTTATAATTTTAAGCATACGTAATCTTATAAAATAAAGAATTGATAGATGCACTGGAACCATAAGCTTATTCTTTTTCTATCTCCTCAAGAATAGACATGTGAAGTGAGAGAAAATGAGACTGAATCCCAGCTTGAAAATATAAAAGTCAATTGAAAGCTTGGCAGGGTATTATATATCAGTTGAAGCCGCAACTTGATATGCAGGCCTTCTGCGTTGTAAGATTGTCTGTTGATATATTTAAAAATCTCCCTTGAACTTTTAACCATTTCATTGTCTTTAAGTAGAGAAAAATAGGTTTATTTATTCTGAGAAAAATAGGTTTATTAGAAAATTTATCTTGAATTGTAATGGAAGTTTGAGTTTTTTTATTTGATTTGAGTTGGCCATTTAGAAGACTATTATACCCCTAAAAAATTTATTAAAATGTCTGTTATACCCGTAAATAATAGAATAGTAATGCTAAAAATTTTAAACAAACTAAAAATAAACGAAAATTATTAAAGAAATAAAATATGGAGTACGAGAGAAATTTTTACTTCTAAAAATAGGTAGTTTTACAAACAACCAATTTACTCCTAGTGTTTTTTTTTTTTTTTTCAGAATTATGATTAAAATTAAAATTGTATATCTATAAAATTATGAAGTTTATTTTAATAAAAAATTATAACAAATTGAAAAAAAAATGAGTAAAATGAAAAAAAAAAGGTGAGAAAAATGGAAAAGAACGTAAGAGAGACTCAAGGATGGAGATCCACCTGTAACCAATCTCTACTGCTTGGTATAGACTGGCGATGGATCAATCTCCACTCATGATGGAGATCATTACTAGATCTCCATTTCTACAGAGATCCAATGATGGGACTCTACCACCCAATGATATCCATCGCGATCTCTATCACAATGGAGGTCACACCACGTATCGTGTAATGGATCAAGATCTTGGTCCATCAATCTTTACTGTCATTATCCCTTTTAACCATGGAAGACGTTTCTCCTCCTCTATGAATGAAATCCCTCGAGTGGGAATTTCAAAAACTAACCAACTTTTAAAAGAAAAATTCGCTTTTAGCCTACTCCAAATATATATATATATATATATATATATTTACTTCTTTAAAAAAATGATTTGCACCCAATACCCCGATTTGAATAAAATACCCTTAAATAAAAAAATCCTAAAATGACTCTCATGTCTTTAACCTAGATTACCAGACTAACCTTCTTTCTTCGTCTACTTTTCTTCAAAGCTCTAAAATGACTCTGCTGCTTTTAGTCTAACCAAAGCAATTTTCCTTCTTCCCTCTCCTTTTCTTCTTCCTGCATTGATCCTTCTTCATTTAAACTTTTTCATTCAAGTTGTTTTTTCAAATTTTTTTTTTTTTGTGTTCGCATTGGTTAGTTAGAGTTGTATACACTGATTGTCATTATAAATCCAATTATGCTAGGTGATTTAGTATTGAAATATAAGATTGTAGGTTGGAAAACAAAATTTTTCCAAAAAGAGTGACACACCCATGACGGGAGGGCTTCTATCACAGGCACCTGTGATGGGAGGTCCTCCTGTCATGGGTGGTTTAGGATTTTGGTAGATTTTTGCCCATTTTCAAAATTTTTTCAAAAAGCGGGATGCACTCGTGACGGGAGGGTCTCTTATTACAAGTGGTTTTGGATTTTTGGTGGATTTTTCCCCTTTTCAAAATTTTTTTAAAAAATGTGATGCACCTAAGATGGAATGGCCTCCTATCACGGTTGCCTGTGATAGGAGGGCCCCATGTCACGATTGTCTATGACCAGAGGGCTTTCTATCACGAGCACTCCTATCACAAGTGGGTTTGGATTTTGGTGGATTTTTCAACTTTTTCTTACTTTTAAGGATCCTAATGACCCCAAAATAACAAAATAATGTCCTTGGACATTTATTGTGGACATTATAACTACACTTGATCCAATTTATACTAAGTATGGACATCATTGGATAGTATATAATCACATAAAGACATCCCACATACCAAAGTGACAATTAAGTGGTAATTTGTAATTTGTGAAATAATTTTGAAAAATTTTCTCAAAGATAAGGTACTTATAATCCATTAAACCGTGCCTCAATTGCAATTTAAATTTTCCTTTGCACATGAATTTTTTTCAAAATTATTTCACAAATTAAATTTATTATACATTTATTTTTATCACTTATAAAAAATTATCAAAATTAATTGAATTAATTTTATTATTTCATCATAATCCTAATTTTGAAAAATTCCGAATACTCCGTGTTATCTCCATCGTCGGCATCACCATCTCGGGTTCCTCTTTATCATTATTCGATGTCTCATCACCATCACTATATGTGTCCTGATCTTCAACATCACCAACATTTATACCATCATTAATGCTGCACAATGGATTGTCAATGGATTTAAATGTGGCGACAAAAGCAAAAACTTGATTACTACCACTACTAGAAGCAAAATAATTTTGACCTTCAGCCATATGCAGATTTACAAGTCCATTGGCATGTGCCTTGCCATGTGTTAGGCTTGGTATTAAGTCGGGGACATATGGAGGGGTTGTAGGCTTACTTAATCCAAAATCTCTCACAATCGTATCGACATAAATCTCTTTATATTTAGGATAATCCGAAATCACAAAATGAATTTAATGATCACTCATGATGCGTAACTTTTTAACTGGGTCATTTGCCCCAGTTTGGATTAAATAATGCATATTGATGTCCCACTTTGTTCTATCAATGTCAGTCATTGTGTAAATAAGTTCCACAAGTTGGGAAGAATCGACATTCAGAGGGGGGGGGGGGGGCGGCGCGGTTGTGGTGGTGGGTGCATGCAGCGGTGGCGACGACGCGGGGCAACATGAAAGACTCACCTCCAACGTAGTCAATATCATTCCACTCCCTGTTGCAGTAAAGCATGATCTTCACATGATCCATTTCTATAAAATTATAAGAAAAAGTTAGTCTCACCCATACTCTCACCATTTTCATTAACTAGTTTATCACCATGCATATTCAATGCACAAAAAAGTACCATATTCATTTAATTTATTTTCAATTTAATTACATTAATTTAATTATTTCTATTTAAAATACTATAACTAATTTACTTTAATTTATTACTAATTTAATTTTTATTAATTAATTAAATTATTTTGTAATTTTATTTCATTAATTACAATTTTTCTTACATTTTAAATTAATTAACATTTCAAATTTAATTAAAGTATTTTCTAAATATTAATTACTTAAGATTAATTTGATTTAATTATAACAATAAAATAATTTGATTCAAATAATTTTAATTAATTTAAAATTGAACTAGGTTTTATTAAGCAATAAACTCAGTACTAGATTTTATTGGGCAATAAAACCTGATATCAGGGTTATTGAGAAATAAAATTTTGTACCAGATTTTATTGTCTGTTCATCGTCTTCAACGCTACATATCACTAGAAGCCTTTATTTTCAAACCGAATCCAATCAAATCCAACAAAATTAAACCAAATCTAACTCTAAAAATCAATATCAAACATTTAAAACGCAAAAAAGCTCAAAACAATGTCAAAAACATTGCAACAAGGTTTTATGGTCCCATAGAACCCGTTTTTATCGTAGAAAATGTAGAAATTGGAATTCTATAGATCTACCTCATGGATACCATTATACCATTCCAATCACAAGCACTTTTAAGGCCTTTAGCTAAACAATGTAAACAAAAAATTGAAAAACAATCAACAACAAACACATACCTTCAAAACTTGAAATTGGACAAAGAAACTTGAAGAAAACCTTGAATGTGGGGTTTGTTGGACACAAAGTAACTTCTATGTGTATTTGTTGGAGTCAAAGAACCTTAAATGGATGTAGAAACAATCTTGAACGGATGAAGAAAATTGAAGAGGACGAACAACAGTAATGGAGGAGAAGAGATGTAGTAGTAGAAAGAATGGGTAGTTTGGTTATTTAGGTTAAGGATAAAAGGAACCTTTTCATTTGAGAGTAGTTTGGTTAACTTAGATATAAAATGAAAATAATTTGTTTAAAAAGTTAAAAATGAATTTTTATAGAGAAGTAGCTAGAAACGAATTTTTTTTTGGTTTTGGACAAAAGTGAATTCTTCCCTATTATTTATATATTAAAATTAGTTGTCCGATAATTTTTTCCCATCTTTTAACTAATCAGATACCATTGTTATTTTAACAGTACAATTTGATTAACATATTTATTTTGGGATAAAGTTTCTTATTTTTTTCACATAGATTAGTCTATGCCTAGTCTATACGTATATGTTTTAGTTTTTCACACAAGTTAAACACATGAACAAATTACTGAATACATAATGAGGTTTCACTTTCGATAAAAAGAAACAACCTTTCCATTAATTGAGTAAGGCCGAATTTGACCATTAACTTTAACCCTTTGAGGGGTAATATTGTCATTTTAATTTATATTTAAAATTAGAAAATATATAATAAAATTTGAATTTTTACCATCTAAACGTAAGATGGAGATCCATTTCATTTTATTATTTATTTATCTTTTGAAAAACAGAAAATAATTGAGATCCATTGCCCTATCTTCATTGATGGAGTAAATGAATCCATTGGTGAAGACGGAGATCCCAACTCCGATGGAAGACCCTCAATGGGACCCCCTTGGGGATGGAGATGGATCTCAATAGATGAAAATTTATGATGGAGGTCCAAATCAAATTTTTATAGCCCCTTTAACTTTTTTCTTTGTTTAATTTTTAGATTTTCTCATCTAAATTTATTTTTATTGTCCATTTTTAGATGGTAGGGATCCACTTAGATTTTTTTTTTTAAAGAAACTAATTAATTAATTAATAATAAATTTTATTTTTTATTGGATGTCCATTGTCCATCTTTAAAGATGGACAATAAGAATTCATTCATAATTTGTTTTAAAATTTTAATTAATTAATAATGAAATTTATTTTTTAATGGATTTTCATTGTCCATCTATAAACATAAAAGGTGGAGATTTCTCACTTTTTTTTTTTTTTTTTTAATGTAAGATTTTTTTTTTAATTAAGGGTGATAAGGAAATTTATGTGTTCTACCAGGTTTTAAAAATCAAATTAATTTTTACAAGTCAAACAACTAATGGAGGGGATGTGAGTGTCAATTAATTAATGGAAATAGTATTTGTTTCCATTTGTCAAAAACATGAGGTTGGTGTACACTTTCAGCAAATAATTAACTTTTGGGGTGGTCAATCTGAAGATGCATTGAATTGTGAACGAAGATAAGCATGAGATAGAAAAGAAACACAAACAAGAAAAAGAAATATAAAAAGCAAGAACTTTTGCTTTCTACTAATATGAGTTCTTATCGAAAAATACTTAAATTTTGTTATGCCTATTAGATAGGTAATAAAATACATTAATGACCACTTGCCATCCTGGCTCAGGTAATAGTCACCTCCCAGTCCATTAAAGAATTGTGAAGATTTTGTTAGAAAAATGGGCACAAACACCCATTTTAAGGACTAGTTATAGGTTCGAAAAGTATGCGAGCGTGCATCCTGCATATATGAATGTAGTCAAAAATCAAAATCACAGACAAATTGTAAGTAGATTTGAAAAGTATGCGAGCGAGCATGCGCCTTGCGTACACGAACGTAACCGAAAATCAAGCCTTGTGCATGTACGAATAGGTGCTAAATTTTGCACCATATATATATATATATTTTATCGATTTTAATGTAAAATTAATTATTGGAGTTAATCTGCAGGTGTTAATTGCCATAAATTGTTTAGGATGTGTACTCAATTTTACATCAGATTTTTTTTCATGGATTTTAATGCAGGATTAATTATTGGAGTGAATCTGCATGCATTAATTTTTTTTCTTTTTTTTTTTGAACAAATCTGTAGGTGTTAATTGGCATGAATTGTTTTGCAAACAACTTCAGCTTCCATATTTTCTCTTTATAGTTTCTATATTCTCTTCTACTCTAGTCCAGTTGACCTTAACTGTAAGACGAATTTATTTTAAGCATACTGTAATCCTACACCGGTCTCAATTTGTTAATTTTCCATTCTCTTTAGGCACTAACAATGCAAGTAATAACTGATTTGGTAGATTCTAGCAACCTTCTCATTGGTTGAGGGTCGGCTTTAAAAAAATAACTAAATGAATGAAAAGAAAATGAGTCATCCAACTTTTTCAATGAACCGTCCATCTTTAATGAAATTATATCACAAAAACTTCCGAAAAAAAAATAAAATAATGGCACATTCAATTTGAAAACTAACTTAATATTTTATATAATTATAATTATAATTATTTTTGTAAATTCAATGTTTTGATCTGTTTCTGCAGTCCAACTAGATTGAGAAGGGCTCAAAAAACAGCCAAAGCCGATAACATTTCAGTTACAAAGCAAAAAAAGCCAAACAACTATAAACAATATATTAAAAAAACTAGACAAAGAAAACCCTAATTTGAGGACTGATCTTTAATATTCAATTTTCCTGAACCATCTGAATCCGATATCGTTGCAACGGAGCATCGCTCCGGCCGCCGGCGATTGTTGTTGACCCAGCCTTTGAAGATCTTCTGGTTAATCCCAACTTCATTACAAAACTTGTCAATCTCTTCCTCATCATGTTTCTGTGGTCTCCACCCTAACTTCTCAGCAAATATCTTCATTTTATTCTTCTGCTCCGGACTCAATTTTGCCCTCTTGTTTGCTTTCATTTTCTTCCTCTCCATTTCCATCTCCTTGATCTTTTCTTCAGTGAAAGTCCTCTTGGATCCACTACCAACTTGTGAATTGTAAAGCACTACCTGTTAGAGATAACTCACATGCATGCAAAGCTAATAAAGTTAGAAAACAATTACACGATTAAAAAATATAAAAAGAAATAAAATTGTTTCTATAACAAAAATATAATAATCGGCTGGCCTTTTTGAATTGTTGAACTCTATTTAATTATATAAAAAACTTGTAAAAAAATTTAACACTACCGGTGCTGTAAACATCATTGGTGGTGGTGGAAGGACATGGTGTTGTTGGTTGAGAAGCTCTTTCCTGTGGAAGCTCCGGTGACAACCACAGGCGGCGCAGAGGAAAGCTTTCTCGGTTCCGTCCTCTCCAGCCTTGAGAAACTCTCCACACCCATCGGTTGCATGCTTGCCAAGCGAGGCTGCATGGTTGCGCCTACATTCTCTGTATCTCGCACCTTGCTCAGCAGCCACAGTCAAGTGGTTGTAGTCCCTTTGGACATAGCTGGTTTGAGAGGCAATTTTGATCTGATCTTGGGTGGTTTTTTCAGTTGCCATGGAAGGGTAAGAGGATTGAGATGGGTAGAGACGGAGATGTAAGTTGATTTTTGCTTTGCATGTGTAACGGCTCTTATTAGTTTTGACCACTTGGGAAGTGGGTATCGTATATGTCTGACAAGTTTTTTGCATTCCATTACGTGTCTTTCGAAAGGGTTGGGATTATCTTTTGATCCGAATACGTTACATATAGATTCTTTGATTCTCTCTTATTGGCCATTTTTTCTTTTTCATAGGAGTGAAACTTGTGTTAGATAATAAATAATTGCTTTTTTTACGTAAAGTATTTTTATGTTACTAGAAATCAAGTAAATAATTATTTAAAAAAAAGCATAAAGTATAGTTAGAAAAAATAAAGCAAATAATAGTATTTTGTTGTTTTTTTTATCCCTTCATTAGCTTATGTTAATTATGTGGTTGCAAATATAGCTGGGTGGTAATCATATCCTTGAATCAAATTGAGATCTTGACTACAAATCTTTCACCCCAAATAAATAAATAAATAAAATGTTTGTAAATGGATGAACTTTTCATTTTTTTTCCCCTTAATTTTGCTATTACTATATAGTAGTTATGTTATAGGATTAATTAATTAAAAGCAAATAGAAGTTTACCTGTTTGAGATTTGCTTTAATTACACATAAATTGATCTTTACCGTTTAATTATACTTTACTACTCTCAGGTTAGTCAACAAGAGACAATATTGATGTTTCAAGGTTTCTTTTGGCTCTAATGACCAACTGCCTCTTAGCAGTTTAAGAAACCAGTTTATAGATATAATATAAATAATAAAAAAAAAATTTCATCGTCCATCATTGAGATGTACAATGGAGATCTTTAAAATGAAATTAAAATAATAATAATAATAAATGGTGATCACCAATGTTCATCATTCTGTCTATTATTGTGGTGGATGGTAAAGATGAAAAAATTAATTTTTTTTTTCGTTTCTTTTTTTTTAAAAAAAAAGAAAAAAAAGGGTAGAACTCTAATCTTGAATTAGATCTTCATTTTCCATCTTTAAAGAATAGACAATGAAAATCCAATATGAAAGTAGATCTTCATTGGGGTCTATCTCTGAGGGAGATCAAATGGGTATCCATCAATGATGAATACCATATTTGATAGATGACCCACCTCCATCATGATAGAGAACCACATCCCCAACGATAATGAAGGGAGATGGAATCTTATCTCCATGGAGATCTATAAGATAGATGATGAAAATCCAACATAGATCTCGGACTTCTTTTAATGTTTTCTTTTTTTTTGTTTTTTTTCCAATTTTTTTTTTGGTTTTTTATTATTTAAATGTCCAATGTCCATTGTCCATTTCAGATATAGACAATAGATATACATTCCTTCTTTTTTTTTCATGTTTTTTATTTTTAATTTTTGGAAGAAAAATAAAAAATATTGAAAGACCAAAATGCCCCTTCTATCATTAATGTTCACCAATTTGACTAATAGGAGAGGGAGTAAGGTGTAATTAAAGGGTAAATTTCAGTTTGTGCGTAAGCAAATCTTATGTAGGTAAATTACAATTTGCTCATTTATTAATTTCATTAACTTTTGTTTAGTTTTGATCTCTTTGTTCATACCTATTAAATTTATTTGTTGACCTTCCTAAATTTGACATAAACTTTGAAATAGAGAATGTTTGTGGTTTGATTAATTAATATTGACGGTAGTAAGAATTTCATTTCCTTTCCTTTCCTTTTCTTTCTTTCTTTCTTTCTTTTTCTTTTTTCTTTTTCAATAAATTCTACTAAGATTTGTAACATTTTTTTTATTTTTAAATACCACCTTTAGTACAATGACTTGAATATAGTGCATTTATAGGCTAAATGACTATTCTCTACAGCTATGTCAATATGCAATCAATTTGTAACTGTGAATAATCAAACAAAAGAAGTGTTTGATTAGAGATGATAAAATGTTTGATAATTGGTTTAAGAGAAAAACAGAGCTTGAAGAACATCAATAGAGATTAAAATCTTCTTCTTCTATCATTATACAAGAGTACATATATATATATATATATATATATGCATGTGTCAAGATCTCCTAAAAAATTAGGGAGGAGATAACTGACCGCAGACCTAGGCCTAACTAATTGCCAGCCCACTAATTGCTTCTAACCAACTCCTGAACACTTCCAGATTGGCACGTGATTATCTTAACTTCTTTCATCACCTGATCTTTGTAATATTGACTTTACACTTGAGGTACAATTTAACTGTCCTATTGTCGCATATAGAGTAGTACATTGAGGACCTGGACTTTAAGATTCTAGTTGCTTGAGCTTGATGTCAGACTCTTCCTTGTTACTAAACATCTAGAACTGGAATCTGAGACATACATGACATCTACTTGCTTACTCTTCACAGTAACTAATTTTGAAAATATAATTGATGAATTATTAAAAAAATAATCCAAATTTTAATGGACTTTTGTCAAAATTAATGGACTAATGGTTACCAGCATTAAAATGTGAAAAGTCAAAATTACTTCTACCACAAAAAGATTGGGAAAACATTAAAATTAGGTTAACCCAATGGTATATATGCCGCATGTCTCTCATGTCTCTCACACTTACATTGTACAAGTTGTGAGTTTAAGTTATATTATCTCTCTATGTCCAAATGTTGAATTTACTATAGTAGTTGAATTTGGGAAGAGCGGGAGATTAAAAGATGAATGATCCGAATTTTAGTTTAATAATATAATTGAATTGCATGTTAATTAAAAATAAAAGAAAATTGAAACAAATATGCATGAAGGATTTTTATCTTAAACTTTGTAAGCAATTATTAAAGATATTCTAAACCAGCTTTTCTGGTAAGCACGAAAGTATTGACAATGAAGTTGATATTTATTTTGTTGAATAAGCACAAACAAAAGAATATAAAGAAATCATCCTTAAATATGATTTGGTGGTAAAGAGTGTTTGTTCAATCTCACAATATCACAAATTTAAATTGTTGCACTGGATATGGTATTTAGAAAAAAACAAAAGAAAATAACCATGACAAGAAATCAAATAAATACTAACATTTCATTACTTATCATTCTTCTCATTAAAAATATTTGAAAATATTAACAAGTCATCAGACTAAAAATTTTCAGTTTCGTCTCTATATTTTAATGATTTATTTTGTTTTCAATTGTAAATGCATTATTGAAAGCCATGGTCTTTAAAGTTCCGAAAACTCATTTATTTGGTCTCTTAAATATTTGTTTGGATACGCCAAATTGACGGTTGTTGAAAACTTTAGTAACCACAACTTGCAATAATGGTTTGTAGTTTATGATGAGATAAACTGTCAAAATATAGGGATTAAAATAGAAATTTTTCTAAAAATAAATTGGTCAATTGGGGTCTTCCGATTGTAGCTGACAGTTAGAATGTTGAATCAAACCACGGTTCTCAACTATCAACTTAATTAATTAGAAAAACATAATTAAAATATACTTCTAATTATTGTTTGGTCTAAAAATCGTTAAAAAACAATATTCCAATTGTTAGAAATTTGGTCTCTATATTATATCGATTTGTGTCATTTTTAACTATGAATGCATTATTAAAAGTTGTGGTACCTAAAGTTTTCAAATTCCATTAAACTGGTCCCTTAACTCATCAATTTGGTCCCTTAAATTTTCATTAAATTCATTTATGGAGGCCAAATTGATGGGTTTTGAGAGCTTTCATAGACTACGACTTTCAATATTGTATGTACAGTTAAAAGGAGATAAATGGTTAAAACATAGACACTAAAATGAAATTTTTCCTAGTTCTTAGTTGGAGCACATTAAAAATGTGATATATCATCACATATTTTAGAGAGTAGATTAAAGAAGACATTGATATTAAAAAGTTATTTATTTTTTCTTGAAACACAAAGTTTATTTATTAATGTATCGAAATGAATAATAATTCTTTTTACTGAGATAAATTATCCTAACTTGTGCATTTAGGAAAATTATTATAGCTGATATTTGAATAATGATGAAAATATGTCAAAAATAATAATGCTGGCTCGACATCATAGCAAATTCATATATTAACTTGTGATGTGACAAATGCATTAAATGAACATTGGTAAATAAAATAAATTATCATCGATGTTTGTCTAATAGTCAATTGATACATTATTAATTACAACACAAAGTTAAACACAAGTTAAGATATAAAGTTAAGATGTCTATCGTGCATATAAAAGTAATGTAGAATCATATTAATTCATGACTCAATAATAGTGTACGTTCAGGTGTTGGACAACAAATTAAAGTTTAAATTGTACTCTTAGGATTTGTCTATAATCAAGATTATTTTAATTTTAAACTTACAAAACTTTGTTTGACAAAAGATCTCATATTATTACTATTGTTGTACTTTTCCCAGCAAAATCTTGATACCACTTATTGAAAAAATATAATACATAAGCGTGTTTGATATCCACGATAAAGAAAATAATATCTAAAAAAATTAGGATAAATCCAATTACACAATACAAGATTTTACGTGGGAAAACTCAAGGTAAATAAAAACTGCAGCTGTCAAAATGATAAGATAAAAAATACCATTATGTAAAAAATTGTAACAACTATACACTTAATACACTCTCTCTAACACTAAACCTGCAGCCAAGCTCTATACTCACTATCTAGTATATCGAGCCCAAGGCCTACAACCTAGCTCATCACTCTATCTCTCATTAGGTGTCTCGTGATATCTTGGTTTACCTCTTAAAAAAGAATAAGCTCCTACTTATAATATAAGTTTCCTTGGTTTTAAAAGAATCCAAAACTTTTTTCAATATTTCCTTTCTCCCATAGCAATTAAAAACCTATCAGAATAAGGAAGGCCAATAACCAGCCTTTTCCCCACTCATACCGACCATGCCTCCTTGGGGTGTATGCTGGCTCATCCAACTTCTATTTGCAACACCATTTATGACGTTGGATTCCTCTAGAGCTAAGTTTTTTAGACGGTGTTTATATACTTTATGTAGATTTCGTTTTGACCACTTTTGTATCAATTAAAGTTTATTAGATATATGAGCCAAAATCCTAAAATCTTACCAAAAGTGTCTTCTTCTTTTTTTTTTTATTCTTTTTTTTTAATAGATATTACTTATCGTGTAGTGACTCAAACTTGAATATTATTGGGTTGAATAAGTGCTCTTTATCATAACCTATATTAGGTAATGATATTTTTGTTAAATTTTTAAATAGTGGAGACTTTTATTTATTTCAATACATCGTTTTTAGGAAACGTGACACCTTATTTTTGAATTGGTATTGGTACAAATTACTGAAACAAAAACTAATACATATTTTTCAATCTTTAGTGTGTGCGTGTGTCTAAGTGTATAGCTTCTATGATCAATTAAATTTATCTATTACATTTGAATTAAATAGGAAAAATAATTTTTTTAGAAGAGAGAATACAATAAATAAATTTAATTGAAGATTATAATAATTTAAAAGTTATGACATACTTATTATAGAAGTTCTGTATGTGGGTGCATGTGTGTGGGCGCATGCACGTGTGTATATATTTAAAAAATTTGTAGAGAAAAATGTGTCGGATAGCACTAAAATTAGTAGGACTTTGTGGTTAACACTGATTGTGAAAAAGAAATTTTTTCATATCAAAATACATATACAGGTTATTATAATTTTATCCCCTGAAATTAAAAATAATATCAAACCACCATTGATTTTAAAAATATTAGCTAAAAGGGTACAACCATCAATTAGAATAGTAAATCAGTTAAGAAGGTAACGGTTCCGTGAGTTCTGAAGGTACAATTGTCAATGTCTTATATATCTAAATTGAGGGACAACTGTATTGAATTAAAAAATTAAATAAAACAAAAAGTTTTTCATAAAAAATTGAAAAACTAAATAAAAATAAAAAATCATACCCTGTCTCTCTTCTTCTTCCAACCATTTCAATTTCTCTCTCTCTCTCTCTCTCCTCTATCAACTCAAATCTTATCCATAAAAACCCAAGCTCATCTATTCGATTTGGTTTCTGTGGAAACAAGATCGATGGTTGCAATTCTTCGTCGTCCGTGGCTTCTCTGGCCACGAGCCATTTGAAACAAACGGTAATAGTGGTTTTGAGGAGAAACGACATCACGGAGGAGATCTTGGATCAGCTGAGTTAGGCGTCAAGTTTGAAAGGGAAATCGAAGCAAAGATTCATGAAGTATATGGTGGAGAACTAGCAGAAATCAAGGATGAATATGGTAAAGAACTTGATGTCGGTGGCTGAGTTGTCTCCGTAACTCATTAAGTCGACTCAATCTATAAGATTTGTCTTCGTGTTTCAAGCTCGATTTTAAGGCAGCCAATCTCGTGACTCATTGACAATTGGTTCTTCCTTATCTACAAAAGCTAGGATAAGAGATTTTTTTTTTTTTTTTTTCGAATTATTTGTTTTTGTTTCCATTGATTTTAAGTTCACGGTATATTAATTTGGGTAATATGATGATGATAAAGATTATGGGTTTTGGTAGTTGTGAGTTGTTGTCTCTTGATCTGGGTTTATTGGATGTGTATGTACTTTGGTTGCTCTCTTTCAATCTGGGATATATATGTTATTCAACAAACCTAGTGCTTGGGTTTATTTTTTAAGTTATTATTATTATTATTTTAATTTGTCATTTTTTTTTTCTTTTTTTACTTTTTGAAATTTGATTTTAGATGAAAAGCCCTATGATTGTTCTTTAATAACCTAGGTGCTTGGGTTCATTCTTCAATAAACCCAAGTGTCTGATTGGTTTATTTTTTATTTAATTTATTTAATTTTTTTTTTTCAAATTAATCTCTACCGTCCATCTTAAGATGGATGGTAGAGATTTGATGAAAATTTTTTTATTTAATTTTTTTATTTTCATTTTTTTTAAATTACTCTCCACTATCCATTTTAAAATGGACAGTGGAGATCTAATGATTTTATTTATTTAATTATTTATTTTTTATAAATTTTTTTGGAAATCAATCTCCACCATCCATATTAAGATGGATGGTGGAGATTTGATGATTTTTTTTAATTAATTTAATAATAATTATTATTTCATTTATTTAAAATTGTAATATATTTATTTTTTTATATATCATTTCATTTATTTTTTTAATCTTTAAATATAATAAGGGTATTTTGGTCTTTTACTATTTTTGTCACAAAACCATAAAAAATTTGGATAGAAACCGCTTTTGACAGACGGTAGAGGGTTTTTTTTACTAATATTTTAAAGAAGTTGGGATAAATTGAGATCATTTACAATTTCAGGGGGTTTTTTAGATTTTTTCATATATATAAAATGCTCACTATGTCCTGTATTAAGACCACAAAACAGCACAAAACGTACTCCACTTTTTCAAGAATTAGATCATGAAAGAAAACAAATAATTTGTTCACGATTAGAGACAATTGTTCACAAATAAAGAAACGGTTTTCAAACAAATTAGTTCATGAATATAAAAAGTTCAAGAAGAAATTAGTTTATAAACCAAGAAATTAATTTACTAACCAAGAAATTAACTCATGAACAGAGAAATTAATGCACGAACAAAGAAGTTATATTAACTATGGAAAAAAAAAAAAGAAAAGAAAACACAGATATGCAAAAAAAGATAAACTTTTTTTTAAAGGAAAAAAGACAAAAAAATGAGAAAAAAAAAAAAAGAAAAAAAGAGAAAAAAAAAAAAAGAAAGAAAGGAAAAAGATAAACTTTTCACACCTTTAATTTATGAAGGTCAAATGAATGGTCCATCTATTTCAGTGTTAAAAAAAATTCATTTCTATATAGCATTCATTATAGAAGTCCCACTAATTTTGTATCAATAGTACAAATTTGAAAGGTTCAGTTTTTGTAAGGTGGCACCTTGCAGGAGAATAACTATTTTTGTATAAATAAAAATTTGTTTTTCGATTATTGTTCCATATTTTTCACATTGGTTAGTTGGCTTATGGTCTAATCATTTTATCCATTTCATTAATTGAAAATGTTTTTACCCAAAAAAAATAAAATTATGAATCGTGTAATAAAGTGAAAACCATGCCAGTGAATGATGTACTCATAAACACTTGTTATATCATTCATAATAAGTTTTGAGATATATATAACATTCATGACCTAAGAATTCGAAGACTATAAAAAGGGGGAGAGGGGTCCCCCATCATCCTGCTTCTTAAGAGGGCCAGTTTTAGTTTGCGTTAACAGTTGGTCAAGACTGGTGGTTTGACTGCTGAGAGTAGAGTGATCACGCAGTGATGATGATTTTGTAGTATGTATCATGTATGTGATAGCGAAGGTTTGGCGTTAGCATCTTACAACAGCCAGCTCATAAGCGAATAAAAGAATGAAGTGAAAAAGACGATCAAAACTGTCTGGATCTATGACGCTTGTCTCTTTCTTTTTGTTAATACATATTATGATGACAAGAATGATTATCACAAAAAACAGCAGATTTCTATTGAACAGGTCAGAAAATGGAATGAAAAAATTAAAAATTAAAGTATGTGAAAATTACGAGGGACCAGAGAAGCCCCTGAACCTGAAGAGAGAAACCAACAACTTCATTAAAATTAACATGCAATAATGAATTCAGAGAGATACAAATGGTTATACAGCTGGTTAGATAACAGATACTTTTCTCTAAACTAACTTCCTAAGATTCCAGTAACTAATTATGATTGTCAGATTGACTGGATAGCTAGATAATATGTCATATTTGAAAATTAGGAAAGTGACAACCGTCAAATATGGCTTGATGACTGAAAGCGGTCATTCAACCAGGTTTGAGTTACCCCCACCATATATGATATTTTAAAAAAATTAGGAAAGTGGAAAAAAAAAAGTTAAATTTTAACTAAAGTGAGAAAAAAAAAAAAAAACAAAAGAATTAATTCCACCTATTGATCATCCGTAAAAAGATTAACATAAGGAAAGAATATGAATCGCATTAGAAGGTCATGTGATTACTATTACATGAGAAACTTGACTGGTTAAGATGTGGCTGTTTTTCATATTTATTTTTTAATCACTAATTATTTACTTAAAAAAAATGAAAAAGTTCATATCAAAAGAAGATCTAGATTGGAGAAACTTAGATTCAAGAAACATAGATAATGCTGACATGGCACCTCAGGAGGTTATTCTATTAACCAAGCTCCTTCTGGATTCGGGATTTGACGGGCTTAATTGAGCTTACACATCTGAAACCGTGGCTGATTACTAATTAGGTTATTTTAACATGAGCATAAGTGAACTAAACTTTGGTCACTACTCAACACAAAATCACAAATATGTAGTTTTGTTTTTTGTTTGCCTAGATAAAGCGAAATCATGGACAAGAACGGCAGTTGCATGCGTAATTTAAGATTCAATTCAACTGCGGACATAGACCACTGTATTAATTGAAAATTAAAAACGGACCTTTTGAGAATCATGAATCAATTTTGAATCATACTACAGTTAAGAAGCACTTAATATGCTTCCAAAATCTAAAGAACATTTTAAACTAGGTCAAACTAAAAGGTTGGAGAAAGATTACCATCGCAACCCGTACGTCACGCTCGAATTAAAATATTTTAGGCATGATTTGTTAGATATTAGATAAATCTAAATTAACTTATTCATTAGTTTACATTCTTTGAATGAGCTATTAGCTAGCTTGACAATGACTACACCGTTACGATATTCATGCACCCACCTTATTTTGTCTTCATGCACACACAAAAGGTTGTGTTTCAAGCATGAAAATTTTAGAAAACACTTCATTTTAGTCCTTAAGGTATTGAAAATTATTAAGTTTTTAAAACTCTTTTAGAAACAGTTTTTTTTATCCCTAATATTTTGAAAACTTATAAAAAAAATCTAAATCGTCAGTCAATTGATGGTCAAACCAAACAAAAAAATTAAAAAGATTTAATTACTCTTCATCACCTAAAACGATCATTTTACCCCTAATAAATCCAATTATAACTAGAAAAATGACAATTTGGTTACCATGGTTATAAAATAAAAAATTTTAAAAAAAACTTCGTTAAATCAAATTATGAATGATTTGGCTTCGAATCACATTGTGAAGATCTGTTTCAACCAAACCAACATAACACCACAGCAAATTGTTAATGATCTTGATGTGATCACAATTGAAGCACCATACCACTGTGTAGCAACCTAACAACCCAACAACCTAGCATTAAAGTCAAACCCAGCACCATCGAAGTTGAAGCCAACCTAGCAACCCAACAATCATTTGGGTTCGAATGATGAATTGGGTTTGAAAACCAGATCGACTCGGCTTCGCTGTTGCGACAGAGTTGATGGCTTTTACGATTAAGTGTTTTAGATTGGTGACTGTTGCAATAGAGATCAGCTTGGCGTGGTTGTTATGATGGGCTACTGCAATAGATGATTGTTGATGATGTGTGGATTTATTAGATGTTGATGATGTTGTGTGGGTTATTGAATAGGTAATTGATTGTGCGGATGGTTGAACAAGTGATTGGGTGTTAATGATTTTTATTTTGGGTGTGTTGTTGATGATGGTGGCTATTGCAATAAGTGATTGAGAGGGTAGTTGAGGATGTTGAAATTTGGGTTCATCTAAGTTTCAAACCATATGATGAAGGCTGAAGAATCTATTGTTTTTTTTTTTTTTTAGTATATAATTTTTTTAAAATTTGGTTTCTATTAAGTTTAATCTCCAGGTGGAGATCTTTAATTTTTTAATTATTTTTAAAATTCATTTTTTTTAATTTAAAATTTAATTTTAATAAATCTATTTTTTTTTTTAAATTTAAACTTAGATGTACACGTGTTATTATCTCGGCTTTCTTTCATGGAATGTTAAAAATACCTTTTCCACCCAAACTTTTCATCTTCTTTGACCATTAGTTAATTGATAGTTTAGATTTTTTTGATGAGTTTCCAAAATCTTAAGGATGAATAAAACTACTTCTAAAAGAGCTTTAAAAACCCGATAATTTCCAATACCTTAGGCACTAAAATGAAGTTTTTCCAAAATTTTAACGGTTAACATAATGATCACACGTTTCTCTAATCAAGCATTCAGAAATTCATTTATAAATACAGAGATACTAGAGAAAGCGTGGATCAAACTTCACCCGGGCTAAGGTTTTGGTTTGTTGATGTTACCCCGGCTAGTGAGCTAATGGATGTGATGATCTTCATGAAGGTGCTTTCAGCTTCGGATGCAAAGCATAGCTTGGCAATACCTACTGCTCGTCTTCCTCACTTCGAAATTCCCCATGGAGAATATAAAGCAGACTTTGAAGCCACAGACATGAATGAGCAAGTATGGCAGTTTCGTTGCTCTACTAGAAGGAGACGTTCACATCCGAAACCAGTTCTATCTAAAGGATGGAAGGGCTTCGCTCGTAACAAACGTCTGATAGCAGGAGACAGAATCATTTTTTATAAGACCGAAAATGGTACGAGTGCTGGATTTAAAATCAAAGTGCAAAGATTGATTGCCAAGTTAATGGGTGAAAGTATATGGGTTGATGTGGAGACACTACACTAGTACTGTGTTGCTTAGGTTATATTTCAAAGAATTCTTTAAGATAGTCATTTTAACGGTTAAGGTTATATATAATAAAATAAAAGAAAACCAGTTAATTTTTCTACACTGTGAAGAGTATCACTTCAAGTCAAGCTCAGAATTCTCCAACGGCTCAATTGATCCACTATATAAAAGTCAACATGGGACTAAAGTCGACATCAGTCAAGCTCAACAGAATTGGCAAATTCTAGTACTGGCAATTATTCTCAAGGGTGGTTAATTTACTACGCTGCTGTTTTGGAGGTAAGTGATGCAAAGGTGTCAGAAGCGAAGGCGATTCTATCAGGCATTCATCTGCCTGCCCCGGTTGGTTTGTCAAAAGTTTGTGTTGTGTCTGATGCACTCAATGTTGTTAATATGTGTTTAGGCTTTGTATTGTATAGGAGTGAGGTGGATAATGCTATTTTGCACTTTCAGCTCCTGGTAATTAAATAGACATGTAGAGGATGTAAATACTTTGATTTCTGTCGGGGTTAATATATATTTTCTCCTTTCAAAAAAACAAAAATAACAAAAAATTTACCATGCTCTGCTTGTTCTTGTGGTGTACAAGTCTGGATGGTTTTATCGATCAAGGAAGAACGTCCAGGATTGTTGATCTCACATGAACAAGACTGTCTGATCAAGAGTTCTGTTAATGTTTTATTGCTGACATATGTAACAAATTTCCTGGAATCTAGGAAAAGTTAATTTTGTGAAATGAAGTTAGTTATGAGTTGCCAAGGTTCTAGTATGTATATGTGTGCTTGTAAACAGTCTCTCAATTATTAATGAAAAGTTATTTTCTTCTCTACCATTGAAGAGCTTCGAAGCTCTTGTTTCTGTTTATTTCCTCTTTCAGATTTTTGTTGGTCACCTTCATTTTAACGTACTCTTTCTGGCAGCTTAGATTATATCTCAAAAGAAAAAAAATATAGTTAATTTCTCAAACTTGTCGCCCTATCAGAATAGGTAATATTGTTAGGATTTTAGCCGGATTCTTAACAAAATTCAATTGACATGAAAGTGCTCTAAACAGATTCTGTTTAAGATAAGTAAGATACTGCTGAAAAGTTTGTCTTGAATAAGATCTAATGCTACACACAGCATTGGAAAAGGAGTTTGGACGTGCAGCACGCACCCCAAGAAGTTGACAGGGTTAGTTTTGAGTGGAAAAGGCAAGTTACGGATTAGTTGACAGGGTTAGTTGTAAGGAAAAGGTGTTTCTTAAAGGTATTTGGATTAATTTATGACTAAGTAAACTTATGTTTAAATTAGAGGCCTATTCTTTGTATAAGAGTCACCCCAAGATGCACTTGGACATTTAAAGAGTTAGAGCGGTGAGCTCTATTTTCAGCTCTCGACTATGTATGCCTAGTAATGAGTTTAGAGTTTGGTTGTAATTAAGGTTTGGGGTTAGAGAGATGATATTGAGCATGTACATAATTGTAACAATTTTTAGTATTAGAAAGAGTATTTACTATGTAGTTGTAACAATTTTCTACATTGGTGATATATTCTCTTATCAACTTGAAAGTGGTGGTTTTTTTTTTTTTTTTAATATTTTCTACATTAATTCTTGCGTTGTGTCATTAGATTGATCTTATTTTTCTATTTTTAATATTACATACTCTAAGGTGGACATTAGGCACGCTCTCGCATTGTGTTTCTCAAACAAGTGATGCCAAGATTTGTGGGGGATTCTACCACAAATATTTGAAGAGAGAATAATTTCTTGAACCTAGTATTTCTGGCAGTTTAGATTATATCTTAAAAAAAAAAGAAAAATGTTAATTTCTCTAAGTTTGTCTCTCTAGCAGATTAAGTTATATTTTATGAGCAAAAAATAAAATTAATTTCCCAAAGGTAGTCTTTCTGACAGTTTCAGTTAGATCTCAAAAAAGAAAAAAATATTTAATTTCTTTAAGCTTAGTTTCCATGGCAGCTTAGGTTATACGTCAAAATCAAAAAAGAAAGAAGAAGAAGTTAATTTTCTAAGTTAGTCTCGCCGGCAACTTAGGTTATAACTTAAAAATAATAATAATAATAATAATAATTTTTCTAAACCGTCTTACTAGTAGCTTAGGTTATATCTCAAAGAACAAAATACAAAGTTCTCTACGGTAGTCTTTCATGAAACATGGGTTGTATCAAAAAGAAGAAAAACATGAATTAATTTTCGTAAGCTAGTCTCTTTGTCAGCTTAGGTTACATCTTTAAGAAGAAAAAAATAAATTAATTTATCAAAGCGTCTTTTTGATAGCTTAGGTTATATCTTAAAAGAACAAAATTGTTAGTTACTTTAAGCTAGTCTCTCTGGTAGCTTAGGTTATATCTGAAAGAAGAAGAAAAACAATTAATTTCTCTAAGCTAGTCATTTTCCATAATAATAATAATAATAATAATAATAATAATAATTCTCTAAGCAGCTTAAATTATATATCGAAAGAAGAAAGTAATTTAATTTCTCTAAACCAGTCTCTCTATCGGGTGAAGTTAAATCTTAAAACAAGAAAAAATAATTAATTTTTTTAATCTAATTTCTCTGGCAACTTACATTGTATCTCAATAGAAAGAAAGAAAAAAAATCTCTAAGCTAGTCTCTATGGCAGTTCAGATTACATCTTAAAAGACACAGAAAAAGTTAATTCTCTAAGCTAGCTTCTCTAACAACTTAGATTATACTTCAAAAGGAAAAAAAAAAGAAAAGAAAAGAAAAAAAAAGGTAGTTTCTATAAATTATTATCTCAGTCAGCTTAAATTTATATTTCAAAATAACAAAAAAAAAAAAAAAAAAAAGAGAGAACGCAAAGAAACTTACTACTTCACAAAATAATGCTTGTGATGCTTTTATATATCATTTTCCTTTGGTTTTTTTCAAACTCTTTAGTTTCCGATAATCTTTTGTATAGGATCTTCTCTAAGAAAATCCTTACCAATTACAAGGTTGAATGGTGACATAAAAGTGAGGATGACGATCCAATAGCAAAGCAAAATTACGAAAATAATAAAAGAGCTAGTAAAATTGGGGCAAAACTGTCTTTTTCAGATATCATAACAACTAATTTTCATCCAAAAAATGCAATCGACGATACAATCAAAATAATGAACATTTTAGTTGTTCAATTAGTGTGTCTACTTAGCAAAATCATGCAACACACGTGCTTGCTTTCTTTGGGATGATAAAGTCTCTCCATGCAGAAAAAGAAAAAAAAAAGTCAATTTAATCGAAATGCTAATGTACTTTAATTTTTATTCTCTCTTCGAACACTCACTTTCTATTTTTTTCAATGATTAATCATAGTCCCATTGCCATCTTAATTTGTTAAATTCTCTTTTTTTTTTTTGCTTTTGGATCGCAAGGTTATCCATCACTATCTATATGATCACTTCTAGAAAACACATAAAAAAACAATAATTATGAAAAATTAACGTAATATTAAAGCTTTTGACAAACTATATATCAGAATAAATCTAAGCCGAGCTACGCCAAAGATGGCAACTCAAGAAAAGAAACTGAAAAAAAGGTGGCTAAGAACCAACGTGGGCTCACATGTGAGGGTAAGTGCTAGAGAATACTACATCCGAAGTAAGAAAGTAAGAAAAGTTGAGATGAATTCCACATTCAATACAATAAACCTAAAAAAAGGTTAATATATACCAATGGATGTCGCCACCCTATAGATAAGTGTTTTGGGTTGTAAAGCTAACTATCACTTCTTAAAAAGTTATAAAAAAGCAACTAGTATGAAAATTTATCATTATCAACTACCAACCAAAGGCGGAACAATGAAGCTGAAGTTAGGGGACCAAGTGTGTCTCAAAACCTATCTACAATGTATGATTAAGGAATAGATAGCCTAATTAATTATTAATGAAACAAATACAATTTGTCACAATCTGAAGCTAATCCTCAAATTATTATGTGATAGAGCTTGCTCGTGAGTAGAGTACAAAAAATGAAAAAAAAATCTAAAAAACCCTTTAAAGCGAAAAAAAATATCACTGAACCTCATTTTTTAATATAAAAAATAGATGATTTCACCTTAATTTTATTTTCAAAGGGTTATTTTGATAATATCCCCCAAAAAAGATTTATTCAAGAGTTCACATGTGAAGCCAATTAAAATGGGATGAATCTCACATTGAATTGAATATACAATGTAAGAGAAGGGTATATATATCAATAAATATCACAACCTAATAGATTAGTTTTTTGGATTGTAAAACTATCCATTAAAATTTGTACCACTCCTCATAAATATATCAAATTATGAAAAAAAAAATTAAAAAAAAAATCATTCTTAATAAGTCTAATAGAAAATTTAGACTCAACAACAAACAAAAGAAAAGACGGAGAAAGAAATTAACTGAAGGCAACAAGACCAAATTGAAGTTAAAAGAAAGAAATGATGAAAGCGAAGAAACATTAAGTTAGGAAGATACATTTGTGCTTATCGATAGACAAGTCTAAAGAGAAAACACACACAGCCTTCAACTATCTACATTAGAGTTTAGCTACTTTAATAGAGATTTGACTTATAATAAAGATTTTGGGGTGCCAAAGATAAAGATAAAATTGGTTAAGCTAATAACAATGCATGTTCAGTACTTAGTATTCTCCATGTATAGTAAGTCTATGATGGACGAGCCTCGTGCATATCAGCCAAATCAAGAAATCTTAAGGCCATAAACAAAAATTTTATATGGGGTTATATGCATGTAAAATAAATATAAATTACTCATGTCTTATTTATTATTTTTTTTAAATTTTGTAATAGTACTGTACCTAATATTCTACAAGTACTGTTTATATAGAAAAAGAAAGGAATACATATCCTTTTAATGTGTAGTAAACAATTTAAATTGAGTATTAAAAACAAAAAAATGTTATCATTGAAAAAAGAAACTGATAAGAGTTTAGTCCCGCAGCCCTCTACAGTATATATATATATTTTTTTTAATTGGGTTAAAACTGCAAATGGAATTATGATGATAGATGGACTGTGATGGGATGGTGGGTGATGAATCGTGATGATAGATTGGTGGGTGATGAACAGTGATAAAGGGTTATGATTTGATGACGTTGAGAGAGCGTTCAGTGATGAATTATGAGAATAGAGTGTTAAGCGATGAACTAGTTAGAATTTTTTTAGGGTGATGATTTGATAAGAACCGTGGTTGAGATTTTTTTTTTTAATTTTCAGTTTGTTATTTTAATAAATTTATTTTTTTAATGTATAACAGAAATTAAATATTTTTTATAGTCATTACACAATGAAGAAAACGGAAACCTGAAGGCAGGTTGGTTTTTATTTTTTCCTAATATTTTAAAAGTAGGGCAAAACTAGATTAGTTCCATTTTTTGTGGGGGATTTTAATAATACCTCTGAAAAAACATTAGATGATTGAATATGTATAATTTTTAATATAAAAAACAAATATAAACCAATGGCATTTTAAATATTTATAATTATAAGTTTAAGTTAATAACTTGTACGATAATCAAATTAGATCTAAAACGTATATCAAGTAACTATATTGAGAAACTTCATTTAGAGAGTATAAATTATAGTGTTTAGCAAAATGAGGCCTAAGGCTGTTGCCTCATCTGCCTGGCCTTGAAGCCTGATATGCGTACCTCCTACTCGGAATGAAATTTTCTAAAATCATGTTATTAAAGTTTATTACTACTAATTTAAATTATAAAAAATGGGATATAATTAGAATTCATAATTTTAATAGTATAATTATTAGCAACGTACTACTTAATCAATCCCATCTTATTGTAAAAAAAAAAAAAAAAAAAAATTATCGGAGAAGAGTGCATACTTCTTGTAACCATCCATAGTTAAGATTAAAGCAGGGTATGTTAAATAGTTTTCTTTTTTTGGAAAGTAGGGTATGTTAAATAGTTGTTTAAACACAATATTGTTTTTGTAATATAATATATTTGTTGTGGTCATGCATGGTTTGTCTTTAAGAATTCTTGACAATTTGTTTGAAAAGAAAACAACGGTAGGAATTATCGTTCTCCTCTCATTCTATTCTACCCTTCTTAGTTCTTTCCGTCAACTAAACATACTTAATTAAATTCCAAAAACAGGATTTTCCAATCCACTCTTCCTAGTGATGTAACGAAATTTCTAGTTTTCATAGGTTTGATCTTCTGGGCAGCTAATCCTCCGAGTGATACCTTTGAAGAATTGGAAAATATGTAGAGCTCTAATTGGGACTGCCAGTCTTGTTTCAACGGCTCCTTCCATGCCCATAATTATATGATTTGTTTCAGTGCTTGAAGCTGTGTGTATGTCATATGTGCATACAATTTTGTATATTTCTCATTTCACCACCATGCCCTCTTAGTATCATAATAAGATAATTTTTTGAATTGGGAGAAAAATAATCATTGTCTGTCAAATTATATGTTTTGTACAAAGAATTTATGAAGTGTCAAAAGTCAATACGAACTTCAAGTACATTTGATAAAGAAAAAAAAATCGCAATTTTATTTCTACGTCTTAGTCATGGGGATCTAAAAAAACAAAAAAAGGTTCAATGCTGGCTCGTAATTTGACCAAATTTGACTTCTGCTCTCGATTGCTTGATTTCATGAGTGCACTTGCTTTTAAGATGGTTTAATAATTGGTCCCGGATGAAATTTTAACCTAATATGTCCAAATTAGACCATCCAACTTTATAATCAAGTCCATGCCATTTTATCTATAGTTGAAATTCTTGAGTCAAAGAGGTTCATTCGAGGAAGGGGTTCGTTATGTCTTGGCAATACATGGAAGTTCATTTTCATGTTGTAAATTGTTCAAGTTGAATTAGGTGCATTAAAACTTTTAGACTGATTTCTGACATGTTTAATTGTTTGTAAGATATACAAGGTTGGTTGGTCTCCTCATCTGATTATTGAGACCTGATACAGTGACATTGTTGAAGCACTAGTATTATATTCTGGTGCATTTCCTTCTCCATCCTGCCTTCACGTCTATGTTATGTGGGGCTATGAATTTAAAGATTTTGTAGGGTCTCCACTTTCTAAAAGAATTATCACCGTCCATTGTGGTGTGGTGAACGATAGTGTTTATTCCTTCTGGCAAACTTAGGGAGATCTACGAAAGTTGTTTTAAGATTTAACTTTTTTTTTTCACTAGTGACTTTCGAGTTAGGCAAAAGCTATTCTCTTGCATGTATAGTAAAATCATCTTGTAATTTTATTTTATCTAAATTTAAATTAGGCAAATTACAATTTAGCTACCCAGATGAAACCTTAATTCAAACGGAGCAATATTTTCAGCTTTATTACAATTTACCCCCCTACAGTTAGTGAATCTCTGTTAGAGATAACGGACTTAAGAATAAAATTATCTTTTAACCTTATTTTTATTTTTCTTTTAAAATAAAATTTAAAAACTTTGAAATAAATTAAATAAAAAAATATAATCAGACCAGGAGATCAATTTGAAAAATTAAATAAATTAAGTAAAATTAAATTTAAAGTTAATCTTCAATCATCTTCCGTTTCTTCTTAATATATTCAATCATCTTCCAGTTTAAAATCATCAATCATCTTCCACATCATCTTCTCTCCATTTTGTCCCTCCTTCTGTCTCTCCCCCTCTTTATTTTCACTAGAAACCTAGAATTTTCTAAGTTTCTAGGTCATTATTCTCATTGGAACTCAGAATTTTTGAGTTTCCCGATTGAATTTCCAATCCAAAAATGGCCCCAAACATCATCAACTATCATCAATCAACTTTTTGGAAACCCAAAAAATGGCCCCAAACATCGTCAACCATCATTAATCAACCTTTTGGAAACCCAAAAAATGTCACCAAACATCATCAACCATCATCGGTCAACCTCCCAACATCATCAATCCAAAACCAAACATCATCAATCAAAGCTAATATAATCAATCTCCCACAAACAACCTCCCAACATCATCAATCCAAAACCAAACATCATCAATCAAAGCCAACATAATCATCTCCCACAAAACAAAATAAACGAACCTCAAACTAAAAAAAAAAAAAAACTAAAAACAAAAAGCAGATAAATCAACCTCAAAATCATCGACGAACCTAGATGAATTATCTAGGTTCGAATCGTTAAACCCAAATGAATCATCTGGGTTCGAATCGATGAACCCAAATAAACCTTCATCTGGGTTAGTTGATGAGAACCCAGATGAAGGTTTATCTGGGTTCGATAAATGAACCTAGGTGATGAAGGAGAAGAAACCTACGACGAGAAGAAAAGAGAGGAAAGGAGAAGAGAAGAGAGGAGAGGAGAGGAGAGAGAAGGAAAAGAAAGGAAGATTTATTGGCAGAGAGAAGAAAGCAACGGATAGAGGATGAAGGAGTAGAAAGCGACGGCGGAGAGAGATCTGAGGGATGAAGTTTATCGGCGGAGAGAGGAGACTGAGGCGATGATAGAGAGGGGAGGAGTGGAGTGGGTTTGTGAGGATGAGGGGGTTTAATTTTCTTTTTATTTAATATTTTGTTTCATTTTCTTTTTATTTAATTTTTAATTTTTAATTTTTTTTCTCAAATTAATTTCCACTGTCCATCTGAAGATGGTTGGTGGAGATCTAATTATTATTTTTTAACTTGTTCATAGATAAAAAATTTTTATTTTGTTTTTTATTTTTTATTTGGTCAACTAAGTTAACACAGTTACTAAAGATATTTTCATATTTTCATTATTTGGATACTGTTCAATGTTAAATATAATGGAATCTTACTAACAGTAGGGGGGTAAATTGTAATAACAGTGAAAAGGTTATTCCGTTTGAATTAAAGTTTCAACTGGGTATCTAAATTATAATTTACTCTTTAAATTAAAAGATTGCTTTTAAAAGTTGTTAAATGAAGGGGCTTGAGGGATTCCTCATTAAATCAATGTGTAAGAAGAGTTTATGATTTTCTATCTACACTGGAAAATAGAGTGATGACTCAAATTGGAAAAGTAAATTGATAATCACCAACATATAAGTTTTATGTCTTTGTGGTACATAATTTAGATTACAATAATTAATCTTTATTTATTAAATATTTTTGTAATGTTAACTGTGTAACATAAAGCAAAAGTAAATGTTATGATTAAAGTATTTATAAAAATTAAATAATTTATGAGAAATTTGCACTTGACTTGGCAATTTGTCAAGTTTGAATCGGGTTAGAATAGGTGAACTTTGACCCAATTCGGGGTTATCAAGACGGGCTGAACAGATCGAGGAATTTGTTCTGACCAGATCTGTCGACACAATATATATGCAGTTATTTTATAATTAAAATATATTATTATTAGTATTATTATGTTGATTTAAATGTGCTTGTGCATTGAACATTATATAATAAAAATGTTGATGAGTGAGCTCCTAAGTCATACAAGTGCTGTGGATAATTTAATTAAGTGAAAAAAATGTCTTTGGATCAACTGGCTGTGTCAAACTGTGCCTTTTATGATTTTGTATTTGTCTTTACAAATTATGAATCAAATACAAAATGAATATATATATATATATATATATATATATATGTCTTTGGATCAACAGGCTGTGAGTCTCATTCACTTTTTCTCAAAAATAATGAGTCGTGTTTGTGGATGTTTGAACCCGAGTATGGGAAAAGAAGGGAGATTTGCTTACCAACCAGGTTCATCTCTACTTTAAAATGTTTTAACTTTTGAAACCTTTATATACTATCATGGACTATGAACAGTTATTCCTAACTATAACTTTTGAGTTTTTAGGTCTATCTCATATATACGTTCTTAACTTAATGAATATTGTGGATTTATTTAAAGAAGATGTCAAGCATTTACATTATTTAAAATTGGATTGAGATTTTTTAAGAAAAAAATTTTTGAAGTTCTTTTATTTATGATTATTGGTGTGAATTATTATTATTATTTTTTTCACATAAACTATTTTACATGATAAAATTCAAAAATTAAAAAAAAAATCATATGTATAATTGTTTTTATTTTTTATTTATTTTACTTTATTATTGTTAGAGAATCAACAATCAGAACAATAACAAATAGAGAAAGAAATAAACACTAAAACAGAATAATTTTATTATAGAAATTGTTCTACAAGAAATGTGAATATTAGATACCATACATTTGGAGTCGCATAGATCTTTGATCTCTAAATAACGCTTTTGACAATGTATTTTGTCATTCGTCTCTGCATGTATGAAATTTTTTCTATGCGAGGATTGTTGTCTTAGGGGACATTTTAAGATAATATAGTTCGTCTTTGAATGAAGCAATCTACTATGATACTTATTTAGTACCCAAATGTTGGTTATAATTTGAGTCCAATTCGATTTTTTTCTTTGACGGAAGCTTTAAGCAATGAATTTTAGCATTCGTCTCTATAGATATGAATTTTAAATTAACCATTAGCTTAGGAGAACATTCAAAGACAAAACGATGTCTCTAATTCATATTTTCCACTACGATATAATATTTTGTTCTCTAAATACTTGTTACCTTTTTAGTCTAACTTAAATTTAGTCTCCAAATAATTTTTTTGATAACACAATTTGATATTTGTCTCCATATATATATTTTCATTTGCTTGAGACATTAGAGACTATAGATTTCGTCTCAATAGCAAGCATTCTACTACAAAGATAATTTGGTAGCCAAATATTATTTTAATGTCGGCGCCCAACCCCACCAAAATGTTGTGCCAATTTTGGATTTACTTAGATAAATATTTGAATTGAAATCCTTGATCTAAAAGTGTTTTAGGAGACAAATATTTTAGTAATAAAAAACATGGTAAGTTATTCTCTCTTTGAGACTAAATTATTGGTCCTAAAAGCACAAGATATTTCAAGAAAGTTAATAATTGGTGAACAATACAAGACACAAAATTGTAGTAGTCAAATGATTGTATTACTTTCTTTGTTTCTTATACCAAAATATAGGTCTCAATTGAATAACCAAATTTAATATAATAAAAGAATGAGTTTGAGATATATATTTAAATTCGATTTAATGTGGATGAAAAATAAATCAATTGCATACTCTTGTAAATTGGTGATGAAACGAATTGATATTCCATAAAAGATTGATAAGGTAATAGTATATATATATGTATTATAAAATTCAATGTGTAGTATGGTCGCAAAATTTTTACTTCTGCCCATTACAAGTTTATTTGGATTTTCATTTCAATTCTTAAATAATTTGAGTTTCATCTAATCAATGGGCAGTGAATTTGTTTTATAATTAACTAAGTCATATGCTAGACTTTTTTTATTAACAATTTTATGAGAATAAGGTGCTATTATTAATATGCATTTAGGTTTCAAAAAATATAATACTTATCTATTTTTAAATCTTATTTGACAAAAGTTAAATAGCATATGTTGACTTTGATTTTCTTTCAAATTTAAAAAAAAAAAAAATTACGTAGTTACTATGTTTTATTAAATTGAATTTAGATGAATGATATGAAGATTGTCTTACTCGCATATTGTATGTTTAGAGTAATTTATCCTATTTAAAGATAGCAATTCCACCTACAAACCTGTGAACCCATGGATTTACACCTATAACTGGAGAGTGTTTGACTTTATTAAATGGGTTTGCAAGTGAGTGTTGATTTTATTAAGTGGGCTCATGGTCAGATTTAGATGTGAAATTCCATACCCAATGCGGGTTTGGGTGTGGGTACAGGTGTGAAAAAAATCTGCACCTACACTTGTGGACCAATGAAACTATGCACATATAAACACACATACATACATCTATATGCGATATTTGTATTAATTTTGATAAACTGTACTCAAAATAATGTACGGTGCGGGTTTTGCCAAAACCATCTAGCTGTCATCCTAATCCTTATCACTTAAATTATTAAGTAGATTGGTAATATATTTTAATTAATGATAAATTATAAAATGGTATATATATATCTTAATGGAAAAATATTATAAATTAAATAATTATTTACAAATAAATTTGATATCTTTGAGAATTACATATTGAATACTTAAATTATTTTTTCAATGTTCATAATTAATATAAATAGTTTTTTTGTCAATTTATATACTTAAATTAAATATAAATTATTTGATATCATAAATAATATAAAATTAATATTAGAATGTATAGCTGAAAAATTATACATATTTATATAATTTTTTCATGTGGCGGGAGTATTGCGAGCCACTTGGTTTTCCACTGAAAAAAATTGAGAATGATGCCCAACAGCCACCTAAGCATATGCTTCCAAATAGTGTCCTTCTGTTCTTTTCCAAAGAAGAAAGACCAAAAACACAACAAAATAGAACCATCCACAGGACACGACTTTTTTAATTCCACCAAATATACAAATATGTTTAACCATAATAGAGACGGGATTGCCCAGTGGAGTGTTTCTAAACCATAATCAGACATCATTTTACTGACTTAATTAGTGTTTATTTGTATATATATATCTTAAAAGGCATCACTTTGTTTGTTCATCTTCTCTGTATCTTTTTCTTTTAAGACTTTATACTTACAAATCTTCAATTCAACTCTCAAATAGAAGCAAGCTCAAAGTTTTGATGTTTCGTTGGACACTTTGTTTTGGATTGTTAGATGTTTTATTTTTTATTTTTTTACAAATTTATTTCGATATTTCTAGGGTTGTATGTAATGGTTATGGAAATTTCTAACGAAGTTGAGTTTGATTTTGCATTTTAAAACTTTGATTTTATTCAAGATTTTGGTTTGCATGTAATGGGTATAAATGGAATTAGTTTGATTTTCTTTCAAAAACTTTTCATATGATCTTTGTATGTTGAATATGAGTAGTTTAAACTTTAAACTCTGAGTTTAATTTTTTTTTTTCTAGTGATTTTTGTTTTTGCTTAAATGGTGTATGATTTTTATTGTTTCGAAAACTCTTGAGTTTGATCATTAGAGAGACAACAAACAACCAATTGATACAGAGTCTTGAGTTTGTTCATTAGCACTCTTGTTGGGAGCTTCCTCGTATAATGTTTGAATTTTGTCCTGGCTTCGTTGTTTGATCATGGAAAAAAGTGGATTCTGTTTTGTTATGTGCTTAATCACCATTAATTAATCTCATAATTAACAAAAATTATTTATGTATTTAGTACACTTAAGTTACTAACTATGCAGGGTTTTTTTTTTTTTTAAAATAATAATAATAATTTCCTTACTGATTTTTTAAGTAAGACATTGAGTTTATTAAAGGACTTTAATTGTTAATGATAATAAAAATTATCTAAAGAAAAGTTATCCAATATGCAATACTTACTATTATATCGATCATGATACGCATCTCTTTTAATCAATCAAAACTCATTATTTAGATCTTCAAATTTGTACTTCTAGTAGTTTACCAAAACATCTATTCTATAGGTAATTCTTAAAAGAAAACATATATGTTTTATTTCCATGTGGTTTCCTTAATAAACTCCTAGTAATTTCCAGTTTCATGATTTGTTTATTTTTACAATTTATATATTTTTCTTTGGGAGTCTAAATGTAAAAATAACAATGAATAATAATGCCAATTATTTAGGTTAATATTATTTTTTCAAAAATTATTATTACATCTACCCTTCTATGTTCTATGTATTTATTATCTATATTGTACATAAAATTTGAATATGCCCCAATTAATAAATTTATTAATATAATTTGAAAATTAATAAAAATAAAAAAATGCAAAGAATTTTTAATTGGTGAGAAAAATATTAATTGATGGGTTTTTAATATTAATTAAAGAGAGGAAATATGATGTAATGATGAAGAGAGATAAAAGAAAACATATTTATGTAGTGTGTAAAATTAAATTATATACAAAGATGTTAATAGATCTAAACCATTGAAATCATCATTAACCAACAGTCAACAAATTGTGTAACAATTTGTATCAAAATTTGTGTCCCCTAATTCAGCCCTATATATAAATTCTCTCATAAAATAAATTTTATCTTCTATTTAACTTAAATGCAATTGATGAATTTGATTTATTCGTCTTAACTTTTTAAAGTTAAAAAGTACTGATGGTAACATTACTTTTTATATATATATATGTATATATATATATATAGAGAGAGAGAGAGAGAGAAAGAAAGAGAGAGTAATTATACTATTAATGTCTCTTAACTTAAAAAAGTTAGAATGAATCAATCAAATTCATTTATTGTATTTAAATTAAATAGAAGAAAAAATTTGTTTTGAGAAAGAGAATGTAATGGATGAATTTGACTGGTTCGTCCAAATATTTTAAAGTTAAAAGACATTGATAGAAAATTAATATATATATAGTGTCTTTATAATTAGGTATCTCTTACTTTAAAAAGTAAGGACTAATCAATCAAATTTATCCATTATATTATCTTTCTTATTTAATTCAAATACATTAGATGGAATTGATTGGTTGGTACTTACTTTTTAAAGTAAGAGATACCTAATTATAAAAAACACTATATATATATATGAAACTAGGCGGTGGCTATGGTAGGCTCAAGCCTACCCTGCCCCATCTTGAATTTTTTTTTTTTTAACAATCATAAAATTATTCTTATATCAAAATTTAATTAATATATTTTCTTTTTTTATTTACTAATTCGTTTAATACCAAAATAAATGTATATTTATTTTGAATCTATTGCGTGTATTTTCTTATTTTTATTTATATTTTTATTCAAATATTGCATATATAATTATTTTATTTCATGTGAAATTTTATTTAAGTTTTTCACATTTCACTTTTTTTCTTTTATCATAATATTAGTGGCATAGTATGTTACTAAAATTAACTACCTTTTAATGTTTTTCCTAATGCACTCTTTAATTTGAAGTGTACTAGTAATTATGTTTGTAAAAAATATAGATTGTCTTTATTTAAAAAATATATATATATTGATGCTATAATACTATTATTTCTATAATTCACAATTGATAAATTTAATCATTCAAATATATTTAAAACATGTTTGATTGCTTATGTTTAATATTTCTTTTATATTTTCTTTAATCATTTTACTCCTTTTTTATAAACATATTTATTTATAATATGAATTTGAATGATAAGACTTATTTCATCTCTAAGTATATATGGAAACTAAGTTTGATTTATTTCCGACAGAATTGCTTGCTGAATTTTGAGAATGTGCCTAGCCAGTTGTTGCTATAATTACTTAGCTAAGATACTCTTTGGACTGCGCTAAATTTTACTAGTACTTACAGTTTAAAGTATGATTTGTATATTTGCATTTTTTAGTGTTTTTATTTCATTTTTGTGCTTTAAATAGTCCAAGATGTTGAACAGGAGAAGTTGCTATTAAATTACTGGATTGGATGGAAACTTGAAAAGCTGTTGCAGAGTAAAAAAAATGCTTCAAAAGATTCTATATCAAAGTTTAATGATATATTTTAGGCTCAAATTATTAGTAGATTGCAGAGAAATTCCTTTTAACTGAAATGATTGGAAGATTGCGGTAAATATGTATGCAATAGTAAAGAAAGTATTTTACATATATTTAACTTTAGATGACATATGTAATTATGGAGAATACATTTTTCATTTGTCCAATTTTAGAGGTTCAAGCTATTGATCATGCAGTGGAAGGCTGTATCTTGTGTGGCTTATATTATATGATACAAGTGTACATGAAGCACCACAAAATCTCAAGAAAACGAGCCCACAAAATCACAAGTTATATCGACATGATTTACCAACAAGAATATCTCATGTTGAAGGAAATTTTTTTATTTAAATAAAGCAATAACAAGTTACAAGACAGGAGTTGAAATTACATCAATAAGATCTAACGTATTTCAATTATTGTTACACATGATTTTAAAAATTAATAAATACATAAATAAATAAAATACGTCTGACACAAAAGTCAGCTTACAAATTCTTCTGTAATAATAATAATAATAATTGTTTTTTTTAGATAATAATTATTATTATAGTTATGCAAACAAAATAATTTGAGATTAAAAATTCAAAGTAACGTTTTCTTGCCATCAGTCATGGTTCAATGTCTTGAATCTCCGCCAACAGGCAACATCGGTGGCAATCGCTGGGATAGTTGCGGCCGCAACAAGGGTTGCCACACCTGTACGAGACCTCATCATTTATTGGATTCATGCTATCTGTTAGTACCAGAGGGTCACAGGAATGAGATAGCTAAAGGATTAAACAAAAATGGTCAAAAAAATAAATAAATCTCACAAGAACAAAGAAATAAAGTTCTCATTTTGTTGACTAAGAAACTATATATGAAGATCAGTTTTTAAATATATATATATATATAACTATTAAGATTCAATTTGTTATTGACGTAGTTTTTAAAATAATTACTATTTATTGTGTTTTGAAAAAATAATATGTTGTAAAAATTAATTAATAAAATGATGGTTTGGTTAATTTTGTGGTTAAATGGTTTAAATAACTTAAAAACAATATGAACATATTCAGTAAATTTTTATGGCAATAGTTATAAATGCATATAATATCAAAAACAGACATAAAGTTAATATATTTTCAATTCAATTTGAAACAAATAAAATAAGTTTATAGTAATAAAGATTGGGATAAAAATAAACATATTTAAATAGAGTTGTGTGAGAGGTTTCGACAAGGATTGATTGTTAAATACTTGGCGCTCTCTTGAGAGTTATATTATTTTTACTCTAGGGAGGAGAGGTTGCAAACAGATGTTGAAACCAAATTTTTTTAGTTTCCAATCGAATATATATATATATATAAATATACATATATATATATTGAGTATAAAAGGTTCATCTCTCATCTCTAGTAAACTCTCACTCTCATTTCAACCCTAGTCACCGACCCTCTTCCTTCACTCCCACTTCAAGTCCTCACTCTCCTTTGGTTCCTCAATCTCTTCCTCTCACTCTCTTTTTTGGTTTGTCACACCTCCTTTCACCCTCTTCTTTGGGTTGTGGTGGGTTTTTTGTTCTCCATTGCTATTCACTCAAAGCTGTCACCTTTGACTTTATCTTCTTCAAGTTCAAGCTCCACCATTTTCTATGGTGGTGGTTTTTCTTGGAAGACAAGTATAAAAAGACTAGAAGTGGTGACAATTAAAAAGTTTTTGTTTTTGTTTGTTTGTTTTGTTTTGTTTTATTTATTTATTTTATTTGTTTTCTTATCATGTGTGAGTTGAAAATTTTTTTATTGTGGTGTTAATTGATTTTTGTTTTATGAACTAGTAATTGGTGGTGTTGATTGATTTTGGTTTTGTGGACTAGTAATTGGTAACTAGTGAACTGGTATTTTGGTTTGGATTTGGTGGTGAACTGCTGAAAGCCTGAAACTAATGCAAACTTAACCAAATCGAACTGACCCGATACTAGTCAATTTATGTTGGTTTTCATACCTAAATCAGGTGGGGTGGAGTTGGTTTTCTAAAGTGAAAACCGATCAAAGTCGGTTTTGGGTCGATTTTGTCAGAAAATTGCCTCGTGCCCACCCCTAGTGCTTGGTTTTTGAGATTTTGTGGGGCTTTACACACCTATGAAAGACAAGACGCAGGCATGCATATATATATATCAATATTTTAAAAATCGATTGAGTCAGTTGTCTAGAGGTTACCAACCGATTCAAAAACCCTCTAATCAAGGGATCTTAGGTAGGTCTAACTGCGAAGATCGATTTTTTTTTTTTTTTCCAATAATAAGAACAACAAACAATAGTAAGTGAGGCAACAATCACGAGCGAAGCTCTAAAGCTCTTCTCCAACAAACCCAAAAAATGACATACTTCAAACCCCATATCTTTGTTTTTTGTTTTTTATTTCTTGAAAACACACAAACACACACAAATTTAAAATTTTCCTCATTCCCATCAAGTGGTGTTGGAGATCTTGAAGCTCTCAAGATTGAGTCAAGAGACAGGGATAACTCCATGAGAGGGAAGAGAGAGCGACGACAAACAAGGTGGAAAGGGAAAGAGAGGGACAATGACAGCTAGACCTTTTGTTTATGAAAACAGCAAATGGCCAAATGGGAATGAATTGAAAGAGTAAGGAAGACTATGTAAAAAGGTTAAGGTTTGTCTAAAACAGTGTCGTTTTAATGAACCAAAATGGAATCCTTTTGGTTTTCATTAATATATATATATATATATGTTGTTTTGAACAGCTTCTTCAACCTTCAGTTCACACCAAAATCAAACCCCCAAACCCCTAAAACTAGTTAGTGACTTACCACACCAGTGCTCACCAAACCCTTCTTCAACCTTCATCCATTCAAAAATCGCACAATTCACCATTGTTTCTCATAACTATTCACTGTCATCACTCCTAGTCGCAGTTGTTTCAACATATATTTTTTTTTTGCTATTTTCTTTTTTAGCTTTAACTAGCAGTTGTTAACCTGCTAAGTCGGTGACTAGGTGGCCAAGTCACTACACAGCAACATTGATACACACACACACACATTTCTGAAAACATCGACAATAGGATTCAACATGATACCAAAACTTTTATCAAATTTTGTAATAGTTTTGGACCGAGCTCTATAAAAAACAACTCAAAAAATAAAATGAAACAAAATGACACAAAGCATAGGAATTCAATAAATTTTTTTATGGTGAAGGAGAGAGATTAAATTAAAAAAAAAAAAACTAATCATAACGGGTGGTCAACATGATACGAGAGCCTTGTACAAAAATTGTAATAAGTCTAGATCATACTTTCATAAAAACAACAACTTGGGGAAAAAATGGAAATGGTTGGTAAAGTTTAAAGCAAGCCAACCTTTAACAAATGTTATAATAAATTTGGACCAAGCCTTACCAAAAGCGGCAGTTGAGAATAAAAATTGAAAATAGATGGCAAAATTTAAGGCCAAGTTGGGTTTATATATAAGAGGGAGTATTAAAATCTCTCACATGTGAAGCACACAGAAATGGGATGAATTCCCCTTTAAAAACATAAACACCAATAGAAGAGGATATATATATATTTATTTATTTTTATTCTAGTATGTGACTTGATTATAAAAAAGGACTTGTTTAATTCTTCCTTTTTTCACTTTTCACTTCATAGCACTCACGGAATCTCATTAAGTTATTCTATTTGATTTTTTAAGTGACAAAATTACATAAATAACTCCTAAAATCATTTATCTAAAAAATTGAAAAAATTTTCACTTTCCAATAAAACGAATTAAAAACATAACATTTAGTATTTAATTTTTCAATCACTATTAAGTGTTTTAATAAAATCCAGCACTCTTAAGAGGGGGGGAAAACACAAACAAACGCAAACTACAAAAAAAAAAAAAAAAAAAAGCTAAAAAATGATTCTACAACCAAATAAATTAGTCTTTGGAGCCCGTAAGATTATCCATCAATATCATATATAGTTGTAATAATATCGACCCTATAATTAGTTTTACTATAATTATGTTATTTGTATAATAATTTTAGCAAGACCATAAATTAAACTATAGGCAGATATACTGAGATTTTGATTTTGTCAATAATTAATATACTCTTCCAACAAGAAATTGTTAAGTATTGCCTCATTTTCAGCCCGGAATCAAAGAAAAACATTAATATCAACATCAAAGAAAAAGCAGAGACAGTTGTCACATTTATTTAATAACAAAAAAATAACAATGTTCGACCTTCTAAGCACCCAACAATTTAGTGAATAAACTATAGATTATAATATAATTATCTATAATATATTAAAAAACAAAAATGAAAAAGACCCTTTAGCTGGCAACCTTGAATAATGTCTGATGATGTGTGAAACGAAAATGGCCTGTTCTTAGCCCACCTGAAAATCTTTAATTAATCAACAACACACTACTCTTATTAATTAGTCTTCTTCTTCTTGGGAACCCACTTGCTTCTCTCTCTCTTCAAACCCTTTTATTTTATAGACATATTCTCTCTTCTTCTTATTGAATCCTAGAGTATATACATATAGACACATATTGTTGTTGGTGGTGGTGGTGATTCTCTAGCTAGTAAGTAGTATCTATATATCGTTTGATGATCGTGATTATGATGCAAAAGAAGAAGAAAATTATGTGATGAACATGTTCATGATGATGATGTTGTTGCATATAAAATCGAAGGCAGCTGGCATTATTTGTGTGTAAACATGTGTATTAATTGTGAACTGAATCTCTTTTGTTTCCGGCCGGTGAAGAAGAATTCATTATTTTTAATTATTTTAAACATGTATAACCCTTCTTATTTTCAATTATTTTTACCTTCAACTTAAAAAAGAAAAAATATTTTTATACTTAAAAAAATAAACAATGTTATTTAATGATAACACAAGTAGCTTATATACAGTTAGAAAGAATTATCTATCACGTGCATATAAAGTCAAACTAGTTTGTTAATAGAATGAGTCCAGGTCAGAAGGATTTCTATGGGCCGCAAATAACCAAACAACCAAATCTTTTCCATGACCACACCAGCAAATTAGCAGCAGAATGTTACCTATATAAATAGCAGCATGGATGAGTAGCCGCTCACTCCAAAAAATCATATTATCTTATATAGCTTGCTAGTAAAACTATCATGGGTTTCTCAAGTCTGTGTTTGGCTTTGATATTTGTGTTCGGAGGTTGGGTTCCACGAGCCATTTCTCGTACTCTTCAGGATGCTTCCATGTACGAGGAGCATGAGCAATGGATGGCTCGTTATGGACGAGTGTACAGTGATATTTATGAGAAGGAGAAGCGCGCCCAGATTTACAAGGAAAATGTAGCTTATATCGATGCTTTCAACAAAGCCGGCAACAAGTCTTACAAGCTAGCCGTCAATGAATTTGCTGATCTTACAAATGAAGAGTTCCAAGCCAGGCAAACCAGACTCAAAGGCCATTATACGTATTCCCAAAACGAGTTGATATCATACAGATATGAAAACTTTAGTGCTCCAGCTCCACCTAGCATGGACTGGAGACAAAGAGACGCTGTGACACCCGTCAAGAACCAAGGGCACCAATGTGGTAAGTCAGTCTTTTCATGAAAAAAAAGGTCGTCATATATATATATATATTGATAAATATAATTTCTAACTCAATATTTATAGGAAGCTGTTGGGCATTTTCGGCGGTTGCAGCTGTGGAAGGAATAATCAAGATAAGAACAGGGTCACTAGTTTCATTATCAGCGCAAGAGCTGGTGGACTGTGACGTAACGAATATGAATCGAGGGTGCTATGGTGGATTCATGAGCAGTGCCTTCAGATTCATAATACAAAACAGAGGACTAACATCAGATGCAAACTATCCTTACAGGGGATATTTTGGACAATGCAATGTCAACGCGGCATCAAATCGTGTTGGCATTATAAACGGGTTCGAGATCGTGCCACCCTACAATGAGAACACACTTTTGAATGCCGTGGCCAATCAACCAATATCAGTAGGCATTGAAGCTGAAGGCTATAATTTTCAGTTTTACTCAAGCGGTGTGTATTCAGGATATTGTGGGACTAGAATAAACCACGGTGTGACCGTGGTTGGTTATGGAGCGGAAGGTGATGGTACCAAGTATTGGCTGGTCAAGAATTCATGGGGCACAAATTGGGGAGAGGGTGGTTACGTAAGGATGCTCAGAGATATTCCATATAGGGAAGGACTCTGTGGCATTACCATGGAAGCCTCCTACCCAACTGCTTAGATTTACTGTCAATATGCTTCCTTCTTTTGCCTTCTACTGCCATTTATAGTTGTTAATAATCTCATAATTGATTAATAAAACTTCCTTTCAATTACAAAAAATAAAAAGAGAGTGTCACAATTAACTCGTCATAGGGGTTTTTTCACATCTTTCTTTTGTTGTAAGTGTGGAGTGTAGAGACACACCATGCCCATCTAAAACAAAATTATAATTACACTTATGATTATCAAACTCTTATGTAATTAGGATTATACTTATAATTATCAAACCCTCAGCGAAAGAACACATTAAAAAAACAACAATTATGAAAATTTAACTGTGTGGAGTGCAAAAACGGACCATATGCATAAACTAAAATTACAGTTGCTTCCTTGCACTTCAAGATGACAATGTTTTCACGTGGCTGTTAGAACCAACGATGATAGGAGATCCAAGAAAGAAAGGAAATCAATGAAGTTGCTTTTGTGTTTGATTTTTTCAGTTCAACGAAGAAGTTTATGATAACAGTTTATATAAATTGGTAATCTATTTCAATTGTTGATGATAATGAGTGTACAAGAAAAATTAATATAAATTGGTGTGAACAATAGCTTAGGTCCTTTCTCGTAATTTTAACTCGTGCAGCGAGTAAATTTTTTACTTTTAAATCTTATAAATGGGTTATTAAGAGAATGTGTGCTGCTAGTAAAATTTTGGCTAGAATTAGCCTCACTCAATTAATTTTTATTTCGGTTGCCATATCTGACCCATCGGATTTAAATTAATTATGATTTATTTTTTCATTTTAAACCATAAACAAAAGTATGCAGACGTCTTTTAAGAATGTACACTTGAAAGGAGAATATATGCAAGCAAGTATTCATCAATATTTTAACTTTCTATCATTAAAATTTCAGATATAAAAAATAACAGCATAAAAGAAAAAAAAAAAAAAAAGCAAAGAATTTATTCAAGTTTTCTCAATAAGCAACAAAAAGACATTAAAAAAATAAAAAAACTTAATTTTTTTTGGAGTCAGCACTGCTTTCCTTCTTTTTTTTTTGGGAATATTCTAAAAAACCCTCTGAAAACGAAAATAACATCGGTTTACCCCTCCTTTTGAAAATATTAGCCAAAAAGCCCCCTCTTGTATGTCAAAAGCGGTTTCCATCCAAAATTTTAGTGGTTTTGTGAAAAAAACATTAAAAGTCCAAAATACCCTTATGAATTTGAAAAAAATGTTAAAAAATTAAATAAAAACTAAATAAATTAAATTTAAATAAAAAATAATTAATTAAATTTAAATGAAATTTAAATAAAAAAATTTTCATCAAATCTCCATTGTCCATCTTAAGATGGACCGCAGAGATTTTGAAAAAAAAAAAAAAAAAAATTTACAGATCCAATCCCAGACTGGATCTTTACCGTCCATCAATTACGATGGACGATGGAGATCCAATTTGGATTGGATCTCCACCATCATCTACAGATTCGACCATCATCAATAAGCCAAGATTAAACACCAAGTTCAATATCAACCTTACCAGATTCAATACCAACCCATAATTCTTCAGTTCATCTTCAACATCAAACACCTCAACATTCCTCTTTATCATCATCAACAACACACAAAGAAATCGATCGAACAATATATCAACACCAACACTTGTCTTCATCATCATCAACAACAAAAACAATTTTTTTTTTTTTAGGAACAAAAAAAAGGATCAAGAACAAACACAGAAATAAAAAAACCAACTCAGAAAAATAATCAAAACGAGGCGAATTTGATGATTTCATTACATCACAACAACATACATCAAACAAAAGAAAACAAAACACACAATTTGCAGCCCACAGATCCATCGCCAACGAAGGTTTACAGGTCGCCGTTCCTCGTCGTTCTCTCCGTCGGAAACAGGGCCTACAAGATCTGACTCCACCTTTGATCTCCACCTCCGCACCACCGCATAACTCGACGCAACGGTTCCTCGTTGTTCCTCACCGTTCTCTCTTTCTCGGCCACGAACCGCGTCGGAAACAGGGCCTTCAAGATCTGACTCCACCTCTGATCTCCACCTTCGCACCGCCGCATCACTCGACGCAACGGTTCCTCGCCGTTCCTCACCGTTCTCTTCGTCTCCTCTACGAACCACGTCGGAAACAGGGCCGCCGCTAGTCCCGCCTCCTCCTCTTTCTTCATTCTTCCATCTCCATCGTAGTGATGATGGTGTTGTTGTCAAGCTCATCGATCGAATACTAGATCCGATCGGCAAGCCGATCGGCGAGCTTGGGTAGTTAATAGAGGAGAGAGAAAGAAAATGAGAGATTAACATGGTGAAGAATGAAGAAGAGAGAAAGAGAGGGAGGGAGGGAGAGAAAGGGAGAGATAGAGTGTATCTTGTTTTTTTTAATTTTTATTTAGTTTTTGAATTTTTTATTTTTATTTAATTTTTAACTCAAATCCAGCTGTTCTCCGCTTCATATACATATATATACACACTGACATTGACGATTATACCCTCCAAATTTACGGAAACCGTTACTTGAATAACTAATTTACTATTTCAATTGACGGATGGACCTTTTTAACTAATATTTTCAAAACCAGTGGTGGTTTGACATTATTTTACTTTTTAGGATGTAAATCGATAATAACCCTTTTTTTTTTTTGTTTGAAGGAAAGTCAGCACTGCTTTGTTATAATTATAATGAATCAATGTATGGGAAATTCATCAAAAACCAGTAAATGAAGTAGAAAGAGAGAAAAAGCTAGCTTTACATATTCATTTTCAAACAACGATTGTAGATCTTCTTAAAGCAGCTTTTTGTGTGAAGACCTATGAAGAAACACAAAATGAAAACGGAATCATTAAAGAAGAAAGTAAAAAGAAGCTTTTTCTGTCAATACAAGTTACCTCAAATGGTTATATATCTCTTCATTAACTCTAATTATAAAGGTAAGTTTAAGCTCCACCAAATATATTTTACAAATTTATGTATAAAATTTTATCTTTTTATTATAAGAATAGATACATGAACTTATAAGTAATGATTGATCTTATCAACTCTCCATAAATACTTGACCCATTCAATGTTAATTTTCAAGATAAACCAAGAAAAAAAAAAGTGTTAATAAAATAAAACAAAAAACTAAATTGTGATAAAAAGAGATAAACTACTTTGAGAAGCCAAGAAAATGCGCCTATTTTGTTTTTTAATAATTTTTTTTTTCTTTGAAAGATTTGTTTTTTTAATAATTTGATTGACTATGAGATAATAAAAACAAAAAATTTAGTTATAATAAAAATAACAATAATTAATTTTAAATGAAAATTTAGTTTAGTTTTTGAAACTTTAAGGGTAAAAACAAATTCATGAATAAAAGAACCGATAATTCAAATATTGTGATGGAAATTGTAAAAAAGAAAAAAAAAATTGATTATCCTATTTTTCCCCTTGTCATTTGATGAAATAGCCAAGATTCCCTGTAGATTTGAGAAATCGCTAATATCCTCTATTGATTTATAAAATAGATAAAAAAAAAATCCCTTATAATTTATTAAAATATCCAAAAAAAACCCTTACCATTAATTTGGATGTTAAAAGTCAATGTTTGACCATTAATGTAGAAGGGCAGAACCGTCAAAGTAAAATAAAATATAAAAAATATTAATATTTAATAAAATACAATTTTAATGTTTTAAAAAAATTGAAAAAAGAATCTTCATCGTCCATTTTAATTAAAACTATTAAATTTTTTTTTAAGTATAAAAATTTTTAAAATATTAATATTAAAATTTTAAATTTATGTCTACCATCTATCAACATGAGGGACGGCAGACATAATTCAAAAAAAAAAAAACAAAAATATAAATACAAAATAAATTTAAAGTTCAGAACTCCTTTTTGTCTTTACAACTCCTCTCTGTCTCTCTTCTTCTCTCTCCCCCCGACAATGTTCTACTTCTCCTCTTTCTCTCTTTCGAATAACTTATTGCCTCTCTCTCTCTTCCCCTTTCTCCTTCTCTCTCTTCCGGTGATGGAACCCATCGTTGGAAACCCAACTTTTGGGTTTCTATCATCGACAACCCAGAAGTTTCTGGGTTTTCGACGATGGAAACGTTTGGATTTTCTGGGTGAGTTTTTAGAAAACCCAACCTTTGGGTTTCCATCGTTAGAAACCCAGAAACTTCTGGGTTTTCGACCATCGAAACCCAAAAACCTATATAAGTTTTTGGGTTTCCATACCCAAAAACTTGTAAACTTTTGGGTTTTTAGCGATAGAAACATGTTTTTTTTGGGTTTTCATTATTTTGTTTGCATTTTTTTCTTGTTTTTATTTTTTTTTCATGTTGCTATTGTGGTTGGAAATCTAGAAGTTTTCATCGTTGTGTTGTGTTTTTTTTTTTTATATATATATTTTATTATGTTGCTGTTATGTTTGATATTGTTGTAGGTTGGGGTTCAGTCATGATAATGATGTTGTTGTTATTACAAGTTGGGTTTATGTTCTGGGAAATGGATTTCTGTTTTCATGTTCTTCATTTAAGAAGAACAAGAGAGTGTCAATGGAGATCCAATCTCTAGATTGGATCTCCACTTTTCAATTTTTATTTAAATTTTATTTCATAAAAAAATATAATTAATTTTTTTATTTTTTATTTTTAATTGATGGGCAGTTTGATATTTTCACGTACTATTATTATCAGAATATTATTTTACTAATAGAGTTAACAGAATGGATAAAATGAGATTTCTATAAACTAAAGAGAGGTAATTAGCTATTACCCCAAGCAATAGGGAGAAATTAGGATTATTCCAAAAAAAATCCATGAAAATGCAAATGAAAGTACTATAATTGTTGGACTTGCGTGTACGAAAACGATGACCCAGGAAAGACTTAAATGCATATACACGCTCTTTCTAATTTCGAGGAAGTCACACTTGAACTTTCTTTAGATGGAAAATCAATCAACTATAAAAACGCATATCCTACATAAAATTGTATATGATAAGTTTAGTTGAAACAATTAATAATGTCTTAACTTATCACCGGCTTCTCATCAAATTAAGTTATAAATTTTCCTGAATCTTACAATCAACAATGGCTACTGCTTTCTCCAAAATTCTCACTGAGATGGATGTGACAAGAAGCTTATCAATTTCGAACAGCTCTTTCGAGGAAGGCCATTCCATGAATATGCATGTTTATGATGATTGTGATCGATTACGGATTTTTCGATGCTCAATTCAACATAGTACCGCCTGTGAAGGACGTGTTCTTCCTGTGGATTGGCTTGACTTTGTTGGGCACAAAAATGTGAGGGTGGATGATAAAGTTATTTTCATTGAAGAAGCCACGAATGATCAAAGTATGAAAGCGAGGCTCAAAATTGAAGCAAAGAGAAAAATCAGATTATTTGGGCAGGAGATATGGGCAGATGTGAGGTGATCATATACATCGTCTGTATAATATTGAAATGATGAATAACAACTTCGATATTATTTAATAACAGTTCAAATTACACATGAGTCGGCATGATGTGGGACTAGTAGTGGCTGGACTAATTATAACTTCATCGAACTGGGCATAAGAAGTATCAGTCGGACACGGACAATTGATGGGGAATAAATCCTACATTCAAAATTATGTACTTTTCGAGCCAAAGTAACTTTTTCTTCAAGTCATTTATTCTTTTTACGAGTATGCTTAAGAATAAACTTTTATGTACCCCACTAGGCACTAGCTTAAATTATTCATTTTTAATCAAATATGATTGCATGGTAATACCTTTCGAAAAAAATAAAGGAAAAGAAAAGAATGCATGGTCATTGAAGTTGCGAGCCACCTGTCATTGCCTAAAACCACTATATATTGGAACACAATGGCACCCTAACATGTGTTTTCAAAGGGAAGTTATACTTAGATTACTAGATTTACTTCCTCATTCACACAAGCCCAAATACCAAAAAGCAATCTCAAACATACATAGTAAGCTTTGTCATGAAGGTAATTCTTAAACAACATGCAATAAACCCTTTGCCTTTGGAGCATCTTTTAACAAACATGAATATTAAATTACAAGAAAATAAGTTTTTGAAGAAACATTTAACTCTAAAGCATTTTATAAATCCCTGCATAATGAACGAATATAAGTTTGTGAAAAAAAATGTAGCAGCTTAGATGTGTTGAAATATAGAAAAATAAGTGATTTCTGAAGAGATTAAAAGAGTTTGATCTGTCACTTGAAAGAAGAGAAGAAATACAGAGAGAATGCGAAGAAAGAAAGAGATTAAGGGTAAAATAAAAAATTTAAAGTCTAAATTATTAAAATTCAAACTATTAATTAAATTTTATGAGTGAATTAAAAGAAAAAAAGGAAAGATTAATTCTATTTCACTTCATTAACAATCTTATTTGCTAAAAAACCACAGGAATCTTCATTCGATCAATGTAGATTTAAACAATTAGCTGTTTAGATTCAAATAGAAAAACCTCATGAGCGTTTGTTAGGGGGGGCATAACAGTAGTTTTCTTGAAGAACATGTAACACATTCTATTGGTAACCTCAACCTTTGTGAAGGATCATATTAACTTAGTAGCAACATCTGTATAATGACGAAAGATTGAAGCTGCTGCAATGAGGATTTGGCCAAGGTGATTTCTGATGATGAGACCAACACCAACCCGCTTCCGAGCTTTATCAACAGCAGCATCAGAATTTAATTTAAGGAGGCTAGAAGATGGAGGATTCCAATGCTGCAAGAGACGATCAGGGGAAGCAGGGTGACAGGGAATAGACCAAACCTGATCAAGTTCTTGAAGATAATACCCTGCTTTCAGCCAACAATCATCGTGGAGGCTAGGGACCTGGTTATGAACCCGCTAATTGCGATTGTACCAAACAAACTAAGAAGCTACTAAAAATTGTGAAACCAGATTTGGGCTCCAAACTGAAAAAACATAAGCTACTCTATCTATAAAAGCTGGACAGTGAAGGTTGGAGGAGTAATTGTTCTGCAAAACTGGACAGGAGCCCCAGGCTTCTTTTGCAAACTTGCAGCTCCATAAAGCATGATCAACCGACTCCATATCAACTCCATAAAGAGGAAAGTGACCATCAACGGAAATTTTCCTACGAGAGAGAGCAGCTCGAGTGGGTAAAATCAGCTTACAAGCACGCCAAATGAAAGATTTGATTTTTGAAGGGATGGATAACTTCCAAAGCTTAAGGGCCTTCCACACAAAATGAGAACCAGAGGAGCTGGAAGCATGACCCTCGAGAGATAAGTCTTCATTGGTAGTATATTTGACAATTATATGTTTCCGTTCAAATCTGGCATCTCGTGTTTTTTCCTTTTTTTCCACATTAAAGACATGTGGATATTTAAATCATTTACAAAGAATAAATGCACTTATTATGTTTATTAACATCGTGTTTGGAATAATAATAATTATAGCAATAATACTAATACTAATAATAATATTAATAATTGTATCAAAATAATAATAATAATTATTATTATTATATTAATAATATGTAATCGTATCATATATATATATCTATACATTTTTCTCCAATCCTATTATATAGTAAACACATGCTTGAAATACAACAAATCCAATTCTATCATACATCAAATATGAGATTTAATCATATTCAATACAGTCCAATTCATTATAATTCAATCTAATTCGGTGTAGTATACCAAATGCATAAGATTGTGAATATAATGACAGAGTATATTTCAATCATTTATCTTCTAGTATATGTTTTCCATCAAAATCAGATAAGTCTAGGTGTGTTTAGCATACCGTATTGGATCGGATTAAATGCAATACAATCCTTTGTTTGACATATAATTGGATTGGTTGTATATGATTTGATAAAATAGATAAAAAAAATTATTTCTTAAATTAATTAATTTTAATATCATTATTTTATTAATTTGTTTATTAAAATATTATTATTTGTAAATATTAAAATATTTTTATATTTATAAATAAGACATCTAAGTTTATAATTCAATAACTTTAAAATAATTTATACATGAAATAAATAATATTATAGAGGTATTGATGGGATGATTATGAGAAATAAAAAAAAAAAAAATCATTATTTAAAAAAAATTGATTAAAAAAAAAAAAAATTTCTTAGTGACCGTATACAGCAAAGCCCACCTTAATCATGATTGGATATGAGTACACCATGTTGTGTACCTATTACCATACTGATTCTTTCCATATATGTCATACTATTATTGAGACGTATTTATTTTTCATATTTGTAATATATGATTCTAATTATCATTATTATAATATACTTATTAGCCTATAAATAGGTTTTATATTGTACATTATAAATTCATAATGAAATATATATTATTTATTTATATTTTATCATGCTATTAGAGTTTGGAGGTCTTTGATTCAAAACTCTCCCCTCCTCCTCATATAAAATTATTTTCATTACACATGTTATATGGTAAGGGATGTTTAACATATATCAAATATTTGTTATCTGTTTACGTTACACATGAGGGATGTGTCCCTCGTCAATCTCAAGACTTAAATATTGTAATTAAGTCATTTTCCTATCAACTTAAGTTTTTAAATCTAGTAATAACTAACAAGTTTAAAGAAAATTTGATTCTATATTGACTAATATAATTCGCCTTTAAGAAATAAGATTCCATAGACTATTCATAATAAAATATAAAAGAGTTATGGAAACAATGATAAAAATGCAGAGTACAAATGTTTTACAAGAGGATTAATATTTGCAAGGGTATTTTATTATTGCTTAATTATGTCATTTTCAGTAATTAGATGTATAGATATTTTAATAACTAAAAATTGAATAAAAAAGAAAAAGAAAAAGTTGCAAAGACTAGTGTTTTGGGTGGCCATAGAATAAGCCTATTTGTAATTTGTTGACATAAAAAATTGATCAAAACTCAAATTAATGCGAATTGAATGGTAAAAGTAAATAAACGAATTTAATTATAGTGAAATGGCAAGATAACAATGATGTAAGAATAAGGAATAAAGAGATGAGGGAACTTGTAATGTGGTTCAACTGTAAAGAATAGAATCTACATCCATGATTATATTATTGCTTGATGGGAGAGCTATATTTTTAGTAGAGCTTTCAAATGGTTGAAGAGAATCGTCTCTTTGTTTCTATGAATGACCCTAGTTATAGTATTAGGACTCATTGGTTTGTACAATTAGGATACTAAATTATAGGAAACATTATGATTTTTTTTTCCTATTTTACATTAGACTGCATTTAATATGATATATTGGAATCAAAGTATATATGATTCTGACAATTTCCTAATTGAACTGATTTTTTACCCAGTATAGGATCTTTCCTATTTCCAGAATTCTACATATTTAAAAAAACCTTACGTACTGTAATTTGAGCAGTTGTCATATTATGAGCTTGAGCTATCTTATATACGAGCTGGTTAACTCAAGTTGCCCTTATTACCTTAGCAAAATTAGACCTTTGTGTGCTTTTGCTAATGGGGCATATGCTGACATGTCTCGGACAAACAAGCTTCATAATGCTTCCTAGTTTGGATCTTTGGGTTTATTGGTCTTTTTGGGCATAATATAATTCTCATAAAATAAAAACTCAAAATAATATATATATAAACATAAATATAGAATCATTACTAGATAATCAATGATGAGGTGTAAATCATGTAACAACCTATAGGAATTAAAATCTAGATAAAATAGATTTTCTAAAATTAATAAAAATATATAATTAAATTATTGAAATTATAATCTAGAAAATGTAAGAGTGAGCAGAAAGAGAAAAAAGAGCTATGAGGTGTTTGCGTCAGGAGACCCACGCAAACCACAGGGCGGCTAACAATGGCATCAGAGACTTTTCTAGTATTAGCATTTACTCCAACTCATTAATGCCATTTTTATACCATAAAAGGAATTTCAACCGACAATGACATTGCTAGACAGCCGCCTCTTTCGTTCTTTTTACAGCCTCGTGGACAAACGAAAGAAGGGCAGTTATAAAACGGGGTAGTGAAGGCTCGTAAAGTAGCCTAAAATTAATACAACTATATATAATTCATACATAACTATTTTTAAAAAATATATATATATATATAATTGTCATTGATTAAGAGAAGCCATGGCCCCTATGAGCCCCCCTCTCTCTTCCCTCTAGTGAGACTTAAACGTTTATCAAAAGCATAAAGAAAAAGTGCATGAACTATTTCAGTTATGAGTCATTATACCGTAATTTTGCTTTGGGATTATGGATTGTTTGGGTTTTGGAAAGTGTAAACCTCTTGGTGAAATGAGAGGTTTATAATTGTTTCAGATTGACATATCCATATGAATTGAATTGATACATCTATAGAAATGACCAACTATAAAAGAAACGATATATAAAGTTAAAAAAAAAAAAAAGACACATGTTAGGGTGCCATTTTGTTCCAATATATAGTCGTTTTAGGCGATGACAGGATAATCCATGCATTCATATTTTATTAAAAGTGAATAATTTAAGCTAGCGGCTACATAAAAGTTTATTCTTAAGCATACTCGTAAAAATAATAGATATGACTTGAAGAAGAAAAAGTTACTTCGGCTCCAAAAGTACATAATTTTGGTAGCATTTATTCCCCATCAACGTGTTCGGCTGATACTTCTCATCAAAGTCCAGCAACCACTAGTCTCCCACATCATGTCGACTCATGTGTTTGAACTGTTATTAAATAATATCGAAGTTGTTCTTCAATAGTTTATACAGATAGTGTATATGATTACCTCACATCTGCCCATATGTCCTGCCCAAATAATCTGATTTTTCTCTTCACTTCAATTCTGAGCCTCGCTTCCATACTTCGATCATTCGTGGCTTCTTCAATGAAAATAACTTTATCATCCACCCTCACATTTTTGTGCCCAACAAAGTCTAGCCAGTCCACAGAAAGAACACGTCCTTCACAGGTGGTGCTATGTTGAATTGAGCATCGAAAAATCCACAACCGATCACAAGCATCATAAACATGCATATTAATGGAATGGCCTTCCTCGAAACAGCTGGTCGAAATTGATAAGCTTCTTGTGACATCCATCTCAGTGAGAATTTTTGAAAAGACCATAGCCATTGTTGATTGTAGAATTCAGGAAAATTTAGAACTTTAATGAGAAGCCGGTGATAAGTTAAGAGATTATTAATAGTTTCAACTGGACTTATATATATATACAATTTTTATATGCATCATTTGCGTGCCTAGAGAAAGTTAATGTGTGACGTCCTCGAAATTAGAAAGAACATATATATGATCTTTCCTGGGTCATCTTTTCGTACACGCAAGTCCAATACATTCTACTTTCATTTGCATTTTCATGATTTTTTTACAATTTCCATCACTATATTTGAATTATGGGTTCTTTTATTGGTGAATTAATTTTTACCCTTAAAGTTTCAAAAACTAAACTAAATTTTTATTTAAAATTAATTTTTTATTATAGCTAAACATTTTTTTTTGTTTTTATTATCTCATTTTCAATCAAATTATTAAAAAACAAAAAAGACACATTTTCCACAATTCTTAAAACAGTTTATCTCTTCGGATCACAATTTAGTATTTTTGGTGTTTTTTATTATCACTTTTTTTTTTGTTTATCTTGCAAGCTAGCATTGAATGGGTCAATTTTTATTTTTATTTTTTGAAATGGAATGGGTCAAATTTTTATCTCCCATAATAAAATGATAAAATTCTATACATAAGTTTGTAAAATATGTTTAATGGGACTTGAAACTACCCCTATGATTAGAGCTAAATTGAATGGGTTAAGTTTTTTTTTTTTTGAAAATGGAATGGGTTAAGTTTTTATCGAGAGATAGTTATTCTTATAATAAAATGATAAAATTCTATACATAAGTTTGTAAAATATGTTTAATGGGATTTGAACTTACTCTTATGGTTAGAGTAATTGATGGAGAGATGCATAACCATTTGAGCTAACACTTCACTTCTTGGGGTTTATTGCTTTTCTGTAAATGATTTATTTTAAGATATTAAATAGCAAATTTAGATTTGTTTTTATCACAAAAACAAAATTTCAGTCATGCCTTTTAGGCCTAATTTTACTTTCTATTATTGATCTACATTTCTATCACTTTTTAATTTCTTTTAATGGTAGTTGCAAAATATGGGGTAAATTAAATTGTTCTCCTATAAAATTATTTTTGTTAGTTTGTTAGGTATACTTCGCCCCAACATTAGTTTTCACAGATCGTCCCTTCCATGCTTAGAAAATTTGCTGCAAAATATGTTCATTTTTCTAATGCCATCTAACGCACTCTCTTAGAGCAAACATTGAGATTGTTTTAATTCATAAAAAATTTCAATTTTTTTTTTTCTCCTTAAATTCATATGCGAAGAATTGTTCGTAACGTGTCATGTACTCGAAGTATACACGTTAAAAGAATCTTCTTTGTACTTTCTTCTTCAATGATTTTGTTTTTATTTTGTGTTTTTTCAACACGTATTCAAACAAAAGCCTGCTTCAAGAATATCTACAGTAATTGTTTGAAAGTGAAAAAGTAAAGCTAGGGTTCTCTTTCTCTTTATCTTCATCTACTGGTTTCTGATGAATTTCCGTACATTGATTTATTATAGTTTCGAGAGAATTACTAAAAAGTCTCTAGAAATATACTTATTTTTACTTTTTATAACACTAACCTTCTCTATATTAATAGTTTGACCATAGTTGATTGTTTAAAATAACTGAAAAATGGTAAGATTGTCATTTTCTCTTCTTTTTATTTTTATTTAATTATATTAATTATTTATTTAAAATAGTTTAAAATATTAAAAATTATAAAATAAATTAAAAATTAAATGATTTTCAAATTAAAAAAAAATAAAACACAATTTTAAATACATAAAAATAACTTTTAACATTTTCTTAAAAATAAAAACAATGAATCTCAACCGTCCATCTCTAAAATGAACAGTGAAAATCAAAAGAATTAAAAAATATATATATCAAAACAATAGAAAAAAAAAATAGTGTAATTGAACATCACAAACCCAAGTTAACAAACTGGCTCTTGTTCTTCTTCTTTGTCATCATGTTCTTCTTCTTCATCACAAACGCAACACCCAAACAATATCATCTCAACCTCTCAACACAAACATGGCTTTAAGGTCTAACACACACCCATCCCCTCTCTCTCTCCACATCTGTGGTGGCTCTTATTCTTCTTCTTCTTCATCTTGTTTCGGATCGGTCATGGTTGTCACAACTCCACGACGGTTGTCACACACAAACAACCATACACACATTAACGACCATTCTTTTTGCAGCTCCGTGATGGAGACCTCTTGTGGAGACCCAGGTGGTGTCCATCAAGGAGACCTTGACCCATTTAGGTCTACAAAACAGGTTTCCATTATGGAGACCTAGTTTTAGGTATCTGTCAATGGAGACCTCAAAAGGCCACCCAGTATTTTTGTTAATGGATTTTTTAATTTTTGATAGATTTGTCTTTGTGATAGATTGGGTAAGGTTGATTGATGATGAAGAACGGTGAGGTTGATGAAGAAGATGAGGGATTGGGTATGGTTGATGAAGAATGGCGAGATTGATTTTTTCTTTTTCTTTCATTTTTTGAAGATTGGCAATAGAGATCGGCTTGGCGTGGTTGTTATGATGGTGGCTACTGCAATAGATGATTGTTGATGATGTGTGGATTTATTAGGTGTTGATGATATTGTGTGGGTTGTTGAACAGATGATTGATTGTGTGGATGGTGAACAGGTGATTGAGTGTTAATGATTTTCAGTTTGGCTGTGATTGTTGATGATGGTGGCTATTGCAATAAGTGATTGAGATGGTAGCTGAGGATGTTGAAATTTGGGTTCATCTAGGTTTCAAACCATATGATGAAGACTGAAGAATCTATTGTTTTTTTTTTTTTTTTAGTATCTAATGTTTTTTAAAATTTGATTTCTATTAAGTTTAATCTCCGGGTGGAGATCTTTAATTTTTTAATTAATTAATTAATGAATATTCATTTTGTTTTAAAGTTAAAATTCAATTTTAATAAATCTATTTTTTTTTTTAAATTTAAATTTAGATGTATACGTGTCATTATCTTGGCTTTCTTTCATGGAATGTTAAAAATACCCTTCCCACCCAAACTTTTCATCTTCTTTGACCATTAGTTAATTGATAGTTTAGATTTTTTTGATGAGTTTTCAAAATCTTAAGGATTAATAAAACTATTTCTAAAAGAGTTTTAAAAATATGATAATTTCCAATACCTTAGGCACTAAAATGAAGTTTTCTCAAAATTTTAACGGTTAACATAATGATCACACGTTTCTCTAATCAAGCATTCAGAAATTCATTTATAAATACAGAGATACTAGAGAAAGCATGGATCAAACTTCACCCGGGCTAAGGTTTTGGTTTGTTGATGTTACCCTGGCTAGTGAGCTAATGGATGTGATGATCTTCATGAAGGTGCTTTCAGTTTCGGATGCAAAGCATAGCTTGGCAATACCTACTGCTTGTCTTCCTCACTTCGAAATTCCCCATGGAGAATGTAAAGCAGAATTTGAAGCCACAGACATGAATGAGCAAGTATGGCAGTTTCGTTGCTCTACTAGAAGGAGACGTCCACATCCGAAACCAGTTCTATCTAAAGGATGGAAGAGCTTCGCTCGTAACAAACGTCTGATAGCAGGAGACAGAATCATTTTTCATAAGACCGAAAATGGTATGAGTACTGGATTTAAAATCAAAGTGCAAAGATTGATTGCCAAGTTAATGGGTGAAAGTATATGGGTTGATGTGGAGACACTACACTAGTACTGTGTTGCTTAGGTTATATTTCAAAGAATTCTTTAAGATAGTCATTTTGACGGTTAAGGTTATATATAATAAAATAAAAGAAAACCAGTTAATTTTTCTACAGTGTGAAGAGTATCACTTCAAGTCAAGCTCAGAATTCTCCAACGGCTCAATTGATCCACTATATAAAAGTCAACATGGGACTAAAGTCGACATCAGTCAAGCTCAACAGAATTGGCAAATTCTAGTGCGGGCAATTATTCTCAAGAATGGTTAATTTACTACGCTGCTGTTTTGGAGTAAGTGGTGCAAAGGTGTCAGAAGCGAAGGCGATTCTATCAGGCATTCATCTGCCTGCCCCGGTTGGTTTGTCAAAATGTTGTTAATATGTGTTTAGGCTTTGTATTGTATAGGAGTGAGGTTGATAATGCTATTTTGCACTTTCAGCTCCTGGTAATTAAATAGACATGTAGAGGATGTAAATACTTTGATTTCTGTCAGGGTTAATATATATTTTCTCCTTTCAAAAACACAAAAATAATAAAAAATTTACCATGCTCTGCTTGTTCTTGTGGTGTACAAGTCTGGATGGTTTTATCGATCAAGGAAGAACGTCCAGGATTGTTGATCTCACATGAACAAGACTGTCTGATCAAGAGTTCTGTTAATGTTTTATTGGTGACATATGTAACAAATTTCCTGGAATCTAGGAAAAGTTATTTTTGTGAAATGAAGTTAGTTATGAGTTGCCAAGGTTCTAGTATGTATATGTGTGCTTGTAAATAGTCTTTCAATTATTAATGAAAAGTTATTTTCTTCTCTACCATTGAAGAGCTTCGAAGCTCTTGTTTCTCTTTGTTTCCTCTTTCAGATTTTTTATTGGTCACCTTCATTATTAACGTTCTAGTATTTATATGTGCGCTTGTAAATAGTCTTTCAATTATTAATGAAAAGTTATTTTCTCCTCTACCATTGAATAGCTTCGAAGCTCTTGTTTCTCTTTATTTCCTCTTTCAGATTTTTATTGGTCACCTTCATTTTAACGTACTCTTTCTGGCGGCTTAGATTATATCTCAAAAGAAAAAAAATATAGTTAATTTCTCAAGCTTGTCGCCCTAGCAGAATAGGTAATATTATTAGGATTTTGGCTGGATTCTCAACAAAATTCAATTGACATGAAAGTGCTCTAAACAGAGTCTGTTTAGGATAAGCAAGAGATCACTGCTGAAAAGTTTATCTTGAATAAGATCTAATGCTACAAACAGCATTGGAAAAGGAGTTTGGACGTGCAGCACGCACCCCAAGAAGTTGACAGGGTTAGTTTTGAGTGGAAAAAGGCAAGTTATAGATTTTCCTATTTCGATTAATTTCTAAAAGGTAATTCTTAAAAGTATTTGGATTAATTTATGACTAAGTAAATTTATGTTTAAATTAGAGGCCTATTCTTTGTATAAGAGTCACCCCAAGATGCACTTGGACACTTAAAGAGTTAGAGCGGTGAGCTCGATTTTCAGCTCTAGACTATATATGCCTAGTAATGAGTTTAGAACTTGGTTGTAATTAAGGTTTGGGCTTAGAGAGACGATATTGAGTATGTACATAATTGTAACAATTTTTGGTATTAGAAAGAGTATTTACTATGAAGTTGTAACAATTTTCTACATTGGTGATATATTCTCTTATCAACCTAAAAATGGTGGGTTTTTTTTTTTTTTTTTTTTTTTAAATGTTTTCTACATTAATTCTTACGTTGTGTGATTAGATTTATCTTATTTTTCTATTTTTAATATTACTTACTCTAAGGTGGACATTAGGCACGCTCTTGCATTGTGTTTCTCAAACAAGTGATGCCGAGATTTGTGGGGGATTCTACCACAAATATTTGAAGAGAGAAAATAATTTCTTGAACCTAGTATTTCTGGCAGCTTAGATTATATCTTAAAAGAAAGAAAAATGTTGATTTCTCTAAGTTTGTCTCTCTAGCAGATTAGGTTATATTTTATGAGCAAAAAATAAAATTAATTTCCCAAAGGTAGTCTTTCTGACAGTTTCGGTTATATCTCAAAAAATATATATATATATTTTTAATTTCTTTTAGCTTAGTTTCCATGGCAGCTTAGGTTATACTTAAAAATCAAAAAAGAAAGAAGAAGAATTTAATTTTCTAAGTTAATCTCGCTGGCAACTTAGGTTATAACTTCAAAAAAAGAAAAAGAAATAATAATTTTTCTAAACCGTCTTACTAGTAGCTTAGGTTATACCTCAAAGAACAAAATACAAAGTTCTCTATGCTAGTCTTTCATGAAACATGGGTTGTAATAAAAAGAAGAAAAACAAGAATTAATTTTTGTAAGCTAGTCTCTTTGTCAACTTAGGTTACATCTTTAAGAAGAAAAAAATAAATTAATTTATCAAAGTGTCTTTTTGATAGCTTAGGTTATCTCTTAAAAGAACAAAATTGTTAGTTACTTTAAGCTAGTCTCTCTGGTAGCTTAGGTTATATCTGAAAGAAGAAGACAAACAATTAATTTCTCTAAGCTAGTCATTTTCAACAATAATAATAATAATAATTCTCCAAGCAGCTTAAATTATATATCGAAAGAAGAAAGTAATTGAATTTCTCCAAACCAGTCTCTCTATCAGGTGAAGTTAAATCTTAAAACAAAAAAAAAATAATTAATTTTTTTAATCTAATTTCTCCGGCAACTTACATTTTATCTCAATAGAAAGAAAGAAAAATAATCTCTAAGCTAGTCTATATGGCAGTTCAGATTACATCTTAAATGAGAGAGAAAAAGTTAATTTTCTAAGCTAGCTTCTCTAACAACTTGGATTATATTTCAAAAGGAAAAAAAAGAAAAGAAAAGAAAAGAAAAAAAAAAAAAGTTAGTTTCTATAAATTATTATCTCAGTCAGCTTAACTTATATTTCAAAATAACAAAAAAAAAAAAAAAAAAAACAAAAGAAACTTACTACTTCACAAAATAAAGCTTGTGATGCTTTTATATATCATTTTCCTTTGGTTTTTTCAAACTCTTTAGTTTCCGATAACGTTTTCTATAGGATCTTCTCTAAGAAAATCCTTACCAATTACAAGGTCGATTGGTGACAAAAAAGTGAGGATGACGGTCCAATAGCAAAGCAAGATTAAGAAAATAATAAAAGAGCCAGTAAAATTGGGGCAAAACTGTCTTTTTCAGATATCATAACAACTAATTTTCATCCAAAAAATACAATCGACGATACAATCAAAAGAATGAACATTTTAGTTGTCCAATTAGTGTGTCTAATAAGCAAAATCATGCAACACACGTACTTGCTTTCTTTGGGATGATAAAGTCTCTCCATACAGAAAAAAAAAAAAAAAAGAGTCAATTTAATCGAAATGCTAATGTACTTTAATTTTATTCTCTCTTCGGACACTCATTTTCTATTTTTTTCATTGATTAATCATAGTCCCGTTGCCATCTTAATTTGTTAAATTCTCATTTTTGTTGCTTTTGGATCGCCAGGTTATCCATCACTATCTATATGATCACTTCTAGAAAACAAATAAAAAAACAATAATTATGAAAAATTAACGTAATATTAAAGCTTTTGACAAACTATATATCATAATAAGTCTAATCCGAGCTACGCCAAAGATGGCAACTCAAGAAAAGAAACTTAAAAAAGGTGGCTAAGAGCCAACGTGGGCTCACATGTGAGGGTAAGTGCTAGAAAATACTACATCCGAAGTAAGAAAGTAAGAAAAGTTGAGATGAATTCCACATTCAATACAATAAACCTTAAAAAAGGTTAATATATATCAATGGATGTCACCACCCTATAGATAAGTGTTTTGGGTTCTAAAGCTAACTATCACTTCTTAAAAAGTTATAAAAAAGCAACTAGTATGAAAATTTAACATTATCAACTACCAACCAAGGGCGGAACAATGAAGCTGAAGTTAGGGGACCAAAGTGTGTCTAAAAACCTATCTACAATGTATGATTAACGAATAGATAGCCTAACTAATTATTAATGAAACAAATACAATTTGGCACAATCTGAAGCTAATCCTCAAATTAATATGTCATAGAGCTTGCACGGTAGTAGAGTACAAAAAATGAAAAAAATTCTAAAAAACCTTTTAAATCGAAAAATAATATCACTGAACCTCATTTTTTAATATAAAAAATAGATGATTTCACATTAATTTTATTTTCATAGGGTTATTTTGATAATATCTACCAAAAAAATTTTATTCAAGAGTTCACATATAGAGCCAATTAAAATGGGATGAATCTCACATTGAATATACAATGTAAGAGAAAGGTATATATATATATATATATCAATAAATATCACAACCTAATAGATTAGTTTTTTGGATCGTAAAACTATCCATTAAAATTTGTACCACTCCTTATAAATATATAAAATTATGAAAAGAAAATTTTTTTAAATCATTCTTAATAAGTCTAATAGAAAATTTAGACTCAACAACAAACAAAAGAAAAGAGAGAGAAAGAAATTAACTGAAGGCAAAAAGACCGAATTGAAAGTAAAAAGAAAGAAATGATGAAAGCGAAGAAACATTAAGTTAGGAAGATATGTTTGTGCTCATCGATAGACAAGTCTAAAGAGAAAACACACAGAGCCTTCAACTATCTACATTCGAGTTTAGGTTCTTTAATAGAGATTTGATTTATAAGAAAGATTTGGGGAGTCAAAGATAAAGATAAAATTGGTTAAGCTAATAACAATGCATGTTCATTACTTAGTATTCTACATGTATAGTAAGTCTCTGATGGACGAGCCTCGTGCATATCAGCCAAATCAAGAAATCTTAGGGCCATAAACAAAAATTTTATATGGGGTTATATACATGTAAAATAAATATATATTACTCATGTCTTATTTATTTATTTAAATTTTGTAATAGTATTGAACCTAATATTCTACAAGTACTGTTTATATAGAAAAAGAAATGAATATATATATCCTTTTAATGTAGTAAACAATTTAAATTGGGCATTAAAAACAAAAAATGTTATCATACAAAAATAAACTGATAAGAGTTTAGTCCCGCAGCCCTCTACAGTGATATATATATATATTTTTAATTGGGTTAAAACTGTAAATGGAATGATGATGATAGATGGACTGTGATGGGATGGTGGGTCACTCGTGACGATAGATTGGTGGGTGATGAACAGTGATCAAGGGTTATGATTTGATGACGTTGATAGAGAGTTAGTTGATGAATTATCAGGATAGATTGTTAAGCGATGAACTAGTTGGAATTTTTTTAGGGTGATGATTTGATAAAAATGGCGGTTGAGATTTTTTTCAATTTTCAGTTTGTTATTTTAATTTATTTATTTTTTAAATGTATAACAGAAATTACATATTTTTTATAGTCACTACACAATGAAGAAAACTGAAACCTGAAGGGAGGTTGGTTTTTATTTTTTCCTAATATTTTAAAAGCAGGGCTAAACTAGATTAGTTCCATTTTTTGTGGGGGATTTTAATAATATCTCTAAAAAAACATTAGATGATTGAATATTGTAGTAGGTGAATTTTTGACCACTACAGTTTGTCCCCTACTGCTTTGGTCGACATAATCGATCGAATGAATGGAAATTCTAATAACTGAGCTATTCAATACCATAATTGGGCAGTTGAAGGTGACATTAAACCTTGGGTGCTGCCATATCGATCGATTTCATAACTTGACTGACTCGATAGGATACGCAACACTTAATATAGGCGGTGGTTACACCAATTATTGTGATAGGCATCGCTTCAACTCATCCACGTGTCCTAGTAGAGTTCCGCATCCACTACTTCTTGAATTGTTGAATTAAAATACTTGTAATCTGAGAAGTAATCGAAAAATATATATAAATATATATATATTTTGTAAAGCACTTTTTAATATGCTCAATTGGCTAGAAATATTTTGGCTATTTGAACACTATAATTTGAATGTGTTCGACTTTTATATTAATGCAAATAGCTTATTGAATACGTTCAGCTTAAGTGTGAACGACTTTCGAAAGTGTGTTTACGTCAACGACTTTTGAAAATGACTTTTAAAAATGCATTTGAGTCAAAAATGATTTTTGAAAATGCTTTCAGGTAGAACGACTTTCGAAAATGCGTTTGGGTAGAACAACTTTTGAAAGTGCATTCGCGGGGAACGGCTTTTAAAGGTGCGTTCGCGGGGAACGATTTCAGAGAATGCATTCTATTAATTTGAACTTTGTATGTTGAAATATTTAAGTTACCTTAATTTGATTGAAGTGGCGGAAGTTGAGTGTTACCTTGTCCTCCTTGAACCACTTAGATTTGAATAGAAGTGGTGGAGGCTGGGTGTTGCTTTGTCCCCCTTGAACCAGTTTTATGTTATCGCATGATTGAGGTATGTCCCTTGAGAACCAAAACCATGGGTATGTAGTTATGTCGAATTGTTTAGGAAAACCATTTGTCGAGTCAAACAATATTGTTGAAGTCGAATAATTGTACTATTTGTATTGTCAAGGGAGCATTTGTCAAGCTATCTTGATTTTGTATGTTCCTGCGTCACAAATTGTTAGGAGTGATCTTTGGCTTTGCCAATGATCCTCCATGCTTAAGTTAATAACTGATGAAAATATAATAATTTTAAATTAGAAATCTTACCGAATGTCCCTAGCTTGTACACAGAAATAGATAGTTATCTGTCGCACGATCCGTACATATTTTTTTTTTTTAGCTTATCAACTGTGCTTAGACCGAACATCAATGCCTACGAGTTGAGTTGTACATTCCTTTCCTCTGAGTTAGTTGTAATCAAGTATTATCTAAGAATGTGACTTTGTTTTGTAGTAGCTGCTTGAGCTCGTTTAGTAATCTAGTCAATTCGAATCATTTTCTTTATCAATGCTCAACTTTTTTGGTTGGTGATTTATAACATCTTTCATTTAATTCATGCCTATACTTTGGTAAGCACACCCTCTATAATTTTAGGGGGCACTTCATGTGCTCAGAGTCATGGAGCAATCCTTTCCTGAAAACAGACATTGTGAATAAGATATTAAAGTTTAGTATTGATACCTTTTTCTTGTCATTCGATTTTTCTTATCGTATCGTCAAACATAACTTCTAAGATGTTTGTGATGTTGCATTATTTAATATAAGTCGTCCAAAAGCATATGGTTGTCTGTTGTATTTCTAACCGGATCTTTATCAAGTCTAGTGGCTTCAACGCCTAACACTAAATTTACTAATCGTTGAGGTGGAACTTACTGAAACTCGGTAGTTGATCCATTTGTACCCAATGGAGTGTTGTGGAGTTGAGTTTCAAATGAGAGAATTTTATTAAATATACTTGACTTAGCACCACTGTGCTAGTAGAGAAATTGATTGATTAACCTCATTTGTATGTAACCTTATTGTCTTATAAATTTCTAAATGATTGCTTTTATGATGTAGAAATTTGTAGCAAATGAGTGCACTAGTATATCTTCTCATTTCTCATGTAGAAGATATTACTGAGAATTTTGAAATTCAAAAATATTGTGTATAATTAATTATATTGATTATATTTTCATTTTACTTCATACTTAAATTAGGCAGTTAAACTTCTGTAATTTGATTATGTTATGTTAGATCTAGCTTCCTTCCATAATATTATTGTTAACTACCGGGTGAAAGTTTAGAGTCATACCAAAGCAATATCGCTGAAATGCGAACACAAAGTGATCCATGTTGGTGTGACCAATAATTCATTGTACTATAATTGAACAATAGTTCTCAATAACAAAATCATTCATAATTCATAAAAGGTATATTTGGTCACAAAACAAACTAAATTTTCAGAAGTTTATTTATTCAAATAATTCTTCAAATGGCTATAAGAACCTAAATAAAATCAAGTATATCATTCATGCCTTACAAATTCATCATCAAATAATTAACATTGTATCTTTGAGAATTAATGACAGTGACAATAAGGTTTGATGACAACAACAATGATAATGTGAGATTTTAATGCATTGATAAATCTATAGAAAATATGGGAAATTTTTAGGTAGAACACCATTAAAAAACAAGGTTCACAGAGATTGACTTACAATTTATTGTGGTATATTGTGACTCTGAGATATGAAAAAGACATGTTCAGCTTTGTTTAGCACGATTTATGAAAAACTAAAGAGGAAGACCCACCATTCAATAAAATTATATGCAATGATCTCTCACAAAAATAAAAAATCCTAAACATATCAAATGAATGTGGAATAATCAAAGAATCAAGTTTATTATAGTATTTGTAATATAAAAATTGAACTTAACAAAAACAATCTAAAAAGTTAACAACATTAGAAGTCTTAACATAGAAGCTATAGACCATTTGCAAAACCTCTTTCAAAAGTATAATACTAAAGTCAAATATAGTCGAACAATTGCATGCATGATCTAGGAGTTCAAGATGTTAGATCTAATTTTTAGAATGCACACAGAATAATTTTTTAGTAATGGAACTGAGACTGTGTTTTAACTTTAGACATTATGTGTTTCAAACGTAAAATCAATTGAAGAAAAAAATGACACATTTCGTAAATGGTTCTGAGATTTTTAAGATATATTTACCATTATACTACATAAAGTGATTCGACTTGCATGTTTCCTAAAATTGTATATTATATAAATATTTACAAAATAGTGTATAACTTTGAAGAAACTTAAATTTCATATGATATTTCGATCAAACTGGCTATGAGAACATACTATTCAAAGTGCAAGTTTAGCAAAGGATAAAAAACTATTTGAATTAATAAGTTATAATTTATGATTAAGAATCATGCATAAATAAATTATATGAGTAATCAATTTTTTTTTTAGGTATGAACATGTATGCCCTTAATATAAAGATTAAAATAAATATTGTATCAGTAACATGACCTTTTCAATTTGAAATTGTTTCAGGTCGTTAGGCGATCTATGTTTTGAAAAACTAATTTTGTAATTCAACCATTAAATTGTATCAGACAACTTGTGCTGGATTGAATACTAGGTTCCCACAGACGGCGCCAAATTGTAGTGGGTGAATTTTACAACATGTTGACTTTGAGCGAGCCTCATTAGTCAACTTTCTTGGAACCTAGTAACTTGTGTCCTACACAAATCAAATAAAAAGAACGCGGGTGATCTTGACCCCGATTGTGGGCCTGTCCGAAGACTTCTTGCCACAATGTGTGCATTTGGTTTTCCCACGACCCACTTTCAGGATCACAGGCGTGGTCTGCTAGACCTCCCCGGTTTGACTCGATCCAATACTCTTCACGAGTGGACGCGAGAAGTCAGATTACATCTGACCTGGTGGTAGCCAACACAGCCTTGTGCATACTGCAGCCGCTAGTGACGGCGTGCAGCATGTTTTCTCCCGAAAGGGGTGACATGGGGGTGCGACCATACCAACACTAATGCACTAGATCCCACCTCACTTGCTCATTTCTTGCAAGCTACTTAAGGTTTCTCTTTCTCCTCTCTTGTGTCTTCATTCTTCCACTCTAGATTCAGAGTTCCTGTGTAATAGATTTAGTGTAATGGCGTGGAGGTGCATGTCTAGGAAAGGTTCTGGCTACGAAAGATTTGGTATTTAACTGTGTCCATTGTGACCAATCTCTCTTTCCTGAGAACTTACCTAGTGTACTATTCACGATCTACTTGCACTATTCTATTAGATAGGGTTTAACTACTGATACTCAATATCTCAGTGTTCCTACTTTGTCTAGTCTTCAAGTCCAAACGGTCAAGACTTCGATAGTCTTCCGTCTTACCCATTTTCCGGTACACTCCCTCCAGTCTAATGACGCTTTACAATTACTGCATTCTAGTACATTATCATCAGTTTACTGATTTGAGTGTCAGAGTGTCTTCGGTCGGCACCCCACCAGTGTCAAGATCACCCGTGTTTTTTTTATTTGATTTTTGCAGGACATAGGTTGTTAGGTTTCAAGAAAGTTGACCAATGAGGCTCGCTCAAAGTCAACATGTTGTAAAATTCACCCACTACAAATATGTATAATTTTTAATATAAAAAAAAATATAAACCAATGGCATTTTAAATTATAATTATAAGTTTAAGTTAATAACTTTTACGATATTTAAATTAGATCTGAAAGGTATATCAAGAAAAGATGAACTATATTGAAAAACTTCATTTAGAGAGTATAAATTATAGCGTTTAGCAAAATGAGGCCTAAGGTTGTTGCCTCATCTGCCTGGCCTTAAAGCCTGATATGCGTACCTCCTGCTCGAAATGAAATTTTCTAAAATCATGTTATTAAGTTTTATTACTTTTAATTTAAATTATAAAAAATGGGATATAATTCGAATTCACAATTTTAATAGTATAATTATAGGTAACATACTACGTAATCAACCCCATCTTATTTTAAATATATATATATATATATATTGGAGAAGAGTGCATACTTCTTGTAACCATCCATAGTTAAGATTAAAGCAGGGTACGTTGAACAATTTTTTTTTTTTTTTGAAAGTAGGGTATGTTAAATAGTTGTTTACACACGATATTGTTTTTATAATATAATATATTTGTTGTGGTCATGCGTGGCTTGTCTTTAAGAATTCTTGACCATTTGTTTTAAAAGAAAACAACGGTAGGAATTATCATTCTACTCTCATTCTATTCCACCCTTCTTAGTTCTTTCCATCAACTAAACACAATTAAAATCCAAAGATAAGATTTTCCAATCCACTCTTCCTAGTGATGTAACGAAATTTCTAGTTTTCATAGGTTTGGTCTTTTGGGCAGCTAGTCCTCCAAGTGATATCTTTGAAGAATTGAAAAATATGTAGAGCTTTGATTGGGACTGCCAGTCTTGTTCAGCGGCTCCTTCCATGCCCATAATTATATGCTTAGTTTCAGTTCTTGAAGTTGTGTGTATGTCATATGTGCATACAATTTTGTATATTTCTCATTACACCACCATGCCCTCTTAGTATCATAATAAGACAATTTTTTGAATTGGAAGAAAAATAATCATTGTCTATCGAATTATATGTTTTGTACAAAGAGTTTATGAAGTGTCAAAAGTCAATACAAACTTGAGGTACACTTGATAAAGAAAAAGAAAATTGCAATTTTATTTCCATGTCTCAGCCATGAGGATCTAAAAAAACTAAAAAAGGTTCGATGCTGACTCGTAATTTGACCAAATTTTGACTTCTGCTCTCGATTGCTTGATGCCATGAGTGAACTTCTTTTTAAGATGGTTTAATAATTGGTCCCGGATGAAATTTTAACCTAATCTATTCAAATTAGACCATCCAACTTTATAATCAAGTTCATGCCATTTTATATACGGTTGAAATTCTTGAGTCAAAGAGGCTCATTCTAGGAAGGGGTTCGTTATGCCTTGGCAATACAGGGAAGTTCATTTTCATGTTGTAAATTGTTCAAGTTGAATTAGGTGCATTAAAATTTTCAGACTGATCTTTGACATGTTTAATTGTTTGTAAGATATACAAGGTTGGTTGATCTCCTCATGTGATATTGAGTCTTGGTACAATGACATTGTTAAAGCACTAGTATTATAGTTTGGTGCATTTCCTTCTACATCTTGCCTTCACATCTATGTTATGTGGGGCTATGAATTTAAAGATTTTGCTGGGTCTCTACTTTTTAAAAGGATCATCATAGTGTTGGTGTGGTCAACGATAGTGTTTATTACTGGGATTTTTAATATTTCTTTGTTGTGGGTTTATATATTAAATAACAATTATATTATAAACTATCAATTTTAATAGGGTCAAATAAGTGATCTATTAATTGGGCTCTACAAATATTCATTGGGTATAGGATTTAGTATGTAGAAATCCAGTAGTAATTCATTAGGGTTAATGAAAATCTAATTAGATTAGTATATAAAGAATATTATAAAAGGTTATAGTCCCCAAGTCAAATCAACATACGTACAGTTTTTGCTTTCTTTCTCCTTCCCCATTCAAGAAGAAAACTACAGAGCATACTAAGGTGATTTGATTGTGGAAGACTCAATCATTCTCAAGTTTATCAATATGGATTCAGATATGTCTCCTCTACAATAATATTTAATGATTTAATATGGGTTTCTGGATTTTGGTGAAGGTTTATACCTATTAAAGTTTTAATCCAACAAGTGATATCAAAGTCTGGTTATGTTAAATCATTAAAAGTTAATTGGTTTGATTTATCATGATAGTGTCTTTCATGTATTCTGTAAGTGTTTTTAAAAAACAATTAAAGAATAAATACACTATATTTTTGTCAATTATTTGGGCCGAATTGCAGCTCATCGTGTTTTCTGCGCATCTTAATTTATGTCAATATCTTCAGTTTTTTGCGCTTTTAACGTTGTGGTTTATTTAGTTTATAAAGTTTTGCATCCGATCAATGCTTTCTGTGTTGGTTATAACTATTAAAAGGAAGAATTGCTTGTCTCTTTGTGTGCATGCATTGATTCTTTGGGTCATGTATGTCGTGACAAAATTGCAATAGAAAAGTATTCTAATGATGTTTGACTTTTGGATGCTCAAGTCACTTTATTTAATAAGTTGTTGTGTAATTCAACTTTTGTATATACACCCAGGCATGTGGTTATTGAATCATGCACTTATGCTTGCATAATTGTTATATTAGTTATTAACTCTCGGCTGGTACATTGGAATTCTGTGATATTTGTTATATATACATCAGTGTCATCATATATAAAACCAAACATGCATCCTTGATAAGAAAATTGATGGCAGTTTTTGTATTGGTTCTAAAGTAAAAATCTATGTGGTATATATGTATCATAAGGATTCAGTTTTTTTTTTTTTTTTTTTTTTCGTTTTTTACATATAGTCACAGTATCCTTTTTGAATTTGGATAAAGTGGACAAAATGTTTTCAAGGGCATAATTCATTAAACAAAAGAAAAAAGTTTGATATTTTAAAATAAATTGAATTTAAATTATATGTTACCAAAGTAATCTCTATAATGTAAATTTGTTTATTTTAGAATATTAAGATATGTATATCTATTGTTTATGCAAATAATGACCGGCTCAAAAAAATGTTGTTGTTTGGCCAAATAATGGGTATACCTGTGGTAATAAATGTGTGACGATTATTAGGTCTTTCATGTAAATAATAACTACGCCCAAAGAAAAGCTTATTGTTTGGCAGAATTAATTATCAATATTTGATTAGTACACGGAGAATACCAATTACAGTTGATATTTCTGTCTAAAGACTAAATGTCAATGTTGTGCTAGGTATCTTGTATTAGAGCCCCCCATTATGGGAATTATTTAATTATGTTATGTATGAATTTATTAATTCAGTATTCTTGTATTATGATATGATTATTCATTGTGAGCTTGTATTTGGTTTTGTTCTTAATTCAGTTACTACATCTGTTTCAACAATATTTGCCAATATTAATACCATTCTTGTGCTTAATGACATGAACTTCAAGAATTGAAAAGAAAATGTTATGATTGTTCTCAGTTGCATGGATCTTAACCTTGCGCTTCGGGAAAAAATGACTTGCAGCTCTCAATGAGAATAGTTTCGTCGATGAAAAGGTGGGCATGGAGAAGTGGGACCGTTCTAATCTCATGTGTCTTATGATCATGAAACGTTCCATTCTAGAAGCTTTTATGGGCTCTATATCCGAAAGAAATATGCTAAGTAGTTTCTTGAGGAAATAAAACAACATTTTGTGAAAAATGAAAAAGTTGAAACAAATACCCTTTTGACTAACCTTGTTTCAATGAAGTATAAAAGAAAAGAGAACATAAGGAAGTCCATCATGGAGATGTCTTATATCGCTTCCAAACTAAAGGCACTAAAGTTACAGTTGTCTGAGGACTTGCTGGTACACTTAGTTTTGATTTCTCATCCTGCACAATATAGTCATTTTAAAATGAGTTATAATACTCAAAATGACAAATGGGTTCTTAATAAGCTCATATCTCATTGTATGCAAGAAGACGAAAGATTAAAACGAGAAGGTTTTGAAAGTACTAACTTAGCAACCATCTCTAAAGACAAGAAAATGAAAAGAGGAAAAGAAGTTACAGTTAGGATAGTATAACATAAGGTGTCAAAAAAAACAGGATGAGAAGTTTATCTATTACTTTTGCAAGAAAGCTGGACACATGAAGAAAGAATGTCCCAAGTACACCAACTGATGTGTCAAGAAATGTATGCTTCTCAATTTGGTTTGTTCTGAAGTTAATTTAGCTTCTGTACTTAAACACACTTGGTAGATAGATTCCAAGTGCTACTACTCACATAAGTATGTCTATGCAGGGTTGCCTGTGGAGCCAAAAGCCAAGTGATGCTGAAAGATTCATCTATATGGGCGATGACAAAACAGTTGTAGTAGAGACTATAGTAACTTCTAGGTTATTATTAAAGACTGATCAATTTTTGAATTTGAAAGAGACTTATGTAGTACTGTCATTTAAACTGAAATTTGGTTTCAGTTTCTATTTTAGATAAATTTGGTTATTCTTGTTCATTTGAAAATAATAAATTTAGTCTTTTTCAAAATTCGAATTTTATTGGTACCAGTTCTTTATCTTTGAATGATAACCTATATTTATTGAATACAATTACATCAATTAATGAAACCTTGCATACAAGTTCATAAGGTACAAAATGAAAATAAATTGATAGGGATTCCAACATACTATGGACACAAATGTTTAAGTCATATCTTTAAACAGAGAATTCAGAGACTTATGTCTGGTAGGATTCTTGATCCCATTGATTTGATAGATTTTCAAATCTGTATTAAGTATATTAAAGGGAAACAGACAAACGTTAGAAGATTAGGTGTCAACAGGTTTTCTGATATCTTAAAACTAATTCATACTGATATTTATGGACCATTTACTATGACCTCTTGAAATGGTCAACAGTATTTTATTACGTTCATAGATGATTATTCAAAATATGGGTACCTATACTTGATACATGAAAAGTCTCAATCCCTAGATGTATTTAAGACCTTCAAAGTTGAAGTTGAAAATCAACTTGGCAAGAAAATTAAAGCTGTCAAATCTGACCGTGGTAGTGAATACTATGATAGATATGACGGATCCGATGAACAATGTCCAGAATCTGTTGCGAAATTTCTAGAAGAATACGATGTTGTCCCGCAATACACAATATCAGGCAAACCTAGCATGAATGATGTTGCTGAGAGACGAAATAGAACATTTAAGGACATGGTAAAAAATATGATAAATCATTCTTCTTTATCAGAATTTTTTGGGGAGAAGCACTAAAAACTGCAACATATATAGTTTCGAAAAAAAAAAAAAAAAACTGCAATATATATCCTCAATAGGGTTCTGAGCAAAATGGTAGTTAAAACCATTTATGAATTATGGACAGAGAATAAGCTTAGTATTAAATATTTACACATTTAGGGTTGTCCAGCTGAGGCAAGGCCTTACAGGCCAAAAAAAAAAAAACTGAACTCAAAAATTGTAAGCTGTTACTTTGTTGGGTACTCTGAACAATCAAGGGATTTTAAGTTCTACAATCACATTACTAAAACATTTTTTTAGACAGGAAACACAACATTTCTTGAGGAAGTTGAGTTTGTGGGGGGGGGGGGGAGGGGAGGAATAAGGTTAAAAACATTGTCTTTGAAGAGAAATATGTTTCTCTTCCTACTATTGTTATTGATAATTATCAAGCTTTTGTTCCTGACATTGTTTAAAATGCAAATCTAGAATATCAAGACAATATAGAAGAGCTTCCTATGCAAAATGAATAAATTATACCTATAGTACAAACTCAATAACCTTGAAAAAAATATGTCATTGAGATGATCCACTTGAGAAATGAGAAGTGCTGATTCCGGATAACTATATCATTTTTCTCTAAAAATATGAGATTGATATAGGAGTGGATGGAAGATGATCCAATCAACTTCCTATCAAGCCAAACAAAGTTCTAATTCTCAAAAGTGGATTGATGACATGAATGATAAGATGAAATCTATGAAGGATAATGACGTTTGAGATCTCGTTGAATTGCCTGAAAATGTGAAACCTATTGGTTGCAAATGGATATTTAAGACCAAACGAGATTCAAAAGGCAATGTTGAGGAGATATAAGGCTAGTCTAGTTGCTAAATGTTTCACGTAAAAAAAAAAAAACATTGATTACAAAGAGACTTTCTCTCAGTTTCAACAAAAGACTCTTTCAAGATCATAATGGCACTTGTGGCTCATTTTGATTTGGAGTTGTATCAGATAGATGTAAAGACTGTATTTCTCAATGGTGACATTAATGAAACAATATATATGATGTAGCAAGAAAACTTTGTATTCGGTGACCCAAAGAAAATGGTTTGCAATTTGAAAAATCTATCTATGGTCTCAAACAGACTTCCCGTCAATGGTATCACAAATTTCATCAAGTTATTATCTCGTATGGGTTTAAGGTAAATAAGGTTGAAGATTGTGTATATCATAAGTTCAGTGGGAGTCACTACATATTTCTGGTGTTATATATCGATGACATACTACTTATTAGCAGTGATATAAGCTTATTGCACGAAACCAAGAGATTTTTAATAAAGAATTTTGAGATGAAAGATCTTGGAGATGTCTATTTTGTATTAGGCATCCAAATATATCGAGATTGCTCTCGAGGTATCCTTAGGTTATTACATAAGAGCTATATCGAAAGAGTTCTTAATAGATTCGGTATGAAAAGTTATGCACTAAAAGATATCCTTGTAGCTAAAGAGACAAGTTCAGTCTCAGTCAATACCCTAAGAATAAGTTGGAACGAAAAGAAATGCAAAAGATTCCTTATGTGTCAGCTGTAAGAACTCTAATGTATGCTCAAGTATACACACGTCCAAATATTACGTTCATAGTGGGGATGTTGAGCAGATATTTAAGTAACTCAGGGATGGATCATTGGAAAGTAGCCAAACGAGTTATGTGTTATTTACAGAGAACAAAAGATCACATGCTTACTTATCAAAGATTAGATCATTTAAAGATCGTTGGTTATTCTTATTCCGATTTTGTTGGATGTTAAGATAGTAAAAGATCCACGTCAAGCTATATTTACCTACTAGCTGGATGAGCTATTTCCTAGAAAAGTGCTAAGCAGACACTCATAGCTTCTTCCACTATGGTAACTGAGTTCATAACCTGTTTTGAGATATCTAATCATGGAATATGACTGCGAGATTTTGTCACGGGACTGTAAGTTATGGGTAGTATTGAAAGACCATTAAAGATTTATTGTGACAATAATTCGGTCGTGCTATATTCCAATAACAATAAAAGCTCACGAAGTCGAAGCACATAGACATCAAATTTCTTGTTGTTAAAGAAAGAATTCAAAGTAATCAGGTGGCTATAGAACATATCAGAACAAATTCCAAGATTGCGGATCCGCTTACTAAGGGATTACCATCCAAGGTCTTTCATGAGCACACTGCTCATATGGTTGTTATTTTGGTTAATGGTATGCATGTTTAGTGAGAGTTAGTATTTTATGTTCTTTGTTAAGAATATAATTATTTTCTACAAAATAAAGTATATGGTTCATTTATAAACTCTGAATGTTATTTGTGTTTGATCTCACTAAAGATTAAAGTATGACCAGTTGGAAATAAGCATGTTTAAGATCGCATTACATGTAATTTTCATGCTATACATCCATACTCGATCTATGTTATCGAATATATTGGTATGGTGACCATTGATGGGTTTAGTTACGAATATATGTAACAAAGAATGTTTTGATCTCATACTAATATAATAGATGGATCAGATTGTAACTAATGGGATATTTCAAAATGGATAGTTTTTCAATGCACACTCAAGAGTATAAATAATATAATTGTTTCAAGAAACATATGCAGCTCAAGTGGGAGATTGTTGGGATTTTTAAATATTTTTTATTGTGGGCTTACATATTAAATAACAATTATATTATATGCTATCAATTTTAATAGAGTCAAATAAGGTACCTATTAATTGGGCTCTACAAATATCCATTGGGTATGAGTTTTAGTGTATAAAAACCCAACACTAATTAATTAGGGTTAATAAGAACCTAATTAGGTTAGTATATAAAGAATATTATAAAGGGTTATGGTCCCCGAGTCAAACCAATATACGTATAATTTTTGCTCTCTTTCTCTTTCCCCATTTAAGAAGAAAACTACAGAGTATACTAAGATGATTTGACTGTGAAAGACTCAGTCATTCTCAAGTTTATCAATATGGATTCATATATGTCTTCTCTATAATAATGTTTAATGATTTAATATGGCTTTCTGGATTTTAGTGAAGGTTTATACCTATTAAAGTTTTAATCCAACATTTATTAATTGTAGCAAACTTAGGAGATCTATGAAAGTTTCATTAAGATTTAACTTTTTTTCAATAGTGACTTTCGAGTTAGGCAAAAGCTATTCTATTGAATGTATAGTAAAATCATCTTGTAATTTTATTTTATCTAAATTTAAATTAAAAGATTGTTTTTAAAAGTTGTTAAACAAAGGGGTTTGGGGAATTCCTCATAAAATCAATGTGTAATCAGAGTTTATGATTTTCTATCTACACTGGAAATAAAGTGATGACTCAAATTGGAAAAACAAATTGATAATCACCAATATATAACTTTTGTCTTTGTGGTACATAATTAAGATTACAATAATTAATCTTTATTTATTAAATATGTTTGTAATATTAATTGTGTAACATAAAGTAAAAGTAAATGTTATATTTAAAGTATTTATAAAAATTAAATAATTTATGAGAAATTTGCACTTGACTTGTCAATTTTTCAAGTTTGAATCGGGTTAGAATGGATGAACTTTGACCCGATTCGGGGTTATCGCGACAGGCTGAACAGAGGAATTTGTTCTGACCGGATCTGTTGACACAATACATATGCAGTTATTTTATACTTAAAATATATATTATTATTATTATTATTATGTTGATTCAAATTTGCTTGCGCATTCAACATTATATAATAAAAATGTTGATGAGTTCGCTTCTAAGTCATACAAGTGCTGTGGATAATTTAATTAAGAGAAAAAAATGTCTTTGGATCAACCGGCTGTGTCCAATCTATGCCTTTTATGATTTTGTATTTGTCTTTATAAATTATGAGTCAAATACAAAAAGAATATATATATATTTATATATATATATATATGCGTGTGTGCACGTGTGTCTTTGGATCAACTTGCTGCGAGTCTCATTCACTTTTTCTCTAAAATAATGAGTTGTGTTTGTGGATGTTTGAACCCCAGTAGGAAAAAAGAAGGGAGAGTTGCTTACCAACCACATTGACCGCTACCTTAAAGTACATGAACTTTTCAAACCTTTATATGCTATCATGAACTATGAACAGTTATTCTTAACTTTAATTTTTGGGTTTTTAGGTCTATCTCATATTACCTTCTTAACTTAGTGAATATGGTGGACTTATTTAAAGAAAATGTCAAGCATTTACATTATTTAAAATTGGATTGAGATTTTTTAAGAAAAATTTTTTGAAGTTCTTCTATTCATGCTTATTGATATGAATTATTTTTTTTTTTTCACATAAACTATTTTACATGACAAAATTCAAAAATTAAAAAAAAAATCATATGTATAATTGTTTTTATCTTTAATTTTTAATTTATTTTACTTTATTATTGTTAGAGAATCAACAATCAGAACAATAACAAATAGAGAAAGAAATAAACACTAAAGCAGAATAATTTTATTATAGAAATTGTTCTACAAGAAATGTGAATATTAGATACCATACATTTGGAGTCGCATAGATCTTTGGTCTCTAAATAATGCTTTTGGCAGCATTCTGTCATTTGTCTCTGTAGATATGAATTTTTGTTCTATGGGAGGATTGTTGCCTTAGGGGACATCTTAAGACAATATAGTTAATCTCTGAATGAAGCCATCTACTACGATACTTATTTAGTACCCAAATGTTGGTTACACTTTGAGTCCAATTCAATTTTTTTCTTTGACCGAAGCTTTTAGCAATGAATTTTAGCATTCATCTCCATAGATATAGATTTGAAATTCACCATTAGCTTGGGAGAACATTCAAAGACAAAACAGTGTCTCTAAATCATGTTTTCTACTACGATATGATATTTTATCTCTTAATACTAGTTCCCTTTTGAGTCTAACTTAAATTTAGTGTCCAAATAATTTTTTTGGTAACGCAATTTAATGTTTGTCTCTGTATATATAAATTTTCATTTGCTTGAGGCATTGGAGATTATAGATTTCATCTCAGTAGCAAACATTCTACTATGAAGATAATTTGGTAGCAAAAACTATTTCAATGTTGGCGCCCAACCCCACCAAATTGTTGTGCCAATTTTGGATTTACTTAGATTATTATTTGAATTGAAATCCTCGATTTAAAAGTGTCTTAGGAGACAAATATTTTAGTAATAAAAAACTTCGTAAGTTATTCTCTCTTTAGAGACTAAATTATTGGTCCCAAAAGCACAAGATAGTTCAAGAAAGTTAATAATTGATGGACAATATGAGACACAAAATTGTAGTAGCCAAATGGTTATATTACTTTCTTTGTTTCTTATACCAAAATATTGGTGTCAAAATTTGATGAGAATAAGGTGCTATTATTAATATGCATTTAGGTTTCAAAAAATATAGTATTTATATATTTTTAAATCTTATTTGACAAAAGTTATGTAGCATATGTTGACTTTGATTTTCTTAAAAAAAAAAAAAAAAATTTGACACTAAGCAAATAAAAGATTTGTTAACTAAGATCAATCACTACTTATGTCGTCTAAATATAAATTATTACTTGTCTATCACATATTGACTTAGTTACTTTATTTTATTACATTGAATTTAGATGAATGATATGAAGATTGTCTTACTCGCATATTATATGTTTAGAGTGATTTATCCCATTTAAAGATGACATTTCCACCTACAAATCTGTGAACCCAAGGATTTACACCCATAATTGGAGAGTATTTGACTTTATTAAATGGGTTTGCAAGTGAGTGTTGCTTTATTAAGTGGGCTCATGGCTAGATTTAGATGTCAAATTCCACACCCAATGCAGGTTTGGGTGTGGCTACAAGTGCAAAAAAAATCTGCATCTACTCTTATGGACCAACGAAACTATACACACATACACACATATACATACATCTATATGTGATATTTGTATTAATTATGATAGACTGTACTCAAAATAATGTAGGGTGTGGGTTTTGCCAAAACCATCTAGTTGTCATCTTAATCCTTATCACTTAAATTATTAAGTAGAATGATAATATATTTTAATTAATAATGAATTATAAAATGGTATATATATATATATCTTAATGGAAAAATATTATACATTAAATAATTATTTACAAATAAATTTGATATCTTTGAGAATTACATATTGAATACTTAAATTATTTTTCCAATGCTTATATAATTAATATAAATAGTTTTCTTGTCATTTTATTTACTTAAATTAAATATAAATTATTTGATATCATAAATAATATAAAATTAATATTAGAATGTATAGCGAAAAAATTATATATATATATATAATTTTTTCATGTGGCGGGAGTATTGCCCGCCACTTAGTTTTCCACTGAAAAAGATTGAGAATGATGCCAAACAGCCACCTAAGCATATGCTTCCAAGTGGTTTTCACAAGTCCTGTTCTTTTCCAAAGAAGAAAGACCAAAAACACAACAAAACAGAACCATCCACAGGACACGACTTTTTTTAATTCCACCAAATATACAAATATGTTTAACCAGAATAGAGAAGGGATTGCCAAGTGGAGTGTTTCTAAACCATAATCAGACATCATTTTACTGTCTTAATCATTGTTTATATGTATAAAAAAAAAAAAAAAAAAAAAACCTTTAAGTGGATTGTTTTGTGACTTTGTTTTTATTTGTCTATTTGTTTTCTGACTTTGTTTGTCCATCTTCTCTGCATCTTTTTCTTTTAACACTTGATACTTACAAATCTTCAACTTCAACTCTCAAATAGGAGCAAGCTCAAGTGGATTTTAGTGATACTAAAGTTGCAGTAAAGGTATGTATTTTAGTTTAAGAAAGTTTTGATGTTTCATTGGATATTTTGTTTTGGGTTCTTAGATGTTTGATTTTTTTTTTTTTTTTTCATAAATTTATTTCGATATTTCTAGGATTGTATGTAATGGTTATCGAAATTTCTAATAAAAGTTGAGTTTGATATTGCATTTTAAAACTTTGATTTTATTCAAGATTTTGGTTTGCATGTAATGGGTTTACATGAAATTAGTTTAATTTTCTTTTAAAAACTTTTCGTATGATCTTTATATGTTGAGTATGTGTAGTTTAAACCTTAAAGTCTGAGTTTAATCTTTTTCTCCTAATGATTTTTGTTTTTGTTTAAATGGTGTGTGGTTTTTATTATTTCGAAAACTCTTGAGTTTGATCATTAGAGAGGCAACAAACAACCAATTGATACATGGTCTGAGTTTGTTCACTAGCACTCTTGGTGGGAGCATCCTCGTATAATGTTTGAATTTTGTCCTGGCTTCGTTGTTTGATCATGGAAAAAAGTGGATTCTGTTTTGTTATGTGCTTAATCACCATTAATTAATCTCATAATTAACAAAAATTATTTATGTATTTAGTACACTTAAGTTACTAACTATGCAGGGTTTTTTTTAAAAAAAAAAAAAATAATAATAATAATTTCCTTTCTGATTTTTTAAGTAAGACATTGAATTTATTAAAGGACTTTGTTAATGATAATAAAATTATCTAAATTAGAAAAGTTATCCAATATGCAAAACTTACTATTATATTGATCATGATACACATCTCTTTTAATCAATCAAAACTCATTATTTAGATCTTCAAATTTGTACTTCTAGTAGTTTACCAAAACATCTATTCTATAGGTACTTCTTAAAAGAAAACATATATGTTTTATTTATATGTGGTTTTCATAATAAACTCCTAGTAATTTCTAATTTCATGATTTGTTTATTTTTACAATTTATATATTTTTCGTTGGGAGTCTAAAAGTAAAAATAACAATGAATAATAATGCCAATTAGTCAGGTTAATATTATTTTTTCAAAAATTATTATTACAATTATTTAGGTTAATATTATTTTTTCAAATATGATTATTACGTCTACCCTTCTATGTTCTATGTATTTGTTATCTATATTGTACATCAAATTTGAATATGTCCCAATTAATAAATTTATTAATATAATTTGAAAATTAATAAAAATTAAAAGATGCAAAGAATTCTTAATTGGTGAGAAGAATATTAATTGATTGGTTTTTAATATTAATTAAAGAAAAGAGAGATGATGTAATGATAAAGAGAGATGAGTGAGAACACATTTATATATGTAGTGTGTAAAATTAAGTTACATAAAAAGGTATGAGTAGATATAAATCATTGAAATCATCATCAACCAATGGTTAACAAATTGTGTAACAATTTGTGTCAAAATTTGTGTCTCCCAATTTTGCCCCATATATAAATTCTCTCATGAAACAAATTCTCTCTCCTATTTAATTCAAATGTAATTAATGAATTTGATTGATTCGTCTTAACTTGTTAAAGTTAAGAAGTACTGATGGTAACATTACTATATAGATATATATATATAGAGAGAGAGAGAGAGAGGAAAAAAAAATTCTACTATTAGTGTCTCATAACTTTAAAAAATTATAACGAATCAATTAAATTCATCTATTGTATTTGAATTAAATAGGAGAGAAAATTTATTTTAAGAGAGAGAATGCAATGGATAAATTTGATTAGTTCGTCCAAACATTTTAAGTTAAAAGGCATTGATAGTTAAAAGACATTGATAGTAGAATTACTATATATATAGTGCTTTTATAATCAGATATCTTTTAATTTAAAAAGTAAACATCAACCAATCAAATTCATCCATTATATTATATCTTCTAAAATAAATTCTCATTCCTATTTAATTCAAATGCAATATATGAATTTAATTGATTAATACTTTTTAAAATAAGAGATATCTGATTATAAAAACAATATATATATATGGACGAAACTAGGTGGTGGCTAAGGTAGGCTCAAGCCAACCTTAGCCCAACTTGAAATTTTTTTTCATAATCATAAAATTATTCTTACATTAAAATTTTATTAATATATTTTCTTTTTTCATTTACTAATTCATTTAATACCAAAATAAATGTATATTTATTTTGAACCTATTACATGTATTTTCTTGTTTTTATTTACATTTTTATTCAAATATTTCATATATAATAATTTTATTTCATGTGAAATTTTATTTAAGTTGTTTACATTTCACTTTTTTTCTTTTATCATAATATTACTGGCTTAGTATATTACCAAAATTAAATACCTTTTAATGTTTTTCTAATACACTCTTTAATTTGAAATGTGGTAGTAATTATGTTTGTCAAAAATGTGAATTGTCTTTATTCAAAGAAAAATTATTGATGCTATAATACTATTATTTCTATAATTCATAATTGATAAATTTAATCATTCAAATATATTTAAAACATGTTTGATTGCTTGTGTTTCATATTTCTTTCATATTTTCTTTAATCATTTTACTCTTTTTTTATAAACATATTTATTTATAATATGAATTTTAAATGATAAGACTTATTTCACCTCTAAATAGGTATATCTATTTTTTTTTATTTATAAAATACTTTTTATACCGTTGAAGATCATTTAAAATAAAAAAAAAAATTGTTCTAGCCACCATGATGTATAATTCTGGCTACGTCCTTGTATGTATATGAGTCTCTTTTTAAAGATTACTAAATGTAAGTATATATACATATATATATATATGTTTGAAAATAATAAAATTTAAAAACAAATAAAAAAAATAAAGATTCAAAGAATTTGACGGTTGGGTGAGAAGAATATTAATTGGTGGATTTTTTTTACAACTCTTAAATTAAATTAGTACAATACATAACATAAAGAAATTTTGCAATGCACACCGATAATGTTTTGATTTTTTTTTTCAATTTTCAAATTAAGTTAGTTAATTAAAGAAAAACCCAGAATGATCGCACATTTCTCTCTAATCAAACATTTTGGACCAGTTAGCTAGTCAAAAACTATTCTCAAGCTTGATTAGCTTAATAAATCCAGAGAACATTCTAGACTAGATTAAATAAAAACTTTAAAGAGAGATTATTATCACAGCCAAGATCAACAAATTTACTAATAAGCACAATTTGTCCGGTACTGGTTCTAAATTAACTAATTAATAAGCTTAATGAACAAATTTACTAGCCAGCTAGCTTGACAACATGACAGCATTCATGACTTTTGTCTTCAAGCACAAAAGAGCTTTTGTCCCAAGAAGAAAAATTAATACATATCGACCACACATCTATCCAATCAAATATTATTTCTACTGGTTTATAATATTCGTTAATTCGTTTTCACAAAAAAGATGCTAGAGAAAGCCTGGATTAAACTTCACAGGACTCAAACTTTTGTTTTTACTTTGAAGAAGCTGCCCTATTTTGTTTTTACTCAAAGTGCAAAGATTGATCACCAAGTTATGATGGGTGAAGGAATTTGGGTTGATGAAACACTATACTAGTAGTATTTTGCTGTGTGGACAAACATTAGCTGGGTTTCTGGCTTGATTTACATATAAGTGATTTTACTTAGACTCTCTAGCCGTTTAGGTTATCCACGTCGCACTCATTACTGCTTGATCAAGGTAGATCCATCCGAATCCTTATCTTGGTGTCAATCTTAAATATAATATTAGTAATTAATTACAACCTCATGTTTGTGATGCTATATATAGTATTAGTTTTTTGAATTTAACTAATTTACTGGTTTGAGTATTGTTACCTGATAAACTTTTTTAATAATAATCTTTGGGTTAATTGTTTGATTCTTCGATAACTATACTTGGAATTGAACTAATCCAAGAATTGTTATTGAAAAATTTGATTTAGATAACATTACTCGAAATAGTTCGTTCTAATTTTCTTTAGTTTCCATTATAGGCTTTTGTGCGATCATCTCTAGCAAAATCCCTAGCCATAACATTTAGTATTAATTTAAAACGAATTGAAATTGAATATTTTATTTTCTAATCTATATTATTCTTTAAATGAAAAACAAACATAACATTTAGTATTAATTTTTTCAATCACTATTAAGTGTTTTAATAAAATCCAGCACTCTTCAGAGGGGGGAAAAAACACAAACAAACGCAACCTACAAGAAAGGGGGAAAAAAAAAACTAGAAGATGATTCGACAACCAAATAAATCAGTCTTTTGGGGTTGTAAGGTTATCTATTAATATTGTATATAGTTGTAATAATATCAACTCTTTAATTAGTTTTACTATAATTACTTTATTTATATAATAATTTTAGCAAGACCATAAATTAAACTATAGGCAGATATACTGAGATTTTGATTTTGTCAATAATTAATATACTCTTCCAACAAGAAATTGTCAAGTATTGCCTCATTTTCAGCCCAGAATCAAAGAAAAACATTAATATCGACTTCAAAGAAAAAGCAGAGACAGTTGTCACATTTATTTAATAATTAAAAAATAACAATATTCGACCTTCTAAGCACCCAACAATTTAGTGAATAAACTATAGATTATAATATAATTAGCTATAATATATTAAAAAACAAAAAAGAAAAAGACTCTTTAGCTGGAAACCTTGAATAATGTTTGATGATGTGTGAAACGAAAATGGCCTGTTCTTGGCCCACCTGAAAATCTTTAATTAATTAACAACACACTACTCGTGTTAATTAATCTTCTTCTTCTTGGAAACTCGCTTCTCTCTCTCTCTCTAAGCCCTTTTATTTTATAGACATATTCTCTCCTCTTCTTATTGAATCCTAGAGCATATACATATAGACACATATTGTTGCTGGTGGTGGTTGTGATTCTCTAGCTAGTAAGTAGTATCTATACAGCGTTTGATGATCATGATCATGATGAAGAAGAAGAAGAAAAATTATGTGATGAAAGAAGAAGAAAAATTATGTGATGAACATGTTCATGATGATGATGTTGTTGCATATAAAATCAAAGGCAGCTGGCATTATTTGTGTGTAAACATGAGTATTGTGAATTGAATCTCTTCTGTTTCCGGCCGGTGAAGAAGAATTCATTATTTTCAATTATTTTAAACATTTATAACCCTTCTTATTTTCAATTATTTTTATCTACAACTTAAAAAAGAAAAAAATACTTTTATACTTAAAAAAATAAACAAAGTTGTTGAATGATAACACAAGTAGCTTATATATAATTAGAAAGAATTATCTATCACAAGCATATAAAGTCAAACTAGTTTGTTAATAGAATGAGTCAAGGTCAGAAGGATTTCTATGGCCCGCAAATAACCAAACAAACAAATCTTTTCCATGACCACACCAGCAAATTAGCAGCAGAATGTTACCTATATAAATAGCAGCATGGATGAGTAGCCGCTCACTCCAAAAAATCATATTATCTTATATAGCTTGCTAGTAAAACTATCATGGGCTTCTCAAGCTGTTTTTGGCTTTGATATTTGTATTCGGAGGTTGGGTTCCACGAGCCATTTCTCGTACTCTTCAGGATGCTTCCATGTACGAGGAGCACGAGCAATGGATGCCTCGTTATGGACGAGTGTACAGTGACATTTATGAGAAGGAGAAGCGCGCCCAGATTTACAAGGAAAATGTAGCTTATATTGATGCTTTCAACAAAGCCGGCAACAAGTCTTACAAGCTAGCCGTCAATGAATTTGCTGATCTTACAAATGAAGAGTTCCAAGCCAGGCAAACCAGACTCAAAGGCCATTATACGTATTCCCAAAACGAGTTGATATCATACAGATATGAAAACGTTAGTACTGCAGCTCCACCTAGCATGGACTGGAGACAAAGAGGCGCTGTGTCACCCGTCAAGAACCAAGGGCACCAATGCGGTAAGTCAGTCTTTTCATGAAAAAAAAGGTCTATATATATATATATATGTGATAAATATAATTTCTAACTCAATATATAGGAAGCTGTTGGGCATTTTCGGCGGTTGCAGCTGTGGAAGGAATAATCAAGATAAGAACAGGGTCACTAGTTTCATTATCTGCGCAAGAGCTGGTGGACTGTGACGTAACGAATGTGAATCGAGGGTGCTATGGTGGATTCATGAACAGTGCCTTCAGATTCATCATACAAAACAGAGGACTAACATCAGAGATTCATCATACAAAACAGAGGACTAACATCAGAGATTCATCATACAAAACAGAGGACTAACATCAGATGCAAACTATCCTTACAGGGGATATTTTGGACAATGCAATGTCAACGCGGCATCTAACCGTGTTGGGATTATAAGTGGGTTCGAGATCGTGCCACCCTACAATGAGAACACTCTTTTGAATGCCGTGGCCAATCAACCAATATCAGTAGGCATTGAAGCTGAAGGCTATAATTTTCAGTTTTACTCAAGCGGTGTGTATTCAGGATATTGTGGGACTAGATTAAACCACGGTGTCACCGTGGTTGGTTATGGAGCGGAAGCTGATGGTACCAAGTATTGGCTGGTTAAGAATTCATGGGGCACAAATTGGGGAGAGGGAGGTTACGTAAGGATGCTCAGAGATATTCCATATAGGGAAGGACTCTGTGGCATTACCATGGAAGCCTCCTACCAAACTGCTTAGATTTACTGTCAATATGCTTCCTTCTTTTGTCTTCTTCTGCCATTTATAGTGTTGTTAATAATCTCATAATTGATTAATAAAACTTCCTTTCAATTACAAAAAATAATAAAAGAGTGTCACAATTAACTCGTCATAGGGGTTTTTGCATATCCTGCTTTTGTTGTAAGTGTGGAGTGTAGACACACACCATACCCATCTAAGACAAAATTACAATTACACTTATGATTATCAAACCCTTATGTAATTAGAATTATACTTATAATATCAAACCCTTAGCTAAAGGACATTAAAAAAAACAACAATTATGAACATTTAACAGTGTGGAGTGCAGAAACGGACCATAGGCATAAAGTAAAATTACAGTTGCGTCCTTGCACTTCAAGATGACAATGTTTTCACGTGGCTGTTAGAACCGACAATGATAAGAGATCCAAGAAAGAAAGGAAATCAATGAAGTTGCTTTTGTTTTTTTCAGTTCAACGAAGAAGTTTATGTTAGGCATTGTGCCCTAAGAGCTTGTAATTTGTAAACGTTTAAATAAATTATAAATAAATAAAGTTTATTCAAATTAATGTGCATTTATGAAATGTTTGCTTCATACGAATATCATGTAACATCCATGATTACTTATGTAGTCTCAAAGTAAGTATGTAAGTGTTATATACAAGAGGATTTAGTTTGAGATTAGTAATCTAAAGAGTCCGTAGAAAGCAAACAAAGCTGGGTACTTTGTTTGTGGTAAATCTACAACTGCGGTCCATTTCGTATTTGATACGATAATCTTATCCGGGATTGTTCATATGACGATATGAAAATTGAGGCACTTATATAATAGATATTATATTGGACTGGACCACGATAAAATGAATTTCTTATTAATATCCGTTAAACAAAGAAATTCTTCTTTATCAAGTAGATGATCATATATGGATTGATCTTAATCCTGAGTGTTTAATGGACTCCTATTTGTTGGGTCATGTCTTTTGATTTACATGGGTGAGACTGTTATAGATTTACGGTCAATATGCTTCGTACTTTGGAGATGTGATTTAATAAGTGGCTGGGAATATTCTACACAATAGTGGAATCCACTCCTTCTTGCGAGAAGTAGATGAGTAGTTCCCTTAAGTGTTGATTCGGGTCTTGAACAATAAGAGCGCTCAACTTTCTGTTTATGAGGAAATGGAAAGATAAATTCATAAGTTGTTATGGATATATTGTTCATTAGAGAATCAATGGTACTTAATGGAACAAGATATAATTAGAGAGGTATAACGGATTTTAATAACCTAGCTCTAATTATGAACTACTCGTGGAGGATCGAATCATATGAAATGATTAAATCGATGGACACTGAAAATTCAGATTGTGTAAAACATCTACAATTTTGAGAGTGCAACCTTAAGTTTTTAGTGGAGTAACTCTAAGGTTAATAATAGTGAATTATTAGTTAAAGAGTTTAATTAATAATTCCGATATTATTGGAGCTCAAATTGTAGGTCCATTTGGTCCCCTTGCTAGCTCATAACCACATAAAGAAACAAGTTGAAGAATATAATTGGATTGTCCAATTATTGGTGTATATATAAATTTATGTACATGATTAAAAATTATTTAAATAATTTGATTATTTAAATATTTATAATTATTTAATTATTTGTAGAGGTCATGGGTTCAATTATAAATGATGTCATTAAATTAATTATGATTTAGAATCATTTAATTTAATGAAATAATCATTTAATTAATTAATGGAAATAATAATTTTAATTGGAATAAGATTCCATTTAAATTATATTAAAAGAGTTTTAATTTAATGGGAATTAGATTCCATATTAAATTAAAAGAATAGAATTCTAATCCAATAAGGAATTTGATTCTATATTGGATATGAATTAAGTCTTTCAATTTTAATAGGAATTTAAATTCCCTGTTAACATTGAAGAATCCTAGTTTGCCATTATAAAAAGATGTTTTTATGATTGGTAAAGAGTAGTGGTGATTGAGAGAATTTTTGGCTACTTGAACCAAAAATTTCCATTGATTAAAAATCACCTAATAACCATCTACTTCAAAAGATTGTGCCCACACACAGTTTCTCTTGTGAAGAGTCATAGCAAGGAAGATCAGGTGGTGAAAAATCTGCGAATCAAAAGGGATCAATTCAATCTTCATGCAAGGTAAGATTCGATCTTATGAATTAATTATTGAATCGTTATTACTAGTATCAATTGGGCATGTTTTATTTGAAAATTTTTAAGATTCACATTTCCGCATTCGAATTAAAATCGAGATTTTTCCCTTCAGTTTATGATAACAATTTATATAAATTGGTAATCTATTTCAATTGGTGATGATAATGTGTGTACAAGAAAAATTAATATAAATTGGAGTGAACAATAGCTTAGGTCCTTTTTCGTAATTTTAATTGGTGCAGTGAGTAAATTTTTTACTTTTAAATCTTATAAATGGGTTATTAAGAAGATGTGTGCTGCTAGTAAAATTTTGGCTGGCATTAGCCTCACTCAATTAATTTTTATTTCGGTTGCCATATCTGACCCACAGGATTTAAAATAATTATGATTTATTTTTTCATTTTAAACCATAAACAAAAGTATCCAGACGTCTTTTAAGAATGTACACTTGAAAGGAGAATATATGCAAGCAAGTAATTATCAATATTTCAACTTTCTATCATTAAAATTTCAGAGATAAAAAATAACTAGATAAAAGGAAAAAAAAAAAAAAAGCAAAAAAGTTATTCAAGTTTTCTCAATAAGCAACAAAAAATTAAGTTTTTTTTTTTTTTTTGAAGGAGAGTCAGCACTGCTTTGTTACAATTATAATGACTCAATGTATGGGAAATTCATCAAAAACCAGTAAATGAAGGTAGAGGGAGAACGAAAAAGCTAGCTTTACTTTTTCACTTTCAAACAACTATTGTAGATCTTTTTAAAGCAGCTTTTTGTGCGAATACCTTTGAAGAAACACAAAATAAAAACGAAATCATTAAAGAAGAAAGTAAAAAGAAGCTTTTGTGTGAATACGTGTTAGCTCAAATGGTTATAGATCTCTCCATTAATTCTAATCATAAGGGTAAGTTCAAGTCCTATCGAATATATTTCATAAAATTATATATAGAATATTATCTTTTTATTATGAGAATAGATATATGGATATTATAAATAATTAATAATTGATCTTATCAACTCTCGATTAATACTTGACCCATTCAATGTTAGCTTTCAAGTTAAAAAAAAAAAAAAAAAAGTGTTAATAAAATCAAACAAAAAACTAAAGTGTGATAAGAAGAGATAAACTACTTTGAGAAGCGGAGAAAATGTGTCTTTCTTGTTTTTTAATAAATTTTTTTCTTTGATAGATTTGTTTTTTAATAATTTGATTGAGCATGAGATAATAAAAACGAAAAGTTTAGTTATAATAAAAATAACGATAATTAATTTTAAATGAAAATTTAGTTTAGTTTTTTGAAACTTTAAATTTTAAATGACCAGCTCTTTCGAGGAAGGCCATTCCATGAATATGCATGTTTATGATGATTGTGATCGATTATGGATTTTTCGATGCTCAATTCAACAGAGTACCGCCTGTGAAAGACGTGTTCTTTTTGTGGATTGGCTTGACTTTGTTGGGCACAAAAATGTGAGGGTGGATGATAAAGGTGTTTTCATTGAAGAAGCCACGAATGATCAAAGTATGAAAGCGAGGCTCAAAATTGAAGCGAAGAGAAAAATCAGATAATTTGGGCAGGAGACATGGGCAGATGTGAGGTAATCATATACATCGTCTGTATGATATTGAAATGATGAATAACAACTTCGATATTATTTATTAACAGTTCAAATTACACATGAGTCGACATGAAGTGGGATGCTAGAAGATGGAGGCTGGAAGATGGAGGGTAATGGTGTTGATGATGAACACAATTATCTTTCGAGCTTTATCAACAACAGCATCAGAATTTAATTTAAGGAGGCTAGCAGATGGAGGATTCCAATGCTGCAAGAGACGATCAGGGGAACCAGGGTGACAGGGAATAGACCAAACCTGATCAAGTTCTTGAAGATAATACCCTGCTTTCAGCCAACAATCATCATGGAGGCGAGGGAACTGGTTATGAACCCGCTAATTGCGATTGTACCAAACAAACCAAGAAGCTACTAAAAATTGTGAAAACAGATTTGGGCTCCAAACTGAAAAAACATAAGCTACTCTATCTATAAAAGCTGGACGGTGAAGGTTGGAGAAGTAACTGTTCTACAAAAGTGGACAGGAGCTCCAGGCTTCTTTTGCAAACTTGCAGCTCCATAAAGCATGATCAACCGACTCCCTATCAACTCCACAAAGAGGACAGTGACCATCAACGGAAATTTTCCTACGAGAGAGAGCAGCTCGAGTGGGTAAAATCAGCTTACAAGAACGCCAAACGAAAGATTTGATTTTTGAATGGATGGATAACTTCCAAAGCTTACGGGCCTTCCACACAAAATGAGGACCAGAGGAGCTGGAAGCATGACCCTCGAGAGATAAGTCTCGATTGGTAGTATATTTGACAATTATATGTTTCCGTTCAAATCTGGCATACAGGCTCGTGTTTTTCTGTTTTTCCACATTAAAGAATTGTGGATATTTAAATCATTTACAAAGAATAAATGCACTTATTATATTTATTAACATCGTGTCTGGAATAATAATAATTATAGCAATAATACTAATACTAATAATAATAATAATAATAATTGTATCAAAATAATAATAATTATTATTATGATTATTATATTAATAATATGCAATCGTATCATATATCTATATATTTTTCTCCAATCCTATTATACAGTAAACACATGCTTAGAATATAACAAATTCAATCCTATCATACATCAAATATGAGATTTAATCATAATCAATACAGCCCAATTCATTTCAATTCAATCTAATTCGGTATAGTATACCAAATGCATAACATTGTGAATATAACGACAGAGTATATTTCAATCATTTATCTTCTAGTATATATTTCAATCATTTATCTTTTAGTATATGTTTTCCATCAAAATCATATAAGTCTAGGTGTGTTTAGCATACCGAATTGGATTGGATTAAATGCAATACAATCCTTTGTTTGGCGTATAATTGGATTGGTTGTATATGATTTGATAGAATAGATAAGAAATACATATATATATTTCTTAAAATAATTAATTTTAATATCATTATTTTATTAATTAATTTATTAAAATATTATTTTTTATTTAATAACAAAATTAAAAATATAGTATTTATTAAAATATAATTTATTTATAAATATTAAAATATTTTTATATTTATAAACAAGACATCTAAGTTTATAATTCAATAACTTTAAAATAATATATACATGAAATAAATAATATTATAGAGGTAATGATGGGATGATTATAAGAAAAAAAAAAAATCATTATTTAAAAGGAAAAGATTGATAAAAGAAAAAAAAAAATCTTAGTGACCGTATACAGCAAAGCCCACCTTAATCATGATTGGATATGAGTACACTATGTTGTGTACTTGTTACCATATTGATTCTTTCTATACATGTCACACTATTATTGAGACATATTTAGTTTTTATATTTGTAATATATGATTCTAATTACCATTACAGTAATATACTTATTAGCCTATAAATAAGTTTTATATTGTATATTGTAAATTCATAATGAAATATATATTATTTATTTATACTTTATCATGGTATCAGAGTTTGGAGGTCTCTAGTTCAAAACTCTCTCATCCCCCTTATCTAAAATACTTCTCATTATACATGTTATATGGTAAGAGACGTTTAGCATATATCAAACATTTGTTAACTGTTTACGTTACACATGCGAGGTGTGTCACGTGTTAATCTCAAATCTTAAATACTATAGTTAGACCCTTTTCCTATCAGCTTAAGTTTTTAAATCTAGTGATAACTAACAAGTTTAAAGAAAATTTGATTCTAGATTTACTAATATAATTCGCCTTGAAGAAATAAGATTCAATAGACTATTCATAATAAAATATAAAAGAGTTATGGAAACAATGATAAAAATGCATAGTACAAATGTTTTACAAGAGGATTAATATTTGTAAGGGTATTTTATTATTGCTTAATTATGTCATTTTCAATAATTAGATGTATAGATATTTTAATAACTAAAAATTAAAAAAAAAAAAAAAGAAAAAAAAAAGGGTGCAAAGAATGTTATTTTGGGTGGCCATAGAATAAGCCTATTTGTAATTTGTTGACGTAAAAAATCGATCAACACCCAAATTAAAGCGAATTGAATGCTAAAAGTAAATGAACAAATTTAAATATAGTGAAATGGCGAGATAATAATGATGTAAGAATAAGAAATAAAGAGATGAGGGAATTTGTAATGTGGTTCAATTGTAAAGATAGAACCTACGTCCATGATTATTGTAACACCCCTTGCCAGTCCTTCCTTCAGACGAGTCCAAAGTACGTTATCTGTAACTTCCTTATCACAAATTTTTTATTCAGAAAATCATATATTTAGTTTATTCATTTCAAAATAGGGAATTTCAAAAAAACTTTACAAACTGATTTAAACTCTTTTATTTCGTGCGGAAAAACTGCAAGAATTTTCCCTAAAATTTGGACTTACCCAACCTATTACAAATTCATCATATTCTTTTCCAACGCAAAATTTTTCACAAAACAATATTCATGAATTGGAACCAAACTCGGTTTGGTTCATTACTATCCAGATACACAACATTTTCCAAAAATGTTTATACAAATTAATTTTCTTCACAAAAGTCCCCATTTTATATACAAATACATATACGCATGCATATCTATGCAAATTTATATACAAAACCAAATATGGTATATACCCAAAATAAATATGGATGGATGGATGTGACTATATAGACTCGCTGCAGATGAGCTCCACTTCAATCCTCGCCCTCCTAGCGCAATCTATTACATGTGCGTGATAATTTCAACGCGCTAAGCATATTTGCTTAGTAGGTGTACACTAAATTCGAATTTACAATTTTTTAATATAATAACTATTATACAATAAAAATAAACAACTTTTCAATTTAAAATAATTTAACAACTTATTCTACACTTTTAAAAGCCAATTCACACATACAATTATACAACTTATCAAAAGTACTTTCAATGCCCTTTGTAAATACTGATATGATACCTTGGACTGAAAAATGAGATTTTCGGTATTAGACACTCGGTGCCTACCCACTGAATTGCATCATACATATATAAATCAATCATCTGGAACTGGACACTCGGTGCCTCTTATGGTCCCTAAATTAATTATTTTTATTTTTATTTCAAAACATAACTGTGCAGTACTGCTATATAATCCTATTGGCATGCCAAATTCCATCTCCACCTACCAATACTCAGGTTTACTAGGACTCATTTAATATTTCAAATAGATAAATATCATAGTCACAATTTCTTTTCAATCAAAAGGTTCCATTAATCATTCAAGATACACATTCAATCATAGTTAACAAATTAATTCGATTAAACAACTCAAATATTAACATTTTAGAAAGCTATATTCATACAATTAAAAACAAAGATTCCAATTAAATGTATACTAACCTTATTGCCTCTTTCTAGAGTTATTTTCTTCTCCAATGGAACCTCAAACCTTCTCATTTCCTTTTCCTTGACTTTCTTGTGCTACCTCATCTCTTAAATTTTTCAAGAACACATAGTTAATAAATAAAAGCTCATTCCATGAATCTAAATGCATGATCTACTAATCCTACATGATCCAAATGCTTCTACACCTTACGATTTTCCATTTAAACTCATTTTGCCTTCAAATTTCTCTTCTTGGTTTCTACTTAACCAACGCTTTAAAATTCCAATTTCTTTCCATAAATCTTATTTATTATCACCTAGGAACACGTTCATATGCCTGAAATAATTTTCTGAAACTCGAAACGAAAATCCATCATTTCATACCCCTCTTGGCCGAATGCTATATAAATCATACACAACTTTTTCATTTTTCATTTTAGCTTCATTTCAAGTTATTTCCAAACATTTGCAAGCATAAAATTTATTCATATCATTCAAACTCATTTTGAACCTTTGTCGATCACTTTAGTCGTGACTCATACTAATACAATTCATCCATTTTCTTCAAGTTTTCACATAGAATCTCACATGGAAATCACCCATATAACATGGCAAAGCTACTAATATCCTAAATCATATCGATTTAAGTTTTCAAACATCCAAAAATAACTCATGAGAATTACTTTCTTACCTTGATTTCACTTGGAATGAATTTGATTAGCTCCCAAGCTTACATGAAACACTAAAATCACTCAAAACTCACACAAAACAACATTCCTTCATTTTCTCTCATGTACGGCAATGCTTCCCTTTTTGTTTTTTCACTTCAAACTTGATTGCTTCTTGTATATCTCTCGGTTTTGCATTGTTTCTCTTGTTGTTTTCTCTCAAATGGATGACAACTCTTACATTTCACGGCCACAAACTTGTAATGACTCATATATACATTGCATTAGAATTGAAATTGTCATTGGATTTCTATTTATTTGCAAAATTGCCACTCTTGCATGTGTGACACTTGTCACACATGCATTCCATTGTATGAAAAGTGTCATGCATGCACCTTGTCTTCATGCCACATGTCGTTCATGCATTGGTTCCCATAATCTTAAAGTATGATTTGTTTGTTTCAAATTAGTACCTTATCACACTTAATAATCTCTTAAGGTCATTTACCATTTAAACCTCCTATTTATTCTCTAATTGGGTTCAATCAATATCTAAAAATTCTCCACATTCTTTGGGCACTTTCATTAATCATTTAGGGTTCCAAAATATTATTTAGGGACTATTACTAAGAAAACCATAAATAGATTTGAGGGCTTACAATATATATATTCTCACTTAATCTACTTTTGCATGTCAAATCTCAACAATCATAATAATAATAAAAAATGATATTCATGCTTAATAATTTCGGGGTGTTACAATTATATTATTGCTTGATGGGAGAGTTATATTTTTAGTAAAGCTTTCAAATGGTTGAAGAGAATCATCTCTTTGTTTTTATGAATGACCCTAGTTATAGTATTAGGACTCATTATTTTGTACAATTAGGACACTAGATTATAGGAAACGTTATGATTTTTTTTTCCTATTTTACGTTAGACTGCATTTAATATGATATATCGGAATCAAAGTACAATTTTGACAATTTCCTTATTGAAGTGATTTTCTACCCAGTATAGGATCTTTCCTGTTTTTAGAATTCTACATATTTACAAAGACCTTACATATTGTAATTTAAGCAGTTGTCATATTATGAGCTCGAGCTACCTTATATACCAGCTAGTCAACTCAAGTTACCCTTATTACCTTAACAAAAATAGACCTTTGCGTGCTTTTGATGATGTGACATATGTTGACGTGTCTCAAACTACAAGCTTCATAATGCTTCCTAGTTTGGACTTTGGGTTTACTGGTCTTTTTGGGCACTACATGATTCTCATAAAATAAAAACTCAAAATGATGCATAAGCATAGATATAGAATCATTACTAGATAATCAATGATAAGGTGTAAATCATGTAACAACCTCTGGCAATTAAAATCTAGATAAAATAGATTTTCTAAAATTAATAAAAATATATAATTAAATTATTGAAATTGTAATCTAGAAAATATAAGAGTGAGCAGAAAGGGAAAAAAGCGCAGTGAGATGTTTGCGGCAGGAGGCGCCGGCAAACCACAGAGTGGCTAATAACGGCATCAGAGACTTTTATATTATTAGCATTTACTCCAACTCATTAATGTCATTTTCATACCATATATGGAATTTCAACCGACAATGGCACTGCTAGATAGCCGCCTCTTTCTCTCTTTTTACATTATAGAACGGGGCAGTGAAGGCTCGTAAAGTAGCCTAAAATTAATAAAACTATATATAATTAAGACATAATTATTTTTAAATATACATATATATATATATATATATTTGTCATTGATTAATAGAGCCCATGGCGCCTATGAGCCCCCCACTGTCTTTCCCTCTGGTGAGACTTAAACGTTTGTCAAGAGCACAAAGGGAAAATATATGAACTATTTCAATTACGAGTGGTTACACCGTAATTTTACTTTGGGATTATGGACTGTTTGGGTTTTAGAAAGTGTAAACCTCTTGGTGAAATGAGAGGTTTATACTTGTTTCAGATTGACATATCCATGTGAATTGCATTGATACATCTATACAAAGGACCAACTGCAAAAGAAACTATATATAAAGTTTAAAAAATAAATAAATAAAAATAAAATAAAATAAAATAAAAACACCTTGAAAACACATGTTAGGGTGCCATTGTGTTCCAATAGATAGTCATTTTAGGCGATGACAGGATAATCCATGCATTCATATTTTATTAAAAGTGAATAATTTAAGCTAGTGGCGTACATAAAAGTTTATTCTTACGCACACTCGTAAAAAGAATAGATATGACTTGAAGAAGCAAAAGTTACTTCGGCTCCAAAAGTACATAATTTGGGTAGCATTTATTCCCCATCAACGTGTTCGGCTGATACTTCTCATCAAAGTACAGCAACCACTAGTCCCACATCATGTCGACTCATGTGTTTGAACTGTTATTAAATAATATCGAAGTTGTTCTTCAATTGTTTAAACAGATAGTGTATATGATTACCTCACATCTGCCCATATGTCCTGCCCAAATAATCTGATTTTTCTCTTCACTTCAATTCTGAGCCTCGCTTCCATACTTCGATCATTCGTGGCTTCTTCAATGAAAATAACTTTATCATCCACCCTCACATTTTTGTGCCCAACAAAGTCTAGCCAGTCCACAGAAAGAACACGTCCTTCACAGGCGGTGCTATGTTGAATTGAGCATCGAAAAATCCATAACCGATCACAAGCATCATAAACATGCATATTCATGGAATGGCCTTCCTCGAAAGAGCTGGTCGAAATTGATAAGCTTCTTGTGACATCCATCTCAGTGAGAATTTTTGAGAAGACAATAGCCATTGTTGATTGTAGGATTCAGGAAAATTTAGAACTTTATTGAGAAGCCGGTGATAAGTTAAGAGATTATTAATTGCTTCAACTGGACTTATATATAAACAATTTTTGTAGATATCATATGCGTTGCTACATATAGTTGATTGATCTTCCACCTAGACGAAGTTAACGTGTGACGTCCTCGAAATTAGAAAGAACATTTATATGATCTTTCATGGGTCATCTTTTCGTACACGCAAGTCCAATATATTGTACTTTCATTTACATTTTCATGATTTTTTTACAATTTCCATCACTATATTTGAATTATGGGTTCTTTTATTGATGAATTAATTTTTACCCTTAAAGTTTCAAAAACTAAACTAAATTTTTATTTAAAATTAATTTTTTATTATAACTAATTATTTTTTTTGTTTTTATTATCTCATTTTCAATCAAATTATTAAAAAACAAAAAAGACACATTTTCCACGATTCTTAAAGCAGTTTATCTCTCTTCGGATCACAATTTAGTTTTTTTTTTTTATTTTTTTTATTATCACTTTTTTTTGGTTTATCTTGAAAGCTAGCATTGAATGAGTCAATTTTTTTTTTTTTTTTTTTGAAATGGAATGGGTCAAATTTTTATCTCCCATAATAAAATGATAAAATTCTATACGTAAGTTTGTAAAATATGTTTAATGGGACTTGAACCTACTCCAATGATTAGAGCTACATTGAATGGGTTAAGTTTTTTTTTTTTTTTTTGAAAATGGAATGGGGCAAGTTTTTATCGAGAGACAGTTATTCTTATAATAAAATTATATACATAAGTTTGTAAAATATGTTTAATGGGATTTGAACTTACTCTTATGGTTAGAGTAATTGATAGAGAGATGCACAACCATTTGAGCTAACACTTCACTTCTTGGGGTTTATTGCTTTTCTGTAAATGATTTATTTTAAGATGTTACATAGCGAATTTAGATTTGTTTTTATCACAAAAACAAAATTTCAGTCATGCCTTTTAGGCCTAATTTTACTTTCTATTATTGATCTACATTTCTATCACTTTTTAATATCTTTTAATGGTAGTTGCAAAATATGGGGTAAATTAAATTGCTCTCCTATAAAATTATTTTTGTTAGTTTGTTAGGTATACTTCTCCCCAACATTAGTTTTCACAGATCGTCCCTTCAATGCTTAGAAAATTTGCTTCAAAATATGTTCATTTTTCTAATGCCATCTAACGCACTCTCTTAGAGCAAACATTGAGATTGTTTTAATTCATAAAAAATTTCAATTTTTTTTCCCTTAAATTCATATGCGAAGAATTGTTCGTAACGTGTCATGTACTCGAAGTATACACGTTAAAAGAATCTTCTTTGTACTTTCTTCTTTGATGATTTTGTTTTTATTTTGTGTTTCTTCAACGCGTATTCAAACAAAAGCCTGCTTCAAGAAGATCTACAGTAATTGTTTGAAAGTGAAAAAGTAAAGCTAGGGTTCTCTTTCTCTTTATCTTCATCTACTGGTTTCTGATGAATTTTCGTACACTGATTTATTATAGTTTCGAGAGAATTATTAAAAAGCTTTAGAAATATTCTCATTTTTACTTTTTATAACACTAACCCCCTTTGTACTAACAGTTTAATCATAATTAATTATTGAAGATAACTAAAAAATGGTAAGATGGTCTTTTTTCTTCTTTTTATTTTTATTTAATTATATTAATTATTTATTTAAAATAGTTTAAAATATTAAAAATTATAAAATAAATTAAAAATTAAATGATTTTCAAATTAAAAAACATAAAACATAATTTTAAATACATACAAATAACTTTTAACATTTTCTTAAAAATAAAAACAATGGATCTCAACCGTCAGTCTCTAAAATTGACAGTGAAGATCAAAAGAATTAAAAAATATTTATATCAAAACAATAGAAAAAAAAAAATAGTGTAATTGAACATCACAAACCCAGGTTAACAAACTGGCTCTTGTTCTTCTTCTTTGTCATCGTGTTCTTCTTCTTCATCACAAACGCAACACCCAAACAATATCATCTCAACCTCTTAACACAAACATGGCTTTAAGGTCTAACACACACCCATCCCCTCTCTCTCTCTGCATCTGTGGTGGCTCTTGTTTTTCTTCTTCTTCATCTTGTTTTGGATCGATCATGGTTGTCACAACTCCATGATGGTTGTCACACACAAACAACCATACACACATTAACGACCATTCTTTTCGCAGCTCCATGATGGAGACCTCTTGTGGAGACCCAGGTGGTCTCCATCAAGGAGACCTTGACCCGTTCAGGTTTACAGAATAGGTCTCCATTATGGAGACCTAGTTTCAGATATCTGTCAGTAGAGACCTCAAAAGGCCACCCAGTATTTTTGTTAATAGATTTTTTAATTTTTGATAGATTTGTCTTTATGATAGATTGGGTAAAGTTGATTGATGATGAAGAATGGTGAGGTTGATGAAGAAGATGATGGATTGGGTATGGTTGATGAAGAATGGCGAGATTGATTTTTTCTTTTTCTTTCATTTTTTGAAGATTGAAGATCTAGGTTTTAAACTTCACCTTCAACCCAGGTTTTTTTTGTTTTTGGTTTTTATTTTTTTATTTTTTTCAATTGTTCAATTGTTTTTTTGAACCCAAGGAAAGGTTGATCTTCAATTGTTTTCTTGATCCTAGGTAAGGTTGATGAAAAAGGGTGATGGATTGTTAAAGACTTCATCTGATGATGATGATTGATGGTGTGAGGAAGATGAACTAGGTCCACTTCTTTGTTTTATTTTTTTTTTGGTTTTTTTTTTTTTTTGTTTTTCTTTTTCAATTGTTCAATTTTTTTTTTCATATTTTTCTATTTTTCCAAATTGATCTTGACCATTCATCTTTCCGATGGACGACATAGATTTGTTTGAAAAAAAAAAAGTATATTAAAATTTTTTATAATTAAAATTTAATTATTTTCACATTTTTAATTTTAATTTATTTTTTTTTTTTTTCAAATTGATCTTGAGAAAAATGGACGGTTTAGATCCATTTAAAAAATGTATATTTTTTTACATTTAAAATTAAAAAGATTTCAACCATTCATTTTCGATATAGACGGTTGAGATTTTTTAAGTCTTTTAATTTTTTTTTTCCTATAAAAGTAGGGGTAACTATGTCATTTCCATCAAAAATTAGTTAATCTAGGGCAATATCATCTTTTTGCTCTATTTTGTCGGTCTTCGGTTATTTCAAATTGTCAAACCTTAGTCCAAGGAAGAAGATTATTACAAAATGCAAAAGTGATTTCCATTTGTAATAATGCATATATTCAGAGATTTTTCAATAATTCTCTCGTTATAACAAATCAATGGTGGCTCCCAAAATAGTTAAGTTTTCTTTAATGTCTTTTGTTGCTAACTGAGAAAACTTGAATACATTTTTTATTTTTTATTTTTTTCCTTTTATATAGTTATTTTTTATATCTAAAATTTTAATGATAGAAAGTTGAAATATTGATGATTACTTGCTTGCATATATTCTCCTTTCAAGTGTGCATTCTTAAAAGACGTCTGGATATACTTTTATTTATGGTTTAAACTGAAAAAAGAAATCATAATTATTTTAAATATGGTGGGTCAGATTTGGCAGCCGAAATAGAAATTAATTGGGTGAGGCTAATGCCAGCCAAAATTTTACTAGCAGCATCCATTTTCTTAATAAACCCATCTATATAAGACTTAAAAGTAAAAGATTTACCCACTGCACCTGCCGAAAATACCAAAAAGAACCTAAGCTGTTGTTCACACCAATTTATATTAATTTTTCCTGTACACTCATTATCATCAACAGTTGAAATAGATCACCAAATCACAAATTGTCAACATAAACTTCTTCGTTGAACTGAAAAAATCAAACATAAAAGCAACTTCATTGATTTCCTTTCTTTCTTGGATCTTCTGTCATCGTCGGTTCTAATAGCCACGTGAAAACATTGCCATCTTGAAGTGCATGGAAGCAACTGTAAATTTTGTTCTTGCATATGGTCCGTTTCTGCAGTCCACGCTGTTAAATTTTTATAAATGTTGTTTTTTCTAATGTACTTTAGCCATGGGTCTGATAATTATAAGTATAATTCTAACTACATATAAGGGTTTGATATCGAAGTGTAATTGTAATTTTGTTTTAGATGGGCATGGTGTGTCTCTACACCCCACGCTTGCAACCAAAGGAGAGTTTATTTCAGCCCAAAAAGTTCTGGGACTGACAATCAGACATATAGGTTCATCATTGTGGGCCTAGTTTATGGGTTCATGAACAGTTAATGGAACAAGAACAAGAATTGTGACACTTTTTTTTTTTTTTAATTGAAACGAAGTTTTATTAATCAATTATGAGATTATAAACAACTATATATAAATGGCAGAAGAATTCCTCAAAAAATAATAATAATAATAATAATAAACAAACGGCAGAAGAAGACAAACTAAAGAAGGAAGTATTATTGACAGAGAAATCTAAGCAGTTCGGTATGAGGCTGCCATGGTAATGCCACAGAGTCCTTCACTGTATGGAATATCTCTGAGCATCCTTACGTAACCTCCCTCTCCCCAGTTTGTGCCCCATGAATTCTTGACCAGCCAATACTTGGTACCATCAGCTTCCGCTCCATAACCAACCACGGTCACACCGTGGTTTAATCTAGTCCCACAACATCCTGAATATACAAATCGCTTGAGTAAAACTGAAAATTATAGCCTTCAGCTTCAATGCCTACTGATATTAATTGATTAGCCACAGCATTCAAAAGTGCGTTCTCATTGTAGGTGGCACCATCTCGAACCCATTTATAATGCCAACACGATTAGATGCCGCGTTGACATTGCATTGTCCAAAATATCCCCTGTAAGGATAGTTTGCTTCTGACTTTATTCCTCTGTTTTGTATGAAGAATTCATGAATCCACCATAGCACCCTCGATTCACATTCGTTACGTCACAGTCCACCAGCTCTTGCGCAGATAATGAAACTAGTGACCCTGTTCTTATCTTGATTATTCCTTCCACAGCTGCAACTGCGGAAAATGCCCAACAGCTTTTCATATATATTCAGTTAAAAATTATATTTATCAAAATATATATAGACCTTTTTTTCATGAAAAAACTGACTCACCACATTGGTGCCCTTGGTTCTTGATGGTTGTCACCGTGCCTCTTTGTCTCCAGTCCATGGTAGGTGGAGCTGCAGTAAAGTTTTTATATCTCTATGATATCAACTCGTTTTGGGAATACGTTTAATGGCCTTTGAGTCTGGTTTGCCTGGCTTGGAACTCTTCATTTGTAAGATCAGCAAATTCATTGACGGCTAGCTTGTAAGACTTGTTGCCGGCTTTGTTGAAAGCATCCATATAAGCTACATTTTCCTTGTAAATCTGGGCGCGCTTCTCCTTCTCATAAATGTCACTGTACACTAGTCCACAACGAGCCATCCATTGCTCATGCTCCTCGCACATGGAAGCATCCTGAAGAGTACGAGACATGGCTCGTGGGACCCAACCTCCTAATGCAAATATCAAAGCCAAACACAGACTTGTGTATCCCATGACAGCTAGTTTTACTACACCTGTTGAAAATACCAAGAAGGACCTAAGCTATTGTTCACACTAATTTATATTAATTTTTCTCGTACACGCATCATCATCAGCAATTGAACTAGATTACTAAATCATATAAATTGTTATCATAAACTTCTTCGTTGAACTAAAAAAATCAAACACAAAAGCAACTTCATTGATTTCCTTTCTTTCTTGGATCTCCTCTCGTCGTCGGTTCTAACGATTGCGTGAAAGCATTGCCATCTTGAAGTGCAAGAAGACAAGTAAACATGAGTTTGCTTTATGCTTGAGAAAGCTTGTACATTGATAAATACAAACACAAGGCAATTGATATATTGTTATAATGATATACACTGAATAAATTAGGCCACTTTGTTATGAGCAAATACTGTTGCAGCATACATTTTCTTTTTCCAGGTGGTGCTATCAGAATTGGCTCTTTTTTGTGTGGTTAAGATGAAAAAAGCAAAGACTTCCTTTATTGTCAAATTTTTAAGAATCTCATTAAAATAAGAAAACCCGTTAGAAGTCTATTTCCGCTCAAAACTGACCCCGATACTTTCTTGGATAGGGTGAGGGCGTGGCTGGCCTCCATTTGGTGCGCCATTTGCAGTGTTGGATCCCTATTGAGCTAACCTTTCCAACAACATCTTATTTGCTCAAAACGAACATCATTTGGACTACTTTTGGATCAATTGAAATTTACCGTAGGAATTATTGTCACATTCCTAAGATGCCCTTATTGTAAATGTACTTCTAGAATCACAAAAATCCCTGGATCATTACATTATATTATTGGAAAAGACCCTTCTTCTCACGAGAGCAATAAGGTACAAATATTATTGACAATCTTGATCTTTCATAACTTCAATGCTACAGAACGCTTCAGTCGCATCATCTACCACCTTGTGAATAATGATTGTATCACCAACATGGAGACTTTTATTGCAAACAAATTGAAGCCATCCTAGGATGGCAAAATGCGGTTTTGGATCCGCACTAGGTTCAACCCTGCATTGGATCCTTTTTTTTTTAAAGTCCAAACCCCATTCACACCTTCAAATTTTTTTGAGGGTCTAGTTTCAAACCCTACTCACACATTTAGCGAGTTTGCTTAGACCCGGATTTGACCAGATCAGATCTGTTAGATCCAAGTTGACCTGAATCTTTTTTTAAAAAAGCAATTTCAAAACTTTCTCAAAAAAACCTTTATGGACTGAGAAATTCAATAGGTCTAAGATTTTAGTCTGATTTTTCTTTTAAAAATAAAAAAAAAATCAATTTTTTCTACTAAATTAAAATAAACTAATTTTACATCATATAATTCATTCCATAATTATTTCTGGCAGATTTTATAAAAAATATGTCATAATCAAAATTAAACAAAAAATAACATTAAAAGTTAAAATTTATCCTTAATTTACATCCCAAAATAACCAAAAAAATATATAAATATAAAGAAATAATTGCACAACACTCCCCCGAGGTTTGCCAAAAAACAGACAAAAACATATTTATCAGTTTATTACACCAAACCCCCATACCGTTAGTCAATTTCCGTCAACTTTAACAGCTGACCAAGATATTTGATCAAATGACCATTTTGCCCATAGATAAGAAAAAATACTTCAAAAAAAAAAAAACTTAAAACTCATTACCAATAATATTTAAAAAAATAAAATTTTCTAAAAATCATCAAAATAAAAATAAAAAAATGAGAAATAATAAAAATTAAAAGAAAAAAAATTGAAAAAAAAAAGAGTAATTTTTTAAATACAATCACAATCCTTCTAATTAATCTTATTCAACCAAATCAAATCAATCTAAAATTCAGTTAAATCAATCTAAAAAATTAAAAGATTAGCAGACTATCCATAAGATTCACCAGCAAACACCAAACCCAAATCTACTTTTCAATTCAATTTTTCAACCAAAACTTTACACAACCCAGATCATCTGCACAACAATGTTCTCAGTTTCAAAAAAAAAAAGAAGTAAAAAATAAACTCAGATCATCTTCATCGTCATCTTCGAACATCATCATCATCATCATCACCATCAAACACCGATCATCTTCGAACAAACCCGTGAGAGAGACCCAGATTTTTGAGTTTGCATCGTGCGACAGAGACCTAGAAATCTGGGCCTTCCTCGCGGTGATAGAGTTGGAGGAGATGCTCGTTCGCTCTGCAACGGCAGAGTTGGAGAGGCGGGGAGAGCGGGGAGAGAAGGAGAAGCAGGAAGAGAGAGACAGATCGGACGAGGGAAAAGGAGAATGAGGAACGGTGACAGAGTTCAATCTGCGACGCACCTGGACATCGTTCGTGAAGGCGGCGCCAGCTATGAGGAAAATGGTTAGAGTGAGCGATGAGAGAAGAGAGAGACAGGGGTGAAGGAATGAGAGAGAAAGAGAGAGACACCGTTCGTGAAGGCGGCACCGACAATGAGGAAAATGGCGAGCATGAGCAATGAGAGAAGAGAGAGACGGGGCTGAAGGAATGAGAGAGACAGGGGGGAAGAAGAAGAAGATGATGACTTAAAGGGTGTAATGGACCAAAATGCCCTTCACTCAGTTAACATTGACTAAAGTCAACGTTAGGTGTGAGGGTTTGGTGTAATAAAATGATAAATATGTTTCCCTCTGTTTTTAGGCAAACCTGAGGAAGGTTTTGTGCAATTACTTCAAATATAAACATAAAAGATAAAATCAAGATGATGATGACGACTTTTTTTCATCTTGTTTATGATATATTTCTTCCTCTAAAACGCCACCTAATAGACCAAATTAAGTGAAAAATTAAAATTAAACTGATGATTACAAATAATATATATAATATAATTAAATTTATAACTACTTTAGTACCTCAAAGTAGAGCCTATATCTAATTTTGTGCACACATCAATGCTTCCAACATGTTTATATACAATCTCCCACGATGTTTACTCAAAAATCTACTCCTAGTAATAAAAGCGAACTCAAAAACCACCGTAGACACAATAATGGCTATAATTTCTTTAGCAATTTTAGCCAAAATTAGATATTTCCCTTTGTTTCCTTTCCACCATGCCAAAATATGAAAGTCAGGAGAATTATCTTCAACTTTTTCATCCAAATATTTCTCTTAACTCTAATTTGTTAAAACTTATAGCTTCTTCACACTCATGCTTATATTGTTGAAATTCAACCTCATCCTTATTCCCAAAGACATTAGTAGAATAAACAATAAAAGAATCACCAACTTACTCAACTAAAGTTGCATCCACATATTTTTCCTCATACTTTTTTATCAACTTCTTTAAAAGTTTGAACACATTTTCTTGGTGACGATTTGCACTAGAGCCATACAACTTTTTAAAGTGAGAACTGATACGCAACATCTTAGACCTAGGATCTAAGAATGCTACAACAGTCATTACACCAGGTATATCACTCTAATACTTTTCAAATTTGGCAATCATTCTCCTTGCCATTGTTTGTATCAGAATATGAGGAGAAGTAAGCCAACCATTCAATGCTTTCCTCATTTCACATATCATTGGAAACACCAGATTAGTTGTGGGGTATTTAGTACGTAAAACGTTAGAAAACAATTAATTAAGAGCTATAAGCATTAACATATTAATTGTTCATTTAGAAAAGAAAATACTTGAAAAACATTCTGTTAATTTATAGAAGGGTTGCAAATGCTCCACCATAATTGTTGCTAATTCTTATTCTGAGTCAACCAGCAAACACTTCTATTGTGCCTCACATTGTTGGACACGAACAAAAACATCCTTATATATCAAGGCCACTAAAAGCATGAAATAGGTGGAATTTCATTTAGTAGGACAATCAAACACAAGTTTTTTTTATCATACTTGATTTGCAATTGATTTGCTGCAAATTCAAATGTTTCAATTGTCTGAGGTGATGTTGTCCAAAAGCAAACACTATCTCTAATCTTCTCAATGCCATCCGTAATCACTTGCAACTCATCTCTCACCACCAAATTCATAATATGGTACAACATTGAATATGAAACAACTTTCCACCCAACAATAATCCATCAGAAAACTTGTGCTCAATTTTATCAATCATGGAATCATTAGTAGAACAATTATCTATATTAATTACAGATAATTTTCTATCTACATTCCAATCAAGCAAACACTTGATCAATTCATCACCAAATGACTCAGCATTATGTGAACTCAATAAACATATAAATCTTATGATTTGACTATAAACGCCCATGATTTGTCGATAAAATGTATAGTCATAACCATATATCCCATTTTTGTGCTTGATGTCCATATATCCATAGTAATTGCAACTCTATCATCCAAACTATCTAACAACTTCAATGTCTTCTCCCCCTTACTATTATATATTTTAAAAATTTCATTCTTCAACGTGTTTCTACTTATTGTTTCAAACCCAGGATGGTAATAACTCATCATTTCTCGAAATCCTATGTATTCTACAAATTATAAAGGAAGCTCATGCATGATAACAATCTTAGCTATTTTCTCCCTACTAACACTTTGATCAAACAAAGTAGTTGTTTCCTCCATGGTGGCTAGATGCTCGTTAAGACATTTTTGGATATGTTTTCTTAAACTAGATGTTTCCGACCCTTGACTAGCATTCAATAATTTCCCAAAAAAATTACATTTGGCCATCCTAGCACCATCAACTTCAACTTTAGACATGTGAATCCAAACGAATTATGTTTCTCGCTTCCGTTTGACTACTTTCAAAACACTAAACTCAACATTTTCAATATTATTATCCCCAATCGAAGTATTCATCTGACTTTCTCCATAACTAGTCATATTGTTTGACTACCTAATATATTTAAATATTTCAATTAATAATAAAAAATATATATCAAAACAAAAATATTTTGTTTTGGTGAAAGCCCGTGCATTGTTACACCAAAGGTTCAAACTACTGTCTTCAGATACAGGTAAGTCAAAGTTACTGATTTCTAACTATATACTATTCATCCATTTAGCATTAAATAAATGTACTATACTTGATTTATAGCTAAAATAGCATGCATTCAACTTATATCCCACAACAACACTACAAAAATGTTGGCATAAAATCAAATTTGAAAGGGCAAGCCTTACATGATATATTATACTTGCCCATATCTATATTTTCTACACTTTTTTGGCCATATAAAGAAAACAAAGATGAAACCAATCCCATATCTATGTTTTCTACACTTTTTTGGCTATATATATATATATATATTTTAAAGGAAATGGGTAGGGAGTATATAAACAACAGGTATTTTGGTCTAATGGAAACATACGGGTAGACCCATATCCTACCCGCAATTATATAAATTTTTTCAGACCCGGCTCTTTTAAATGTGTTTAAAAAAGCCGTTCGAGTCTATACCTGAATCACACATTACAGGTATGAATCGGGTCTAACAGACCCTATCCATTTTGCCAAGCCTAACTGAGTAAAAAATTGGCCTTGGGTTGATAGCAGATTGAAGAGAGCAATGAAATGTTCGCACATTTCCCTTTTCATCTTTAATCTTCAATTTTACTAGCTAGCCTTTTTGAACATGTGGGAATGCTTCGACACAATATCTTGAAATCGTCAGTCTTCCCTCAATATCAATTCTTGTAAGCACTCTTGAAAATATGGCCATACTAACTAGCAAGGTTTTACAAGTACTTCTAGATTTTTGGTCATGAGAAATATTTGCATTCAAAACCCCATTTTTATAGGCATCATGAAGCATGTTACCAAACTCTACATGAGAATGGTTGAATATAATTTAAGGTAAACATAATATCTTCATAATATATGTTTAGAGCACATATTAATTATTTAAAATTTATAATTAATAATTTATATATATTTAATTGATAAATATATAACATTATGATTCTTAGAAATAGTTATAAACATTTTAATTTAGTGTTTTTGAATTTTATTTAACAATTAGTATTTAAAATGTATAACTAGCGAATTACTAAAAACTCTCTAAACATATGCCTCATTACAAATGGAAACCACATTTACCTTGTATTACAGTGTCCTCCCCTATACTAATAGTTTGACAGTGGTTGACCATGAAAGTTATTACAGTAAAGGAATTTTGGTCATTTTCTCTTATTTTTATTTTTTCTTTAAAAATTTTTATTAATTAATAGGTTATATTAATTTAAAATGTTAAAAACTATAGAATAAATTAAAAATTAAATGATTTTGAAATTTAAAAAATAATTAAAAGTAATTTTAAATATGAAAAGAATTAACACTTTCTTATAAAGAAAAGCAATTAATCTCCACCATCCATATCTAAAATGGATGGTGGAGAGCAAAAGAATTTTAAAAAAAAATCAAAATTTTTTTTTTTTTGAACTTAAAATCAAAACAATTAAAAACAAAACAAAATTTTTTAAAAAAAGGAAAAAACAGAAAACAGAAAAATGGAGATTTAACCCAGTTGGATCTGGTGGACATCCAATCTGGATTAGATCAGCAGCTAGTTTATCACCCATCGTCTCACATCATCTTCATCATATTCACTTCATCAAAATCAGTTCATCACCCATCATCTTCATCAGACCACTCACCATCTCACCCATCATCTTCATCAGACCATTCTAGTCTAAGCAGCTCTAAATCAAAGAAATTCAACTCATCTCCATCTTCTGCTTAGACTTTGAAAAAATGAATATCTACATGGCCAAAATTATATAAAAAAAAAAAAATGAATATCTTCAAGTTCTCTAGGTTTGAAACCAAATCTGAGCAGAACCTAAACAATACCCTACTGCTATAACCCACTAAAACCGCAACTCCTTCAATCCCTTCAACAACTAAACCTAGTGATTGGTCGGATCTTCATCTGGGTTTGGGTTATGAAAATATTGGTTCTTAAGTCCTCTGGTTTCCAATCCCATAAACCCTTTCATCATGTTCGACCAACACTTAAACCATTGAATCGCAACCCCTTCATCTAGTTTGATCAATCACCAAAACCACCAAAACAGAACTCACCTGGTTCGACCAACACCAACACTAAATCTGATAGAGTTGTTGATGGGTAAACAGAATAGGTTTGAAACAAATTTGTGAGAGAGAGAGAGAGAGAGGGAGAGAGAGAGAGTTGTTGATGGGTAAACGAAACTAGTTTGAAGATGGAGATGACGACAACGATGTTTGAAGGTGAAGAGGATGACGGCGATGAGTATTGATGATGATGGGGAAGAAGAAGAGGAGGAGTAAAAAAAGGTGACTTTTTTATTTTCTACTTTTTTTATTTTAATCATTTTATAAATTAAAAATTATTTTTAATTAATTTTCAAATTTTTAACTATTTCTAAAATTTTAAGTTTTTTTTTTTTTAATTAGATCTCAATAATTCATTTTTGAGATGAATAGTTGAGATTTTTTAAGTTTTTTAATTTTTTTTCCATAAAAATAAGGCCACAAATTAATTAATTAGGAGTTTTATTGTCTTTTTATTTAATTTTATCATTTTTCAGTTATGTTAAATGGTCAACATGATCAAACCATTGGTGCAGAAAGAATACTATTATAAAAAGCAAAAGTGAATTTAATTTATAATAAGGCTTACATTCACAAGGCCTTGAGTAATTCATCCAATGTATAACTATGATAGTTGTGAACATCTTTCTTTAATTAATTTATAAATTTCTTTTTTCAAACATGTTGAAGTAGTTGGTATTCCCTTAAAGTTGGCAGAAAAGTTCATAGTGACAGCTTTTCAGAAAAATGGAGTTAACAATGATTGATGGGACATTCTGTTCGGCGAAAATGATAATGACATTTTCGTGCAAGTCACACTCCAGGTAGCATTATCAAATTATAAGCAGTAAACTTTGGACGATGGTGGGCACAGACTAGAAAACTCCGGTTTTTTGTTTTTCTGATAACTAGAAAACTACTGTTATGCACTGCTCAGCGATGAAATGACACTTTTCACGCTTTCCAAGCATTAAGGATGCATAATTTAAAGAGCACAGTTACATGTTAGCACTGGCATGCATATTCTCATTTCCAAATGTTAACATGTTTGAGACCAGACTCTGTGTGTGTGTGTGTTAAGTTGATGTGCCCTAAGCCTCGGATCAAGCTATGGAAGACGACGACATAGCCAGACTCTGTGAATCCCTAAAACTCTCGGAGGAAGAAGGTGTGGTTTGTTCGATCGAGGGAGTGGCATATGAGGAGGGCGCCGCCGAGGTCAAACATTGCCTGGTGGGCAAGGTCCTAGGGGCAAAGAGGGTTAATCGAGATGGTTTCAAAGCCTATATCGAGCAGATCTGGGGAACGTTCGGCTCTGTGGAGGTGGAATCGATTGGCATCAATATCTTTATGTTTTACTTTGGAAAGGTTGAGACCAGAGATCTAGTTTGGAGCAGAGGCCCTTGGCATTTTGAGCATAACCTTATAGTGCTAGAAAAACTCGTCGGGGTGGGGGATGTATCTACATTAGCCTTTGACAGACTCCCAATATGGGTTCAAATCCACAAGGTGCCATTACTGTGTATGAACCCTAAGATAACCAGGGTTTTGGCAGAACAGATTGGGGAGGTGGTGTGGGCGCCAACGGAACCCAATGAGTGTAGGGGGAAATTCCTAAGGGTGAAGGTGTGTATAGACATAAGTAAACCTTTGAAGCGGGTGCTACAACTGAACTTAGGTGGGAACTCGGAGACTAAAACAGTAATGCTCACCTATGAAAACCTACCTGAGTTCTGCTTTACATGTGGGCTCCTGGGGCATAACGGGAAGGAATGTAGGGACGAGGCAGCATAGGAAGCCGTTTGTAGGACCGCAAAAAGTGAATATGGATCCTGGTTATGTGCTGGGCAATGCCTTGGGGGCAGGAAGAAGATAGAGATGACAAATATGTCGGTTGCCTGGAAGGGTAGTAGTCCTGAGCAGGGGAAAACCACAGGTTCTGGGAAGCAGGGAGGGTTGAGAGGGCTCTACCCCGCTAGAAATACGAATGTGACGGGTTTAGACGAGCCCCCCTTTTATAGGCCGGGGAGCGTAATGGTCCCGGTCCACAATGATAAAGACCCCGAGGGTAGAATCGTGGTGGGGAAGACCAGTGTGGCCCCATCGCCCTCACTTGTTGTGTTTAATAGCGGGGAGCAGAGTAGAACCTCGGGAGATACACCTATGGAAGGGGTCTGTGCGGAATCCACCAGCTTTAGTGCAGGGCTTAATATAGACATCCCCCCAAAGGAATCTGTGTTACAAAACCAAGTTGGCGACCCGGCCGAGGCAATTACTATGGTGGGGTCTTCTGATAAGGCGAATTTGGTAATTGTTAAAGGTAGTCCATGCAGATCTCAGAATCGTAAATGGAAACGAGCGGCTAGGAAAGTGGCAGGACTTAAGTTTAGCTCCACCAACAGCAAAGTGAAAGGTAAGGGCAAGATTGCGCCTAAGTTCCCCATAGGGGTGAGCAAGATTATTGAGGAGCGTGTAGGCTCGGATGGTAACATGAAGAGAAAGAACCTAGTGCCTACAGAGAAGGAGGAGAGAACTTTTAAGAAGGCTAAAACAGTAGAAGTTGGCGGTGCAGAAATGTCTGCCCTATCGGTGGTGCCTGAGCCTCAGGCCCGCCGGGAGCTATGAATCTCTTATGTTGGAATGTGCGGGGGCTAGGGAACCCTCGTACATTCTCTGCCCTGAAAAGGGTAATCAAACGCTACTCCCCTAGTTTAGTTTTTCTTTGTGAAACTAAACTGTATGGAGATAAGGTATGTAGGATAAAGGAATTACTAGGCTTCGAAGGGGCTGTGGCAGTGGAAAGCACTGGGAAGAGTGGGGGCTTAGCAATGCTCTGGCAGAATAAGGATGCGGTGGACCTACTATCTTTCTCTACGGGACATATTGATGTGAGAGTTCGCTCGGACTCGGGGTTCCGTTGGCGCTTCACCGGGTTCTATGGCCACCCCAAGCAGGGGAAGAGGTGTGTATCCTGGGAACTGCTTAGGCATCTCAAGGTTGTTGATAGTATGCCCTGGCTGGTAGGCGGGGATTTTAACGAGATACTGAAGGCATCTGAGAAAGAGGGAGGTTCGGAGAAGGGGGCAAGTGGAATGGACAGTTTTAAACAAGCCCTATGAGACTGTGACCTTTGGGATCTAGGCTGCACTGAGCCACGATTCATGTGGAATAGTCGTAGAGATGGGGTGGCAAACATTCATGAACGGCTTGATCGTTATGCAGGTGACCAACAACGGCAGGAGGCCTTTCCGACTGCAAGAGTGGAGCATCTGAGCTTCAATGGCTCTTATCACCGTCCGATCCTACTGCACCTGAACCCAAGGTCCCGTCCCACGCCCTGTCATCCACGGCAGTTCAGGTTTGAACCTTGCTGGCTAAAAGAAGAAGGTTGCCAAGAAATAGTCAAGGCCAGTTGGGAAACTATGAGAGCTTCGCATGACGCGCGAGAATTTTCTTCCAAGCTGTCCAAGTGTGCGGAAAACTTAGCTGCATGGAGCAAATGTTGTTTTGGCTTGCTGAAACGAAGGATAGATACAAAGAAGAAGGCGATCGAAAGATGGTATAAGCATTGTAATAGGAGTGGGGTCATGGCAAGAATAAGAGTGATGGAGGACGAACTCGAAGACCTACTCTTAAAGGAGGAAATGTACTGGAAACAGAGAGCCCGATCCGACTGGTTGGTTGCTGGAGATCGTAATACAAAATTCTTCCACGCACGAGCCACGGCCCGTCAAAAGAAAAACGATATAAACCAGTTGGGGAGCATTGATGGAAATGTTGTAGCGTCGAAGGATGGCATGGCAGTTGTTATACACCACTTCTACTCCGACCTTTATAGCTCCTCTCGGCCATCAAAAGAGGTGATCTCCAAGGCATGCGACCCGATCCGGTCTTTCCTCTCAAATGAACACAAGTCCGCATTGTTGAACCCGTATATTGCAGAGCAAGTCAAGTCCGCAGTCTTTGACCTGGGTCCCTTCAAAGCTCCGGGGCCAGACGGCTTCCACGCGATGTTTTTCCAAAAATTCTGGGATGTTGTGGGCCAGGATCTAATAGAGGTCTACCTCTAGATTCTGAGTGGGAAATCCTCAATACAGGCTTTTTCAAATACCAACGTCATCCTCATCCCGAAAAAGAAACACGCCATGTATCTAAACGACTTCAGACCCATTGGCCTCAACAATGTTGTGTACAAAGTTTTCACTAAGGTAATCGCTCATAGGCTGAAGTTGGTAATCCCATCGCTTATCTCTCCTAACCAATCAGCCTTTATCCCAAGTAGGCAAATCTTTGACAACATCTTAACCTCATTTGAACTTCTTCATTCTATCAGCCAAAAGAAGAGGGGTAAGATAGGTTGGATGGCCCTGAAATTAGACATGGCCAAGCCGTACAACCGTGTGGAATGGGCTTTCCTCGAGGCAGTGCTTACCAAGATGTGCTTCCCTAACCACCTGACCAAACTGATCTTGAGCTGTGTAACCTCATCTTTTCTCTCGTTCTGTTTGAATGGGACCCCTGTCACCACTGTTAAACCGTCGAGAGGCCTTCGGCAGGGATGCCCTTTGTCCCCTTTCCTTTTCCTCTTGTGTGTAGAGGCCTTCTCCTGTGGGCTTTTAAGGTCTGAACTGAGTGGTAGGGGGCTGGGCATCAAATGTGCCAGAAATGGGCCGATTGTTAGCCACCTGTTCTTCGCTGATGATTGTATCCTCTTCTGTAACGCGTCGGCTTCAAACTGTGACCTCATATCAGCTGCGATTAACGACTACGGTTCAGGTTCGGGCCAATGTGTCAACATGGCGAAATCATCCTTGGTCTTTAGCCCCAACGTGGAGGCTGGTGTGCGGTTAGAGATTTTCAAGCACCTGTCAATCGCAGAGGGGACGCCGTATGATAAGTATCTAGGCCTGCCAACGGCCGTAAGGAAACACAAAAAGAGAACGTTTCACGCGATCAAAGAAAAGCTTTGGCAGAAATTTCGGGGGTGGAAAGGTCGCTTGTTTTCCTTTGGAGGTAAGGAGGTTCTGATCAAGGCGGTGGCACAGGTGATCCCTTCTTATGTGATGAGCATTTTCAGGCTCCCTATGAGCCTTTGTAAGGAATTGGGTGCGCTTATGTCGAAATTCTGGTGGGGTGCTAAGGGTGACAAGCGGAAAATCAGTTGGGTGGGGTGGAACCGACTGTGCCTACCGAAAGTCAAGGGCGGGCTCGGTTTCAAGGATTTGAAGCCCTTTAATCAAGCCCTCCTGGCCAAGCAGGCCTGGCAGATCCTGATGGTGCGGGAGTCTTTGATGGCTCACCTGTTGAAAGCCAAATACTTCCCCAACACGTCGTTCCTGCAAGCCGGTCAGAAAAGAGGTGGTTATTATATCTGGAAGAGCCTGTTATGGGGCAAGGAACTCTTGTGCCAAGGCCTAAGGTGGCAGGTGGGGGACGGCCGGTCAATCATGATGCTTAAGGACCCTTGACTGCCACGGCCAACCTCCTTCAAGCCTGTATCTAGTTTCGCTCCAACGGAGCTTCGCGTCTCTGAGTTGATTGATAACGCTGCCCACCGATGGAACCTGTCAAAACTGAACCAATGGTTTCTGCCAGTGGACGTTGAATATATCCTGCAAATCCCTCTCAGTTCAAGACCGGTTCAAGATCGACTCCGATGGCACTGCGATAAGAACGACATCTACACTGTTAAGAGTGGGTACCAGCTTGCGATGAACTCAGCCCAGGTATGGTCCTCTTCTTCTAGCTATGAGATTAACGCCTGGTGGAAGGTCTTATGGAACCTACGCATTCCCCCAAAGGTGAAAATTTTTGTGTGGCGCGCTTATAACGATGCCCTACCGGTCAAAGTGAACCTGTTAAAACGTGGCCTCCTCCTTGATGGGTACTGCCAGCTTTGCGGTGAGGAGGTGGAGTCGGTGAGTCATGCCCTCCTCCGGTGCCCTTATGCACTCCCAGCCTGGATGCCCTTCCTTTCCAGCGTTGGGAGTTTGGTTTTTGAGACAGGACGCATCCTGGACGTGATGAGGGTGATTTCGTCGGCCGGCAGTAGAGCCCTACTGGAACTTGCGTGTTTGACTTGCTGATGCCTTTAGAACAACCGGAATGCTACTCTGCACGGTTTTAGAGTCAAACAAGCGTCCGAGGTTGCTGGGTGGGCTTCGTCAGTCCTTAGGGAATTTCAGTCCAGTGTGGCTGCCCTTGCTCTCCCCCCCCCCCCCCCCCCCCCCCCCTATCCTACCCGTCCAACGTCCTTCCCCTACTTGGTGTCCTCCTCCGGTGGGATGCCTGAAGTTGAACTCTGATGTTGCTGTGTTTTCTGGTAAGTTCTTTTTTGGAGTGGGGATTTCTATTCGTGATCACGAAGGGGGTGTGGTTTGCGCGGCGTCCAGGGTTATGTTAGGATGTGTCTCACCGGCTGTTGGTGAGCTGATTGCATTGTGTTCGGGGTTGCTCCTTGTGCAGAGGTTGGGTCTGCAGATCCATACAGCGGAGGTGGATGCTTCTAATGCTATCTTGGCGATTTCCTCCCGTTTGGAGCACTGTGGGGACAGTGGTTTTATTGTTTCGGATGTCAAGGCGCTTTGTGTTGAGGTGGGTGTTGTGCGATGCCAGGCCGTTCCCCGTGCGGCAAACCGTCTGGCACATAAACTCACCTCTCTAGCCTTATCCTCAGCTGAGGACCGTTGGTGGCACGCGGTCACCGAAGATTGTATCTTGTCTGTCGTTGTGTAATTGTACTTTCTTTCAAAAAAAAAAAAATTAACATGTTTTAAAAATGTGAAAACCATGAATGCATCATTGAGCTAAGATCCTCTCTTAATTATTATCACTATAATTATTTTTTAACACTTTATAATCTAATGACATATAAATATTAAAAATAATGGACACTTAAAATTATTTTTTTAATTAAAAATAATAAATAGTTAGAATTATTATATTATTTTCTCTCATATATCACTTAAACTTCAACTTTTCATATAAAAAATTGAGATAAAAGACAAGATTGAGAGAAAATCCTAACTTGTATCACCCAAGTTTTCTTTCTTAAGAACATATGACAACAACTTTCTAAATTTAAAAGGTAATATTAATTTAATTTATAAAGTAACATTAACAATTCAAAATTTCAAATTTAATCAAATTATTTAGATTTATTTTTACATAAATTTTAATATTAGGATAAAGAAGTTAATACTTTTATTCAAGAAGTTAATACTTTTATTCAATCTTTTAAGAATATATAGTATTATTTTGCTAATTATTGAAAAATTTTATCTTTTTGCATCATTCTTACGTGTGTTTAGAGAAAGATGGCAAGGGTATAAAGACACAATAAAAATTTTAATATAAAAAAAATTATTATCTAATATATGGACGTGTCAATTAATTAATTAATTAATGTATGTCTAGAATTTTGTCATTTATTATATGTACTCTTCTTTATTTGATGTCTGATCAATGATTTATCCTTTATTTTACGTTTCACTTTTAGATATTGACTCTCTACCTTTTTATTTTCATATATTCAATCTTGTCCACAGATTCCATCGACCATTATCGAAGTTATGTTTGTTGTCACAGTGAAAGATATAGATATATTAATTATTTCAAATGGCCCGCAGACAAAAGATGTAGAAGAACTGTCGATTGATCAAATAAGACAGACGTGATAATGTCATGTTTAGCTTTCACTCTGATAACGAGATTGGCTAATTTGGCAGAAGAAACTGCTGTTAAAGTTGCTGGATTGTATACCATTATTATGGGCCAGTTAATTAAGTATTCGTGTGAAGATTCCCTTGTTTTCGTTTTCAATTGTCTCGAGTGGTTTGACATCACGTGAGTGAGAGAATTTGTGTGTTAGGTTTCGCATGTGCGATGAAGATTTTTTTTTTTTTTTTCAAATTATTAGGACCAATTTAGGGTATCATCGGGATCAATTGTCATTTGATTTTAAATGCGACCCAAAAAACAATTCTCAAAAGACAGAATGAAGCAAATTATATACTTGGGGAGCCCATAGTGCTATGGGATCGACTGCGATTTGATTATGAAGTGTGGCCTTGAGATTTAGCAACCTACATACGTAGGGAGCTCATAGTGCTATGGGATCAACTGCAATTTGATTTTGAGGTGCGATCCGATGATTAACTCCCAAAAGACGGAAGGGAGTTGAACCCATAACCTCTATATGGGTAGACTATAATTTACCACCACGTCACAGTTCGTACTATAAAGAATTTGCTCTTAGTTTTTGTTTTTGTTTTTTTGTTTTTTTATTTATTATGTTATGTTATTTGGAAAAGTGCCACTATGCTATGGCATATCACGTATGTGATTTAACTAAAATCTATGTCAACTTCTTTTATTTATTTATCTTTTTAAATGAAGAGATCTGTCTCACCTTTTTGATGTCTAGACATAGAAGCATGGGCGAAAAAAACCTGCTTTCTGATTATCCATTTTAGGTCAATGAATTTTTTATTATGTTACATGTTTTATTATAGACAACATTTTAAACAAGAATGACTGAAACGGACAATATTGTAAATAATTTTTGTATAAAGAAAATGAAAGTTGGTAAATAATATAATCGCTTCAAATGAATATAATTATCTATGGAGAACGTCTAGCACATCAAGTGAGCACATTTATAAAGATTAGATAATAATTGATTTAGTGGATAAGAAAATATTAATATAATAATTTGAAATGCCCAACATCACTAAAGTTCAAATAGCTACCTACAAAATCGAAGAAAGACCCACACCCAGATTACCAAATACAGTTCCAATCAATCAAGCTTTTGATGTAGAGAGTTATGTTCATAACATATTTATCTAATGACAAACATGCAACATTGTCATATCAACTCTCTTATCAACTTTGACAATAAACATTTAATAATTTATTAATTGAGATATAAGATTTGATAAATATAACAAAAATATTGGATATTTATAAAAGAGTGTATTTAGCATTTTTCTATAAAATAGTTGCAAAAGAAACATTATTTATTTTTTAACATTTTCCATATTTATTTTAAAAATATTTTATTTATTTAAATTATTAGACTGATATTTGATAGATTTAAGTCACTTTTATATTAGTACTGATCATGGAAAAACCGTGTTGACTTGAGTCATACCGAGTAGCTGTAGATGTGAGCAATGATTTTATCCACCATGTAATTTTTAAAAACATATAATATTCTGTTCACCATGTAATTTTTAAAACCAAAACAAAATCCAAATAATAAAATCAAGGCACACAAAACAGTTGAGCACAAAAACAACCAATCCCACAAAATATAATAAGAATTCGAATGTAACACAAACAACTGTCAACAAAACTGAGATAGTTGTTCTACTACAACCAAACAAATCAACAATAACAACAACAACAAATGAAATAATCAATCAAAAGTCAAAACAACTAATATCCAAAATAGAAAATCAACTACCATTCACATAAAAAAAACAGAGAGAAATGGAGGGTGAGTTACCTTATATAAGAGCAAGGTTTGGAGTGGAAACAGAAAACACACGAGTCTATCAAGGCAAAACCCTCTGTTGTTAGCATCTTTCTATTGTTATTTCTTTACAAGAGTACACACACAAAATCTAGATATAAAAACAAAAGAAAAAATCAAAGCAAAATAGAGAAATGAAAAATCGAAAGACCTAGGAAAAAAATGAAAAAGAGAGAGACGACAATGGCGATACCATAGTTTCAAAGCTTTGGACATGAGGACAATGGAGAGAGATGGAGATGTTTTGGTGGTTGCACAGTAGCTATCACGGTAGCGATGGAGAGAGAAAGAGACATAGTTGAGTAGAGGAATGACAGCAATGAAGATTGGAGAGAGAGAGAGAGAAAGAGAGAATCAAGAGAGTTGAGAGAGTTTAGAAGTTAGGGTTTCCTTTTAAGAAAACGAGTAAGGGGTATATAAACAACAAGTATTTTGCGGGTCTGAAAGAGACTTGTGGGTAGACCAATATTCTACCCACAATTATGAGAGTTTTTTTAAATTCAATTCTTTTCAAGGTCTTTAAAAAAGCAGTTCGAATCTATACTTGAACTATAGATTACGGGTACGGATTGGGTCTGACAAACCCTATCCATTTTCCAAGCCTAATTGAGCAGAAAATAGGCCTTAGATTGATAGTAGATTTAAGAGAGCAATGAAATGTCCACACATTTCCCATATCATCTTTAATCCTCAATTCTACTGGCTGGTCTTTTTGAACATGTGGGAATGCTTCAACACAATATCTTGGAATCATCAGTCATCTGTCAGTATCGATTCTTGAAAGCATTCTTGAAAATATGGTCATACTAACTACCTAGGTTTTACCAGTAGTTTTGGATTTTTGATGATGAGAAATATTTGTATTCAGAGCCCCATTTTTATAGGCATGATGAAGCACGTTACCAAACTCTGCATGAGAGCGGTTGAATATAATTTAAGGTAAACATAATATCTTCATAATATACGTTTAGAGCACATATTAATAATTCAAAATTTAAATTTAATAATATATATTATAACTGATAAATATATAACATTATGATTCTTAGAAATAATTATAAACATTTTAATTTAGTATGTTTAAAATTTTATTTAACTATTAGTATTTAAAATGTATTACTATGACACTTGTGAATATCTTTCTTTGATTAATTTATAAATTTCTTTTTTCAAAAATGTTAAAGTGGTTGGTTATTCCCTTAAAGTTGGCGGAAAAGTTCATAGTGACAGCTTTCCAGGAAAATAGAGTTAACAATGACTGATGGGACATTCTATTCAAATATGGAATCTAGGTGAAAATGATAATGCCATTTTCGTGAAAGTCGCACTCCAGGTATCATTATTAAATTATAAGCATTAAATTTTGGAGGATGGTCGGTACATACTAGAAAACTTCACTTCCTAATCTAATGACATAAATATTGAATAATAAATAGTTAAAATTATTATTATTATTTTTTAAAATAATAGATAATTATTTTACTTTATCTTATATATCGTTTAAACTCCAACTTCATCTATAAAAAGTCAAGATAAAAGATAGGGTTGAGAAAAAAATTCTAACTTGTATCGATTGCACCCAAGTTTTCTTTCTTAAGAACATATGACAGCAACTTTCTAATATTAAAAGGTAATATTAGTTTAATTTATAGAATAACGTTAATGAGTCAAAATTTCAAATTTAATCAAATTATTTAGATTTATTTTTACATAAATTTTAATGTTGAGATAAAGAAGTTAATTCGTTTTATTCAATTTTTTTTAAGAATATATATTATTATTTTGGTAATTATTAAAAAATTTTATCTTTTTGCATCATTCTTACGTGTGTTGAAAGAAAGATGGCAAGGTTATAAAGCCACGATAAAAATTTTAATATTCAACAAAATTCGATGCTGTTTAATTTTTTCTTAGAAAAAAAAAATCATTATCTAATATATGGACGTGTTAATTAATTAATTAATTAATGTATGTCTAGAAATTTGTCATTTATTATATGTACGCTTCTTTAGATGATGTCTGATCAATGATTTATCGTTTATTTTACGTTGCACTTTTAGATGTCGACTCTCTACTTTTTTATTTTCATATATTCAATCTTGGCCACATATTCCACCAACCATTATCGAAGTTATGTTTGCTGTCACTGTGAAAGGTATAGATATATTAATTATTTCAAATGGCCCGCAGACAAAAGATGTAGAAGAACTTTCGATTGATCAAATAAGATAGACGTGGTAATGTCATGTTTAGCTTTCACACTGATAATTAACGATCTTGACAAATTTGGCAGAAGAAAGTGCTGTTGAAGTTGATGGATTCTATACCATTGTTATTTTATCAACTGATTGGTGGGCCCAGTTAATTAAGTATTCGTGTGAAGATTCCCATGTTTTTCGTTTTCAATTGTTTGGAATGGTTCGAGATCACGCGAGTGAGAGAATTTGTCAGTTAGGTTTCGCATGTACGATGATTTTTTATTTTTTATTTAATTACTTGAATCAATTCAAGATATTATCGAAATTAACTGCGATTTAACTCTAAGTATGATCCGATAATTAACTCCTAAAAGATAAAAAGAGAGCACCTACATACATGGGAAGCCCATAATAAAGACAGAAAGGAGTAACCTACATGCATAAGGAGCCTATAGTAAAAGCAGAAAGGAGCAACCTACATGTATAGAGAGCTCATAGTGCTGTGATTTGATTATGAGATGTGTCCCAAGGATCAATTCATAAAAGACAAAAAGGAGTTAAACTTATAACCTCTATATGGGTGGATTATGGTTTACCACCGCGTCACGGTTGGTACCATGAAGAATTTGCTTTTAGTTTTATATGTTATGTTATTTGGAAAAGTGTCATTATGTTATGGCATATCATCTATGTGATTTAACTAAAATCTATGTCACCATTTTGATGTCTAGACATAGAAGCACGGGCGAAAAAAACCTACTTTATGATTATCCATTTTTAGGTCAATGAATTTTGTATTATGAAACATGTTTTATCATAGACAACATTTTAAACAAAAATGATTGAAATGGACAATAGTGTAAATAATTTTTGTATAAAGAAAATGAAAGTTGGTAAATAATATAATCGCTTCAAATGAATATAATTATCTATGGGGAACGTCTAGCACATCAAGTGAGCACATTTATAAAGATTAGAAAATAATTGATTTAGTGGATAAGACAATATTAATATGATACTTTGAAATGCCCAACATAATTAAAGTTTAAATAGCTACCGACAAAATCGACGAAGGACCCACACCCACATTACCAAATGCAGTTCCCATGAATCAAGCTTTTGATATAGAGAATTATGTTCATAACATATTTATCCTTTTAGAATAATACAAACGTGCAACATCTCGTATCAACTCTCTTATCAACTTTGATTCTAAATATTTAATAATATATTAATTGGGATATGAAATTTGATAAAAAAAACAAAAACAAAAACAAAAATATTGGATGTTTATAAAAGAACGTATTGTAAGAGTGTATTTAGTATTTTTCTACAAAATAGTTACAAAAGAAACATTATTTATTTTTTAATATTTTCAATATTTATTTTTAAAATATTTTATTTATTTAAATTATTGGATTGATATTTGATATATTTAAGTCACTTTTATATTAGTACTGATAACCCATGGAAAAACCGTGTTGACTTGAGTCATACCGTGTAGCCTGTAGATGTGTGCAGTCATTTTGTGCGTCTTCGTCTAATTGTGCAAGTAGTCAATGTACTGGCTTATGCTTGATATCCTTTCTTTTGTACATGTTGCCAAAAAAACAAGTTCATGTGCATGCATGCGAATTTTTAATTATTTGGTTTTGTTGACTTGGATGGATCTCCATCAATATTTTAAGAAAAATATCAAAATCGCTATGTTAATTAAAAATATCAATTTAAGAATTAAGAGAATTAGATGACTTAATCCTGGTCGCTTAACTTACCATCCGTCTTGTTCTAGGCCATTATCATTAGTATTTTCGATGCTGACGAAAAACCATTGTAGTCTTAAGTATAATGTTTAAATACTAAATTAATCATATTATCCATTAAAAAAGACCTAGAGGACACTAAAATAATACAAGTTAAGTCCCTCTACTATTACAAAAACTCATGGAATCTAATGATATCATGAAATTTGAAAGTATCAAAATATCTTTAATCACTGATAAAAGTTAATGCAAAAGGTTTATAGTTTAAACTTCACTCAAAACAATAAAGACCGCTCAAATATATAGTACTTAAATTAGACAAAAAAAACTTTTTAATACAGAAAAAAATTAATAATTATTAAGGAAAAAATCAATAATTAATTATTAAGGATGATGTATGGTGAAATTTTCGTGTGACATAATTACTATTTGTTTATCATCACTTTTCTAGTTCGCGTGCGCAACTTGCCAAGTTTGTCAAGCGGACCAAGACACTATTATTCTTTTGACTTAATATGTACTAATTCACAGATTATTTATTTCATTTCGTTGTTAGCTGCTATTGTTGACAAAAGGTCATGGAAAAACGAGAGTACTCTAGCTTGTATTATAATAAATCTTCCGTTCAATTGACATAATTAAATATGATTAGTTATTCATACTATTTGATTAAATATAAGACGAACATGTTTTATGATGAGGTGAAATGTTGTGGTGGCATAATTTATACCTGCCCTAAAATTTTGTCAAGTGTTGTAAAATAATTTATGCTTGTTCTAAATTTCTAATACAAACTAATGTATAATAATGGTAGTTTCAAATCATGTTACTTATATCATTTGGTTGTACATATCTTAACAATAATATTATTTTATTAAATTATTTATATATAAGATATAAGATATATTTAAAATTAATTTAATATATTTTTTTATATGTTGAAAGCAATTTATTTCAATATCAATAAAAATGAGTATTGTTTTATTTAACATTAATTGTAAATATTTTTTTATTTAGTTTTCAAAATAAATTAACTATTTTATTTTATTAAAATTAAAATTTAATTTAAAATTTTGAAGTAATTTTATTTTCTTTAAATTGACTTAACATGGTTATATTTTTATATATTAAAAAAAATTAAAATAATTTGATACCATTAAATTTCACATTGTATCAACTAGGGGTGGGCAAGTAGGTGTTTGATTCGGTTCCTATTGGAACCGAATTGAACCGACTAATGATTGGTTTTCAACATGGAGAACCGAACGTGGACAATTTGATTTGGGAGGTAGAATTGAGACCGAAGCCAAACACCCTTGATTTGGTTGGTTCCCTTGGTTCATCAATGCACTAAACTCAACCTTCAAAAAGCTTCTTTTTTGTTCTTTCAACAACAAAGACACAAACAAAACCCATCATCAAAATTAAAAGCGAAATACACAAAAAAAAGAAAAAAGAAAAAAAGAAAATCAGAAGCAAAAACCATATAAACCAATCAAACCCACATAAACTCATCAGCCCATTCTCTGGGTTCAACAAAGGCCGTGGACGGTGGTGAGAAACTGAGACTGAGAAGAACGGAACCATACCCCATGTTCATGTAGTACGAACAGAAAAAAAAAAAAAAAAACGAGAGTGCGAAATGGAGAAGCTAATCTTGAAGTATTCACATTGTTCATGATAAATAAAAATAAAGAAAGCGCATGAGGATTTCCAAGAAAATCATAAAATTGACTTCAGTCTTTCTCTCCATGAGTCTTCATTCGAAGCTGCCACCTATATAGATGCTTTAATTTCATGGAATCTCATGTGGGTTTCCAAGAAGATAATTGAATTGACTAGAAACGAACATCCGCAGAAGTTTTCTGACAATGAAGCTTCGTTGGTATTGCACTTGAACAATTAAACAGATGTTAAATCGAGCAGATAAAATCTTTAATTTCATGGAATCTCATTTGAAAATTCTCCGAAGCAAATACAAACGCGTAAAATCATGCATAAATATGTTGAATCAAACGAACGTTATCAGGTTCTCAAATTCATAATTGATTTTGAACTATATCCCCGATATTGTTATAATCGTTATTTATCAGCAATGGCGCCACTCTTGTTGAAGATAGTTACTGAGATGGATGTTACAAGAAACTTATCATTTCCGATGAGTTCATTGGCAGGTTTGATGCCTGCTGAAGAAGACCGTTTAATGTATATGCATGTTTATGATGATCGTGGGCGATTATGGGTCTTTCACTCCTCAATTCAACAAATGGAAAGTGAAGGACGTGTTCTTTCTGTGAATTGGCTTGAATTTGTTAGGCATAAAAACGTTCGTGTGAATGATAAAGTCACTTTCATTGAAGAAATCACGGATGATCCAACTAAAGGAGTGAAGATCAAAATTGAAGTGAAAAGGCATATCAGATTGTTTGGCCAAAATATTTGGGCTGATGTAAACTAATCGTGTTAGATACTTCATTAAGTTGGTTCATGGTTAGCATTGGATAAAGTCCAACATCAGTACCATTTTGAGTACAGGTTAATTATATTTCACTAAATTCATGTCAACTTGTTGTAGTCAAATAAATTTAAATAGAAGACAGTTAATTGTATGACATGTAATGTATAATTAAAATTTTGCCCAATAAAAATTTCGAAGATTAAGATAAATAATATATGTGTCCCTCTTCATCTTCCTTAGTGGTGAGAGTTCAAATCTCTCAAATTACATTTTACAAACTTTGTTTTAATAATTGTTTCTTAATTTAATTGTGAGAGCAGTTACACTTCAATTACATTAGTAAATATTTGTGTTACACTTCTATTAATTTGTTTTCAGATTTTTATGTATAAAAAGAATTAATATTCATAAATGTTGCAAGCATATGCATAAGTCAAGTAGAAAATTAAAATTATTAATACATCTTAGAATCTTGCAAACTACTCAAGCTATAGAAACTCATCTGCCTTGTTGCAAATTTGCTTTACCCTTTTTTTTTTTCCTTTTTTTTTTTTTTTTAGCATAATGTTGCTTTACTCATTGCAGAAATGAAACTTAGAACTTTTGGGATGAGATCATTGTTGCGTTATCGAGGATTCACTTTTACAAGTCCATTATTCTTGTGCTATAACAACATCGTCATTATCATGAGTGTATGGCCAATGATTGTATTATTTGGTGCTGTGAATTTATTAATTTAATTATTATTTACCAGATCTATTGTTTCTTCAATTTGGATAAACTGTGTATGAAGACAGAAGATTTGTTAGTTACATGACATGTATGTAGTATATGATTTGCTTTGTCATTGACAGATTTGATTCAATTTCCTGTGTTTTCCTTTTGGGTGTTTAAAGCCCATTACATGATGAACAAATTCCTATACAGTGTCATTCAAAAGTGCATAAACTAAGGACCCACTGCATTTAGACCTCTATTTTTACAAATAATACATATCTTCTATGTGTGTGTGATGGGGAGTTTGTTTTGATTTGTTATCAGGTGTGTATGTTTGTGAGAGACATGGGGAGTGTGTTTTGATTATTGTTGCATGAGAAGTATGTGAGATATGGCAGAAGTTTGTTTTGATTTGTTAACGGGTGTTATTGCTTTACTTTTTACAAGAAGCGTGGTTTTGTTAGCAACGGTTATATGCAGGGCCAAAACTGTAATTTAGAGTTGCTAAAGCTGTCATTTGCAGGGGGACAGATCTATTATATGCAATGGCAAATCTATAATTTCATTTAAGTTTATTTTTGTCTTGTAATGGCTAGACAAGGGGTATATATGTCATTTCACACCACTTTATAACCAGCAAACTTTTTTGTTTCTCCCATAACAGTCCAACAAGAGTATTTTTTTATTTCTCCCATAACAGTCCAACAAGGGTATTTCCATCTTTTATCGTTTTTGTCACAAAACCACCTAAAATCTAGATGAAAACTGCTTTTGGCTTATAGGAAGGGTTTTTTGGCTAATATTTTGAAAAATTGGAGTAAACTACGGTTATTTTCCATTTTAGATAGATTTTTAGATTTTTTTCCTAATTTCTTTGGGCTTATAAATGATATTGCATTGCTTGATCACTAGTAGAAGACTTTTATCACCTTCTATTCTAGCATTAAGAATAAAAGACAATGTTACATGCAACTTGGGACATTAGGATTTTTCTTGTTTCTTTATGATAAAAGAAGGCGGTTGCATTTTAACCCATGTAGACATATAATCACTCAATTCAAAGATCATAAAATTTTTGGAGAATAAAATCAATCGATACAGAAAGTACCTTGTTTTTTTTTTTAATTGAAAAATATGAAATATTATTAATTTTTCAAAATTGAAGAAAATATGAAATTATCTTTATTAGACACAAAATTTTAACTCTATTTTTGTAATAGAAAATTATATGAGATATATTTAATTGGACACAAAATCATGTCTAATCCGATATAACATCTTGTGGTCCAAATCACGAACCCTTTCCACTAGACAACTTTGCTCTTCTCAACAAATAACTAGAAGCCTTTATGGCTATGGGACTTTCAAATGCTTTCTTATTATTTTTTACCACTTACGGTGAGAACAACACGAGCCTAAATCATTTTCATGTTGATTAATTGCTTTTTACTATTGTTGATAAACTTGGCGAGTAAGTCTCGTTACTTGCTGAGTACTCGATAATCGAAGTTTCGTTGATCTAAGAATCCCTATATCGAGGATTCTACTAGCCGCTAACAAGTACTCGCCCCAGATAGGTTTTATAAGATAAGTTTACTTTACGAGTACTTAGTCAATTCGGCGAGTACTTAGCTAAAGTCAACTCTGTGAGTATTATGCTAAAGTTGCTTTTGAGATTGTATAAGATAAGTCTTATAATGTTTTGTAGTTATATGATTATATTTTAATCCTGTATATATATTTTTATATATTTTTTGTACAGGTTTAATTGTCAGTCAATAGGTTGACTGTTGATCGATAATTAAACTGAGTACTCGCTACTTACTGGGTCACCGTTGAATAATGAGTAACGAGTTCTGAAACATTAATTATAATAACTACCTAAGCTAACCAAATGTCTATTGATTCTTCCATTGTGATTTTTGTTTCTCTGATGATCATTGAAAACATCATACCTCACAAGACTAGCATGCACTTCAAAGAATAGTCAAGATATAAATAGTCTTAATCTCTTGTAATCATGATCAATCAAGCAGATGATGTTTAGAGCTCAATAAAGTTAAAGCTTGTTAGGAAATTAGCAAAAATAAAAGTGGAGTCAATCCCACATCGAAAACAAAAGACAAAAATAAAAGTAGAGTCAATCCCACATCTAAAACAAAACAAGGAAGAATGTGTTTTGAATACTATAAAATGAGCCTAAGGTTTTGGTTTCAAATCGCCCAAATCAAAGACATTTTAAACATGGTTTTTAACTCTACTTAAACTCCTTTCTTGTTCTTATTATTTTAGAGTATGGAAAGATATGAGTTGATGTATGCTTTGAAGAGTGTGGGTGTATTGAGGTCGTGGGATGTGAAAGAATAATCTATGTGATTGTAATAATTTTACACATAATGAATTTTTTTCTAAGGGCCGTGGTTTTTTCTCCTATTTTAGAGTTTTCTACGTAAATTCTTGTGTTATGGTAATTGTTATTATTTTTTATTTTATTTTTTTATTATTTTTTATATTCTTACAGGAGGTAAGATTTTTTTAAGAAGAGGTTTTGGGAGGCGAATTTTTTCAACAAGTGGTATCAGAGCCTGGTTGCCTGGTTGGTAAGGTATCAGATGTTTTAGAAAATTCTTAATATGCTCTGTGGTTGCAGCATTGTTTGATCTTCCACATCAGAAAAGAATTGTTCTTAGTTACTGTAATAAGTGTGGTGGTGTGAAAGTGCATGTTTAAGGAAGGTTCTGGCTAGGAAAGACTTGGTATTTAATTGTGTCCATTATGATCGACCTCTCTTTCCTGGAAACTTATCTGGTGTATATTCACGGACTATGAGTGCACTATTCCAGTATACAATTATGTCAAAGTTTTCAAGCCCTATGAGGTTTGATATGGAGAAATTTAATGGAAAGATCAATTTCGGCTTGTGGCAAGTGCAAGTCAAAGATGTGCTAATATAATCTTGGTTACACAAGGCATTAGAGAAGAAACCAAACTCTATTTTCAACGAAGATTCCAGTAAAGACAAAGATTTTGGTAAACCTAGTATGAGCAATAAAGATTTGGAAGATCTAGATTTGAGAGCCGCAAGTGCAATTCGCTTGTGTTGGGCCAAGAATATTTTTGCAAACGTGCATTGAATATCAACAGCTAAGGAACTCTGGGAGAAGCTTGAAGAGTTGTATAAGGCAAAGGGCATCTTAAATTGATTGTACCTAAATGAACAATTTCATACTCTGCATATGGATGGAGGTATAAAAATCTTAGATCACCTGAGTGTTCTCAATGATATTGTTTCTGAACTAGAGGCTATTGGAGTTAAAATTGAAGATGAGGATAAAACATTAAGGCTCATCTTCTCTTCCACCTTCTTATGAGCATATGAAACCTATTTTGGTGTATGAGAATAAGTCACTAGTAAACTCCTTTCTGAGAAGAGAAGGCTGAAAAGTGAAGATCGCACTTTATCAGTAGACACAATGTTGGTAACTAGAAATGGGAGCAACCAGAAGAAGAAGAACTCCGGGAAGAATATAATTTGCTGGGGGTGTGGAGAATCTGGGTACGTCAAGAAAAATTATCAAGGTAGAGCGGGTTCGGCAAAAAGCTCCAAGGTAGAAGCTAACAGTGTCTCCCTTATCGGAGAAGACGATTTCCATTGAGAAGTGAGAAGTACATTCTCATGGTATGTCCACGTTGCCATGGAAGAGGATGTGTTGTTAGCGGATCCACAATTGTACATGAGCATTGGTTTGACATTGATGCAAGGTATGTGGTGGAATGTATGTCGATGGTTGATAAACTTCCGATAAAGCCAAATGTGGAAGTTGCACCATAAATTTTCAGCAGGTTTTTCGATATGTGCCAAAGTGAAATTCTTAGAATGTGGTAATTCTAAATGAGTGTACTCTTTTATAGTGGAGCATGATAGTTTTTTGGGTTAAGAATATGATTGTTGGTATAGACAATAATTGCACCGTAGTTACAATGAATGTTTCTTTTATTTTGCCAAAGTGGAGTTTGTTAGGAAATTGACAAAAATAAAAGTGGAGCTAATCTCATATCTGAAATAAAAGGAAAAAATAAAAGTGGAGCCAATCATACATCTAAAACAAAATAAGGGAGAACGAGTTTTGAAGACTATAAAAGGAGTTCAAGGTTTTGGTTTCAAATCGCTCGAATCAAAGTCACTTTAAGCATGGTTTTTGACTCTACTTAAACTCTTTTCTTGTTCTTATTATTTTAGAGTGTAGGAAGGTGTGAGTTGATATATGTTTTGGAAAGTATGGGTGTATTGGGGTCGTGGAATGTGAGAGAATAGTCTATGTGATTGTAACAATTTTTTACATAGTAAATTTCTTTTTGAGGGCCGTGATTTTTTCTCCCGTTTTGGATTTTTTCACGTAAATTTTTGTGTTATGGTGATTATTATTATTTTCTATTTTATTTTTCTATTATTTCTGATATTCTTACAAGAGGTAAGTTTTTTTTAAGAAAGAGGTTTTTAGAGATGAATTTTCCCAACAGAGCTCACTGAAGCCATTAATGGCTTCAATGAGCTTTGAATATTACTTGCTTGATTGATTATAATTACAAGAGATTATGACTATATATTAGCAGTTTTCCTTTGCTAACCAGAATCTTTTAACCATTTCCAAGAATTTACAGACATAATTAACCATCTGTAACAAACTCCAATAGACTCTAACAAACTTGCCATGTTTGCTTGCTTATGCAAATTAAGCAAACTAACCAAATGTCTGGTAATTGTTCTACGAGTAAAGATTTTCTATTAATCTTTTATTGGTATTAAGTTTTTTATGAGAAGAATTTAAATTTGAGTGATATATGAGAAAGAAAAAATCTAACAATCTTGATTATCTATTTTTTTAAATGTTGATGTATCATTAAATTATCAAAAGATTAGGAAAAAAAAAAAAGAGATAATAGAGAATCCTTACTCCTTGTTAGGGTTTTTGCAACTCTTATGATTGTTAAAAACATCACAGCACACAAGACCGACTTGATACAGTGAACTAGTACACTTCAAAGAATCCACATCATTAGTTAAACTATCCTTTCTATCTTTGCTAACATTCACCCAAGCCACAACCTTGTCTTGCTCATTCTCCACACTAATCAATTCTCCTAAGAATCTTCTAAGTAACAACATTTATTTATGCGATTTTTTGTAATTTACAAATTAACTTAAATTGTTTGGAAGTTACCAGACAACTTTTTTCAATAAAGAGTCAGTATTTCACCTAACAGTACAAATTAGGAAAAAAGTGCATCCTTTATATATATATATATATATGTCGGAATAAGCCGCAATGAATTTGCATACGCGTTTTGAATTCTTTTTAGTCATTCCCAGACAATGACAAGTATGCCCCTCATGAATAGACCGTACACTAGAATTTTCAACATTGAACATAAATTTGGAAACAGAAAGACAGATGAGTATATGCACACTTCAATTACATGTAAGTTACAAGGATGCAACTTGAAACCTACATCGACTTAAAACGTACGGTTCGCACTTGTCGTAAGCTTTTGTTTTATTTATTCATCTCCTCAAACATTTTAATTTCTAATTTCTAAGTAAGATTTATTATATCCTCTCTTATTTTATGTACTATATTTATTTTTTATTTAACTCGTCTAATTTTTTAGTTTCTAAGATTTATTATATTTATTTTGGTGTACAATATTTTTTTTCTTTTGTTTACAAAAAATTCATCGCATTGTCAGGATTTGTCAATAAACATGGAATGTAAATGAATTCAATACAAAATAGTTGGCCTGAATGAAAAAATCTACGGACAGTCTACACGTGAAATTGAACGAATCTGGCTGCCCTTATGAAATTGAATCACTCCATAATCGAATCAACTTCTTAGGGTCGTTTGTGATGGCAGATTTCAAGCGTCTCTGTATCAGTGAGCTGACCAAGAGCTAACGTTATTTCCTTTGAAGACATGGAAATCTGGCCTGATTCGCCTTTCGAGCTGTGGCTCTCTCCAGTACTAATGCTTTCAAATCTAACCTCGAGAACAGCTACCATAGCAAATACCAACAAACAAATGACACGTATAATTAATGAACTTATTTGTACTTCTTCTCCTTATCTTCAGGAGACTTCCAAAAGCCATCTTCTTCTCGTTCTTATACAAAACACCAAATCCTTTGCACTAATTTGAAGTTTGAATTGAATCTATTTATTGGTGTTTGCAAGTTGTTTATATAAAAAATGGAGAGAAGTATGCTAAGCGACCTTAGGTAAAATTAATTTATGAAAACAAGTTTGCTTTGCTTGAAACAGATTATTGATATAAATGCAAAACAAAAACATAAAGTATTATTTCTCAATATATATATATATATAAAGTGTTATTGATCAAGAGTTAATATTTGGCTCATGTTAGGACCGAAAGATTTTATCATTTAAAAATATTATTAATTTATCAAACATTCTTTTACTAAGATTTTTACATATAAGTGTAAAAATTTACATGTTAGCACATATACTCACATAGATAAAGTAATTATTACATTTTTCTTTACATCAGTAATAAAAGTTTGAATCTCACCATACATATTTATAGCCTTCCCCAAGATTGAAAGATGGAGGCTAATGCACCTACCTCTTGCATGTCAATTGGAAGAATTCAAGGTCCTCTTCCCTCTTGATAGAGCCTTGTCCATCAATTTTCGTATTAGCCCACGGTTCAAAAGGTGTAGGCTCATGATATCCTCTTAATTGTATGGAGGACCTCCTATCATTTTAAATGAGAAAATGGCAGCCTCTTCCATCAAAGGCTGGAGTGAAGGATATCATATTACGAATTTGACTTTTTCTTGTGTTATTTATTTATTTATTAATTACTTTTATATTTTATATTTATTTTTGTAATGATGAAAATAGTCTGGTCTCACAAATAGTACAATATTGTAGCTTAAACACAAGCCATTCCATTTCACAAGATAGTGTGGTATGAATTGTATTAATTAAAATGAAAGTAACACAACACAACGTACAAGCCAAATAAAAATATGTTGAATTACAACCCCTTAATGATGTGCAGTAAAAAGCACAAAATGTGCCCTAAAGGGACTGAAAAATTTAATCAGAATCTTTCTCTGATCTGTTGATCTGTTTGTCAAACTCTTCTAAATTTACATCATCCCGGAAACGTAAGGCACACCAGTAGGCTTGATCCAATTATCTTTGATGAATTGTGCCACAGTGAAAGTATTTGCTTGTTAGCATCGATCTTCTTGATGCCTTTCCATGTGGTGATATATATCAATCAATCATAAATAACAGAAGGAATTTTTTACGTGGGAACCCTTCAAGGACAAAAACGATAGAGTCTCGTACAACAAAACCAATCCACTGTTAAAAAATTTAACACAAGTTCTAACACCTATACAATTCAAATTATAAATCTTACAAATTCACCACTTGTTATTTTGAACTCCATACTTTGGTTGTTTCTTTTTTTTATCACGATAGTGATCAACCGCTTTACCTTTCGAAACACATTCTACTCGTAAAAATGTTCTCCTAGGAATCATGTTCTAACCTAGAAATCCACTAGTCTCATTATTTCATACTAGTGTTGCCCACCCAAGTTCAAAACTCAAAGTTATAGGCCATGGTCTTACTCCTCCACTCAAGTCGTACACCAAAGTTTCAATTAACCACAGAGCACGGTTGTATACAACCTATATGTGTTCACACCTCGCTGCCCAATTTGTAAGCTCTGATCTGCATTTTTTTATTTTCATTTTCATTTGGCCTTTTAATTAATTCCTAAGGAAATAACAAAGTGAACTTTAGTTGTTCTGCAAGATTTGTTGATGGTTTTCTTTAGTCCTCAAATTATCCCATTTATCCTTTGACTCATATGAACAACAACTATACGACCTAAACAAAATTCTAATGAAATATGTGAATGAGATATATAGATTAGTTTTCACCAATGAGATAACCCTCTAACCTCTTTCGTACATGGATTAATAATAACTTTTAATCAACAAGATACAGTCCAATCTTGAGACGAAAACTGCTCCTCTATTGTTTGTGTTTTCCAAAGATGCTTCTATAAATCTACAAACTCTTGAAGCCCCATTTAGATTGATACTAGAAATTCATGAGAATCAATATAAAAATGTTTTTTTTTTTTTTTTTTTGCTATTGTCGTTTTCCTGTAACCGAATAAATTTATTTCACTGTTCTTATTTTATATATATAATCACATTATCCATATTAATTTTTCATCAATTGTACCGTAGCAACTGTTCATAAACCAACTAATGAAGACATCCCTGGTAGTTGTGAGATTCTCTATCATCCCTTTTTTCGCTAAATTTTTTATGACACATCAGCATAAAAGTTAATGAATGATCAAAATTGTTCTATTGTTTCTCTTTCTTACATCACTTAAACTTAAATTTCTCTTATAAAGTGATTAGTATCACGTCAACATTAACAAAGAATCATTGCTCTTAAATTAATCTGGTCTTTGCTTCGGTGGGTCCACACATTAATTTACAATCACCAATATGTGCAAATCATATAGAGTGATGATCACCTGAAAATTATTTATAATCCGAAATTTGTGCAAGGTTCCTCAGTTTTGCATGTTGTTATCTTTTTGTAAAATAGGCCACATCTTGTGAGTTAGTGCTGATATAATTTAGTCGAAGCTTCCATACATAGGTTCATGTAGTCCAAATTTCTCTCACGATAGACAGCAGAGAAAATTTATTAAATCATTTGCACACGCTTTTGAACTTAATCATGCAAAAGCAAAAGGCTCTAAAGGTGGATCACAATTAAAACTGTAAATTTCAACCAATATCTATCTTATTGTACTTTCACCAGGATTTTGTCAGCCATTTCCCACCATTTCAATTGGTCCTATTGGGTAAGATATTTTGTATGTCATTGAATGAAGTTAGCTAAATGACAAACATTTCGTCAGATTCCAAAACCTGCGCGCTGTATGTGATGATTAATGAACATCAAATTTGGACGTTGAATGGTTGGTCGGTGCGGAGAGAAGATTATCAATACATCCTAGTTAATATTTATACGTATAGGACTTAAACATATCCCGTATATATTATCAATGAGCTCCAATGATTTGCCACAAATAATCTTACAATCATACACATGGATCCTCTCATGCATTATTATTTATTTAATTTTTAGGTAAAATCTCTACTTATACGATATCATATGGATGTTTGCATGACATTTGGAATTCAGGTCTGCAATTTTAGTGTTCAAGTGCTTTTACAGACACTTAATTAAGTTCAAATTGTGTGGACTTTTTATATAATTATTGTTACTTACGAGTTTAACTATAATATTTAAGATTTGAGATTGACATATAACACACATTCTCATATAGTATTTAAAACTTGAGGTTGACACATGACGCGTCCCTCATATATAACATGGATAGAAAATATCAGTCACATGCTAAACTTTCCTTACTATTATAACATGTGTAACAAGAATTCGATATAAATGGGGAAAAGAAAATTTGAACCAGAGACCTCCAAACTTTGAAACTATTTTAGTTACCATCAAATCTAAAAAGTTAAATTAATAAAAAAGAACATAACTGTAGTTTTTAAGACTTGAAATAGACATATGACAATTGTAATGTATGTAGCTTTTGTAGAAACTTCAATAAAGACTATGATCCGACCAAAACAACTTGATTTTTGGAACATTCCATTGCCTTTCTCTGTCGATGAAAGTGACGCGTTGAGGTTGTGCATTCACTTAGGACCCACCATTGAACTTTATGATCATTTTGATATTGGAACACTTACCGAAATTCTATAAATTGGATTAACATGAATGACAAAATAATACCCTTTAATATGGCTATGGAGGTCGTATTCTCTAAAATACTATGTGAAACCGATGTTAAATGTAGATTGGCGGTTCCAATCGAAGCTCTGAATGATATTTCACCACCGGGAGTGAAAAATATTAAAGTTTGGGATGTGTTTGCGAGGGACTTGGCTGGATACGAATGGACATTTCATTGCTACACTCGCCCAGAAAACCATCCAAAACCAGCTTTCACCACCGGTTGGCTTCGTTTTGTTCGAGCGAAAGAGCTTAAAATCGGTGATCAAGTCATCTTACAGAAGCAGAAAGATGGAGCTGGGGTAGTTCAGTTCACAATTGAGGCAAGAAGAAATGTTTTCCGATTATTTGGGAATGACATTTGGGTGCATGTGGAGAAACTTATCCCCCAAAGTGATGCTGCTTCATGCATGGAAGTTGAAAAACCAAATAACATATGAATGTTGGTTAACAATTTTAGGTTTGTTAAGGACTGTTTTCCAATAAATTTTATCGTATTGTATAGATTAGAGAAAAGAATAGTAAAAAAAAGCTACGTTTATGGCTTATATATATGTTATATCAGTTCAGACTTGAAGAATCGTTTCTGCTTTCTAATCTTATGATCATTAATATGTGTTGACTGTTATTGATTTTGGATTTAAGGTTCACTAAGTTTCCAACTAACGTTCTTTTTATTATTATTATTATTTTAAATTTTGGAAAATCATCAACATTTTGGTCGTTATATTATTGCACTTTATCCGATTTTCATTTATGTTTATCTTATCAGCTAATGGTGATCGTCAAATCTTTCATCTTTCATCTTATTCTTAAGCCTTTTTATAGGCAATTCACTAGCACCATAGAACTAAAATGAGTTTCAATAACATATTTTCATTATTCATAAATTTTAATGATAAAATTATCTTTAGTTTAGACGTTTGAAAGACCCGCGGAAACAAAGTCTAACTGTTGAAAGTTGACCCTTTAATTGGAAATGTGTTCAGTGCCAAAACGGACACATTATCGTCATTACTGTTTCCGATTTAAAACAGGACTAGAGCCAACTGATTGAATCCTTGATTTAGTGTTAGTTCTCTAGCAAACTTGACCAAATTAACCACTTTCAACACTTTCGGGTTTTCTCTTCCTAGGTCAATACCCAACTGGTTTGAGTCCCCACTGTTGGAGCTATAGGTGTTGGAACTCCGGTCTAGTTCGACTTCCAGTTCGATTCCAGGTTCCCATATTAAAGTCCATTTGCTCACAAAAACAGAGCTCGCAAAGGCATTGAACACAATGCCTTCACAAATTAAAGGCATTGAAAATGCCTTCGTAAACTAACAGTTCGCGAAGGTGTCAAACTCTATTTCGCTTCTTTTTGACTCTGTACTTAGGTGATTGATGAAACTTGAAGATAAAAAGTAGTTGTAGTGGCCATGGCAGATGAAAGAGAACATCGCAGTGGCAGTCATGGAGGTTGCTGGTCTGGCTTGGTTGGCCATGGAGTTAGTTGGTGTGGTCTGGTTTAGTCGATGAATTACAAGAAGAGTTGATGAAGCTTGATGAAGCTTTTGATTAGTTGGAGAAGATGACAAATTGAAAAGTTTTTTATTAGTTTTTTTTTTCTTTTTTTTAGTGAAGGGTATTATTATTTTTTCAACTTGAAAGGTGTTCATAAAACTCAACTCAGTTCTTTTGTGCTAGTCAAATAAATGCTCAGTTCTTAAGTGCTGTTTTATATGATTTATATTAACAATATAGTTTAAAGAAATAACAACATAGACATAGCACATCATTAATTTCTATACTATTTTTTAACCAATTTTCTTAGTGACTAAACCAAGCAAGTTGAATCATGCATTTGTTTGCGAAGGTCCTTCCTTTTTTTTTCCCCTTTTATGAAGGCAAAACTCCATTATTTAAAGTTCTAATCTTTAGGTTGATAAGGAGCTAGATTAAACCAAGCAAGTTAAATTGTCTCATCCTTCACGAAACTCCTTGCATCTAAAGTTGTGATCTTTAGGTTGATAATGACCCTTTGCATGTATGTTCTTCTAACTTCAACTCAAATTTTAGGATGTTAATAAAAAATCAGAGGTCATTAAACAAGGATCTATGGGAATATCTTACTGTCAATTTTTTTTTTGGACTAGCTGCAATCATTTTTGAAGATCGTGACTTCACTGAATTTATCAATTATTTCTCTACATCTATAACAACATATATTTAAAGTTAAGAAATGATGAATTTATTAAGTAACGTACATTATCATATAGCAATAAAAATCAATATATACTTTACTACTACATAATCGAATTAATGATAAAAATCATTAAATTTCGTCTGATAATAAAATGTAAACTCTACTGTGACAAGTTAGTAAAAGAAGAGCAACATGAATGTAAAGTGTCAAAATGTAATAAATTTTAAATTAAAATAATTAATAACTTTAAAATACCACTAAAAATCTAAAAACAATTAACAATATAAATATTTATGATTGTCATTCACTAATTACGTAACGAAATTTAAAACAAAGTGAATAAAAAAATCATTCAAGTTTAAAATTATTAACTTGAATTAAGAAGAAAAAGCTACCTAATAGGACAAGAAAAATGTACCAATCCCAGAATATGAGATGAGAAAGAACATGCAAAATGCGAATTTATTTATTTAATAATATTATTATTATAATATGGCCAGTGGCAAGCGTGTGGGGACACCGGAGTTTCGACGAATGGCAATGTTGGGGTTTGGACTTGCGGTGGGTGGCAGTACAAGTTGATAAAGAAAGGCAGATGGCGAATTGATAAGGAATAACTTCGTCTCACAAGAGACCTGCAAAATGGTTTGGACAGTGGTTTTGGGCTTTGGTTAACAAATTTAATAATAATAATAATAATATCATTTGTTAATTAAAATATTAATAATTTAATTTAAAAATAATATTAAAATATTAAAATATATAAATTAAATGGTGTACGTACGATTTTTAAGAGGTGAAAATATCATCACTCAATTTTTTATTGAAGAAAAGGTTTGGCTTTAAAGTCCAATTATTTTATATCATGGAAAGTTCTATATCCAATTATTTAATAAAAGAAAGGTAAAGGTCAACATTTAAATTCATTAAAAATTTGCAGTTAAATTATATATGTAGGTGACATTCACAGATTATATATCTACCCGTCCCATAAGCATACCTCATTAAAAATAGCTTTTAAAAAAATATTAATTTATAAATAAAATCCACGTGATACTTAAAATATATTTTCTTTTTTATTTCATAACATTACATACAATTATTGGGCAAATATTTTCTGTTAATTTTTTGTTGGTATTAAATTTTTTATATTAGAAGTTTAAGTTTGAATGATATATGAGAGAGAAAAAATCTAACAATTTTGGCCATATATTATTTTAAGTGTTGATGTGTCACTAGATTAACAAAATAATAATAAATACATAAATAAAAAAAAAGAAATGATAGTAGAAAATCCTTTCTCACAACTACAATCCGCTTAAGCTTTTTGTTGCACAACTCACTTAATGCCTAAAACCACCTCAACTTTTCTATTTTATCTTTATTTTTCCAGTCAATTTCCTTCAGAATTTTCCATTAATTTTCATTTTCTGAAACTTTTAATTTTTCATAAAAAAAAATTAACATTTTATATGTGAATTTTTTAAATGCTTTTCATCCATTTTTTATTTAGTTTTAAAAAATAAATTAAAATATTAAAAAGAAAAACACCAATAGTAAACTTCAATATACTATTATAAATATTGATTGGATTACAAAGCAAGTGTGAGCAAGGTTTATTTATACGAATCTATTACAATGAATTTGATGAAATGATCATTTAGTATTAAACAACTTCTAATTATAAATTATTTAAAATATCAACAAATATTGTAAGATGTACTTTTAAAAGTCCAGCATATACAAGTTTGGAAGGGTGTGATTACCATCACTGCCCATTTTGATAAAGATCAAATGAGTGAATATCATCTTAATGATTGTTTAAACTTTATTTGTAACTTCTATCAAACAAAAAGATTGTATATTTTCATTATTCATGTGTCTTCAACTTCCCTACAATATTGTGCCAGACAAACTTACGTTACTTGTGATGCTAGAAAGATATTTGTTTTTAATAAGTAACCTACTCATATCATTATCAAATTCGTTTTATGAGAACAACTTTAAAAAAGAGAGACATGACTCACATCGTTGAGCTTTCGTCTGAAGAAAACCGTGCGAATGGAAAATTTCACCAAAATTTCCATGAAGATCAAACGTAACGTACGTTACATTTCTCACGCGCAAAAATAAGTTTTGAGGCAAAACACCCCATTTTCGTACACGCACAAAAAAATTTCTGGCCTTTTTTTCACGTCACACAGTTTGAGTGTCTAGCACACTATCAAATGCATTTCTAATTATAATATATATAATTGCGATGTTATCAAAATATTCTTAAAAAATGAAACTAATATGAAACCATCTCTTTTTATATTAAAAAATGGGATTTAATGATACTATTTTCCATTTTGTCGTGTTTTTCAGATTTTTTCCTATATATATGTAATGAAGTATTTTATACAATTCGGCGTTTATTCTTGTTGAATCCATAATGGCTCCCATATTCTCGAAGTATCTTCAGGATACTGACATTAATACTAGACTGACTGTCCCAACCATAGCTCTGCAGCATTTTGAATTTCCTCAAGGCAATAACTTGGTGAATTTACTGGCAGAGGACTCAACTGGGCAAGTGTGGACATTTCGTTTTTACATCAGGAACGAGGGCCACCCAAAACCTGTATTCACTTCGGGTACATGGCGTCCATTTGTTCAAGCCAAACGCCTCAGAGTCGAAGACAGGGTGATCTTCCGTACTCGGGAAGAGGGAGAAGACGGTGCCGAGTACAGAATAGAGGCCGAAAGATATGCTTTTCGTCTATTTGGTCAGTCTATTTGGGCTGCTGTGGAACTATTTGAGGCCTAACCATTTAAAGGATGCTTAGGAACTGCCACCCTGCCAGTCTGCATGTGTCTTCTGTTGATTATTGTCTTCTTTCATAATTAAGGCTGTGTCTCATCTAGGGTTTTTAGTGTCCGTCGTACACTCGTACTTGAGTGTACTTGTGTCTCATCTTTGGTTGTTTCGTTAACGTTCAAGTTTTTTTTTTTTTTCCTTCTTTTCTCGTTTTTTAAATAGTAACGGTTGTTACCGGCGTGGAGTAGATTTGTTACAGTAAAATGTAATTTTGCGTGGGCTTGTTTCGATTTCTTTTCTTGGTAAAATAAAAAATCATGCACTGACGTTGTATAGTATCTCAATACGGTAGAAAAATCCAAAGGAAAGACTTTCAACGAGTAAATCCGCGGGGCCCCTGGCTTTCGAACGCTCATATGGCTTTCCTTTTTCTTTTATTTTTCTTCACGAAATGCATGCCTGCATCGTGACGATAATAAAATGTCTAAGATTCAAATTCGTTAGTGTAGATTCATTTTTTTGTCTTAACTACGAATTAACTGCAAGAATCTCCGAGTTGTCTGTGCAAGCCGCAATTCAGTCTACTGTTAACTTTTAGTTGAAAAATAAATAATGGAAAAGACAAAATCAAGCATATATATAATAATAAAAATAAAAGAAATATATAATTTTCAAATAGTTTAAAAATAAATAAGATCTTTATATCCACCGATTGCAGCAACACTGAATCTATTAACAAACAAATGTTTACGCTATCCCAATTCGGTTTTCCCTCACTTTTCTATTTCAATTCAAAAATCTAAATACAAAATATTAAATAGTAATTAAAACCTTTGGGTCAAAACAGGAAACTCTCACTCCTAAAAAATTTTGTCCCTAAAAACCCTAAATACAAAAGATTAAACAACTTGACGCGTGCATATATGGTGTAATCCAAGTACTTCAATACTAATCCGGGTTTCACAATCTAACATTAACGAACCAAAATTAATTTTGTAAGGTATGAGTGTCCACTTTTTTTTCAAGTGAACATTTTTCCTTATATAAATTCTATGAATGATATACATCCACTCGTAACTGAAATAGTTAGTGTATTTCCTATTTAGGTGTAAGATAAGAAGTTTTTCCCTTATTATGTGAGAAGATACCTTTCAATATTATAAGAATATTTTTGATCCACATATGATGTCTTATATCAACAAGTCCCTACAGACCCGCAATCATCTCGTATGTATATAAAAAATAACTAAATTTTATAAACAATGATTTATCTAATCATGGATGATTATATATGTATCTTCCCATTCCATATTTGTAAAGTGTTGGGAGTTCCATTCCCACCAAATATATTTTAGAAGCTTGTGTGGATATGTTTCCTTCCTTATCATAAAATAATTTTCTTCGATTATAGGACTGTACGAGCAGATAACTGCTACGTACAAGTAATGGTTGATCTCAAAAAGTCTCCACATACCTAGCTTGTTTAATGTCAGTTTAAAAAAAAAAAAAACATAAACGAACGATTGACAATTGTTATTATTATTATTATATTATTATTTTACAGTTAAAAGCTTATTGTCGCGTGTCAATCTCAAGTTACAAATACTATAATTGAACTATTTTCTATCAGTTTAAGCTTTTAGATTTGATAGTAACTAACGTAGTATCAAAACTTGAAAGTTTTTTGTTCAAATCATCTCTGCCTCTTTATCTCGAATTCTTGTTATACATATTATAACGATAGGGGGGGAGGGGGCACATATATATAACATATGTCCGACATTTATCATCTGTCCATGTTATATGTGATAGGGTATGTCATATATCAGCTTTAAGTCTTAAATATTATTATTAGACATGTTATAATGATAGAGGGCGTATGTATAGCAAGTGTCCAATATCTGTCATCTGTCCATATTGCAGGTGAAAGGGAGTATCATGTGTCAACCCCAAATCTGAAATATTATAATTGGACTATTTTCTATCAACTTAAATTTTGGGTTTGATGATAACTATCACTTACAATAAGATATAATGAAAAGGAAAAGATTATATACAGAAACTGGCTACTTTTTAATTTAATCATATAACTAATATTACGTCTAACTAGGCTTGAGAACATATGATTTTATTGGCATAGACTTTTGGAAGTCGTCCCATATAAGAGCTTTTAGGCCCCATTTGTTAACCAAGTTTAGTTGTGACCAATGAGATTAGATTTTCCAAATGCGCAAGAAACTCTTTCAAGGAAACTGAACTTCGAAGAAAACTATTGGAAGCTCTTATACTTACAAGAACCCTTAACTACGACATGGGTGAAGTTTCCTCATAGGAATTGTGTTTGCAGATAAAGTTTCATCAGTTATTAGCACCTTTAACATTTAATTCCAGCAACAATGTTAAAGAGAAAGTATTATTATATATTAAGAAATGAAAGTTAGAAGAAGTAAAATTTTTTAAGACAAAAAATAAGTTCATGGATGTATCATAAAAAATAAATGTACCATTTAATAAATTTTTTAAGACTAGGGCGGTATATCTAACAACTATAGAGAGTCAACAGATTGTTGACTTAGTTTTCTCATTAGCTGCCAAGTGACTGACCAGCTAGGCTGTTTGATGTTAGAACTTCATGGAAACGCCCAATGTGGCCTTTCTATGTTGCTTAACGATGAAGCATTAATTTTTATGAACTGGAGACTTTGACATTTTATTAATGACATGACAAATATTAACAGGTTTAAATCTCATCATACGTATTAATCAGTGTATATGAAGAATTTTTGTATTATAAAAATAGATATCTATGTGTTATAATTTTAATTTCCAATTTATGGATGTAGTATTTAATTTAATTTGGACTTAATAGATCCTATCAAATCTTTAATCATATCAAATTTAAAACAAAGAAAGGAAATGTTAATACTTTTTTAGCGTAAGAGCATCTCCACACTAGCTATCCATTGTTCTTAGTAAAAAATATTAGTGATGTGACATTTTATGAACTCCAACCACTCTCTATATTGTAAGTTATTTTGTAAAAGTTGAATAACTATCAAAATATAGAGAATAAGAAAATCCCAATCAAACTCCCTCTCTTTATGATAAAACAAACAATTTATTTCTTAAAAAAATAAACTAATTGCATATTTAGAGAGTTCCTTTAGAGGTGCTCTAATATAATAATCTAAAATGATTTTTTTTTTATCATTTTAATTAAAATTTAGCAAATATTTAGAGTGTTCCTTTGGAGGTGCTCTAATATAATAATATAAAATTTTAACAAATAATTCTTATTTATTATTTTATGTAAAAAAAATCCATATTTATTATTTTAATGCATCTATACATAATAAAAAATAAATATAACCTTATAGTTGCTCTTTCAAAATTTTAATATTTATTTTTAGAATATATCTTAATATCTCTGAACCATTATCAGCATTATGATTGTTTATTTTAAACTTTTCTTGTAACCTCGTTGTATTTGTTGCGATAGCGACATGGTTGGACAACGACTGCTGCTACAACCTCCATCACTTAATTCCAATATATCACGTGATCAACCTTCAACAAGATATAGTCTTAATTAATATTTCATAATAAAATTATAAAAAAATTGCTCAAAAATGAAAATAAATATTTTAAAATTTGGTGTCTATTGAGATGACAACTTCATTGTGAATTAACACATGAACATTCATTAACATTTAACTGTATAATCATCTCCCTTTTTTATTTTTTTTTTATTTTATAAATTTAGTTTAATTAAGTTATTATATGAGTGATTTGGATATGAAATTAAATTGGGATATAAATTAGTATGAGTATTGCCCGATGCACAAATAAAATTTAAAATTTAGAAAACACAGTTTACATGATATATATCTGTAAAAATAATAATTGTTATTTTATCTGTAATTTGAATATTAAAACCAATAACTGAAAAAAAAAAAAAAAAACCCTATATAATACTCAATGCTAAAAGCATTAATGTCTAGTATATTAATATAACACAGTTAACACCTACCTATATGTAATTTAAGGGTTCCGGGTATGGTATTTAATCTCGGACTTAATAAATTATAATAGATCTTTGATCATACCAAATTTAAAATAAAGAAACGAATATTAACAAATTTTCTGGGATACAATATAATAATTTAAAATTTTAACAAACAATTGATATTTATTCTTTTAATACATTAATACATAATAAAAATAAATAAATAAATATAACCTTATATATTCACTCTTTTGAATTTTAATATTTACTTTCAAAATACATGTTAATATTTTTCTCCATTAAACGAAATCTACGAAATAGAAAAATCAACTCCGAACCGTTGTCATCATTATTATTGTTTACTTTTCTGGTAACATCGTTGTATTTGTTGCGATGGCGACATCGTTGCTATAACCCATCCATCACTTAATTCCAGTATATTCCATGATCAACCTTCAACAGGATATATCTTAATCAAAATTTCATCATAAAAGAATTGCTCGAAAACGACAAGAAAATTTCAAAATTTAGTGCCTATTGAGATGACGACTTCGTTGTCAATTGACACATGAACCTTCATTAACATTTAACCGTATCATCATCTCTTTTTTTTTTTTTTAGTTTAATTAAGTTATTATATGAGTGATTTGGATATGAAAATTGAGATATAAATTAGTATTTATTGTTAGAAAATATGACATAAATATCCATTTTCATAAACCATTATGATTGAATTTTTACTTTGATTTTGATAAACAAAAATAGGTTTGTGTCCTTCTCTGCGAGGACATCGAATTGGTGTGATTATAAATCTAAAATGATACTTGAGTGAATAAGAAATTGAAGCTCAAACATCACCTATTAGAATTTAAATTCATTTGAATTTGAATTAGTTGCTATTAAGTATTTCATTTAATTGAAATAACAATTATAAATTTGAATGAAATAATGAATAATCGTAATTATTTGGATTTATTTAAGTTTTAAATAATATAAATAATTGCAACTGGTTTCATTTGAATGACATAATGAATCATTGTAATTAATTGGATTAATAATTCAATTATTTTATTTAATTTTTGAATGAAATAAATAATTACAATTGATTTCATTTGAATGAAATAATGAATAATTGCAATTTAGTTCGTTTAATAGATTAATTATTTCTTTTAAGTTTTGACTGAAATAAATAATTTTATCTAAGTTGTGAATGACAATTTAATTATAGATTGTAACTAAATATAAGGATTAATTATTTCTTAGCTATGGAGGCCTCCTCTCCTCTGCCTCTGCTCCTTTGATTTCTTCCTCTGCTTTGCTTCTCTAAATGAGTGTTTTCAGAGAAGCAAGCACAATGTCTCTTTCAAGATATGTACTTCGCATGCCTTCGTTCAAGGATAAAGAACTGGAATGACAAGATCGTTTGCTTAGGCAGGGTATTAGGGATGGTATATTGACCACCAATATTACCCTGAGCAACAAGACCAAGGCCAAGAACAAGTAGGATAGTCCTATCTGGCTAGAAAGATTCAACGAAGAGAAGTTGATTGGGTAGAAGATCAACAGACACAAAAAGACATGATCAAAAGGACCACAAGGCACTCAATTGTGTTATAGGTGACAATTTTGGGCTGTTTGGGGGCACTAAGTCAACCGCAGGTGCCTAGGATGGGAGAATTGATTAAAGGAATAGAGATGCTAATAGAGATCATGCTGAGAAGCAAAGAAATTCCCCTTAAAAAAAAAATGCGCTTTCTAGGATCCTAAGTACTTGTTGCCAAATTGAGGGTAGGGGTGGCAATTTGGAACCCGATACAACGGGTCGACACAAATCCAATACGACTATTACGGGTTAGGGTTGAGTATTAACGGATTGGATAAATTAACGAGTCAACCCGTCTAACCCGTTTAATAATCGTGTCGAGTTCATGTTCATTTTATCGTGTTACAGGTTGACCCGTTAATAAGGGTAAAATGATAATTTTACATTAAAGGATGTTTATATAATTTTATTGATAATATATATATCCTTTGCAAATCAAAACCTTACCATTTCATTTGCATCTCTATTTTCTTTTTTTTCTCAGTCAACCACCCAACCCAAGCCTCTCTATTTTCTTTTTTCTCTCAACCGACCACCTAACCCAAGCCTGAGCAGTAGCCGCACCATGGTCCAACGTCCACACACGCCGATCTGCCGTCGCGCCGTGTCACCTCTGTCGTCCAGCATCTTTTCCCGTCATCACGCGCAGCGTCGTCGTAGCGCATCTACTACAGCGTTGTCGCATCACTACTACTGTCGTCTCTTCCACATAGCTTCTTCTCGCCCACCGCGTCATCTCCTCATAACTGCTACCGTCGTGTTGTGTCATCTCCGCTGTCCAGCATCTTCTTTCGTTGTCCCGCGTAGCATTGTCGCAGCACTGCTACTGTCGTCTTCTTTGCGTAGCTTATTCTCGCCCGCCGCGTCATCTCCCCAGATCTGCTACAGATGTTGTGTCTCTTATTTCACTCCTGAATGTCAAGTATTTGGTGCCATTCTAGGATTGCTTGGCCAAGGTGATGTTGAATGTTGGTAATGAAAATTCTTCTAGTACTGGTTGCTTGATAGTAGATGCTGTCTGCCTGGAACTTCACTCAAGCTGTTCCTGAAAGCCTTAAACTACGCTACATCATTTGAAGGACAACTAGCATTTGCTCCTTTCTTGGTCTTGTATCCATGCCACTCTTACAGGGAAAGGCTTACCTTCCCATACAAGATGTAGTACTGTAGTCCATCTCTACATATTTCAGTAGCTTTGATAAAGTCCACTTGCCATGTTTGATAAGTTGGATTAGATGAGATCCTATAAAGATACAGCTACTGAACATGACTGTACCATTAGATTTTTTTTCAGAGTCTTCATTTCACTATATTGTAACTGTACCATTATGTTTTGGATGTATTTTTATGTTTTGGATTGTATTTGTGGATGATTGTATTTTTATGTTTTGGATTGTATTTGTGGATGATTATATTTTTATGTTTTGAATTGTATTTGTGGATGATTATATATATTTTTATTTGAAATATGGATGATTGTATTTTTAGGTTTTGGATTGTATTTAAGTATTTAATGTTACTTTTTATTAAATATGAATTAAAATTTAAATATATTAAATATGGTTAAATTTATAAACGGGTCAATTAAACGGGTTAGCTAAACGACCCGTTAATAAACGGGTTAATCGTGTCGTTTTGGTGTTGACCCGTTTATTATCGTGTTGTGTTTGTGTTGAATGAATTCAACCCGTTTATTTATCGTGTCGTGTTAAAAATTATCGTGTCGTGTCCAACCCGACCCGTTAACCCGGATTGCCACCCCTAATTGAGGGGCTTGGCTTGTAAGTTCTAGTATGAGTTAGTGCTATGACATACATTTGGAAACAAGGAATTACATATTTAGTTAGCTGAAAATGAATTCGGAGTTTTTGTTTTTGTTTTTGTCTAAAGACTGAATAGTGTTGTTGAAAACTGAAAACTGAATAGTGACTGAAACCTGAAATCTGAATAACATGTTTTTTTTTTTTCCCTTACTTCTAAATATATTGTAAACTTGTTTGTTTTTAAAGTTAAAATTGTCTGAAAACTAGTAATTTGACATTTATACACTTTTAACTATTTGTTGTTATGTAATTTTAATTAATTAATACAAATATCTGAAAATAAATAATTTAATAAAATCTAAAATATTTTTTATATACATATTAATAATATTTTATTTACAATTAATATATGATTAAAAAATATAGTAGTATTATCCATATTTATATATTTAAATATATTAATATATTTAAGAAAATAACTAGAAAATGAATGTTTAAATTGTAAATTAAAATATATAGTTTACTTTCAAGATAATTAAAAATGAGATAACTAGAAAATGAATGTTTAAATTGTAAATTAAAATATATAGTTTACTTTCAAGATAATTAAAAATGAGATGTATTTAAACTTTTCTTTTCAAATATATATTTTTTGTAAGTATCAAGGAAAAAAAAAAAGAAAAGAAAATTTAAGTAATGTAAAATTAGGATAAATTTAAAATTATGTTATTTTGGGGAGGATAGATTTGGAATAAAAACTTTTAAATGTCATTAAGTGATTTGCAATTAAATGAAAAGTTAAAAATTCTTACTTAATTTTTTTAGTTGTTTTTAGATAGTTTTAAGTGGTTTGACCACTTAAAAAAATAAAAATAAAAACAACTTAATAGGTGCAATTCAGCACTATTAAATCTTAAGTGAAAAAAACAAACGACCCCGAAGTGTGCATCTTCTCAAGCATAAGATGATTTGTTGTAGTAAAACCCCTTTTAATATTACAACCAAAAATTATTTAAATAGGAACCTCGTTAGGGGAAAATTTCAGCCCAATTTCAAGCGACAGGAGCTATCTGACATTACTATCAAAGAGCATAATCAACATCTTTTTTTTTTTTTTTTTGAAAAAAAAAATTGTAGATTGGAAATAAAACGTACTATTTAACCTATGTAGTGACCAAACAAAAGAAATTAAACAATTGTATAGAAATATGGAATATTTGTCCCATAATATACAGACAATCCATATTTCCCCCTAAATATATACACAATATTGTTAATAAAGCAAATAACAAATTCACTACCCAATTCAAAAACATTGACAGACAGAGTAAACTTTATACATTTATTACAATTTGATTACTACCGTTAGTCTAAGTTAGTCAACTTTAACACATATGGACGTACTTTTGTCTTTTGACTTTATTTTAATTTTAAAAAAGAAAAATTAAAAGAAAAAGGTGGGATGATTGGATCTCCACCAATCCCGTGGAGATGGAGCTCATCTCCATGGATGCAGATGGAAGTCGATCACCATTTTCAATTATGGATGTTGATCTCCATCTCCATTGACGATCTCCACCCATCGCTAGTCGATGATGGAGATTGGTGATTGAAACACATATAACCAAACACCTATTTCACCTAAAAACACTTGCAAAACCCGAAACATCCTTCATTGTAAAAACCCTGAAACACCCACCCATTGCACACCTGCCATTTCATTCTTGGTCGTGATCTCTATAGGAAGGAAATTGCTGCTAGAAAAATGCCATTAAAGAAAACACCCCACCTAAAATCATCTCCAAACACATCTATACCAACCAACGTCAAACAAATTAATCCATAACCACCCAACCAAACCTTAACACCAACCCAACCATCACTTACACCAACACAAGAGAGAAGTTATAGAGGGAGAAGACAGATGATTGAACAGAAAGAAAGGGAGAAAAGAGGCAATATCCCGCCACTATAGATAAGGGTGGAGAGAGATTAGGCAAGTGAAGAGAGACTAGCGAAGAGAAGGGAAGAAAGGCACCGACATAGGAAAAATAAGGAAAAGAAGAACTAATGAAAGAGAGAAAGAGAAGAGAGAGGCACCATGACTGCCATTTACATGAGATCCGTCAGGCTAGGGGTGACAATTCAGGTTGACAGGTTGTGCTTGGGTTAACACGAATACAACATGATTATTTTTTGCTCAATATGAATATGACACAATTAATAAATGAGTTAGACCCTTTAAATACGAACACGACACGATTATATATGGCTCAACACGAACATGACACAATTAATCCATTTATTTGCGGGTCGTTTATTGACACATTTATTGGCCCATTTAATGATCCACTTATGACCCATTGAACTATATTTAATACATTTAATATAGATCTAATTAAAAACAAAATTAAAATATAAATACAAGTGAAATAATTAAGTTTATCTTTTAAGCTATAAATACAATCCAAAACATAAAAATACAAATATCTACAAAGATAAGTAGATAAGTTCATAAATTCATATATATATATATATATAAATTTTACTATCAGTACTTCCTAACTTTAAAAAGTTAAGACGAACCAATCAAATTCATTAATTGCATTTGAATTAAATAGGAAAGCAAATTTTTTTTAGGAGAGAGAATGCAATGGATGAATTTGATTAATTTGTCCTAATTTTTTTAAAATTAGGAAGTATTGATGGTAAAATTACTATATATATATGTATATGTAAATGACTTTTATAATCAAGTAAAAGTAATCAAGGACTCAACTACCAACACTAAATGCCGATTTGGATGCCATTGTAAATACAGGGATGCAGTGGCGAACACAGACATTTATATTATATGGGACACTTTATAATAAAATAAAATAAAATAAAAATTAAAGATAAAAATAATTATAGTTTACTCCTCTCTAGTAATTCATGAATCTCATTTCTTTTTACGAATATCCGGAACTCTTCGTCACAAGCTCACTCTTTTTTACTTAAACGTTGTTAATTCTTATTTGAACAACGTGAACAAAAGAATAAAAGAACTTTCAAAAATATATATATATATATATATTTTAAAAAACCTTCAATCTAGTTTCAAATAATGTAAATGTTTGACAACTTCTTTAAATAAATTCACAACATTCATCAAGTAATGAATAAGATGTAAGAGAGACACAAAAGATTGAAAAGTTAAAGAAAAATTAGTTAGTAATTTGTGTAAACATGATATAGTTTGCTACAAGAAAAATAGTTTATGATAACTATATATAGTTGTTTATAGTTCGTAATAAGAATAAGAATTAGCAAAGTCAAATTATTACAAATTCTAAGATCAGTCTACTTACTTAGAGTTAATGTGCCATGGTTTCTTGAATCAAGGTTAGAACCACCACCACACTGCATTATTTTTGAAAAAAAAAAAAAAAAGAAAAATTAGAAAGAGAGACACGAAAGATTGAAAAGTTAAAGAAAAATTAGTCAGTAATTTGTGTAAACATGATATAGTTTGCTACAAGAAAAATAGTTTATGATAGCTATATATAACTGTTCATAGTTCGTAATAAGAATAAAAATTAGCAAAGTTAAATTATTACAAATTCTAATATCAGTCTACTTACTTAGAGTCATTGTGCCATGGTTTCTTGAATCAAGGTTAGAACCACCACCACACTGCATTATTTTTGAAAAAAAAAAAAAAAGGAAAAAGGCTTTAGTTTTGGTAGGGGAAGGAATCGAACCCATCACATACAACATGAACTCCATGCCATCAATACACTTCGATGTTTATGACTTCATTCACTTCGACAACTATATATAACAATTTATTTATATGTTTAAATATGAAATGACTAATATTATAAATGTAATCAATTTTAAAAAAATTTTAGGAGGAGAACATGCCTCACCTGGTCCCAAATTAGGCCCGTCTCTACCGGGATGCTCAAAATATCATTGAGAGTTCAGGAAATCAAATTTCATTGGCTTTCCAAAAGCTCAAAACATCCAAGTTCATTCACTTTTCAAATCATCCAAGTGCAACTCCAATTGTGTCTTTTTTGTACAACTCCATTTAATATCATGCATTTAAAATTCAATAGGGATATGGCATGGAATTTACTACAAAAAATGGTTGTGGCACTAGAAAGTGTCACAAATATGTCATGAGGGAAATTTTCTACTTTTCTAAGTGGGTTTTGCCCATATTCAGCAAGGAGGCTGAACATAAAATGTTAGTTATTGATAGATGATTTTTGTTGTGTTTTATACTTGTAGGAGGTCCGTTTGGGTTGAAAGGTCCCTTTGATAGAGTATTGGTTCAATTCTTTTTTATTAATATAAATTCTGTTTCCATCAAGGTATGGACCATCACAAATTGCTCTGTGATAGCAAAATTCAAAACAACAAGTTTAACAGACAATTTATGGTATCATGGTATACAAGCAACTAAAACTTACTGTGCTCCCCATTCCTGTGTACGCCACCCATGCCACCAGTATCAAGCATAGGGATGCCAACCTGCAAAAATTCATACATTTAAGTAACAATATAAGTATATATTAAAGATAAAATTTATTGAAGAGAAACACAATGCAATTAGAATTCACAAAAGCAAATGTTAAGCTAAGTCTTGGTTAGTCACCATAGAAGCAAATAACATGGTTGCGAAGACAGTAGTTGCACCATTTGCTCTCATTGCCGCCTGAAAAGTGCATCAGGCAGTTTGTAAACTTAGCTGTCATAATTTGCCACCAAAGCAATGAAGAAGCTAAGAAAATGTTTAAAGACAAAATATTTAAAAGAGCATTTATCTAAACATGGAGACTAATATCAAAAACTACTCACAACATGTGCAATCAAGGTTTGTAGATACGTGGCATGGTACGGACACCCCGCCGTTGTAACATGTCATTCCGAATTTCTATACTATGCATATGCGGTGTTAGGTATGACTTTGTCTTGATGTGGTTGAGTGTTTAGAATGCATTTAATTCGTTATAATAAGATTTCAAATGAACCAGAACCGTTTCCGGATCCGATTGAAAATCTCGGAAGAATTTTTGAAAAGTTAGAAAAGTGTCAAAATGAGTTTTACTAAGCCTAAGAAGTGCCTAAGAACCCTAAACGGCACTTTCGAACGAAATTCGGATCGAAACGGAACCAATCCAGAAATCCCCTAAGTCGACCGAGTGAATTTTCGAAGACCCGAAAAAGAGTGTAGGATAAAATTTAAGAGTCACCAAGGTCACTACAAGCATGTAGAAAGTCCAAATATAGCCCCCGGAGAGTTTTCGAAGAGTTTCGAAAAAGTCACGAAAAAATCGAATTTGGGCGTTCCAAAATATTCGAATGAAAAGAGATAAGGATGAGTGGGTAAGTGGGACTAGGATGCATGCATGAAGGACATATGACATGAGAGTAGTATGCATACAAGACACTTGTCAAAAGGGAAGTTTAAATGGAAGACATGTATAAAGAGATTTTATGCATGGTTGACATGTGTCATGTAGTAAGCTTGCATGGATGACACTTGTCAAGAGAAATGATGCATGTTAGACACTTGGCTCGCATGCAAGGATGGCAAACTTGTAGATTGGAGCAATTTTAAGGGCAATTATCAATTAAAGGGCCAAGTATATATAGTAGAATGCATGAAAAATGAAACAAATGAAGTCATTTGTGAGTGTGTGAGAGGGGTATGTACGGCAGCAAGGGGGACCAAGGGGCAGCAAGCTGTTCCATGGAGGTTTCAAGGTGATTTCTAGTCCAATTCAACCCATCCAAGAGCCAAACCCAAGCAAGAGACCAAGTAAAAGTTTAGTGTGATTTTCTTTTATTTTAATTAATGAAAATGTTGGAAATACATGAAATTAGGGGCTGTCATGGGCGGTTGTGATTTCATAAATTTTTGTTTGAGATTTTGAGACTAAAGTATGATGAAAATGTGATGAAAGTGTCCATGCATGAAGGTTGATGAAAGTTTGAATGAAGATTGATGTTGAATGCATGATTGGTCATGGCTAGGAGGAGTTTTTGATGTTCCAAAATAAATTTTAATGTGATGACATGATATTTGAGGTTAGATGGATGTACATGCAAGTGAAAAATATGAAAAAAAAAATGTATGCATGATAAGTATATGCATGTCACGGCCAAGGAGTGATTTTATCACTCAAAAGGATTTTTGGTTTTGTTGACATGAAAAGGACATGAAATTGATGTAACTTGAAGCTTGGAAGCATGAAAAAAATTGATGGAATGGGTGTGTATGCCACACGGCCAAGGGGTGTGTAATTGACTCAAATTAAATTTTTAATGAATTGATAAATTTCCATGTTTGTATAGGTGTTAGATGAATGGAAAATGATGTTGAAATGAAATGTGACAATGTGGACTTTAGTGTGATGTGCATTTGGCTAGGAAGGGTGCTTTATGATTCAAATTGAATTTTGATGCTTTGACATGATTTTTATGCTTGGATGAATGTTGAATGAATGAAAATAATGTTAAAATGGAATGCAAAAATGTGGCATTGACCTAGACATGCATTCGGCCAAGGAAAAGTTATTAGGAGACCAAATTGAGTTTTGATTTAGTTTCCATAATTTGTGAAATGTTGTGATGTGAATTTGAGCTTAAAAATGTGGAGGAAATGTTGATGATGGACTAGGTGGTGTATACGGCCAAGCTAAGGGGGACTAAGGTCCATTTTATGTTTTGTTGGTTTACATGAATTCTATGCATTGTTATGTGATGAATGGATGAATTTTTAATGTTGAAATGAAAAACCATTAATGTGTGAACTTGATGGTTAGATTCGGCCATAGGGTGCAATATGAACTATTGTGGAATTTTGATTGAAATGATTTGGTATAGCCTTGTAATACATGTGATTTGATATGTTTATGGCATGAAAATAAATAAAATGGATGGTGGAAGAATAGGGTTAGGGTACGACAACTTGAAATTCCGTGATTCGAATGCGTCTTAAACATAATTAGCATGCAATCAGAACCCATTTGGAATATGATAATCGGAATTCGAATGGAAATAAATATGCGAAAAACTAGTGTTGTCGTGACTAGAATAAGACTTTTCAAAGAGTTTCCATAGTCGTGTGATTATTGTGACTTGATACGTTGAAAGAAAAGTGCTATATTTAAATTGATTATTGTGACTTGATACGTTGAAAGAAAAGTGCTATATTTAAATTGCATGCAAATCGAAATTGGTTGAGAAATCGCCTAAGACTAGAATATGTAAAACGCGTAGGTGACGCATAACCAATGGAAACCCGAACTATAAGCTAAAAAGTAAGCTAAGGAAAAGAGATGAGTGTCTTTACAAAATGTTTTATGCAATCGTTTTTCAATACAATGAGTTTATGAAATACTTAAATTGATATGCCATGAAATGCTACAATATGATTTTTATGTAAATGAGAATGTTATGAAAGCCTTACGCATGAATTTATGAAACGCTTACAAAATGAAAATTATGAAAATGCAAAACAGTGGAAAGAAAATGTTTTTATTAGCCTATGACACGCCTTTTAGGTATCTCATTGAGTATACTTATTGAGTTATACTCGGTGAAGAGTACCCTAAAGACGTGCATAGTAGTGTAAGGGGTGTCTATCACTAACTAAACTAACAGCGGGAAATGCTCGCGAAAAGGGACTGAGTCAGTTAGTCCAGTCAGTATGTCAACCATGCACGTATAGAGGTATATAATGGCTAGCTTCCCGTAGCGATGAGGTTTTCCGTTACATGGGATCGGATAAATGACCTAAGCAATGAGTAATGCTGCTTGGAGCGATGGGAAATTTCGCTCTATCATGTACCTAGGATGCCAAGTGATATAAGCAATGGTGGTTGATTTTATTTTATGTCAATGATTTTAACAAAATGGATTTCCACCACGATTACGGTTACAACATGAAAGAAATGTTAATGGCTGCTTTGTTTTTAATACACATAAATTATTTTTATTAGCACATGTTTATATATATATGCGTATTATAATTGAGGTTTTCATTTTATGCACTTCTATTTTATATGACATATTTATCTTAAACAATTACATTATATTTAATAAATGTTTTAGGGAGGTATTTTCCTAAAATAGTTTAGATAGAAAATTATGACACTTACTGAGTTCGTTAGCTCACTCTTTACTTTATTTTTTTCCAAAATAAAACCTCTTTAGATGCAAGTGCAGCTACCACGACTTCAAAGACCCCTACCGTAGAGCAGTCGAGTGACGTCGGGTGTAGCTGCTTTTTGCTTTGTATTTTGTATGTAATCATGAACATGCTTTCATAAATAAACTATTTTGCAAACTTCGAACTTGAGTTTGAATTGAACTTTGCACTCGATGCATTTCATGGTATGAGATATTCAAGCTTCTTTTGAAATTGCATAAATTGAGTTGTGGTTGATTTGTGGATTTGAAATGAGGGTCTGAGAGTTGGTAGTTGATAAAATTGTTTGTATTTGAAGTGTACAAGTTTTTTTTTTTTTTTGATATTTTCTTACAAGTTGGATTTTCATAAATCCAACCGTTATGCTGCCGAAATTTTTATCAACCTTATTTTACAAATATATTTTAAAAAGCAAAAAAAAAAAAAAAAAAAAAAAAAAAAAAAAAAAAAATCCCACCGAATTTTGTAATATCGAAAATCTTTACAGAGTTTTAGAAAAAGTTTTCAATTAAAAAAACATGACTTACCTTCGTGAGAACCTTTCAACCGATAAGGATTCTGTTTGGAGGGCTACTGTAAGGTGTCGGATGAGTCGCCTGGAGGATTAGAGAATAAGGACCCTTTAGTCGTGGTACGGTACATTACGTCCGATACGTTTGATACGAACAAACAAACAAACAAACAAAAAAAAGCAAAAACACTAATTTTTTTAATATTCATTTTTTAAAAACATTATTTATTTACATTTTTAATTTTTTTTAATATTATTTTGTATTAAATAAATATTTATTTATTTTTATTATACTTAATTTTTTTGAATTTTTAATATTTATTTAATTGTATTGAACAAATAAAAGGCTAATTTTGATTTTTTGCAAGGGTAATACAATAAATTCACTAAAAATAATATTAAAATATTTTATAAAAAAATTAATTTATTAAAATACATGATATCTCTCTTTTTCCTTTTTCTTTCTTTTTTTTATTTTTTATGAAACAATCTCTTGTAGAGTGGATAAACTAAAAAAATAAAACACATAATCTCTCTCTTTAATAGAAACACACGCCAATAAATTCACTAAAAAGTAAAAACCTATTTCTCTCTCTTTTTTCCCTCATTTCTCCCACTACTTTTCTCTCTCACCCATTTCCTTCTCCCTCATATTCTTCTCATTCTTTGTTTTTCCTCTTCTTCTTCTCCGACGATTTCTCTTGTTTTTACTTTCTATTTTTTTCTCTCAACTGCTCGATCTCTTTCACTACCTAAAATCTCACTCAACCCAATCGATCGACATTCTCTTTCTCAACATATCATCAGGTTGTCTGTTTCTCTCTCAAAAACTAGCAAGCCTCTTTCCGACTTCTCTCTTCGACGACTTCTCTCAAGTTGTCTCTTTTTTTAATTTATTTATTTTTTATTTTTTATTTACCCAATCCTAGCCACATATAGGTCGATTTGGCCTTATCGATATGGCTTAGGTCATATATGGCTATCTTGTACACATTAAACAGTTAAAAAATGATTCTGTCCAGATACAACCGTACAGATATGTTTAGGGTCGGATATTGCCGTACCATCGTAATACAACTGTATCGAACCATATTACAAACCATGTGTGCAATGTCCCTCTGAGTAGTCTTTTGAACTTTGCTTCCTAACTTAGGAAGTCTTTCCAATTCTTTTGTACTCAAACCTACACATAACAACGTCTTAGCAACATGAGAAAATTAAATGTTAAAACCGAACATAATTAAGTCCAAGCAATTAGAGAAAAAGAAAAAGCACAATAATCATAGTTATGGAACCAAGTTGAGCTAAGGCCAAGAAAACACTACCCTTATCCTCAACATTGAAAAAAATGAACATAATCAATCCAAGTGAAATTGTAAATAGTTGATTCTAGGTTTTTTGAGGGGTGTACCACCTAGTTATAGACTTATAGTTAAATGATCGCTTAACTCCATTATAGTGGCATCCCATGCAATCTTTTTTGGTAACAATCCATACAAGACACACCTTTGCCCAAACGACTAGACCCCCGTATTTACAATGCTTTTGCCTAACTGTTTGTTGTCAAACGAATCTTATCCTAATATTAGTAATAAGACCAAATATTTGTAATACTAATAAAATCTTATCCTGATATTTTCAAATGAATACACATGAAAGAAGGCATGAAAAATAGAGCATGAAGTGCCAATGTGCCAGTACAGCAAAAGAAAAGCAAACCAATGTGCCAGTAACTGATAGAGCATGAAAGAAGGCATGAAAAAAAAAAAAAAGGGATTTTACCTTGAAATGGCCCAAGATGAAGTGTGGTGATGAACTGATGATGTGGCATCGAAGACGAAGTGTGATTGCTGGATGAAGTGTGGTGTGATAGCTGGATGGAATGAAAGTGTGATTAGGGTTTTTAAGTACATATACTTACAACTAAAATTACATAAATATCTTTCAATAATAAAATTACCATTTTACTACCCTTATTAAACGGGTCAACTCGTGACAGCATTAATGAAACTCAAACATGACACGATTATTAAACAAGTTAGACGAATTGACATTATTAGTGACACGACTCATTTATGCTCAACCTTAACTTGTAATATTCATGTTTGTTTCATTCGTGTCATGACCTAAATTGTCACCCCTACCACTGATGAAAGAGAATCGATCTATGGGAGATGAGAGATAATGAGCGAAAGGAAGAGAGGGAGAGAAGTCGGTGATGGGCATATCTATGGGCATATATTTTTAATTAATTTATTTAATTAAATAAATTTTATTTCAAATTTAAAAATTAAATCTATTGTTATTTTTTATTAAATTTAATTTAAAATTTATTTCAAACATAAATGGTATTATAGTCTTTTTATCATTTTACCAATAAAACCGTCAACTTTTAATGGTTAGCTAAAGTTAAGCATTAAAGCTTAGTTGTAATAAACTTTAAACATTTATTACAACTAAAATTAAAGTTTTATTACAACTACACTTTTAATAAATGTATAAAGTTTACAGCACCTGTCAATATTTATAAAGTGGGTAACTAATTGTAATTTAGTCTTGCTAATAAGGCCTCAGAATTTAAAGGTATGCAACCAACATTTAGGGGATTCAAACGAATTATTTCAACTAAAGACGGGGAACATTCCTTTAGTTTGGAGTAGAAATTCTGTAAAGTTAGATATAAGCTAGAGAATGTGAGACAATCCCTCGCTGAAAGGATGAAATGAAAACTACAGCTAGTTTGAGTTGCAAGAGCATCCACGAATGTACAAAGCAATTCTCAAAAATATAAAAATGTAACAAAATAAGATTTTGATAAGCAAAATAGAAGGTTAAAACAGAAAAAGGCATACAATTAATTGTAAATAATCATAATGATGATATAAAAGAAATTATTTGTTGAAAGTAGGGGACGCCATCACAATCAATGATCCCATATTAAATAAGGCATCAATCTGATGTTGCTGTGAAACAGACATAACAAATGAGAACTTAACAGAAATTCTTTAAGATTAAAAACAGCTGAAATGTGTAGAAGCATTTCACTTACCTCGATCAGTTGGGTCATTTTTTAGTCCAAAGAAGTCACAGATATTTTGATCTCTTGGGGTGTGGTTCCTCCATCTTGTCACGCGTGTAGACTCTTCCACTCGATTTTCCAAGATCTTGGGCATACATTAAACGAACTCCGCACTTTGCTATTTTGCAACATTCTATATTGTTACCACCATGAAGAGGCTTGAGAGAGAACCCAAATGAGACCTCATTATTTTGACATGATTCACTGATGTCGATAGGAGGGAAAAAATGGAAATCAAACCCCATGAACACATGATCTGAATTAATATAGCAGGGTAAACCACAATTACTGGTCCAGTTAACTAAAGTGCCATCACTATCAGGGACACACTGGTTTTTACATTCAAAGCGAACAGCCAAACCCCAATCATAATCTCGATGGTCTCTGAAGGCAACAACAACGCACAAAGCAAAACCGACAAAGTTGCTACTAAACCAACCCCGGGGCAACTCAAAATTTATAGAAGATCCCATATTTTGATAAGGAAACCAATTTGGAACCTCCCTTCCAGGGTAACATATACAGGCACGTGGTGCCTTATCCCATTCCTGTGCCAAACAAATAATCATTTGTAACAACAAATCTGAATTGGAATTGATATACATATTTAAAAGCAGAGTGAGAGAGAGACCTTATCAAAATATTCTTGCTGCCATAAAGTTGCTAGCCATTGTATTTGCAATAGAGCATTTTCCAAAGCATCTTTCTGTACATTCCAATCCATTTCGACAGAATTGGCGAAGTTAACAAAGATGAATGGTTGATCATTTGACACAATTGTGTCCTCCACTGATAAACACAATGATGCTTCTAGTGATGTGCAACTGTGTGCATCTATGGATATTAATGGAAGCACTGGTAAACGTTGAAGCCTCTCACAATTGCATATATTTAGCTCTGATAGATAAGCAAGCTTAATGATGGCCGTAGGTATACTCTCAAAATTGTTCTTGCATAAAGATAATCTTTCCAATGAGGATAAGTTACTAAGATAGTCAGGTATCTTCATGATACCACAGTTGGTTAAGTCTAGTTCTGTCAAATGATGCAAGTCAAGTAAAGGACACAATGACAAACCCTTTTTCTCCTGATCTAGATAATATCTTCGAAAAGATAACAAATTCAGGTTGTTCAAACATTTGATGGACGCTGGTATTTCTCCGATAGCAGTTCCCTCTGCTTCAAGCTCCATCAAAGAATCTAGACTTCCTATTTCATCAGGCAATTTTTCAAGGTTTGAGCAATCAGAGAGATTAAGACGTTTAAGAGATTTCCAATTACAAATATTGTTTGGTAGAGTCTTAAGCCTTGAACAACTTTTAACATCTAATAAAACAAGCTTGCATAGATACTCAGTACATGACGGAAGTTCTTCTATAGCAGTTTCATCTAAACATAACTCTTCAATATTAGGCGAGACCTCAGGCAATATCTTGAGATTAGAGCAACCAGAGAGATAAAGTTTTCTAAGAGATTCTAAACGTACAAAGTTGGGAAGATACTTCAGGCTGTTGCAGTAACTTAGATCCAAGAAATCAAGCTTGTGGAGATTTTGAATAGATGAAGAAATTTCAAGCAAACTACTACAACCTACTAAAATCAAACTTCCAAGATTTGGCAAACCTGAAAGGTCCGGCAAACTGGTTAGGCGCTGGGAGCAACTGAGATCAATTCTTTTCAACCAACAAAGATGCTGTAAGTAAAAAAGGAAAAAACAAAATTCCAACACAATTAGCAATAATTAAGTATCTCACAATTACAATACAAATTCCACAATATAAAAATGAAAAACTACCTGCAAACTGTTCCAAAGTTGCTCAACATTACTCCATGGCATTTCAAGTGTAACAAGGTTCTTGAGAAGACTATTTGACAACAATGATTTGTTTGGATATCCATGCCAGTGGAGATACCTTAACTCAATGAAATCCGATTCAAGTCCTTCAAAAGTATGTACCTTATTATCGTTTTCATATCTTGAGCTATAGAATTTCAAGAATCTCAATCTACGCATATTCACAAATGCACGACGATTCAAGTATATATCTCTTGTTTTCGACATATCCAAAGAAATGCCTTCAATTGTTTCAGTTCCCTAAAACATATTCAAGATAAGTGATAAGTTAAAATTGAATACATAAAAACTTGCAATAAGTATTTGGTGGAAATGGAATTTATGAATCATATTCTTTTATTAAACCACACCCAATTGAACCACCTTTGAACAACCAAGATAATATTTCACCCAATCTTACCATATTCTTTGTCAATATATGATAGATATCATCGTGATGCCACAATCGAGAGCGTTTACTAGGATCTTTAATAGATTCTTGTCGAATGATTTCCTTGCCCATTGCCTGTAACAAATCATGCATCATTATCTTGTTGTCCTTTGATATAGTTATCATAGATTTATCGACGAGAACACTAATTCCAATTTCAGTGAAGAAGCCACAAGCATCCAAAAATTCTTTTACGAAACCAACATCCATTCCTTTAAAGAAACATGCAATATCTAGAAATATTTTTTGCATTTCATTATCTAGTCCATCATAACTTATTCTCAATACCTTTTGGACATCCATTTGAGGAATTTTTTTTAGTTTGTCCATTGCACTTCTCCAAACTTCTATTTTCTTATCAAGGAGACAAGAGCCTAAAACTTTAAGAGCTAAAGGAACACCTTTAGCATATCTTATAGCCCTTTCTAAATGTTGCGAGTAATCAACAGTAAGACGGTTTTGCCTAAAGGCATATTGGCACAACAACTTAATAGCCTCAGAATGAGACAATCCTTTAACCTCATATATTTGGTCCACACCACAATTTCTAAGTACTTGTTTATCCCTTGTTGTTATAATGATTCGACTTCCTGAATCAAAACAATTAAGATCTCCAATCAAATATTCTATTTGTTTGAAATCACTCACATCATCAAAAACAATGAGAAGCTTCTTACGACCGAGCCTTTTCTTCATAAAGGTTTGCCCTAAAAAGGACGTCCCTACATTTGCATTTTCAACCCCTAGTATGGTAGAAAAAAGTTCTCGTCGTAAACGCATTAATCCATGTTTCTCTGATTCTTCCCTGATATTTTCAATAAAGTAACAATTTTGAAACTGATTTGAGATTTTGTCAAATACTGCAACGGCCAACGTTGTCTTGCCTATACCTCCAATGCCCCAAATTCCTACACTGCGAACAGTTGTTGATCCATTGCATAACATTGATTCAATTTCTCTAATCTTAGACTCAACTCCAACCAAGTTGGTGTCATAACTTGGGTTCATGTCATTCATTCTCTTCAAAATATATTTGACGATATCTTGGATAAGTCCGGACTCGGATCTAACAAAATGAGTAAAAGAACTTTTAGTTGGTTGTAATTAAATAACAAAAAACACTAACAATGTACTTTCAACTCTAATAGATTATTAAAGTGATTTTAGTTTATATTTTCGTTTAGCAAAGAGTGAAAAACAATATATATATATAGTCCATTTTTAATCAGGACGTACCTTTTTAAAGTTAGGACAAATCAATCAAATTCATTCATTCCATTTAAATTAAATAGAAGAGCGAATTTATTTTAAGAGAGCGAATATAATGAATGAATTTAATTGGTTCGTCCCAACTTTAAAAGGTTATAACATTCTAATTATAAGATCACTAAATATATATATGATATATTCAAGCATACACTTAGGTATGCTTACACTTAAGAAAAAAAATGTGCAATTGCATTATAAAACGTGTTATTATAATTTATTATATATAATTACAACTAAATATGTGAGATTACAATTAGTATATGTAATCAAATTTACTAATTTACTGATTGTGATTATATTTATTGATTGTAATCAAATATGTTTAGTTGTAATTATATATAATAAATTATAATTACATATTTTAGAATACAATCACGCATTTTTTTTGTCAAGTATATGTATACCCAAGTGTACCAAAGGGACCTCTATATATATATTTACTTATTTCAGCCGGTCACATCACAACAGTAACATTCTCTAGAAATGAAATCACTCATTTCTAGAGGATTTCATTGTTGTGATGAGATCTGTTAAAAATATGTGATTATATATCTAGAGGATTTCATTGCTATGATGAAACTTGCTGAAAATATGTGATTTTATATATTTTCTGAGGATTTCACCGCTGCAATGAGAGCGCTGAAAATAAGTGAATATATATATATATATATATATATATGTGTGTGTATATATATTCCCTTTTCTCTTTTGATAATAGAAAGTAATCGATCTTTAAGAAGTTACTTTCCTTTTAGGAGATGAATTTCAGTGATATCCAGTAACATTCTACTAATAAAAAATCCTCATAAAAGAGCTTAGGTGATATTTGAATAGTAAAGCGGAACAAATGGCGAAGCAAACAACAGACAATATATTATATGAGAAATGGAACGCAGTATGCAGTGGAAGTGTTCGACGAAATGACTAAAAGAGATGTCGAAATTTAATACTTACTTAAAATTACTGGAACAGAAACCAGACAGATTTGCTGCTTCCTTCAAAGCATCTTTCCATCTCTGAACTTGCCCTAAACGCTGTTCATGCTCCATAAAAGCATAAGCGAAATTCCCAGTCTGTTTCCTCACATCCGAGGGATCTACGTTATAAAACACTGGGATCACAATCTGTCCTGAAATCTTCTTGCATGTGATGATGTGTACGAGTTGCTCGAGGCACCAGATAGAAGACGCATAGTCTTTTGAGAAGATGATGAGGGAAATCTGTGATTCTTCAATTGCTTTGGCAAGAGATGGGGAAATCTCATCCCCTCCTCCTCCATTCAGTTGTTTCTCATCGACGAAAGTTTCGATTTGTTTGTCAAGCAAAGCCTTGTGAAGATGACTAGTAAAACTGTAGCCGGTATCTTCACCTCTAAAACTAAGGAAAACATCGTATTTGAAAGAGGGAAAGGCCATTTGGGAAGCAGAAAGAAATCAAATTTTGAGTTGGTAGAGGTACCTTGACATGCTAAATAGCCAGCTATCTTGAAACTTCCTTGCTATTTCCCAGAATCAAGAGCAGCTTTTACGAGGCTTCTAGGATTTTCTTCTGGCAGTTAAAGAGGGTTAGTACAGTACAAGGAGAAAACCTTCTAGAAGATTTCTCTCCCGTAGAAGTTACGCCATCTTAAATTCTTAGGTTAGGCGTCTTCCCTAGACATGGTCCACAATAACATTATTTTATATATTAAAAACAAAACAACACCGACTCACCATAGAGTAAGTTAGACTCTACTTACCCTAAGGTTTGCTTCTTTACATGATGATGGCTTCTTTACACTCAAGTTAAACTTTTCATAATATTAAAAGTAAGCTCCTGCATCATTAAACTTGATTGTTAAATTTGACTATGGCCATTGTTTATAAAGGTATTTGGTCATTTGAATCAATGTTAATTTTTTCAAGAAAATGAAATTTTCAAATTTAAGAAAAAAAATTATGAAGATTTAGATTGGATATCCACTATCCATTTGAATAGATGATGAAATTCAAATTGATGATGGACCAATTAGGATAACCATTAATGGATCTCCAAAGAGGATGGACCGATGGGTCTCCATAGAGAATAATAAAAAGTCCATTTTATCTTTACCATTATTTAAAGACCCTAAATTACCATTTAACTCTCAAACCATTTAAAATTTACTATCAGTATAATCCAATAAGAATATGACACATGTCACATAAATTTAAAATTAAAAAATAAATAATTTACAACCAATTAAAATCCAACATGTATCACCAATTTATAAATTGATATGTACAATTAATAAAAAAGCAATTAAATAGTAGTTTATTTTTAAATGAAAAAATAAAGTGAATGAAAAATAATTTTTATTAAAAAAAAAAAAAAACTTTGGTGCATATCCACTGTTGATGCATGTCTATCAATGGCACTGGATGTTTTTCTAACATATAAAATGAATTTAAAAAAAAAAAAAAAAAAAAAAAAAAAAAAAAAAAATTCACCCCGATCGCATATTTCGTCTTCTACCTCTCTTCTTTATCTTTAACCTCACTACCACATCAATCTTCATTTTTGTAAACCACAAAATCATCACAAATTTGTCATCCATGTAATATTTAACACTTCGATCAAAATGAAAAACAAAACTCATAAATCATATCATCAAAAAAATCCAAAAAAAATTTTTTTTTTTTAAATTCTAGATCTGGAAAGAGCTCCATCTTTTATGGAGTTCCATCATAAATGAAGCCAATGGAGATGGAGTCTTTCCATTTCTATCTCATAAACCTTCAACGGAGTAGATTGCTCATAAGCAATAAGCAATCTGCTCTATTGAAGGTCATGAGCATTCTGCTTCTTTATGTTTTACTTATTATTATTTTTTTAATTTATCTGCTCTTTGTGATTTGCAAAACTCATGAGATCTGGAATTTTCCGAATCTCATGAGTCTTTTCTTTTTTAAAAAAATTTATTTTATTATTTAAATTTTTTATAATTCTTTTTTCTTTTTTTTTTTGAAAGTTAGATATATATTACTCAAGATGAAATAAAATACAATCTTCGGTGATTCCATGCCACCGACGGACCTCAACAGAGGATAAGGTCAATGAGACAAGATTATAATTTCTTTTTTTGAGTGGCGGGATTGTATGATAGATAAATGATTTTTTTTTTAAAAAAAATTTACTCATTTTTTTTTTTAAGAATTTTTTTTTAATTGGTTTGAATATTTTTAATTAAGTTCTTGTTATTTAATAATTATATATTTTAGTTATATATATAACTTCTAATTTTTGAATTTTATGGTGTCGACACATGATTTATTAATGAACACATTTATGAACATATTTTAAGCCCCTTAATCTGATGCTTTTGTTATCTTTTTTGAGTATTTTGTTGTTTAATGAGTTTTGTGGAGTGTTTTAGAGAATTTTGTGTTTTGAGACGTTATGGAGCAAATTGTAATGATACAGGTGCGATATGATCAAGTTTGAATGAGTTTTGAAAGGTTTCGATGTAACCGTGTTAGTAATATGTTGGAGGTTGCATTGCATGGTCGCATTACTCTCTGTCAGCTTGATGCTACATCGCCATGCTACGCTGGAAGTCGCATTAGATGGCCACATGACACTCTACCAAGGGATGCGACGATGCCATGTGATGCTAGAGGCCGCATCTTGAAGTCGCAACACACCCTTAGTTTCAATTTAGTGTGAAATTGTTGGGGCAAAATCATCTTGCCATAATCTAAGGTTTGAGCTCTATGTATATACCATGTTTAGGTTGTGAACAGAGAGCTTTTGGAAGATTTAGGCAACCTAATTTCATACACAATCTCTTTAGGGAACTCCATCAAATCTCATTGAATTCTTGAGGTTCATACCATGGATTGGAGGCAGTAGCATTATACAACAGAGGATACGAGTTTGATGGCATTATTTGGTTTTTTTTTTTCTCTAGTTTATGTGCTGTTTCTTTTCATTTTTTGATGTGTAACTAATTCAATATTTAGGGAACTAATGTTATAAATGTTTTGATATATTTTTAATGCAATTATCATTTATTCATGCCTAATTTATATTATTTATTGTGAAATAATAATTTATCATTTAACATTGATAACAGATCTATGGATGATTGATAGTAGTAGGAGTGATTTTGATGTTGTTAATTAGATCCTAAATAAACGAATTTGATCATATTATCGCATGACCATTGCTAATCTGATTGGATTACACTTTCTTGTTTATCGCATGACCATTGCTAATCAGATTTGTGTTTGTTTATTAGGTTTTTTAGTTTAAATACATTAGCTAAACTCTGTTGGAAATTTAGTTCGTATGTGCATGATTATAGTTGGTTTGCACTATTAAATAAGTATTAGCTAAATTACTTACTAGTCTATAATCAATGCATAGAGTGACCACATGATGTAAGGTAAGATTTCAGAACTCGCTACTTGTTATTTGACTAGCAAGGCAACGAGTAGCGAGTTCTTAATTGTTGAAAAGTACTCAATGAGTATTTGATTTGACCATCGGTCAATAGTTAATCGCTTGATTGGTGGTCAAACTTAAACAAACCTATAAAAAAAAAAAAAAAAAGTTATATAGAGTCCAAATACAATCATATGACCATAAAACATTAATGTAAATGTGTAATTATCCCCTCTACAAACATTAATAATTGTAAGATAGCAGGAGGAAATTATTATTTTTGAAAATTTAGGGTGTAAATTGATGTTTCTTTAAATGTCAAGGGCCATGACCAAATTGTGCTCATCATGTATAGCACACCCTATTCAATCACCGGTCAAACCATTTCAAACCCTCTTCTCTCTCGACCCTTCCATGCAGCCTTCTTTTTTTCCCTCCTTCGTGTCACCGCCCACCGTTGCCACCTCATCCCCACCTTTCTCCTCCTTACTGTCGCCTTTTCCTACCACCACCACCTCATCTTCGCCCTCTTAAACAATCCCACCTCCCTTCACCACCCCATATGGCCCCGACATCTTCGAAATTGGTTGCATCTTACCGCGAATTCAAAACCATGCTTGGCCACCGATGGCCAGGGATTCTCCATGCTAACAACAACCCTTTAACTGACATCGTTTTTGTCCCCTTTGACGAGGTAAAAAGGAGCTTGACTTGGTATGTTTAAAGATGAAAATGCCCCTACCATGGTTACGTTTAACCAATGGTTGATTAATGTTAGGGACCAAATTGATGAGTTTCCTGACAATTTAGGGATGATATGACCATAAACCAATTTATGTTTAAAAAATTGAAGTTTATCAAAAACTTAGGGACAAAATTGAAATTTCTACTAAAATTTATTCTAATATTTTTTTACATTTTCCACATTTATGACTTATATAAGAGGATTTTAATTGTAATACAATATTATATATGAATTTCGTATATTAAAATATTGTGGATTTAGTATGTTGAAATTCTATAAATTATTTTATCAATTATAATTTTAGTTGTGTTTCTTTTTCTTTTTCTTTTTTTTTAAAAAAAAGTCTAATGGAATGTAATGTGATTTTAAAAATGGGGGAAACAAAGAAACGTGGATAAGGATGGGCGAATTCACCCCTAAATACCCCTATCCTTACTTCCTCCAAATGGGGATTTGGGTAGGAAGGAGGGAAGGGTAGAGGAATGGGATGAAGGAACCCATCACCTCCACTCCCATTTGCACCTATTGATATCTCTAAAAATGAGGGCAATTTTTTCTTATTGTCATCACTAAGACACATTTAATTAATGACATATTACAATTATTAATTTTCAATTTTGTGTAAAATCTATTATCATATATTACCGAACATTGTATTGTACAATACTATCTTATGCTTACAACCCAACCTATCAAACACCATAATATTATCGATCATTTTTGCTACAATAAAAGATTTGGCAAACTTTAATTTAGTCCCTATATTTTGTAGAATTATGAACTTTTGAATTATTAATTAATTTTACATCCATCATCCCTAAAATTTCATAAGTAGCTCAATTTAATCTCTCTAACCTAAATTTAATGGTTGAAATTAACTGAAAAGGCTAAAACACCAATTTGTCATTCTCTAGTTATATTGCATTCAATTATCATTATGCCCTTTTTATAAAGTAAGAATGATATTGTTGCATGACAAAAATGTCGTTGAGGTATTTTAACAAACTTACTATTTTATCCATACTTATAATCCTCAATAATTTAACCCTAACTTAACAACTAATAAGAATTCAACATGTGTCACCCAAAATTAAAATAAAAAAGATAAACAAGTTAATCCAATAACAAACTAACACATGATAGTTTCATAAATAAAACCATATAAATTTCTATATGTGAAGAATAAGATTAAAATTTTCATTTCTCAAATTTAACAAGTAAAAAATTTAAGTCTTAAAAACAATTAAAAGAAAAACTTAAAAAAGAAAAATATTTGTGAGTCTTCTTGGCACACTTTTGAATATGAATTGGAAAAACAACAGATGGTATGAATTCTCTCAGAGATTTACAACAATTAGGCATTACAAATGAGCTTCAAGTCAAAGAGAGTGGATATAAATTTTATTTATTTGCAGCACCACACATTCTATCAAAGTCAGGAAAATAACTATTCTATAAACTGTTTTTTAATTTAAAGGTGCCTGATTGTTATTTTTCAAATATTTCAAATTGTATTGCATTAAATGGATGCAAGATTGTCGAACTTAAGTCTCATGATTGTCATGTTTTAATACAATAATAATTATTAGTTGTAATATGGATATATTACTAAAGGCCCAAAAATTGTCATATTTTGGTTATGCTCAATTTTTTTTATCACATATGCAAAAGAGCGATTGATAGAAGGAAGTTAGAATTGTCGAAAGATGAAGTCTCAGTGAACATGTGCATGCTTGAAAGATATTTCCCTCCTTCTTTCTTTGACATTATTGTCGATCTCACAATTCATTTAACCAGAGAAGCACAATTATGTTGACTAGTCTAATATCGCTAGATATACCCTTTTAAAAGCTTATCCCTTTGTATTTTAGATATTTTTGTTTATCAACTTCGATAAGCTTTGAATTAATAAGATGTTAAATGTACTGAACCTTCAACAAAGATAAATATTCATAAAATTTATATTATTTATTGTTCCAACTTAATTTCATATATAGATGTAATTGTTTAAATTTTTTATATGAGTAATTGTTTAAATTTTTATGCATATGTAGTCTATATCTCGCGGTTCTACAAGCCAAGTTTGTGGATCAAAGGGAAATCATTGCAAGTTATTAGACTGGTTGGGCATAGGAACAATGATGGTGGAAGCGAAAATTGACTCCAAGGACCTCTATGATAAAGTTCATCACGAAAAGTTTGGTCCAGATTATTGTCGAGTTTTTGTGAAGAAAGTAATAGTTAGTGTTCCGCTATTACGACCTACCAACGAGCTACAAACTTTAAAAAATGCATTACAGTCATTTATGGCTTGACCAATAAAATATATTGTATCTTAAGATTATATTATCATCACATAGGGTGACCATAGATGATGTAAGTTAACTTTAGGTAATATATATATATATATATAGATATATATATTTATAAATATATTTTAAATGTATGTTAAAATTTGATTAAAGGTTTTTTGGGATATACAACTTTTATGTTAATATTAAATTATATATATTTTTTAATTATGAAAAATAAATTTAAAATTAAAATATTTTTCATACCGAGCAGGTGCCAGGTATGGATATTGATTATCCATACTAGGCAAGTGCTCGGTATGCATACTAATAATCCACCCCTAGGTTGACCCACTCTTTTAATACCAGGTATGGCTTGGTATGGATATTCATTATCCATACCAGACCAATATCTGGAATGAATACTAGTAGTATCTATGTCGGCGGTATCCATACCGGACGGAGCACCCAGTATGGATAGTCAACCATACCAGACAATGCTCAGTATAAATGATCCATTTTGTTGTAGTGCTTACATGGTAATTAATTTATTTACTATAGACAACAATCGTTCTCATTAATATTTTTATCATAGGCATTATCTGTCTTTAATAGAATAATTGTTATGGGCTTCGTGCTTACTAATTAATGCGTTTAGCACAGGCTTCGCTTGTACTCTAAAAGCGTGGTTGTTTACCAGCACACCTAAATACATATCATAAATACCTGCCCAAGCACCTTTTTGTTTTTTGTTTTTTTTGTTTTTTTAGTGGTACTTGATTGTAAATGCCCACTTACACCCAACTAGACGTCTTCATATCAGAGAAGATGCTGGAACCATTGTCCTTGTATTGTTATGATGTAAGGCTTTAAACTCTTTATCCATAGAATTTGATCAACGTCTTGAATTACTACTTTAGTTGTTTTTAGCTTTAATAGAGCAAGAAAGCTGGTGGGAATAGCATGCATAATAAAAAGTGAGGTGTAGTTCTAAGGACAGCTTTCTTACTTTTAATGACCATAGGACGTTGAGACTGAGTTGTAACAGGGTTTCTTTAGTAGAATTTTGAGAGTATGCGATTGAGGCTGGTGTAGTTAGAGATTGTAGATATTATGAAGGCTTAGTTTTTGTTGTAGGAGAATTAGTAGCTCAGTGTTGAGAAGGCAAGTTTAATCAACCACAATATTTGAAGAGGTTGGTTGAGACTATTTAGAAGAGGAAAACATATTGAGCATATTAGAAAGAGTAGTTGGCAAAGACATGTTATTCAAAATGCATGGCAAGTGAACTGGAGGAGTAGAACAGGTCCTTATAAAGGAATTCCATTTTATTAAAAGAACATGCCTTAAGATAAACACTTCCCATATGGGTAAAAGCACTTACACCCTTTATAAGACCTGTTACAACCTTTGAAAACACATTTTGATTGAATGAAAATCGAGCTTGTGCTTAGCATAGTCTCTAAGACAAGGAAAGCATGAAGAGCTGAAGGTCTTAAGATAATTGTAGTTAGGCTTCTTATGATATAGTTTTTCGTAAGGAGAGATAAATCTCAATAATGGTGCAGGCAAATTATTGATGAGAAAGGTGGCAATAGAGAATGCTTCAAACCAAAACTGTGGTGAGCCTCCACGAGCTAACAGAGTGAGACCTACTTCAACTAGATTAATTTTTGTGTTTTCTTTCAAGTATCCCATGGTGTTGATGGGTATCTGAGCATGAGAACCTAACTTTAACAACTTGACTATTGAGGTGCGGGATAATATCAGCTTGGAAACATTTTTTATCCTATCAAAATACAGTTTGAATTCATAAAACAAGCTAAAGCCTCAGATTTCAATCTTAAGGGGATATCCAAGCGAATTTAGTATAGGCATCTACAAAAAAAATGTAGTACCTATATCCCTCTGTAGATGCTAATGGTGCAGGACCCCAAACATCGTGGTGTATTAATTCTGAAGGATTAAAAGGCAACTTATGGATTTTGCCAAGTTTGCAAGAATCAAAAAACGTAGGAGTGTGAACATTGTAAGGAAAATGAAAAGAATGCAATACCTTTTGCATGATCAAAGACACAAGATACCCAAGTTTAGCATTCTAAATCACAGAATTAATCTTTGCAGCAAGCAGAGCATCAGACCTTGGTGTAGTCATACTTTTAGAAATAAACTGGTCTCCAGCTTTGATATAGAGATTATTGAACCAAGTGCATATGTTGCAGTAGCCGAAGAAACTAACTTGAAAATGTTTGAACTTCGAGAAATTGCTTCAATTAGTTTCAACTTGCATAAGCCTTCTTCAAGTGAACCTTGCTGTAGGACCTTCTTGGTTTTTGATCCTCAATGACAAACCATTAGCATTAAACTCAACAAAAATGTTATCCTTAGTGAACTTGAAAATACCAAGGAGATTTTTGGTTATATAAGGTGCACACAGAATATGTTTTAGAAGAAAATTGTGTTGAGATGCATTATATGGTTGAATTTTTGTATCACCAACATCAAGAAATTAATTACCAACTGAGCACCACTACCAACAGAAAGTTCATCAGTACCTCGATACCCAAACTTTATAGCAAGATTGTTAAGATGATGAGTGACATGGTTTATGGCACCACTGTCCATACCAAGTTTGATCTATATGACCAGCTCAAGATTGGAAAAATAGGCTGGATTAGTGCCTTGATGCTTATTAACTAAGTAAGCAGAGTTTGAGCCTTGAATACTTCCTTGGGAATCTTGTAGTTTGTCTTGATTATAATTTGGTGATCCTAATAGATTTCCTTCATCAAAGACTACATAGTTTCTTTGTTGTTATTGTGAATGAATCAGATTAGCATGATTTCCTTGATTTGGACCTTGAAAATGTAAAATCGTCTAAAGCATTATAGATCTCCACGTTTCGGCTTAGAACATAACTAACAATGATTTGAGCTCTATGTTTTTCAATGAGTTATCTAACCAACTATAGTCTCTCCCCTTTCGTTGGATTGTATACAAATTTACAAACTTCTAAGATCCAGATCCAATGCAACTGATGAAGTCTTCAAGATCCAAAGCTCGTATGGCTGGTAGAATTAAGTGTTCCAGTATATAAGATTGGTTTGATCAACCTTTAGACTGAGATTCAAGCTCAAGGTTTTTGAGAGACGAAAAATCTATATTTCCAGAATTTGAGAACGAAATTTAGTTCGTTTGATTCGAAATAGATATTGAAGAATAGTAATTTGCCATTTGACGTTGGTGGAACAGCTCTAATACCATGTGAAGAGTCTAGTTTCGATGCTTAAGCTAGGTGTTTGACAAAAATATATGTGTTCAATAAATTGCTCAAAGAAAAGTAAGAAATGCAAAATTGCCAATTATGGATTCAATGAGCTATGAATATTATCTGATTGATTATGATCACAAGAAATTATGACTATCTATATTACAGCTTTTCCTTCACTAAACAAAATCTTCTAATCAATTCCAAGAATTCTAGAACATAATTGACCACCTCTAACAAACTCCAACAGACTCTGAAAACTAGCCATGTTAGCTTGGCTATGATAACTACACAGACTAACCAATTTCGACCGATTCTTCCACTATGATTTTTGTAACTCTGATGATATATTGTTAAAATCATCACACCACACAAGACCAACTTGATATGGAAAGCTGCACTTCAAAGAGTTTCTGAAATTTTAATACGATGCAAGACCAGCATGATACAGTGAGCCAGTACACTTCAGAGAATCCACATCAGTAGTTGAACCATCCTTTCTATCTTTGCTAACATTCAACAAGTCACAACCTCGTCTCGCTTTTCTCCACACTAATCAATTCTCCAAAGAATTTTCTAAGTAATAACATTTATTTGTACAATTTTTTTTTTTGCTTTTTGGTAATTTACAAATTAACTTAAATTGTTTGAAAGTTGCTGGACAACTTTTCAAAAAAGGATCACTATTTCACCTAATAGTACAAATTAGGAAAAAAGCACATCCTTTTCATATATATGTTGGTGAAGGCCACATGAATTTGCATACGCGTTTTGAATTGTCTTTTTATGTTCCCGACAATGACAAGTAAGCCCCTCATATTATATCCCCTCTTATTTATTTGACCCGTCTAATTTTTTAGTTTCTAAGTAAATTATATCCCCTCTTATTTTGGTGTACTATATTTAACTTTTTTCTTTTGTTTACAATAAATTAAGTTCATTGTATTGTCATGGTTTGTCAAGAAAACATGGAATATAAATGAATTCAATGCAAAATAGTCGGTCTGCATGAAAAAATCTTCGGACACTCTACACGTACGTGAAATTGAACAAATCTGATTGCCCTTGTGAAATTGAATTACAAAATCATTGGATTATCTTTATGTTATATGAATATGATGGTATGCTTTCGCTACGAGATATATAGCTCACGGAAGGAATAACTTATTGTTTAATTTAATTTGAAAATAAAAACACCATCTTCTCATTTGGGCAATAACATATAAATATTATTGAGAATCGTAAGTTTTTCTAACTTCAATGTTGTAGGGCGCTTCAGTGGAATCATCTGCCCCTTTGTGAATGATAATTGTATCACCAACATGTAGATTTTTATAACGAACAAACTGAAGCCATCCTGAGCAGAAAACAGGCCTTGGGTTGATAGAAGATTGAAGAGAGCAACGAAATGTCCACGCATTACCCATTTCGTCTTTGATTTTCAATTCTACTGGCTGGCCTTTTTGAACATGTGGGAATGCTTCAACACAGTATCTTGGAATCGTGAGTCTTCTCTCAATATCAATTCTTGTAAGTGTCCTTGAAAATATTGCCATACTAACTAGCTAGGTTACAAGAATCAAAATTTCAATGATGAGAATTATTTGTTTCTGGAACCCCATATTTATAGACAAGACAAAGCACAGACGCTACCACCAAATTCTACATGAGAATGATTGAGCACAATTAGAGCTAACGTCAGCATATGTAGCAATATAGAATACATATTAATAATTTAAAATTTAAAAAAGTAATTTATATTTATCTTTTACTGTTTTTGTAGGTAGTGTTAATATATAGAGAAAGCACATGTTAACAATCAAATTTTTGATAAATAATTTGTATTTATATTATAATATATCACTATGCAATTTGTGCTTTAAAATTAAGTATGATTTTTTTTTGAACTTTTCATATCTTAGCATATGTTTTTCGCATATGTATGTAATATTTTTTCCTTTTTCTATTCAATATTTTTAAAATTTATTTAAGTCTTTAAATATTGACATATATTAATAATCTCTGTCTATTACTAATTATGAACCATGATTTTAAAAATGTCAAAGTATATTTGAAGCCCACAGAAAAGTTGACAGTGACAGCTTTTTACTGTCAGCTTTTCAGAAAGTGACAGCTAGCTTTTCAGAAAATTATTTGATAGTGACGTATGCAGGATTCTACTAATACGTGGAATCTGGGTGAAAATGATATCGACAGTTTCGTGGAAGCCACGCTGCATATTTCATTGATTGGTAAATTTCGAGCGTTGTTGGGGTTTTGTTTTGGTTTTTTTTTTTTTTTTTTGATTTTTTCCTGAAATAAGCATATCATTTAATAACAAAAAGACCCACGCGACACGACGGACGCGGAGAAGATATAAGCAGCATCCATATGATACCAATAAAAATCCTTCAACAAGGACAAGGTCAAAAAGACTAAATCATGTGTTAAACAGTTTCCAGATCTGAAAATGGCTTGATAACTACCAACCTTAACCTCTCTACATAAAACCTTAATATTGCCAACTAGAATATCGGAGTCCCCACGGAAGCAACAGCTAGAGCAAACCTGGGACGCCACATTCACTATATCAACCTCCACTTCGACAATGCTGAGATGACAAGATTTCGCTAACATCAGCCTTTCTTGCAACCCCAGAAGCTCACCAACATGCGGGGGGAAAGTCCCACTCATCAGCTTTGCCATTGCAGCAATCACAAAACCCCTAGCATCTCTAATCGCAGCCCCCACCCCTAACACAGGTCAGCCAGGCCTTAAAGCCATATTGGTGTTCAACTTCAGATCCTCTTCCAGCGGCGGAACCTAATCCCCTAGTCTTGGATCTTTGTCAAAAGGGGAACCACTCACCGAAGAAGCTCTCGTGCACTGAAATTCCTTTAGTAACAAGACTGCCAGCTCATTCGAGTCCTCAGGCGATTTGACCACCCCCCCGTTGACTTTGGCATTCCGAATATTCCAAATCATCCACATCACCATACCACATTTTGCAACCTCCTTATGATCAACGAAATCCAACCATCCATAGCAGACATCCAACATAGACCTAAGGTTAAATCTACTTCTAAACGAGGTATTTACACCCAGATGTTGCCATGCTCGTAACACATAAGGGCAGTAGAAGAGATGTGGTATTCCGTCTCCATACCAACATTACACAAGGGACACTTAGTCTCCTGGATTACGTGCATACGAGCTAGGTTCGCCTTGACAAGAAGGATTCCTTGACAGGCCTTCCAAAGGAAGTGTTTAACCTTGGGAGGGACACTAATGTTCCACAAGGAAGATAATCAACGAGAGATGGATATAGGAGAGGCACTTCCTTCTTCTACCACTTGGCAGACTGCCCAAAACCCGCTCTTAACCGAAAACATCCTTTTTTTATCAAAGTGCCACCTCCATCTGTCTTTGATACTTCTGAAGCTGAGAGGAATCGAAAAAATCACTTCTTGATCCACATGAAGGAACACCTGACTGAGTTTGCGGGCATCCCAGCTGTAAGTGTCAGCTTTTATAAAATCCGCCACTTTATATTGAACGATTGGGGAGAGAGTAATCGGTTTAAAGGAGGAAGGTCTAGGAATCCACAGGTCCTTGAAGGCGTCGATCCCTTTACCATGCCCCACCTGAAGCCGAAGACCTTTACTTAGCAATGCCCTGCCCTACAGCAAGCTGCACCATAGATATGATGCCCCAGCCTTACAAGACGCCTGCAGAAAATCCATTTTGGGATGGTATTTGGCCTTGAACACTTTAGCGCCCAAGGAATTCGAGTCCACTACCAACCTCCACACCTGTTTGGCTACTAGCGCTTGATTGAAGAGTCGTAGATCCCTGAAACCCAACTCTTCTATGGCCTTAGGCTTGCACATTTTCTCCTAAGACATCCAGTTTATCTTCCTTTTCCCCTCCTTTGTACCCCACCAAAACTTAGACGTTAGAGCCCCTAACTCATGGCATATACCGTTGGGAAGTTGGAAGACACTCATAACAAAATTTGGGATCGCTTGCATGCCAACTTTTATCTGGATTTCCTTACCGCCCTAAGAGAATACCGAGTGCTTCCAGCTTCTAAGTTTGTTCCAGACACCGTCGCAAATCATAGAAAAGGTATGGGTCTTTCTCCTCCCCACCAGGGAAGGCAAGCCCAAATACTTATCGTGAGATTGACTATCCCTTACACCAAGACTAATCTGTAAGCTCCGTCTGACTTGCCCATCCAAATTGGGACTGAAAGTGACTAAAGATTTTTTCAGATTCACTTGTTGACTTGATCCCCTGCCGTAAAGATGCAAAAGTCTTTTAATCTGCTGGCAATTTTGAATAGTCGTCCTGCAAAAAAGAATACTGTCATTGGCAAAAAGGAGATGGCTAACCAAGGGACTATGTTTGCTGCACCTGACACCTATTCCCCTGCCATCAACCTTCGCTTTTCTGAGGTTGCTGGAGAGAGCTTCGGCACACAACAAAAACAAGTAGGGCGAAAGAGGGTAACCTTGCTTTACTCCCCTGGATGGAGCGAGATTACCAACCTTATTCCCGTTTATTAGAAAGGAAAGCTTGGATGTTGACAGGCAGTCCATGATGAGGGCAATCCATTTTGGTGGGAACTGCATCTTAACCAGAATTGCTTCAATGAAAGACCACTCTACCCTATCGTAGGCCTTACTAAGGTCCAACTTAATCGCCATATTGGCCTTACTGCCCCTCCTTTTGGTATTGATCGAATGAATAAGCTCGAAAGCAACCATCACACTATCAAAAATCTAACGCCCAGGCATAAATGCTGATTAATTCTGGGAGATCAACCCGGGAAGACACAACTTGAGTCTATTGGCCATCACCTTCGCTACTATTTTGTACATAACGTTCATTAAGCTGATGGGTTTGAAATCCTTTAAACGTTTAGGATTCTTAACCTTAGGGAGGAGCACCACGTGTGTTTCGTTGTATTGACTAATCGAAATATCTCCATGCAAGATCATGAGACATTCCGGGTAATATCAACCCCCACTACGTCCCACATTTTCTGATAAAAATAGCATGAAAGTCATCCGGACCTGGAGCCTTTGTTGCCCTCAGTTCAAAGACCACCCGCTAAATTTCATCACTCCCATAGGGCCTACTCAGGTTGCTTTGCATTTCATCGCTCAACTCAGCGTCGACATCCACGCAAGCTGCTTGAATAGCTGGAGAAGATGGGCCTGAGGAACTAAAGGGGTCCCCAAAATACTGGATCATAATCTTTGTGATACCCTCCTCATTTACGACGATGCGGCCATCATCCCCTAACAGTCTATCTATCACATTCCGTTTTTGCCTGGCAGTGGCGCGTGCATGGAGGAAACGAGTGTTTTTGTCGCCTGCTAGCAACCAGTCACTTCTGGCCCTTTGACGCCAATATGACTCTTCTCGGGACAAAAGTTGTTTGAGCTCGAGACAAAAGTTGTTCGAGCTCCTCCTCTAGTGTTTTGATGGCTTGCATGCATTTAGGACTCGTTGCCTTCTTGTATAACCCCTCCAGTCTTCATTGTTTAGCTGCAATAGTCTTACGAATAAAGCCAAATCGCTCTGTGCTCTACGACGTAAGGATCTTCGCACAGCCCTGCAGCTTTGACTTGATGTTGTTGTGAGTTAGATGCCACAGCCTCCACTTCCACGACGATTTTACCACCTCAACACAATCCTCCTCCTGAAGCCAAAATGGTTCGAACCTGAACCTCTTGAGAAAATGAGAGTTCTTCTGAGACCCCCGTTTAAGTTTAAGAATGATTGGGCGATGATCCGATGCACTGAAACTCAGGTTTTCCACCACCGCCACTTGAAACTTGTCCCTCCATTTTCTATCCGCTACATATTGATCAAGCTTTTCCTGAATATTCGCGGCTCCCTCCCTTTTGTTATTCCATGTAAACACTGGACTTGCACTGGCTAAATCTGTTAGTTCACACTCTTCTAGAGCCATTCTGAAATTATGTATCCTCTCATACCCCCTAACGGAACCGCTTTCCTTTTCATTTACTCTTAACACCTCATTGAAGTCGCCCACAATGACCCGAGGAAGGTCGCTGACCCTCCTTAATCTTCTGAGTAACTCCCAAGAATCAGCTCATTGGGACACGTTCTGGTGACCATAAAACCCGGTGAAGTGCCACGCAAAGCCACTGTTATCAACCACCTTAGCATCTATATGGCCAGTGGAGAAAGACAACACTGTTACATTCATGTCATCCGACCATAAGAGGCCTAAACCCCCACTTTTACCATCACTATCCACAAAAATAGCATTTGCAAAGCCCAACTTCCATTTCATATGAGTACCTACATGACCCTTTATCTTGGTCTCATAAAGGAACACCAAGTTTGGGGATTGTTTTCTGAGAACCCTTTGCAGGGCGGTGAACGTACGGGTATTCCCCAGACCCCGTACGTTCCAACATAGGCAACTCATGGCGATTGGCTGGCCTAAAAGTCAGGCTCCGCCATTAAACAAACAACATCCATTGTAGATACCGAATCTTGTTTGGACTTCTTACCACCTATCAACTCTTCCCCTTTAAGCTCTAACTTCTTTCTCTTTTTTCCAACCTCCGGAGTTCTAACCTTGGGACTGCTCTCTTGTAAGTTGGAGTAGGGTGGGGTTGAAATTTGTGATTTCCCCTCATACGCCCTATCCTGCCCTGGAGACCAGTTCACTTCCCTGTTCCCCTTCTACTTGAGTTTTTGGTTCAAAGACGCATTATTAATTGGGCTAGAGAGTCTGCCTACTACCTTTAACTTCCTTGTCACGCATTTCCAACGTCGTATTACCCTCGTGCGTGGGCTAATTAACCTTACCACTAACTCTGAACCTGTTAACCCATTCCCTAGTGTATTTGAATCTGCCTCCTTGGGAACATCCAACACCTGGGTATTTTCGACTGCTTCTTTACAATATACTCCGCTACCCTGTCGTACCTCCATTGGAGCCTTGGCCCCTTCATTTATTGTCTCTACTAAAACCCTCCCCTGTCCCCCATTAGGTCGCTCTTCTATCATAATGGGGGGGGACCGCTAGGGGGTCACTTTCCTATACTTACCCTACCCTTTCGTTAGGCTTCGAACTATCCTTTTCCAATTGCTTTGCATGACTCCTATGTCTATCCCGACTTCCTATATGAGCCTCCGCTAGGTGCATTGTCTCGCTTTCTGTCCCAGGCGAAACCCCCCCTCCTTCCCCCCTTTCCTTTGTTGAGCTCTCTACCTTTTGCTTTCCACGTTGGATAGGACTAGCCCTCAAAGCATATCCATAAATTGGCTTCTTTCCTTCGTTGGCTACCTCCCTAGCTACTTCATCCCAACAATCTTTGCTACAGTGTCCTACTCTCCCGCAATATCCACAAAACTCTGGCAGTTTTTCATACTGGAGAGTTACCCATACAACCTCCTTAGACCCAGCTAAGTTTAATAACAGCCCCTATCGCAGAGGAATGTTGATATCTAGCCTCACCTTTGCGCGCAAGAACCGCCCTCGGCAGTCCTTTGCTTCCTCTGGCAACTTCACAACTTCACCTATTTCTCCTGCCATTTTTCAAGCCATCCTCGTGTTCATACAAACTAATTGCAAGTCGTGGAACTGTACCCATATCTTCATTTTATTGAAGGCCAATTTCGTCACATCACCCATTCCTTGAGGTAATTCTAGAGCTAGTAAATGCTTATCAAAGTGCCATGGTCCTCTATTCCAAACCAGGCTACGATCTTCCTTTTTTTCAAAGTAAAACATGAAAACATTGTGACCTACTATTTCCACCTCTACTTTCCCTATCATTCCCCACAGTCTTACCATTACCTCAATGAAGGCCTCTCTGTTGATTCTTTTTGGGGAGAAGACTTTCCCTACCAGACAATGACTTATGTCCTCGAGCCCCTCCTATTTGGCTTCTCCTTCTATTTGACACACAACTCCTTCCATGTCCGACAGTGAGAGAGATTGACAGAGCTTTGCTATCTCCTCCTGATCCATCCCTTTTTCGTTTCGGAGCACCAAACAGAGAATGCCGGCAAGGAAGATGGTAGAAAGTGAACTCCTAAACTTTGAAAACTAGCATCTGCTCTCTTGCGAGACTCACTGCCTGAAGGACATGGCTACCATGCACAGTCCTTTCAGAGAAAAGACAGGAGGGACTGGAAATTTTATTTTGAGTGTTGTTTTGAGTGGCAATAGTGCAGGTTTTAAATTACTGTTTATGTTATGTGAAGCAATGACATGCACTATTGCACCGTGTAAACACTTTTCACAATTTTGTAAATGTTAAAATTGCTAGACTAACACCAACCTGGATATTCTTAAATTACATTTTCATAATATTAATTTAAAATTTAATAAATTGTTTACATTCAACTTTTAATACGTTAATATATAATTTTTATATTTAAAATAGTAATTTTTTTCTTTTATTCACTTTTTAAAGATAATATATTAATATAATATTTTTTTAATTTTCGAAGTATTTTATCTATCAACTTTACGTCAATTTAACATGTATTTTAAGCTTATCTGTAAAATTATAAAATATTAATGAAATTTCAATTTAGTTTTCTATTTAATAACGAACCTTTACTTACGTTTTAAAAAAAAATTAAATATAACTTTATCAACAAATATTAATTAACTGTAATCAATTTGTTTATTATTTTTTATAGCACTATTTATATTATTACCGTAATCTAAGTCACGCAAAATCTCTTGAAGATTTATTTTCTTTAACATGTAGAATCTAGTTAACATTGACCTCCTTTTCCATTAATCAAATTTTGTCAAATTATTTGTTGATGAAGTTTAACCGTTTAAGCGAAATATCTCTAACATAATTTTTAAAATTTTTGAATTAAGGAAAATTTTCAAATTACCCTTAATTCAAAAATTTTACATTTAAAGATTTAACAAAATATAAAATGAAAGAAAAACAAAATTTATGAATAGATGAAACCAAGATTGTTTTGAATCTTGATTGTCCATCTCAAAGAGTTGCATGGTGAAGAATAAATAAACTAATATATTCTTTTCGAACAAGAAATTAAAAAATGAAAAAAAAAAAATAGTGTGATCTATACTATCAATCACCACGGTGGAAAGTGGAGATCTTTTAAAATTAAAACGAAAAAAAAAAAAGTAGAAATCCCATTTAAATCTTTATCGATCTCTTCATGTTGATCAATATATCTCTGTGGAGATGGAGATAAACAATTCCTGTCACGATGGAGATTTCCATCGCTCATGGAAATCTACACTAGATCTGCATTGCAATGGAGATCCATCCAGATATCCACCCTTTTTTTGGGTATTAAAGTATCTCCACTGTCCATCCTTTGTAGTCCCGTTGCCAAGGAACATGAACATTGCTCATTTTCTTGGTGACCATCACACTTTCCCGATAAACTCCCTCCTTGATGTGAATCACAAATGTCTTGCTATTATTTTGGGGCACACCATTGAGAGCATCGGTAATGGTCTTAAACTGGCCACTTCCATCAGTGGCCACAACAGCGTCTAGCCTGATTGTTTCTGGAGCTGCTGTTAGGAGTTTTCGCCTCCCGAAACTAACCCAAGAAGGGTATCCATTCTCATCCGAGAGAAGCCTTCTTTTTGTGTTGAAAGAGTTGAGGACTGAAGAGGGACTTGCCACCATATAGCTAGACTATTGCTTGTAAGCTCCCTTGAAGCCTGCAAAATGTTCTTCTTTTTCTCCCCAGCATCGTTGTTCGTTATGCTTTCGAACTCATCCAAGCAACTCTCTTCGAATGTGAGCGCACCACTAAGCCAAATATTGAGTTCATGGGGTATATAGTCACCAAGTTTGGACACCTCAGTTCCACCTAACCGGTTGGAAGAGGCTTGAAGATCATCAATTGCGGAATTCGTGAGTTCCTCTCAATTCTTCAAAGCCTGGCTGGTCTTGGAATCCTTACCAGCTAACTCTTGCAACGTGCTTGAGTTTTTCATTGCCTCCTTCAATGCATTGCAAACCTAATCAAACCAACTCCTTGACATCACTTGTGTTTGCTGATTTCAAGCTATTGACGCATCTTTATAAACAGTAGGCTGACAAAGAGCTGTTATAGCTCTTGACGATGTGGAAATCTGGTCGGATTCGCTTTTTGAGTCGTGGCTCCCTTCACCACCGGCGCTTCGATCCTAAGGCCAACTGCCAGAGCAGCTACCACTGCAAATAGAAACAAACAAATGCCACTTATAGCGGCGATCTTCTTCTTCTTCTTCTTATTGTCGGTATTCCTAAAACTTTCAAAAGCCATCTTCTTTTTGTTTTGGTTTGAAGTTTAAAATTGATCTCTCTTTTGTGGTGTTTGCAGGCTGTTTATATATGAGAAAAAAAAAAACAAATGGAGAAGCTAAGACAACTTTACTGTTTTAGAAGTTATTTATTTATTTCTGTTAAGAAACTTGAGGTTGGTAAAATCTATAAACAGAGCAGTGTTGTTGTTCGTATTGGAACAAATAGATAAACAGACAACAAAAATAAAATATGTTATTGATAAAGTGCTAATATTATATTATCATTTGTTATTTTTTGAGAATTGTTATCGAGCAAGTCAAAGATCTATCAAGATGGGTCAGAAAATTGTCGAAACTTGATAATACCAAATACTAGTTTCTCAGTCCAAATATTTATTTTCATAAACAAGAGACAATCATTTCCACAATAATAGATGAAAACTATCCACACAATTTCTGAAGTGTATTTGGTAGCAGGTCCTCAATCATCTTTAGTAAGAGGTAACGTGCCATTTGTTATATTTAGTTAATCCAGAAAAAATATTGATAAATTATACAGGATGGCTGTTGAAATACGTTCAATTACAAGTCGTATGATACTATTTTGGCTTAGATCAGTAACGAATTAATTGTCATTATTACTATTTTATTTTATTTTATTGAAGCTTGAAAATAGCGGAGCCCAGAAGCTTAAGTTGTTGTAATTAAGAGAGGCAATCTAAATTACTGAATAGTGAATACAACAAGTTAATTTTGAAAGTAAATACGTAGTTTAGACAGAGGAATAAGTAAAGAAATTATTAGAAATTAATGATTTTTTTTTTCGTCATCTCTATTGTTTATTGTAGATCTTGTTTATTTTTGTTGTGAGGAAAGAAATTATGTTCCAATATGACACTCTCAAGTTTTTTTTTTTCCTCCTATTTTTGTGTGCATTTGTTAATTACTTTAATTAGATAAGATTTATAATTTAGTTTAAGATAATTTAAAAATTAATACGTTAGAGAAATTGGAATAAACTATTGACAGTACTCACAACGGAGGCTTGATGGTTGTACATGTTGGTGGAATTCATTTATGTTTATAAGGCATTTTTTATATTAGTTAATAATATTTGACTTGTATGAGTTTGTAATAGATAGTTGTGTACAACTGATTTTTTTTTGTGTATTTAGTTATAGTGGATATAGCAATGCCAAGTTTATACTTCACCTAGGGTTGTATATTTATTAAACTAGTATAAATATAGTTTTTCTTGTTGACCTCATTAAGCTTGAGGTACAACATAGAAACAGTTGCTGCCATTATTCTAGCCAGTTAATTCCTTTTGTTCTTTGTATAAATTCATGGCAGAACTTCCCTAATTAATGTTGCAGCTGTATTTCTTCTTAATATATATGGTTATGTAACCTTTTACATGAAGTACAACTAAACATTAACTATAAACTGTTCATACTTACCCAACTTCCTGAAATAAGCTTCATGATCAACAATTGCCTAGCTAGTCAATGAGTTCCTCACAATTCTGAAGAGTCGTCTGGCTGGTCTTGGAATCCTTATTAGCTAACTCTTTCAACATGCATCAGTTCTTCATTGCCTCTGATAAATATTGAGAAAATAATATGTATTTCACCCATTAGAATATACAATATCAAGCCTATTTATAGGCTGAGAGGTATAATACAAATATAGAAACTAGAATAATATATTACAATGATGGTAATAAAATTGGCTCAATTATGATGATTGATATATTAACATCCCCCCGCAAACTCAAGAGGGCGAGATGGATGCAAGCTTGAGTTTGGAAACCAATTCACGAAAACGTCCAGGAGGATGAGATTTGGTAAAAACATCGGCAGGTTGATTAACTGAAGCAATCGAGTGAAGTTTAATTGTACCCTGATGAACATGTTGTCGAACAAAATGACAATCAATTTCAATGTGTTTGGTACGCTCATGAAAAACATCATTGTGAGCAATTTGGATAGCACTATGATTGTCACAATAAAGAGGAGTGGTTGTGACGTGGTGAACTCCCATGTCTTGAAGTAACCAGCGCAGCCAAACAAGCTCTTGAGTAGTGTCAGGAAGAGCTCGATATTCAGCCTCAGTACTGGATCGGGCTATAACTGTCTGTTTCTTGCTACGTCATGATATGAGGGAATCTCCAAGAAAGAAGCAGTAACCAGTAGTAGATCGTCGATCAGTAGAATCACCAGCCCAATCTGCATCTGAATAAGCACGTAATTCTAAAGAGGAGTGAGTGGAAAAATGAAGTCCATAAAACATCGTGCCCTTGAGATACCGTAAAATATGAAGAACAACAACAAAGTGAGTGGAATGAGGAGCAGACATAAACTGACTGACAATATGTACAACATATGCAATATCCGGTCGAGTCACAGTCAAATAAACAAGACTCCCAACAAGTTATCGATAAAGAGTAGGATTACTAAGTGGTGTACCTTCGAAAGGTGTGAGTTTAACATTGACTTTCAAGGGACTAGTACTGATTTTACTATCAGTCAAGCTAGCACGAGTAAGAAGATCTGAAATATATTTTGCTTGTGAAAGATAGTAACCATCAGAGTCAGAAGAAACCTCAAGTCCAAGAAAATAACTGAGAGAACCAAGATCCTTCATCTCAAATTGCTGCTGGAGATAATTTTTGAGATCAGAGATACCAGCAATATCATCGCCTGTAATAATCATGCCATCCACATAGAGTAATAAGAAAACAGAACCATGACTAGTCTTGCGAAGAAATAATGCAGAATCATAAGAGCTGGAGGCAAATCCAAATTGTATAATGGTAGAAGAGAACTTGGCAAACCAAGCTCTAGGAGCCCTTATAGTGCCCGACGAAGACGACAAACCTTATGTGGAGAATGTGGATATCCTAGTGATGGTGTCATATATACCTCTTCAGAAAGATCCCCATTAAGAAAATCATTTTTCACATCCATTTGAAACAAATGCCACCATTTGATTGCAGCAACTGCTAGTAAGCTTCGAACAGAAGTAAGTCGAGCAACTGGTGCAAATGTCTCTTCATAATCAATTCCATATTCCTGATTAAAACCTTTGGCCACAAGACGGGCTTTATATCGTTCAACAGACCCATCTGACTTTGTTTTGATCTTATATACCCATTTGCATCCGATGACAGATTTATTAGAAGGAAGATCAACCATATCCCAAGTGTGAGTTTTCTTAACAGCCTGCAATTCTTCAGCCATAGCTTGCTGCCAAATAGGGTCAGTACTGGCCTCTTTATAAGATTGAGGCTCATATAGAGAAAGAATGACGGAAAAACAATGAAAATCTCGAAGGGTTATAGGAAGTTCCCTTACCCGAGTAGAACGACGAAGAGGGAGAGCAACAGGTGTGATTGGACAAGGAGACTCTGGTGCAGTGAATGGACTGTGAGTTGCAGTGGCTGGAGTGAGGTTGATGGTGCGACTCAGCAGATTGTGAACCCAAGTGTGATGGTGGTGACGTAGCAGTGAGGCAGAACAGAGATGGTGCCAGGATACAGCGTCACGAACAGAGTGCGGCAGCGGAACACAACGGCGTAGTAGAACTAGCGAAGGCAACGATGACTGGTAATGTAGATGTTGCAGTGCTGGTGTGGCGGTGATGCAGAACAGAGATAGCAGCAGCGTGGAAACGGTGGTGCGACAGCAGATGTGAACTGAGACAGCGAAGAGAAATAGCGGCGGTACAGCGGCGCGGCTTGGTGACGGTGCTGCGAATAGAGACAGCAGCGGTTACGGCAGCAGACGCGAACTGTGACAGCGAAGAGAACTAGCGGCGGTGATGACTGCGGTGACGTGCAGTAGCGATGTGCGAATGACAGTAGCGATAAAGATGAGGGTGGTGTGGTCAATAGATAGTGACGGCGGTGAGAGCTTGTGATGGTAAAAAAATTTCTAAACCCTAAGCTCTGATACCATGATAAATATTGAGAAAATAATATGTATTTCACCCATTACAATATACAATATCAAGCCTATTTATAGACTGAGAGGTATAATACAAAAATAGAAATTAGAATAATATATTACAATAATGGTAATAAAATTGGCTCAATAATGATGATTGATATATTAACAGCCTCCTTCGACGCATCAACAGCAACGTGAACCATAATTGAATCAAATTCTTAGGGTCGTTTGTGATGGCAGATTTCAAGCTATTGGAACAAGCGTCTTTGTATCAGTGGGTTGACCAAGAGCTGTTATTGCCTTTGAAGACATGGAAATCTGGCCCAATTCGCCTTTTGAGTTGTGGCTCTCTCCAGCACTAACGCCTTTCAAATCCAACCTCGAGAACAGCTACCATAGCAAATACCAACAAACAAACAAACAAACGACTCTTATTGATGAGCATAATTTATATATATTTATTATTCTTAAATATAAGTTTATTAGTCCAATTTTATGTTAAGTTTATTTTAATTAGTTGTGTTTTTGGTGAAACAAGAATAAAATAATATTTATGTGTTGAATGAGGAAAAATTATAATTTTTCTCAAGTCAAAATCCAAGTCAATTAAAGATTCAAGTCATGCCTAAAGTATTTATCAATCAAGGAAATTGGTTGAGACAAGGAAATAAATCAATGAAGAAAAAATACAAATTTGGTATAAATCAAATTTTGAGTTATTTTTGGTTCTTAAAAATGAAGCAAAGGAGAGAACAATGGCGAATTCTCCGGTCACCTTTTGAAACACAAGATACAAATCAAGAAAAAAGAAGCAGATTTTAAGAGAAAAATCAGGGCCCGCTGAGCAGTTTTTGGAAAGACAAAAAACAGTGTCCTAATTGAGCAATTTAGAAGCAGTTTTCGGACCACCAAAAAGAACGAGACCAGCAGCAATATAAAAGAATAGAAAAAAGGAGCAGCTACTGGGACTTTTGGGAGGAGAACAGAAGACAACGCAGCAGCTATTTTTGGGGGGACTTGAAGCAAAACAGCAGTAGTTTTGGCGTTGAAACAAGAAGCAATTGAGCTGAGATTTGGGAGCAAATTTAGGCTTGCGTTCAGACCAACAATTGCAGTCATATAGTTTTGACAATGTGCTGAGTTGTAATATACTGGGTTTTAATTTTCTTTTTATTTTTGTTATTATCATGACTGCTTAATTTTTTTTTTCTAAGGTATAGGATAAAACTTTATTAACTTCATAATAATTTTGATATTCGAATGTTATTCTAAATTTTGTTTTTAATGTTTAATACTTCTTAGTTTCACCAATTGATAAAATAAAAATTGTTTCACCTTAAATATCAAGTATTTTTGGTTGTTGCAAAATTATTTTATTAATTGGACTTTGGATTGATAAATGTTTAAATATAAGACTTTGATTATATGTTTTTCAATATTGGATACATATAATACTTAGATCTTATAAATTTTAAGCTTTGAAATAATAATTTAAATAAGATTTATTTTTAACTTAACTAATGAACCTTGAGAAAACAAAATATTGATTTTTAAGTTGTTTCTTTAAATTTTAATAATAATATTCTGCATAGTAAAATATTACAAATTGATAATAGTGGATTCTGAACCTCAGATTTTTCTTCCATTGTTTAAATTCTGCGAATTAATCTTGTCTTGTTAATTTAGAATTTTATTTGTTTTTTTAGTTTTAGTTAATTCTCAATTTTCAAATTTTGTTAACTAGATTAGAATTAAATTTAATTTGGATTTAGATTAATATTTTCTCAATCTCTTCTCATATTTGCATAATCTATCTTACAATAGACTCGTGTACTTATGAGCACTAAAATTTGCACAATACTTATAATTAATGAAGTACTTATTCTTAATTCTTCTTCGTATCTTCAGGAAAATTCCAAAAGCCATCCCCTTCTTATACAAAACACCAAATCCTTTGAACTAATTTGAAGTTTGAATTGACTCTTATCTTTATTGGTGTTTGCAAGTTGTTTACGTAAACAATGGAGACAAGGCTAAGAAAAAGCTTTGCTGTTCAAAAAGTCGTTTAGTATGCTAGACGACGTAAGGTTGGTAAAATTTATGAAAACAAGTTTGTTTTGCTTGAAACAGATTATTAGATAAATGCAAAACAAAAACATAAAGTGCATGTTATTGATGAAGGGTTAATATTTGGCTCATGTTAGGACTGAAAGATTTTATAATTATTGAAAAATATTATTAATTTATCGAACATTCTTTAATTTTACCAAGATTTACCGTATATAAACTTAAAAATTTATATGCAAGCACATATACTCACATAGATCCCGTAATTATTGCATTTTTCTTCACATTTGCCTCTTGACAAAGCCTTGTCCATCTATTTTCGTATTGGCCCACGGTTCAAAAGATGGAGGCTCATGATATCCTCTTGATTGTATGGAGGACCTCCTATCATTTTAAATGAGAAAGTTGCAGCCTCTTCCATCAAAGGCTGAAGTGGAGAATATCATATTACGAATTTAATTTTTTCTTAAAAAAATTCTTTTTATTTATTACTTTTATATTTTATATTCATTTTTGTGGAGTAGAGGGTCAGGCGAAGTTAAGGAAGGGGCAATTTCGTCTTTTGAAACACTGAATAAGTTATTTCCTGAACAAATGGATGGCGGTGTACAGCAAGACTTGATGGTGCAGTAGATGACAGCAGGAAAAAGTACACAGGAGGGGACTGTTGGGGACGCTGATGTTGTGGAAATGTCCATTAGTCCAAGCAAGAAGGACTCTAAACGTTGGAAAAGGGTGGCTAGGGAGGGCAAGCTGTTAAGAAAAGCTGTGAGTCCTCTCCAAAAAATGTTGTCAGTCCAACAATCCAAGAAGAAAGCCACCAGAGGTTCTAGTTCATCTCCAAGATCGAAAGAGTCACCTAAAGATACGCCATGTAAGAGTATCTCTCCTCTAATTAATTAAAGTAGGAAAATAGGGTGAGGTGGAGACAACTCTCGGAACAAATCCAAAGAGGAAGAAGTTGATTTTCAAGGGTGAAGAGGAAAGTAGCAGCAAAAAGGCCAAGATCAACAACTCAACTCAGTTGGAACCAATCAGCATATCAGCGAAGCTAGAGATTTAGGCCTGCCAACCTCAATGAGTTGCCTAAGTTGGAACGTTCGGGGCTTGGGGAGTCCCTGCAAGTTCAAAAGCCTATAGAGGATAGTGAGAAGATATTCCCCAAGCTTAGTCTTCCTAATGGAGACTAAGTTATATGGAAATGCTTGTGAAAATTTGAAGAGGAAGTTGGGCTTTTGTGGGGGTTTTTTTGTAGACTGTTTGGGTAAAAGTGGGGGGCTTGGTTTACTGTGGAAGAATGAGGTAGAGATCTCGGTACTCTCATTCTCTTCTAGCCATATTCATTGAGGATTTCATGTGAGGAGGAAGCTAGTTGGAGATTTATATGTTATTATGGAGATCCAAACCAAGCCAAAAGGGCAAATTTTTAGGAGCTTTTGAGAAGGCTGTGTTGGCTATTTGTTTTGACACACAAATGCAGTAGTTTCAATGCCAAAAAACAAGAAAAATTACTTCTAAAAACAGAGGACAACAGAGTTGTTTTCTGCCGTTCACCCCTGACCTAATTTATTTTTTCGGTCTGTGTTTTCTACTGTATTTTATTAGCTCCTTACAAAAGTTATTAGACTAATTTTTATACTGGTTCTTTACATCCTAAAACCACCATACAGGTGTCTTAATTCTATCCGTACAAAATGTAATACAAGTTAACTTAACATAACCTTAGTTAGCTAAACTAACACAAATTAAATACATCAACACATAAACTAAAGAAGTAACAAGAAGCATAACATATGAACTTCAACACTCCCCCTTAATATGTTGTGCTTGAACTTCTAAAGCTCCTCTAAGTTGCTGAAAATTTTCTCTTAGAAGTGCCTTGGTTAAGATCTCTGCAACCTGATCTTTAGACCTGCAAAATTCAAGCTGAATTTCACCATTTTCTATAACTTCTCTAATAAAGTGGTGCTTCAGTGCAATGTGTCTGCTCCTGCAGTGATGGACTGGATTTTAGGCTATAGCAATGGCTGATTTGTTGTCACAAAATATGGTCATGCCCTCCTCTTGCTTCTCTCCAATATCTTCTAAAATTCTTCTTAACCAAATGGCAAGAGCAATTGTTAAAGAAGCTGAAACATACTCAGCTTCAATAGAGGATTGAGCAACTATTTGTTGCTTCTTTGAGCACTAAGAAAACATACCTAAACCAAGTGAAAAAAACAAAGCCGAAGGTGCTCTTCATGTCATCAAGACAGCCTCCCCAATCACTATCATAAAAGCCTACCTATCTTGCCTCTTCTTTTCTAGTGAATCTTATACTATAGTCTAGGGTGCCTTGGATGTATCTCAACACACTTTTTGCTGCACCTAGATGAAAATGGTTAGGGTTGTGCATATATCTTGATAGCAAGCTTGTTCCAAACATGATGTCAGGTCTTGTAGTTGTAAGATAGAGCAACTTGCCCACCAAACTTCTATAAAGTGTTGCATCTATCTTTTTCCCATCATCTTTTTTCTTCAATTTTTCATTCACAACAAGAGGAGTATCTACAGACTTGCATCCAAACATTCCATGCTTCCTCAAAATATTTTTAACATGCTTTCGTTGGGAAATAAAAACACTATTTGCATCTTAGCGAATTTCAATCCCAAGAAAGTAACACATTAACCCCATATCACTCATTTTATATTTCTTCATCATATCTCCTTAAACTCTTTTATCATGTTCTCATTATTTCTTGTAAACAATAAATGATAAATATACAAGGTTGCAATGAGAATGTCTCTATTTTCATGCCTTTTTACCTACAAAGTAAACTCACTTAAACTTTTTTTGAATCATTTCTAAGCAAAGTACGCATCAATTTGACTATACCAAGCTCTAAAAGCTTGTTTGAGCCTACATAAGACCTTTTTAAGCTTGTAAACTGTCTCATTCTCTCTTGACTAAAAGCCTTAAGGCTGCTCCATATACACTTCTTCATTTAACTCACCATCCAAGAATGCTGATTTTACATCAAGTTGGTAAAGTGACCAACCTTTTTAAGCAGCCAAGGTAATGAGAACTCTCACAGTGTCAAGTCGAGCAACTGGTATAAAAGTCTTATTGAAATCAATACCGAGTTGTTGTAAATAGTCTTTGGCAACAAGCCTAGCTTCGTGTTTTTGGATAGACCCGTCTGCATTGTATTTTAATTTGTAAATCCATTTTACACCAACTACTTTTTGCTCTTTTGGTCTCTCAACCAGCTGCTATGTATTTTTCTTCTGTATTTCTTCAATCTCAACTTCTATAGCTTTTCTCCAAGAGTCTTTTACAATTGCTTCTTCAAAACTTTCCGATTCAACAAGACAAAAAATTAAATGATGCATAGATCTCACCCAAGATTTTCATTTTCTTTGGAGTTGAACTTGGAAAGTTGAACTCGAGCTTGGAGATGATGAACTAGAGCTTGATGGATCTCTTAGAGATGATGTTATACTAGGAGGAGATGATTGCAATGTATCTTCATCATTTGCACTGCCTTGATTTAAGTTTTTATGGACATCATCAACCATGATGGGTCTCTTATGAATTATTCTTTACTTTAAATCAAATGAGGCTTGCTCATTAAATATGACACTCTACTTGTCACTATCTACTTGCTTTTTAAATTGTATAACCTATAACCCATTGATTGTGAACTATAGCCTATAAAGATACACCTTTCATTTGTTTCATCAAGTTTGTGTCCCCCCTCTTTCAAAGTTTGAGCATAACAAACACAACCAAAAATCTTCAAATGTCTAACTGAAGGTTTCCTCTCACTCCAAACTTTAAAGGGAATTTGATTAAATAGAGCTTTGGTTAGTGCTCGATTAATTAAATACACTGCTCTATATATAGCTTATGCTCAAAAGAATTTAGGCAACCCCCTTTCATAAAGCATAGATTTTGCCATCTCTATAACAGTTTGATTTTCCCTTTCGGATACTCTATTTTGCTACAGAGAATACCCAACCGTGAGTTGTCTTTTAATGTCTCATTCTTCACAAAATTTATTAAACTTGTGTGAGTTATATTCCATGCCTCTATCACTTCATACAGTTTCAATCATATGGCCACTTTATTTTTCGACAAGGCTTTTGAAGTTTTTAAAAATTGAGAACACTTTAGATTTTTGCCTCATAAAGAATACCCATGTCATTCTTGAAAAAACATCAATAAAAAGAATGAAACACCTGTCATTTCCATGAAAGAGAAGACATCGGTCCACAAATATCTATGTGAACCAACTTCAACAACTGATTTGCTCTCCAAGTAACTTCTATAGGAAATGGTTATCTATAATACTTGCCAAGTGCACACTTTTCACATACATTTTGCTGCTCCTTAATTCTTGGTAGCCCTTGCACTATGTTCTTTTGGTTCAACAACTTGAGGCTTTGAAAATTCAAGTGCCCAAACCTTTTATGCCACAACCAAGACTCGTCAGCAAGTTCAACCTTGAGAGCTAGTTCATTTGCATATCTAAAGCCAAGTGGAAATCTTCGAGTCTTCATTTCAATTTTTGCTACAACTATCCTCTGATTTTCTTTATCAAAATTGGTGCAACCTTTGTCTTCAAATTGCAATTAATATTTGTTTTCAAGAAGTTGTCCAACATTTAGCATATTTTGTTTCAAGTCAGGCACTAGTAATATATCTGAAATATAACTAACACATTTCTTTGATTGAACTCCAATTGTCCCCTTACGTTTGACATATACAAAAACACCATTCCTCAACTTCACTTGTGAATTAATAGAGGTGTCCATGTTAAGAAAGATGCTCCCATTTCCTGTCATGTGGTTGGTGCAACCACTATCAAGAAACCATACATTGTCTTGCTGCTTAAGTGCACTTTGACAAGCATAAAACAAACTTACTTCACTTTCTTTTGCTTCTCAATTGTTTGCTTGTTAAGTTGCTTTATATCTACAATCCTTTTGTAAGTGACTGATTTTTTTACAATTATGGCATTGAGGCTTTCCTTTGAATCGACAATCATCTTCAACATGACTGCTTCTTTTGCAATTATTACGCTTCTAAGAGTGTTTTTCTTCAACAGATCTTCTGTCATAGTTTCCTCTACCTTTGCCTCTATTATTTCAACTTCTTCCACTACCTCTCCCTCTTTTTCCACCCTTAAAAGACTCTCCCCTGTTTTGATTATTATCTAAAGGTTGTTTGTTAGAATGTTTAATGTTGAATTGAGATTGAAATGCATTGTTAATGATTTCTTAGAGTGACATATCAATCTCTGCTCATAGGATTTTAGTGAACCCATCGCTTCATGGATATTTAAGATAGAGATATCCTTTGTTTCTTTAATCACAATAACAATAAGATCAAATTTGGCAAGCAAACTATGTAATATTTTTCAAGTAATTTTTGTACCATCAAAGCTCTTACCATAAGCTTTCATTTGATTTACTAACTCCATAAATTTATCAAAGAAGTCTTTCAAAGTTTCACTGTCTGTCATTATAATATTTTCAAATTCTCTTCTCAAGTGTTGGAGTTTTATGGTTCGTATTGTTGTGTTTCCTTGGAACTCTTGCTGAAAAACATCTCAAGCTTGTTTTGCTGTCATGGCAGCCATGATTCTTGGAAGTATTATGTCTGATACTGCCTTCTGAATTTTACTACGAGCCATAGCACCCTTTCGTTTTCTCTCATTCAATGATCTTGACTCAACTTCTGAAAGTCTTGTTGTTGAAGTTGGTTCTATAACTCCATCTTCCACCAAGTCCCATAAATTAAGAGAAAGAAAGATGGTCATCATTTTACACACCAAAAATCATAATTTTTCCCATCAAAGATAAGTACATAAATCTACTGAACTTGTACGTTTGCATTTGTTGCAGAACTTGTGCTGACCATGGAGCATCTTTAAAGATCCAAGCTTTTTCATACTTTTTGATAGCTCTTTCTCTTTGATTCAAAGTTCTGATACCTAAATATGTTGGCTGTTTGTTTTGACACACAAAAGAACACATAAATGCAGTAGTTTCAATGCTAAAAAATAAGAAAATTTGCTTTTGAAAATAGGAGACAGTACAATTGTTTTCTACTGTTCACCCCTGATCGAATCGTCTTTTTTTGTCTGTGTTTTCTACTGTATTTTCTCAGCTCCTTACAAAAGTTATTAGACCAGTTTTTATACTGGTTCTTTACATTCTAAAATCATTATATAAGTGTCATAATTTTATCCATACAAAATGTAACACAAGTTAACTTAGCACAACCTTAGTTAGCGAAACTAACACAAGTTAAATACATCAACACATAAACTACAGTGGTGACAAGAAGCATAACATATTAACTTCAACGGGCTGAAACAGGTGAATAATCTTTCTTAGGTTGTTTAAGGAGACTTCAATGTTAGCATTAAGATGAGTGAGAATTCAGGGGGTTCTAATAGAGGAATAGGACAAATTATCAGCTTTTGAATGGTGTTTTGAGTGATTTGGGAAGTGTTGGGCTATGCTTCACATGGAACAACCATAAAGATGGTTTAGTTAATACCCAAGAATGGTTGGATGGATTTGTGGCAGATCAAAATTGGAGAGATCTCATTCCTTGTACACTTGTAGAGAACTTAGGATCCAATGATTCGGACCATAGGGTTATTCTCTTAAGAATAAAATGAAGGTTCAAAACTGAAACTTATCAATAGAAAAGTTTTAGATTTGAACCTTTCTGGCTTCAAGAGGAAGACTGTATAGACATAATAAAGAATAGTTAGTCAAGTGCAGATAATGATTCAAATGGTAACAGTCTCAACTTCTTATTACAACAGTACTCCAATTCTCTTTCGGCTTGGAGTAGGGAAAGATTTGGGTCATTAAAGAAGACAATTGAGACCAAGTTCAGAATACTGGAAACTTTGTATAAAGACACTTCAAGAATAGTTGTAATGGATAAAGTCAAATAGGCTAGATTGGAGCTGGAACAATTGCTAACTAGAGAGGACTATTGGAGACAACGAGCAAGGTCAGATTGGTTGTCAGTCGGAGATCAAAATATGAAATTTTTCCATGCAAAAGCATCTACCAGGAAGAAGAAAAACATAATCACTAAGCTTATAGGGGAAGATAGTTGTGTGGTTGAGATAGTAGATAACCTATCATACTTGGTACGTAATTATTTTAGTAGTTTGTTTAGATCTTCCAACCCTTCTCAGATGGATGTAGAAGCTATCTATATGTATAATGAATCAAAGCTATCAATGGCGATGAAGGAGGAAATCTTAAAACCCTATGTGGTGGAGGAAATAAAAAATACAGTATTTGATTTATGCCCTAATAAGGCCTCGGGTCCGAATGGTTTCCACCCCATTTTCTTCTAAAAAAATGTAGGAGGTGGTAGGGAATGATATAATGAACACATATCTCAACATCTTTAATGGTAATAGCTCCGCTCAAGATTTCAATAAGACCAGCGTCGTACTTATCCCCAAAGAGAAAAATGTAGAATGCTTTAAGAAATTCAGACTAATAGCCCTGACTAATATAATTTACAAGACTGTCACCAAGTGTTTGGCCAACAGATTGAAGTCTCTTCTGTCGTATCTTATAGCTTCAAATCAATCGGCTTTTGTTCCAAGTTGGTAGATTTTTGACAACATGCTTGTCTCTTTGGAGTTGCCATACTCAATCAATCAAAGGAAATAAAGTCATCGGGGTGTGATGGCAGTTAAATTGGATCTTAGCAAGGCAAACGATAAGGCCAAATGGAAGTTTTTGAACACTATCCTTGAAAAAATAGAATTCTCAAATGGATGGATAAAGAGGGTGATGGACTGTGTTTCAACTTCTCAGATGTCCTTTTTCTTTAATGGCAATATTGTGGGTATTATCTCCCTTTCAAGGTGCATTAGAAAAAGATGTCCACTTTCCTCTTATATGTTTTTGTTTTATGTAGAAGCTCTCTTAAGTAACCTCAAGCTTACTAAAATTAGAGGAAGGGGCTTAGGATTGAAATGTGCCAAAAATTCTCTTCTTGTAAGTCATTTGTTCTTTACAAATGACTCTTTTTTGTTTTGTAGGGCTTCGGAAGATTGTTGCCAAAAAATAAAAGAGTTGTTGAGTATGTATGGTAAGGGGTAAAGCCAACACGTTAACTTTGAAAAATCCTTTGTGTTGTTCAACCCAAATACCGACCAGAATATCAAGTCTAAGCTACAACAGATGCTAGGTATTAAAGACGGAAGCACCTATGATCGTTATCTTGGTCTACCAGCTTTAATGGGGAGAATTAAAGTAAGAACCTTAAATTCTATTAAAGAACGAGTTTGGAACAGGCTGTGAAGCTGGAGAAGCACTTAATTCTTATAGGGAAGGAATGGAATTTTAATCAAAGTGGTTTCACAAGCCATTCCCACATTTATCATAAGGGTTTTCCAACTCCATAAAATTACACTAATGATGGTTCAAGGAAAATCGCTTAGGTGAGTTAGGAGAGAATGTGTCTCTCAAAAGTGGCAGAGGGTCTCAGGTTTAGGGATTTAAGCTCTTTTAACAAAGGCTTTTTGGCTAAGCAAGCTTGGCAAGTCATAGAAAATCGAAGTCTCTTGTAGCCAAAACTTTTAAAGTTAAGTATTATCCCTTTTTTGACTTTCTGTATGAGCCAAGAAAAATAAGAATATCTCATGTGTGGTGCAATATTATTTAGAGAAGAGAGCTGCTGGTTAAAGGGCTTTGTTGGTAAGTTGGTGATGACCCATGAAATTAAAGCTTTTAAGGACCCTTAGGTCCCAAGACCCTCCTCTTTCAAACTAGTTCCCTCCCATCCAGATGACGATTTGCTAGTAGCAGATTTGATTGATCGATCAAGAGATTAAAAAGTGGAATGCCCAACTCATCAACCAGCTTTGTCTTCCTTTAAATCATGATCTTATTCTCTCAATGCCTTTGAGTTTTAGAAGTGTAAAGGATCGAAGAAAATGGCATTTTGATAAGAAGGGTCATTGCACGGTTAAGAGTAGGTATCGTGTTAAAGTGACAGAGTTGTACAAAGCCTCTTCTTCGACACTCTCAATTTCTCATAAATGTTGGTTGACCATTTGGTGTGCTTGTCAGGATGTGCTCTCTGTTAGAGTGAATCTTCTATGAAAGGGAGTTGTAGTAAATGGTTATTGCCCTGGTTATGGTGATGTCTTTGAATCTAGTTGTCATGCTCTAGTTCTTTGTCCGTTGACCCAGAAGGCATGGAATTTTTTTGAAAGGACTAACAGATTTTTGTCCTGGAACCTTTTATCCATTTTGGATTTTTTTTCTTTTACAAGGTTCTTGAAGAATGACTGTAGGGCGTTAATAGTTAAAGTTTGCATGATTATGTGAGGGTTATGTAACAATAGCGTTAAATATGGAGAAATAATATGTATTTCACAACTTTACAATGTATAATATCAAACCTATTTATAGGCTGACAGGCATAATGCAAAAAGAGTAACTAGAATAATATATTACAATAATGGTAATAAAATTATGTCTTAATAATGGTGATTGATATATTAACATCCCCCCGCAAACTCAAGAGGATGAGATGGATGCAAGCTTAAGTTTGGAAACCAATTCACGAAAACATCCAGGCGGATGAGATTTGGTGAAAACATCGGCAAGTTGATCAACTGAAGCAATCGAGTGAAGTTTAATAGTACCCTGATGAACATGTTGTCGAACAAAATGACAATCAATTTCAATGTGTTTGGTACGTTCATGAAAAATATCATTGTGAGCAATTTGGATAGCACTATGATTGTCACAATAAAGAGGAGTGGTTGTGACGTGGTGAACTCTCATGTCTTGAAGTAACCAGCGTAGCCAAACAAGCTCTTGAGTAGTGTCTACAAGGGCTCGATATTCAACCTCAGTACTGGATCGGGCTATAACAGTCTGTTTCTTGCTATGCCATGATATAAGGGAATTTCCAAGAAAGAAGCAGTAACCAGTAGTAAATCGTCGATCAGGAGGATCACCAGCTCAATCTACATCTGAATAAGCACGCAATTCTAAAGAGGAGTGAGTGGAAAAATGAAGTCCATAAAACATCGTGCCCTTGAGATACCATAAAATATGAATAACAGCAGCAAAGTGAGTGGCATGAGCAGCAGACATAAACTGGTTGACAATATGCATAGCATATGCAATATCTGGTCGAGTCACAGTCAAATAAACAAGACTCCCAACAAGTTGTCGATAAAGAATAGGATCACTAAGTGGTGTACCTTCGAAATGTGTTAGTTTAACATTGACTTCCAAGGGAATAGTACTGATTTTACTATCAGTCAAGCTAGCACGAGTAAGAAGATCTGAAATATATTTGGCTTGTGAAAGATAGTAACCATCAGAGTCAGAAGAAACCTCAAGTCCAAGAAAATAATTGAGAGAACCAAGATCCTTCATCTCAAATTGCTGTTGAAGATAATTTTTGAGATCAGAGATACCAGCAATATCGTCGCCTGTAATAACCATGTCATCCACATAGAGTAATAAGAAAACAGAACCATGACTGGTCTTGCGAAGAAACAGTGCACAATCATAAGAGTTGGAGGCAAATCCAAATTGCATAATGGTAGAAGAGAACTTGGCAAACCAAGCTCTAGGAGTCTGCTTGAGCCCATATAGTGCCCGACGAAGACGACAAACCTTATGTGGAGGATGTGGATATCCTGGTAGTGGTGTCATATATACCTCTTCAGTAAGACCCCATTAAGAAAGACATTTTTCATATCCATTTGAAACAAATGCCACCGTTTGATTGCAGCAACTGCTAGTAAGCTACGAACAGAAGTAAGTCGAGCAACCAGTGTAAATGTCTCTTCATAATCAATTCCATATTCCTGATTAAAACCTTTGGCCACAAGACGGGCTCTATACCGTTCAACAGACCCATCTGACTTTGTTTTGATCTTATATACTCATTTGCATCCGATGGAAAATTTATTAGAAGGAAGATCAACCATATCCCAAGTGTAAGTTTTCTCAAGAGCATGTAATTCTTCAGTCATAGCTTGTTGCCAAACAGGGTCAGTACTGGTCTCTTTATAAGATTGAGGCTCATATAGAGAAAGAATGATGGAAAAACAATGAAAATCTCGAAGGGTTACAGGAAGTTCCCTTACCCGATTAGAACGATGAAGAGGGAGATCAACAGGTGTGATTGGACAAGGAGACTCTGGTGCATGGTCCACAGGCGGGTGAGACTGCTCAAGAATGGACCGATTAGCATCAAGAGCATCTGTTTGAGTCTCAGACATATTGTCATTAGGATACAAAGAAACAGTAGGATCGATAAAAAATTTATTATGAGAATTATGTGATGAATGAAATTTAGATATAGACGAAAACAGTTTATGTTCTCAAAAGACAACATGACGAGAGATACGAAGGCGATTGGAGATGGGATCCCAACAATGATAACCTTTATGTTCAATACCATAGCCAAGAAAGCAACACAAACGAGCTCGTAATTTAGTCCGTTCGTGAGGATAAAGGAGAACGAAGCAAGCACATCCAAATACTTTTAGATTTTGATAATTTGGAGGAGTGTCATAAATTCGTTCATAAGGAGTTTGATTTTCAACGATGGGAGAAGCAACACAATTAATGGTATAAACTGCTGTTAATGTGGTTTCTCCTCAAAACTTTTCAGGACAAGCAGCAGATAGGAGAAGTGCACGAACAGTGTCAAGGATGTGTCTGTGTTTGCGTTCAACACGACCATTTTGTGGAGATGTACCAGGACAAAAGCAATGACATATGGTACCCATTTGACTCAACAGATTAAGAAAAGCAGTATCCTGATATTCTATGGCATTATCGGTACGTAAAATTTTGATAAATTTAGAGAATTGAGTCTGAATCATATTAGTAAAATCAAAATAAATCTTAGATAATTCAGATCTATTATGCATAAGATAAAACTATGTATAACGAGAATAATCATCCACAAAGATAACAAAATATTTCCAAGTATTATCCATGAATAAGTCCAAATAAATAATTCACACCAAAAATTATAAAGCCCAATAAATAGTGCACACAAATAATGAATGAGAGCCTAATAAAAATAATGTACACCAAAAAATAAAGCCTAATGACAGTCCAATTCAGTGCAAAACAGACCAGAGAAACCAAACACGTGACTAGTGCAGTGTATGAGCGAGAATCAAAACCAATGCAAGTGGCGGAAACAGTGCAAGCGATGCAAGCGATGACCAATCAAGAGTGGCAGAAAATGTGAAAGATGCGTGGTGAAGGCAAGACAGCGACAGAACTGAAATAGGATTGTGAGTGATGCGCGGTGGAGAGAGATAGATAACAGGGTCGCGCTGATGGTACTGCGGTAGAGACTGATGACTGATGAAGAACTGAGACTAGTGCAGTGCAGGAGATTCGACGGTTCAGAAGGGGCAGCAGTGCAGCGGCGCGGGGGTGCGAGAAACAAGTGACTGAGGGCAGGTGGGTGGCAGTTTGGGTGATGACTGGTGATGCAGCGACAGAAAAGTAAGTTACAGCGGTGAGAGATGCAGCGACTGGAGTGATGTATTGATGCAGCGGTAGCGGTGCGGTGGTGCAGTGAATGGACGGTGAGTTACAACGGTTGGAGTGAGATTGCAGCGACAGTGATCGAGAAACAGCAGCGATGAAGAACCAGAGTGCGTAAGTGAGGCACTTGCGACGCTGGCTCGAAAAGAGAAGCAGCAGTGTGGCAACGTGGTAAGAGAGGATAGCGGCGCCGTCAGTAGCGGTAGGGTGCGGCGTGAAAAGAGAAGTAGCGGTGCGACGACGGTGCGAAGTGAACAGAGCACCGGATGTGACAGCGACGATGCCAGCAGTGGATGGTGCGATGCGGCAGATTGGGAACCCGAGTGTGATGGTGGTGATGCAGTGGTGAGGCAGAACAGAGAGGGTGTTGGTGCAGCGGCGACGTGACATTACGACGGCAGGGATAAGAGTTGATAGTGACGATGAACAGAGACAGTCAACAAAGGAGGAAAAGAAAAAAAAATTATAAAATCCTAGGCTCTGATACCATGTTAAATATGGAGAAATAATATGTATTTCACAACTTTACAATGTACAATATCAAGCCTATTTATAGGCTGAGAGACATAATACAAAAAGAGTAACTAGAATAATATATTATAATAATGGTAATAAAATTATGTCTTAATAATGGTGATTGATATATTAAAAAATAGAAATGTCAAACTTTTTGTTGGCATTGTTAGAGAGCAGGAGGATGTTGTTTCATGGGCTATCAACTTTTTGAAGGAGATTTAGAGTTCGGTTGCTACGTCTTCTGTCAAAAAGAAAACTCCTAGTTTTGTTCTTGTTACTTCTTGTATAATGATCTGAGATTGGATGTCTGAAATTGAACACTGATGCTTCAGTCAAAAACGATTCAAATGGAGTGAGTATTGATGTGGCAATTAGAGCCTATCATGGTATGATTGTAAACACTATCTCATGTTTTTTATTTGGTTTTTTAGCCCTAAAATGGGTGAATTTCTAGCATTCCATGAAGGTTTGCTAATTGCTTGTTCTTGTAACCTAGTGGTTTCTGTTATTAAAGTAGATGTTGCTAACAATCATTATTGCAAAAATCGCTAGTTACCGATGATTTTTTGTTGATGAATCGCTAACCGGCATCCTATCGGTCCGATAAACCCTTAGATTGGGGGTCTTGCTCGTCCAAGGTGAGTAATCTATTGGTTGACAAAATAATTAGTCCAATTTGGCAAAAACTGACCACAAAACGAGTCAGAAAACACCCACACACCACCAAAAAATCCAACCACCACAAACATAGAGAAATATACCAAGACAGCGATGGAGGAGAGTATGAACATAGGTGGTGAGGTCAGGACTGTTCATCGTTGACTCTGTTGTGCCCTTCATCATTGTCTAAGACAACAAGAAGAGAAGAAAAAGAAGGGAAAAATAAGAAAGGAAGAAAAAGAAGGGAATAAGAAGAAGGGAGGAAGAATAAGAACCAAAGTTAAAGAGAGAGAGAGAGAGAGAGAGAGAGAGAGAGAGAAGGTGGAGGCAGTTGAAAGAATAGGGTTGGTGACTTTATGTATATAAGTCATGGTAGAGAGAGAGAGAAAGAGAGAGAGAGAGAGGGAGGAGGGGGAGGGGGGGTAGAGGCGACTGAAAGAGAATAGGGGTTGGTAAGTTTATATATATATATATATATGTCATGGCAAATTACACAAACCCCCTCAAGCTTTGATAAAATTACATTAGTATCTAAGTTTTGACCCCTAAAATATATATATATATATATATCAATTTATGCCCTTAGATTTCAAAAAATAATAATTTTTCCTAAAACAATACTTACTGATTCATCACCGATTACTCGTCAAATAACTAATAAATCACTAATTACTGCTTCGTCGGTCAAGTAATAATTAACGATGTTTGCAACAATGCTAACAATATTGCTTCTAAAATCAATTCTTGTAACCATTCCTTTAGTGAAGCTAGTTGGTTGATTGATGATATTGTGGCTTTGTGCAAGGAGATGGTTGTTTCTAAGTACCTAACAATTTCTCCAAACATGAACCGCTTGGCACATAACCTTGCCTCTCTAGTCATGTCCTCACGTGAGGAACTTCACTAGCAACATGTTGATGTGTCTCATATATTTCCTAGTGCCCCCTTTTTGTAGGGTTGTTGCTAATGAAAATTGTTTATTTCAATATATATATACACACATATATATTGTCTTGTCTCACATATAGTACAATATTGTAGCTTAAACCCAAGCCATTCCACTGTACAAGATAATGTGATATGAGTTGTATTAAATGAAATGAATTTAGCAAGAAAACACAACGTACAAGCCAAATAAAAATATGTTGTATTACAACCCCTTAATGATGTGCAATAAAAAGCACAAAATGTGCCCTAAAGGGATTGAAAATTTAACAGAAAATCCCAAATAACAACCTGATATTTGAAACATTATCCATTTGCCCACCAACATTTCGTTTTTATCCAAAATCTAACAAAAGTTAACTTTAACAGAAAAGTTTTAGAAAAAATAAAAAGACCTTTTTACCTCTAAAATTTTTATTTAAAAATATAATTAAAAAAAACTTAATAAAAAATTGAATCACCATCTCCACTATCAAACTCACTATCTCCAATCCATCCACTAGCAAACACGATCTCCACAACCTATAATCATCATCAACCTTTAACCTCTTATCAATCTCCTACAATCATCAATTTCCATTAGAATCCCTATTGGGAACACAAGAAATCAATAACAAAAAAACCTCAATAAAAAAAACAAAAAAAAAAAAATGGCGATGCTGTGGAGACCCAATCTACATCTCCGGCAAGGAGACCTAGATGGTCCCCACCATTGGAGACCAACTTGGGTCTCCACTGGTGGACACGACATTGGTCCCCAAACGATGGTGACCAGAACCGAAGCAGATGGCAGATGAACTAGATGGCAGATGCGGCAACAATGACAATAAAGAGAGTGGTGCGACGATTGAGATTGAGATGGAGAACCAGTGTGACGATGGAAGAACAGGCAACAGAAGTGAACCAGCATGGAAGACAGAGGTGCGCGGTATTGAGGTTGATAGCACCATATTTTCACCGCCGTTGAGATGCCGCTGCCAGAGATGGAGAAAGAGAGAAAAGTGGTTGCCAAAGATAGAGAGAGAAAAGAGGAGGGATATAAAGAGAAGCAACACAAAGAGAGAGTTAAGAGAAAATATATATTTATTTTATATTTAATATATTTATTTTATTTTTTATATTTTAATTAATTTTCCATTATTTTTCCCCTTTTGCCTTTAAAGTCAAACGGTCAACAATGTCAATCAACAGAATCTGTGATCCTCAGGGGTATTTTCATCATTTTATAGACATCTAAGGGGAATTTTGGATATTTATATTAATCTCAAGTTGTATTTCGGATAAATATGAAACTATAGGTTGCAAAATAGATATATTTCGATACGTTATGTTGTTTTTTGGGATTTTCCCAAAATTTAATCAGAATCTTTCTCTAATCCATTGATCTGTTTGTCCAACTCTTCGAAATTTACATCCTCCCGGAAACATAAGGCACACCAGTGGGTTTGATGCAATTATCTTTGATGAATTGTACCATAGTGAAAGTATTTGCTTGGTTAGCATTGATCTTCTTGATGCGTTTCCATGTAGAGATATAAACCAACCAACATAACTAACAGAAGGAATTTTTTACGTGGAAACCCTTCAAGGACAAAAACGATAGAGCCTCATACTATCATACAACAAAACCAATACATTGTCAAAAATTTAACACAAGTTCTAACACCTATACCATTCAAATTATAAATCTTACAATAAACTTCAACCACCTGTTACTTTGAACTCTATACTTTGGTTGTTTCGCTTTTCACCACAATAGTGATCAACCGCTTTAACTTTCGAAACACATTCTACTCGTAAAGATGTTCTCCTAGGAATCATGTTCTAACCTAGAAATTCACTAGTCTCATTAATTCATACTAGTGTTGCCCACCCAATTAAGTTCAAGCCTCAAAGTTATAGGCCATGGTCTTACTCCTCCACTCAAGTAGTACACCTAAGTTTCAATTAACCACAGAACTCCAGAGTATGGTTGTATAAAACCTATATTTGTTCACACCTCGCTGCCCAATTTGTAAGCTCTGATCTCCATTTTTATTTTCTATTTTCATTTGGTCTTTTAATTAATTATTAACGAAATAACGAAGTGAACTTTAGTTGTTTTGCAAGATTTGTTGATGGTTTTCTTTAGTTCTCAAATTCACCCATTTATCCTTTCCTTCGACTCATATAAACAACAACCATATAACCTAAACAAAATTCTAATGAAATAAATGAGATATATAGATTAGTTTTCAGCAGTGAGATAACCCTCTAACCTCTTTCTTATGCGGATCAATAATAACTTTTAATCAACAAGATGCAGTCCAATCTTTTTTTTTTTTTTTTAAATAAGATACAGTCCAATCTTGAGACGAAAGCTGCTGCTCTGTTGTTTGTGTTTTCCAAAGATGCTTCTATGAATCTGCAAACTCTTGAAGCCCCATTTACATTGATACTAGAAATTCATGAGAACCAATATAAAAATGGTTTTTCTTTTTTTGCTATTGTCGTTTTCCTTAACCAAATAATTTTATTTCAATGTTCTTATTATATATATATTTATATTTATTTATTTAAAATCACATTATTCATATTAATTTTTCACCATTTATACCATAGTAACCGTTCAAAAACCAACTAATGAATGTTAAGCTTTTTATTGAAAGAGTTTAAGTTTGAGTAATGTATGAGAGAAAAAAAAAATCTAATAATCTTGGTTATTCACTTTTTTAAATTTGATGTGTTAATAGATTATCAAATGATTAACAAAAAAAAAAAATAATAGAGAATCTTTGCTTAATTACTAATAGACACATTTCTTGTATTTATGGGAAGGAGGTTTAAATCAGTCTGGTCTTGATGGCGGTGGGTTCACGCATTAATTTACAATCACGAATATGTCCATTATAATTCGAAATTTGTGCAACTGTTTGTAAAATGGTTCCTGAGTTTTGCATGTTGTTATTTTTTTGTAAAATAGGCCACATCTAGTGAGTTCGTACTGCTGATATAATTTAGTCGAAGCTTCCATACATGGATTCTTGTGTTCCACTTTTCTCTCACTATAGACGGTAGAGAAAATTCATTAAATCATTTCCACACGTCTTTGAACTTAATCATGCAAAAGCAAATGGCTATAAAGGTGGATCACAATTAAAACTATGATTTCAACCAATATCTGCCTTATTGTACTTTCACCAGAATTTTGTCGGCCATTTCCCACTATTTCAATTGGTCCTATTGGATAAGATATTTTGCATGCCATTGAATGAACTTAGAAAATGACAAACATAACGTCCAATCATCAGATTCCGAAAACTGCACAGTGTATGTAATGATTAATGAACATCAAATTTGGATGTTGAATGGTTGGTTGGTGCGGAGAAAAGATTATCATGTACATCCTAGCTAGTTAATATTTATACATATAGGACTTCAAACACATCCTATATATATTATCAATGAGCTCTAATGATTTGCCACAAATAATCTTACAATCATACACATGGATCCTCTCATGCATTATTATTTGTTTCATTTTTAGGCAAAATCTCTACTTACACGATATCATATGGATGTTTGGATGACAATTAGAATTCTGGTCTGCAATTTTGGTGTTCGAGTGCTTTTACAGACACTAAATTAAGTTCACTTTTTATGGACTTTTTGTATAATTGTAATGTATATATGAAGCTTTTGTAGAAAATAAAGACTATGATCTGGCGACAACAACTTGATTTTTTGGAACATTCCATTCACCTTTCCCTTTTGATGAAAGTGACGCATTGAGGTTGCGTATTCACTTAGGACCCACCATTGAACTTTATCATCAACTTGATATTGGAACACTTACCAAAATTCTATAAATTTGGATTAACATGATTGACAAAATAATACCATTTAATATGGTTATGGAGACCGTATTCTCTAAAAAACTAAGTGAAACCGATATTAAATTTAGATTGGCGATTCCAACCGAAGCTCTGAGTCATATTTCACCACCGGGAGTGGAAAATATTAAAGTTTGGGATGTGTCTGTGAGGGACTTGGCTGGATGCGAATGGACATTTCATTGCTACACTCGCCCAAAAAACCATCCAAAACCAGTTTTCACCACTGGTTGGATTTGTTTTGCTCGAGCGAAAGAACTTAAAATCGGTGATCAAGTCATCTTACATAAGCAGAAAGATGGAGCTGGGGTAGTTCAGTACATAATTGAGGCAAGAAGAAATATGTTCCGATTATTTGGGCAGGATATTTGGGTGCCTGTGGAGAATCTTGACCCCCAGAATCTTGACCCCCAAGGTGATGCTGCTTCATTCATGGAAGTTGAAAAACCAAATAACACATGAATGTTGGTCAACAATTTTAGGTTTGTTAAGGGCTTGTAATGTTTTAGGTTTTCTTTGTTTTCCAATAAATTTTCTCGCATTGTATAGATTAGAAAAAATAATAGTAAAAAAATCTATGTTTATGGCATTATGTATATATCCTCCTAGTTTAGACTTAAAGAATCGCTTCAGCTTTCTAATCTTGTAATCATCAATATGTGTTGCCTGTGATCGATTTTGGATTTAAGGTTCATTAAGTCGCCAACTAACGTTCTATTTTTTATTTTATTTTTTTATTTAAAAAATTTTGAAAATTCATCAACATTTTGGTTATTATATTATTGCACTTTATCCGACTTTCATTTATATTTATCTTATCGACTAATGGTGATCGCCAAGTCTTTCATCCTTCTTCTTATTCTTAATCCTTTTTACAGTAAATTTGCCACTTCTCCCGTGTTTAACAAAGAAGTTTTTTTTTTTTTTTTTTTTTTTTATCATTGAAAAAAACTTAAATGAGTTTTCATAACACAATTTCACTATTTATAAATTTTAATGATAAAATTACCCTCATTTTAAATACCTGAAAGACTCGTAGAAACAAGAATTGGCAGTTGAAAGTTGACCCTTGCTTTCATTGGAAAGGTGTTTAGTGCCAAAGCGGACACATCATCACCGTTACTGTTTCCAATTTAAGACTGACTAAAGCCGGCCGATTGAATCCCCGATTTAATGTCAATTCTTTGGCAAACTTGATTAATTAACCACTTTCTACGCTTTCAGATTTTCTCTTCCTGGGTCAGTACTCGACTGGTTTGGGTCCCAACTGTTGGAACTGTAGGTGTTGGATCTCTGATCTAGTTCAATGTCCAGTTCGATTCCAAGTTCCCTTGTTGAAGCGCATTTGTTCACAAAAACAGAGCTCGCAAAGGCGTCGAACACGTATGAAGCTTGGAGATGAAAGCAATTGCAGCGGCCATGGCAAATGAAAGAGACCATCACGACGGGAGCCATGGAGGTTGCTGGTCTAGTTTGGTCGGCCATGGAGGTTGCTGGTGTGGTTTGATTTGGCCGGTGTATTAGAAGAACAGTTGATGAAACTTGATGAAGCTTTTGATTAATTGGAGAAGATGATAAATAGAAATGTTTTTAAATAGTTTTTTACTTTTTAATGAAGAATATTATTATCTTTTCACCTAAAAAGATATTAATAAAACTCAATTCAATTTTTTGTACTAATTAAACAAATACTCAGTTGTTAGGTGTTGTTTCATATGGCTTGCATTAACAATATAGTTTAAAGAAATAACAAAATAGACATAGCACAACATTAATTTCTATACTATTTTTTAACCAATTTTCTTAGTGACTAAACCAAGCAAGTTGAATCGCTCATTTGTTTTAGAAAGTTCTTGTTGTTGTTGTTGTTGTTTTATTTATTTATTTTTATTTTTTTATTTTAGAGGCGAAACTAACTCCTTAATTTATTTAAATTTCTAATCTTTAGGTTGATTAGGTGTTAGATTAAACCAAGCAAGTTAAATTGTATCATCCTTCACAAAACTCCTTCTACGTAAAGTTGCGATCTTTATGTTGATAATGACCGATTGTATATATGTTCTTCTAACTTCAAGTCAAATTTTAGGATGATAATACAAAATCAGAGGTCGTAAACACAGATCTATGGGAATATCTAATAGTCAATTTTTTTTTTTTTTGGACTAAGTGCAATCATTTTTGAAGACCGTGACTTCATTGAGTTTATCAATTATTTTTCCATATCTATAACAAAATATATCTAAAGTTAAGAAATGATGAATTTATTAATAAACGGACATTATCATATAGTCAATAAAAATCAATATATACTTCACTACTACTACTACTACATAATCGAATTGATGATAAAAATCATTAAATTTCATCTGATAATAAAAATGTAAACTCTACTGTTAGAAGTTAGTAAAAGAATAGCAACATAAAATAAAGTCTCAAAATGTAATAAATTTTGAATTAAAATAATTAATAACTTTAAAATACTACTAAAATCTAATAACAATTAACAATATAAATATTTATGATTATCATTCACTACGTAACGAAATTTAAAACGAAGTGAATATAAAAATCATTCAAGTTTAAAATTATTAACTTGATTTAAGAAGAAAAAAATACCTAGTAGGACGAGAAATATGCGCCAATCCAAGAATATGAAATCTAAAGCCAAAATTGAGAATGAATACGCGAAATGTGATTTTTTTTTTTTTTTTCTTCTTTTTATGTGGCAAGTGGCTAGCAGAGTTTGGACGAATGGCAATGGTGGGGCTTGGACTTGCAGATTGCGGTAGGTGGCCGTACAAGATGATAAAGAAAGGAAGATGGTGAAATATTGGTTAAGGAAGAAACTTCGTCTCACAATGGACCTGTAAAATGGTTTGGGCTTTGGTTACAAAATTTTATTTTGAAGAAAGGTTCGGCTTTAAAATGGTTTGGGCTTTGGTTACAAAATTTTTTTTAGTGCCGTTGTTTCCACCCCTCAAAAATTGTTTGTACACCCCTTTTGCTATAAAACATTCAAAATTTTTCAGTTTGTCTTTAAACTCTTTTTAATACCAAAAGTACACTTTTAAAAAAAAAAAAAAAAAATTATTATACTGTATTTTTATAAGTACACCTCATTTTATTACACTCATTTTTTTATAAGAAATGATAACACATTTCTTATAAAAAGATTTGAACTTCAACCATCATTGCTATAAAAAATTAATATACTTGTTAAGACAACTTTTGAAATCAAGTTAACTAATTTTATAAATATATATATATATAATACATTGTTTTTAAAATGCTAGACTGCCTTTAAAAAAATAATACATAGTAACCTTAATTGTTGTTTTTGTTTGTTTTATTACTTTTCAGTTTTGAAATTATAATAATAGTGAATCTTAATTTTAAAATGTAAATGAGTATGAATATTATTATGTTTCCAAAATTGTAATACAACTTAACATGAAGCTAACTTTGCAATAGTACATCCCAACCACAACAAAACTCCATTGTTGGTGGATTGTTAGATCGAGGTCCACATTGTTATATTAATCGTATACATATGTTTATATGAGTAAAAATGTATTAATTTAAAATTTTAAATCAAGATTTGTGATTTAATATTTATTCTATCATTTTTTTTTATTTAATTGTGTAAACTAGAAAACAATGAAACTTTTATTACAACCATTAAGTTGAGAGCAAATAGATATATAAATGTATTATTGGAGGCAAGCATCAAACATTCAAATCCAATTTTCAAACATTGAATGACAATTTACCGGATGAGATAAATTTGAACAATTAGAAAATATGTCCAAAAGCATGATAATTATATCATTAATCTCATGAATATCAATAAATCATTTGCTTAATATTTAAATCTTAAAGTATCTATAATGAAAGATTATTATTTATGTCAAGAGTAATGTTCCACTAAATGCGAATATAGAATTATTCATATAAAATTGTTATATGTGGTAGATATAAATTTTATCTAGTCTAAAAACTATTCATAATTTTGTAAAGTAGTTTTTGATATGATAATTAATAATGGTTGAAATTCAAATCTTTTTATAAGGAATATATTATTATTCCTTATAAAAATATAGTGTAATAAAATTAGGTATATTTATAAAAATATATATATAGAGTATAATAAAATTAACAAAAAGGGTATTCTTGATATTAGGTGAAGTTTCAAAACAAACTAGAAAAATTTTAAAATTTTTATGGCAAAAGGGGTGTATAAACAATTTTTTATTGAAGAAACTTCGAGTACCACCATACCACCAGCACGGAGATTTTTATTACGAGCAAATGGAAGCCATCCTGAGCAGAAAACAGGGCTTGGGTTGATAGAAGATTGAAGAGAGCAACGAAATGTCCACACATTACCCATTCCGTCTTTGATTTTCAATTCTACTGGCTGGCCTTTTCGAACATGTGGGAGTATGGTGGAATTGTGAGTCTCCTCTCAACATCATTTATTGTAAGCGTCCTTGAAAATATTGCCATACTAACTAGCTACATTACAAGAACGTTCATAATTTCAAGGATGCGAATTATTTTAATTTATCTAGAACCCCATATTATAAACAAGATGAAGCAGAGACACTACCACCAAATTCTACATGAGAATGACTGAGCACAATTAAAGGTGATGTCAGCGTATGTCTAATATAGAGTACATATTAATAATTTAAAATTTAGATAAATAATTTATATTTATCTTTTACTATTTTTATAGGTAGTGTTAATTATAGAGTCTAAGGTGGGCATTTTCGGATACGGATTGAGTTAGGTTGAAAATCTTTCACCCCGATTGGGTTCGGGTTGAAAAATTTACAACCCAACCCAACCCAATCCAAAAAATTCTTCAACCCAACCAAATCCAACCCAATAATAATTAGGTTGGATTGATTGGGTTGACACTTACAATTTACTTTACATCTTTAAAACATACCTTTAAATCCATTCACGACACTCCATAGTACTAAACTATCTACTAAACCTTTCAACATTTCCTATAATCCATTATGGAGACATGTAACAAAAGATGACGATAACTTAGAAAGAAAATGATCATAAACAAGAAATAGATAATTCAAGAACATGTAATGACATGCTTACCACTAAGTACATACAACTAACACGGGAAAATACAAACACATACAAGTTCACAAAGGAACTCAAACAAAACAAGTGTAGTCACACATCTATAAGCTGCTTCAAATCCACTACCAATCTTTATTGCCAACCTCATTCTTCAAATCAATAAATTAACGCCACAAACTAACACAAAGAAAATTAACAAATTCAATAATATAGGAAATACAAAAACAGTACCATATCAGATTCAATCAATCCATCGGTGGATGGTAAACTCTTCCCCTTGCTATCCATTTCTCAATATGATAAAATCTAACAAAATTACAACAACTGCTTATTAGATATTGAAAAAACCAAACAACAATAAAAATTGCTAATTAGCAACACAATTGCAAACTACTGATACTTAAACAAACCAACAAATACAACAACTAATAGAATTACAATTTACAACAGCTAAATCTCAAACAACCTCTTAGATATGCGCTCCAAAAAACTCATAGTCCCAAACGCAACTCACGCACTTTCTATGCATTGTCATTTGTCAAATTAACAGCTTTAGATGACTGGATAACCAGAACAGAAATCTACAACTTACACCACCTCTCTTTGACCGCACACAACAGAACATATAAGCATCTAGTCAAACTTGTACAAAAAAATACCAATTCCAATCCAAGCAACAACAGATATGAAAGTTATCATCAGCTTTAACATTAAAAATAAAAAAAGAAAAAAAAATCAATAAACAACAGCAATTGCCTAACTGATAACATATCACACACAGATGATTCAAATCTCCATAAACTCAACTTTGAACAAACCAAAAACTTTGAAAACAATGCAATTCTCATCATCATTAACAGACTAATCAAACCGAAAGTCACTAATCTTAACAACCACAGCAAAGTATATTTACAAAACAACTCACGCTTCAACACAAAAAACCCACAACCGCAAAACGCATATTAGATCCAAGGTATAATATATGAAAAGCAAGTGAAAAGAGAGAGAAGAGATACCTGCACGGCTGGAGAGGACAGGAGGCCGCAGCTGAAGAGAAAAGTGGAGTTGAACGGCGGAGTTGAAAAGTGGAGCTGAAGAGGAAAGGGTGAAAAGAGGCAGCGGCTGAAATGAGAAAGTGGATTTGAACGGCTAAGGTTTGGTTTTGTGTGCGTGTGTATACATGTAGATATTTTCTATGCTCGGCAATCGGCAGTACCGTATAGTAAGCTCCGGAGAAATCTCTTCGAAAGCTTCCTAGAGATATCCTCGAAATTTCAAGGTTACTTTGAGATATAAAAGTGTAGCCGCCACCACAGGAAAATAACCAGAAAGAATCCCTACCATTAAAGTTAGACATTAAAAATACTGATTTGACTGTTAATATAGAAGGATAAGACTATTAAAGTAAAATAAAACATTAACAAAAATTAACCATTAATAAAAAAAAATTTAATATTTAAAAAAATTAAAAAAAAAAAACTCAACCGTCCATCTCTAGTATAAACAATGGAGATGAAAATTAAAATTTAATAAAAATAAATTAAAAATTTAATCAAAAATAAGGAAAAATATTAATATATTTTTAAAAACATTTATTATGAGATCTTACTGTCCATTATGTTGATAGATGGTGGAGATCATTTCTAAAACACCAAAAAAAAAAAAAAAAAAAACTTGAAGAAACATCTTTTAAGTGGGTGGAGATTCAGTCATTATCCATATATCCATCATCATCCCTAACAATCTAGAATCATCCACCTATCATCACCCACCTATCAAAAAAACCAAACTAGACACTTTCTCTTCTCTCTCCCTCTAAAAAACCAGACCCATCACTACTGTCATCCATCTTCGTCCTTTTCTCAATTCTTCATCTCTCTCTCGACACATCTTTCTCACTCTTATATCTCTTATCTCTCTAAAAAACCAAATGAACCCAGGTGACTTAGGTTCGTTCGGCTTCAAACGACCTAGGTCAACCTGAGTTTGTTCATCTTTGAACAAACCCATGCAACTTGGATTCGTTCAAAGATCTTTCATCTTCAAATGAACCCAAGTTGCCTAGGTCATTCTTTGAGTTTTGAAATCCAAAAGTTGACGATCTGAGACCGAGATCATTAACAATCTTCACCTTTCTTTGGTTGAAGATAAAGATCTTCAACCTAATGATTTTTTTTTTTTTTTCATTTTTGTATCGTTGCAGGAGAGAAATGGAAGAAGACGAGTTTGATTTTTCATTTTGATTTTAGTATGGTTGTTATTGGAGAGAAATGGAAGAAGGGCTTTTTTTTTTTTTTTTTTTTTTTTTTTTTTTTTTTTCTTATGAGTTTGATTTTTGTATGGTTGAGTTTTTGATATGGTAATGGTTTCTAGGTTTGATTTCTGATTTGGTGATAGTTTTGGGATTTGATTTTTGTATGATTAAGTTTTTGATTTGGTGATAGTTTTTGAGTTTTGATCTGGTGATTGATTTTTGGCGATGGTTTCAAGATAAAAATTTAGGTTCAACCTAGATCTTTTTTTTTTTTTTTTATTTTTGTAAATTAATTAAAATTAATCTCTACCATCCATCATAAAGATGGTTGACAAAGACCTTTTTTTTTTTTTTTAATAATTTTATTATTTTTTATTTTATGATTTTTTAATAATTTTTATATTATTGTATTAAATTTCTTAAGGGTAAATAAGTTTGCTTGCCATATGCTAACATTTTTTGATCAAAACTAACGGAAAGGGGTATTTAATTAAAATTTTATACTTTTTCATTTTTTTAATATAGTTTTATAAGTTATTCACTTGTTCTGTTTATTTTGTTTTAAATTTCTAAGGTTTTAAAATTTGCTACTCACTACTCAATCGATGAGGCAATAAGTAGCGAATTCTAAGTTACTAGACAAGTATTTGATTTGATAGTTGGTCAACGGTCAAACTAGATCAAATATACATATATAAAAAAAAAATTTAAAAATTTTCTGTAAGATCAAAATGCAATCATATGACTACAAAAACATTATGAAACCTATCTCATGTAATCTCCAAAGTAGTTTTAGCATAATCACATAATTACAATATACTAGAAGAGCTTACCTTGCTTCAAGATGAACTAACAATGGTAAGAGACCAATGGCGTCCTTAAACCAGAAAAGAGCTTGTCGGTGGACAGTTCGGATCCTGGATGTAGTGACCCTCCAAAGAGATTCCATTGACATAGAGAAAAAGAGAGAAAGGGAGAGAGAGAAAGAGAAATGAGAAACTATCAAAGACTATGAGAGAGAGAGAAAATGAATGGGTTTTGTGAGATCCCAACTGTCCCCAATTACCTTTTTATCCTCAAAATCAACAGATCCATTGGTTCATAGATAGAATTACTATGCCATATAACAGTTGGGTTATTTTAGTTATTATTTTCGATATCAGAGATGGTTTGATATTATTTTTAAATTCAGGGGTAAAAAGAATAATAACCCTAAATAAAATAAAGAAACTGCATGTGGGTTTCCAAGAAGATCATAGAATTGACTTAAGTCTTTCCCTTCATGAGTCTTCATTCGAAGCTGCCACGTATATATATATTCTTTAATTTCATGGAATCTCATGTGGGTTTCCAAGAATTTAAGATCATTGAATTGACCAGAAACGAACATCCGCAGAACTTTTCTGTCAATGAATCTTCGTTGGACTATTGCATTTGAACAAACAGACGTTAAATCAAGCAGATAAAGTCTTTAATTTTATGGAATCTCATTTGAAATTTCCCCAAAGCAAACACAAACGCGTGAAATCATGTGTAAATATGTTGAATCAAATGAACGTTACCAGGTTCTCAAATTCATAATTGATTTTGAACTATATATATACCCGTTATTGTTATAATCGAAAACTGTACAAGAAACTTATCAGCAATGGCAAAACTCTTGTCGAAGATAGTTACTGAGATGGATGTTACAAGAAACTTATCATTTCCGATGAGTTCATTGGCCGGTTTGATGCCTGTTGAAGAAGACCGTTTAATGTATATGCATGTTTATGATGATCGTGGGCGATTATGGGTCTTTCACTCCTCAGTTCAACAAATGGAAAGTGAAGGACGTGTTCTTTCTGTGAATTGGCTTGAATTTGTTAGGCATAAAAACGTTCGTGTGAATGATAAAGTCACTTTCATTCAAGAAATCACGGATGATCCAACTAAAGGAGCGAAGATCAAAATTGAAGTGAAAAGACATATCAGATTGTTTGGCCAAAATATTTGGGCTGATGCAAACTAATCGTGTTAGATACCTCATTAAATTGGTTTATGAATCAAGTTCAACATCAATACCGTTTTGAGTACAGGTTTATTATATTTCACTATATTCAATTCATGTCAACTTGTTATAGTCAAATAATTTTAAATAGACGGCAGTTAATTCTATGATATTGATGTATAATTAAATTTTTACCAATAAAAATTTATAAGGTTAGGATGGATAATGTATGTGCACCTACTCATTAGCTTTATTGGTGAGAGTTTAAATCTTTCAAATTGTATTTTACAAACTTTGTTTTGATAATTTTTTTTTTTTATTGTGAGAATAGTTGTATTTCGATTATATTAGTAAACATTCATATCATAGTTCTATCTTTTGTTACCACCTTTTGTGTGTGTGTATATATATATATATATAAAAGAATTAATATTCATAAATGTTGCAAGCATATGCATAAGTAGCAAATTAAAATTATTAATAAATCTTAGAGTCATGCTAATATCCATGATCAGTAATAATATACAAGCAATTCAACACAATTGGATTTCAATTCGATGATTCAACTAAATAAAGAGTTTAAAATTTAAAATTGAAAAAATTAAAAATGTATAATGTTTACCCATGTATTGTTATTAAAACTGTATGCAGTAGAAGCTTTTAATTGAGAAGATTCAAAGAAATTCAACGGCCGAAGAGAAGAGAATTGAAGAAACTGTGACTAAGAGAACCTTAAATTAAGGATTCCCAATGATAAGAAACATACTGAATTTTAACCAAAACTTTGGGATATACCTAAAATTGCATATATAGGGAGTCTATTATAAATAGAAATTTAAAAATAAAATTGAGGAAACAATTAAAATCCATATTTGAAGAAAATAATGTCAAAACTAAGGTTTTTCAGTCTTAATTTCTTTGGGCTTATAAATGATACTGCATTGCTTGATCACTAGTAGAAGACTTTTATCACCTTCTATTCTATAATGAAGGCAAAAATCAAAAGACCTGACACGAAAAATAATAACAGTTTATCCTAATTTTCTTTTTAAATATTAATTAAAAAAAAAAACCCCTGCCGTCAGCCACAAGTAATTGTCATCCAAAAATTGGGTGGTTTTGAAACAAAAATATGAAAACACAAAAATACTCTTACTATATTGAAAATTAAAAAATAAAGAAACAAAAAATAATTAATCAATTAATCAATTACCTTTTTATATCATAATAAAACTAAAAAAATCTAAAAAATTAAACAAAAAAATTTCTTTGAAAAAAATTCAAAACTTAATATATGAATCTCTACCATCCATCAATCTTGATGGATGATGGAAATCAATTTATATAAAACAATTAAAACTATAATTATATCCTTAAAAATTTCAAAATATAAATTTTAATTTTAAAATTAATATTAAAATAAACAGATAAACGTAATAAAATTTTAAAAAATATTCTAAAACAAAAATACCATATTAATCTTCTTCTTTGTCATGTTACCCAAACTAATATAAACCAGTATAAGATTTCCTTTTTCAATATCGTTCTTCAACCAAGCCAAATTTTCATCAACATCCAGATCTTCAATACCCTTCAAACTATCATACTTTCCACAACAAGTACTAAAAAACACCAAAAAAAAAAAAAAACATATTGCCATCACGCTGATTACATTTTTGGAGTAGCATCAGTAATCTAGTAGTGATAGTTCAAGTAAAACTCCAAGGTTGAAAAATGAAAACCATATTCACATACAACAAATAAGAAAATTCAAATTAATCTTCTCTCTATCTCTTTCGAGACATGAGATGAAGCAGAAAATCCCTTGGGAAGAGCGTCTCCCCAGTGTAAGCAGATGGAGTAGGTGTTCAATCTAGTCTTCTTCGCAGCTAGCTCCCACCTCGCCGTCCTAACCCTTGTCCCCATTATCGACCCCTTTACCCTCCCTTTTCCTTCTCCTCCTCTCCCCTTCCCTGACTGACTCCCTCCATCCACAGCCGCCATACCATTTCTACCATCCCCCCCATTTTTATCCCCATTCATTCCTCTCTGGTCCTCCTAGATTCCGGCAGCCATAGACGACATTGCAACACTTTGCCAGTCTCTAAAACTCACAGAAGAGGAAAGCTCAATATGTAACATTTTAGGCTACGCAAGAAGAGTAGGCTACGAAGAAGTTTCACACAATCTAGCTGGAAAAGTGTTATCAAGCAAAAGGGTGAACCGAAATACTTTCAAAGGAGTCATTCAACATCTATGGAGCCAGTTCGGTAAAGTAGAGGTTAAAATGATCAGAGAAAATACATTTGTGTTCCATTTTGACAAGGCAGAGGACAGAGAGAAAGTACTTGCCATGGAGCCTTGCCATTTCAACCAAAATTTGGTAGTCCTGGAATGACCAGACAAAGTTGGCGACATCCAGAGTATGAAGTTCAAATGGGTGAATATATGGGTTCAAATACACAAACTACCTTTAATGTGTATGAACAAACAAGTAGGCAAGCTCATCGGTGAACAAGTAGGCAAAGTTGTGGAACTCCCTCCAAAATCCAAAGACTGTTGGGGCAGCTTTTTGAGGGTCAAAGTGAAGATTGATGTCTCTAAGCCCCTGATGCGACAAAAAACGCTAAAGCTAAACGCTGTAGGAGCTTGCAAAACAGTAGAATTCAAGTACGAAAGTCTTCCAGAATTTTGTTATGCGTGTGGGAAATTAGGACATGGCTATCTAGAATGTACAGATAAAGAAGCCAAGATGGCAGTCTTGGAAGGGGCTGATGCCCCGTACGGATCATGGCTCAGAGTTGCCCCCCCAGAAAGACCAAAAAGACCATCACCAAGCAAATCTTCTCCCTCCTCCCTAATAGAACTAGAAGGACAAACATAGCGGAAGCAAACAAATCGCCAGGGAAAGCACTGAGACCTCACCACCTCCCCCCAACCGCTACCCCCTCTTAGAAACCTGGACCCCCCCTCAGAGAAACACATGCTCACTAAAGTGCAACTGAAGTTAATAAATTCTCTGCAATCTGAACAAGTATCTAGAAATCTAGAACCAAACCCAACCAATGAGACTATAACAACTCAAGTACCTAAAACCACCAACAAGATAGATCCTCAAAGAATGCTAACATGCACTTTAGCCTTCTCCCCTCCCTCCCCATAAGACCAAAACACCCAAGTTTCCAGACAACCCTCCACCCCGACCTCCCTGAGCAATAAAGGTAAAGCTGTGGCCCTACCAACAAACTCATTCGCCCCAGAAAATGGAAAAAAGCTCCAGGAACCTCATGACCACCACCCCTATCAAGTATCTTCCTTCGCCATTGAAGAAAATAATGAGTGCTCACAAACAGACCAAAAAAATAGCAAAGCACAAACCCCTACCCTTTCCCTCCAAATTACCTAGACCCAAAAATGGCAATATAGAGAGCCCCCCCTCTCCGAACCCTATGGAAACAGACATGATTCACTCCCCAAGATAAAGAAGTGGAGCTAAAAGAAAGAAACTGCTATTTTCAGAGGATGAAAACAAATCCCAAAGAAGCAAAAGGAGGCAGGAAACCCAACCTCTAATGAGACAGTGGCGGAGCCTGCAAGACAGGCTCGCCGAGAACCATGAGTTGCATCTACTAGAATGTTCGAGGACTAGGGAATCCCCGAACATTCCTAGACTTCAAAAGGGCAATCTTATTCTACTCCCCAAGTTTTGTATTTTTGAGTGAAACCAAGCTTTCTGGAAGATAGGCAGAAAACATAAAAAATAAATTGGGATGGCACGACAGTATCCAAGTGAACAGTAGAAGGAAAAGTGGCGGTCTCATCCGTTTTTGGAAAGAAAAGCTGAATGTATCAATTCTCCCATACTTCACTGGCCACATTGATACTCACTTAATGACGAATGAGGGCCTAATGTAGCATTTCACAGGTTTTTCTGGAAACTCGAATGCTAGCCAGAGGAAGCACTCATGGGAGCTCATGGAAAAACTAAGCTCCATAGACGACTTGCCCTAGGTTTGTGGAGGCGACTTCAATGAGATTCTTAGCCTCTCGAAAAAAAAAAAAAAAAAAAAGGAGGCTCTAACAAAAATCTTTATAGCACTCTTAAGTTTAGAAAAATAATAGATGAATGCAATCTTGTAGACCTAGGTTTCAAAAGGCCAAAGCTTACTTGGAACAACAAGAGGGATAGCCAAGATAACGTCCAAGAACGTCTTGATAGGTTCCTTGCCAATTCGAAATGGATAGAAAACTTTAGCACCGCCAAAGTAAATCATCTCAATTTTCTGTCTTTCGACTACAGACCTATCCTTCTGACTTGGACCCCGATGAAAACCAAGTTCCATCACAGTCACCAAGGCAGGGGATTTCGCTTTGAACCTTTCTGGCTCAAGAATGACGACTGCGAAACCATTGTAACTTCAAGTTGGAATAATAGAAGCCAAAGCCGAACCACACAAGACCTCAAATGGAAGCTCAGCTACTGCGCCTCTAACCTTGTCTCATGGAGTAAGGAGAAGTTCGGTTCCCTAAGAAAAGCAATCAACTAGAAACAGAAGGTACTCAACAACCTTTACCTAATGAGCGGAGACCAAGAAGTGATGGCGGAAATCAGGAACCTCGAAATTGAAATTATGAGCCTCCTTGTTAACGAAGAGAGATATTGGAGATAGAGAGCTAGAGCCGACTGGTTGGCAGCAGGGGATAGAAACTCCCGCTTCTTCCATGCATGTGTATCAGCCAGAAGAAAGAAAAGTTATTTCTCCAAACTAATGAGTGAAGATAGAACCTCAATCCAAACCTCTGAGCAAGGAATCACCTCCCTCATATATGAGTTCTACGAAAGCCTTTTTCAATCTTCTAACCTGGCTGTTTGAGACCTGGATCTTACCACAGGTGCCGTTTCCTAGAAGCTTAGTAATAGTTCAAAAGCTTCTCTCCTAAAGCACTTCACAAGAGAGGAAATTAAAAAAGCTCTGTTTGACCTAAGACCAACAAAGGCTCCGAGCCCAGATAACTTTCAACTAATTTTTTTCCAAAAATTCTGGCTAATCCTCCAGAAGGACATCACGAAAATCTATCTAAAAGTTCTAAATAGACAAACATCAATCAAAGATTTTAATTTGATTGATGTTGTTCTCCTTCCAAAGGTCAAGGCCCAAAAACCCTGAAAGACCTCCGCCCTATTAGCTTGTGCAATACTGCGTACAAAATACTTGCGAAGACTCTAGCTAACAGACTCAAAGGAGTGCTCCCAGAACTTATATCCAACAACCAATCAACTTTTGTGCCAGAGAGACACATATATGATAATGTCATCTTAGCGTTTGAAACCCTCCATTCAATGACAAAAAAGAGTCAAGGAAAGAATGACTCTATGTCTCTAAAACTAGATATAAGTAAAGCTTATGACAGAGTGGAGTGGACTTTTGTTCAAACGATCCTTCACAAAATGGACTTTCCCCTCAGCTGGATCGAGCTCATATCCGACTGCATCTCAACAACTAAACTTGCATTCATCCTGAATGGATAGAGAATAGGGTCAATTATGCCAACAAGAGGGCTGAGAGAAGACTGTCCACTCTCCCCTTATGTGTTCATCATCTGTGCAGAAGCTTTCTCCTCTCTTTTAACTACATCAGAAAAGGGAGGGAATTCCATTGGCATCAGTTGTTCCCGAGGTATTCCTTTGATCAGCCATCCTTTTTTTACCGATGATAGTATTGTCTTCAGCAAAACTTCATCTCATGGCTGCCAAACAATCCTTAACATCCTGGCCTTGTATGAAAAGGGTTCAAGTCAGCAGATCAACATCCATAAATTGTGCATCTCCTTCAATCCCAATGTCAATGAAAATGACTCTTGAGCCATTCAAAGTCTATTGGTTCTAGCCTCAAACACCCCACATGACAAATACCTTGGTCTTCCTACGTTAATAAGGAGAAAAAAGAGGAGAACCTTTAGTACCATCAAAGAAAAGGTTTGGAAAAACCTCCGCACTTGGAAGAGACAACTTTTTTCAACCGAGGGCAAAGAAGTACTTCTTAAAACAGTGATGCAAGCTATCCCCACGTACTCAATGAGTCTCTTTAAGCTCCTTATCACCCTCTGTAAGGATTTAGGATCTCTATTCTCTAGGTTCTGGTGGGGCTTCAATGGTTCTAGTAGGAAAACTAATTGGGTAAGCTAGAAACTTCTTTATGCTTCTAAAGATATAGGTGGTCTCAGATTCAAAAACCTCGCCTTATTCAACCAAACTTTGCTTGCCAAACAAGCTTGGAGAATCATTTGCTCCCAGAACACCTTAGTAGCTTAGTCCTAAAAGCTAAGTATCACAGAGACTGTGACTTCTTGGCCGCTAAATGTAAACCAAGAGCATCTCACATCTGAAGCAGTATCCTTTGGGGAAGAGACCTACTGAGCAAGGGAATCCGAAAGAGAGTTGGAGATGGCTCTTCTATCCAGGCTTTTGGTGACCCTTGGATTCCCCAACCGACCACCTTCAAACCAGTAACACAAAGAGGCGAAATCAATGTCAAAGTGAAGGAGTTTATAGACGAAACCAATTGATGTTGGGACCTCGGCAAACTGAACCCAGCTTTTACCCCAATGGACATTGAGCACATCACATCCATCCTAATTCCCATACAGGCGTCAGAGGATAAATGGATCTGACACTAGGATAAAAGGGATAATTATCTGGTTAAAAGTATATACAAACTAGCAGTGCATCTTGCTTCCCAAAGCTCTTCTTTCTGTAACTCTTCAATCTAACAATGGTGGCGCAAATTTTGGAACCTCATCATCCCCCCAAAAGTCAAAATCTTTGCTTGGAAGTGTTGTGCCAATGCTTTCCCAACCCAACAAAACCTGTTCAGCAGATCAATATCTTCATCTGGAATCTGCCCACATTGCCTCAAATCCCCCAAGACAATCTCCCATGCCATTTTCAGGTGCAAGCATGCTTTTGAAACTTGGAGCGCTACCCCTTTTGTGGTTCTCCTGAAGAACCACCCTCAGTTATCGCTTCTTGACTTGCTCAGAGTGGTCTTCCAATCTTTTGGTAAGAATGATATGAGGTTTTTTTATGTTCTGATGTGGAATGTATGGTGGAATCGCAACGCTGCCACTCACGAAGGAAAGGTTAAGGATCCCAAGGTAGTCATTGAATTCTCTATCTCTTACCTAGAAGAATTCAAGAACGCTCAAAGAAGTAGCTCACCCTCTTGTGTTAGCTCACACCTCCCTCTTCAAACTGCTTGGTCCCCTCCTTCCGCCGGCCCCCCCTCTTAGTTGTCTCAAAATTAATACTGACATTGCAATAAAAAACAACTCTCCCTTTATTGGCATCGACGTTGTTATTAGAAATGTGTCAAGGTGGGTCGTGGGTGCCATCTCTAAACCATTCCCAGCTAACTTCACCATCGAGATGGGGGAATTCATCGCTCTAAGAGAGGGACTTCTCTTTGCCACTTCCTTGGGGCTGAACATTTGGTCTACTGAAGTTGACGCTAGTAATGTTGCAACTAGAATTAACTCTGCTTTGTCCTCCTCTGAGTCTGGTTGTAATGATGATGCTGTGAATATTGTCTTTGATATTAGGGTACTTTGTAGTGCACTTGGTATATGTAAGTATAGCCACACTCCCAGAAAGGGTAATGAAGCTGCTCATCTTCTAGCCTCTCAAGCCTTGAAGTCAGGTTCTATAAATGCTTGGCAAAATGCCAACCCCTGTTTCATGTTTCCTTTGTCGTAATATATGTGATCTTTCCAAAAAAAAAAAAAATTCAAATTCAATCTTTTGTGCACAAACTCAAAATACCTAGATGACACATAACATAATATAACCAAGACAAACTAGCAATGATTCAAAATAACATATCGACACCAAAAACCAATACCACAAAAAAAAAAAAAAAATCAATAAAAAGCAAAACCCAGAAACAAATCAATAAAAAAGATGAAATTTTTAACACCTTAGGCAAGTGGTCTATTGGTTCCATTAACTGAGAGGATGTCGGCAATCTTGTTGAAGACGAGGACGAGGAGGAAGATTCTCAAGTTGAGATTTGGCAAAAGAGAGGTACGGTGAGAAAGAAAGAGAGAGAAGAGAGAAGAGAGAGAGGTGGAGAGTTGAGAGGGCAAAGAGAGATGATGGTGGAGACTGGAGAGAGGTTAGAGTGGAATCCAATTGTCCCCAAATGAATTATCAAACACATTGACTTTCTACACTTACACCTTGATAGATCCATCGATATATGGCGAGTATCAAATGAATGATTACTGTATTAAAATTATTTTTAAGATTGTATAAAATAAATTTGATAATATTTTATGATTATATGATTATATTTTGATTCTATAAAAGTTTTATATATATATATTTTTACAAATTTTATCGTCAGTGAGGTTCGCAACTCTTATGATTGTTGAAATCATCACACCACAAGACCAACTTTATGTTGTGAGCTGCACTTCAGAGAGTTGCTGAAATCATCGCACCATGCAAGACCAGCTTGATACAGTGAGCTAGAACGCTTCAGAGAATCCACATCACTAGTTGAACCATCCTTTCTATCTTTGCTAACACATTCACACGAGCCACAACCTTGTCTTGCTTATTCTCCACACTAATCAATTCTCCTAAGAATCTTCTAAGTAATAACATTTATTTATACAATCTTTTTTGTAATTTACAAACTAACTTAAATTGTTTGAAAGTTACTAGACAACTTTTCAAAAAAGGATCAGTATTTCACCTAACAGTAAAAATTAGGAAAAATGTGCAACCTTTTCATATATTTGCTGGTGAAGGCAACATGAATTTGCATTCACGTTTTGAATTCTTTTTAGTTATTTCTAGAGAATGACAAGTATGCCCCTCATGAATAGACCGTACACTAGAATTTTCAACAATGAACATAAATTTGGAAACAGAAAGACGGATGATTATATGCACACTTCAATTACATGTAAGTTATAAGGATGCAACTTGAAACCTACATACAGTTTGCACTTATCTTAAGCTTTTGTTTTATTTATTTATCTTCTCTAACATTTTTGTTTCTAAATAAGCTTTATTATATCCCCTCTTATATTGGTGTACTATATTTATTTTTTATTTAACTCATCTAACTTTTTAGTTTCTAAGTAAGCTTTCTTATATCCCTTTTTGTTTTGGTGTACTGTATAAATATATATATATATATATATATAGACTTTGTTTACAATAAAATTCATTGCATTGTCAAGATTTGCCAAGAAAATATGGAATATAAATGAATTCAATACAAAATAGTCGGCCCGCATGAAAAAATCTACACACAGTCTACATGTGAAATTGAACAAATCCGACTGCCCTTATGAAATTGAATCACTCCATAATCGAATCAACTTCCTAGGGTCGTTTGTGATGGCAGATTTCAAGCTATTGGCACGAGCATCTTTGTATCAGTGGGCTGACCAAGAGCTGTTTTTGCCTTTGAAAACATGGAAATCTGGCCGGAGTCTCCTTTCGAGTTGTGGCTCTCTCCAGCACTAATGCTTTCAAATCCGACCTCGAGAATAGCTACCATAGCAGATACCAACAAACAAATGACACTTATAATTAATGAACTTATTTTTAATTCTTCTTCTTATCTTCAGGAAACTTCCAAAAGCCATCTTCTTCTCCTGCTTATACAAAACACCAAATCCTTTGCACTAATTTGAAGTTTGAATTGGATATCTTTATTGGTGTTTGCAAGTTGTTTATATAAAAAAAGGAGGCAAGGCCAAGAAAGGGCTTTGCTGTTCAAAAAGTCGTTTAGTCTGCTAAGCGACGTAAGGTGGATAAAATTTGTAAAAACAAGTTTGTTTAGCTTGAAACAGATTATGAGATATAAATGCAAAACAAATCATTAAGTGTTATTGATCAAGGATTAATGTTTTGCTCATGTTATTAGGACGAAAAGATTTTATTGCTTAAAAATATTATTAATTTATGGAACATTCTTTTACCGAGACTTACTATATATAAACTTAAAAATTTATCTTTAAGCACATATAATACTTACATAGATCAAGTAATTATTGCATTGTTCTTCAGATCCGTAATAAAAGTTTGAGTTCCACCGCACACATGTACAGCCTTCCCCAAGGTTGAAAGGTGGAGGCTAATGCACCAACCTCTCACATGTCAATTGGAGGAATTCGAGGTCCTCCTCCCTCTTGATAAAGCCTCGTCTACCAATTTTCGTATTGGCCCACGGTTCAAAAGGTGGAGGCTCATGATATCCTCTTGATTGTATAGAGGACCTCCTATCGTTTTAAATGAGAAAATGACAGCTTCTTGCATCAAAGGCTGGAGTGGAGGATATCAAATTGCGAATTTGACTATTTCTGAAATTTCTTTTTATTTATTACTTTCATAGTTTTTATATTTATTTTTGCAATGATGAAAATATTGTCTTGTCTCACATATAGTACACTATTGTAGCTTAAACACAAGCCATTCCATTTTACAAGATAGTGTGATATAAATTGTATTAATAGAAATGAAAGCAACAACACAACATACAAGCCAAATAAAAATATGTTGTATTACAACCCCTTAATGATATGTAGTAAAAAGCAAGGTGCCCTAAACGGACTGAAAAATTTAATCAGAATCTTTCTTTGATCTATTGATCTGTTTGTGAAACTCTTTCAAATTTATATCATCCCGGAAAAATAAGGCACATCAGGGGGCTTAATCAAATTATCTTTGATGAATTATGCCACAGTGAAAGTACTTGCTTCGTTAGCATCGATCTTCTTGATGCATTTCCATGTAGAGATATAAATCAGTCAATCATAAATAACAGAAGGAATTTTTTACGTAGAAACCCTTCAAGAACAAAAACGATGGAGCATCATATAACAAAAACAATCCACCGTTAAAAAATTAAACACAAGTTCTAACACCTATACAATTCAAATTATAAATCTTACAACTTCACCACATGTTATTTTGAACTCTATACTTTGGTTATTTCTCTTTTCACCACGATAGTGATCAACCACTTTACCTTTCGAAACACATTTTACTTGTAAAAATGTTCTCCTAGGAATCATGTTCTAACCTAGAAATTTTCTAGTCTCATTAATTCATACTAGTGTTGCCCACCCATTGGTTCAAACTTTAGAGTTATAGGCTGAAAAGGCCTGTTTACTGTGCAGTATCAAATTTTTGTGAAAGTGTTGTAATATAGAAAAATAAGTGTGTTATAACATGTTCAGAGACAGAATGTTACAACACATTTAATACCATATGTTATAACACACGACAAAAATAAAAACAATAAAGTAACGAAATCATACAAGCACATTTTTAACGTGGTTCGGTTTTACTCCACATCCACGAGGCAACACCTAGAGATATCAACTCATTAATTAGCAAGCAAAGATACAACCTATAATTGTCTTATTCAAACTAGGACTCCTCTCTAGTATTGATACAAGTCCAAGTTCATTAATGAAGTTGCAACAAGCTTTTCTTGCCTTCAATGGTTGCTAGCTCCTTGAACTCCCTTCAACAGCTGCAAACTTGCTTTCTCTCAAAAGCCAATCGATTCTTCCTCCCGAAGAACACTTGTTACTTGAACTCCCTTCAAAACTTTGTAAGTCGCCTCCTCCCGAGGACAAAAACGTTCTTCTTCCCGAAGAATTTATGTTCCTTGAAATCCCTTCAATGATTGTGAACCAATATTCTCCCAAAGACCTAATGACTTGTTATCCCAACAAGCATACAAACTTAGACTTTGTCAGCTCACTTCCTATGTCTTAGTCAGCTCACTTCCTAAGTCTAGAAATAAAAACAACTTAGAGAACAAACTCTCTAAGGTTTACAAGCAAACTCTTAATATTGCACGTTAAGTCTCAATGACTTGCTTGCCTTTATTTTGAATTGATGTGTTTTGTATTTATACAAAAATGTGCTGTGGTTACCTATAAAAGAAACATAGATAAATTAGTTATAAATTAGATAATTATCAGCTGAAAAAAATCATATATTTATCAAAAGATAAATATCTCAAAATAAAGAAAAATAAAATCTGCCATTTATACAAGACGTGTGCAGCTTGAAACCTGTAGAATAAAATAATATTATCAGTTGAATAAAAATGATATATTTATCAAAAAATAAATATCTCAAATAAAGAAAAACAATATTTACTAAAAAATAGATAAGTCCTATATTTTAGTAATGACCACATATTTTTACTTTGTTTATCCAAACTTGGTCAAAAAGCTGTCCCGATTCATTCTCCTTCTGCACATCAGCTAATAAGCTTTACATCCTATAGAAAATACTTAGAGATAATCATAATAAGTTTCCTAAAAGATAAAAAAATAAAAATCAAAGATAAACACATTTATCTTTCTGGAAGCTTAATTTCTTTGACATTAAATCTAAAAGTAAAAAGATAATCTCATGAAATATCTCATAAAAGAAGTTAATGATAAATACAAGAAATAAAGATATCAAAGAGAAATTATCTAAGAACCAATCCTAAGTTTTTTGTCTAAGCACTGCCGACAACAAAATGTTGTAACACAAATTGTGCTCTAATAGTGCAACACTTTTTCAAGCTTGGTGTTACAACATCCCACCAATTCATGAATTATGCTGCCATAGTAAACTGCCTAAATAAGATGCCAATATTTTATGCACAACAAGCTGTGCATCAACTTAGGCCATGGTCTTACTCCTCCACTCAAGTTGTACACCTAAGTTTCAATTAACCACAATACTCCAGAGCATGGTTGTATACAACCTATATGCACTGTTCACACCCCGCTACTCAATTTGTAAGCTCTGATCTCCATTTTTTTTTTTAATTTTCTTTTTCTTTTTCATTTAGTCTTTTAATTAATTACTAACAAAATAACAAAGCGAACTTTAGTTGTTCTGCAAGATTTGTTGATGGTTTTCTTTAGTCCTCAAATTAGCTCATTTATCCTTTGACTCATATGAACAACAAACCATACAACCTAAACAAAATTCCAATGAAATATATAAATGAGATATATAGATTAGTTTTATCCAATGAGATAACCCTCTAACCTCTTTCGTATACGGTTCAATAATAACTTCTAATCAACAAGATACAGTCCAATTCTTGAGACGAAAACTGCTCCTCTATTGTTTGTGTTTTCCAAAGAAGCTTCTATAAATCTACAAACTCTTGAAGCCCCATTTAGATTAATACTAGAAATTCATGAGAACCAATATGAAAAATGGTTTTCGTTTTTATTTTTTTATTTTTATTTTGCTATTGTTGTTTTCCTTTAACAGAATAATTTTATTCTAATACTCTTTATATATATATATATATAATCACATTATTGATATTAATTTTTCACCATATGTACTGTAGCCATTCAAAAGCCAACTAATGAAGACATTTCTTATAAGTTGTGGGAAAACACGCAGTTTAAAATTAGTCTGGTCTTGATGGTTGTGGGTCCACACATTAATTTACAATCACCAATATGTGCAACTCATATAGAGTAATGATCGAGTAAGGATTCTTTACCATCATATTTTTTGTTAATCTTTTGATAATTTAGTGACACATCAGCATTTGAAAAAATAGATGATTAAGATTGTTAGATTTTTTTCTCATATTTCACTAAAGCTTAAAATCTCTCTCATAAAAAGGTTAACATCATCTTAACATTAACAAAGAATCTTTGCTAGTGATGATCACCTGAAAATTATTTATAATCCGAGATTTGTGCAACTGATTGTAAAATGGTTCCTGAGTTTTGCATGTTGTTATCTTTTTGTAAAATAGGCCACATCTTGTGAGTTAGTGCTGATGTAATTTAGTCGAAGCTTCCATACATGGATTCATGTAGTCCAATTTTCTCTTACTATGGACAGCAGAGAAAATTTATTAAATTATTTCCGCACGCTTTTGAACTTAATCATGCAAAAGCAAAAGGCTCTAAAGGTGGATCACAATTAAAACTATGAATTGCAACCAATTTCTGTTTATTATACTTTCACCAGCATTTTCTCGGCCATTTCTCACCATTTCAATTGGTCCTATCGGATAAGATATTTTGTATGTCATTGAATGAAGTTAGCTAAATGACAAACATTTCGTCCAATCATCAGATTCCAAAAACTGCCCGCTGTAATGAAAATCATATTTGGACGTTGAATGGTTGGTTGGTGCGGAGAGAAGATTATCAATACATCCTAGTTAATATTTACACGTATAGGACTTAAACATATCCCGGTTATATTATCAATGAGCTCCAATGATTTGCCACAAATAATCTTACAATCATACACATGGATCCTCTCATGCATTATCATTTATTTAATTTTTAGGTAAAATCTGTTTTATACGATATCATATGGATGTCTGCATGACAATTAGAATTCAAGTCTGCAATTTTAGTGTTCAAGTGCTTTTAGAGACACTTAATTAAGTTCACTTTTTGTGGACTTTTTATATAATTATTGTTAGTTACCATCAAATCCAAAAGTTTAAACCGATAGGAAAGAGCCTAACTATAATATTTAAGATTTGAAGTTGACATATAACATACCCCTTCATGTGTAACATGGACAAACAATGTCGATAACATGCTAAATTTTTTCTACCATTATAACATGTGTAACAAGAATTCGAGATAAAAGGGAGAGAGAGAATTTGAACCAAAAATCTTCAATCTCTAAAACTATGTTAGTTACTATCAGACTCAAAAGGTTAAATCAATAGGAAGGAGCATAACTGTAGTATTTAAAACTTGAGGTAGACACATAACAATTGTAATGTATGTAGCTTATGTAGAAACTTTAATAAAGACTATGAGCCGGCGAAAACAACTTGATTTTTGGAACGTTCCATTGCCTTTCCCTGTCGATGAAAGTGACGCATTGAGGTTGTGTAGTATTCACTTAGGACCCACCATTGAACTTTATGATCAACTTGATATTGGAACACTTACCAAAATTCTATAAATAATCTGGATTAACTCGATTGACAGAATAATACCCTTTAATATGGCTATGGAGATCGTATTCTCAAAGACACTAAGTGAAACCGATATTAAATGTAGATTGGCGGTTCCAACAGAAGCTCTGAAGCATATTGAACCTCCTGGAGTTATAAATAATGTTTGGGATGTGCCTGTGATGGACTTGGCTGGACAAAAATGGACATTTCGTTGCTACACTCGCCTAGAGAACCATCCAAAACCAGCTTTCACCGCTGGTTGGCTTCATTATGTTCGAGCGAAAGAGCTTAAAATCGGCGATCAAGTCATCTTACGTAAGAAGAAAGATGGAGCTGAGGTAGTTCAGTACACAATTGAAGCAAGAAGAGATGTTTTCCGATTATTTGGGCAGGATATTTGGGTGCATGTGGAGACTCTTGTCCCCCAAAGTGATGCTGCTTCATGCATGGAAGTTGAAAAACAAAATAACACATGAATGTTGGTCAACAATTTTAGGTTTGGTAGGGACTTGCTATGTTTTAGCTAGGTTTTCTTTGTTTTCCAATAAATTTTCTCGTATTGTATAGATTAGAAAAAAGAATAGTAAAATAAGCTACGCTTATGGCTTATGTATGTATCATGTCAGTTCAGACTTGAAAAATCGTTTATGCTTTCTCATCTTGCGATCATCAATACAGTGTTAATTGTGATTGACTTTGGATTTAAGGTTCACTAAGTTTCCAGCGTTCTTTTTTTATTATTATTATTATTATTTAAATTTTGGAAAATCATCAACATTTTGGTCGTTATATTATTGCACTTTATCCGATTTTCATTTATGTTTATCTTATCAGCTAATGGTGATCATCCAGTCTTTCACCTTTCTTCTAATTCTTAAGCCATTTTATAGGCAATTCATTAGTACCCAAAAAACTTAAATGAGTTTTGATAACACTTTCACTATTCATAAATTTTAATGGCAAAATTATCCTTATTTTAAATGTTTCAAAGACCCGCAGAAACAAAGTCTGACTGTTAAAAGTTGACCCTTGCTTTATTTGGAAACATGTTCAGTGCCAAAAATGGACACATTATCGTCATTATTGTTTCCGATTTAAGACAGACCAGAGGCGCCCGATTGAATCCTTAATTTAGTGTTAGTTCTCTGGCAGACTTGACCAAATCAATCACTTTCAACGTTTTTGGGTTTTGCGTTCCCGAGTCAATACCCGACCGGTTTGAGTCCCAACTGTTGGAGCTGCAGGTGCTAAAACTCCGATCTAGTTCAGAATCCGGTTTGATTCCAAGTTCCCATGCTGAAGCCCATTTGTTCACAAAAACAAAGCTCGCAAAGGCATTGAACATGACGCCTTCGCAAACTAAAGGCATCGAAAACGCCTTCATAAACTAACAGTTCGCGAACGCGTCAAACTTTGTTTTGCTTCTTTTTCACTTTGTACTTAGGTGATTTATGAAGCTTGGAGATAAAAGTAGTCGCAGCGGCCATGACAGATGAAAGAGAACATCGCGGTACCAGCCATGCAGTTGCTAGTTTGGTTTGGTAGACCATGGACGTAGTTGGTGTGGTCTAGTTTGGTCAGTGAATTACAAGAAGAGTTGATGAAGCTTGATGAAGCTTTTGATTAGTTGGAGAAGATGGCAAATTGAAAAATTTTTTATTAGTCTTTTTTTTTTTTTTTAATGAAGGGTAATATTATTTTTTAACCTGTAAAGGTGTGAATAAAACTCAACTCAGTTATTTGATATTAGTTAAACAAATTTTCAATTCTTAAGTGGTAGTTAAACAAATGCTCAGTTCTTAAGTGTTATTTCATATGATTTGCATTAACAATATAGTTTAACAGCATAGCTATAGCACATCAGTAATTTCTATACTATTTTTTAATCAATTTTCTTAGTGACTAAACCAAGCAAGTTGAATCGCTCATTTGTTTGCAAAAGTCCTTTTTCTGTTTCTTTCCTTTTTTCCCCCTTTCTTTAAGGTGAAACTCATTTGTTTAAAGTTCTAATCTTTAGGTTGATAAGGAGCTAGATTAAACCAAGCAACTTAAATTGTCTCATCCTTCACGAAACTCCTTGTATCTAAAGTTGTGATCTTTAGGCTGATAATAACCTGCTGCATATATGTTCTTCTAACTTCAACTCAAATTTTAGGATGTTAATAAAAGATCAGAGGGCATTAAACAAGGATCTATGGGAATATCCGACAATCAATTTTTTTTTTTTTTTGGACCAACTGCAATCATTTTTTAAGATCGTGACTTCACTGAATTTATCAATTATTTCTCCATATCTATAACAAAATATATTTATCGTTAAGAAAGGATGAATTTATTAAGTAACGTACATGATCAGATAGTCAATAAAAATCAATATACACTTTACTACTACTACTACATAATTGAATTGATGATAAAAATTATTAAATTTCATCTAATAATAAAAATGTAAACTCTACTGTAACAAGTTAGTAAAAGAATAGCAACATGAATATAAAGTCTCAAAATGTAATAAATTTTGAATTAAAATAATTAATAACTTTAAAATACCACTAAAAATATAATAACAATTAACAATATAAATATTTATGATTATCATTCACTAATTACGTAACGAAATTTAAAACAAAGTGAATAAAAAAAGGGTTATTATTATTTTACCTCCTAGAATTGACAAATATCAAATCAAATCTAGTATTGAAAATAATAGTTAAAACAACTCAACCGTTAAATGATATAGTAATTTCATCAATAAACTAATGGATCTGTCAAGTTGAAGGCTAAAAAGGTCATTGTACTAGTGCTTCAAATAGACAAAACCCTGACTCTCTCTCTCTTCACCACTGTCTCTCTCTTGCCTCTATTCCCTCTCACCACTGTCCATTCTCCGTCTCTTCTCTCTCACCACCGTCCATCTTTCTTCCCTTTCACCGCTGTCTTGTTTCCCTTTGTCAAATGTCACTAGCCAGTGTCTTCTTCCCTCTTACCGATCTCTCTTCTCCCTCTTACCACTCTTTGATAAGAGGGTGTTGATTTTTTTGTTGGTTGTTAATTTTTTGCATTGTGTCGGGTGACAATATGGGCAAGGCAAGAACGACAGTGATGTGGGTGAGGAGGAAAAAGATAGATGATAAGGTGTTGAAAAAGAGTGTGATGCGGGATGATGGCTTAGAGAAGAAATGTGGGGATTCGAAAAGTGAGGTCCTCAGTTTAGTGGTTTAGGGTAGTTCTTGATGAGGCACATACCATAAAATCGTCTAAAAGTCGTGTATCCGGAGTTACTACTGATGCTCTTGTTGTTGATTGCTGCTGATTGAAGATCTAGGCATTTTTTGTGTTGTTTGTATTTGGTTGTAGAGAACATGACATAAACAATCAATTTTTTTTTTTTTTTTTGGATTTTTCTTTTGGTTCTTCTAGGTTCAAAACACAATAAATTTCTTTTTGGTTCATCTATACTTTGGTTGTTTCTCTTTTCACCACGGTAATGATCAACCACTTGTACCTTTCGAAACACATTTTACTTGTAAAAATGTTCTCCTAGGAATCAGATTCTAACCTAGAAATTTTCTAGTCTCATTGATTCATACTAGTGTGGCCCACCCAATGGTTCAAGCCTTAGAGTTATAGGCTGAAAAGACCTGTTTACTGTGCAGTATCAAATTTTTGCGGAAGTATTGTAACATAGAAAAATAAGTATGTTATAACATGTTTAGAGAGAGAATATTACAACACATTTAATACCATATGTTATAACACACGACAAAAATAAAAACAATAAAGTAAAGAAATCACACAAGCACATTTTTAACGTGGTTTGGTTTTACCTCACATCCACGAGGTCATACCTAGAGATATCAACTCATTAATGAGCAAACAAAGATACAACCTATAATTGTCTCATTCAAACTAAGACTCCTTCCTAGTATTGATGCAAGTCTAAGTTCATCAATGAAGCAAGCTCTTCTTGCCTTCAATGGTTGCCAAATCCTTAAACTCCCTTCAACAGCTGCAAACTTACTTACTCTCGAAAGCCAATCGATTCTTCCTCCCGAAGAACACTTGTTACTTGAACTCCCTTCAAAACTTTGTAAGTCGTCTCCTCCCAAGGACAAAAACATTCTTCTTCCCGAAGAACTTATGCTCCTTGAAATCCCTTCAATGATTGTGAACCAATATTCTCACGAAAACCTAATGACTTGTCATCTCAATAAGCATACAAACTTAGACCTAGTTAGCTCACTTCCTAAGTCTAGAAATAAAAACAACTTAGAGAACAAACTCTCTAAAGTTTACGAGCAAACTTTTAATATTGCACGTTAAGTCTCAATGACTTGCTTGCCTTCATTTGGAATTGACGTGTTCTGTATTTATAGCAAAAATGTGCAGCAGTTACCTGTAAAAGAAACATAGATAAATTAGTTATAAATTAGATAATTATCAACTGAAAAAAATCATATATTTATCAAAAGATAAATATCTCAAAATAAAGAAAAATAAAATCTGCCATTTATACAAGATGTGTGCAGCTTGAAATCTGTAGAATAAAATAACATTATCAGTTGAATAAAAATTATATATTTATCAAAAAATAAATAAATATCTCAATTCCTATATTTTAGTAATGACCACATCCTTTTATTTTGCTTATCCAAACTTGGTCAAGAAGCTGTCCTGATTCATTCTTCTTCTGCACATCAACTGATAAACTTTACATCTTATAGAAAATACTCAGAGATAATCATAATAAATTTCCTAAAAGATAAACAAATAAAAATCAAAGATAAACACATTTATCTTTCTGGAAACTTAATTTCTTTGACATTAAATCTAAAAGTAAAAAGATAATCTCATGAAATATCTCATAAAAGAGGTTAACGATAAATGCACGAAATAAAACTATCAAAGAAAAATTATCTAAGAATCAATCCTAAGTTTTTTATCTAAGCACTGTCAACCACAAAATGTTGTAACACAAATTGTGCTCTAATATTGCAACACTTTTTTAAGCTTGGTGTTACAACATCCCACCAATCCATGAATTATGCTTGCCATAGTAAACTGCCTTAAATAAGATGCCAATATTTTATGCACAACAAGTTGTGCATCAACCTAGCCCATGGTCTAACTCCTCCACTCAAGTTGTACACCTAAGTTTCAATTAACCACAAAACTCCAGAGCATGGTTGTATACAACCTATATGCACTGTTCACACCCCCGTTGCTTAATTTGTAAGATCTGATCTCTATTTTTTTTTAATTTTCTTTTTTTTTTTCATTTAGTCTTTTAATTAATTACTAACGAAATAACAAAGTGAACTTTAGTTGTTCTGCAAGATTTGTTGATGGTTTTCTTTATTCCTCAAATTAGCTCATTTATCCTTTGACTCATATGAACAACAAACCATACAACCTAAACAAAATTCCAATGAAATATATAAATGAGATATATAGATTAGTTTTAACCAATGAGATAACCCTCTAACCTCTTTCATATACAGTTCAATAATAACTTTTAATCAACAAGATACAGTCCAATTCTTGAGACGAAAACTGCTCCTCTTGTTTGTGTTTTCCAAAGATGCTTCTATAAATCTACAAACTCAGGAAGCCCCATTTAGATTAATACTAGAAATTCATGAGAACCAATATGAAAAATGGTTTTTATTTTTATTTTTTTTATTTTTATTTTGCTATTGTTGTTTTCCTTTAACCGAATAATTTTATTCTAATACTCTATATATATATATATATTATCACATTATCCATATTAATTTTCACCATATGTACCGTAGCCTTTCAAAAGCCAACTAATGAAGACATTTCTTGTAAGTTGTGGGAAAACACGCGGTTTAAATTAGTCTGGTCTTGATGGCTGTGGGTCCACACATTAATTTACAATCACCAATATGTGCAACTCACATAGAGTAATGATCAAGCAAGGATTCTTTACCATCATATTTTTTGTTAATCTTTTGATAATTTAGTGATACATCAATGTTGAGTCATTAATTATCATTATTTTATGTCCACATTACCTATTATTTGTACTATATTTTTGTGTGGAATTGATACTTTTAATTTGTTTTGTGTTTATATTTGTGTGTGGAATTGATACTTTTAATTTGTTTTGTGTTTTTATACTTTGAATTAGGTTTTGAGAAGAAAAATGATGGAATCAAAGGATTTTTGAAGATTAATTGTAGCTCAATGAATTGGAGAATGTTTTAGAAGGAAATAGTAGAATTTTGGGCAGAAACATGACGTGAATTGCGGGAGCTCATATGAAATGTACAGTTCGCATTATGTGAACCGTAACCTATCAAATTAAAGCTCCGGATGTCTATTTTCCATAGCCGCTGACAGTTTGTCAATTGAAATTTTCTAGAAAAAGTTATGACTGATTTAGTGTCTGAATGTCAAACTGTCATGAGACCTGACAGCTACGAGAAAATCTAGGAAATTCAAATTTCCTCTTTTAACATTCCTAATCAATTTCCTAAACCTTGAAACGTCCTAATTAAATGAGTTAAGCAATTAGGAAGAATTTTAGTCCAAAAATAAAAGGGATTCACTTTCCAAATCAAAACTTAATTCTAAATCAAAGTTGGAAGTGGAATCATTCTCAATTGAGGAAATCTTGTCTCTCAAGGATTGACTGCCTATAAATAGGTGTTTTCACCATTTAATTAAAGGACATCATCAGAAGACAAAGAGAGAAGTAGAGGAGCAAGGTTGAAGGCTTCGGTTTCATCTTTTTTTTTTTTTCTTTATTTTTATTTAGTTTGTTTATTGAGTTAGGGCTAACTTGAAGCCCTAAACATGAACTCAATTTGTTTATCTTTTCAATGAAGATTTATATTTTGCATGATGAAATTAATGTCTCTAGTTTTATTTTATTTTATTTATTTGGTTTCTTTTATTGATCACCTTACAAACATATTTTTAGGATTATATTGTAAGAATATAAACCGCACATCATACGGGCATATTCTTTGTTTGCAACAATCAATTGCTTACAAACTAATTGAGGGACATTAATTCATAAAAACCTAGAATAGACATCATGTTTTAGGATTTATGTGATATTCATATTCTTCTAGTGCTTAATGGGTTCCAATTATTAAACCTAAGTAGACATCATGCTAGGTTATAATTAGGAATACACGTATCTACGTAAACATCATGCGATTTGCATACTAATTAAGGAAGAATTTATATGACATAAGTTAATCATACCTTGTCGTGAATATCTTCATCATGCATTATCATGAATTTGCTTTATTAATTTTTTTAGCAAATTGAGGGATTGTTTAGTGGTGGATAGGATGTCATAACTAAGCTTTTATTAATTGATTTTTTTTATTTAATTTTATGCATTAATCTCAATTTAATTCCAAAAGCCCTCTTAATTTATTTTAATTGCTCTAGTTTAGGTCTTAAATAAATTTAAAATTAAAGTAAATTGAAACTCCTCGTGGGATCGACCCATGTTTGTCGCTATACTCAGTCAAACGATTTGTGTACTTGTAAGGTTTTAATAAATTTGGTTTATTAAAAAATTAACCAACAATCAGTATTTAAAAAAAGAGATGATTAACAGTGTTAGATTTTTTTCTCATATTTCATTGAAGCTTAAAATCTCTCATAAAAAAATTAATATCATCTTTAACATTAATAGAGAATCTTTGCTTGTGATGATCACCTGAAAATTATTTATAATCCGAAATTTGTGCAACTGATTGTAAAATGGTTCCTGAGTTTTGCATGTTGTTATCTTTTTGTAAAATAGGCCACATCTTGTGAGTTAGTGCTGATGTAATTTAGTCGAAGCTTCCATACATGGATTCATGTAGTCCAATTTTCTCTCACTATAGAAAGCAGAGAAAATTTATTAAATTATTTTCACACGCTTTTGAACTTAACCATGCAAAAGCAAAAGGCTCTAAAGGTGGATCACAATTAAAACTATGAATTTCAACCAATTTCTATCTTCTTATACTTTCACCAGCATTTTGTCGGCCATTTCCTAGCATTTCAATTGGTCCTAGTGGATAAGATATTTTGTATGTCATTGAATGAAGTTAGCTAAATGACAAACATTTCGTCCGATCATCAGATTCCAAAATCTGCCCGCTGTAATGGACATCAAATTTGGACGTTGAATGGTTGGTTGGTGCGGAGAGAAGATTATCAATACATCCTAGTTAATATTTATACGTATAGGACTTAAACATATCCCGTATATATTATCAATGAGCTCTAATGATTTGCCGCAAATAATCTTGCAATCATACGCATGGATCCTCTCATGCATTATTATTTATTTAAGTTTTAGGTAAAATCTCCACTTATACGATATCATATGGATGTTTGCATGACAATTAGAATTCATGTCTGCAATTTTAGTGTTCAAGTGCTTTTACAGACACTTAATTAAGTTCACTTTTTATGGAATTTTTGTATAATTGTTGTTAGTTACTATCAAACTCAAAAGCTTAAAATGATAGGAAAAAGATCAATTATAATATTTAAGACTTGATTTTGACACGTGACACGCTCTTTCAAATATTATTTAAGACTTGACGTTGATAGGTGACACGTCTCCTCACGTGTAACGTAAACAGAAGATGTCAAACACATGCTGAACATCCTCTATCGTTATAATGTGTAATAAGAATTAGAGATAAAGGGAGGAGAGAAGGTTTAAACTAGATATCTCCAAGCTCTGATACTATATTAATTACCATCAGATCCAAAAGGTTAAGCTGATGGGAAAGAACACAATTATAGTATTTAAGATTTGAGGTTGACACGCGACAATTGTAATGTATGTAGCTTTTGTCGAAACTTTGATAAAGACTATGGCGAAAACAACTTGATTTTTGGTTTCATTCGCCTTTCCCTGTCGATGAAAGTGACGCATTGAGGTTGTGTATTCACTTAGGACGCACCACTGAACTTTATGATCAACTTGATATTGGAACACTTACCAAAATTCTATAAATAATTTGGATTAACTGGATTGACAGAATAATACCCTTTAATATGGCTATGGAGATCGTATTCTCAAAGACACTATGTGAAACCGATATTAAATGTAGATTGGCGGTTCCAACAGAAGCTCTGAAGCATATTGAACCTCCGGGAGTTATAAATAATGTTTGGGATGTGCCTGTGATGGACTTGGCTGGACACAAATGGACATTTCGTTGCTACACTCGCCTAGAGAACCATCCAAAACCAGCTTTCACCACTGGTTGGCTTCATTATGTTCGAACGAAAGAGCTTAAAATTGGTGATCAAGTCATCTTACATAAGAAGAAAGATGGAGATGGGGTAGTTCAGTACACAATTGAGGCAAGAAGAGATGTTTTCCGATTATTTGGGCAGGATATTTGGGTGCATGTGGAGAATCTTATCCCCCAAAGTGATGCTGCTTCATGCATGGAAGCTGAAAAAACCAAATAACACATGAATGTTGGTCAACAATTTTAGGTTTGGTAACGACTTGTTATGTTTTAGCTAGGTTTTCTTTGTTTTCCAATAAATTTTCTCGTATTGTATGGACTAGAAAAAAGAATAGTAAAATAAGCTACGTTTATGGCTTATGTATGTATCATGTCAGTTCAGACTTGAAGAATCGCTTCTGCTTTCTAATCTTGTGATCATCAATATGTGTTAACTGTGATTGACTTTGGATTTAAGGTTCACTGAGTTTCCAACGTTCTTTTTATCTTTTATTTTTTATTTTTTAAATTTTGGAAAATCATCAACATTTTGGTTGTTATATTATTGCACTTTATCCGATTTTCATTTATGTTCATCTTATCAGCTAATGGTGATCATCCAGTCTTTCACCTTTCTTCTAATTCTTAAACCATTTTATAGGCAATTCATTAGTACCCAAAAAACTTAAATGAGTTTTGATAACACATTTTCACTATTCATAAATTTTAATGATAAAATTATCCTTATTTTAAATGTTTGAAAGACCCGTGGAAACAAAGTCTTGACTGTTGAAAGTTGACCCTTGCTTTAATTGGAAACATGTTCAGTGCCAAAAATGGACACATTATCGTCATTATTGTTTCCAATTTAAGACAGACCAGAGGCGCCTGATTGAATCCTTAATTTAGTGTTAGTTCTCTGGCAAACTTAACCAAATCAATCACTGTCAACGCTTTTGGGTTTTCTCTTCTCGAGTCAATACCCGACTAGTTTGAGTCCCAATTGTTGGAGCTGTAGGTGCTAAAACTCCGATCTAGTTCGGAGTTCGATTTGATTCCAAATTCCCATACTGAAGCCCATTTGTTCACAAAAACAGAGCTCGCAAAGGCATTGAACACGATGCCTTCGCAAACTAAAGGCATCGAAAACGCTTTCATAAACTAACAGTTCGCGAACGCGTCAAACTTTGTTTTGCTTCTTTTTCACTTTGTACTTAGGTGATTGATGAAGCTTGGAGATAAAAGTAGTTGCAGCGGCCATGACAGATGAAAGAGAACATTGCGGTACCAGCCATGCAGTTGCTAGTTTGGTTTGGTAGACCATGGACGTAGTTGGTGTGGTCTAGTTTGGTCTGTGAATTACAAGAAGAGTTGATGAAGCTTGATGAAGCTTTTGATTAGTTGGAGAAGATGGCAAATTGAAAAATTTTTTTATTAGTCTTTTTTTTTTTTTTAATGAAGGGTAATATTAGTTTTTAACCTGTAAAGGTTTGAATAAAACTCAACTCAGTTGTTTGATGTTAGTTAAACAAATGTTCAATTCTTAAGTGCTAGTTAAACAAATGCTCAGTTCTTAAGTGTTATTTCATATGATTTGCATTAACAATATAGTTTAAAGAAATAACAGCATAGCTATAGCACATCAGTAATTTCTATACTATTTTTTAATCAATTTTCTTAGTGACTAAACCAAGCAAGTTGAATCGCTCATTTGTTTGTAGAAGTCCTTTTTCTTTTTCTTTCCTTTTCCCCCCGTTTTTAAGGCGAAACTCCTTTGTTTAAAGTTCTAATCTTTAGGTTGATAAGGAGCTAGATTAAACCAAGCAACTTAAATTGTCTCATCCTTCACGAAACTCCTTGTATCTAAAGTTGTGATCTTTAGGCTGATAATGACCCACTGCATATATGTTCTTCTAACTTCAACTCAAAATTTAGGATGTTAATAAAAGATCAGAGGGCATTAAACAAGGATCTATGGGAATATCCGACAGTCAATTTTTATTTTTATTTTTTTTTGGATCAACTACAATCATTTTTTAAGATTTGTGACTTCACTGAATTTATCAATTATTTCTCCATATCTATAACAAAATATATTTATCGTTAAGAAGTGATGAATTTGTTAAGTAACATACATGATCATATAGTCAATAAAAATCAATATGCACTTTACTACTACTACATAATTGAATTGATGATAAAAATCATTAAATTTCATCTAATAATAAAAAGGTAAACTCTACTGTAACAAGTTAGTAAAAGAATAGCAACATGAATATAAAGTCTCAAAATGTAATAAATTTTGAATTAAAATAATTAATAACTTTAAAATACGACTAAAAATCTAATAACAATTAACAATATAAATATTTATGATTATCATTCACTAATTACGTAACGAAATTTAAAACAAAGTGAATAAAAAAAGGGTTATTATTATTTTACCCCCCAGAACTGAAAATAATATCAAATCAAACCTAGTATTGAAAATAATAGTTAAAACGACTCAACCGTTAAATGATATAGTAATTTCATCAATAAACTAATGGATCTATCAATTTGAAGGGTAAAAGGATCATTGCACCGATGTTTTAAATAGACAAAACCCTGACTCTCTCTCTCTTCATCACTGTCTCTCTCTTGCCTTTCTTCCCTCTCACCACTGTCCATCCTCCGTCTCTTCTCTCTCACCACCGTCCATCTTTCTTCCCTTTCACCGCTGTCTTGTTTCCCTTTGTCGAACACCACTCGTCGGTGTTTTCTTCCCTCTTACCGATCTCTCTTCTCCTTCTTACCACTCTTCGATAAATGGGTGTTGATTTTTTTGTTGGTTGTTAATTTTTTGCATTGTGTCGGGTGTCGATGTGGGCAAGGCAACAACAACAGTGATGTTGGTGAGGAGGAAGAAGCTAGATGATAAGGTGTTGAAAAAGAGTGTGATGCGGGATGATGGCTTAGAGAAGAAATGTGGGGATTCGAAAAGTGAGGTTCTCAGTTTAGTGGTTTAGGGTAGTTCTTGATAAGGCACATACCATAAAATCGTCTAAAAGACATGTATCTCGAGTTGCTACTGCTACTCTTGTTGTTGATTGCTGCTGATTGAAGATCTAGGTATTTTTTGTGTTGTTTGTATTTGGTTGCGGAGAACATGACATAAACAATCAATTTTTTTTTTAAAAAATTTTTCTTTTGTTTTATCTAGGTTCAGAAACAAAAAATTTGGGTTCAATCTTGGTTCAAAAACAATAAATTTCTTTTTGGTTCATCTAGGCATGATGATAGCATTTATTTTTTGGTTCATCTAGACATGGCGACAGTGATGTGGGTGATTGAAGATCTGGGTATTTTTTGTGTTGTTTTTATTTGGTTGCAGAGAACATGACCAAATATAGTAAAATTTTATTTGGTTCATCTGGGTGATTGAAGATCTGGATTGATTTTATCTTGGTTTGTGTTTTTGTATTTTTATTTATTTTTTATTTTTTATTTTTTGTAGATAATGAAATCTAGTTGAACTCAGATCTTCAAAGTTTGAAGATCAAGGTTGAACCCAAATTTTTCACTTTTTTTTTTTCAAATTATTGTTTTGATTTTTTATTTGGGTTTTTAGCTTTAACGAAGATCAACCCAAAACTTCCACTTTTTCATTAAAATTATTGTTTTGTTTTGGTTTGTTTTGTTTTAATTTCATTAAGTTTGGATTTAAATAAGAATACAAATTGGATTGAAGATTTGGATTTGGTTTGAAAATAGAATACAAACTCCATTTTTTTATTTTAATTGCTTTTGATTATTCATGAATTAATATAATTAATTTTTAATTATTATATTTATTTTTATGGTTAATAATAATTATTATTAATAATATTATTTTAATTATTTAAAATTATAGTTTATTTTTTATTTTTCATTTTAGTGATAAGAGGGTGGTTTGGCAATTGACTAATTTTTTATTTTTTTGTTTTAAACTTTTCAATATAGTATGGACATTTTCGTCTTTTTAGGGTTTTTTTTTTCGCAAAATCACTCATATTGTGGATGGAAACCGCTTTTGGACTGATAGAGGGGTTTTTTTGCTAATATTTTAAAAAGTTGGGTGAATTGATAATACTTTCTATTTTAGGGGCTTTTTAGATTTTTGCCATAAAAATTCTTTCAGGTTTAAAATTATTAACTTGAATTAAGAAGAAAAAAATACCTAATAGGACGAGAAATATGTACCAATCCAAGAATATGGGATGAGAAAGAATATGCAAAATGTGAATTTATTTATTTATTATTATTATTATGTTGTGGCAGGTGGCAACCGTGTGGGGACACCGGAGTTTGGACTAATGGCAATGGTGGGGTTGGGACTTGCGGTAGGTGCAGTATAAATTGATAAAGAAAGGCAGATGGTGAATTGATAAGGAAATAACTTCGTCTCACAAGAGACCTGTAAAATGGTTTGGACTGTGGTTACAAAATTTAATTATAATAATAATAATACCATCTTTTAATTAAAATATTAACTATTTAATTTAAAGATAATATTTAAATATTAAAAAAATATAAATTAAATGGTGTACATATGATTTTTAGGAGGTGGAAATATCGTCATTCAATTTTTTATTGAAGAAAAGGTTTGGTTTTAAAGTTCAATTATTCAAATCATCGAAAGTTTTATATTCAATAATTTAATAAAAGAAATGTAAAGGTCAACATTTAAATTCATTAAAAATTTACAGTTAAATTATATACATATATATATGTATGTGACATTCATATATTATATGTCTACCCATTCCACAAGCATACTTCATTAACAGCAGCTTTTAAAAAATATTAATTTATAAATAAAATCCACATAATACTTAAAAAATATATTTTTTTTATTTCATAACATTACGTACAACTATAAAGCAAAGATTCTCTATTAATATTGTATTAGTGTTAAGTTTTTTATGAGAGTAGCTTAAGTTTAAACGATGTATGAGAGAGAAAAAATCTAATAATCTTGACCGTCTATTTTTTTATATGTTGATATGTTATTAGATTATCAAAATATTAGTTAAAAAAAAAAAAAAAAAAAAAAAAAAAAAAAAGAAGGTAGAGAATCTTTTCTCACAACTACAACCCACTTAAGCTTTTTATTGCACAACTCACTTAATAGCTAAAACCACCTCAACCTCTTATTTTATCTTTAAATTTTCAGTCAATTTTCTTCAGAATTTTCCATTGATTTTTATTTTCTGATACTTTTAATTTTTCATAAAAAGGTTAACATTTTATATGTGAGTTTCTTTTTTAATACTTTTCATCCATTTTTTTTAAAAGTAAATTAAAATATTAAAAAGAAAAACACCAATAGTAAGCTTCAAAAAACTATTATAAATATTGATTGGATTGTAAAGAAGTGTGAGTGAGGTTTATTTATACGAATCTATTACAATGAAATTGATGAAATGATCATTTAGTATTGAATAACTTCTAATTAAAAATTATTTAAAATATCAACAAAAATTGTAAGATGTACTTGCAAAAGGCCAGCATATACAAGTTTGGAAGGGTGTGATTACCATCACTGCCCATTTTGATAAAGATCAAATGAGTGATTATGACCCTAATGATTGTTTAAACTTTATATAGTAATTTTATGTTCTTTAGGCGCTCCATGTAACTTTTATCAAACAAACAGATTACAGCATCCTATAAATTAAAAAAAAAAAAAAAAAAAAAAAAGTTCCTAGAATGGACGTGTATATTTTCATTATTGATGTGTCTTCAACTTTCCTAACATATTGTATATATCAGACAAACTTCCGTTACTTGTGCTAGCTAGAAAAATATTTTTTCAATAGGTAACCTACTCATGTCATAATCAAACTCGTTTTATGAGAACAACTTTTAAAGAGAGAGACATGGCTCGCTCAAACATCGTTGAGCTTTCGTCTAAAGACAATCGTGCCAATGAAAAATTTTACTAGCGAAATTACACGAAAATTTCCATGAAGATCAAATGCAACTATAGCTAAAATGCCTCTGCTAAGCCACTTAATTTGGAGGCCAAACATGTACACCGCATTTTCGTCCACGCGCAAAAAAAATTTTCACCTTTTTCCCGCGTTACACTGCTTGAGTAACACACAATCAAATGCATTTCTATATATAATATATATAATTAAGTATTTTATATATATTATAAAGCTGGATTGACTTATATCAAATTGGCAAACTGTCACTGGCGTCGTTTAGTCAGTTACTATAAATGTTTCTAAAAATAATTTTATTTTTCTTTAAAAAAATGTTAATGTATGTAAAGAAATACAAGAAAAACAGAAGTCCAGAATTCCGCGAGGTCTGCATCTGCAATTTATAATGATAAATTAATAATTAAAATTTGTCTACTTTGACGGCGCCAGCAATAGAACCCACGATGAGGTGGTGGCTCCCATGTTACACATTGGTTGGTTGTGTGATTACTTTTTTTTTTTTTTTTTTTTAAAAAAAAAAAAAAGTAAAATAGAATTGGCATCAATATTGAAAAGTCTGGGTCATATAATTAATTAAAGTTGGAAGCAAGCACTGAGGCTGCCAAAGCTTATGTTGATGCTGCTCATTGCTATAAGAAAATATCTACAAAGGAGGCCGTGTCTTGCTTAGAACAGGCTATAAATTTGTTTTGTGATATTGGCAGAGGACAATTATTACTTAAATAAATTTCACAAGCTGAAAGCCAAAGAATTGGAAGAGGACAATTCTTAAATAAATTTCATAAGCTGAAAGCCAAAGAATTGGAAGAGGACGATCTTACTTAAATAAATTTCATAAGTTTATGAAATTTATTTAAGTAAGATCGTCCTCTTCCAATTCTTTGGCTTTCAGCTTTTAGTTCACCATTTAAATGATGTGGTCTTCCGTGCTCGGGAAGAGGGAGAAGATCATGGTTTTTATAGCAGAACTGAGGCCAACTGATATGCTTGTCGTATTTGGTCACATCGTTGAGCTTTATAAGAACAACTTACAAAGGGAGACATGACTCACACCGTTGAGCTTTCGTCTAAAGATAACGGTGCGAATGGAAAAGTTTACCAGCAAAATTCCATGAAAATTTCCACGAAGATCAGATGTAACTAGCTACAATGCCTCTGCTAAACCACTTTTGAGTTAAAACACCTCGTTTTCGTCCACGCGCTAAAAAAATTTCTATCCTTTTTGTCACGTCACACTGTTTGAGTATTTAGCACACAATCAAATGCATATATATATATATAATACTTTTATAATTAGAATGTTCTAATTTTTTAAAATTAAGACGAACCAATTAAATTCATCCATTACATTCTCTCTCCTAAATAAATATTCTCTCCTATTTAATTAAAATGAAATAAATGAATTTAATTTGTTCATTGTAACTTTTTAAATTGAAACATCATTATTACAAAAGAACAATATATATATAAGATATTGTCAAAATACATCCTAAAAAAAAACTAATATAAAATCATTCATTTTTTTATGTTAAAATATTGGATTAAGTAATATTAATTTTTAGATTTTTCCCTATATATACAATTAAGTTTCTTATACAATTCCACGTTTATTCTTGTTGCATCCATAATGGCTCCCATATTCTCAAAATATCTTCAGGATACTGACATTAATACTAGACTGACTGTCCCAACCACAGCTCTGCAGCATTTTCAATTTCCTCAAGGCAATAACTTGATGAATTTGCTGGCGGAGGACTCAACTGGGCGAGTGTGGACGTTCCGTTGCTACATCAGGAAAAGGGGCCACCCAAAACCTGTTTTCACTTCCGGTACTTGGCGTAGATTTGTTCAAGCCAAACGCCTTAGAGTCGAAGACAAAGTGGTCTTCCGTACTCGGGAAGAGGGAGAAGACGGCGCCGACTACAGAATAGAGGCCAACAGATATGCTTTTCGTTTATTTGGTCAGTCTATTTGGGCCTCTGTGGAGCAATTTGAGCCCTAACCATTTAAATGATATGCTTAGGTACTGCCACCACCCTGCCAGTCTGCAGGTGCTTTCTGTTGATTGTTGTCTTCTTTTATAATTAAGTCTGTGTCTCATTTAGGGTTTTCTGTGTTCGTGGTACACTGGTACTTGAGTGTACTTTGTCTACTCTTTGGTTGTTTCGTTAACGTTCAAGTTTTTTTTTTTTTTTCCCTTGTTTCCTTCTTAAGTGGTTACGAAAGTTATTGGCATGGAATATATTTGAAAAAAAAAAAATTTCATGAAAGCATTTTATAATTGTTATGATAAGACAGATGAATAAAAATTATTTTAAAAAAATAGATAAGGTAAAAAAAAATAATCATATATGATTAATTCATTTCATCATATCAGTTATGAGATGATTTCATAGTTTTTTTTTATAATAAATTTACCATAATAAAAATGTAATTTTGCATGGGCTTGTTTCCGTATCTTTTCTTGGAAAAAATAAAAAGTCATGCACTGACATCGTATGGTATCTCGATGTGGTAGAAAAAACTAAAGGAAAGACTTTCAACGAGTAACCCCCGGGGCCCATGGCTTTCGAAAACTCTATATTTTTTTGAATTAACCTTAGAAACTTACAAGCCACTAACAGAAGGCAGGGAAGGCTTTCGAACACTTACATGGTTTTGCTTTTTCCTTTTCTTTTTCTTCACGAAATGCATGCATGCAAGCACCGAGACGATAATAAAATGTCTTAGATTCAAATTCGTTTGTGTATATTCATGTTTTTGTCTTATTACGAACTGCAAGAATCTCCGAGTTGTATGTGCGCGCCGCAATTCAGGCTAATATTAACTTTTAGTTGAAAATTAAATAATGAAAAAGATAAAATCAAGCACATATATAATAATAAAAATAAAATAAATGCATAATTTTTAAATAGTGTAAAAATAAATATGATTTTTATGTCCACGGATTGCAGCACCACTCAATCTATTAACAAACAAGTGGTTATAATATCTGAATTCGGTTTTCTCTCACTTCTCTAATTCATGTTAAAAAAAATGTAACTATTAATTAAAACCTTTGGATCAAAACAGGAAACTCGCACTCCTAAAAAATTCTGTTCGTACAAAACCTAAATACAAAATCTTAAATAGCTTGACCCCTAGATGGCGTAATCCAAGTACTTCAATACTAATCCGGGCTTCACAATCTAACACCAACGAACCGTAATTAATTTTATAGGGTTAGAGAATCCATATTTTATTAAAGTGAATATTTTTCCTTATATAAATTCTATAAATGATATACATTTACTTATGACTCAAATAGTTAGTGTATTTTCTATTTACGTACATGACAAGAAGTTTTTTCCTTATCATGTGAGAAGATATCTTTCAATATTTTAAAAGGATTCAAAATCAGCATATGTAGTGTCGTACATCAGCAAGTCCCTATGTACCTCTAATTATCTCATATGTATATAAAAAATAATTAAATTTTATGAATAATGACTTATCTAATCATGAATGATTATGTACCTCCTCATTCAATATTTAGTAGAGTGTTGGGAGTTCCATTCTCACCAAATGTATTTTTGAAACTTATGGGGATATGTTTCCCTCCTTATTATAAAGTAATTAAAAGCTTGTATGGATATGTTTTGCTTCTCATTATAAAGTAATTATCTTCGATAATAGAATTATACGAGTAGATAACTACTATGTGCAAATAGTGGTTGATCTCAAAAGGTCTCCATAGACCTAACCTGTTTAATGTCACTTTTGAAAAAATAAATGAGCTATTGACAATTGTTATTATTATTATTATTATTGTTATGCAGTTAAAAGCTTACAATAGGATATTTAAGAAAAGGAAAACATTATATGTAGAAACTATCTACTTTTTAATTTAATTACATAACTAAAATTATGTCTAACTAGCTAGGGTTGAGAACATATGATTTTATTGGCAGACTTTCGAAGTCGTCCCACAGAAGAGATTTTAGACCCATTTGTTAAGCAAGTTTAGCTGTGACTAATGAGATTGGATTTTCCAAATGCGTAAGAAACACTTCCAAGGAAACTGAGCTACCAAGAAAAATACTGGAAGCTCTTATAGTTTGCTTTTGGGATAATCTCAATGTGGCCCTTATTGTTTGATTTAATCACTAATTGCCCCTATTGTTTGTTGAATTCTCATTTTAACCATTTTGTGATTCAATGATAAAAAAGATCAAGGAGTTTTCTGGACATTGTCTTAATCTACAAGGGGTTTTTTTTCTGGACATTTATATTAACTACAATGGATATTTTGTCTATTTAATCAAATAGTAGAGGGTTTTTAATAATTTTTCAAATTAGTGATAAATTTTGGTTATTACGGTAAACTACAGGTAAAAAATTGGATTATCCCTACACTTTTTCTACTTCTAACAAAAACCCTTAACTACGACATGCACATGGGTGAAATTTTCTCATCAAATCCTTCTTTAATTGTGTTTGCAGATAAAGTTTCATCGGTTATTAGCACCTCTTACATTTAATTCCAGCAACAATGTTAAAGAGAAAGTATCATTATAAATATTAAGCATTGAAAGTTAGAAGAATTAAAAAATGTTTAAGTCAAAAAATAAGTTCATGGATGTATCATAAAAATAAATGTACCATTTAATAAAATTTTTGAGACACGGATCTGTGCAAATTTTGGAAAGTTAGTGTTTTAAACTAACTAAAGGGCGGTATATTTAACAACCATAGAGAGTCAACGGATTGTCAACTTAATTTTCTCATTAGCTACCAAGTAATTGACCAGCTGGGCTGTTTGATGTTAGAACTTCATGGAAACGCCCAATGTGGCCTTTCTATGTTGCTTAACGATGGAACATTAATTTTTATGAACAGGAGACCTAGCCTGGACATTTTATTAATGACAAACATTAACGGAATTTAAATCTCATCATACATATTAATAAGTATATATGGAGAATTTTTATATTATAAAAATAGATATATCTGAGTGTTATAAATATAATTTGCAGGTTTTGGTCCTTGTGGATATAGTATTTAAGTTTGGACTCAAAAGATCTGATCAAATCTTTAATCATATGAAACTTAAAACAAAGAAAGGAAATGTTAATATTTTTTAGGCATAGGAGCATCTTTATATTAGCAATCCATTGTTCTTAGCTAAAAAAGTTAGTGATGTTATGTTTTATGGACTCCAATAACTTTTCATATTGTTAGTTATTTTGCAAATTAAAGTTAAATCACCCTATCCAAATATAGAGAATAAGAAAATCCTAATCAAACTCCCTCTCCTTATAATAAAACGAACAATTTATTTCTACTGAGAAAAATAAACTAATTATATGAATTTTCACATTTATTTAATCAAAATAGAGAGAATAATTGAAGTGACTCAATTAAAGGTTGCTAACTAATTAAAATAGATTTTTTATAATTATTTTAATTAAAATTTAGCAAATATTTAGAGAGTTCCTTTGGAGGTACTCTAATATAATAATCTATAATTTTAATAGATAATTCTTATTTATTATTTTATGTAAAAAAAAAAATCCATATTTATTATTTTAATTTATCAATACATAATAAAAAATAAATATAACCTTATAGTTGCTCTTTTAAATTTTAATATTTATTTTTAAAATATATGTTAATATCTCTGAACCATTATCATCATTATTATTGTTTATTTTAAACTTTTCTTGTAACCTCGTTGTATTTGTTGTGATGGCAACATGGTTGGACAACGACTGCTGCTACAGCCTCCATCACTTAATTCCATTATATCACATGATCAACCTTCAACAAGATATAGTCTTAATTAATATTTCAAAATAAAACAACTGGTCAAAAACGAAAATAAATATTTCAAAATTTGGTGCCTATGCCCTATTGAGATGACAACTTCACTGTGAACTGACACATGAACATTCATTAACATTTAACTGTATAATCATCTCTCTTTTCTTTTTTCTTTTTTTTTTTTTTTTAAATTTAGTTTAATTAAGTTATTATATGAGTGATTTAGATATGAAATTAAATTGCGATATAAATTAGTATCTCTAGTATTGCTCGATGCACAAATAAAATTTAAATTTTAAAAAATACAGTTCACATGATATATATCTGTAAAAATAATAATTGTTATTTTATCTGTAATTTGAATATTAAAAAAAAAAAAAATCTAATAAAAAGCACGTAATATCATCATATAATACTTGTGTAAAAGCATTAGTGTCTAGTATATTAATATAACACAGTTAACACCTATCTATATGTAATTTAAGGGTTCCAGATATGGTATGTAATCTCTGACTTAGTAAATTATAATAGATTTTCGATCATTCCATAGTTAAAACAAAGAAACGAATATTAACATATTTTTTGAGGCACAACATAATAATCTAAAATTTTAACAAATAATTTATATTCATTCTTTTAATATATTTTTGAAAATTATTCTTTCAATTATACATTAATACATAAAAATAAAAATAAAAAGTATAACCTTATTTTCACTCTTTTGAATTTTAATGTTTACTTTTAAAATACATGTTAATATTTTTCTCCATTAAATGAAATCTACGAAATAAAAAAATCAATTCCAAACCATTGTTATCATTATTATTGTTTACTTTAAACTTTTCTGGTAACATCGTTGTATTTGTTGCGATGGCAACATGGTTGGACTACAAATGCTGTTGTAACCCCTCCATCACTTAATTCCAGTTTATTCCACCATCAACCCTCAACAAGATATATCTTAATTAATATTTCATAATAAAAAAATTGCTTGAAAACGACAAGAAAATTTCAAAATTTAGTGCCGATTGAGATGGCAACTTCGCTGTCAATCGGCACATGAACCTTCCTTAACACTTAACCGTATCGTTATCTTTTTTTTTTTTTTTCATTATTTAGTTTAATGAAGTCAATAGATGAGTGATTTGGATACAAAAATTGAGATATAATTAGTATTTGTTGTTAGAAAATATGACACAAATATCCATTTTCATAAACCATTATGACTGAGTTTTTATTTTGATTTTGATAAATTAAAATAAGTTCATGTCCTTCTCCGCAAGGATATAGAATTAGTGTAATTATAATCCAAAATGATATTTGGGTGAATAAGAAATTGAAACTTAAAGATCATATGTTGGAATTCAAATTTGTTTGAATTTGAATTAGTTGCTATTAAGTATTTCATTAGATTGAAATAACAATAGATTAATTGCGATTAGTTTAATTTGAATGAAATAATGAATAATTGCAATTATTTGGATTTATAACTTAAATTATTTCGTTTAAGTTTTAAATGAAATAAATAATTGCAACTGATTTCATTTGGATGATGACATAATGAATCATTGTAATTAATTGGATTAATAATTCAATTATTTTATTTAAGTTTTAAATGAAATAAATAATTACAATTGATTTCATCTTAATGAAATAATGAAGAATTGTAATTTAGTTGGTTTAATAAATTAATTATTTCATTTAAGTTTTGAATGAAATAAATAATTTTATTTACGTTTTGCGCATTTTAATTATGGATTGTAATCGAATATTGATCACAATAGAATATATCGTGATGTCATGCTTTTAAATTTTACTTTTGTAATGAATACTTGAGTAATATCTGCTATTGTTACGTGTTTTTATTTATTGTTTTTAGGTGAGTCATGTACTTGGTTGAGAAGGAATTCACGATATCATGCAAGACAAAACCATGCTTTAAATAGGCTAAATTAGTTGCAATTCTTAATATTGTTTAACTTAAAATCTTGTCCAGCCCATATCATGAACAAGCATCACGTCCAGCACAAGTATTCAGCCCATGTTGCAATTTCAAGAAGCAAAACATTCATGCCATGTTTCAAGCGCTTGTAGTCAACTTGAAAAGGAGGAGGCCCACGCAAGCTGTCGCAAGAAGAAAGCCCAAGCAGTGTTGCATGTTGATTTGCAGCAGGTAATCGTGGCAGTTCCGCGAACGAGATTCTCGAATCGGTTTTGAAGAGATTTTTGGAACCAAGAAAGTCATGATCTTGATGCACAATCAACATGGAAGTTTAAGACGTGATTGTATTTCCATTTTGTGCTCGGAGAATCAACTTATTGAAAGTTTCTCGCGAGGCAAATCTAATACAAGGGAAAATCTTGCGATTCGGCAAATTTTTGGAGATGATTTCGGACTGCACGTGGACCGTTGTGAAGCCCTACTTGGACCCTATAAAAGCATGTCTTTTAACACAGACGAGGGGCATTTTGGCGCAGACAACAACATAAGCGTTTAGCGTGAGATTGAAGTGAGTTTTCAAAGGTGCAAACTGCAGAATTCTGCAGATTTGTAGCGGCCAGTGAAGCCAGTTCTGCAGCAGCCTCTTGTCCTGCTTTAACTCAGTTCTTGCAGGTCTTGAATGAGGAGTTTGTAGGCTGGTTTTGCGGTACGAAATATGCACGAAGTCAGCCCTTCATAGCAGATTTCAGCAGCCTATGGAGTAGATTTTGGAGCCACGAAAACAGCCCATCATCAACCTTGTTAGAGATCCTACCATTGCAACTTCATCACCTGCTTATTTTGGCTCGATAACAATTAACAAGGAGAGGAAATTCCAGCATTGGAGGAGCCGAATTCATTGCCGAAATCAATGAGAATTTCTTTTTCCTTTAATTTTATTTATGGAATCATGTTGTTTAATATTTGTTTGATCTGTTTGTTTTGTAACTCGATGATGACTAGACACATGATCTAGGGTTACAATGTAACCCAAATCCATGACCTCACTTATTTGATATTATTTTTAATTAAAATTCTCATTATTGTATTTCGTTCTATTTTTATTTTAATATTTTTAAATTAATTAATCACTAGTTTAGATAATTTGATAGTTGTAAGACATACCTATATGGTTTATGTGATCATCATGAGTGATTGAATGCTTAATGTGTTGAGATTGGTTAATCGTCATAGATATATAGTCAGTTAAATTGATTTAGGTAAATCCACGACCGTTCGAAAGAGGTTTGTGGATAATTTAGTGCTCGATCAAACTAATGATGAGAATGAATTAATTATAATAGAAATATAGGATGAGTGAATTGGTACGGTTAAGTTGCAACTCTAGAATCTAATCTTTATCGGCTGAATTTAGTTTAGTTATTTGTTTTTATTTTATTTTATTTTTGTTCAATTATTTTTTACAATTAATTATTTTGTTAGTTTGGATAATATATAGCCTTGATTGGATTAGTAATTAACATATGTAACTTAGACGATCTCTGTGAGAATGATACTGTACTTATCATATATTACTTATGGACCGTGAATACTTGTACGTGTTTCTAGTGATTATTTTATACAACAGAAAATTGCCATCAAATATATGGATTTATTTATGAAATAAATCTGCAATTAAAACCTCACATTTTTCAGTGATATTTATTGGCATCCATATTGTTTCATCCTATTGTTCTTAGTGTGGAGGCTCTCTGCTTCTTCGGTTTCTTCCTCTGCTTTACTTCTCTAAATGAGTTATTTCAGAGAAGCAGGCACAATTTCATTTTCAAGATATGTACTTCACATGCCTCCTTTCAAGGATAAAGAACCAAGGCAAGGAAGCTCCAACTGCACAACTTGGAACCATGTTCGTGTATGAAACTAAGGTTGCCATGACTATGAGAGCGTCAAGCTCATGGTCTGCTAGAACTAATGAGCAAAGACGGATCTTACCGACTGGAGGGTAAGTCGTTAGCTTCGCCGTTTTACTAAAACTCGAATGAAAAGATCGTTTGCTCAGTCAGGGTATGAGGATGGTATACTGACCACTAATATTTACCCTGAGCAGCAAGGCCAGGGCCAAGAACAAGCAGGCTAGTTCTCTCTAGCTAGAAAGATTCAATGAAGAGAAGTTGATTGGGCAGAAGATCAACAGACACAGAAAGACATGATCAAAAGGACCACAAGGCACTCAATTGTGTAATAGGTGACAATTTTAGGTCAATTGTGTAATAGGTGACAATTTTAGGCTGTTCGGGGGCACTCAAGTCAACCGCAGGTGCCTAGGATGGGAGAACTGATAAAGGAAATAGAGATGTTGATAGAGATCACGCTGAGAAGCAGAAGAAGTTACTTGAAAAAGTAAATGCACTTTCCAGGATCCTAATTACTCGTTGCCAGATTGGGAATTACAATTAAAAATGACATACACTTGGAAATGGGGGCTTGGCTTGTAAGTTCCGGTATGAGTTAGTACTATGACATACACTTGGAAATAGGAAATTACATATTTAGCAAATTAAAGTGTGCATCTTCTCAAGAATCAGATGGTTTGTTATAGTAAAACCTCTTTTAATAATACAATTACAAATTATTTAAATAGGAACCTCCTTAGAGGAAAATTTCAACCCAATTTCAAGGGACAGGAGCTGCCTGACATTACCTATCAGAGAGCATTGTTAACATTTCTTTTTATTAAAAAAAAAAAAAAAAAAAAATTGTAGAATGAAAGTATAACATACTATTTAACCTATGTTGTGACCAAACAGAAGCAACTAAAAACAATTGTATTGAAATATGGAATATTTGTCCCATAATATATGCACAATCCATATTCCCCCCCATGAGATGTACACAATATTGTTAATAGAGCAAATTGCAAATTCATTATCAAGTTCAGAAATATTGTCAGGCGGAGTAAACTTTATACATTTATTACAATTTGATTACCACCGCTAGTCTAAGTTAGTCAACTTTAACACATGTGGAGGTATTTTTGTCTCTTGACTTTATTTTAATTTTGAAAAAGAAAAATTAAAAGAAAAAGGTGGGATAATTGGATCTCCACCAATCTCATGGAGATAAAGCTCATCTCTATAGATGCAGATGGAAATCGAACTCCATCTTCGATAATGGATGTTGATCTCCATCTCCATTGGCGATCTCCACCCATCACTAGTCGGTGGTGGAGGTCGGTGATTGAAACACGTACAACCAAACACTTATTTCACCTAAAAACACCTGTAAAACTCGAAATACCCTCCATTGCAAAAACCTTGAAACACCTATGGCCCACCCATTGTACACCCTCCATTTCATTTCTGCCTGTGATCTCCATGGGGAGGAAATCGTTGCTAGAAACATGCTAGTAAACAAAACACCTCACCTAACATCATCTCCAAACACATCCAGACCAACCAACATCAAACAAATTAATCCCATAACCACTCAACCAAACCTTAACACCAACCTAACCATCACCTACACCAATACAAGGGACAAGTATTAGAGAGAAAAGATAGAAGAGTGAAGAGAAAGAAAGGGAGAAGAAAGAAAATATCTGGCCACCATAAATGAGGGTGGAGAGAGATTAGACAAGTGAACATAGACCAGAGGAGAGAAGGGAAGAAAGGCTTCGACATAGGAGAAAAAAGGAAAAGAAGAACTGAGGAAAGAGAGAAAGAGAAGAGAAAGACACCATGACTGTCATTTACTTGAGCGTCGTTGGGTTAGCAGTGGCAATTTAGGTTTGCAGGTCATGTTGGGGTCAACACAAACACGAAACAATTATTTTTTGTTCAATACGAATATAACATGATTAATAAACGGGTTAAACTCCTTTAAACACGAATACGATACGATTATATTTGAGTCAACATGAACATAACACGATTAACTCATTTATTTGTGGGTCATTTATTGATATGTTTATTGACCTATTTAATAATCCACTTATGACCCATTGAACTATATTTAATACATTTAATATAGATATAATTAAAAACAAAATTAAAATATAAATACAAACAAAATAATTAAGTTTACCTCTTAAATCCACAAATACAATCCAAAACATAAAAATACAAACATCCACAAAGATAAGTAGATAAGTTCATAAAAGCATATATATATATATATATATATATGGAAGAACTACCCTCAACCTACCTGAAAGTTTAATATTCACATGTATATACAACTTTTTTATTTATTTGCAGTGTCCTCCTCTAAACTAACGGATTACCCTGTTTGATCGTCACAAGGTATGATTGACTGTATAAAAAATCTTAAAAGATTAAATTACCCCTCAATAAATTCACATTTTATTTTTCTTTTAAAAAAAATCTAAAAACTTTAAATAAATTAAAAATCAATTTAATCTCATCTTCATCGTTCATCTAAAAATGGACGGTGGAAATTAATTTGAGAAAAAAATTTTAAAAATTTAATAAAAATATTTTATTAATAAGATCTCCACCGTCCATCTAAAGATGGACGATGGAAATTGATTTGAGAAAAAGATCTAAAAAACAAAACTTAAAAAAATAAAATAAAAAATCAAAAAATAGAAGATGAAGATTCATCTTCAAACAAAACAATAACTGAAATTTTTTTTAAAAAAAAAAAAAGACAAAAACAAAAAACAAAAACAAAAAACAAAAAACAAAAACTAATGGAAATCCAGTAGTTAATGGACTCTCCATCAACGATGGACTCTCCATCAACGATGGAGATCCAAACTAGATGGAATGAAGAATAGCTTGAAGAACTTGAAAATCATCGTCAATCCTAAAAAATCATCTTCAATCCCATAAAACCTCAATTGAAAATCATCTTCAATCTCTCCTCCCTTTCATCTTCAACCAAAATCATCTTTAATCCTAGAAAACCTTTATTGAAAATCTTCTTCAATCTTTCCTTCCTCTCATATTCAACCAAAATCATCATCAATCTAGCAAAATCATCAACATCAATCACCAACTCAAAATTATTATCATCAATCAATTAACACAAACCAATGTTTAATCATCAAAATACCCTAAAACAACCCACTATCAATCCTAAAACAATCCAAAACAACCCAACTGAGTTCGAATTCCAACCCAGAATTGGGTTAGAACATTCGAACCCATTCTTGGTTTGAATGTTCTCATTTGAACCCAGTTTGAGTTCAAATCATTTGAACCCAATAGTTCGATTGAGTTTGAGAAGTAGAAGGAGAAGAAGAAGAGAGGAGAAAGACGATGATTAGGCTTTTGTGCTTTTTTTTTTTAATTATTTTAAATTTTTTTTTCTCAAATTAATCTCCATCGTCCATCTTCAAATGGACAGTGGAGATCTAATAAAAATATATTTTTATTAAATTTTTAATTTTTAAATTTTTTTCTCAAATTAATCTTCATCATCCATTTTTAGATGAATGATAAAAATTAGATTAAATTTATTTTTAATTTATTTAAATTTTTTAAATTTTATTTTAAAAGAAAATTAAAAAGTAAATTTATTGAGGGGCAATTTTGTCTTTTAACATTTTTTTACATAGTCAACCATACCCAATGATGGTCAAACCAGTCAATCCATTAGTCAAGGGAGGATATTGCAAATAAACCAAAAAGTTCCTCGTGCCTATAAATATGAAACTTTCAATAGGTTAAGTGTAATTCTCTCATATATATATGATGGAACCCAAGGAAGCAAGCAAATCATTCATCAAAATATCCATCAAAGTAGGTATTCATCAAAGCTATCATAATGATCATTTGAGCATTAATAGTGGACCAATAACAAGGGACAATTGAGAAACAAGCTTGAAGGTTTTAATTGGGCTGATTTCTTGAAGATTATCAAATTGTCGGTTTCTTGAAGATTATCAATTATGAAGGCAACTAGACTTTATTAGACTTCGATTTTAATGCAAATTGAGTTAATTATTTATTTATTTGTATTCATTTGGGTCTAATTTGTATCATAGGTTGAGTTTTAAATTAAGTTAAATTATTTTATTTTAATTAATGTTATTTGGGCTGAAACATTTAATTTAATTTAAGTCCAAGTGAGTGTGTTTAGTTAAGCCCAACTGTTAAGGGGCTAGGGTTTCATGTTAGTTTATTTCTTTGTCTTTAAAAAGACTTGTAACCCTAAACATTAAGAACAATGATGATGTAGCCGACTTTTTGATTAAAAGAATAAAGATTTGTATTTCTTTTGTTCTTCATGAACATGTGATCTTATCAAATTATATTTATGACAATCGAAATTATGATTTATCTTCCACTTTCTCATCTATGTCTTGAGAGTGGCGTCAATATTATTCTTATTGTAATTTTGGTTCTTGATTATCATATATTCAATGAGTTAAAATTCTTTATAATTTTGATTCTTGAATGACATAATCAATGGGTCAAAATTTTCGTTATAAATTTTGTTTTAATCTTTCTTGAGGTTGTATTTTAATTTGACTGTGGATGTGGTATCCTTATATATGAAGTTCACATCAATAGATATATATATATATATATCATCAATTGTTGATTACATTCACCAAACTGCAAGTCACCAAAAGATAATAACTAAAAGTTAACAAATTAGTAAATTATACATTTATACATGAAAAAAATATTTTAACAAATATTTTATCAATACCAATTAAATTTTACCACTACACGGCAACTTGTGATGAGATAGATTCGATAGTTCGATTGTTAAGAGTTTCACTATCAACATTCACGTTTATAATGTCTTCAGTAAGCTCTTCCAATCCAAGATTTGGACTTCTACAAGAATGACAAATACAAAAATTACCATTATGACATTATAAAAGAAAAATAAAACACATAATCATATAACAAATGCAAATTGCAATTAACACTTTTTAGTAAGAAATTACCTTTATCTCCATATATCCAATCTCGACTGCAAACTATAGCCTCCATCACTGATGGTTTAAGTGAACTCCAATATTGATCAAAGACTCAACGACCACTAACACTAAATGCCGATTCGGATACCACCGTAAATACTGAGATGCAGTGGCAGACACAAACATTTATATTAAAGGGGACTCTTTATAATAAAGTAAAGTAAAATAAAAATTAAAGATAAAAATAATTATAGTTCACTCTTCTCTAGTTATTTCTTAATCTCATTTCTCTTTATGAATATTTGAAACTCTTTCTCACAAGCTTATTTTTTTTCACTTAAACTTTGTTAATTCTCATTTGAACAACATGAACAAAATAATAAAAGAACTTTCAAAATATTTTTTTAAAAAATCTTCAATCTAATTTCAAATAATGAAATGTTTGACAATTTCTTTAAATAGATCCACAACATTCACTAAATAATGAACAAGATGTGAAAAAGACCAAAAAGATTGAAAAATTAATAAAGAATTAGTCAGTAATTTGTGTAAACATGATATAGTTTGCAATAAAAAAAATAGTTTATGATAACCATATATAACAGTTCATAGTTTGCAATAAGAACAAGAATTAGCAAAGTCAAATTATTATAAATTCTAAAATTAATTTGCTTGGTTAGAGTCATTGTGCCATGGGTTCTTTGAATCATGGTTCAAACCCCCACCACACTGCATTATTTTTGAAAAAAAATGGAAAAAGGCTTTGGTTTTGGTAGGTGAAGGAATCGAACCCACACACTGCCACATACAACATATACTCCACGCCATAAATACACTTCCATTTTAGTAACCTCATTCCCTTCGACAACTATATATAACATTTTATTTTATATTTAAATATGCGATGACTAATACTATAAAATTTATCAATTTTCAAAAAATTTTAGGAGGACGTGCCGTGCCTAGTCCGAAGCTAGGTCCGCCCCTATCGAGATGCTAAAAACATCACAGAGTCATCATTGAAAGTTTGGGAAATCAAATTTCATTAGCTTTCCAAAAGCTCAAAACATCCAAGTTCATTGACTTTTCAAATCATCCAAGTTCAACTCCAAGTGTGTCATTTTCGTACAACTCCAATAAATATCATGCATTTAAAATTCAATAAGGCTTATAGCATGAAATTTACTACAAAAAATGGTTGTGGCACTAGAAAGTGTCACAAATATGTCGCAAAGGAAATTTTCTACTTTTCTAAGTGGGCTTTGTCCATATTCAGTAGGGAGGCTGAACATAAAATGTTCGTTATTGACAGATGATTTTCATTGTTTTTTATACTCGTAGCAGGTCCTTTTGGGTTGAAAGGTACCTTTAACAAAGTATTGGTTCAATTCTTTTTTATTAATATAAATTATGTTTCCATCAAGGTATGGATCATCACAAATTGCTCTGTGATAGCAAAATTCAAAACGACAGGTTCAACAAACAATTTATGGTATCATGGTAGACAAGCAACTAAAACTTACTGTGCTCCCCATTCCTGTGTACGCCACCAATTCCACCAGTAACAAACACAGGGATGCCAACCTGCAAAAATTCATACATTTAAGTAACAATATAAGTACATATTAAAGATAAAAGATATTGAAGAGAAACACAATGCAATTAGAATTCACATAAGCAAATGGTTAAGCTAAGTCTTTAAATAGTCACCACAGAAGCAAAAAACATGGTTGCAGAGACAGTAGTTGCACCATTTGCTCTCATTGCCACCTGAAAAGTGTAACATGCAGTCTGTAATCTTAGCTGTCATAATGAGCCTACCAAAGCAATGAAGAAGCTAAGAAAATGTTTGTAGGCAAAATATTTAAAAGAGCACCTTTCTAAACATGGAGACTTAATATCAAGAACCACTCACAACATGCGCAATTAAGGTTCGCAATTAAGGTTCGTAGATACGCGGTATTGCACAAACACCCTGCCATAGTACGATACGTTATGCCCGATACAGTTGGTATGGACATATCGACGGAAAATAGCTTTTAAAGAAAAAAAAAAAAAAACCAAAACACTAATTTTTTTATATTTATTTTTTAAAAACATTATTTATATACATTTTTAAAATTTTTAAAATTTATTTTGTATTAAATAAATATTTATTTTTAATTCTACTTAATTTTTTTGATTTTTCAATATTTATTTAATTGTATTTAATAAATAAAAGGCTAATTTTGATTTTTTGCAAGGAGAATATAGAAAATTCACTGAAAATAATATTAAAATAATTTTATAAAAATTTTAATTTATTAAAATACATAATATCTCTCTCTATTTTTTTTTTTTTTATGAAATAATATATCTCTTTTAATACAGGAGTGTAGACACACTAAAAACATAAAACACATAACCTCTCCCTTTAATTGAAACACGCTGGTAAATTCACTGAAAAGTAAAAACTTATTTCTGTCTCTCTCTCTCTTTTTCCTCTTCTCTCCCACTACTTTTCTCTCTCACCCATTTCCTTCTCTCTTATTCTTCTCATTCTCTATTTTTCCTCTTCTTCTTCTCCAACGAGTTCTCTTGTTTTTACTGTTTATTTTTTTCTCTCAATTGCTCAACCTCCTTCACTGCCCAAAATCTCACTCAACCCAACCGATCAGCATTCTGTTGTCTGTTTCTCTCTCAAAAACCAGCAAACCTCTTTCCGACCTCTCTCTCCAGCGACTTCTCTCAGGCTGTCTGCTTCTTCTTCTTCTTTTTTTATTTACCCGACCCAAGCCGTATATGGGTCGATTCGATCATATCAATGCGACTCGGGTCACATACGGTCGTCTTGTACCGTTGTACGCATTAGATGGTTAAAAAATGATTCGATCCAGATATGACCGTACAGATACGTCTAGTGCCGGATACGAGCGCACCACCGTACACACGATCGTACCGAATCGTATTTATGAACCATGTGTGCAATGTCCCTCCAAGAAGTCTTTTGAGCTTTGCTTCCTAACTTAGCAAATCTTTCTGGTTCTTCTGTACTCAAGCCTACACATAGCAACATCTTAGCAACATGAGAAAATTAAATGTTAAACTGAACATACTTAAGTCCAAGCTCAATGATCATAGTTGTCGAACCAAGTTGAGCTAAGGCCAAGAAAACAGTACTCTCATCCTCAACATTGAAAAAAATGGACATAATCAATCCAAGTGAAATTATAAATAGTTGATTCTAGGTTTTCTGAGGGCTGTACCACCCAGTTATAGACTTATAGTTAAATGATCGATTAACCCCATTATAGTGACATCCCATGCAATCTTTTTTGGTAACAGTCCATACAAGACACACCCCTGCCCAGACAGCAAGACCCCCGTATTTGCAATGTTTTTACCTGACAGTCTGTTTTCAAACGAATCTTATCCTGATATTTGTAATAAAACCAAATCTTTGTAATACTAACAGAATCTTATCTTGATATTTTCAAACGAATACACATGAAAGAAGGCATGAAAAACAGAGCATGAAGTGTCTATGTGCTAGTAATAAACAGAGCATGAAAGAAGGCATGAAAAAAGATAATATTTTACCTTGAAACAGCCCAAGATAAAGTGTGGTGATGAACTGATGATACGGTGCCAAAGGTGAAGTGTGATTACTGGATGGAATGGAAGTATGATTAGGGTTTTTGAGTACATATACTTACAACTAAAATGACATAAATACCCCTCAATAATAAATTACCTTTTTACCCTTATTAAACAGGTCAACTCATGACATTATTAATGAAACTTGAACACAACACGATTATTAAATGGCTTAGACGAGTTGACACGATTAGTGACACAACTCATTCGTGCTCAACCTTAACTTGTAATATTCATACTTGTTTTATTCATGTTATGACCCCAATTGTCACCCTTATCGTCGACGAAGAAGAATCTATCTACACAAGATGAGAGATAACAAGCAAAAGGGAGAGAGGGAGAGAAGTTGGCAATGGGCGTATCTATGGGCACATCTTTTTACTTAATTTATTTACTTAAATAAATTTTATTTCAAATTTAAAATTAAATCTATTGTTATTTTCTATTTAATTTAATTTAAAATTTATTTCAAGCATAAAGGATATTATAATCTTTTTATCATTTTACCACTAAAACCATTAACTTTAATGGTTAGCTAAAGTTAAACGTTAAAGTTTAGTTGTAATAAACTTTATACATTTATTAAAACTAAAATTGTAATAAATTGTATAAAGTTTATTCCACTTGTCAAAATTTCTAAATTAACTAGTTCGTAATTTACTCTTGTTAATAAGGCCTCAGATTTTAAAGATATAAAAGCAACATTTAGGGGATTCAAACGAATTATTTCAAATAAAGACGGGAAACATTCCTTTAGTTTGGAGTAGAAATTTAGTAAAGTTAGATCTAACTCACATATGAATTAGATAAGTGAAATAGACGGTTAAAACATTAAAGACATACAATTAATTGTAAATAATGATAATGATGACATAAAGGAAATCATTTGTTGAAAGCAAGTGACGCCATCACAACCAATGATCCCATTACATAAGGCATCACTCTGCTGTTATGAAACAGACATAACAAATGAGATTGTAACAGAGAGTTAAAGATTAAAAACAGCTGAAATGCGTGGAAGCATTTTACTTACCTCGATCAGTTGGGTCATTTTTGAATTGAAAGAAGTCAGAAATATTTTGGTCTCTTGGGGTGTGGTTACTCTATCTTGGGGTGTGGTTGACACTTTTACTGGATTTTCCAAGATCTTGGGCATACATTAAACGAACCCCACACTTTGCTATTTTGCAACATTCTATTTTGTTACCACCATGAAGAGGCTTGAGAGAGAACCAAAATGAGACCTCATAATTTTGACATGACTCACAGATGTGGATAGGAGGGAACAAATGGAAATCAAACCCCATGAACACATGATCTGAATTAATATAGCAGGGTAAACCACAATTGCTGGTCCAACTCACTAAAGTGCTATCACTGTCAGGGACACACCGGTTTTTACATTCAAAGTGAATTGCCAAAGCCCAATCATAATCTCGATGGTCTCTGAATGCAACAACGATGCACAAAGCAAAACTGACAAAGTTACTACTAAAACAACCCCGTGGCAGCCCAAAATTTATAGAAGATCCAATATTTTGATAAGGAAACCAATTTGGAACCTCCCCTCCAGGGTAACATATACAGGCACGTGGTGCCCTATCCCATTCCTGTGGCAAACAAATAATCATTTGTGACAACAAATCTGAATTGGAATTGATAAATATATTAAAAGGTAGAGTGAGAGCGAGACCTTATCATGATATTCTTTCTTCCATAAAGTTGCTAGACGTTGTATTTGCAATAGAGCATTTTCCAAAGGATCTTTCTGTACATTCCAATCCATCTCGACAGAATTGGCGAAGTTAACAAAGATGAATGGTTGATCATTTGACAGAATTGTGTCCTCCACTGATAAATTCAATGATGCTTCTAGTAATGCACAACTGTGTGCATCTATGGATATTAATGGAAGCACTGGTAAACGTTGAAGCCTATCACAATTGCATATATTTAGCTCTGATAGGTTAGCAAGCTTTATGATGGCTGTAGGTATACTCTCAAAATTGTTCTTGCATAAAGATAATCTTTTTAATGAGGATAAGTTACTAAGATAGTCAGGTATCTTCATAATACCACAGTTGGTGAAGTCTAGTTCCTTCAAATGATGCAAGTCAAGTAAAGGAGGCAATGACAAAACCTTTTTTTCCTGAGCCAGATAATATCTTCGAAAGGATAATATATTCAGGTTGTTCAAACATTTGATGGACGCTGGTACTTCTCCAATAGCAGTTCCCTCTGCTTCAAGCTCCATCAAAGAATCTAGACTTCCTATTTCATCGGGCAATTTTTCAAGGTTTGAGCAATCAGAGAGATTAAGACGTTTAAGAGACGTCCACTTACAAATATTGTTTGGTAGAGTCTTAAGCCTTGAACAACTTTTAACATCTAATAAAACAAGCTTGCTTAGATACTCAGTACATGACGGAAGCTCTTCTATAGCAGTTTCATCTAAACATAACTCTTCAATATTAGGAGAGACCTCAGGCAATATCTTGAGATTAGAGCAACCAGAGAGATAAAGTTTTCTAAGAGATTCTAAACGTACAAAATTGGGAAGATGCTTCAGGCTGTTGCAGTAACTTAGATCCAAGAAATCAAGCTTATGGAGATCTTGAATAGATGAAGGAATTTCAAGCAAACTAGTACAACCAATTAAAATCAAACTTCCAAGATTTGGCAAACCTGAAAGGTCCGGCAAACTGGCTAGGTGCTGGGAGCAACTGAGATCGATTCTTTTCAAACGACAAAGATGCTGTAAGTAAAAAAGAAAAAAAAAAAAAATCCAACACAATTAGCAATAATTAAGAATCTCACAATTACAATATAAATACCACAATATAAAAATGAAAAGCTACCTGCACACTGTTCCAAAGTTGCTCAACATTACTCCATGGCATTTCAAGTGTAACTAGGTTCTTGAGAAGAAAATTTGACAACAATGATCTTTCTGGGTATCCATGCCAGTGGAGATACCTTAACTCAATGAAATCTGATTCAAGTCCTTCAAAAGTATGTACCTTATTATCCTCTTCACATCTTGAGCAATAGAATTTCAAGAATCTCAATCTACGCATATTCACAAATGCATGAAGATTCAAGTATATATCTCTTGTTTTCGACATATCCAAAGAAATGCCTTCAATTGTTTCGGTTCCCTGAAACATATTCAAGATAAGTGATAAGTTAAAATTGAATATATAAAAACTTGCAATAAGTATTTGGTGGAAATGGAATTCATGAATAATATTCTTTTATTAAACCAAACCCAATTGAACCACCTTTGAACAACCAAGCTAATATTTCACCCTATCTTACCTTATTGTTTGTCAATATATGATAGATATCATCGTGATGCCACAATCGAGAGCGCTTACTAGGATCTTTAATAGATTGTTGTCGAATGATTTCCTTGCCCATTGCTTGCAACAAATCATGCATCTTTATCTTGTTGTACTTCGATATAGTTATCATAGATTTGTCGACAAGAACACTAATTCCAATTTCACTGAAGAAGCCACAAGCATCAAAGAATTCTTTTACGAAACCAACATCCATTCCTTTAAAGAAACAAGTGATATCTAGAAATATCTTTTGCATTTCATTATCTAGTCCATCATAACTTATTCTTAACACCTTTTGGACATCCATTTGAGGAATTTTTTTTAGTTTGTCCATTGCACTTCTCCAAACTTCTATTTTCTTATCAAGGAGAAAAGAGCCCAAAACTTTAAGAGCTAATGGAACACCTCTAGCATATCTTACAGCTCTTTCTAAATGTTGTGAGTAATCAACAGTAAGATGGTTTTTTCTAAAGGCATATCGGCAAAACAGCTCAATAGCTTCAGAATGAGACAATCCTTTAACCTCATATATTTGGTCCACACCACAATTTCTAAGTACTTGTTTATCTCTCGTTGTTATAATGATTCGACTTCCTGAATCAAAACAATCAAGACCTCCAATCAAACAGTCTATTTGTTTGAAATCACTCACATCATCAAAAACTATGAGAAGCTTCTTACGGCCGAGCCTTTTCTTCATGAAGGTTTGTCCTAAAAAGGATGTCCCTACATCTACATTTTCAACCCCTAGTATGGTAGAAAGAAGTTCTCGTCGCAAGGGCATTAATCCATGTTTCTCTGCTTCTTCCCTGATATTTTCAATAAAGCAATAATTCTGAAACTGATTAGAGATTTTGTCAAATATAGCACCAGCCAAAGTTGTCTTGCCTATACCTCCCATGCCCCAAATTCCTACACTGTGAACAGTCGTCGACCCATTGCATAACATAGATTCAATTTCTCTAATCTTAGACTCAACTCCAACCAAGTTGGTGTCATCACTTGGGTGCATGTCATTCAGTTTCTTCAAAATATATTTGACAATATCTTGGATAAGTCCGGACTCAGACCTAACAAAATAAGTAAAAAGAACTTTTAGTTGGTTGTAATCAAATTACAAAAGACACTAACAATGTACTTTCAACTCTAATAGATTATTAAAGTGATTTTGGTTTATTTTTTCCTTTAGCAAAGAGTCAAAAACTATATATATCTACACACACACACACACACTCTGTTGATAATAGAAAGTAATTGATTTTTAAGACGTTACTTTCCTTTCAGGAGATGAATTTCAATGATATCAAGTAATATTCTACTTATAACAATGTCATTCGGTATGCAGTGGATGTGTTCGATGAAATAACTTAAAGGGATGTCGAAATTTAATACTTACTTAAAATTACTCGAACAGAAACCAGACAGATTTGCTGCTTCCTTCAAAGCATCCTTCCATCCCTGCACTTGCTTTAAACACTCTTCTTGCTCCATAAAAGCATCAGCGAAATTTCCTGTCTGTTTCCTCACATCCGAGGGATCTACGTTGTAAAACACTGGGATCGCAGTCTGTCCTGAAATCTTCTTGCACGAGATGATTTGTACGAGTCGCTCGAGGCACCAAATGGAAGACGCGTAGTGTTCTGAGAAGACGATGAGGGAAATCTGTGATTCTTCAATTGCTTGCGCAAGAGAGGGGGAAATCTCATCCCCTCCTCCATTCAGTTGTTTCTCGTCGACGAAAGTTTCGATTTGTTTGTCAAGCAAAGCTTTGTGAAGATGACTAGTAAAACTGTAGCGGGTATCTTCAGCTCTAAAACTAAGGAAAACATCGTATTTGAAAGAGGGAGAGACCATTTGGGAAGCAGAAAGAAACCAAATTTTGAGTTAGGAGAGGTACCTTCAAGTTCATCCATCTCCACTTAACATGCTATATAGCCAGCAACTTGAAACTTCTTCGCTATTTCCCTGAATTTAAGAGCAGCTTTTACGAGGCTTCTAGGATTTTCTTCTAACTTTTAAAAGGGAAAGTACAGTACAAGTTAAACACCATCTTAAATTCTTCGGTGAGACCTTTTTGCCTTGAAATTGTCCACGATAGCCTTGTTTTACTGCGCGAAACTTCGTTTTAATCATTAAAGTATTAAAAATTATTAAATTTTTAAAATCCTTTTAAAAATAATTTTTTTTTATCATTGAATTTTTCAAATTTCTATAAAAATTTAAATTATGAGTCAACTAACGATTAATGAAGATAAATAATTTGGACAAGAAGGGTGAGGTGATCTTATTGTGTGAGAAGCTTATATTATGACACGTAGATGGTTAGGATTTTAAAAATCTAAAAAAAAAAAAAAAATTATCTTGAAATGACGCATATACCTCCCGGTTGAGAATATACAATCCATTTGGTCAACTAATTTCTCTCACTTGATCTCCTACACAACCAAATAACTCTTTCATTAACACAACCAAACCTAATTCCCATATGACAACTTTTTTAATCACTTTATCAAAATCCAACTAAAATCATATTGATTCACTTGCTAGACATGGAGTGAACTACTGATGGAACACCAAAATTATTTTTAAAAAAATCACATAAAAAATGAAAAGTAGAAAATTTGATAGAGCATTAGACATGGAGTAAACTACTCCATCTTAGATGGAGCATATCACTCCACCTCTATCTCAAATGAATCCACCATCCATCTGAGATGAAGACCCAAGCATATTAGCTCCATCTCTGACGAAGCACCTTAATCACATCAGAGGTGCTTTATCTAAGGCAGAAAAGAAAGAGATAGAGGTTGATGAAGGAGACGGAGGAGAAAGAGAAGAACGAAAAAGATTGAGGACAAGGAAAAGAGACAGAAGAGATGGAGGAGAACGAGAAGAGACATTTCAGACGAACTGAGTTTTGTGTTTGTTTTGGACTCTTCTTGATGAAAGAAACAAATGAAATGGATTTATTTATATTTTTTAAATTGATTCGTTTTATTTTTTTAAAAAAAAAAATATTTTAAATGGTTGGATGGAGAATGAATGGAAACAACCAAATCGTTTGAACGATCTAGAGAGATATATATATTTTTCAATTACTAATTTTTTTTAATTAAGTAAAAAAAGTTTTAAATTATATATATTTTTAAAAATCTTATTATTTAAATTTTATTGTTATTTAATTTCCATTTAAAAAATATATATAAGAGATTTTTTTTTTCAAATTTTCCCTTATTCTATCGCTATCGTCTATCTCAAAAGATAGATGGTAGAGATTTATTATTATTTCAATGTATTTTTTATTAAATTAATAATAAAAATTAATTTTGGATTTATTAAGGGCAAAATGGTTGTTTTAATATTTTGGTTGAAGTGAGGAGCAATTGAGTCTTTTTCATTTTTTGTTTTGTTTTGTTTGATCATCAGTTGACTGACAGTTTAGATTTTTTTTAAAGAATTTTTAGAACTTTAAAAATAAAATGAACTGTTTCAAAAAGAGTTTTAGAAATTTAATAATTTTCGATACCTCGATGACTAAAATGAAGGTTCTTCTATTTTATATACAACACAACAACATCAACTCAACATAGAGTAAATTACACTCTACTTACATAAGGTTTGCTTCTTTAATTTACACGTAAATTAACTTTTCAAACTAATAAAACTAAGCTCCCGTATCATTAAATTTGATTGTTAAATTTGACCATTATGATTGTTTATAAGGGTATTTGGTCATGTCAATTATATATAATTTTTTCAAGAAAATAAGAATTTAAAAATTAAGAAAAAAAATGGTAGAGCTCTAAATTATATCTCCACCATTCATTTGAATAAATGGTGGATTCAAATGGACCATGGAGATCTAATAAGGGGAACCATTAATGGATCTCCATCAAGATCCATCAAAGGACGGATGGATCTTCAAAAGGAGGCTCAAGTCTTTTCTATCCTCGTTGTTAGGGGCATGATCTTCCCCAATTGCCGTCAAGGGAGGCTTGTGCCTCCCTATTGATAGAGGGGAGATAGTTGAGCCCTCTATTGACAATGATCATGATACGAACCTCGTATATAAAGATATGACACCCACAATCAAATTGAAAAGCAATTCCAAAAAAAATAATTCAGATTATAGAAAATCTTTGACCCATTGATTAGAAAACCAAGAACTAAAGATAAAATGACGTCATTCCCAAGAAATAGATGAGAATGTAGGAAATAAGTTAAGATTGATAAATCAATAACAATTCTTGATACAATTCTCAAAGTTTCAAAAAAAACAATGGAGAAAAGTTAAACTTTATTCTAATTAACGTCTGATTGAAATTTTAGGTTTAATAAGCATTTTATAGACATACAATTCTAAATCTAACAAAAAACTAAATAAAACCCTAACTTTAATTAGCCCCACACTTTACTATTCTAAGCACACCCACACTAGGTTTTTTATTTAATTAAATGTCTCAACCCAATGATTAAAAGCCTAATGTAACAGCTAAATAAATTAAACTAATTTTAAACCCATTCCATAATACAAATTATGTCCAAATTAATTCAAACAAATAAATAATAGTCCAATTTACATTAGAATTATCGTTCAAGTCTCAAGAATGATATTCTTAGAATTATCGTTCAAGTCTCAAAAATGATATTCTTGGACTTGGTCTTGGACTTGAATAATATTTTGAAGCCTCGATGTCCCCTCCAAGCCATCCAAGTCATGTTATGAAAGACTCTTGGTCCAAATCTCTTAAATGAGCCAATTTAAACCTTTCTTTATCTTTTTAACTTGAGCTCTTATTATAGGTTCCCCATTAATGCTCAAATGATCCATAAGTTTGCTTCCTTGGTTTCTATCAGATCATTTTTACTAACATTTTCATCTCTCTATCTCTTTTGGCCACAATTCCTATTATTATGTTTACCTTCAGAGCTCTTATTCCATGGCTTCTTTATAAAGAACTACGAGATTGCTCATTGCTTGCTAATTCATCTTCTCTTGCTAGAATCTCAACTTTCTGGTACATCTTAGCATAGGTTTTCAATCCTAAAACATAAACATGCTTTTCTAATCTCTAGTTTTAAACCCCTAACAAATCAATTAATTTTGTGTTGCTCAATGTTAATCAAGGATGGAGCAAATTGTGACAGTTGTTCACACTTTCTTTCATACTCCACCATACTAAGAGTTCCTTAAGCCAACGTAATAAACTCTAACTCTTTTTTCATTTTTCAACTCCTCTGAGAAAATACTTTTGACTAAAGAGATCTTTAAATCTAACTGAGGTGATTGGGTTGTTTGGCACATTATAAGCTTAGTTTTTCATTTTCCATTAATGCCTAGCATCACCTTCGAGCTTGAATACAACACAAGTAATTTCTAGTCATCTATACAATTTATGAACTTAAACATATTTTCTAGCTCTTGAAGCTACTCATCTGTGTTAAATGGATCTGTTATGCCCTCAAAGGACGAAGGATGAAGCCTTCAAAACTGTTCCACCACTTGCAATTGAATCCTATTGCCACCCTGAATTGAAGTAATGATGAGGTGCATTAAGTTTTGAAAATTAGTTGCATCACCCTTATGGCTTGTGCCAGCACTAGTATGTGCTCCTCATGCACCCTTGGCAACACCTCTTCGACCTACTCTACCAGGCATTTCCATACTCTTAAACTATAGGATGATAAATAAAAATGCACATTAAAATCTCACTAAAGTGGTTAACACAAATATATATATATATATATATATAAGCCGAAATCAACTAAAAGCTTGCAAATCCTAAAAAATTGGCATTCCGCTTAGTTCCCAAAATAGTTTCTAACTAAAAGTATACTGAATCCTATAACCGTGCTATGATACCAAAATTGTCACACCCTAACCCGAATATTAAGACATAAACTAACATACTATCAAATAACTTCTAAGAATTGAAGAAAATGCATTTACAAATAAATACAACCATCAAAGTTCTTAAACCAAAATAAATAAGTTCTTAAGAATATTCAAATGACATATAGGCTTATTTCTTAAGAAACCAAGAAACACCACTAAAATGCCAATTCATCCTATGCGCGATAAGAATATCAATCATCAGAAATTATAACATACTAAATGGTTTCGGAACTCAATAAGCATACTAAACAATATCATTTTCTTTTTCAGCAGAACATATATAAAACAAATATACAATTTACAAATATGAAAACAATAAATTTCATATTCATGATCAAAAAATACTAAATCAGAAACTTATCAAAAATCAAAATAATTTCTAAGTTCCCTTTAAGTGTTAATACATAGTAGCACTTAAGTAGCACATAACACATAATAGAGCCAAAGTCACCTATCAATAACTAATGTATACAAGGCAAACACAAGTGAGGATTTAATTTCAAAAAAACAAAACACTCATACCTAAAGGTAAGAGCTAAACTCTTGTTATGTTCATCAATGAGTTCTTCCAAATACACTAATTTGTCTACACATGAATGCGAAGACTCATTAGTCCCCAGAGTACCTCAGAGACACTTTCTATATACTAACATACACATAACAAATCACATATCACATAAGGCTCCAGACAAATATCATATAGGTGTTTACTAGTAGCAAAGAATAAAAGTAAGCAAAGACAAAACAGTATTTTATGATACAATTTCATCACATATATTCATAGCATAATTGTCTAAACATAATTTCGAAAACATATATAATGCTATAATTCCAAATTAAAAATAATTTAGTATACTTACCTTCCAACAATCCAAGGCAAACAAATTCTTCACAACTCAAACAATTCAAATCTTACCCTAAATTAACACAGTCGCACATAAATTAAACTCAAAATAATGTCTTAGGACTGAAAATAAGGCTATCAAACATTTTCCTAACTGAAAACCTAAAATTAAAGCTAACCAGTGCTGTTTTGAAATCTATACAATTTTAGATTTACGATTTTTAACAAATTGTTGACAAGCTAAAAAATTATGCAAATTTTTAGCAACATGCTACACATACATGTCTCAAACCACAAAAATTTTCAGAATTAAATAAAATCTGGAAGCGTCCTAACAAAATTTATTTGTTAAAGTATTTTGATATGTCTTTCAGTGGACAGTGCAGAATATGTTTCAATTTGGACTTTCTTTAAAATTCTACGGACCCCTATTTCACTTAAAATTGTGCAAAAGTAAAACACACTTATTTAGGAATTCAAAGTAAAATGTTTATAGGAAAATAACTCAAATAAATACTTTTAAAATATTTTTGTATTCGGGCTTACACATGTTGTCTGGTGCTAAACAAATTTAACACTTCTACTATAAAAAATCATAACTTTTAAAATAAAACTTCAAAAATTCTAAATAGTTAGAAGGTAATGTCTAATATATTTATAAAAAATTGTATAAATTTTGAAAATTTTTAGACAAGTAAAACTTAATAAAACATATTTCGTAACTAGATTATATGTAGAATATAACAAATTCAGCACTCTTCTTCAAAAAGAAAAATCTATAAAAACTCATATACTTGTGGTGTTTATATGAAATCAATTTTATTTGGAAGGTCAAAAGGTCTAGTTTTAAAAATAGAAAATCATAATATCAAAATCAAACATGCACACACAACTTATAATTTTCAAAATAGGCACTCGTTAGTCTTTACATATCTAAAATTCATAAAACCACACTAACCAAAAAATATATATATTTATATATTTATATATAATATACCTAGTTTTTATTTTTTTAAAAACAATCTTAATCAAATAATTAATCCTCTAAGTGTTTAAATAAGATGCATATAAGAAAAATATGATAACAAACCTTGCAAAGATTTCTTGATTTCCAAACTAAATTTTCTTTCAAAAACGCTATGGGAGTTATTTGTTAAAAGCAAAGATTTTTTTTTTTTTTTTTTAAGTTGTGTTGAATGGTTAATGAAGAAGAAAAAGGTTTTATAGATTTTAATTAGTTTCCTATTCTTATTAAATCACCTTACCATTTTTTTAAAAATAAAATAAATTTCAAAAGTTTAATCTAATTAAAAAACCTTATCAAATACCAATTTTTATATACATATTAAAAATATAACTCCCTAAAACTTTAAATATATTTTTTTAATAAACAAAATATCAACAATCTGGTTTTATTTAGACACTTTAGGGAAATATTTTGGGTGTTGTACTTGTATTGTGCTTTTATGATTTTTGAGATTGCATGAGACATTTGAATTCTTATTATTTAGGACATCTAGTATATTGCAGACATGTAGTTGTGCTAAAGTGGCTTTTAAGGTTGTACAATATAAGTTTTATGTTGTTTTATGATCATGTAACTGTATTTTGGCACTATGAATTTTTTTATTTTATATTTTTTTTACAACTTTGATCGTCATTATTGACCAATAGTCATACTGTCTTAGCAGTAGTGCCTAGGCGCTAGGAGGCCAACCATTGGCACCTTATATAAATTGAAACTAATTTGAAAATTTTCTGGACATTGGCCTAGAAACTAATTTGGTGAATGCGGTAATTGCATATGTGAAGGTTTTTTACCTCGATGATCTTACCCTTCAAGATATAATTATCAAATATGAAATAGTAAGGTATAGGAAAATGGAGGGTTATTTTGAAAGACCATTGGCCGTTAAAGGATGTGAAAATGATTCTTAGGATCTAGGTAAAAAATTGGACATTCTATTTCATATAAATTATTTTTAGTTGTTTTACTTGTTTACTATTACTTGTTTACTAAGTACTATCGTAGATTATGTTTTTAGTATTACATTACTAATTCTATATATGATTGATTGATTTCTATGGTGTAGTTGAATGAATGTTTTTCATTGACCATTAATTCATCTTGGTGTGAAAGAAATCAAAGCACTTTTGAAAGGGTAAACCCAATATCTATAACTTATTCTTAATGTTTTAAATTTTAATGGTTTATTGATTTATTATTTCTAATTTTTAAATCTTATGTAGATACATACGAACCAATAAAAAAAAAAATGGACTAGATATGACTCAATTAAATAATCTAATCTATGTCTAGCTCAATTTATGAGCAAGCAGAAAAGGCAGAATAAGGAGAATGTTGATATGCTACTAGCAATTGATGGTGATGCTAGTGATGCACAAGGATGACTTGTTATAGGTGGTGATGATGATGATGCAATAGAGACCGGTACAGGGCAAATGAGACAACTTAATAAATATGATTTTGCATCTAAAGATGAGGAGAAGGAGGAGGAGGAGGAGAACATTGATTTATAGTTTGAGTCTGATCATAAACAAGTTGTGGAAGACTTTTACAAAGATGAAGAGTGCTTGAATTATTTGAATGTTTAGGGCTTTTACTTATTAGCCCTTTCCATCAGGCTATGGACATTGCATTTGGTGTTGCTTTTTTATTTCCTTTTAGTTGTTTGGACTTTGGATTTGTCCTTTTTGGTTACTACTTGGCACTTGCTATGTGATTACGTGGATATTGTACTGAGCAAAGATTCTTTATCATTTTTTTTTTTAAGTTTTTTATAATCTAATAATATATCAGCATAAAAATAATGGATAATTAAGATTGTTATATTTTTTCTCTTTCATATCTCATTTAAACTTAAACTTTTTTCTTGAAAAGATTAGCATAAACAAAAAATTAACAGAGAATCTTTGCCTTTAATAAGGTTGCATAAGACATTTGGATTGTGCTTTTATAACTTTTGAGATTGCATGAAACATGTGAATTCTCATTTTTTTAAAGATCTAATATATTGTGGACATGTAATTATGCTAAAGTAGCTTTTAAGATTGCATAAGATCAAGTTTTATGATGTTTTGTGATCATATGATTGTATTATGATCTCATGAAATTTTTTTTTTATAAGTTTAACCATCAACCAATGGGTTAACTATTAACCAACAGTCAAACTTTTTAGGTGATGTTTGACACTTAGCGCTTTATTAAACATTATATTTCTAAAAATAATTTTCAAAAACCATTTTGAGTACAATACCAAAAAAATTTGAAATTGTTTCCTATGAAACATATCTCAACTTATTTAACATCCAAGCAAAAATGTCTCATCAAAATTCAATAAATTCTATCAAACTGTACTTATTGGCTTGTAAATAAGCATATAGAATTATATTAGAGAAGCCCCACTGCTCACATCTAGCGATAACCGATAACAGCCTCAAACAGCTTGACAGGTTTCTTCACTTTGATCTTGTACTTGACTCCTGTAGCTTCATCTTCCTCCATGAAGAATTGGACTTCATCACCAATCTTAAGTTTCTTGCTATTAACAAATTGAAGCCAACCACCTTGAAGAACAGGTTTTTTGTGCATTCCCCTGCGAATGTTCAAGCGAAAGAGCCACTCTTTTGCTTCCTCATCCTCTACCTTGACAAGTTGAGAATGATTACCCACTTCAAAACCTGGGAATGATTGAAGACTCTTGCTTTTGATCGCCAATCTCTTTCCAACATCTGTTTTGGTCAGTTTCTTTGAGAATATCTCCATTCTCTGAATATGTATACAGAGAGAACCAAAGAGACTGAATGCGAAAGAAAATGAAAATTTAAATGACTTTTTTTCTCTGAGAAAGAAAATTTAAATGACTTACCACGTTAAATGGACGACTATTTTTGAGAGTAGCCATTTGTTATTATATGTACACAGTATTTATCAAGTGCTGACTGTACACTAATAAATTTTTGTCTCTTAGTGAATCTCTCACTTGAGGAAAAAAAAAAAAAAAAGTGAAAATTTATGTGACTTTTAATGTTAAAAGATAATTTTTTTTAGAGAGCAACAACTTTTTTTATTTGTATATATAATACTTACCTATTGTAGACCATACTGATGAACTTTTGTCTTCTGTGAATTCTTTATTAGAGAATTAGCTCTCTTAATAAAACTGGTGCCACCTAAATAAAAGCTATCTGCACATTTATTTAAAGGATTTTACTACCTTAGTAGTTCGGTAACCATACCCATCAACTACAATCATTGTTGGATAAAGTTATCAAATCAGTAAAGTATTTAAAAGAAATGAGAGCAAATTTTGCATTTTCACATGTGTAAACCATAAAATAGAAGTATCCAATAGATTTCAACTTCTTCAGTCCCTAGGTGTCTCTCAGTCCAATAACTTGTCGCTTGTTAAGCATTAATCATACGTTTCTCTTACCCGTTTCCAAACGAGTAAAGTGACTAATCAACTAACGACTAACTTCTTATCTACATAGGTTTCAGTTCTGCTCTGCCCTTTCTAGGGCTGAGACAAGTGTGGTTGATTTCGTTTGATATTGTTAGTCGTCAGGCCAATTTGTTTAAGCGAAAATTGCGAAAAATACCCATTTGAAAATGACAATTTTTGTTTTTACCCATTATTTTTAAACAAATTGAATTTAACCCCTCAAACAAATTAATTTCATTATATACCCAAAATACCCATAATGCCCTTACATATATTTACCTATAAGCCCTTAATTTTCAAAAAAATTAAAAAAACCAAAATATGTAATTACAAAACAGCCCCTCCTATATATATTTCTAAGAAATCGGTGAAAAGTCATTTTCATCACCGGTTTCCCATTCAAAAACTCGACCTACACTGTGCGACCCGTACCCGATCGCCCCCTTGCACGACCCGACCAGCCGTTCGACCGTTTCCGGCCATTCTCTCGCCGTTTTCGACATTGGCAGACCATCTCCGACCGCCGGCGACCCTCTCAAGCTTGGCAAGGTACTCGAATCTACCATGTTAGGGACTTTTTAATTTCGTTTTGCAAATTTGAGATGTTTTGTGTTATGATGATTAAATTGTGTTGGTTTTGTGTTAGATTATGATGATTAGATTAGAATAGGTTAGATTTGTGTTGTTTTTGTGTTGAAATAGGTTAGATTTGTGTTGTTATGACGCTGCGATCATCGTCGGCCTTTGTATTCTTTGAAATCGGTTTTTCACAATCGGTTGTTGACAATTGGTTTTTCCAATCAATTTTTCACAATCGGTTGTTAACTTCGGTTTTCGACTTCGGGGTTTTGCACTTCGGTTTTTCACTTCGGTTTCAACTGGTTGATCGGTTTTTCTCTTCTGTACTGTGAAAAACCGAAATGAATAACCGATCAATATCATTGATCGGTTTTTCACCAAGGCTGGAAAACCGATCAACGATGTTGATCGGTTTTCCAGCCCTGGTGAAAAACCGATCAATGATATTGATCGGTTTTCCAGCCATAGTTAAAAACCGATTATATTTGTTCACATTTGTCATTTGAATACTATACATCATTTGCTGTTTCTGGTTGTTTTGTATCATTGATCGGTTTTCCATCCCTGGTGAAAAACCGATCAATGTCATTGATCGGTTTTCCATCCCTGGTGAAAAACCGATCAATGTCATTGATCGGTTTTCCAGCCATAGTTAAAAACCGATTTGAGTTGTAGTCAGTTGCAGTTTCAGGTTGTTTTCTATCATTGATCGGTTTTAGTGAAAAACCGATCAATGATATTGATCGGTGTTTCACACTGGGATGGAAAACCGATCAATATCATGATATTGATCGGTTTCCAGCCCTGGTGAAAAACCGATCAATATCATTGATCGGTTTTCCAGCCATGGTGAAAAACCGATCAATATCATTGATCGGTTTTCCAGCCCTGGTGAAAAACCGATCAATATCATTGATCGGTTTTCCAGCCATAGTTAAAAACCGATTGTCTTTGTTCACATTTGAATACTATACTAATCATTTGCTGTTTTTGGTTGTTTTCTACAGATGGATTTCAAGTACAAATATAGTTCACAAACAATTAGCAAGAATTCGAGCGGGAATACACATATTGGGCACAAATGGCTTGGTAAAATCATTGCGGTGATTACTAGACGAGGCTTATACGACCGGTTCATACGAGAGTGCCCATTCGGACATATTTTAGCGATAAGCAGCAACAATACAACAGCTGCTTCAGTGATATTATGGTTTCTTGTTAGAGAGGTGGAGGTCCCCGGTGGGCGCCGTGATGAAATGTGGTTTGAAATCGGAGAAAGAATATATAGGTTTGGGAAACAGGAGTTTTTATTGGTGACAGGACTTCCTTTTGGGGTTGTAGATCGAGAAATCTTCAATACGGTGCAAAATGATGTAAAGAGCATCCTATGGCGATTGTTTGATGGAGTGTCGCCGAGTGTCCCCAGTCTAGCCACCTTTGTTGAGGCAAGGAGCCATACAGGACGTCAGGGCCGTGCAGGTGAAAATGTTTTAAATGATGAGGATCTTTTGAAGTTAGCAAATGTAGGGATCGCTTTCCATCTCTTCATGGGGCAGGATGACAGAGCTAGCATTGGTCATTTTATGTGGGTCATGATAGAGAATGCAGAGTTATGGAACTCGTTCCCTTGGGGTACATTGAGCTATAGTACGCTGATCCATTGTCTCCATATGGCGATTAATGAAGAGCGGGTGAAAAACCCACCGAAGACCATTAATCTTTATGGTTATATTCCGGCATTTCAGGTATACTTAATATGATAAATAATTAATAATAGTATCCTTTTAATTGGTTGATATATAGAATTTTATTTTATATATATATACACTAACTATATGTTTGTTATTTGTTTAATCAAATTATAGTGGTGGTTGGTGGAAATATTCCCGGTCTTACGAGAGAAGATAGCGAAAGATAATCAATCCTTGCAAAATGAACTGCCAAGGTGTAGGAGACGGACACTGAAGAGGACCCCGAAAGGCATAACCAGCCTGAATGATTTTCCCCCTGTAAGTGGTGAAAGTAATTGAAAATGGTTTCCTTCATTTTTTTTGTTGTAACCATCCTTAATAATAATATAACTAACCATTTATATATGTATATTGCAGATAGTTGGTATTGCACAAACCCTTGAGCCTACTGATGCCGAAAAGGAGACGGATTATTGGACATCATTCAATCCGAAGCATGTGGTTGGCGAAGAGGTACATAAAGTAGGTGGCGGAGGGAGTGAGGAGGATGATGATGATGATGATGATGCACGTGGTGATGATGATGCACGTGGTGATGATGATGATGCACGTGATGATGATGATGCACGTGATGATGATGATGATGCAAGGGATGATGATGAGGAGCAGCATGAAGACATCCCAAGTGGACAGCTTGAATCAGAGGATAGCTTTACGGAGTTACGAGCAAAAAAGGCGCACGATGTACCTACAGTACATTCTGAGGTACGAATCTTAATTGTTTTTTCTTAAGTGAATGTGCATTTGAGTAAATGGAAAAGTTGTGGATATGTTGTATAATCATATGAAGTGGGATAGAGAGACGGAGTCTCTAAACATGATAGATGAAGTGTAATTTTAATATATGCAGGTTATATTTCTCTGGATACTCAAAAAACAGGGGAGACTCTGTCGAAATTTTGTTTTTTTTCAATTGTGTACATTGTGTAAAATGACTTATTTATGCAGGTGATGCAGTTATTTGAGTACCTTGTGCGTTTACAGAAGGCAACCTACAAGAAAGTAAGTAAGATGGATAGAAGGCTGAGACAGGTGGAAGAATATTTAAAGATGCCTATGGATGACGACGACGACGACGACGATGATGATGATGATGATGATGATGATGATGATGGGAGCATTGTCCCTGATGACCATATCTATAGCCCACCCCCACCACCCCCCCCCACCCCCCCCCCACCCCCCACCACCACCACCACCACATGAGGACGAGGGGGTCCATCAGTCACCTGACCATATCTATAGCCCACCACCACCACCACCACCACCACATGAGGACGAGGGGGTCCATCAGTCACCTGGCCATCATGATGAGGTAGTCCATCAGTCGCCTATCCATAGAGACGAGACAGCCATCCATCAGGAGGAGCAGGAGGTCCATCAGGAGGATGAACGTGGTGATGACCAGGTACGTATAGTATTTCAATTGTGTTACAGTTTGATTTATAATTCTAAATGTTTATTGTAATTGATAGTTTTGATTTCCTTACAGTTGCATGATGAGGTCATCCAGGAGCGGGGCAAACGAAAGACGAAGCCAGCGGCATCTCTGCGGACACCATACACTGATCCTGGACCGCCAAAAAAGAAAAAGAAGGTGCTCCAAAAGCAGGTTGAGGAGGTGGCAGAGTCTGTAGACCCCGTAGAGGTTGTCTACAATGAATACAAGGCTTCTTCCACGTCATTGGATCTCAGGTATTGATAATAAGTAGTTTCATACCTTTATGTTGGTTACTATTAAAAAAAATTTAACCTTTTTTTTTTTTTTTTATTTTAGGCGTGCAGTTGATCGTTGTCAGTGGTGCGTGATACCAGACACATTGCGAACCATTGAAGATGAGAACAGATGGTTCACTTCTGAGCACATCGATTCTTATTTGCTGTGTTTACGAAAGAAGTGGAATGAGGTTGAGGACACTAGATATGCGGTTCATAGGAGCTCTTTATTTGTGAGTGTTTACATTTTAATAAGTGATGTCGTTACAATTTATCGTCATATGTCCCTTAAGTGTGATAACATGTTTAATTTTTTATCTTGCAGGCATTGATGACATTATACTATAGAGAGCAATATGTCCTCAAAGGAAAAACATTTGATCCGGTTACAGCTGATGTACCTTCAGAGTGGCTAGCATTCGGTTCTGGCAAGTTAGACTCATTAGTACCGTGGTGGGAAGTTGAAAATGTGAGTGTTATATAAAAAAGTATAAGTTATTATTTGATCATTTAAATATTTAAATTAGTCTTATATCACTGACGTCTTCAAATTGCAGGTGTTGCTGCCATGTAGCCTAGATCAAAATCACTGGGTCCTTTGTCAGGTGTGCTTGAGACAGAAGAAGATATTAATATATGATTCTCTTGCACATACTGATTTAGCTTTGCGCATTGAGCCACTTCAGCCGCTTGTGTGTTTGATGCCCATTTTATTGCGGTTTGTGGGATTTTATGAGAGGACCCAGATACAGATGCCACCTGTGGATGAGCGATGGACAGTTGAACGTCTTGATAGATCGGTTGTGCCCCAGCAACCCGATGGGTGAGTAAATTTGTAACTTAATGAAAATTTACATCATTTGAATATATAATATATATATATTTTTTTATATTATATTTAATGGTATGATAACATCATTTAACTAATTTGTTATTAATACAGGACGAGCTGTGGAGCATATGTGGCCATGTACATACGTGATTTGTTACAATCAAACGAGACTACATGGAAATCAAGACGACCGGATCAGGTTGCAGATGTCATTGCACTGAGGGCAGAGATTGCAAGGGATCTGTATACGTTTTCAACACCATTGTATAAAGTAAATAAATTTGGAAAATGGATGGTTGACTCTGATGGAGAGGTTGTATATAAGTAATTGTATTTATTTATTTGAATTATTCATTCATTTATATAAGTAATTGTTTTTATTTTTAGTAATTAAATGGGAGCATTTTTAGTAATCACCTTATGACATTTATAATATTATTTATTTTTAGTAATCACCTTATGACATTTATAATATTATTTGTGTAAATAATATTATGTGCTTTTATGTTGATTTATAATATTAACATTTGAGTCCTAATTTTATAAAATTTATCCAAAAAATCATTAATGAAGTCTCCAAATTTGAATTAGAAGTCTATTTATAATTAGACCATATTTAAGAAGATGCAAGTAAAATTCTTTCATTTCTTGAGACAATTAAATTCATTTTTATATTGATATGTATAACATATATTATATTATTATGTCAAATCTTTTGAGTTTGATAATAACTAACTATTATGATATCAGAGTATGGAGGTTTTTAGTGCAAACTCTTTTTCCCCTCTTTATTTAAACCGGTTACACTTGTTATACAATAAAAAACGTTTAACATGTATCCGTCATTTGTTATCTATCTACAAAAAATGTGAGGAAGCATGTTAATGTATTATAACATCAAATTTTAAATACTACACATTAAGTGATCATAAGGTGATCAAATTTTAAAAATGTGAGGAAGCATGTTAATGTATTATTAACTTAAGCTTTTGGGTTTGATACGTTTCTTAAGGGATTAACGTCATATTAGAGTTCTGTCTAAATCTATCTATATCAAATACTATAAGAGTGTTAAAACTTATATTTTAAAGATTATTATTGAGCTCATTTTGGATTTAGTGATCATAAGGTGATGTTGTGTAAATAATATTGCCATTTATGACAATAGCTATTTAAGTCAATGGTTCTTTGTTTGAGCACTTATCACTTAATGGATTTGAATTAGATCTATTAAATTATTTTTTTTTGTTTTTTAAAGTGATCCAACTATTTAAAACTATTGAAAAATCATCGAAAAAAAAAAAAATTTACATTAAAATAATATTACATTAAAAAATTTTCATATTTCTATATAAATGTCAAATCACTTAATAATTCTTTAAATATATTATTTTAAATCTATCCTCCTTAAAATAATATATTTCTAAATTTATCATAATTTTACATTATATATAAATTCCTTTTAACAGTATAACAAACATTGTTAACAAATAAAAGCCCTAAACATCTAATCCTCAAAATTTCTTTAAAATATAATCTTTTATTGTAATACACCATACACTTAAAACCATTTTGTTTATTTTTATTTAAATATATAAATTTAAATTTAATTTAAATAACTATAATAGTTTTCAAATATTTTTAACTTTTAAAAACAAATAAGATTACTATATTGAGAGGTAAACAAGGGGAAAAAAAAAAACAAATTAATGTCATTTAAATTTCAGACTTTTATCATTATTCAGTCTTCAATGACTTTCAATACTATTCAATCTTCAGACAAAAAAACAACCGATGAAATCAGATTTAAAAATAGATTTTTTATAAAACAAAATAGTATTTGATTCTGATAGTCTCTGACATATCTTTAATTCATTCTATGTAAAGATTTAATGTCTCAAACACCATTAGTTGATATGTACAGATTTTTAATCTTGCTATTTAAAATAGAGAATCTCCAAGTCAAGTCCTACCAATACGTCTGATCGGTTTTTTAAGTGCGCTTAAAAACCGAAATCGGTTTCTCCTTAACTGAAAAACCGATCAGACGTGCATATGGCAGATGAAGCAATGTCGGTTTTATGAGCTATTAAAAACCGATTTCGGTTTTTTATCAATAATGAAAAACCGATCAACCTGAAAAACCGATCACCCTGAAAAACCGATCAACCTGAATCACGAAATCAGTTTCTGTTTCCCATTTAGACCTGGTGTATATTATTGCCTGAATATGCTAAATAATGTGTGTCATATAACTGAGGAAACTTGTGTCATTATAAAAGTTTGAGTTCCCAAAATTTAAACATATGCTAAATAAATAAATGAACATTTACATGCTACATGTGTTCTAATTAATAAAATACTTGCAAGACGTCATTAAACAAAAAATAATATAAGTTTCATTGTACTCTGATGAAGATTAAATCAACATAAACAAGCGTGAAATAACATAATACATATTATTAAACTAAAAGCTTCAATTAATTAATGTGTCTAATCATCAATGTTTGGATCATTACCCATCATTTGATTGGGAGGAGGAAACCGTTGCGGGCATCGACGTTGGTTATGTCCAGTCTCATGACAGAGGCGGCATCTTCGTGAGGGCGCAGTATTTGGATGAGCATTTGCACTTGTTCCAACTTCTGCAGTAGCGGCTTCGCTAGTTTGGGCTTCTGCACTTGCGGCTCCGCTCGTCCCTCCACTGAAGGATGTTGGAGGGTTAGGGCAACGAAGACGGTTATGTCCCCTCTGACCACATCTTCCACACTTCTTAGTTCGACGAGCTTCCCCAACGGAAGGAATCCGAACCTCTTTCGGCCTACCTGCTTGCCTTTTTCCTATGGGTGGTAGTACAATCATGCTTCTAACTTCCGCGGAAACATTCCAATCAAACAATTTAGGAACGGGATTGATCGGACGTGCATATGCAGCTTTCAGCCACTCTGTGCTATAATAATGACTACAAAGTGTATCACAACTGACGCCCTTAAACCTGACAAGTATCATAAATATTTATTTAAATGTAAAAATATGATATGACATTAAATATAAAAATTAACAACGTACAATTATGATACCTGGCTACAGCACATGCATGAATACATGGCAACTGATCTAAGTTCCACTTCAAGCAAGTGCATGTGCACGTTTCAATATTAACCACCGCATCGCCTTTGCTAGGATGTAGAACACTGTATGTCATCGGTTCTGTAATAGGATATACAGTACCTTCCGTTGATAAATTTTTGGCCAACATGATTCGATCGTACGCAGCAGGGGTAACAAAAGTCGTGAGTTTTTCAGCAACACCACGTCTATTATTAAACCATCTTTGTAACACATTTCTCACATATTCATGTGCGGTAGTTATTGGCAAACGACGTGCTTGCATCATGCAATTGTTGAGTGATTCTGCAATGTTAGTGGTCATCATGTCATATCTTCTGTTTGGACAATATGCCCGTGACCACCTGCTTACCCCAACCTGAACCAAAGTGTCATATGATTTCGGATGCAACGCCCGAATTTCTTCTAACATTCTATCGCAGTCATATGGCACATGACTGTATGCTGCACTGTAAAATGCTTTTTCCACTACATTCGAATACTTTTTACAGTGTTGCTTCAGGTTTTGCCACAGGTGGAAAAAACACAATATGTGAGGGACTTCGGGAAAAGCTACACTCATCCCATTTGATATGCTTTTGTGACGATCGGATACGATAAGCAAATCGTTTGACACACCGATCGCCTCTCGTAATCTGCTTAAAAACCAAGTCTATGAACGGTCTGACTCTCCATCAGCAAATCCAAAAGCGATGGGATAAATCATCTCCGACCCATCTTTGCAGGCAGCAAAAAAAATCACCCCTTTGTATTCACCTTTCAAATGGGTGGCATCAATAGCAACAACCGGTCTCATGTAAGATCGAAAACCCTCAATACAAGCTCCAAGTGCAACGAACGAATACAAGAACCGGTTGTTTTCATCCCTCTCAATTGCCGTCATGGTGCCGGGGTTTGATACTTTTAACATTTCAAAGTAGGACGGAAGCTGTTGATATGACTCATCCGCTTGTCCATATGCTAGTTTCTTTGCATATTGTAAAGCCTTCCAAGCTTTACTGTACAAGATCTGCACACCATACTGCTCTAGCATTTCTCCGATCAAACGATTAGGTGTATAAATATCTCTCCCCACCTTTCCTGCATATAATTTTCCGATAACAAAAGCCTTCACACTTTTCATATGTGATTCCATGGCTACCTGACGACACGTGTGTTCCGCCACATACTTCAATACAAACCACATCGAACAACCTGTTCTGCATCTTGCACGAACTATAAAGCTACAACTCTTATCCTTGCAACCAGCTTCAAATCGTTCCGCATCTGAACGTCTAACACGATATTCAAACTTGGATTTCAGAGCATATTCTCCAATAGCTGTACACATTTCTTGTTTACTATCAAAGAATGCACCTTTATACAAAGTGCCACGTTGATAGACAGTTGACATAGCGCTTGAAGTAGCCTCAATGTCGCCCAGTTCTACACCGGGAACAATCCAGTATGGTTGTGAAGGATTGTTCTGAAATTGTAAACCCGAAAATCTTATTTCTGGAAACCCTTCATCCTCGTCGACATCATTAATTCCAGCTTCCTCTTCATCACTATCTCCAGTTTCCTCTTCATCACTATCCTCTGTCCCATCACCATTATCATATGTGTCTTGCTCTCCATCATCACTAACATCATTCATATCATCATTATTAATGTCATGAATGGGACCTTCCATAGATGTAAATGGGGTGACCGAAGCATTAACCTGATTGCTACCAGCACCTGAAGTCAGATAAAATTGACTTTGAACAATATACGGATCTACAGGTCTATTACTATTTGGCATCTCATGTCTTGTGTCTGGTATTGAGTCTGTGACATTTGGACGAACGATATGCCTACTAACTCCAGCTCCAAAATCTCTTACAACCTTATCAATGTAAATCTCTCTAACATCAACATTTCTCACCGCCATCAAACCAACCACACCAAGATCGGACATGATACGTATTTTTTTCACTTGACCATTTGTCATGCTTTGTAGTAAATAATATATACGAATATCCCACCTTCTTCTATCAATGCTAGTCTCTCTATACACAACATCCACCAACGATGAAAAACTACTCTCTTTGGAGACCCCACACATGATCGACTCACCCCCAACGTAGTTAGATCCATTCCACTCTCCATCAAAGTTGATGACGATCGTTTCGTGAGTCATTCCTATAACATTCAAAGAATGTTTAATTAGTCTCACTATATATAACAAAATCTAGCACAATAAATCAATGTCCATCATTAAAAACAAAAGATATATCACAATTATGCTAACACTGCCTACGATCATATCTAACCACATATAACACTAAAATTTAATACACGGCATCCAAAACACAACAAATATCGAAAACATCAAAAATTGCTCAAATTGGTTTTTCATATACATGAAAAACCGATTTCGGTTTTTGCGAGACATGAAAAACCGATCAAAATAGAGACTCGGTTTTACGCCTCTGTAAAACCGAAATCGGTTTTTAAATTACCTAAAAAACCGATTTCGTCGCAGATTTTGCAGAAACTGCAAATCTACAAATCTATCTTTCGGATGATATTTATCACAACCAAATCACTCTTAAAGCCTTTACCTTACAATTTGAACAAAATAACCTAAAAACCAACCAACAAAAACACATACATTACCTTCGAAACTCAAATCACTTGAAATGAAAGAAGAAGCTTCAAAACGGATCACACTTGAATGGATCAAAAACCTTCAATGGACAAAGAAGCTCAAATGAAGAATCCCTTACTAGGAGGTTTGACTTTCGGCTATAATGGTGAATGGAAGAGAACAAAAACCATGAATAGAGTAAAGAGAAAGAGAAGAGAGAGGTTTGGATGCTAGGAGGAGTAGGAGGAAGAAGAAGGCTATTTTGGTAATTTCGTTTAGGGCAATTGGGTGATTTTAATTTGAAGGGTAATTTAGTAATCTTGGGTATAGAATGGAAATAATTTGTTTGAGAGGCTAAAAACAAATTTGTATAAAATATTGGGTAAAAACAAAAATTTCCTTTTTAATTGGCTGAAAATGATAAATCTCCCGTTTGGTAAAGTTATTTATTCACATCAACGTGGTTCTCATCAATACAGTTGGGACATGCAGTCATGCATGCATGCATTCCTCAAACAGATTCAGACTGCAGTCTGTAGTGTACTATATATATTGCAACAGTCCCTGCCTTCACCGTATATATAATTGCTACATGTGAATTCACTTTTCAGTTCTAGCATTGTGTTTTCTTCGATTCTCTCTTTTTGATCGCCTGGATTGGTATATTGGTCTCAGCTGAATTGATTGTTGCTTAATGATGGGGGAATTTTTTTTCCCCCTTTATTTTTATTTTTTATTTTTTATTTTTTTTTCGTTGCCTTTTGGGTGCTAGTATATATTTGCAGTCTAAAAATCGAGTTGACAGCTTATAATTTGATTTTTTTTTTTTTTTTTTATATAACTTAACTATTTTCAATTTAAATTTTTGTATGCAAAGAGTTATATTTTAGTCCTTTTATGAACTCTGAGCTAGGGGTAGCAAAACGGGTTGGCGTATCGGGTCGATCTAAATTCAATTCAATTCGTTTATGAATTCAATCAATTCGACATGAATTCGTTTAAGAAACGGGTCAATATTTTTGGATTCAATACAAATTTGTTTATAAACAAATTACACGAATCGACATGATTAATTCATTTATTAGTTGAATCATAAAATATCCAAACCTATTAACTTGTTAATTCATTTAATTCGTTTTATCCGTTTAACAAAAATCAATTCGTTTAATTCGTTTAACAAAATCAATTCCAAATCTTCGTCAACATAAACTTAAATCCAATTAAACCAACCAAAAACCACTTCAATTAAACCAATCAAAATCCATAATCTTTTTCTTCATCATGTTACCCAAATTCATCCACTATGAACTCAAAAAAAATGAAAAAAAAAAAAAAAAAAAAAACAATCCAGAAAAACAAAAAAACCAAAAGCTCAGATCAACCATTTTTTACAGATATCCAACATAAGCTAATTTTAATCACAGATATCCATCGTATCCAAAACTATCAATATTGAATAACATAGTAATTTCACAAATAAAACGAATATATATATATTTACAAAAATTAAAATAAAATAACAACAGCAACATTAAAAAAGAACAAAAAAAAGTAAACTAAAATAGTGTTGGGTCTTGTTTGGTGTAGTATGAGATCGAGAAAAAATATGGATATCTCTATTGCCATCCATAAAATTACTCCCAAGACCCATCTACTTTTCTAACCCATAAATTTAAAATTCCAAAATTGCCTTTATACTTTCTTATTTTCTCTTCTCTAGACCAAATACAAAGCTTGTATCTGCTAGACTTCTGCGGTGGCTGACTTGGATATAAGATTAATCTACCCCACTTTCCTATTCAAAATCTGATCCTTTTCCATTTTATCAAATTTTGACTAATGTAAATATGTTTCTTTTTTTTCTTTTTATCTTTTTTTTTTTTTTTTTTTTTTTCATTTAAACTTCTCTATCAGAGCTTTAACAAGATTAAGTGCATGGATTTATGAGTTTGTTGTTTGCAACTTCTGCAAACACTGAGCTTAAATGTTAGGGATATTTTGGTGCGTAAAACATGAAATCAGATTAGTAAGAATTCGAGAATTGTAGATGGCGTTGGGAAATTTTCTACCTTTGAGTGAAGAACTCAATTATTGAAGATACTGTGCATTCTATAATTTTTGGTTTTTTTTTTAAAAAAATTATGATACTTGCTCAGGGGGTAATCGGAACCAAGCGAGATAGAACATTGATGATGCAGTTTGGGGAGCAGTTCCCATACCGGAGGAAACAATCCACACAGGTGGAGAAGTAGCCCACACATAAGGTGGAGAAGGAGCCCACAATTTTTTATGAAGGACTAGTGTAGAACCCATCATCTTGTCAAGGTTATGGGTGACAATGCCTTTAACCACTTGGGCACTACTCAAGCCACAATGGGTTTTTTTTTTTTTTTTTTTTTTTTTTTTTTCATTTTCAACTGAAAACAAGAAATTGATTTTCGTGTTTTTGAGATTTGAAAATGCATATGGTGACAATTATTATAACTGTTTTCTAAATTAAGTTATAATATTATAATAAAATAAAAAGATATATGATGAATGAATAAATATATTATAAAAAAAGATATTTTATTAAAATATATTAAAGTATCCTACAAATATTCCATTAAAAAAATCCAAAAGTATATTATAAAAGTGTTTCACTAAATTTTTATAATATATTATATAAGTTTTAATATTTTATTATTATAATAAATAGATATAAATTAATATGTCAAGTCCCATCTATTACGATTTATGTTTCAGCTAAGGCCAGAACTCTTTTATGTTCACCTAAGGCAGGCGGTAGAAAAACAAGGAAAACACCAATTTGATATATATATGTATAAATTGTTTGTTGGTAGATGCGTATGAATTGTATGGTAAAAGTTTTAACCAAATGGTTTTTTTTTTTTTTTTTTTTTTTTGTGAAATATTCAATCAAATGGTTTTTTCATTTTGGACGGAGTGAATGCAAAGAATTTGTTTGCTTATATCACTTTGTTCTTACAAGTCATTTTACTTATAAATATTTTAATAAGGAGTTTAAGAAACATTATCCATTTTCAATTTTCTTATATTTTATTTTTGAAACTCCATATTTATATTCACCATTAGATTAAAATCTAATGGAGATGAATAACTTCAATATTATTATCGATCCTGTGCAATAGCATAAACCGTTTAATAGTAATGATTTTATATATAAAATGGGTGAAAAGAGTAGTCTTTTTTTATTTTTTTCATGGTAATAAAGTTACCCAAAAATAAGTCTTATATGTGATATTGGTTTTTTTATTTTTTTTAATAGTGGAGGAGAGGGATTAAATTCAGAAAAAACTATTAACACCCTATGTTTTAGGACAAGATAAAATAATGGTTTTGGTTAATATAAGATTAGATTAAAATAATTTGAAATATTATTAAAATTCCCATCTGCTTTTGAATCGATAACTTTTGATCTAATTTCTTATCCTTACATATCTTCTCAAGAAGCAACAACGACCTTGGCGTTATTAAAATACTTCTGCTACGCTTTTCTTGTTTGAAACCATTCAGTTCCTTCACATATAAATTATTTTATTTACTCATTCAATTTTGTTCAGTTTAAAGGATTGGACTGTATACATAGACAATATTCAATGCAGACTAATCAGACTACACAGTTTAACTGGTTTTAATTGCTCATTTAAATTTGTTGAACACTAGAAGAGATATACATCAAGATGCACATAGAAACAGCCAAGAATTCTGCTAAGAAGGCTGAAAAACAGTCCCAAACTTATTGGCAAGCCCCTCTGCATTTAATTTTCTCCAGCCACGAACCAGAGGGATCCAAAAACAGGTGATTATATAGGTTACACAATGCATATGCTTATCGAGGGATATCTCGACTCTCACATCGATGAAGAACATAGCAAAATGCGATACTCGGTATGAACTACAGAATCACGTGAATCATCGAGTCTTAGAGGTTATTTGTTTTTTGTTTGAAGAAAAAATAGTGTTGAAACTTACTAAAGACTGAATAGTGGTTGAAATCTTAAATCTTGATAGCACTTTTTTTTTTTTTTTTACATTTGAATATATTATAAACTTGCTTATTTTTTAAAGTTAAAATTGTCCGAAAACTAGTAATTTGACATTTATACCCTTTTACTACTTGTTATTATATAATTGTAATTAATTTAATACAAACAACTAAAAATAATTAATTTAATAAACTCTAAAACATTTTATACACATATTAATAATATTTTATTCATAAGTAAAATATGATTAAAAAATATAATAGCATTAATCCTATTTATATATTTAAGAATTAAATACACAAAACAATCTTGAGGTTAAGCTTAGAACAGGCGCTTAAACATTTACGTTTTTGTAACCCCATGCTCCCTAATTAAAAGTCAACTGTTATTAAATGTGATGTTTGACCGGCTTTTTCGATAAATGATTAAAATGCCCTTACCCTTATAAATTTTATTTTTTACAAAATAAAATTAAAAACTTTAAAATAAATTAAATAAATTTTTTTAATCAAATCTTTATCATCAATCTTAAGATGGATAGTGAAGATGAATTTGAAAAGTTTTAAAAATTAAATAAAAATTAAAAAAATTAAATGAAAAAATTTTTTCGTCACATCTCCACCGTTCATCTTAAAATGGACGATGAAGATTATTTTGGAAAAAAAAAAATTAAAGCCTCTTTCTCCATCTTTTCTCTGATCTCTCTCTTTTAAAGGTCGCCACCGTCATCCTTCGTCGTCCTTTTCTCCGATCAAACCGTCACCAAACAAGCAAATCCAATCTCTCTGCAAACGAGGCAACCTCAAACTAGCTCTCCACCTCTCCACCTTCTCTCCATCGAACCCAACCCTACCCAGCTTACCTACGAGTTTCTCCTCCTCTCCTGCACCCACCACCACTCCCTCTCCAATGCCTACACTGTCCACAACCACCTCCTTGGTATTGGGCTCGGATTCTTTAGGTCACTTACTTTAGTTAATCATGAAGACAAGCTATTGGATTTGCATTTGGATTTAGATTGTTGATTTTGGGTTGTTAATTTTATGGTTTTGATTCTAGAATAGTACACTTCTTTCTCGCTCTCTCTCCCATTCTTTTTTTTTTTTTTCCTTGGATAATTTTGGGTACACCAAAAAACCCATAAATCTCGGTTTTATTTTTTGGGTTTGATTGAAGATAATGTCTAGATGGGTTTGCAGTGGGTGGGTGTTTGGAGTTGATGCAGTGGATGATTGATTAATGATGTGCTTGAGTTTTTGCAGATTGATAACTGGATGAGTTTTTGTAGATTGTTATTGCAAACGATGGCGATGTGCGAGGGGAGGGATGTAAGGAGTGGGGAAGAAGAGGAAATGATGGAGAATTTATTTGACGTTTTATGTTGTTTGGTTCTGCCATTGGAGAATAAGGAGAGGTTTTTGAGTTTGGATAGTTGTTAACCTGGGTTTGGATGGATGATTTTATTGATGAATCTAGGTTTTGTTTTGCCATTTGATGGTTCTATCAAACATCCTCTTTAATCAAGTGGTTCTACAATTTCATGGTTCTATTTTTTCATTTTGATTTTTATGATTCTAAGGTGATGATTTGGAGTTGCTGTTGATGGTTGGTTGATGTTGGATTATAGAATGAGAAAGAACAAAGAGATCTTCATCCTGTTTGACGATAAAGATGAAGATTTTGTTTGTTTAATTTTTACTTTTGTTTTTGTTTATTTGTTTTTTTTTTTTTAATTTTCATAAAAAATTACTTTAATTGTTTTGTTTGTTTAATTTTTCATATTAAAAAAAACTTTTTAATAAAAATAAATTTTATCTCTACCATCCATCTTTTGAGATGGGTGGTAGAAGTTGTCTTTTTTTTTCTTTTTTAAGGACTATTATTATTTTGTTCTTTGGATTTAAAATTTATATCAAATCATCTCTGATTTTAAAAATATTAGTAAAAAAAACTCAATAGTTAGTGGGTTGATGGGTGGTAGAAGTTGTCTTTCTTTTTTATTTTTTAAGGACTATTATTATTTTATTCTTTGGATTTAAAATTTATATCAAATCATTCCTGATTTCAAAAATATTAGTCAAAAAAACTCAATAGTTAGTGGGTTGATGATTTCCGTCCATAATTGACGCTTCTGTTAGGGTATAAGGGTAAAAACATCAATACGTTGAATAACTTCACCATGGGGACAGCTGGATTCAAATGATAATTTAAATTAATAAATTAAATAAAATTAATAAATTAAAAGAGGGAAATAAACTTTAAAAAATAATTAAAAAAAAAAAAAATCCTCACAGTCTCTCTCACACTACTTTCAATCTGTCACACCCTCCACTGCCTCAACCTTGCCGCCACTCTCCCTACCGACGCTCTGGCATCATCGCCGGTGAGATCAACCTTTTCACTCCATGCGAACCTTTCCCCTCCACTCCCACTTATTCCTGGTAAAGAACGAGATCAGCGGCCAGGGGAGGGGAAGATACAGGCCTGCTGCTGCTCTCAGTGTTGTCGGTGGCGGCGGTGGTGGTGTTCTTCATAACGCGGTCGGGTAGAGCATTGGGTCAGCATGCGAATATATGTGTGCCGTGGGTCGGGGTGGAGAATGGGGAGTTGAGAGAGAAGGATTTGGTGCCCAAGAGATGGAAGAGTGGTGGTGGTGGTGGGGATGAGGGGAGGATATTTTTCGATCGATTTGGCGAAGGTGAGTGATTCGGATGGGGTAGTTAATTTGGAATCTAAGGATTTGGATTTCTGAGAGAGGGATTCTTGAAGGGAAGTGAAATGGGAGGTTAGGGCTGTGAATAGGTGGGTGCAGGAGGACAGAATCGTCTTTTGTGCCTCCAGGTCGTTGAATAGTTTCTCCACTCTCTGTGTTTTGATAGACAACTGGGTCGCCATTTGTTGATTGCCCATATATATACATATTTTTGAGATTAATTTGGGTAAAATGGTAAAGAAGAAGATTATGGGTTTTTGTTATTTCAATTGAAATGGGTTATGTTTGGTGTAGAAAGTTTGATGAATGGTGATGGACAATGGCTGGTATTATTCATCCTGGGTTCCTCCTTCACCAGACCGTTTGTTTCTTTTTCTTTTTTTTTTTTTTTTTTATTTGTTAATTTTTTTAATTTTTAATTTTTTGGATTTTGATTCAGGATGATGATTTTACTGGATTATCTTTTTTTTTTTTTTTCAAATTAATCTTTACAGTTGGAAATTTTTTTTATTTAATTTATATAATTTATATTTAATTTTTGGGGATTTGATGGAAATTTTTTTTTATCTAATTTATATTTAATTTTTTAATTGTTTTTAATTATGACTTATTAATTAATTAATTTAATTAATTTTAATCAATTATTTAATTTAAATTTGCAGGGGCAAATCCGTAATTTGAAGGGGAAAATATGTAATTTGATTAAAATTTGTTTTTGGCTTTCAGTGGCTGTACAGAGGTCAGATCGTTTGAAAACCATCCCCCATCTTTCATTTTTCTCTAAATGGTCCGATGAAGATATTTTGGTGTTCTAGTGTTTTTATCACGAAAACATAAAAAATTTGGATTGAAATCATTTTTGGTTGAAGGGCAGAAGATTTTAAAAAATTAGGATAAATTGATAATATATATATTTTTTATTTTAAAGGTTTATTTATTTATTTATTTATTTTTTATTAAATTAATTTTTATTATTTCAAATTTTAAAAAAATTAATTTAAAAACTAAAGACATTTTCATCTTTGTTCTTCAAACCACAATTTATCATCAAACTTAACACCCCCTTTGATCATTAAATTGGAGGTAAATTGTTACAAAAACTAAACTTCATTTCCGTCTACACTAAGCTTAACCTTAGAATGGCTTTACATATTTAACTCTTTATTTAAATATATTAATATATTTAAGAAAACAACTAAAAAAGCTGAATATTAAATTGTAAATTAAAATAAAATAGTTTAATTCCAAAACAATATGGTATAAAATATATTTAGATTTTTCTTTTTAAATATATTTCTAATAAGTATCAAGAGGAAAAAAAAAGAATAGAAAATTTGGATAATATAAAATTGGGATAAATTAAGATATATGTTATTTTGAGAAGAATAGACTTGACATAAATTTTTTTAAATATATTTAAATGATTTACAATCAAATGAAAAGTCAAAATTTTTAACTTTTTTTTTAGTTATTTTTGGATAATTTTAAATGATTTGATCATTTAATAAAACAAACAAAAATAACTTAATAAATGCAATTCAATACTATTAAATTATAAATAAAAAAACAAAAAACCTCTTAGTCTTGGAATGCAAGTTGCGTCCCAAACAATTAAGCCGCAGACACGTCTATTTGGGTGTCACGCACCATTGCCCCTTTCAACCACGCACCTGGTGACCCCCTAAATATGGAGAACATGACCTGTCTCGATAAGGAAAGTGGCCCAGGAAAATTGAACAAAGACTGAAGAGCAGCTTTGAACCTAAAAACAGAAGCATCAATTATTAGAGATCTTTTCGCTGAATGCTTATTATGACTCTTCCACACATTTAATAGATCTGCATAGGATTATTTAATGATATGGCATCCAACAGACCTTGAAGAATTCCCAATGTGTAACAACGCGCAGAAGAGACTTGCAATGAAGAACTTCAACAAATGATATTAAGTTTCCCAGTGCTGAGATTAGAAAGAATGCGGCGGTCAGATAAGAACCTCTTGAACTGCATAGCGTCAAGCCCTACTAAGCTTGAGGTAATAATACACCACTCCATGAGAGAGAGCTTAAGGGAAAGGCTATGTCGAGCTTAAGGAAAAGACTGTGTCAGATAATATCTTCCATTGTTTTGCTGATAAACCTGTCCAATAAGGCAATGTCAAAAATTTCTCAAGTCTTTTTTTCTTTTTTGAAAACATAATTTCTCAACTTTTGAGCTGAACTACAAGGTTTCAAAACTTAAGATGCAATTAACTGTATATGACTAACTTAAGATGCATCTGTTTATTGAATGCAGTGGTCACCATCCAATAACACAATGTCAAAAACAGTCATTCGACAACCAGTGACTCCGAGAAACAAAGTCATGATAACAAGAGATTCACCTGGGAGACTATGTTTAGGTTTAGTAAGACTGCTGAAATGCATAGAAGCATTTGTTTACCTTTATCAGTTGGATTATTTCTCCCTTAAAACTTCCATGCATGCAGAAACTGGCATTCGCTTTTCCAAGATCCATCCCATTATATTTGCCTCAGTGAAAGAGATTTCAATTTCTTGGGGGCTTGTTCCTCTATCTTCTCATGCATGCAGAAACGTCCACTCTCTAATTTTCCTAGATCTTGAGTGTACATTAAACTGACCCCACACTTTTTTACCCAGCAACATTGCACACTCTTACCACCACAAAGATGCTCCAGATAGAACTCGAAAGTGACCTCATTGTTAAAAGATTTAGCAATATAATCAGATGGATACATGCGGAAATCAAGCCCCATGAACACATGATCTGATTCAATAGAGAAGGGTCCACTCAAGAAAATGGCCCAATCATTGGAAGTGCTATGATGAACACAACGGTGTTTACAGACACAACGAATAGCAAAACCCCAATCATGATCCCGGTGTGCTCTAAATGCCGCCACAATGCATAAAGCAAAACCAACAAAGTTACAATTGAACCAATCTTGTGGCAACTTGATACTTATAAATGATTCTGCACTGTGATAGTCAAACCATTTAGGAATTTTACTGCCGGGGTAACATATACAAGCTCGTGGTAACTTGTCACATCCCTGTATCACAGAAAGAATAAAAAATCATTTGTATCATCAAATTATTTTTGGAGTTAAAAACAAAAAACAACAATGTATTAAACAGAGAGGGACAGAGACCTTATCATAGTATTTTTCCTTCCACAAAGTTGTGAGACATTGCATTTTCGATAGAACATCTACAATATCTTCAAGCACATTCCACCCCAATTTGAAACAATTGACAAAGTTAACTACAATAAATGGTTGATCCGGGGACCTAGTTGTGTGTAGAACTTGTAAACCCGATAATTCTTCCAATGACATGCAATTGTGTGCATCTATGGATATTAATGGAAGAACAGGTAAATATCGAAGCCTCTCACAATTGCTTATGTCTAGCTCCGATAGCTTAGCAAGGTCTCTAATTGATGACGGTATGCTCAAAAAATCATTTCCGCATAAATATAATCTTTCCAGAGAGGTTAATTTACCAAGACTGTCAGGCATCTCCACAATACCACAATTGGATAGATCTAGTTCCTTTAAATGATGCAAGAAGTTAAATGCAGGCAATTTCAACTCCACCATGTCCTCACTTTTGCAATATCTTCTAAAAGATAACGCATGTAGATTGTTCAAATGGAAGATGGATGCCGGTACTTCTCTTACAGCAGTTCCCTCAACTTCAAGTTCCATCAGAAATTCTAAAGTCCCTAAGTCCTCAGGCAATTTGTCAAGCAATGAGCAATCAGAGAGAGTAAGTCTTTTAAGAGATTTCAACTTACAAATGTTAGTTGGAAGATTCTTAAGCCTCGAACAACTTTTAAGATCCAATAAAACAAGTCTGCAAAGACGCTCAATGGATGAGGGAAGTTCTTCTATTGCAGTTTCGTCTAAATATAACTCCTCTATATTACACGAGATCTCAGGCAACATATTCAAGTTTGAGCAACCAGATAAATGAAGTTTTGTTAGAGATTTCAAATCAATGAAATTCGAAAGATCTCTAAGGCTTTTGCAGTCACTTAGATCCAAGATATTAAGCTTATGGAGACATTGAATAGATGATGGAATTTCAAGCAAACTTGTGCAACCTATTAGCATTAAACTCTTAAGATTCGGTAAACCAGAGAAATCTGGAAGATCTATTAGGTATTTTGAGTAACTGAGATTTATTTCCTTCAACCTTTCAAGAAGCTGTAAGAGAAAATGACCAACACAAATTAACACCTTAAATACATGAGTAATACTAGAGTTTTCAAATTTTTTACCCAAAAGATATGACATATGAGTTGTTAAAATCTTAAATCATGAGATGATAAGATGATTAATATGATGTTGACAACTCACATATCATATTATTTGGTTATGGATTTAGACAAAAAATCTAATATTACTCCAATCAAATATTAACATATTATATACAAATCACCATAAAAAATGAAAAATGTACCTGGAAACTGTTCCAAAGATGTTCAACCTTGCTATAAGGCATTTCAAGTATTACAAGGTTCTCCAAATGAAAATTTTGAGGCAATGATGTCAATGGGAATCCATGCCAATGGAGATACTTTAGCCCGGTGAAGATAGGTTCAAGGCCGTTAAAAACATTCACCTTATTTATATCATGTGCATAGCTCGAGCTATAGAATTCCAACAATCTCAGTTTAGCCATCTTTAGAAAAGCATCTGTGTGGAAGCTTATATCCCTTATCTTTGATGTATCCAAAGATATGCCCTCAATTATTTCAGTCCCCTAATACATCATTAGAAAAAAATCATCAGAAAAAAATGATAAGTTAGGACCAAAGGCAGTAAAATCTTTAGGGATTATTTCACCACTCCTCTTGGCTACCCAAATTGCCACCTCTTTTTCTTAAGTTGAATAGAAATAGTCAAAGAAATTTCAAAATTTTGAAAAAATCTTTCTTGACACTTAACCTCAAGGGCTACATAATTTATTTTTCCAAATTAAATCACAATAAACAACACGAAATAATAGAAGATAAAAAACCGGGAAAAAATAATAATGCAAGAAAATATTAAAATTACGAAGTAACATGAAATCGTAAGTGACCCCTTGATGCTACATGGAGGTTGAGGCCTCCAAGCATGAGACCAAGAGGCCACCTCCTATTCTTTTGTTTGTTTTTCTTCTTTCTTTTCTTATAAATCATAGGTTATTTTAACTATTTTCATTGTTATTTCTACTAAGTAATACTTATATCAAATGTTAAAACAAATGTTCTGAGTTGAACCAATTAATGAACTATATAATTCATCAAATCAAATCCATTTAATTCCCATTTTCACATGAGCTGACCAAGCAATTATTGTAGTAAACTTACCGAACTTTTTGTGAGAACACGAAAGATATCCTCATGATTCCACAACCGAGTGCGATTGCCAGGATCTTCAACAGATTCTTGTCGGACAATTTCCTTACCCATAGCTTGTAGCAAATCATGCATTATTATCTTGTTGTAATCTGATATAGTTATCATAGACTTATCAATAAGAGTGCTTATCCCGATTTAGGTGAAGAAGCCACTAGCATTCAAGACTTTTTTAGCAAGATCACTATCATTTCCTTTAAAAAAGCATGCAATATCTAGAAATATGTTCTGCAACTCATCATCTAATTCATCGTAACTTATTTTTAACACATTTTGAATATCCATATGAAAACTTCGACTTAGTTTATCCATCGCACTTTTCCAAACTTCTATTCTCTTGTCAAGTAAAAATGACCCCAAAATTTTAAGAGCTAATGGAACACCACCAGCAAATCTTACTATTTTATTTGATAGCTCCACATACTCTACTATTGGGTAATTTTGTTTGAAGGCATAACGACAAAAAAGCTCAAGAGCTTCATGATTAGATAACTCCCGAACCTCATATACTTGATCCACTTTACAATTCTTAAGTACTTGTTTATCTCTCGTCGTTATAATAACCCGACTTCTTGAACCATGACTATAAAGAACTCCAATCAAAAATTCTATTTGTCTAAAATCAGTCACATCATCAAATACAATGAGAAGCTTCTTACGCTCAAGCCTTGCCTTGGAGAATGTGCGTTTTAAGATAGAAGTATCTACATTTACATTTCCGTCCCCAAGTATGGTAGAAAGAAGTTCTTGTTGCCAACGCATTGATCCATATTTCTCAGATTCTTTCTTCACGTTTAGAATAAAATGAGAACCCTCAAATTGATTAGAGATTTTGTTGAATAAAATGCTAGCAAGAGTAGTCTTGCCTATGCCACCAATGCCGCAAATCCCTATAATGCGAACAGACATCGACTCCATGCATAACAATGATTCAAGCTGTTTGATTTTTGATTCAACTCCAACCAAGTCATTGTTATCACTTGGGGACGTGTCCATTAGCTTCTCCAAAATATCTTCAACAAGTTGCTCTATAAGTTGAGACTCAAGCCTAACAAATATTGAAAACAATCTTTAGTAAATCAAGGCAAATTTCGCAATGACAACCATAGTGTATTTTGTATTCCAATAGCTTATTACAAAGATGAACCTTTTTTTTTTTAATAGTAGAGACAATATATTCAACAAAATGTCTAACAGAGACAACAAACTAGATTGAAGAAAAAAAATTGGAAAAAAAAAAAGGTGAAAATCGAAGAAGAGTTTTGGACAAAAATAAAAAATTAAAAAAATAAATGAGATTGAAGATCTAGGTTTTGAACCCAGATCTTCAACTTTTTGAAGACTGGGTTCAAAACCCAAATGCACACCCAACATACAAGTGCACATTGTTGAAGAACACAATGAAGAAATCAAAGTTAGAACCCATAAATCAATTGAAGGAGAATAAATCAAACTCAGAAATTATCACCACCACACCCAGATATCAAACTCATTTGTTTATCAACTAAACCAAATTCGAATATTTAACTTACAGGTTCTGTTAAGAGAATTCCTCGACTTCAACTGACCTAAATCTTGAATTATTTGGTCACACAACCACACTAGTGTAGTTTTAAATAGGATGCAAATATTGCCACCAACAAATATGATTTTCATACTCAAATTACTAATACATCCATTAATTAAATTTAAAAATTTACATATTAATATAACCACCAATAAATATACCAATATTAACTATTTTAAACAACATTAATTATATTCATTTAAAACAAAATTTCTATCTTTCTTAATTGCTTATTTCTCTTAAACATAAATTTTTAACACTAACTCTAAGTATACATTTTATCAAGAAGAAGAATAAGAAGCATACTTGAAGGTTGAGGCCACTCAATTTTTCACCACAAATGAGACTTTGAGACTTTATTTTGTGTTTTAATCCATCTTTATTGTTTAAATAAATAAAAAAATAATATTTAAAAATAATATTTTGCATTTTAAAAAAAAAATCTAAAGAATCATTTGAAATGTGTAAGATTTATAAACTTTTATTTTTTATTTTTAGATTTTTTAGTATGAAAGATTTATGGATTTTTACTTAGAGCAAATTACAATTTAGTTATTCAAATAAAACCTTAATTCAAGCAGAGTAATATTTTCAGCTTTATTACAATTTACCCCCCCTACAGTTAGTGAACCTTTTTTAGAGTTAACTAACTTAAGGGTAAAATTGCCTTTTAACCTTATTTTTATTTTTCTTTTAAAATAAATTTTAAAAACTTTGAAATAAATTAAAAAAAAAAAATAAACTGGGAGATCTCTTTGGAAAATTAAATAAATTAAGTAGAATTCAATTTAAAGTTAATCTTCAATCATCTTCCATCTATCCTCAATATATTCAAAGGATAATCCAAAAAAACTGTGTAGTTTGGAAAAATATCTATTTTATCATACTAGTTTCGTTTTTGTCCAAAATCCCTCTTACTATTACTAAGTTAATAGAAAAATTGAAAAAATTATAGAAAGACAATTTTAACCCTAATAAAAACATTTTTATTTAAAAACTAAATAATTCTAAAATAATTTTTAAAATAAAAAATATAACCAATAAAAAAAATTGATTAAAAAAAAAAAGAGGTCCATCAATCATGGATCATCTTCATTTTCAACCTTCAACCTCCATTTTCATCACCAACAATCTTCATCACCAACCTTCAACACACCAGCCATAGACTCTACCAAACTATCACCGTCAACCACCACCTCTTTCTTTTTCTTCTTCCCTCTCCCCCTCTTATTTTTCTCTCCCCCCATTTTTGGGTTTCCAACAACTGGAAACTCAATTATCATCATCCCAAATCTCCCACATTAACCAAATCATCCATCATCGATCATCAACACCATTATCATTAATCATCAACGCAATTACCAACCAAAATCAAAATCATCCAAAATCGACAACCAAAATCAATCAAAATCAGCAACCAAAATCAACCAAGGAGAAGCACGACACCATAACTAGCTAACCACCAATGGGGAGAAGCACGACAAGGGGAGAGCAAGAGGGAGAGAGTGCGTCCGAGTGATGGACCGATAAGGGAAAAGCAAGAGGAAGGGTGAGGGATCGGCAATGGTGAGGAGAGACTTTAGAGAAGAACAACAACCTGACAAAGGGATAAGAGTGGGTGAAAGGATGGTGAGGTCTAGTTTAGTTGTGTGATGAGAGTGTGTCGGCGCGGCTATGGTAGAGATGGGTATGACACAATCATCAACGGTGGAGATGGAAAGCGATGGTGATGAGATCAGTGGCAAAAGAAGAAGAAGACAAGTGGAGATGGATGGCAGTGATGATGAGATCAGTGGAAGAAGAAAAGAGAAGGGAAGAAAAAGATAAGTGGAGATGAATGGCGGTAACAGTGGCGATAAGGAGAAGATGAATATGAAGAAATGGAGGATAAGATGAAGATGAAGAAATGGTTTTCAATTTTTTTTTTTTTTTAAATAAACCAATTTAGTTTTTGGTTTTCTTATTTTAACTTTTTAATTATAATATTTTTTTATTTTATTAATTTTTTCTAAGAGATTTATTATATTAATTTTAGTATTATATTATTATATTTTAAAATGTTTATTTATGTTCAATTTTAATATTATATTTTTATATTTCTTAAAAAAATATATATTTGTATTAATTTATTTTAATCAATTTTAATCAATTTTTTTTATCACATTTCCGTTTTTGCCTTTGAAGTCAAAGAGTCAACTAAGTCAACCTAATGGAATCTGTCACCGTTAATGCTATTATCGTCTTTTTACACGCTTTCAAGAGGTATTTTGAGTATTTTTATTAACGTCAGAGGAGATTTTTGATAAAAATGAAACTATATGTGATAAAATTGATATTTTTGCAAACTACAGTCGGTTTTTTGAGATCACCCCGATATTCAGTCATCTTCCAATTTAAAATCATCAATCATCTTCTCTCCATTTTCTCCCCCCTTTTGTCACTCCCATCTTTATTTTCACTGAAAACCTAAATTTTTTTTAGTTTTCATATCATTATTCTTACTGGAATTCAGAATTTCTAGATTTCCATACTGGATTTTTAGTGGTTTGGAAACACAAATTTGGGTTTTCAGTATAAAAAATGGCCCCAAACATCATCAACCATCATCAATCAACCTCCCAACGTCATCAATCCATGCCTGGAAACCCAAAAAATGGCCCCAAACATCGTCAATCGTTATCAATCAACCTCCCAACATCATTAATCCAAATCCAACCATCATCAATCAAAGCCAGCATATTCAATCTCTTAAAAAATGAAATAAATCAACCTCAAATTGAAGGGAAAAAAAACAAAAAACAAAAACCAAATAAATCAACCTTAAAATTATCGATCCGGGTTCGAATTGTCGAACCCAGATAAATCCAGATGAATCATTAAGGTTCAAGTCGACAAACCCCAATGAACCTTCGTTTGGGTTTGTCGATGAGAACTCAGATGAAGGTTCATCTGGGTTCAACAGATAAACACAGATGTTGAAGGAGAAGAAATCAACGATAAGAAGAAAGGCGACGGCAAGAAAAAAGGAGAAGAAATGAGAGGAGATGAGAGGAGAGAGAAGGAAAAGAAAGGAAGGTTTACCAACGAAAAGAAGAAAACGACAGACAAAGGATGAAAGAGAAGAAAGCAGCGACGAAAAGAGATCTAAGGAATGATGTTTACTGACAGAGAGAGGAGATTGAGGTCGTGGCAGAAAGGAGATGAGAGGAGTGGGTTTGTGAGGATGAAGGGGTTTAATTTTCTTTTTATTTAATTTTTGGTTTTATTTTCTTTTTATTTAATTATTTAAATTTTTATTTAATGTTTAAATTTTTTTTTCTCAAATTAATCTTCATCGTCCATCTAAAGATGGTTGATGGAGATCTGATTATTTTTTTTAAAACTTGCCCTTAGATTAAAAAAAAAAATTTATTTTGTTTTTTTATTTTTTTATTTAGTCAACTAAGTCAACATAGTTATTAAAAGTATTTTTATCTTTTCGCTGTTTGGATACTATTCAATGTTAAATGTAATAGAATCTTACTAGAGGTAGGAGAGTAAATTGTAATAATAGTGAAAAGGTTGCTTGGTTTGAATTAAGATTTTAACTGGATAACTAAATTGTAATTTGCTCTTTTACTTATTTTATTAAGGAAAAAATCTAAAAATCCTCCTAAAATTGAAAATAATGTCAATTTACCCTAACTTTTTAAAATATTAGCCAAAAGACCCCCTATTGGCTGTCCAAAAGTGGTTTTATCCAAAAGTTGAGTGGTTTTATGACCTATTCATGAAAAGACAAAAATCATATTAAAAAATTAAAAAATAAAATCCCAAACTAATATAAAACCGGTATAAGATTTCGTTCAATATTATTCTTCAGCCAAACCAAATTTTTATCAACATCTTGATCTTCAACTTCAAACTATCAAACTTTCTACAACTAAAAAGAACACATGAAAAAAAGAGACATATATATATATATATCACACTAATTACATTTTTGGAGTAACATCATTAATTTAGGTTCTTTCGTTTGAATGAAAAACGTCACTAGACAATGAACAAACCCAAGTCACTTGGGTTCGTTCATTTGAAATGGGTTGCCTAAGTTCGTTCAGCATCTAGTGACGTTATTTATTTGTTTATTTTTTTAAACTCGTCTAGTGACGTTTTGGATCTCGCTAAGGTTATTGCTTGAGTTTGGTGACATTCTTGGTTCATGTTGGTGACATTTTGTTTCACCTTTGAACAAACCCAGATTTGGGACTTGAGGTACCTAATGTTATGTTTTGATTCTCACTATGATGGTAACTGTGGTAGCATAAAAACTCAGGCCTAAAGTACTAAGCTCAAGGTGCAAGTCCTTGACCTATTAACGACAAATAATTAGTTAGTCTGATCAAGTTTATAGCCTCAGCTTTGTTTGCCTATCTATTTCTAATAATACTTCGACAGCCTCAAACCTACGATCCATTTGATGGGTTGACTCAGCAATTCGGTTGACGAGTGACTAGTTTCGTGGTTTGGTCGAAATGGTAAGGTGTCAAAGAGTCAGTCGACATGTGGGTCTAGAGTTCGTATTTCTTCTATAATTTGACTAGGGTGAGAATCCTCCAGGGAATCTACTTTCCTATGTTGCAATAGTTGACTTTCAACTTATTTAGGATTATTTCCCTATGAAATAGGAAAGAGACAAAATGGAAAGCTACTTGTTTCGCCTTTAAAATCCAGGGATGGACTGAAGATACTTCTGAATCATTTGAAATGATCAATTCTAGAATCTTCATGAATTGAGAAAAAAATCCTATTTCGTAGGGCTACTCTTGCCTATAAAAGGTAAAACTTTACCCTAATGGGAGGGATTCCAAACCCCCGACATACAGACACTCTGCCAAATTGTCATCAAACCCCTCTGAGAGCCATCTCCGGCTAGCTAATAGTTCAGACTACGATGATCCGTCATATATTCCTCTTTCGGCACGATCCTCCCTCCATTGGCTTGACGTCAGTCCGATGGTCCACCGCTGACTCACACTTAACACCACCATTGGTGTCATATCTTCCTTATTGGACCACCATCCTTGACCATCCATTATGTTGACCCTTACCTATGCCTTCAACTTTGGTCTGTATCAACGTTGATCTTCTTTCGCCATACTCACTGTTGAGTGATGCTTTACTTTTATTACCCTTTTATTTCTTTATTTACGAACAATTTACTGACTTAAGCATTAGAGGGTCTTTGGTTAGGCACCACCCCGGTCCCCGGTGTTAAAATCATCCACGTTCTCTTTGTTTGTTTTGTGCAGGACACAGGTTGCTAGATTCCTAAAAAGCTGATTGGCGAGGATTACTTCACGTCAACATACTGTAGTTCAACCCCACTACAGTAACGATCTGGTTGAAGACAATCTTAAAGATTGGTGATGATTTGGTGGTTCTCACTATGGTAGTAGTGGTGACGATCTGGTTGAGATTAAAGACAAACCCAACCTAATGTTAAAGGTTGAAGACAAACTTTTTTTTCTTTTTTATTTTTTTAATTTTTTAGTTTTGTTTATATTTTAAGTTTATTTATGTTTAATCTTTGTTGTCCATCTGATTTTCTATTTTTTATATTTTAATTATTATTTTAATTTTAGTTTTTAAAAATATTTTGAAGGAATTTTTTTTTTTTTTTTTTTTTTTTTGTATTTATGAACTTTTTTCTTGATATTATCTTGATTTTTAGATGAAATTTTATTGAAGTGGTGATGGATAAGAGAGTACATTAGATGTTATGGGTGTTGTTTAATTAAAGATGAAGATTGATGTGGTGATTAGATTGAAGATGAATATGTGAAGATCAGTTTAGTTTTATTTTTTAAATTCATTTTACGCTAGAGTTTAGTTTTAATTTTTATTTTGTTAGTTTTTAACTAATTATAATTTTTAGATTTATTAAGGGCAAAACGGTCATTGTATGTGTTGTAAATAAAGTGAGGGGTAAAAGAGTCTTTTTATTATTTTCTATTAGGTTTAACTGTCAATCAACTGACAGGAGAGATTAATTTAACACTTTTTTTTTTTTCAAAAGTTAAGTTTCATTTAATGTTTTTTTGAAATATAGTTGAAAGTTTAATTCTTTCCCATAACTTAGGAATTAAAATAATTTTTATCCTTAAAAATGTTATTAAAAAATGCAAAATCAAATCTTGAAGTCTTTTTCTCCGATTCAAAACCATCTAAAACTTTCTCTCAACATGGTTCAACTAACATTATCTTCAATCTCAAATAACATTAAAAAAAAAAAAATGCATTTTGTAGTCCTTTTCCGTAATTCCATTTTTATATGAGAAATGGGGTGCCTGATGGAACAACTTATTTAGGACTCCATTGGTTTCACATACGAAAAAACAAAAAAGTAGTTAAAACCAAATCAAACGCAGTGAATTCTTTGCTCCCAAAATTAAACACTTACTTGAAATTACGTGTATAGAATTGGAAATCAGATATTGCTGCTTCAGTCAGAGCCTCTCTCCATTTCTTCACCAACGAATTATCAAAACATTTTTCATGTTTGTCAACAGCAGCTCCAAAAGAGTCAGTCTGGTTCCTCACATCAGAAGGGTCTATGTGATAATAAACAGGAATCACGATCTGTTTGCACCTCTCTTTGCATTCAAGGATTTGAACAAGCTCATCGAGACACCATCTGGAATAAGTGTAGTTCCTGGAGAAAATGACCACCGAGATCTGTGATTCTTCGATGGCTTTTAAGATAGCCGGGGAGATCTCATCTCCTCTATTGAGCTCGTGATCCACGAAAGCTTCGATTTGCTTGTCACCCAGAGCTTTGTGAAGATGGCTTATGAAACCGTAGCCGGTGTCCTCACCTCTGAAGCTGAGGAAAACATCATACTTGAATGGAGTAGTCATTGAAGAAGAGAAAAACACAGGAGATATGTGACTACGGGTTGCTCTTAAGATCGCTCACACTCTCAAATATTTGATGTGATCATTTAATATATATGTAGAAATTTTATATGCTCGGCAATCGGCACTTCTGCGTAGCAAGCTTCGGAGAAATCACCTCCAAAGCTTCTTAGAAATATCCTCGAAATTTCAAGGTTTCTTTGAGATCAGAAAGTGTAGCCGGCTACCACATGATGATGTTGATATACAACACCACGAAAACCTAGACTCCAACAACTCTCATACTTGACTTTTCAAAGTTCAACTCTACTTTTAGACTGTCTGGTTCTCATTCGATTACGTTTCACATGTGTTTTTCATGTTTGTTTTTAAATTTCGCTTTTATCCCTAAATTTTTAGGTTGCGTATGTGTTTTTAGTCTTGGTCTTCTTTAACGTTTAATAAATTCATAAAATTAGTCGATTTAGTGTTTAATTAACAGTCAAACGTGATAAAAACGGTAGAAATATCCTTAATAATTTTGTCTTATTTAATAAACCAATGGGAAGCCAACATGTGTCACACAAAGTTTAAAATTAAAAAAAAAATCAAATTTTGAATAAAAACTAAAAAATATTAATTAAATAATATAATTTAAATATTATTGAAAAAAAGTTAAATGAAATCTAACAGGCATCCTCCATTGAAGTGTTACTATAGAAGACTAACAGACAAAGACTATTAAAAATAGCAAAAGCAAAGTTGCACTCTGAAGATCCAATATTTTATTTGGCAGAACAACAACCTTCTTAAATAGGCTGAATACAACACCTAAGAAGTAGCAACATATTCCTGAGAAATAACAACAAAAAAATCAACAACAGAAACAACACTAATAGCTGCACTCAGCACTAACTTCAAATGTGGACTCAACATAAAACAACTAAAGTCCATAATAAACTCCTAAAGAATAGGTCTTCACAATTTATTTCAGATAAACATAAACTAAATATTATTTCTTAACACCCTCCCTTAAACTGATGCCTGCAGAAATCAGTTTAAGAAAGTCTTCTTCGAAGCCCTGCACTCCTCAAGCTCTCCCTTAAGCAACATCCTTTAAAGAACACATTCCAAGCATATTTCGAAGCTTCACAAATACAGCCTGCTTGAGGGGCTTTGTCAAGATATCTACAATCTGATCTTCACTCTTACAAAACACCAATTCAATAACACCATTCTTACAGAAATCACACAAGAAGTGAAATCTCACATCGATGTGCTTGGTTCTCCCATGTAGAACTGGATTTTTTTGAAAGCTTTATTGCAGAAATATTATCACAATAAATTAAAGTTGGATCTTGCTGCTTGTTGTGTAGAACTTCGAGTAGTCTTCTCAACCAAATAGCTTGACATGTACTAGATGCAGCAGCAACAAATTCAGCTTCAGTAGTTGACAGAGTCACTATCTGTTGCTTCTTAGATGACCATGTGATAGCTCCAAAACTCAACATGAACATACATCTAGATGTACTCTTTCTATCATCAAGATCTCTAGCATAATCACTATCTGAAAATCCAATCAACCTTGAATTTCCATTAGTTTTATACATAATTCCAAAATCTACAGTACCTTTCAAATAGCGAAAAATTCTCTTTGCTGCTGAAAGATGAGCTTCAGTTGAATTCTTCATGTATCTGCTGATCAAACTGATAGCATGCATGATATCTGGTCTTGTAGATGTCAAATACATAAGACTCCCAACAATTCGGTTGTAAAGAGTAGCATCCACCCTTTTTCCTGCTCTATTCTTTGTGAGTTTTAAACCAGGTTCAGTTGAAGTTGAAATTGAATTGCAATCCTTCATTTTAAACCTATCCAGAATCTCCATACCATATTTCGTTTGTGAAATAAAAACACCACCAGATGATTGCATTACTTCATTGCCAAGAAAATAATGCATCAACCCCAAATCTGTCATATCAAATGCACTCATCATATATTTCTTAAAATCATCAATCATGGCACCATCATTGCTAACATAAATAAGATCATCAACATATAAACACACAAATATCATCTTTCTATCATCTTTAGATTTAGTAAAGAATATGTGCTCATAAGGACATTTAAGAAAACCTTCCTTAGCAAAGTAAACATCTATACGACTTTACCAAGCTCTTGGTGCTTGTTTCAGTCCGTATAATGCTTTATTTAGCTTGTATACCTGATTCTCATGACCTTGCTTCACATATCCAGGAGGTTGATCAATGTACACCTCTTCTTCCAATTCTCCATGTAAAAACGCTGACTTCACATCTAGTTGATAGATGGGTCATGAATTCTGAGCAGCCATGGATAACAACAATCGAATAGTGTCAAGTCTTGCTACTGGTGCAAACACTTCTTTGTAATCCACACCAAATTCTTATTTATACCCCTTTGCAACGAATTGAGCCTTGTACTTATCTACCCCACCATCTTTCTTCAGCTTAGTTTTATAAACCCATTTAACACCAATGGATTTTTATCCTTTTGGAAGATTTGACAGCTCCTAGGTGTTATTTTTCTCTATTGATTTAATCTCCTCATCCATAGCTTTCTGCCACTTTGCATCTCTAACAACCTCTTCAAATGTAATGGGATCACAATCTGAAAATAAAGCAAGATGAGCTATTGTATCATCATCAGATAATTCATCTCCACTTACATAATCAATCATCCAAGCTAGGCGCTTCCTTAGACGTGGCTGTTCAAAAAACGGAATGACTGCTGTCAAGTTTTCACCAGAAGTTTGTTGTTGTTGATCAATTCTATCGTCTGCATTAGATGGTTGCCTTTGCGAATCACTCCTTTCATCAGCTTCATCAAAATCAACAAGAATTTGTTGCTGCCTTGGAACATTTTCAACTCAGTTCCATGTATTTTCTTCATTGAAAATTATGTCTCGACTGATAACAATCTTCTTTGTTGTAGGACTGAACAATTTGTAGGCTTTCGACTGTTCACTTACTCCAAGAAAGACACATTTTTCAGCTTTGTCATCTAGTTTCTTCCATTTCTCATTTGGTATATATGCATATGCGATGCATCCAAAAACTTTGAAGTGATCAACAGCTGGCTTTCAACCACTCCAAGATTCTTCTGGTGTCATGTTTTGAACTACAAAAGTAGGACTACAATTCAAAACATGAACACTCCAATTTACAGTTTCTGACCAAAAACTCTTTGGAATTCTCCCACTTGCTAATATGCTTCTAACCATATTCAAGATAGTTCGGTTCTTCCTCTTTGAAATGCCATTTTGTTGTGGTGTGTAGGTTGCTGTTAATTGTCTTCTAATTCCATGCTCATTACAAAAAACTTCAAATTCTTTATAACAAAATTCTCCACCACGATCTGTACGAAGGTTTTAATAGTTGTACCAGCTTCATTCTCCACATGTGCTTTGAAGCTTTTGAATGCACCAAAAGCTTCTGATTTCTCTTATAAAAAATAAACTCATGTCTTTCGACTATAATCATCAATAAAGGTAATTAGATATCTTTTACCTCCATTAGAGCATGGGGTTATTGGTCCACAAATGTCGAAATGGACCAATTCCAAGACCTTTGCTCGCCATGATTTTCCTTGTGAAAATTGTTCTCGATGTTGTTTGCTGACAACACATGCTTCACATATTTTCTTGGTTGGGAGAATTTGAGGAAGACCAATCACCATATTCTTTTGAAAAAGAGTTTTCAAACCGTTGAAATTCAAATGACCATAACGATGATGCCAAAGCCACATTGGATCATTCACCTTGACTGTAAAACAAGTCTGGAGGGTCTTGATATGCAGCGGGAATAATCTGTTTGGTGTCATCTGAACATGAGCAATTAGACCTCTTTTTGGATCATAAATTTCACAAGCACCATTTTTGATAGTTGCTATATACCCCTTTTCTTGCAGCTGCCCCATACTCAACAAATTGTTTTTCAAATGTTATTAGGAATATAAAAAACATTTGAGATAGTTTCAATGTTATCATCTTTATTCCTAATTTGAACATCACTCTTTCCCATAACATTTACTTTAGAATGATCACCACAACTAACAGTAGTACGAAAATCTTCATTTAAATGAGAAAAGAATGACTTACTACCACACATATGATTACTGCAACCTGAATCTAGATACAATATGTCTGGATCAAGCTTGTCCTCCTTGACATCGAATGCCATCAACAATGTTTCTTCTTCTTTCTTTTCTACAAAGTTTGATTTCTCCTACTTTTCTTTGTCTTGGGGCAGTTTAGCATAGCATTCAGAACGACAATGACCAAACTTGTGACACATGTAGCATTCTACCTTGGATCTGTTGAATTGTTGATCACGTCCTCTCCCTCTGCCTTGAGAATTGGATTGATCATCAACACCTTTGGAATTTCGATGTTGTCTGCTCCCATCTCTATTGCCTCGGCCTCCTTTTCCTCTACCTCTACCTTTTCCCCTTGAATTTGAGAACTCAGTAGAGGTAAAAACTTTTAGAGCTTGCTTATCTGTGGTGGTGCCACGATTCATTTTTTGTTCATGAACCAACAAAGAACTTTGGAGTTCATCAAGTAAGAGTGCATCAATATCTTTGGATTCTTCGATTGAGCAAACAACATAATCATACTTTGGGGCCAAAGAACGTAGAATCTTCTTAACAATAGTTACATCGTCCATCTTTTCACCATGGAAACGCATTTTGTTTGCTATCTCCATAATCCTAGCACAATAATTAGTCACAGACTCACTGTCTTTCATCTGTAGAGTTTCAAAATCCCTTCTTAGAGCTTGAAGTTGTGCATGCCTCACCTCGATGTGCCTTGATATTTCTTCTTCATTGAATCCCATATTTGCTTGGAAGTTTCTTTACTAAGAATTGTTTCCAAGATAGAGTGATCAATTGCTTGAAACAAGTAATTCTTTGCCTTTAAATCTTTCAGCTTCAATGCTTCCAACTCTGTCTTCTGTGTCTCTGTTAAAACAATGCCCTCTGTTGGTTCTGTTACTCCAGAGTCAACAACCTACCAATACTCATTCGACCTTAAGAAATTCTCCATAAGCATGCTCCAATGGTCATAGTGACCATCAAAATGAGGAATTTCTGGTTGCACAAAGGTTTCAGAGGCCATTAATACTTTTGCTACAAAAAAAAAAAAAAAAACAATCGTGAAATAGAAAAGAAAAACAAAGTTACTGCTGCAAAACTATCTATCTCACTATTTAGGGACACTCTCAAAATGTTTGTTGCTCTGATACCACTGTTACAATAGAAGACTAACAGACAAAGACTATTAAAAATAGCAAAAGCAAAGTTGCACTCTGAAGATCCAATATTTTATTTGACAAAACAACAACCTTCTTAAATAGGCTGAATACAACACCTAAAAAGTAGCAACAGATTCCTGAGAAATAGCAACAAAAAAATCAACAACAGAAACAACACTAACAGCTGTACTCAGCACTAACTTCAAACGTGGACTAAACATAGAACAACTAAAGTCCACAATAAACTCCTAAAGAATAGGTCTTCACAATTTATTTCAGACAAACATAAACTAAATATTATTTCTTAACAATGAACAAACCTGGTTCACATAATATCTTCTTCAATCATTCCATTTCCTATTTACTAATTAAAGAATTTTAGAAAAAATAATTGGAAAAGACCAGATCTGGTCATGGGAGAGGTTTAGAAAAAATTTACTAATATTTATCTGAAAAAACCACTTAAATTTTATACTCATATTCAACCAAATTACATCAATTCCAGTTCAAAATGTATAAATAATCAAATAAAAAATTTGAGGGCATAATTCATGGCGTTGTGGCTGAACTCGGAGAAGTGTCTACGGGTTTTTATTTGGAAACTTTGTTCTTCATGTTCTTCATTCTTTTAAATGTTTTTATTTTTTTGGGGAAAACTTCATTTGATCCCTATATTTTTAGGAAACTTCTTATTTTTAAACGCAAATCCGTTTATAGCGTTCATGGTCCCTTACATTTCAAAAATTCATCAAATTAGTTACTACTGTCAGTTAACAGACAATTAAACGTTAAACATGTGGGGATAGTTTCGTCTTTTAACACTAATTGGTAACACAAAAACAAGTATCAATGAATTTTTTTAATTAAATAAAAATAATAATCAAAAGTGTATATAAAGTTAATGGAAAAACAATCCTTTATCATTTTTTTTTTGTGTTGACCATCAAAAATCACATCAGAGAAACCAATTTGATAAGTTTTTGAGACATAAGAGACTATGAATGCTATAAATGGACAGTTCTTAAATGCAAATCCGTTTATAGTGTTCACGGTCCCTTACATTTCAAAAATTCATCAAATTAGTTCCTATTATCAATCAACAGACAATCAAACGTTAAACATATGAGGATAGTTTTATCTTTTAACACTAATTGATGATACAAGAACATATATCAATGATTTTTTTTTAATTAAATAAAAACAATAATTAAAATATATATAAAGTTAAGGGAAAAACAGTCTTTTATCATTTTCTTTTGATGTTGACCATCAAAAATCATGTCAGATAAACTAATTTAATGAGTTTTTGAGACATAAGAGACCATGAATGTTACAAATGGATTTGCATTTAAAAACAAGTAACTTTCCAAAAATAGGGATCAAAATCAAGTTCTCTCTCTTTTTTTTTTTTTTTTTTTTGGTTTTTGTTGACATAATTTTCATCTCCACAAAAAACCCGTTGAAGAACATGGAAATCAATAGAGAAGCCAGAATCAATGCATGGGTTGAGTCAATGACAACCTCCTCACTAACCCACATCAAGTTCACTCCTCTTGCCGCAGCCAACAGCCAGATCGAAACCCACAGCAGATCGCCTCACGAACCTATACCAGTTCTTGGAGTCGAAGAGTCAAAGATGTCTTAGATGGAGTTGTTGGATTGATAAGAGTCCATAGAGTTCGAAAAGTAACAAAGAAAAAGCTAACGGAGCAGTGTTTGATTTGTTGAGAGTAATAAGAACTCTAACTGTTTGTATAAAGGCCTTTGAGAAAAAAGTCTGGATTTTGTTAGAGTGGGGTTTTCTTTGAGCTGAAGGGGATGAAGGTTCTTTGAAGTCCATTGATCTGGATTCCGAACAAGAACATTTTTTTTTTTTTGTTTTTTTTTTTTGTTTGAATTTTTTTTTTTATTTTAATTCTTAAAAAAATCTGATGATCAAATTTTTTTTTTTATAACATTTAATTTAATTTTTTAACATTAAATCCCCATCATCCATAATTTTTTTTTTTACTTATTTTTTATTTTTATTTTATTTTACTTCATTTTTATTTTATATTTAATCTTTCTCGTTAAATCTCCACAATCCATCACAACTTTAGCGGATGTTGGAGATTTAAAGGTGTTCTTTTTTTTTTTTTAATTGCAAATATTTAATAGAAAAAAAAAGAACAAAATATCATTTTAATTATTTACTTTAACTAACATTTAACAGAGAAAATGACCAATCTGATGAATTTCTCAAACTTTAGGGATAATGAGGACTAAAAATGCATTCGTGAATAAAAAAGTAATATTTTGTCAAAACTTAGAAACTAAAGTGAAATTTTTTCCATTTTTAATTGGGCAAATCATATTGGAAAATTTTGAATTTAGTCCTTAAAATTTAGCAAAATATTACTTTTTTACTAACTTATGCGTTATGAATGCCCGTCATCTCTAATGTTTCATAAATTCATCAATTTAATATTTTATTAGTCAAAAGTTAGTCAACCTTAACAAGATTAGGGGTATTTTGATCTTTTTATTTCTGATTAACTATATAATTAACACATGTATGGTGGAGATTTGATAAAAAAAATTAATTAAAAAATATTAAAGACTTTAAATCTCCACCATCCATTAAAGTTGTGATGGATGGTGGGGTTTTATTCAATAATAAAAAATAAATTAAAAAAATAAATTAAACCTAAAAAATCAAACTTTAAACATAAATAATCAAATTTTAGCACAAATCTTCATACTTTTAACATAAAAAATCAAACTTGAAGTATTTTATCAATTCAATTACTTAAACCCTATCTCTCAAAAAAATTACTTAAACCCAGATCTTAATAAGAAAACATGGATTGTGGAGTCATGTTAGGTTGAGAGGAAGGGATGTGGACAAGAAGGGAAGAGAAGTTGTGTTGTTTTGTTTGGAGGTGGTGTTGCCCTTCAAGGAAGATCATAGAGGTGACAGAGAAGCCAAGAAGCATGTCGGAGTAAACAAAGTTGGTGTGAGCACAAAGGCTACACATGAACCCGGTTGCTCTAGCATAAGCCAAGGTTGCTTCCTCCGCCGTGTCGAAGGTGCCCAATTGGTGCCTCTCATTTGTCGAAAGGTTCTATCGAACCTAGAACTAGAGATGGTTCTAGGTTCAATCGAACTTAGAACCAGAGATAGTTCTGAGTTCATTTCATGCTCCTCATTTGTCTGGATCTGAGCCATCCACACCAACTATTCAAACTTCTAGTAAAATGATTACATCAGATGAGTTTTATTCTCCAGAATTTAGAAGGGGTTTTTATTGTAATGTTGTTAGAAACAAATAGAGGAAAGATTTGGGTTTTTTTTGTTTTTTGTTTTCACTTAGTTTGGTTTCTGTGTTTATGTTTGTTGGTGATGGTGTTTGTGTTTCTTGATTCGGTTCTTCTTACATTTTTTCTGTTTCGGTCTTATCTTCCATTTTTTTTTCTTTTTTGTCTTTTTAATGTTTGTTTTGTTGATATTACAGTTTGAAGGTCATACATTTCCTTTTTGTTTTTTTCGATCATATATATTATTTTAGTTGAAGATACCTAGATTTGGGTTCTACTTTTTTAATTTTTTGTTTTCTTTTTTCCTTTAACAATTAAATGTGAAGATTTGATCTTCTATTTTTATTTTTTTTAGGGGTAAATTCGCCTTTGTGCAACTTCTATCACATTTGACCATCAAATTTTTTGTCAGAAAGACTAAATTAATGAATTTCTGAAACGTTGAAGATAATGAGCATTCGAAACGCATAAGTGAGTAAAAAAGTAATATTTCACTAAACGTTAAGGATTAAATTGAAATTTTTCCAAATTATATAAGGTCCTACATATTGATGATATATAATTTTTTGTTTTTAAAGAGTTCGGTTAGAATAACTTAAAATCCTAACTTTAAAAAGTGACTTCAACATCCATCTGTCTATTTTCATTCAATTCAATGGTAAAAAAAGTGAATGAATTCAAATTGATAATAATCTTTGGATTATGTGAAAATGGATAGATGTTAAAGTCACTTTTTTGTCAAAATTTTAAGTTATTCTAATCTAACCCCTTTTGTAAAGTGAATCTTTTTAAAATTTTTGTCATTCTTAATTAGAGAAACTTATCACTATGGTTTACCCAAAGCCCATCAACGCCACCCATCCACCCAGTCACCACCAAGTTAGTATTATGTTTCAATTGCTTAGGCATTTACCATGCAAGCAACTCCCACCATTAATTCTCGTTCGAAAATAAACTATACTTCACTTAATTTTCATCTTTAAGTATGTAACATGTGCCATAGTTGAGTTTAAGATAATGTTCACTAACTACAGAATAGTCACATGTGTTAGTTGTGTTTGTAGTGCTCTGTGATGTTGTTTGGTCAATTTCAATTAGTTATTCGATAACTTATGTATCTAATTACCGAAATTGTAATGTCCGTATTTAACTAGCCGATTGAATAAGAAAGTGGTGTGTTGTTACGTTTCGGGGGAACTGTCACGTTAGTCTCTAGCTTTTGACAAAATATTAATGTTTTACTTATTAATAAGTTTTTAGTTTTCGTCATCCTTAACGTTTTGGAAATTCATCAATCTTAATTCCTTTGACCAAAAAGCTAACGGTCAAACGTTATGAAAGTTACACAAAGACGAATCTACCCCTAAGATGGGTTAGGCTAATTGAAATGACATTATTACCCTTATTAATTTAATTACAAAATACCCTTAAAAAATAAATTTTAAAATAAAAATAAAACAAAATTAGTACATATATAATTTTAAAACTTAAAAAAAAAAAATCAAAATCAAAAGCTTGAAAATAACAAACTAACAAAAATAATAACAGAATAAATATAAAATTTTGAAGATCTAAGTTTGCCATATCTTTATTTTCAAACTTTGAAGCTCTAGATTCACCCAAATCTTCATTGTCCAAATTCGCTTCCAGACCAAAATCAAACCCATTAACAAATTTCTCAACAACCAAAACAACATAACATCTCTCAATGCAACCTCCTATTCATAACCCATAAAAATTATTTCTAAAAAACTGGAAAAAGATTGAAATCTTTTGCAGTACATGTCAACAATCAAGAAACCCAGAATTAGATTTGGAATCAAAAAAGAAAAGTAAAATTCAAAGGTTGAACCCAAATTTGAAGATCTGAGTTCGAACCAGATCGTCGATGACGATCTTGTGAACCCAGACCACCCCCATTTGTTAAACCCTTTCATTTGACTCAACAAATCCACACCAACATTTGTTGATCCCTTTCATGTGGTTCAACAAATCTACACTAACATCAAAACCAGTTTCCTCCACCACACACATCCACAGCGGATTTGTTGAACCCTTTGATCTGATTCAACAAACCTACATCAGCATCTAGGTTCAACACCACTTTCCTCCACAACCTACATCTTTTCTCACAAAGCAAAAATTTTTTTAAAATAATGACAATCTAGATCACCAGTGTAGTAAAACTATAGCTGGTTAAACGTCGCGCATGCAGTATTGCACACCATTACTGAGTCGGTTGATGGCAACCCCTTTTGGCCTTCTATCCATTTCCATCTCGTAACCCAACCCGAAGCCCTTTAACCCAACCGAACCCACAACATCAGCAGCAACAACAACAAACAAGAGACCACAACATCATCAGCAACAACAACAAACAACAGAGAAGCAATATCAAACACAACAAATTCATCAACCATTTGAAGAAATTTGAAAAAAAAACTTGGAAACACATAAGGTCTCCTTCCAGCAACGGAGATCCAGAGGGAGACCCAGATTTATGGGTGGAGGATAGTGTAGGTAATGAAAATGGAGGCGGCGACAGATGGTGGACGGCGGAGGATGGTGCAGGCGGTGAAAACAGAGATTTGTTAAATCACAATTGCAGATGGCGTTTATGGTGTTATGAAAACGAATTGTTTTTTAATCTGAATCTGGGTTGTTTGAACCCAGGACGTCATCTTATCTTCGAAAAAGAAGATATGGGTTCCACATCCCAAGTGTTCAAAATGCCCCTTTTTTTTAAATTTTTTTTTTAAGTTTTCTTTTTTCTTCTTTTTTTTTTTTTCACAAATCTCTGCCGTCCATTTGTTGTAATGGACATTAGAGATTTCAATGGTTTTATTTTTTAATTTTATAATATCTCCACCTCATTTTATTTTTTTAATTTTGTTTCTTTAACTTAATTTATTTTTTTAATTTTGTTTCTTTAACTTAATTTATTTTTTATTTAATCTTTTCTTGATTAAATCTTTATTATTCATTGCGATTTTGATGGATGATAAAGATTTAAAGTTTTTTTTTAAAATTAATTTCAAATAATTAGTGGAACAAGAAGATAAAAATATTCTTTTAACTATTAAATTTGAATAATAGTCAACTAATGAAATGATTAATTTGATGTATTTCTAAAACGTAAGAAATGAAGAAAACTTAAAACGCATTAGTGAGTAAAAAACTAACATTTTGCTAAATATTAGGGATTACCGCGAAATTTTCCCCTAAAATGACCCAAAATTAAAAGCTCTTACTATTTTTATCTCTTCTCAATAGTTTTATGGGATAAGTCTAACTTTCTTCCTGTAGTTTGATATAATAGCCAAAATATCTTTTAATTTCAAAAATTGCTAAAACTCCTTCTACAGTTTAGCATAATAACCAAAAAAACCCTTTATCATTTATAAAAATAACTAAAAAACTCATTAGTGATTTCTGAAATCAAAATGTATTTTAGCCATTTTTATAAATGAGAGAGAATTTTTTGACTATTTTTGTAAGCTGCAAGGGGATCTTTAGTGATTCCTTAAATTAGAGAGTTTTTTTACTATTATGTTAAACCATAGGGGTTTACAATAGACTTATCCCTAGTTTTATTATTTTTAAGGATAATCGTAAAAAATTCATTGTAGTTTGTAAAAATATTTGTTTTAACATCTATAGTTTCATTTTTATCCAAGATCCCCCCTGACATTAATAAAAATACTCAAAATATTCCTTGAAGGAGTGTGAAAGAATAACAATATAGTCACAAATTGATGATGAAATCATAAGAAATAAAATGATTATTTTCTATTAACATTTTAACATCAAGGAAATTTTTGGATAAAAAAGAAATTATCATGATAAAATAGACATTTTTATAAACTATAATGGATTTTTAAGGATTATCCCTTGTTTTATCAACAAATGCCACCAAGAGGACCAAAATACCCCTTTATTATTTTAGAACAAATTATCACAAAAATCCTTACATTTCTTCTCAAGAAGCAACAACGACCATGGTATTGGAGCCAGTTTTGAAAAATACATGCAATGCACTTTTCTTGTTTGAAACCGTTCAGTTCCTTCACATTTAAATTATCAATTTTGTTCAGTTTAAAGGAATGGACTGTATGCATAAACAATATCCAGTGTAGACTAATCAGACTACACAAGTCTAACTAGGTTTAATAGCTCATGTAAATTTGTTGAAAAACTAGAGGAGACATACATCAAGATGCACACAGAAACAGCCATGAATTCTGCTAAGAAGGCTGAAAAACAGTCCCAAAATTATTAGCAAGCCCATCTGCATTTACTTTTCTCCAACCATGAACCAGAGGGATCCAAAAACAGGTGATAGTATAGGTTACACAATGCATTTGCTTATTGACCACCAAAATCTGGAGAATATGACCTGTCTCAACAAGGAAAGTGGCCCAGGAAAATTGAGTGCAGACCGCAGAGCAGCTTTGGACCTAACAAAGAAGCATCAATTCTTAAAGATCTTTGCGCGGAGGGCTTATTATGACTCTTCCACACGAGCAAAAACGAACCCACATTTAATAGGTCTATGGAGGATTATTTAATGATAAGGCATCCAACAGAGCTTGGAGAATTCCCAATGTGTAACAACGCACAGGAGAGTTTGCAACGAATAACTTCCACAAATGATCTTAAGTTCTGCAGTGCTGAGAACAGAGAGACAGCAACGGTCTGATAAGAACCTCTTGAATTGCACAGCATCAACCCTACTAAGCTTGAGGTAATAATACGCCACCAATCCAGGAAAGAGAGCTTAAGGAAAAAACAACGTCAGATAATAACTCTCATTGTTTTTGCTGATAAACCTGTCCAATAAGGCAATGTCAAAAATTTCTCAAGTCTTTTTTCTTTTTTGAGAACAAAATTTCTCAACTTTTGAGACTATGGGGTTTCAAGAGAATAAAGGCATACAATTATCTGTATATGACAAATTTAAGATACATCTATTTATCGAATGCAGTGGTCACCAACCAATAACACAATGTCAAAAACAGTCATTTGACAATCAGTGACTTTGAGAAACAAAGTCATGACTGTAAAACCTCTAAAGTTATAAGTACTATTAATTTATAAGTAGAAAAAATAAAAAACCTCTTAGTCTTTGAATGTAAGTTGCGCCCCGAACTTTTAGACCGAAGACACGACTCTCTGGGTGTCACACATCATTGCCCTCTCAACGGTGCACCTGGTGACCCCCTAAATATGGAGAACATGACCTGTCTCAACAAGGAAAGGGGCTCAGGAAAATTGAACAAAGACCGAAGAGCAGCTTTGAACCTAAAAAAGAAGCATCAATTATTAGAGATCTATGCGCAGAATGCTTATTATGACTCTTCCACACATTTAATAGATCTGCATAGGATTATTTAATGATATGGCATCCAACAGACCTTGAAGAATTCCCAATGTGTAACAACACGCAGAAGAGACTTGCAATGAAGAACTTCCACAAATGATCTTAAGTTTCTCAGTGCTGAGATTAGAAAGAATGCGGCGGTCAGATAAGAACCTCTTGAACTGCATAGCGTCAACCCTACTAAGCTTGAGGTAATAATACACCACTCCATGAAAGAGAGCTTAAGGGAAAGGCTATGTCGAGCTTAAGGAAAAGACTCTGTCAGATAATAACTTCCATTGTTTTGCTGATAAACCTGTCCAATAAGGCGATGTCAAAAATTTCTCAGGTCTTTTTTTCATTTTCGAAAACATAATTTCTCAACTTTTGAGCTGAACTATAAGGTTTCAAAACTTAAGATGTAATTAACTGTATATGACAAACTTAAGATGCATCTGTTTATTGAATGCAGTGGTCACCATCCAAGAGCACAGTGTCAAAAACAGTCATTCGACAATCAGTGACTCCGAGAAACAAAGTCATGATAACAAGAGATTCACCTGGGAGACTACACTTAGGTAGAAAGACTGCTGAAATGCATAGAAGCATTTATTTACCTTTATCAGTTGGATTATTTCTCCCTTAAAACTTCCATGCATGCAGAAACTCGCATTCGCTTTTCCAAGATCCATCCCATTATATTTGCCTCAGTGAAAGAGATTTCAATTTCTTGGGGGCTTGTTCCTTTATCTTCTCATGCATGCAGAAACGTCCACTGTCTGATTTTCCTAGATCTTGAGTGTACATTAAACTGACCCCACACTTTTTTACCCAGCAACATTGCACACTCTTACCACCATAAAGATGCTCCAGATAGAACTCGAAAGTGACCTCATTGTTAAAAGATTTAGCAATATAATCAGATGGATACATGCGGAAATCAAGCCCCATGAACACATGATCTGATTCAATAGAGAAGGGTCCACTCAAAAAAATGGCCCAATCATTGGAAGTGCTATGATGAGCACAACGGTGTTTAGATACACAACGAATAGCAAAACCCCAATCATGATCCCGGTGTGCTCTAAATGCCGCCACAATGCATAAACCAAAACCAACAAAGTTACAATTGAACCAATCTTGTGGCAACTTGATACTTATAAACGATTCTGCACTGTGATAGTGAAACCATTTAGGAATTTCACTACCGGGGTAACATATACAAGCTTGTGGTAACTTGTCACATCCCTGTATCATAAAAATAATCATTTGTATCATCAAATTGTTTTTGGAGTTAAAAACAAAAAAAAAAAAAAAAAAAAAAAGTATTAAACAGAGGGGGACAGAGACCTTATCATAGTATTTTTCCTTCCACAAAGTTGCGAGACGTTGCATTTTCGATAGAACATCTACAATGCCTTCAAGTATATTCCACTCCAATTTGAAACAATTGACAAACTTAACTACAATAAATGGTTGATCCGGGGACTCAGTTATGTCTAGCACTTGTAAACCCGATAATTCTTCCAATGACATGCAATTGTGTGCATCTATGGATATTAATGGAAGAATAGGCAAATATCTAAGCCTCTCACAATTGCTTATGTCTAGCTCAGATAGCTTAGCAAGGTCTCTAATTGATGACGGTATGCTCAAAAAATTGTTTCCGCATAAATGTAATCTTTCAAGAGAGATTAATTTACCAAGACTGTCAGGCATCTCCACAATACCACAATTGGATAGATCTAGTTCCTTTAAATGGTGCAAGAAGTTAAATGGAGGCAATTTCAACTCCACCATGTCCTCACTTTTGCAATATCTTCTAAAAGATAACGCATTTAGATTGTTCAAATGGAAGATGGATGCCGGTACTTCTCTTACAGCAGTTCCCTCAACTTCAAGCTCCATCAGAAATTCTAAAGTCCCTAAGTCCTCAGGCAATTTGTCAAGCGATGCGCAATCTGAGAGAGTAAGTCTTTTAAGAGATTTCAACTTACAAATGTTATTTGGAAGATTCTTAAGCCTCGAACAACTTTTAAGATCCAATAAAACAAGTCTGCAAAGACGCTCAATGGATGAGGGAAGTTCTTCTATTGCAGTTTCGTCTAAATATAACTCCTCTATTTTACACGAGATCTCAGGCAACATATTCAAGTTTGAGCAACCAGATAAATGAAGTTTTGTTAGAGATTTCAAATCAATGCAATTCGGAAGATCTCTAAGGCTTTTGCAGTCACTTAGATCCAAGATATTAAGCTTATGGAGACATTGAATAGATGATGGAATTTCAAGCAAACTTGTGCAACCTATTAGCATTAAACTCTCAAGATTCGGTAAACCAGAGAAATCTGGAAGATCTATTAGGTATTTTGAGTAACTGAGATTTATTTCCTTCAACCTTTCAAGAAGCTGTAAGAGAAAATGACCAACACAAATTAACACCTTAAATACATGAGTAATACTAGAGTTTTCAAATTTTTTACCCAAAGGATATGACTTATGAATTCTTAAAATCTTAAATCATGAGATGATAAAATAATTAATATGATGCTGACAACTCACATGTCATATCATTTGGTTATAGATTTAGACAAAAAAATTGATAAATCTAACATTACTCCAAACAAATATTAACATATTATATACTAAGGATCACCACAAAAAACGAAAAATGTACCTGGAAACCGTTCCAAAGATGTTCAACCTTGCTATAAGGCATTTCAAGTATTACAAGGTTCTCCAAATGAAAATTTTGAGGCAATGATGTCAATGGGAATCCATGCCAATGGAGATACTTTAGCCCGGTGAAGATAGGTTCAAGGCCGTTAAAAACATTCACCTTATTTATATCTTCCGCATAGCTCGAGCTATAGAATTCCAACAATCTCAGTTTATCCATCTTTAGAAAAGCATCTGTGTGGAAGCTTATATCCCTTATCTTTGATGTATCCAAAGATATGCCCTCAATTATTTCAGTCCCCTAATACATCATTAGAAAAAAATGATAAGTTAGGACCAAAGGTAGTAAAATCTTTAGGGATTATTTCACCACTCCTCTTGGCTGTCCAAATTGCCACCTCTTTTTCTTAAGTTTAATTGAAATAGTCAAAGAAATTTCAAAATTTTGAAAAAATCTTTCTTGAACAAATCTTTCTTGACACTTGACCTCAAGGGCTACATAATTTATTTTTCCAAATTAAATCACAATAAACAACACGAAATAATAGAAGATAAAAAACTGGGAAAAAATAATAATGCAAGAAAATATTAAAATTACGAAGTAACATGAAGTCGTAAGTGACCCCTTGATGCTACATGGAGGTTGAGGCCTCCAAGCATGAGACCAAGAGGCCACCTCCTATTCTTTTGTTTGTTTTTCTTCTTTCTTTTCTTATAAATCATAGGTTATTTTAACTATTGTCATTGTTATTTCTACTAAGTAATACTTATATCAAATGTTAAAACAAATGTTCTGAGTTGAACCAATTAATGAAATATATAATTCATCAAATCAAATCCATTTAATTCCCATTTTCACATGAGCTGACCAAGCAATTATTGTAGTAAACTTACCGAATATTTTGTGAGAACACGAAAGATATCCTCATGATTCCACAACCGAGTGCGATTGCCAGGATTTTCAACAGATTCTTGTCGGACAATTTCCTTACCCATAGCTTGTAGCAAATCATGCATTATTATCTTGTTGTAATCTGATATAGTTATCATAGACTTATCAATAAGAGTGCTTATCCCAATTTCGGTGAAGAAACCACTAGCATTCAAGACTTTTTTAGCAAGATCACTATCCTTTCCTTTAAAAAAGAATGCAATATCTAGAAATATGTTCTGCACCTCATCATCTAATTCATCGTAACTTATTTTTAACACATTTTGAATATCCATATGAAAACTTCGACTTAGTTTATCCATTGCACTTTTCCAAACTTCTATTCTCTTGTCAAGTAAAAATGACCCCAAAATTTTAAGAGCTAATGGAACACCACCAGCAAATCTTACTATCTTATTTGATAGCTCCACATACTCTACTGCTGGGTAATTGTGTCTGAAGGCATAACGACAAAAAAGCTCAAGAGCTTCATGATTACATAACTCCCGAACCTCATATACTTGATCCACTTTACAATTCTTAAGTACTTGTTTATCTCTCGTCGTTATAATAATCCGACTACTTGAACCATGACTATAAAGAACTCCAATCAAAAATTCTATTTGTCTAAAATCAGTCACATCATCAAATACAATGAGAAGCTTCTTACGCTCAAGCCTTGCCTTGGAGAATGTGCGTTTTAAGATAGAAGTATCTACATTTACATTTCCGTCCCCAAGTATGGTAGAAAGAAGTTCTTGTTGCCAACGCATTGATCCATATTTCTCAGATTCTTTCTTAATGTTTAGAATAAAATGAGAACCCTCAAATTGATTAGAGATTTTGTTGAATAAAATGCTAGCAAGAGTAGTCTTGCCTATGCCACCAATGCCCCAAATCCCTATAATGTGAACAGACATCAACTCCATGCATAACAATGATTCAAGCTGCTTGATTTTTGATTCAACTCCAACCAAGTCTTTGTTATCACTTGGGGACGTGTCCATTAGCTTCTTCAAAATATCTTCAACAAGTTTCTCTATAAGTTGAGACTCAAGCCTAGCAAATATTGAAAACAATCTTTGGTAAATCAAGGCAAATTTCGCAGTGACAACCATAGTGTATTTTGTATTCCAATAGCTTATTACAAAGATGCACCTTTTTTTTTAACAGTAGAGACAATATATTCAACAAAATGTCTAACAGAGACAACAAACTAGATTGAAGAAAAAAAATTGGAAAAAAAAAGGTGAAAATCGAAGAAGAGTTTTGGATAAAAATAAAAAATTAAAAAAATAAATGAGATTGAAGATCTAGGTTTCAAACCCAGATCTTCAACTTTTTGAAGACTGGGTTCAAAACCCAAATGCACACCCAACATACAAGTGCACATTCTTGAAGAATGCAATGAAGAAATCAAAGTTAGAACCCAAAAATCAATTGAAGGAGAATAAAATCAAACTCAGAAATTATCACCACCACACCCAGATATCAAACTCATTTGTTTATCAACTAGACCAAATTCGAATATTTAACATATAGGTTCTGTTAAGAGAATTCCTCGACTTCAACTGACCTAAATCTTGAATTATTTGGTCACACAACCACACTAGTGTAGTTTTAAATAGGATGCAAAAATTGCCACCAACAAATATGATTTTCATACTCAAATTATTAATACATCCATTAATTAAATTTAAAAATTTACATATTAATATAACCACCAATAAATATACCAATATTAACTATTTTTAAACAACATTAATTATATTCATTTAAAACAAAATTTCTATCTCTATTAATTGCTTATTTCTCTTAAACATAAATTTTTAACCCTAACTCTAAGTATACACTTTATCAAGAAGAAGAATAAGAAGCATACTTGAAGGTTGAAGCCATTAAATTTTTCACCACAAATGAGACTTTGAGACTTTATTTTGTGTTTTAATCAATCTTTATTGTTTAAATAAATAAAAAATAATATTTTGCATTTTGAAAAAAAATCTAAAGAATCATTTGAAATGTGTAAGATTTATAAACTTTTATTTTTTTATTTTTAGATTTTTTAGTATGAAAGATTTATGAATTTTTACTTAGAGCAAAATTACAATTTAGTTATTTAGATAAAACCTTAATTCAAGCAGAGCAATATTTTCAGCTTTATTACAATTTACCTCCCTACAGTTAGTGAATCTTTTTTAGAGTTAACTAACTTAAGGGTAAAATTGTCTTTTAACCTTATTTTTATTTTTCTTTTAAAATAAATTTTAAAAAACTTTGAAATAAATTAAATAAAAAAAAATCAAACTGGGAGATCAATTTGGAAAATTAAATAAAGTAAGTAGAATTAAATTTAAAGTTAATCTTCAATCATCTTCCATCTATCCTCAATATATTCAAGGGATAATCCAAAAAAAAATTGTGTGTAGTTTGGAAAAATATCCATTTTATCACACTAGTTTCATTTTTTTCCAAAATCGCTCCTACTATTACTAAATTAATAGAAAAACTGGAAAAATTATAGAAAGACAATTTTAACCCTAATAAAAACATTTTTATTTAAAAACTAAATAATTCTAAAATAATTTTTAAAATAAAAAATATAACCAATAAAAAAAATGATTAAAAAAAAAAGAGATCCATCAGTCATGGATCATCTTCATTTTCAACCTTCAACCTCCATTTTCATCACCAACCTTCAACACACCAGCCATAGACTCTACCAAACTATCGCCGTCAGCCGCCACCTCTTTCTTTTTCTTCTTCCTTCTCACCCTTTTATTTTTCTCTCCCCTCATTTTTAGGTTTCCAGCAACTGGAAACCTAGTTATCATCATCCCAAATCTCCCACATTAACCCAATCATCCATCATAGATCATCAACACCATTATCATCAATCATTAACACAATTACCAACCAAAATCCAAATCATCCAAAATCGACAACCAAAATCAATCAAAATCAGCAACCAAAATCAACCAAGGAGAAGCACGGCACCATAACCAGCCAACCACCAATGGGGAGAAGCACGGCAAGGGGAGAGCAAGAGGGAGAGAGTGCATCCGAGTGATGGACTGACAAGGGAAAAGCGAGAGGAAGGGTGACGGATCGGCAATGGTGAGGAGAGACTTTAGAGAAGGACAACAACCCGACAAAGGGATGAGAGTGGGTTAAAGGATGGTGAGGTCTAGTTTAGTTGTGTGATGAGAGTGTGTCGGCGCATCTGTGGTAGAGATGGGTGCGACACAGTCATCAACGGTGGAGATGGAAAGCGACGGTGATGAGATCAGTGACAAAAGAAGAAGAAGAAGAAAATAGAAGGGAAGAAGAAGACAAGTGGAGATGGGTGGTAGCGGCGACGATGAGGAAAAGAAGAAGAAGTGGAAATGGATGGCGGTGATGATGAGATCAGTGGAAGAAGAAAAGAGAAGGGAAGAAAAAGACAAGTGGAGATGAATGGCAGTAATAGCGACGATAAGGAGAAGATGAATATGAAGAAATGGAGGATAAGATGAAGATGAAGAAATGGTTTCCAATTTTCTTTTTCTTTTTTTTTAAATAATCCAATTTAGTTTTTGGTTTTCTTATTTTAACTTTTTAATTATAATATTATTTTATTTGTTTATTTTATTAATTTTTTCTAAGAGATTTATTATATTAATTTTAGTATTATATTATTATATTTTAAAATGTTTATTTATGTTCACTTTTAATATTATATTTTTATATTTCTTAAAAAAAAATTATATTTGTATTAATTTATTTTAATCAATTTTAATTAATTTTTTATCACATTTCTGTTTTTGCCCTTGAAGTCAAACAGTCAACTAAGTCAACCAAATGGAATTTGTCACCGTTAATGCTATTATCATCTTTTTACACGCTTTCAAGGGGTATTTGTAGTGCTTTGTAAAAACCAGTGATTTAACATTATTTATTTATTTTGAATTTCAATAACTGAATTGATAATAACCCTTTTATTAACTTAAATATAAAAAAGAAAAATTGTTTCAAATTTTAAAAATAAACTAATTATTTTATTAATATATATTTATCCTTTTTTATAATTTTGTTTAAGAATATTTTTATCATGAAAACATTTATTAAAAAAATTGGTATTTAAATCGCTTTGTAGGTGACAATAACTTTACCCTCTAAATATAACTATTAAATTAGACAAAAATTAAGATGGCCAACTAATAAACTATTTCACCTACATTTGAGAGATCGTGGATGTAAGTTCCTTTCCTACCCTAGATCTTTAATTTATACTTAAAAATAAAAATAAACTTAAAACAAGTGCAAACTTACAAAATAAATGAAAAATATTATTAAAAAAAATACAAAATCAAATCTTGAAATCTTATTCTTCGTTTCAAAACCATCTGCAATTTTCTCTCAACATAGTTCAACTAACATTATCTTCAATCTCGAATAACATAAAAAAATGCATTTTGTAGGCCTTTTCTGCAATTCCATTTTTATATGAGAAATGGGTTGCTTGATGTGCAGACAATATATTCGATAAAATTCCTAACGGACACAACAACTTATTTAGAATTCCATTGGTTTCACAAACGAAAAAAAAAAAAAGAAAGTGAAAAACAAATCAAATCTAAAGCCTTCATTCTTTTGCCAGCAAAATTAAACACTTACTTGAAACTACATGTATGGAGACCAGATAGATTTGCTGCTTTAGTCAGAGCCTCTCTCCATTTCTTCACCAACAAATTATCAAAACATTTTTCATGTTCATCAAACGCAGCTCCAAAAGAGCCCGTCTGTTTCCTCATAGCAGAAGGGTCAATATGATAATAAACAGGAATCACGATCTGCTTGCCCGTCTCCTTGCATTGAAGGATTTTAACGAGTTCACCGAGACACCATGTGGAACGAGCGTAGTGCGCGGAGAAAATGACCACCGAAATCTGCGATCCTTCGATGGCTTTTAACAGAGCCGGGGAGATCTCATCCCCTCTATTGAGGTCGTGATCCACGAAAGCTTCGATTTGCTTGTCACGCAGAGCTTTGTGAAGATGGCTTATGAAACCGTAGCGGGTGTCGTCGCCTCTGAAGCTGAGAAAAACATCATACTTCAATGGAGGAGTAGTAGTCATTGAAGAAGAGAAGAAAACATAAGATAAAATGAGGCTACGGGTTGCTCTTAATAAGATCACTCACACACTCAAGTATTTTAAGTGATATATATATATATATACAGACACAATCGGCAGTACTCTGCATCAAAAAATAAAATAAAATAAAATAAAATAGGCAGTACTCTGCGGAATAAGCTTCGGAGAAATCTCCCCGAAAGCATCTCAGAGATATCCTCGAAATTTCAAGGTTACTTCAACATGAAAAACAGGTAGGAGCCACCGCATAATGACGTGTCGATATACAACACCACGAAATTCTACGCCCACGCGCACCTCATAGATAATGACTTTCAACTTGACTTCTAGACTGGCTGGTTCTCCTTGAATAATTGCATAAGCGCCTTTCACGCGGAGTATTTCCCCTTTTCTTTTTTTTTTTTTTTAATAATCACAAAAATCCCCAACCTTTTGATATATAACCCATTTTTTCTTATATAATCGTTTGACTCTAAGTATAAAAATGAAACTGCAAAGAAAATTAGTTAAAAATAATATTAATTAAAATTTGAAAATTTGAAAAAAAAATAATATTATTACATATAAAAAATAAAGATATTTTATTTAAAAAATTTTTAAAAAAAATTGAATAAAAACAAAAAAATAGAAAAAAAAAAAATCATTCACTGATCTCTCTCTCTATTGCGCTCGCTCTCACTCTCCTCCATGGCCGACTGCTCTCCCCTCTCTCTCGCGTCTACGGTGGCCGATTTATCTCCTTTCTATCCTATCTCCGGACGATGATGAAGGTGGGTTCGACGATTGTCTCCAATGGTGGTCTGGGTCTCCATCACTCGATTCTACAAACACGAACCGCGGCGCCCAAACCGCCGCTCATGGATTCACTCCCCTATCGTTGGCGGCGCACCGCTCGGAAAAACCGTTTCTCGTCGCAGCAACCGAAGATGAGGTCGACTACCGACGACGACAACAACAGTCCGAGCAGAAGAGAAGCTTCCAGAGAGAGAATCGACGTCGGTCGAACGGGTGACGTAAGCAAGTCGAAGCAAGTGAGGGACAAGTCGGACACGGAGACGAGCGAGGAGGACGAGTGGACACGGAGAGCGAACGGCGATGTCGCTGGAGATGTTGAGGGCAAATCTGGAAATGACTTGGGTTTTTTTTCTTTTCTGTTGGGTGGGTTTTTTTGTTTTATGGTGTTTGCTGATGATTGTGGGAGATTCATGTTTGATGATTGTGGGAGATTAATGCTTAGATGATTATGGGAGATTGATGAGAAGATATGTGGGAGGTTGAAGATGAGGATGAAGGAGTCAACGGCCGTGCATCTCTTTTTTTTTGTTTTTTAAATAAATTTAATGTGCGTTTATTTTTTAAAAAATCATGTAAGTGTAATTATTTAACTTTGCGTCAAATCAGCTTGTAAGGCTGATATATGGAGTGTATGTCTGCATGATAAGCAATTTATAAAGGAATAGAGTTGAGGATGAGGAGCTCATCAAGTGAGATTTCGTTTGTGAATTGAAAGAATTTTATAAATTAGTATCTCTATATGGAGCCCTTTAGTACTTCAAAAATTACCCTAGCTCCAAGGAAGACAATTCAAGGATGGTGGTAGTGGCAAAGTCATTGTATATTTTGATTAAAAAGTTATCCTTATTTTTCATCCTGCAGTGTAGTTTGAAGTTTTATTATACATGTGAAAACATAATGGATACATGCACTGTATTAGTTTATTTAATGATTCAATCCCAGTGACTTGAGCTTTGTTCTGTTAAATGAATATGATCGGGTTGTGCTTACTACTATGGATAGTTCATCAATTATCCTTTTTGATGTTTCATTATGATGTAAGTTATCTATAAGGAAATATCTTTCTTTTTTATTCTTTTTGACTATGTTGTAGCATAATGAGAAATGTATTAGAAATTATTCCAACAATAAATTTAAGAGTCATTCACATTACCTTAGTATTGAATAAAAGGATCCTAGTCGTTGCAGACTCTGGCCCTTCTAACATTAATTAATTGTAGCTTATTTTGATTTTGGAAGATGGTTAGTTAAAAGAATCATAGTACACGATACTTCAGTAGAGTTTCAGTAACCAAAACCACACTTGAACAAGATGATGAATTGAATGATTTGTTATTCCTTGAAAGTAGACTTAACATCTTGGCTAGAATTGCTAAAGACATCATAGCCATTCTTGTGTCTACGGTGGCTTCTGAGTCTGCTTTTAGTATTGGGGTTAGATTCTTGAGCCCACATCATAGGAGATTGTATCCGGACACGTTGGAAACATTGATGTGTGCACAAAATTGGATATGGGCTACACTTCAAGGTATGAAAGTAGTTATAAATTTAATTACATTATGTATATTATTCATAATCATCAATTTAATTTTTAATTTTTCACTTAATTTGTTCTATTAGATGGCGTTTTGGAAGAAGAAATATATCATAAATAAGATGAAAAATAGCCATCATTGTCTTGATTTTATTTTTTATATTTATATTTATATTTTTTTGTTATTTTTGAATGTAAATTAAGGATAAATTTTAACTTTAAAATTTATTTGTTATTTAATTTTGATTATGACATGTATTTTGTAAAATCTAACAAGAAGATTATGGAATGAATTATGTGATATGAAATTAATTTAATTTGATTTAGTAAAAAAAAAAAAATTGTTTTTTTTTTTCAAAAATCAAGTTGGGATCTTAAATATTATAGTCCATAAATATTTTTTTGAAAAATTTTAATTTTTTTTTTTTTTGGAAAAAAGCGGGTTGAACCAATTTGACCAAGTCAACCCAATCAAATTTGGATCTGACTCGTTGACTCGTATCTGACTCGGTCAAATCTGGGTTTGACCAGGGTCTGAAGAGACCCGTAAAATATGCGGGTCGGGTCTGAAACCATATCCTCAAATTAATTTGAGGATATGAGTAAAGTCTACACCCTAAAAAAAATAAGAGGGTCCAATACGGGTCCGGACCTGGTGCGGGTCCAGACCCGTATTTTGGCAACCTTATTTGAACCAGTGAATCAATCTGGCAACCTTGTCGCATATTGTTGACGCAGCTTCTTCTCCATGGGTTGCAACTTGCAACTTATCCTGGCTTCGTTTTTGACATTTCCTGATCAAATTGCTTCTGGAAGCTCTTCATTAATATGCATGATTTTTCCTTGTTTTCTCTCGAATTAATTTCCTGAACCAACCGGATCCTTTTCTTGCTCTTGAAGACCTCTAATTCCACTTCGATTCTTTCCAAAATTCTCCAATTTCCTCATAAATTCCCAAATTGCCCTTAAATACTTAATCTACACCAATTACTCAGATATTATTAAAAACACCATATTTTACTCGATTTTTTTTTTTTTTATCACAAAAGCCTAGTTAAAGAGTACAAAATAACAATATATTTTTTCGTTATCAATGATATACAATTAGATATCAAAATTTAAAAACCCCGTTCTTTACTTGTTCTTGATAGATTGGTGGATTATAAGTCTAATTCTTAGAATAAAATTTCTTTCTCAAGGAATTTAGTCTTTTTTTAATTTCTTTTATAGGACCCCTACAAAACAATATAACAATTCTCAATTTTAAGCGTTTGACACCAAAAGAAGCAAAAGAACGAAGAGCTTGTGTGTGAGACAAAAAGACAAGCTCAAGGTGACGGTAGTGGATTTAGAAGAGAAACAAAGTTGTCATTTGAGATTTGTGAGGAGTGAGACTAGATGACTACTATTAGGTAGAGAGGAATTAGATTTCTAGGCAGGGGAGGTTGCAAAAGAATTTGTAATTTATCAAATAATGATGTGGTTTTATTTGAAAATAGTTAGAAAGAGTTCTAGTTTTATAGTTTTTACTTTGTTCAGTTTTTTATGTAAAAAATTTTTGTACACGCTATCTCTCTTCTCGTAATCTTTTATTGTTGTTTTGATTTTTCACTACGAATATAAACAAGATAAAAGAAATTTAATCAACTTATCCACTCCCCCTTTAGGTTAGTTATTATGTTTAATAGATCTTTTAAATGCTTGTACTGATTTATCTAGCCAATCCCCATGATGAGCTATGCTTCTTGTATAACCTAATTTGTGAGGGCTTTAGTTAAGCCTTTGTGGTCATAGGTTGCAAAAGAATTTGTAATTTATCTAATAATAATGGGTTTTATTTGAAAACGATTAGAAAGAGTTCTAATTTTATAGTTTTTACCTTGTTGAGTTTTCCATATAAAAAATTCATGTACGCACTTTTCTCTCTTCTCTTTTTTTTTTTTTTTTTTTTTTAAATTATTTAATTAATTTTTATTTTTATTTTTGGTTTGAATTTTCGCTACTTATATAAACAAGATAAAAGAAATTTAATTAACTTATTCACTCCCCTCAAGGTTAGATATTGTCCTTACTAGACTTTGTAAATGCTAGTAGTGATTTATCTGGCCAATCCCCATGGTGAGCTATGCTTGTAAAACCTAATTTGTGGGGCTTTAGTTAGGCTTTTGTGCTCGTAGGTGAAAAAATTTGTAAGTATTGCTACTGACATTCTACAAATGACTTAAATCGAATATTATTTGATTCTGAAGATTTCAAGGTTATTTACAAAAATATGATAATTTGTTTAGACTTATACATATATTATCTAATTAAAAAATTTTGTTTAAGTTGAAATATAAAGTAAATTATTTGTATTATAAATCATATTAAACACTGAAGTTTATTTCCAAAAAACAATAAAACATTGAAGTGGGAGGCTGCTTTAGGCCTTTTTGGGGTGCCAATAGAACCATCCAAAATCTATTGTCCCATTCCCAACCCGGACCCAATAAACAAAACAGTGGTGGGAGGTTTTCCAGGTCGCTCATTTGCAGCCCCTCTCCTTCCTCCAGCAGCCTTGCCCTTGTAATTGATTCATTTTCAGGTCAGCATATTACCATTTCATTCTTCTGTATACAAAATATTGAAAAATCATTTCTTGTTTTGCAGAGTCTCTTTTAGTATCAGTCTCATCTAAAACCCTTAAACCCTAATATATAATTTTATAATTTTACTTCATTGTTTTGTTGTTCTAGGTTGATAATTAGCATATTCAGAGGCATTGAAAATGGCTGCTCTCTTTAGAAATGCAAAAAGACCACTTAGGATCTTCCTCTACAATAGTTTTAGTAGTGGCACACGCCATACAAGTGGGTACTCCACTTGGGTTGGCAGAGGGTCCCCAGTTTCTCAATCTAGTGATGTCAAGGGCTTGTTTACAATCAAATACGCGAACCTGAATCCCGCTTTTGGGTTGATTTCTAGACAGTTCAGTGATCAAGCTCCCAGTGGGACACAGCAGATGAATCTCATTAAGCAGTTAAGGGAACGAACTAGTGCTCCGATAAAGGATGTCAAGTTAGCTCTTGTTGATTGCAGTTGGGATATTGGTAACAAAGTGCATTCTTTTTGAGCAAAAAAATGTGCCAGTTATTGTTATTTAGATCAGGGTTTTTGTGGGATGGTTTGTTGGAGCTATATAATTGATGGTATAGTGATTTTGTTGTGCAGAGGCGGCACAGAAGGAGTTGAGGAAAAGAGGAAAGGTTTTGGCATCAAAAAAGTCATCCCGAACTGCTACTGAGGGTTTGCTTGCTTTAGTGCAGAGTGAAGGCAAGGCTGCTGTCATTGAACTTAACTGTGAAACTGATTTTGTTGCCAGGAATGAGATATTTCAGCACTTGGTTAGTGTGTTGTAATTATTTTTCTATGTTGCAGGTTTCACTGGAATTAACTGCGTTGGACTTGAAATACTTAAATTTAACCGTTGTTTTGTTTTTATTCGTTGAAATTTAATGCTTGTGCTTTATCCATCATATTTATCTTGTAGGCCTTAGCTTTAGCTAAGCAAACTTTGCTGGTTGAAAATCTTTCACAGCAAGCTTCTGGGCTCTATCCTGTTGGACCTTAGTATTTGCAGGTGAGAGGTTTGTCTACTTTCAGACTGTTTTTATATTGGTAACTGTTCTTGTTCATCAAAATTACAAAAAAATCCTCATTATGTCAAAATTATTAGTTCTCAATTGCCAGAACTATCAGGTGAAAACCTTCCTGATGACTGATTCTGTGTTAAATTTGGGAAAGGCTGTGTACAATACTTATGATTCAGGAATAATTTAGAGAGCTGTCTTAAGACTGTTGTCTTTTCAAAATTGACCACTGGTTCATGAGATGCATGTTGAGTTAAATTCACTGTCCTGACAACATTACTATTGGTTTTTCTGTTTTTCTGGATTTATGTTCACTTACACGTGTTGAAAGTTTATTTCAAGATGGAACTCGTTAGAGCAAAGAAAGTATGTATTTCTTGCGAGCTTATTCTGAGTTAATTGTAACTATTTGACAACCAGGATTTGCGGTTAAATCTTGAACATCCAAAAATAAGTGGAGAAACGACTGTTCAGAATGCAATTACAGAGGTAGCTGCGATTATGGGGGAGAATGTAAAACTCAGAAGGGGTTTTGTCATGTCTGCATCGTTACCTGGGTTGTTTCAACCTACCACCATACAAGTCCTCAACCAGGTACATAGCTTTTAATCTGGAGAATATGACCTGTCTCAACAAGGAAAGTGGCCCAGGAAAATTGAGTGCAGACCGCAGAGCAGCTTTGGACCTAACAAAGAAGCATCAATTATTAAAGATCTTTGCGCGGAGTGCTTATTATGACTCTTCCACACGAGCAAAAACGAACCCACATTTAATGGGTCTATGGAGGATTATTTAATGATAAGGCATCCAACAGAGCTTGGAGAATTCCCAATGTGTAACAACGCACAGGAGAGTTTGCAACGCATAACTTCCACAAATGATCTTAAGTTTTGCAGTGCTGAGAACAGAGAGACAGCAACGGTCTGATAAGAACCTCTTGAATTGCACAGCATCAACCCTACTAAGCTTGACGTAATAATACGCCACCAATCCAGGAAAGAGAGCTTAAGGAAAAAACAACGTCAGATAATAACTCTCATTGTTTTTGCTGATAAACCTGTCCGATAAGGCAATGTCAAAAATTTCTCAAGTGTTTTTTTATTTTTGAAAACAAAATTTCTCAACTTCTGAGCTGAACTATGGGGTTTCAAAAGAATAAAGGCATACAATTATCTGTATATGACAAATTTAAGATACATCTATTTATCGAATGCAGTGGTCACCAACCAATAACACAATGTCAAAAACAGTCATTTGACAATCAGTGACTCTGAGAAACAAAGTCATGACTGAAATAAATTCAACCCAAATTTATAGTAATATAGACATAACAAGAGATTCACCTGGGAGACTATATTTAGGTAGTAAGACTGCTGAAATGCATAGAAGCATTCAGTTACCTTTATCAGTTGGATTTCTCCCTCAAAACTTCCACGCATGCAGAAACTGGCATTCACTTTTCCAAGACACATCTGATTATTTCTCCAGAGATTTCAATTTCTTGGGGGTTTGGTCCTCTACCTTCTCATGCAAGCAGAAATGTCAATCCGCATTTTCTGGATCTTGAGTGTACATTAAACTGACTCCACACTTTTTTACCCAGCAGCATTCCACACTCTTACCACCACAAAGATGCTCCAGACAGAACTCGAAAGCGACCTCATTGTTAAAAGATTTAGCAATATAATCAGATGGATACATGTGGAAATCAAACCCCATTAACACATGATCCGATTTGATAGAGAAAGGTCCACGCGAAACATTGGCCCAATCTTTGAAAGTGCTACGATCAACACACCAGTGTTTACATACACAGAGAATAGCAAAACCCCAATCATGATCCCGATGTGCTTTAAGAGCCACCACAATGCATAAAGCAAAACCAACAAAGTTACAATTGAACCAATCTTGTGGCAACTTGATACTTATAAATGATTCTGCACTGTGACAGTCAAACCATTTAGGAATTTTACTGCCGGGGTAAAATATACAAGCTCGTGGTAACTTGTCACATACCTGTATCACAAAAAGGATAAAAAATCATTTGTATCATCAAATTGTTTTTGGAGTTAAAAACAAAAAACAACAATGTATTAAACAGAGAGGGACAGAGACCTTATCATAGTATTTTTCCTTCCACAAAGTTGCGAGACGTTGCATTTTCGATAGAACATCTACAATGTCTTCAAGTACATTCCACCCCAATTTGAAACAATTGACAAAGTTAACTACAATAAATAGTTGATCCGAGGACCCAATTGTGTGTAGAACTTGTAAACCCGATAATTCTTCCAATGACATGCAATTGTGTGCATCTATGGATATTAATGGAAGAACAGGTAAATATCGAAGCCTTTCACAATTGCTTATGTCTAGCTCCGATAGCTTAGCAAGGTCTCTAATTGATGACGGCATGCTCAAAAAATCATTTCCACATAAATATAATCTTTCCAGAGAGGTTAATTTACCAAGACTGTCAGGCATCTCCACAATACCACAATTGGATAGATCTAGTTCCTTTAAATGGTGCAAGAAGTTAAATGGAGGCAATTTCAACTCCACCATGTCCTCACTTTTGCAATATCTTCTAAAAGATAACGCATTTAGATTGTTCAAATGGAAGATGGATGCCGGTACTTCTCTTACAGCAGTTCCCTCAACTTCAAGCTCCATCAGAAATTCTAAAGTCCCTAAGTCCTCAGGCAATTTGTCAAGCGATGCGCAATCTGAGAGAGTAAGTCTTTTAAGAGATTTCAACTTACAAATGTTATTTGGAAGATTCTTAAGCCTCGAACAACTTTTAAGATCCAATAAAACAAGTCTGCAAAGACGCTAAATGGATGAGGGAAGTTCTTATATTGCAGTTTCATCTAAATATGACTCCTCTATATTACACGAGATCTCAGGCAACATATTCAAGTTTGAGCAGCCAGATAAACAAAGTTTTGTTAGAGATTTCAGATCAATGCAATTCGGAAGATCTCTAAGGCTTTTGCAGTCACTTAGATCCAACATTTAAGCTTATGGAGATGTTGAATAGATGATGGAATTTCAAGCAAACTTGTGCAACCTACTAGTATTAAACTCTCAAGATTCGGTAAACCAGAGAAATCTGGAAGATCTATTAGGTATTTTGAGTAACTGAGATTTATTTCCTTCAACCTTTCAAGAAGCTGTAAGAGAAAAAGACCAACACAAATTAACACCTTAAATACATGAGTAATACTAGAGTTTTCAAATTTTTAACCCAAAAGATGTGACATATGAGTTGTTAAAATCTTAAATCATGAGATAATAAGATGATTAATATGATGTTGACAACTCACATGTCATATCATTTGGTTATGGATTTAGACAAAGAATCTAACATTACTCCAAACAAATATTAACATATTATATACTAAGTGTCACCATAAAAAATGAAAAATGTACCTAGAAACTGTTCCAAAGATGTTCAACCTTGCTATAAGGCATTTCAAGTATTACAAGGTTCTCTAAATGAAAATTTTGAGGCAATGATGTCAATGGGAATCCATGCCAATGGAGATACTTTAGCCCGGTGAAGATAGGTTCAAGGCCATTAAAAACATTCACCTTATTTATATCTTCTGCATAGCTCGAGCTGTAGAATTCCAATAATCTCAGTTTATCCATCTTTAGAAAAGCATCTGTGTGGAAGCTTATATCCCTTATCTTTGATGTATCCAAAGATATGCCCTCAATTATTTCAGTCCCCTAATACATCATTAGAAAAAAATCATCAGAAAAAAATGATAAGTTAGGACCAAAGGCAGTAAAATCTTTAGGGATTATTACACCACTCCTCTTGGCTGCCCAAATTGCCACCTCTTTTTCTTAAGTTTAATAGAAATAGTCAAAGAAATTTCAAAATTTGAAAAAATCATTCTTGAACAAATCTTTCTTGACACTTAACCTCAAGGGCTACATAATTTATTTTTCCAAATTAAATCACAATAAACAACACGAAATAATAGAAGATAAAAAACTGGGAAAAAATAATAATGCAAGAAAATATTATAATTACGAAGTAACATGAAGTCGTAAGTGACCCCTTGATGCTGCATGGAGGTTGAGGCCTCCAAGCATGAGACCAAGAGGCCACCTCCTATTCTTTTGTTTGTTTTTCTTCTTTCTTTTCTTATAAATCATAGGTTATTTTAACTATTGTCATTGTTATTTCTACTAAGTAATACTTATATCAAATGTTAAAACAAATGTTCTGAGTTGAACCAATTAATGAAATATATAATTCATCAAATCAAATCCATTTAATTCCCATTTTCACATGAGCTGACCAAGCAATTATTGTAGTATACATCACCAAATTTTTTGTGAGAACACGAAAGATATCCTCATGATTCCACAACTGAGTGCGATTGCCAAGATCTTTAACATATTCTTGTCAGACAATTTCCTTACCCATAGCTTGTAGCAAATCATGCATAATTATCTTGTTGTAATCTGATATAGTTATCATAGACTTATCAATAAGAGTGCTTATCCTGATTTCGGTGAAGAAGCCACTAGCATTCAAGACTTTTTTAGTAAGATCACTATCCTTTCCTTTAAAAAAGCATGCAATATCTAGAAATATGTTCTGCACCTCATCATCTAATTCATCGTAACTTATTTTTAACACATTTTGAATATCCATATGAAAACTTCGACTTAGTTTATCCATTGCACTTTTCCAAACTTCTATTCTCTTGTCAAGTAAAAATGACCCCAAAATTATAAGAGCTAATGGAACACCACCAGCAAATCTTACTATCTTATTTGATAGCTCCACATACTCTATTGTTGGGTAATTTTGTCTGAAGGCATAATGACAAAAAAGCTCAAGAGATTCATGATTAGATAACTCCCGAACCTCATATACTTTATCCACTTTACAATTCTTAAGTACTTGTTTATCTCTCGTCATTATAATAATCCGACTACTTGAACCATGACTATAAAGAACTCCAATAAAAAATTCTATTTGTCTAAAATCAGTCACATTATCAAATACAATGAGAAGCTTCTTATGCTCAAGCCTTGCCTTGGAGAATGTGTGTTTTAAGATAGAAGTACCTACATTTACATTTCCGTCCCCAAGTATGGTAAAAAGAAGTTTTTGTTGCCAACGCATTGATCCACATTTCTCAGATTCTTTCTTAACGTTTAGAATAAAATGAGAACCCTCAAATTGATTAGAGATTTTGTTGAATAAAATGCTAGCAAGAGTAGTCTTGCCTATGCCACCAATGCCCCAAATCCCTATAATGCGAACAGACATCAACTCCATGCATAACAATGATTCAAGCTGTTTGATTTTTTATTCAACTCCAACCAAGTCATTGTTATCACTTGGGGACGTGTCCATTAGCTTCTTCAAAATATCTTCAACAAGTTGCTCTATAAGTTGAGACTCAAGCCTAACAAATATTGAAAACAATCTTTAGTAAATCAAGGCAAATTTCGTAGTGACAACCATAGTGTATTTTGTATTCCAATAACTTATTACAAAGATGCACCTTTTTTTTTTAACAGTAGAGACAATATATTCAACAAAATGTCTAACAGAGACAACAAACTAGATTCAAGAAAAAAAAAGGTGAAAATCGAAGAAGAGTTTTGGACAAAAATAAAAAATTAAAAAAAATAAATGAGATTGAAGAACTAGGTTTTGAACCTAGATCTTCAACTTTTTGAAGACTGGGTTCAAAACCCAAATGCACACCCAACATACAAGTGCACATTATTGAAGAAGGCAATGAAGAAATCAAAGTTAGAACCCAGAAATCAATTATAGGAGAATAAAATCAAACTCAGAAATTATCACCACCACACCCAGATATCAAACTCATTTGTTTATCAACTAGACCAAATTCGAATATTTAACATACAGGTTCTCTTAAGGGAATTCCTCGACTTCAACTGACCTAAATCTTGAATTATTTGGTCACACAACCACACTAGTGTAGTTTTAAATAGGATGCAAATATTGCCACCAACAAATATGATTTTCATACTCAAATTATTATTACATCCATTAATTAAATTTAAAAATTTACATATTAATATAACCACCAATAAATATACCAATAGTAACTATTTTTAAACAACATTAATTATATTCATTTAAAACAAAATTTCTATCTTTATTAATTGCTTATTTCTCTTAAACATAAGTTTTTAACTCTAACTCTAAGTATACATTTTATCAAGAAGAAGAATAAGAAGCATACTTGAAGGTTGAAGCCACTAAATTTTTCACCACAAATGAGACTTTGAGACTTTATTTTGTGTTTTAATGAATCTTGATTGTTTAAATAAATAAAAAATAATATTTTGCATTTAAAAAAAAAAATCTAAAGAATCATTTGAAATGTGTAAGATTTATAAACTTTTATTTTGAAATAAATTAAATAAAAAAAAATCAAACTGGGAGATCTCTTTGGAAAATTAAATAAATTAAGTAGAATTAAATTTAAAGTTAATCTTCAATCATCTTCCATCTATCCTCAATATATTCAAGGGATAATCCAAAAAAACTATGTAGTTTGGAAAAATATCTATTTTATCACACTAGTTTCGTTTTTGTCCAAAATCTCTCCTACTATTACTAAGTTAATAGAAAAACTGGAAAAATTATAGAAAGACAATTTTAACCCTAATAAAAACATTTTTATTTAAAAACTAAAAAATTCTAAAATAATTTTTAAAGTAAAAAATATAACCAATAAAAAAAATGATTAAAAAAAAAGAGATCCATCAATCATGGATCATCTTCATTTTCAACCTTCAACCTCCATTTTCATCACCAGCAATCTTCATCACCAACCTTCAACACACTAGCCATAGACTTTACCAGACTATCACCGTCAGCCGCCACCTCTTTCTTTTTCTTTTTCCTTCTCCCCCTCTTATTTTTCTCTCCCCCCATTTTTGGGTTTCCAACAACTGGAAACCCAGTTATCATCATCCCAATTCTTCCACATTAACCCAATCATCCATCATCGATCATCAACACCATTATCATTAATCATCAACGCAATTACCAACCAAAATTAAAATCATCCAAAATCGACAACCAAAATCAATCAAAATCAGCAACCAAAATCAACCAAGGAGAAGCACGGCACCATAACCAATCAACCACCAATGGGGAGAAGCACGACAAAGGGAGAGCAAGAGGGAGAGAGTGCATCCGAGTGATGGACCGACAAGGGAAAAGCGAGAGGAAGGGTGAGGGATCGGCGATGGTGAGGAGAGACTTTAGAGAATGACAACAACCCGACAAAGGGATGAGAGTGGGTGAAAGGATGGTGAGGTCTAGTTTAGTTGTGTGATGAGAGTGTGTTGGCACGACTATGGTAGAGATGGGTACGACACAGTCATCAACGGTGGAGATGGAAAGCGATGGTGATGAGATCAGTGGCAAAAGAAGAAGAAGAAGAAAAAAGAAGGGAAGAAGAAGACAAATAGAGATGGGTGGCAGCGGCGACGATGAGGAGAAGAAGAAGAAGTGGAGATGGATGGTGGTGATGATGAGATCAGTGGAAGAAGAAAAGAGAAAGGAAGAAAAAGACAAGTGGAGATGAATGGCGGTAACAGCGGTGATTAGGAGAAGATGAATATGAAGAAATTGAGGATAAGATGAAGATGAAGAAATGGTTTCCAATTTTCTTTTTTCTTTTTTTCTTTTTTTAAATAAACCAATTTAGTTTTTGGTTTTCTTATTTTAACTTTTTAATTAAAATATTTTTTTATTTTATTAATTTTTTCTAAGAGATTTATTATATTAATTTTTGTATTATATTATTATATTTTAAAATGTTTATTTATGTTCAATTTTAATATTATATTTTTATATTTCTTAAAAAAATATATATTTGTATTAGTTTATTTTAATCAATTTTAATTAATTTTTTATCACATTTCCGTTTTTGCCCTTGAAATCAAACAGTCAACTAAGTCAACTTAATAGAATCTGTCACCTTTAATGCTATTATCATCTTTTTACACGTTTTTAAGGGGTATTTTCAGTATTTTTATTAACGTCAAAGAAGATTTTTGATAAAAATGAAACTATATGTGATAAAATTGATATTTTTGCAAACTACGGTCGGTTTTTTGAGATCATCCCCATATTCAGTCATCTTCCAATTTAAAATCGTCAATCATCTTCCACATCATCTTCTCTCCATTTTCTCCCCCCATTTGTCTCTCCCATCTTTATTTTCACTGAAAACCTAATTTTTTTTTAGTTTTCATATCATTATTCTTACTAGAATTCAGAATTTCTGGATTTCCAGACTGGATTTTTAGTGGTTTGGAAATGCAAATTTGGGTTTTCAGTCCAAAAAATGGCCTCAAACATCATCAACCATCATCAATCAACCTCCCAACGTCATCAATCCATGCCTGGAAACCCAAAAAATGGCCCCAAACATCGTCAACCGTTATCAATCAACCTCCCAACATCATCAATCCAAAACCAACCATTATCAATCAAAGCCAGCATATTCAATCTCTCATAAAATGAAATAAATCAACCTCAAACTGAAGGGGAAAAAAAAAAACAAAAAACAAAAACCAAATAAATCAACCTTAAAATTATCGATCCGGGTTCGAATTGTCAAACCCAGATAAATCCAGATGAATCATCAGGTTTCAAATCAACAAACCCAAATGAACCTTCGTCTGGGTTTGTCGATGAGAACCCAGATGAAGGTTTATCTGGGTTCAACAAATAAACACAGATGTTGAAGGAGAAGAAATCAACGATAAGAAGAAAGGCAGTGGCGAGAAAAAAGGAGAAGAAATGAGAGAAGATGAGAGGAGAGAGAAGGAAAAGAAAAGAAGGTTTACTAACGAAAAGAAGAAAACTGTAGACAAAGGATTTAGGAGAAAAAAGCAGCGACATAGAGATATCTAAGGAATGATGTTTAGTGATGGAGAGAGGAGATTGAGGTCGTGGCAAAAAGGAGATGAGAGGAGTGGGTTTGTGAGGATGAAGGGGTTTAATTTTCTTTTTATTTAATCTTTGGTTTTATTTCCTTTTTATTTAATTATTTAATTTTTTATTTAATGTTTAAATTTTTTTTCTCAAATTAATCTCCATCGTCCATCTAAAGATGGTCGATGGAGATTTGATTTTTTTTTTTAACTTGCCCTTAGATTAAAAAAAAAAAATTATTTTGTTTTTTTATTTTTTATTTAGTCAACTAAGTCAACATAGTTATTAAAAGTATTTTTGTCTTTTCGCTGTTTGGATACTATTCAATGTTAAATGTAATAGAATCTTACTAGAGGTAGGAGAGTAAATTGTAATAATAGTGAAAAGGTTGCTTCGTTTGAATTAAGATTTTAACTGAATAACTAAATTGTAATTTGCTCTTTTACTTATTTTATTAAGGAAAAAATCTAAAAATCCTCCTAAAATTGAAAATAATGTCAATTTACCCTAACTTTTTGAAATATTAGCCAAAAGACCCCTTATTGGCAGTCCAAAAGCGGTGTTATCCAAAAGTTGAGTGGTTTTATGACCTATTCATGAAAAGACAAAAATCATATTAAAAAATTAAAAAATAAAATCCCAAACTAATATAAAACCGATATAAGATTTCATTCAATATTATTCTTCAGCCAAACCAAATTTTTATCAACATCCTGATCTTCAACTTCAAACTATCAAACTTTCTACAACTAAAAAGAACACATGAAAAAAAGAGACATATATATCACACTAATTACATTTTTGGAGTAATATCATTAATCTAGGTTTTTTCGTTTGAATGAAAAACGTCACTAGACAATGAACAAACCCAGGTCACTTGGGTTCGTTCATTTGAAATGGGTTGCCTAAGTTCGTTCAGCATCTAGTGACGTTATTTATTTGTTTATTTTTTTAAACTCGTCTAGTGACGTTTTGGATCTCGCTAAGGTTATTGCTTGAGTTTGGTGACATTCTTGGTTCATGTTGGGGACATTTTGTTTCACCTTTGAACAAACCCAGATTTGGGACTTGAGGTACCTAATGTTATGTTTTGATTCTCACTATGATGGTGACTATGGTAGCATAAAAACTCAGGCCTAAAGTACTAAGCTCAAGGTGCAAGTCCTTGACCTATTAATGACAAATAATCAGTTAGTCTGATCAAGTTTATGGCCTAAGCTTTGTTTGCCTATCTATTTCTAATAAGACTTCGACAGCCTCAAACCTACGATCCATTTGATGGGTTGACTCAGCAATTCGGTTGACGAGTGACTAGTTCCGTGGTTTGGTCGAAACGGTAAGGTGTCAAAGAGTCAGTCGACATGTGGGTCTAGAGTTCGTATTTCTTCTATAATTTGACTAGGGTGAGAATCCTCCAGGGAATCTACTTTCCTATGTTGCAATAGTTGACTTTAAACTTATTCAGGATTATTTCCCTATGAAATAGGAAAGAGACAGAATGGAAAGCTACTTGATTCGCCTTTAAAATCCAGGGATGGACTGAAGATACTTCTGAATCATTTGAAATGATCAATTCTAGAATCTTCATGAATTGAGAAAGACATCCTATTTCGTAGGGCTACTCTTGCCTATAAAAGGTAAAACTTTACCCTAATGGGAGGGATTCGAAACCCCCAACATACAGACACTCTGCCAAATTGTCATCAAACCCCTCTAAGAGCCATCTCCAGCTAGCTAATATTTCAAACTACGATGATCCGTCATATATTCCTCTCTCGGCACGATCCTCCCTCTATTGGCTTGACGTCAGTTCGATAGTCCACCGCTGACTCACCCTTAACACCACTATTGGTGTCATATCTTCCTTGCTGGACCACTATCCTTAACCATCCGTTACGCTAACCCTTACCTATGCCTTCAACTCTGGTCTCCATCAACGTTGATCTTCTTTCACCATACTCACTGTTGAGTGATGCTTTACTTTTATTACCCTTTTATTTCTTTATTTACGAACAATTTACTGACTTAAGCATTAGAGGGTCTTTGGTTAGGCACCACCCCGGTCCCTGGTGTTAAAATCATCCACGTTCTCTTTGTTTGTTTTATGCAGGACACAGGTCGCTAGATTCCTAAAAAGCTGATTGGCGAGGATTACTTCACGTCAACATACTATAGTTCAACCACACTACAGTGAGGATCTAGTTGAAGACAATCTTAAAGATTGGTGATGATCTGGTGGTTCTCATTGTGGTAGTGGTGGTGACGATCTGGTTGAGATTAAAGACAAACCCAACCTAATGTTAAATGTTGAAGACAAACTTTTTTTTTCTTTTTTCTTTCTTAATTTTTTAGTTTTGTTTATATTTTAAGTTTATCTATGTTTAATCTTTGTTGTCCATCTGATTTTCTATTTTTTATATTTTAATTATTATTTTAATTTTAGTTTTTAAAAATATTTTGAAGGATTTTTTTTTTTTTTTTTTTTTTTTTGTATTTATGAACTTTTTTCTTGATATTATCTTGATTTTTAGATGAAATTTTATTGAAGTGGTGATGGATAAGAAAGTAAATTAGATGTTATGGGTGTTGTTTAATTAAAGATGAAGATTGATGTGGTGATTAGATTGAAGATGAAGATGTGAAGATTAGTTTAGTTTTATTTTTTAAATTCATTTTACTCTAGAGTTTAGTTTTAATTTTTTTTTTCTTTTTTTCACAAATCTCTGCCAGTCCATTTGTTGTAATGGACAATAGAGATTTCAGTGGTTTTATTTTTTAATTTTATAACATCTCCACCTCGTTTTATCATTTTTAATTTTGTTTCTTTAACTTAATTTATTTTTTATTTAATCTTTTCTCGATTAAATCTCTATTACCCATTGCGATTTTGATGGATGATGAAGATCTAAAGTTTTTTTTTTTTTTTTTAAATTATTTTCAAATAATTAGTGGAACAAGAAGATAAAAATATTCTTCTAACTATTAAGTTTGAATAATAGTCAACTAATGGAATGATCAATTTGATGTATTTCTAAAACGTAAGAAATGACGAAAACTTAAAACGCATTAATGAGTAAAAAACTAACATTTTGCTAAATATTAGGGATTACCACGAAATTTTCCCCTAAAATGACCCAAAATTAAAAGCTCTTACTATTTTTATCTCTTCTCAATAGTTGTATGGGATAAGTCTAACTTTCTCCCTCTAGTTTGATATAATAGCCAAAAAAACCCTTTATCATTTATAAAAATAACTAAAAAACTCATTAGTGATTTCTGAAATCAAAATGTATTTTAGCCATTTTTATAAATGAGAGAATTTTTTGACTATTTTTATAAGTTATAAGGGGATCTTTAGTGATTCCTTAAATTAGAGGGTTTTTTTACTATTATGTTAAACCATAGGGGTTTACAATAGACTTATCCCTAGTTTTATTATTTTTAAGGATAATCATAAAAAACTCATTGTAGTTTGTAAAAATATTTGTTTTAACATCTATAGTTTAATTTTTATTCAAGATCTCCCCTGACATTAATAAAAGCGAAAATTACGAAAAATACCCATTTCAAAATGACAATTTTTGTTTTTACCCAATATTTTTAAACAAATTAAATTTAACCCCTGAAACAAATTAATTTCATTATATACCCAAAATACCCATAATGCCCTTACATATATTTACCTATAAGCCCTTAATTTTCAAAAAAATTAAAAAAACCAAAATATGTAATTACAAAACAGCCCCTCCTATATATATTTGTAAGAAATCGGTGAAAAGTCATTTTCATCACCGATTTCTCATTCAAAAACTCGACCCACACTGTGCAACCCGTACCCGACCACGACCCGACCGCCGTTCGACAGTTTCCGGCCATTCTCTCGCCGTTTTCGACATTGGCAGACCATCTCCGACCGCCGGCGACCCTCTCAAGTTTGGCAAGGTACTCGAATCTACCATGTTAGGGACTTTTTAATTTCGTTTTGCAAATTTGAGATGTTTTATGTGTTATGATGATTAAATTGTGTTGGATTTGTGTTAGGTTATGATGATTAGATTAGAATAGGTTAGATTTGTATTGTTTTTGTGTTGAAATAGGTTAGATTTGTGTTGTTGACGCTGCGGCCTTTGTATTGTTTGAAATCGGTTTTTCACAATCGGTTGTTGAAATCGGTTTTTGAAATCGGTTCTTGACAATCGGTTTTTCAAATCGGTTTTTCACAATCGGTTGTTATCATCGATTTTCGACTTCGAGGTTTTGCACTTCGGTTTTTCACTTCGGTTTCAAAAGGGTTAATCGGTTTTTCTATTCTGTACTGTGAAAAACCGAAGTGAAAAACCGATCAATATCATTGATCGGTTTTTCACCAGGGCTGGAAAACTGATCAACATCGTTGATCGGTTTTCCAGCCCTGGTGAAAAACCGATCAATGATATTGATCGGTTTTCCAGCCATAGTTAAAAACCGATTATATTTGTGCACATTTGTCATTTGAATACTATACATCATTTGCTGTTTCTGGTTGTTTTCTACGATTGATCGGTTTTCCATCCCTGGTGAAAAATCGATCAATGTCATTGATCGATTTTCCAGTCATAGTTAAAAACCGATTTTAGTTGTTCACATTGAATACTATGCTAGTCAGTTGCAGTTTCTGGTTGTTTTCTATCATTGATCGGTTTTGGTGAAAAACCGATCAATGATATTGATCGGTGTTTCACACAAGGCTGGAAAACCGATCAATGATCATTGATCGGTTTTCCAGCCCTGTTGAAAAACCGATCAATATCATTGATCGGTTTTCCAACCATAGTTAAAAACCGATTTTCTTTGTTCACTTTTGAATACTATACTAATCATTTGCTGTTTTTGGTTGTTTTCTACAGATGAATTTCAAGTACAAATATAGTTCACAAACAATTAGCAAGAATTCGAGCGGGAATACACATATTGGGCAAAAATGGCTTGGTAAAATCATTGCGGTGATTACTAGACGAGGCTTATACGACCGGTTCATAAGAGAGTGCCCATTCGGACATATTTTAGAGATAAGCAGCAACAATACAACAGCTGCTTCGGTGATATTATGGTTTCTTGTGAGAGAGGTGGAGGTCCCCGGTGGGCGCCGTGATGAAATGTGGTTTGAAGTCGGGGGAAGAACATATAGGTTTGGGAAACAGGAGTTTTTATTGGTGACAGGACTTCCTTTTGGGGGTGTAGATCGAGAAATCTTCAATACGGTGCAAAATGATGTAAAGAGCATCCTATGGCGATTGTTTGATGGAGTGTCGCCGAGTATCCCCAGTCTAGCCACCTTTGTTGAGGCAAGGAGCCATACAGGACGTCAGGGCCGTACGGGTGAAAATGTTTTAAATGATGAGGATCTTTTGAAGTTAGCAAATGTAGGGATCGCTTTCCATCTCTTCATGGGGCAGGATGATAGAGCTAGCATTGGTCATTTTATGTGGGTGATGATAGAGAATGCGGAGTTATGGAACTCGTTCCCTTGGGGTACATTGAGCTATAGTACGCTGATCCATTGTCTCCATATGGCGATTACTGAAGAGCGGGTGAAAAACCCACCGAAGACCATTAATCTTTATGGTTATATTCCGGCATTTCAGGTATACTTAATATGGTAAATAATTAATAATAGTTTCATTTTAATTGGTTGATATATAGAATTTTATTTTATATATATACACTAACTATATGTTTGTTATTTGTTTAATCAAATTATAGTGGTGGTTGGTGGAAATATTCCCGGTCTTACGAGAGAAGATAGCGAAAAATAATCAATCGTTGCAAAATGAACTGCCAAGGTGCAGGAGACGGACACTGAAGAGGACCCCGAAAGGCATAACCAGCCTGAATGACTTTCCCCCTGTAAGTGGTGAAAGTAATTGAAAATGGTTTCCTTTATTTTTGTTGTTTTAACCATCTTTAATAATAATATAACTAACCATTTATATATGTATATTGCAGATAGTTGGTATTGCACAAACCCTTGAGCCTACTGATGCCGAAAAGGAGATGGATTATTGGAGATCATTCAATCCGAAGCATTTGGTTGGCGAAGAGGTACATAAAGTAGGTGGCGGAGGGAGTGAGGAGGATGATGATGATGATGATGATGCACATGATGATGATGATGATGATGATGATGCACGTGGTGATGATGATGATGCACGTGATGATGATGATGATGCAAGGGATGATGAGGAGCAGCATGAAGACATCCCAAGTGCACAGCCTGAATCAGAGGATAGCTTTAAGGAGTTACGAACAAAAAAGGCGCACGATGTACCTACAGTACATTCTGAGGTACGAATCTTAATCGTTTTTTTTTTTATTTCATTGTTAAGTGAATGTGCATTTGAGTAAATGGAAAAGTTGTGGATATGTTGTATAATCATATGAAGTAGGATAGAGAGACGGAGTCTCTAAACATGATATTTGAAGTGTAATTTGAAATATGCAGGTTATATTTCCCTGGATACTCAAAAAACAGGGGAGACTCTGTCGAAATTTTTTTTTTCAATTGTGTACATCGTGTAAAATGACTTATTTATGTAAGTGATGCAGTTGTTTGAGTACCTTGTGGGTTTACAGAAGGCAACCTACAAGAAAGTAAGTAAGATGGATAGAAGGTTGAGACGGGTGGAAGAATATTTAAAGATGCCTATGGATGACGACGACGACGACGACGACGACGATGATGATGATGATGATGATGATGATGATGGGAGCATTGTCCCTGATGACCATATCTATAGCCCACCATCACCACCCCCCCCACCCCCCCCACCCCCATCCCCCCCACCACCACCACCACCACCACCACCATCCCCCCCCTCCCACCCCCATCCCCCCCTCCCCACCACCACCACCACATGAGGACGAGGGGGTCCATCAGTCAGCTGGCCATCATGATGAGGTAGTCCATCAGTCGCCTATCCATAGAGACGAGACAGCCATCCATCAGGAGGAGCAGGAGGTCCATCAGGAGGATGAACGTGGTGATGACCAGGTACGTATAGTATTTCAATTGTGTTACAGTTTGATTTATATTTCTAAATGTTTATTTTAATTGATAGTTTTGATTTCTTTACAGTTGCATGATGAGGTCATCCAGGAGCGGGGCAAACGAAAGACGAAGCCAGCGGCATCTCTGCGGACACCATACACTGATCCTGGACCGCCAAAAAAGAAAAAGAAGGTGCCCCAAAAGCAGGTTAAGGAGGTGGCAGAGTCTGTAGACCCCGTAGAGGTTGTCTACAATGAATACAAAGCTTCTTCCACGTCATTGAATCTCAGGTTTTGATAATAAGTAGTTTTATACCTTTATGTTGGTTACTATTAAAAAAAGTTAACCTTTTTTTTTTTTCTTTTTATTTTAGGCGTGCAGTTGAGCGTTGTCAGTGGTGCGTGATACCAGACACATTGCGAACCATTGAGGATGAGAACAGATGGTTCACTTCTGAGCACATCGATTCCTATTTGATGTGTTTACGAAAGAAGTGGAATGAGGTTGAGGACACTAGATATGCGGTTCATGGGAGCTCTTTATTTGTGAGTGTTTACATTTTAATAAGTTATGTCGTTACAATTTATCGTCATATGTCCCTTAAGTGTGATAACATGTTTAATTTTTTTTCTTGCAGGCATTGATGACATTATACTATAGAGAGCAATACGTCCTCAAAGGAAAAACATTTGATCCGGTTACAGCTGATGTACCCTCAGAGTGGCTAGCATTCGGTTCTGGCAAGTTAGACTCATTAGTACCGTGGTGGGAAGTTGAAAATGTGAGTGTTGTATGAAAAATTATAGGTTATTATTTGATCATTTAAATATTTAAATTAGTCTTATATCACTGACGTCTTCAAATTGCAGGTATTGCTGCCATGTAGCCTAGATCAAAATCACTGGGTCCTTTGTCAGGTGTGCCTGAGACAGAAGAAGATATTAATATATGATTCTCTTGCACATACTGACTTAGCTTTACGCATTGAGCCACTTGAGCCGCTGGTGTGTTTGATGCCCATTTTATTGCGGTTTGTGGGATTTTATGAGAGGACCCAGATACAGATGCCACCTGTGGATGAGCGATGGACAGTTGAACGTCTTGATAGATCGGTTGTGCCCCAGCAACCCGATGGGTGAGTAAATTTGTAACTTAATGAAAATTCAATATTTATATATATTATATATTTTTTATTTTATATTATATTTAATGGTATATTTAATGGTATGATAACATCATTTAATTAATTTGTTATTAATACAGGACGAGCTGTGGAGCATATGTGGCCATGTACATACGTGATTTGTTACAATCAAACGAGACTACATGAAAATCAAGACGGCCGGATCAGGTTGCAGATGTCATTGCACTGAGGGCAGAGATTGCAAGGGATCTGTATACCTTTTCGACACCATTGTATAAAGTAAATAAATTTGGAAAATGGATAGTTGACTCTGATGGAGAGGTTGTATATAAGTAATTGTATTTATTTTTTTGAAATATTCATTCATTTATATAAGTAATTGTATTTATTTTTTAAGAAGAACTTGAAAAATACATTTCTCCAATTGAAACTATAATTAAATGAAAAATCCTCAACAACCTATTGAACAGGGCTGAAAGGAATATCTTCTATTAATGTTAAAGTATAAACACTAATCAGTAAGTATTGCTAAATCATGGCCTAAAATATTTAAATTTATGGATACAAAAGAGAAACCTATGGTAGCATTTTCGTCCAGAAAAAAGAAAGATATCTTCTAGGGTAGCAATAGTCACATCCTTCTAAATTTTTATATACACCTTTTTTTTTCCTCAGAATTGTATGTACACCATTTGGTAAGTATATATTATCATATATATTCTTAAACAAATTCTAATTTATTTAAAACATAATTTCAGTAAAATTTATTTATAAATACATAATATAATATATATATAAATATATATATATATAAATATATCGACAAATGAAAAATGAAATAATAATAGGTGGACTCGAGTGACATCAATTTTCTCATAAGATGTCAAGTTGCAAATTTTAATTGATTCAATTTCACAGTAAAATAATAATCGTTTATATATTTTTTACTATCCAAGTACATTAATTTTTTTCTTTAAAAAAAGTACATATATATTTTTATCATTAGTATTATTATTTTTTTAGTTATTACAATTAGTTTGAGCTTAGAGAGAGAAACACGGTACCAACTCTAAACCATTAAAGTATGTAAGTAAGAAAAGTTTATTACCAAATCAATCTCATCTTATCTTGTTCTGCATATTTTTTTAAAATGTAAGTCTCAATAGTAAAAATCATTTTCACATTACATTTTTGTAAATTAATAAGATGACACACACACATATATACTTGACTCAAAATAACCAAATTATTTTTGAAAATGAAGATGTAAAATTGAAATTTACTAAATATTTTGAACGCACCGTCACCAAAAAAAGGGGTTAAATAATTCTCATCATATTGAGTAATTGTAGGTTGATTTGATTAAAAATTTTGATTTAATTTCAAGAAAATATCCTTATTTTTAAAAAACAATTCAAATATAAGTGGTACAACTCTTTTTCAAAATGTTATGTATTTTATGTTGGAAATTTAAATATAACTGTCACAGAAATTTAAGTTTTTGGGTTCAATAATTTCAAACAATTCTAACAAATAACAACCAAATTTCCATATGCACAAGTAAAACAAGGGAAGAATAGTGCAAACTTGACATTCAAACTATATATAAGTAATTGTATTTATTTTTAGTAATTAAATGGGAGCATTTTCTAATATTTTTACAAATTCCTAATGTTCCACTAAATTGCAACACACAAATGCAAAATTTTAATCAAAAACTTAAAAAAATAGGTGTTCACCAAAAAATACAAAAAAAAACACCTTAAATTATATAATTATTTTTTTACCCAATCTTCACCTATACCAAACAAGAGATGATATTATTTTTAATCTAGTCCAACTGTATGAAACACAACTAAGTATTAATTTCACATCTTAAAAATAGTTCAATTCAATCATGTACATCAAACTTTTATTGAAATAGTAATTTAACTTAAAACCATTTTGTTTATTTTTATTTAAATATATAAATTTAATTTAAATAACTATAATAATTAATCATATCTTAATTATAAATAAAAATATTATTAACATATACATAAAAGTGTTTTAGTTTTTGTTAAATAGTTTAATTAAGGTTACTATATATTGAGAGGTAAAGAAGGGGAAAAAAAAAACAAATTAATATGTCATTTAAATTTCAGACTTTTATCATCATTCAGTCTTCAATGACTTTCAATACTATTCAATCTTCAGACAAAAAAATAACCGATCCCTCAGTTTATAAAAATAGATATTTAAGTCACAAAATAGTATTTGATTCTAATAGTCTCTGACATATCTTTAATTCATTCTATGTAAAGATTTAATGTCTCACACACCATTAGTTGATATGTACAGATTTTTAATCTTGCTATTTAATTAGGGAATCTCCAAGCCAAGTCCTACCAATACAAAGATCGGTTTTTTAAGTGGCATTAAAAACCGAAATCGGTTTCTCCTTTAACTGAAAAACCGATCAGACGTGCATATGGCAGATGAAGCAATGTCGGTTTTATGAGCTATTAAAAACCGATTTCGGTTTTTTATCAATAATGAAAAACCGATCAACCTGAAAAACCGATCAACCTGAATCACGAAATTAGTTTCTTTTACCAATTTAGACCTGGTGTATATTATTGCCTGCATATGCTAAATAATGTGTCATATAACTGAGGAAACTTGTGTCATTATAAAAGTTTGAGTTCCCGAAATTTAAACATATGCTAAATAAATAAATGAACATTTACATGCTACATGTGTTCTAATTAATAAAATACTTGCAAGACGTCATTAAACAAAAAATAATATAAGTTTCATTGTACTCTGATGAAGATTAAATCAACATAAACAAGTAAGCATTAAATAACATAATACAATTTGACGTAAATAAAAGCTTCAATTAATTAATGTGTCTAATCATCAATGTTTGGATTATTACCCATCATTTGATTGGGAGGAGGAAACCGTTGCGGGCATCGACGTTGGTTATGTCCAGTCTCATGACAGAGGCGGCATCTTCGTGAGGGCGCAGTATTTGGATGAGCATTTGCACTTGTTCCAACTTCTGCAGTAGCGGCTTCACTTGTTTGGCCTTCTGCACTTGCGGCTCCGCTCGTCCCTCCACTGAAGGATGTTGGAGGGTTAGGGCAACGAAGACGGTTATGTCCCCTCTGACCACATCTTCCACACTTCTTAGTTCGACGAGCTTCCCCAACGGAAGGAATCCGAACCTCTTTCGGCCTACCTGCTTGCCTTTTTCCTATGGGTGGTAGTACAATCATGCTTCTAACTTCCGCGGAAACATTCCAATCAGACAATTTAGGAACGGGATTGATCGGACGTGCATATGCAGCTTTCAGCCACTCTGTGCTATAATAATGACTGCAAAGTGTATCACAACTGACGCCCTTAAACCTGACATGTATCATAAATATTTATTTAAATATAAAAATATGATATGACATTAAATATAGAAATTAACATCGTACAATTATGATACCTGGCTACAGCACATTCATGAATACATGGCAACTGATCTAAGTTCCACTTCAAGCAAGTGCATGTGCACGTTTCAATATTAATCACCGCATCGCCTTTGCTAGGATGTAGAACACTGTATGTGATCGGTTCTGTAATAGGATATACAGTACCTTCCGTTGATAAATTTTTGGCCAACATGATTCGATCGTACGCAGCAGTGGTAACAAAAGTCGTGAGTTTTTCAGCAACACCACGTCTATTATTAAACCATCTTTGTAACACATTTCTCACATATTCATGTGCGGTAGTTATTGGCAAACGACGTGCTTGCATCATGCAATTGTTGAGTGATTCTGCAATGTTAGTGGTCATCATGTCATATCTTCTGTTTGGACAATATGCCCGTGACCACCTGCTTACCCCAACCTTAACCAAAGTGTCATATGATTTTGGATGCAACGCCCGAATTTCTTCTAACATTCTATCGCAGTCATATGGCACATGACTGTATGCTGCACTGTAAAATGCTTTTTCCACTACATTCGAATACTTTTTACAGTGTTGCTTCAGGTTTTGCCACAGGTGGAAAAAACACAATATGTGAGGGACTTCGGGAAAAGCTACACTCATCCCATTTGATATGCTTTTGTGACGATCGGATACGATAAGCAAATCGTTTGACACACCGATCGCCTCTCGTAATCTGCTTAAAAACCAAGTCCATGAACGGTCTGACTCTCCATCAGCAAATCCAAAAGCGATGGGATAAATCATCTCCGACCCATCTTTGCAGGCAGCAAAAAAAATCACCCCTTTGTATTCACCTTTCAAATGAGTGGCATCAATAGCAACAACCGGTCTCATGTAAGATCGAAAACCCTCAATACAAGCTCCAAGTGCAACGAACGAATACAAGAACCGGTTGTTTTCATCCCTCTCAATTGCCGTCATGGTGCCGGGGTTTGATACTTTTAACATTTCAAAGTAGGACGGAAGCTGTTGATATGACTCGTCCGCTTGTCCATATGCTAGTTTCTTTGCATATTGTAAAGTCCTTCCAAGCTTTACTGTACAAGATCTGCACACCATACTGCTCTAGCATTTCTCCGATCAAACGATTAGGTGTATAAATATCCCTCCCCACCTTTCCCGCATATAATTTTCCGATAACAAAAGCCTTCACACTTTTCATATGTGATTCCATGGCTACTTGACGACACGTGTGTTCCGCCACATACTTCAATACAAACCACATCGAACAACCTGTTCTGCATCTTGCACGAACTATAAAGCTACAACTCTTATCCTTGCAACCAGCTTCAAATCGTTCCGCGTCTGAACGTCTAACACGATATTCAAACTTGGATTTCAGAGCATATTCTCCAATAGCTGTACACATTTCTTGTTTACTATCAAAGAATGCACCTTTATACAAAGTACCACGTTGATAGACAGTTGACATAGCGCTTGAAGTAGCCTCAATATCGCCCAGTTCTACACCGGGAACAATTCAGTATGGTTGTGAAGGATTGTTCTGAAATTGTAAACCCGAAAATCTTATTTCTGGAAACCCTTCATCCTGGTCGACATCATTAATTCCAGCTTCCTCTCCATCACTATCTCCAGTTTCCTCTTCATCACTAGCCTCTGTCCCATCACCATTATCATCTGTGTCTTGCTCTCCATCATCACTAACATCATTCATATCATCATTATTAATGTCATGAATGGGACCTTCCATAGATGTAAATGGGGTGACCGAAGCATCAACCTGATTACTACCAGCACCTGAAGTCAGATAAAATTGACTTTGAACCATATACGGATCTACAGGTCTATTACTATTTGGCATCTCATGTCTTGTGTCTGGTATTGAGTCGGTGACATTTGGACGAACGATATGCCTACTAACTCCAGCTCCAAAATCTCTTACAACCTTATCAATGTAAATCTCTCTAACATCAACATTTCTCACCGCCATCAAACCAACCACACCACGATCGGACATGATACGTATTTTTTTCACTTGACCATTTGTCATGCTTTGTAGTAAATAATATATACGAATATCCCACATTCTTCTATCAATGCTAGTCTCTCTATACACAACATCCACCAACGATGAAAAACTACTATCTTTGGAGACCCCACACATGATCGACTCACCCCCAACGTAGTTAGATCCATTCCACTCTCCATCAAAGTTGATGACGATCGTTTCGTGAGTCATTCCTATAACATTCAAAGAATGTTTAATTAGTCTCACTATATATAACAAAATCTAACACAATAAATCAATGTCCATCATTAAAAACAAAAGATATATCACAATTATGCTAACACTGCCTACGATCATAACTAACCACATATAACACTAAAATTTAATACACGGCATCCAAAACACAACAAATATCGAAAACATCAAAAATTGCTCAAATCGGTTTTTCATATACATGAAAAACCGATTTCGGTTTTTAAGTGGCATGAAAAACCGATCAAAATAGAGAATCGGTTTTACACCTCTGTAAAAACCGAAATCGGTTTTTAAATTACCTAAAAAACCGATTTCGTCGCAGATTTTGCAGAAACTGCAAATCTACAAATCTATCTTTCGGATGGTATTTATCACAACCAAATCACTCTTAAAGCCTTTACCTTACAATTTGAACAAAATAACCTAAAAACCAACCAACAAAAACACATACATTACCTTCGAAACTCAAATCACTTGAAATGAAAGAAGAAGCTTCAAAACGGATCACACTTGAATGGATCAAAAACCTTCAATGGACAAAGAAGCTCAAATGAAGAATCCCTTACTAGGAGGTTTGACTTTCGGCTATAATGGTGAATGGAAGAGAACAAAAACCATGAATAGAGTAAAGAGAAAGAGAAGAGAGAGGTTTGGATGCTAGGAGGAAGTAGGAGGAAGAAGAAGGCTATTTTGGTAATTTCGCTTAGGGCAATTGGGTGATTTTAATTTGAAGGGTAATTTAGTAATCTTGGGTATAGAATGGAAATAATTTGTTTGAGAGGCTAAAAACAAATTTGTATAAAATATTGGGTAAAAACAAAAATTTCCTTTTTGTTTGGCTGAAAATGATAAATCTCCCACTACAAAGGACTTTTAAGGATTATCCCTTGTTTTATCAACAAATGCCACCAAGAGGACCAAAATACCCCTTTATTATTTTAGAACAAATTATCACAAAAATCCTTACATTTCTTCTCAAGAAGCAACAACGACCATGGTATTGGAGCCAGTTTTGAAAAATACATGCAATGCACTTTTCTTGTTTGAAACCGTTCAGTTCCTTCACATTTAAATTATCAATTTTGTTCAGTTTAAAGGAATGGACTGTATGGATAAACAATATCCAGTGTAGACTAATCAGACTACACAAGTTTAACTAGGTTTAATAGCTCATTTAAATTTGTTGAAAAACTAGAAGAGACATAGATCAAGATGCACACAGAAACAGCCATGAATTCTGCTAAGAGGGCTGAAAAACAGTCCCAAAATTATTAGCAAGCCCATCTGCATTTACTTTTCTCCAACCATGAACCAGAGGGATCCAAAAACAGGTGATAATATAGGTTACACAATTCATATGCTTATTGACCACCAAAATCTGGAGAATATGACCTGTCTCAACAAGGAAAGTGGCCCAGGAAAATTGAGTGCAGACCGCAGAGCAGCTTTGGACCTAACAGAGAAGCATCAATTATTAGAGATCTTTGCGCGGAGTGCTTATATATTATGACCCTTCCACACGAGCAAAAACGAACCAACATTTTATAGGTCTATGGAGGATTATTTAATGATAAGGCATCCAACAGAGCTTGAAGAATTCCCAATGTGTAACAACGTACAGGAGAGTTTGCAATGAATAACTTCCACAAATGATCTTAAGTTTCGCAGTGCTGAGAACAGAGAGACAGCAACGGTCTGATAAGAACCTCTTGAATTGCACAGCATCAACCCTACTAAGCTTGAGGTAATAATACGCCACCAATCCAGGAAAGAGAGCTTAAGGAAAAAAACAACGTCAGACAATAAATCTCATTGTTTTTGCTGATAAACCTGTCCAACAAGGCAACGTCAAAAATTTCTCAAGTCTATTTTCTTTCTTGAGAACAAAACTTCTCAACTTTTGAGCTGAACTATGGGGTTTCAAAAGAATAAAGGCATACAATTATCTGTATATGACAAATTTAAGATACATCTATTTATCGAATGCAGTGGTCACCAACCAATAACACAATGTCAAAAACAGTCATTTGACAATCAGTGACTTTGAGAAACAAAGTCATGACTGAAATAAATTCAATCCAAATTTATAGTAATATAGACATAACAAGAGATTCACCTGGGAGACTATATTTAGGTAGTAAGACTGCTGAAATGCATAGAAGCACTCAGTTACCTTTATCAGTTGGATTATTTCTCCCTCAAAACTTCCACGCATGCAGAAACTGGCATTCACTTTTCCAAGATCCATCTGATTATTTCTCCAGAGATTTCAATTTCTTGGGGGTTTGCTCCTCTACCTTCTCATGCATGCAGAAATGTCCATTCGCATTTTCTGGATCTTGAGTGTACATTAAACTGACTCCACACTTTTTTACCCAGCAGCATTCCCCACTCTTACCACCACAAAGATGATCCAGATAGAACTCGAAAGAGACCTCATTGTTAAAAGATTTAGCAATATAATCAGATGGATACATGCGGAAATCAAGCCCCATGAACACATGATCTGATTCAATAGAGAAGGGTCCATTAAAAAAAATGGCCCAATCATTGGAAGTGCTACGATGACCACAAGGGTGTTTACATACACAACGAATAGCAAAACCCCAATCATGATCCCGATGTGCTTTAAGTGCCACCACAATGCATAAAGCAAAACCAACAAAGTTACAATTGAACCAATCTTGTGGCAACTTGATACTTATAAATGATTCTGCACTGTGATAGTCAAACCATTTAGGAATTTTACTGCCGGGGTAACATATACAAGCTCGTAGTAACTTGTCACATCCCTGTATCACAAAAAGAATAAAAAATCATTTGTATCATTAAATTGTTTTTGGAGTTAAAAACAAAAAACAACAATGTATTAAACAGAGAGGGACAGAGACCTTATCATAGTATTTTTCCTTCCACAAAGTTGCGAGACGTTGCATTTTCGATAGAACATCTACAATGTCTTCAAGTACATTCCACCCCAATTTGAAACAATTGACAAAGTTAACAACAATAAATGGTTGATCCGGGGACCCAATTGTGTGTAGAACTTGTAAACCCGATAATTCTTCCAATGACATGCAATTGTGTGCATCTATGGATATTAATGGAAGAACAGGTAAATATTGAAGCCTCTCACAATTGCTTATGTCTAGCTCCGATAGCTTAGCAAGGTCTCTAATTGATGACGGTATGCTCAAAAAATAATTTCCACATAAATATAATCTTTCCAGAGAGGTTAATTTACCAAGACTGTCAGGCATCTCCACAATACCACAATTGGATAGATCTAGTTCCTTTAAATGGTGCAAGAAGTTAAATGGAGGCAATTTCAACTCCACCATGTCCTCACTTTTGCAATATCTTCTAAAAGATAACGCATTTAGATTGTTCAAATGGAAGATGGATGCTGGTACTTCTCTTACAGCAGTTCCCTCAACTTCAAGCTCCATCAGAAATTCTAAAGTCCCTAAGTCCTCAGGCAATTTGTCAAGCGATGCGCAATCTGAGAGAGTAAGTCTTTTAAGAGATTTCAACTTACAAATGTTATTTGGAAGATTCTTAAGCCTCGAACAACTTTTAAGATCCAATAAAACAAGTCTGCAAAGACGCTCAATGGATGAGGGAAGTTCTTCTATTGCAGTTTCATCTAAATATAACTCTTCTATAGTACACGAGATCTCAGGCAGCATATTCAAGTTTGAGCAGCCAGATAAACAAAGTTTTGTTAGAGATTTCAAATCAATGCAATTCGGAAGACCTCTAAGGCTTTTGCAGTCACTGAGATCCAACATATTAAGCTTCTGGAGATATTGAATAGACGATGGAATTTCAAGCAAACTGGTGCAACCTACTAGCATTAAACTCTCAAGATTCGGTAAACCTAAGAGATCTGGAAGATCTATTAGATATTTCGAGTAACTGAGATTTATTTCCTTCAACCTTTCAAGAACCTGTAAGAGAAAATGACCAACACAAATTAACACCTTAAATACATGAGTAATACTAGAGTTTTCAAATTTTTTACCCAAAAAATGTGACATATGAGTTGTTAAAATCTTAAATTATGAGATAATAAGATGATTAATATGTTGCTGACAACTCACATGTCATATCATTTGGTTATGGATTTAGACAAAGAATCTAACATTACTCCAAACAAATATTAACATATTATATACTAAGTATCACCATAAAAAATGAAAATGTACCTGGAAACAGTTCCAAAGATGTTCAACCTTGCTATAAGGCATTTCAAGTATTACAAGGTTCTCCAAATGAAAATTTTGAGGCAATGATGTCAATGGGAATCCATGCCAATGGAGATACTTTAGCCCGGTGAAGATAGGTTCAAGGCCGTTAAAAACATTCACCTTATTTATATCTTCTGCGTAGCTCAAGCTATAGAATTCCAACAATCTCAGTTTATGCATCTTTAGAAAAGCATCTGTGTGGAAGCTTATATCCCTTATCTTTGATGTATCCAAAGATATGCTCTCAATTATTTCAGTCCCCTAATACATCATTAGAAAAAAATCATCAGAAAAAAATGATAAGTTAGGACCAAAGGCAATAAAATCTTTAGGGATTATTTCACCACTCCCCTTGGCTGCCCAAATTGCCACCTCTTTTTCTTAAGTTGAATAGAAATAGTCAAAGAAATTTCAAAATTTTGAAAAAAATCATTCTTGAACAAATCTTTCTTGACACTTAACCTCAAGGGCTACATAATTTATTTTTCCAAATTAAATCACAATAAACAACACGAAATAATAGAAGATAAAAAACCGGGAAAAAATAATAATGCAAGAAAATATTAAAATTACGAAGTAACATGAAGTTGTAAGTGACCCCTTGATGCTACATGGAGGTTGAGGCCTCCAAGCATGAGACCAAGAGGCCACCTCCTATTCTTTTGTTTGTTTTCCTTCTTTCTTTTCTTATAAATCATAGGTTATTTTAACTATTGTCATTGTTATTTCTACTAAGTAATACTTATATCAAATGTTAAAACAAATGTTCTGAGTTGAACCAATTAATGAACTATATAATTCATCAAATCAAATCCATTTAATTCCCATTTTCACATGAGATGACCAAGCAATTATTGTAGTAAACTTACCGAATTTTTTGTGAGAACACGAAAGATATCCTCATGATTCCACAACCGAGTGCGATTGCCAGGATCTTCAACAGATTCTTGTCGGACAATTTCCTTACCCATAGCTTGTAGCAAATCATGCATTATTATCTTGTTGTAATCTGATATAGTTATCATAGACTTATCAATAAGAGTGCTTATCCCGATTTCGGTGAAGAAGCCACTAGCATTCAAGACTTTTTTAGCAAGATCACTATCCTTTCCTTTAAAAAAGCATGCAATATCTAGAAATATGTTCTGCAATTCATCATCTAATTCATCGTAACTTATTTTTAACACATTTTGAATATCCATATGAAGACTTCGACTTAGTTTATCCATTGCACTTTTCCAAACTTCTATTCTCTTGTCAAGTAAAAATGACCCCAAAATTTTAAGAGCTAATGGAACACCACCAGCAAATCTTACTATCTTATTTGATAGCTCCACATACTCTACTGCTGGGTAATTTTGTCTGAAGGCATAACGACAAAAAAGCTCAAGAGCCTCATGATTAGATAACTCCCGAACCTCATATACTTGATCCACCTTACAATTCTTAAGTACTTGTTTATCTCTCGTCGTTATAATAATCCGACTACTTGAACCATGACTATAAAGAACTCCAATCAAAAATTCGATTTGTCTAAAATCAGTCACATCATCAAATACAATGAGAAGCTTCTTACGCTCAAGCCTTGCCTTGGAGAATGTGCGTTTTAAGATAGAAGTATCTACATTTACATTTCCGTCCCCAAGTATGGTAGAAAGAAGTTCTTGTTGCCAACACATTGATCCATATTTCTCAGATTCTTTCTTAACGTTTAGAATAAAATGAGAACCCTCAAATTGATTAGAGATTTTGTTGAATAAAATGCTAGCAAGAGTAGTCTTGCCTATGCCACCAATGCCCCAAATCCCTATAACGCAAACAGACATCGACTTCATGCATAACAATGATTCAAGCTGTTTGATTTTTGATTCAACTCCAACCAAGTCATTGTTATCACTTGGGGACGTGTCCATTAGCTTCTTCAAAATATCTTCAACAAGTTGCTCTATAAGTTGAGACTCAAGCCTAACAAATATTGAAAACAATCTTTAGTAAATCAAGGCAAATTTCGCAATGACAACCATAGTGTATTTTGTATTCCAATAGCTTATTACAAAGATGCACCTTTTTTTTTAACAGTAGAGACAATATATTCAACAAAATGTCTAACAAAGACAACAAACTAGATTGAAGAAAAAAAATTGGAAAAAAAAAAAAGGTGAAAATCGAAGAAGAGTTTTGGACAAAAATAAAAAATTAAAAAAATAAATGAGATTGAAGATCAAGGTTTTGAACCTAGATCTTCAACTTTTTGAAGACTGGGTTCAAAACCCAAATGCACACCTAACATACAAGTGCACATTATTGAAGAACACAATAAAGAAATCAAAGTTAGAACCCAGAAATCAATTGAAGGAGAATAAAATCAAACTCAGAAATTATCACCACCACACCCAAATATCAAACTCATTTGTTTATCAACTAGACCAAGTTAGAATATTTAACTTACAGGTTCTGTTAAGAGAATTCCTCGACTTCAACTGACCTAAATCTTAAATTATTTGGTCACACAACCACACTAGTGTAGTTTTAAATAGGATGCAAATATTGCCACCAACAAATATGATTTTCACACTCAAATTATTAATACATCCATTAATTAAATTTAAAAATTTACATATTAATATAACCACCAATAAATATACCAATATTAACTATTTTTAAACAACATTAATTATATTCATTTAAAACAAAATCTCTATCTTTATTAATTGCTTATTTCTCTTAAACATAAATTTTTAACCCTAACTCTAAGTATACACTTTATCAAGAAGAAGAATAAGAAGCATACTTGAAGGTTGAAGCCACTAAATGTTTCACCACAAATGAGACTTTGAGACTTTATTTTGTGTTTTAATCAATCTTTATTGTTTAAATAAATAAAAAGTAATATTTAAAAAAAATATTTTGCATTTTAAAAAAAAATCTAAAGAATCATTTGAAATGTGTAAGATTTATAAACTTTTATTTTTTTAGTTTTAGATTTTTTAGTATGAAAGATTTATGGATTTTTACTTAGAGCAAATTACAATTTAGTTATCCAAATAAAACCTTAATTCAAGCAGAGCAATATTTTCAGCTTTATTACAATTTAGCCCCCCTACAGTTAGTGAACCTTTTTTAGAGTTAACTAACTTAAGGGTAAAATTGTCTTTTAACCTTATTTTTATTTTTCTTTTAAAATAAATTTTAACAACTTTGAAATAAATTAAATAAAAAAAAAATCAAAGTGGGAGATCTCTTTGGAAAATTAAATAAATTAAGTAGAATTCAATTTAAAGTTAATCTTCAATCATCTTCCATCTATCCTCAATATATTCAAGGGATAATCCAAAAAACCTGTGTAGTTTGGAAAAATATCTATTTTATCACACTAGTTTTGTTTTTGTCCAAAATCCCTCCTATTATTACTAAGTTAATAGAAAAATTGAAAAAATTATAGAAAGACAATTTTAACCCTAATAAAAACATTTTTATTTAAAAACTAAATAATTCTAAAATAACTTTTAAAATAAAAAATATAACCAATAAAAAAAAATTGATTAAAAAAAAAAGAGATCCATCAATCATGGATCATCTTCATTTCAACCTTCAACCTCTATTTTCATCACCAGCAATCTTCACCACCAACCTTCAACACACCAGCCATAGACTCTACCAGACTATCACCGCCAACCGCCACCTCTTTCTTTTTCTTCTTCCCTCTCCCCCTCTTATTTTTCTGTCCCCCTATTTTTGTGTTTCCAACAACTGGAAACCCAACTATCATCATCCCAAATCTCCCACATTAACCCAATCATCCATCATCGATCATCAACACCATTATCATTAATCATCAACACAATTACCAACCAAAATCAAAATCATCCAAAATCGACAACCAAAATCAATCAAAATCAGTAACCAAAATCAACCAACGAGAAGCACATCACTATAACTAGCCAACCACCAATGCGGAGAAGCACGACAATGGGAGAGCAAGAAGGAGAGAGTGCATCCGATTGATGGACCGACAAGGGAAAAGCGAGAGGAAGGGTGAGGGATCGATGATGGTGAGGAGAGACTTTAGAGAAGAACAACAACCCGACAAAAGGATAAGAGTAGGTGAAAGGATGGTGAGGTCTAGTTTAGTTATGTGATGAGAGTGTGTCGACATGGCTATAGTAGAGATGGGTACGACACAGTCATCAACGGTGGAGATGGAAAGCGACGGTGATGAGATCAGTGGCAAAAGAAGAAGAAGAAGAAAATAGAAGGGAAGAAGAAGACAAGTGGAGATGGGTGGCAGCGGCGACGATGAGGAGAAGAAGAAGCAGTGGAGATGGATGGGGGTGATGATGAGATCAGTGGAAAAAGAAAATAGAAGGGAAGAAAAAGACAAGTGGAGATGAATGGCGGTAACAGCGGCGATAAGGAGAAGATGAATATGAAGAAATGGAGGATAAGATGAAGATGAAGAAATGGTTTCCAATTTTCTTTTCTTTTTTTTTTTAAATAAACCAATTTAGTTTTTGGTTTTCTTATTTTAACTTTTTAATTTTAATATTATTTATTATTTTATTTTATTAATTTTTTCTAAGAGATTTATTATATTAATTTTAGTATTATATTATTATATTTTAAAATGTTTATTTATGTTCAATTTTAATATTATATTTTTATATTTCTTAAAAAAATATATATTTGTATTAATTTATTTTAATCAATTTTAATTAATTTTTTATCACATTTCCGTTTTTGCCCTTGAAGTCAAACAATCAACTAAATCAACCTAATGGAATCTGTCACCGTTAATGCTATTATCGTCTTTTTACACGCTTTCAAGGGGTATTTTGAATATTTTTATTAACGTCAGAAGAGATTTTTGATAAAAATAAAACTATATGTGATAAAATTGATATTTTTACAAACTACGGTTGGTTTTTTGAGATCATCCCCATATTCAGTCATCTTCCAATTTAAAATCATCAATCATCTTCCACATCATCTTCTCTCCATTTTCTCCCCCCTTTTGTCTCTCCCATCTTTATTTTCACTGAAAACCTAAATTTTTTTTAGTTTTCATATCATTATTCTTACTGGAATTTAGAATTTCTAGATTTCCATACTAGATTTTTAGTGGTTTGGAAACGCAAATTTGGGTTTTGAGTCCAAAAAATGGCCCCAAACATCATCAACCATCATCAATCAACCTCCCAATGTCATCAATCCATGCCTGGAAACCCAAAAAATGGCCCCAAACATCGTCAATCGTTATCAATCAACCTCCCAACATCATTAATCCAAAACCAAAGATCATCAATCAAAACCAGCATATTCAATCTCTCACAAAATGAAATAAATCAATCTCAAACTGAAGGAAAAAAAAAACCAAAAACAAAAACCAAATAAATCAACCTTAAAATTATCGATCCGGGTTCGAATTGTCAAACCTAGATAAATCCAGATGAATGATCAAGGTTCAAATCGACAAACCCAAATGAACCTTCGTCTGGGTTTGTCGATGAGAACTCAGATAAAGGTTCATCTGGGTTCAACAAATAAACACAGATGTTGAAGGAGAAGAAATCAACGATAAGAAGAAAGGCGATGGCTGGAAAAAAAGGAGAAGAAATGAGAGGAGATGAGAGGAGAGAGAAGGAAAAGAAAGGAAGGTTTACCGACGAAAAGAAGAAAACAGCAGACAAAGGATGAACGAGAAGAAAGTAGCGACGAAGAGAGATCTAAGGAATGATGTTTACTGACGGAGAGAGGAGATTGAGGTCGTGGTAGAAAGGAGATGAGAGGAGTGGGTTTGTGAGGATGAAGGGGCTTAATTTTCTTTTTATTTAATTATTTAATTTTTTATTTAATGTTTAAATTTTTTTTCTCAAATTAATCTTCATCGTCCATCTAAAGATGGTCGATGGAGATCTGATTATTTTTTTTTAACCTACCCTTAGATTAAAAAAAAAAATTATTTTGTTTTTTTATTTTTTATTTAGTTAACTAAGTCAACATAGTTATTAAAAGTAATTTTGTCTTTTCGCTGTTTGGATACTATTCAATGTTAAATGTAATAGAATCTTACTAGAGGTAGGAGAGTAAATTGTAATAACAGTGAAAAGGTTGCTTCGTTTGAATTAAGATTTTAACTAGATAACTAAATTGTAATTTGCTCTTTTACTTATTTTATTAAGGAAAAAATCTAAAAATCCTCCTAAAATTGAAAGTAATGTCAATTTACCCTAACTTTTTAAAATATTAGCCAAAAGACCCCCTATTGGCAGTCCAAAAGCGGTTTTATCCAAAAGTTGAGTGGTTTTATGACCTATTCATGAAAAGACAAAAATACTCTTACTATATTAAAAAATTAAAAAATTAAATCCCAAACTAATATAAAACCGGTATAAGATTTCGTTCAATATTATTCTTCAACCAAACCAAATTTTTATCAACATCCTAATCTTCAACTTCAAACTATCAAACTTTCTACAACAACTAAAAAGAACACATGAAAAAAGAGACATATATATATCACACTAATTACATTTTTGGAGTAACATCATTAATCTAGGTTCTTTCGTTTGAATGAAAAACTTCACTAGACAATGAACAAACCCAAGTCACTTGGGTTCGTTCATTTGAAATGGGTTGCCTAAGTTCGTTCAACATCTAGTGACGTTATTTATTTGTTTATTTTTTTAAACTCGTCTAGTGACGTTTTGGATCTCGCTAAGGTTATTACTTGAGTTTGGTGACATTCTTGGTTCATGTTGGTGACATTTTGTTTCACCTTTGAACAAACCCAGATTTGGAACTTGAGGTACCTAATGTTATGTTTTGATTCTCACTATGATGGTGACTATAGTAGCATAAAAACTCAGGCCTAAAGTACTAAGCTCAAGGTGCAAGTCCTTGACCTATTAATGACAAATAATCAGTTAGTCTGATCAAGTTTATGGCCTAATCTTTGTCTGCCTATCTATTTCTAATAAGACTTCGGCAGCCTCAAACCTACGATCCATTTGATGGGTTGACTCAGCAATTCGGTTGACGAGTGACTAGTTCCGTGGTTTGGTCGAAATGGTAAGGTGTCAAAGAGTCGGCCGATATGTGGGTCTAGAGTTCGTATTTCTTCTATAATTTCACTAGGGTGAGAATCCTCCAAGGAATCTACTTTCCTATGCTGGCATAGTTGACTTTCAACTTATTCAGGATTATTTCCCTATGAAATAGGAAAGAGACAGAATGGAAAGCTACTTGTTTCGCCTTTAAAATCCAGGGATGGACTGAAGATACTTCTGAATCATTTGAAATGATCAATTCTAGAATCTTCATGAATTGAGAAAGACATCCTATTTCGTAGGGCTACTTTTGCCTATAAAAGGTAAAACTTTACCCTAATGGGAGGGATTCCAAACCCCCGACATACAGGCACTTTGCCAAATTGTCATCAAACCCCTCTGAGAGCCATCTCTGGCTAGCTAATATTTCAAACTATGATGATCCGTCATATATTCCTCCTTCGGCACGATCCTCCCTCCATTGGCTTGACGTCAGTCCGATGGTCCACTGTTGACTCACCCTTAACACCACCGTTGGTGTCATATCTTCCTTGCTAGACCACCATCCTTGACCATCTGTTACGCTGACCCTTACCTACACCTTCAACTCTGGTCTCCATCAACGTTGATCTTCTTTCGCCATACTCACTGGTGAGTGATGCTTTACTTTCATTACCCTTTTATTTCTTTATTTACGAACAATTTACTAACTTAAGCATTAGAGGGTCTTTAGTTAGGCACCACCCCCGTCCCCGGTGTTAAAATCATCCACGTTCTCTTTGTTTGTTTTATGCAAAACATAGGTTGCTAGATTCCTAAAAAATTGATTGGCAAGGATTACTTCACGTCAACATACTGTAGTTCAACCCCACTACAGTGAGGATCTGGTTGAAGACAATCTTAAAGATTGGTGATGATCTGGTGGTTCTCACTATGGTAGTGGTGGTGACGATCTGGTTGAGATTAAACACAAACCCAACCTAATGTTAAATGTTAAAGACAAACTTTTTTTTTTCTTTTTAATTTTTTAATTTTTTAGTTTTGTTTATATTTTAAGTTTATCTATGTTTAATCTTTGTTGTCCATCTAATTTTCTATTTTTTATATTTTAATTATTATTTTAATTTTAGTTTTTAAAAATATTTTGAAGGAATTTTTTTTTTTGTATTTATGAACTTTTTTCTTGATATTATCTTGATTTTTAGATGAAATTTTATTGAAGTGGTGATGGATAAGAAAGTAAATTAGATGTTATGGGTGTTGTTTAATTAAAGATGAAGATTGATGTGGTGATTAGATTGAAGATGAAGATGTGAAAATTAGTTTAGTTTTATTTTTTAAATTCATTTTACTCTAGAGTTTAGTTTTAATTTTTATTTTGTTAGTTTTTAACTAATTATAATTTTTAGATTTATTAAGGGCAAAACGGTCATTGTATGTATTATAAATAAAGTGAGGGGTAAAAGAGTCTTTTTATTATTTTCTATTAGGTTTAACTGTCAATCAACTGACATGAGAGATTAATTTAACACTTTTTTTTTTTCAAAAAGTTAAGTTTCATTTAATGTTTTTTTGAAATATAGTTGAATGTTTAACTCTTTCCCATAACTTAGGAATTAAAATAATTTTTATCCTTAAAAATTTTATTAAAAAATGCAAAATCAAATCTTGAAATCTTTTTCTCCGATTCAAAACCATCTAAAACTTTCTCTCAACATGGTTCAACTAACATTATCTTCAATCTCAAATAACATTTAGTCCTTTTCTGTAATTCCATTTTTATATGAGAAATGGGGTGCCTGATGGAACAACTTATTTAGGACTCCATTGGTTTCACATACGAAAAAACAAAAAAGTAGTTAAAACCAAATCAAACGCAGTGAATTCTTTGCTCCCAAAATTAAACACTTACTTGAAATTACGTGTATAGAGTTGGAAATCAGATATTGCTGCTTCAGTCAGAGCCTCTCTCCATTTCTTCACCAACGAATTATCAAAACATTTTTCATGTTTGTCAACAGCAGCTCCAAAAGAGTCAGTCTGGTTCCTCACATCAGAAGGGTCTATGTGATAATAAACAGGAATCACGATCTGTTTGCACTTCTCTTTGCATTCAAGGATTTGAACAAGCTCATCGAGACACCATCTGGAATAAGCGTAGTTCCTGGAGAAAATGACCACCGAGATCTGTGATTCTTCGATGGCTTTTAAGATAGCCGGGGAGATCTCATCTCCTCTATTGAGCTCGTGATCCACGAAAGCTTCGATTTGCTTGTCACGCAGAGCTTTGTGAAGATGGCTTATGAAACCGTAGCCGGTGTCCTCACCTTTGAAGCTGAGGAAAACATCATACTCGAATGGAGTAGTCATTGAAGAAGAGAAAAACACAGGAGATATGTGACTACGGGTTGCTCTTAAGATCGCTCACGCTCTCAAATATTTGATGTGATCATTTAATATATATGTAGAAATTTTATATGCTCGGCAATCGGTACTTCTGCGTAGCAAGCTTCGGAGAAATCACCTCCAAAGCTTCTTAGAAATATCCTCGAAATTTCAAGGTTTCTTTGAGATCAGAAAGTGTAGCCGGCTACCACATGATGATGTTGATATACAACACCACGAAAACCTAGACTCCAACAACTCTCACACTTGACTTTTCAAAGTTCAACTCTACTTTTAGACTGGTTCTCATTCAATTACGTTTCACATGTGTTTTTCATGTTTGTTTTTAAATTTCGCTTTTATCCCTAAATTTTTAGGTTGCGTATGTGTTTTTAGTCTTGGTCTTCTTTAACGTTTAATAAATTCATAAAATTAGTCGATTTAGTGTTTAATTAACAGTCAAACGTGATAAAAACGGTAGAAATATCCTTAATAGTTTTGTCTTATTTTATAAACCAATGGGAAGCCAACATGTGTCACGCAAAGTTTAAAATTAAAAAAAAAATCAAATTTTGAATAAAAACTAAAATATATTAATTAAATAATATAATTTAAATATTATTGAAAAAAAGTTAAATGACATCTAACAGGCATCCTCCATTGAAGTGTTACTATAGAAGACTAACAGACAAAGACTATTAAAAATAGCAAAAGCAAAGTTGCACTCTGAAGATCCAATATTTTATTTGGCAGAACAACAACCTTCTTAAATAGGCTGAATACAACACCTAAGAAGTAGCAACAGATTCCTGAGAAATAGCAACAAAAAAATCAACAACAAAAACAACACTAATAGCTGCACTCAGCACTAACTTCAAACGTGGACTAAACATAGAACAACTAAAGTCCACAATAAACTCCTAAAGAATAGGTCTTCACAATTTATTTCAGATAAACATAAACTAAATATTATTTCTTAACACCCTCCCTTAAACTGATGCCTGCAGAAATCAGTTTAAGAAAGTCTTCTTCAAAGCCCTGCACTCCTCAAGCTCTCCCTTAAGCAACATCCTTTAAAGAACACATTCCAAGCATATTTCGAAGCTTCACAAATACAGCCTGCTTGAGGGGCTTTGTCAAGATATCTGCAATCTGATCTTCACTCTTACAAAACACCAATTCAATAACACCATTCTTACAGAAATCACACAAGAAGTGAAATCTCACATCGATGTGCTTGCTTCTCCCATGTAGAACTGGATTTTTTGAAAGCTTTATTGCAGAAATATTATCACAATAAATTAAAGTTGGATCTTGCTGCTTGTTGTGTAGAACTTCGAGTAGTCTTCTCAACCAAATAGCTTGACATGTACTTGATGCAGCAGCAACAAATTCAGCTTCAGTAGTTGACAGAGTCACTATCTATTGCTTCTTAGATGACCATGTGATAGCTCCAGAACTCAACATGAACATACATCTAGATGTACTCTTTCTATCATCAAGATCTCTAGCATAATCACTATCTGAAAATCCAATCAACCTTGAATTTCCATTAGTTTTATACAGAATTCCAAACTCTACAGTACCTTTCAAATAGCGAAAAATTCTCTTTGCTGCTGAAAGATGAGCTTCAGTTGAATTCTTCATGTATCTGCTGATCAAACTGATAGCATGCATGATATCTGGTCTTGTAGATGTCAAATACATAAGACTCCCAACAATTCGATTGTAAAGAGTAGCATCCACCCTTTTTCCTGCTCTATTCTTTGTGAGTTTTAAACCAGGTTCAGTTGAGGTTGAAATTGAATTGCAATCCTTCATTTTAAACCTATCCAGAATCTCCATACCATATTTCGTTTGTGAAATAAAAACACCACCAGATGATTGCATTACTTCATTTCCAAGAAAATAATGCATCAACCCCAAATCTGTCATATCGAATGCACTCATCATATATTTCTTAAAATCATCAATCATGGCACCATCATTGCTAACATAAATAAGATCATCAACATATAAACACACAAATATCATCTTTCTATCATCTTCAGATTTAGTAAAGAATGTGTGCTCATAAGGACATTTAAGAAAACCTTCCTTAGCAAAGTATAATGCTTGTTTCAGTCCGCATAATGCTTTCTTTAGCTTGTATACCTGATTCTCATGACCTTGCTTCACATATCCAGGAGGTTGATCAATGTACACCTCTTCTTCCAATTCTCCATGTAAAAACGCTGACTTCACATCTAGTTGATAGATGGGCCATGAATTCTGAGCAGCCATGGATAACAACAATTGAATAGTGTCAAGTCTTGCTACTGGGGCAAACACTTCTTTGTAATCCACACCAAATTCTTATTTATACCCCTTTGCAACGAATTGAGCCTTGTACTTATCTACCCCACCATCTTTCTTCAGCTTAGTTTTATAAACCCATTTAACACCAATGGATTTTTATCCTTTTGGAAGATTTGACAGCTCCTAGGTGTTATTTTTCTCTATTGATTTGATCTGCTCATCCATAGCTTTCTGCCACTTTGCATCTCTAACAACCTCTTCAAATGTAATGGGATCACAATCTGAAAATAAAGCAAGATGAGCTATTGTATCATCATCAGATAATTCATCTCCACTTACATAATCAATCATCCAAGCTAGGCGCTTCCTTAGACGTGGCTGTTCAAAAAACGGAATGACTGTTGTCAAGTTTTTACCAGAAGTTTGTTGTTGTTGATCAATTCTATCGTCTGCATTAGATGGTTGCCTTTGCGAATCACTCCTTTCATCAGCTTCATCAAAATCAACAAGAATTTGTTGCTGCCTTGGAACATTTTCAACTCAGTTCCATGTATTTTCTTCATCAAAAATTATGTCTCGACTGATAACAATCTTCTTTGTTGTAGGACTGAACAATTTGTAGGCTTTCGACTGTTCACTTACTCCAAGAAAGACACATTTTTCAGCTTTGTCATCTAGTTTCTTCCATTTCTCATCTGGTATATATGCATATGCGATGCATCCAAAAACTTTGAAGTGATCAACAGCTGGCTTTCGACCACTCCAAGATTCTTCTGGTGTCATGTTTTGAACTACAAAAGTAGGACTACAATTCAAAACATGAACACTCCAATTTACAGTTTCTGGCCAAAAACTCTTTGGAATTCTCCCACTTGCTAATATGCTTCTAACCATATTCAAGATAGTTCGGTTCTTCCTCTTTGAAATGCCATTTTGTTGTGGTGTGTAGGTTGCTGTTAATTGTCTTCTAATTCCATGCTCATTACAAAAAACTTCAAATTCTTTATAACAAAATTCTCCACCACGATCTGTACGAAGGTTTTAATAGTTGTACCAGCTTCATTCTCCACATGTGCTTTGAAGCTTTTGAATGCACCAAAAGCTTCTGATTTCTCTTATAAAAAATAAACTCATGTCTTTCGACTATAATCATCAATAAAGGTAATTAGATACCTTTTACCTCCATTAGAGCATGGGGTTATTGGTCCACAAATGTCGAAATTGACCAATTCCAAGACCTTTGCTCGCCATGATTTTCCTTGTGAAAATTGTTCTCGATGTTGTTTGCTGACAACACATGCTTCACATATTTTCTTGCTTGGGAGAATTTGAGGAAGACCAATCACCATATTCTTTTGAAAAAGAGTTTTCAAACCGTTGAAATTCAAATGACCATAACGATGATGCCAAAGCCACATTGGATCATTCACCTTGACTGTAAAACAAGTTTGGAGGGTCTTGATATGCAGCGGGAATAATCTATTTGGTGTCATCTGAACATGAGCAATTAGACCTCTTTTTGGATCATAAATTTCACAAGCATCATTTTTGATAGTTGCTATATACCCCTTTTCTTGCAACTGCCCCATACTTAACAAATTGTTTTTCAAATCAGGAATATAAAAACATTTGAGATAGTTTCAATGTTATCATCTTTAGTCCTAATTTGAACATCACTCTTTCCCATAACATTTACTTTAGAATGATCACCAAAACTAACAGTAGTACGAAAATCTTCATTTAAATGAGAAAAGAATGACTTACTACCACACATATGATTGCTGCAACCTGAGTCTAGATACAATATGTCTGGATCAAGCTTGTCCTCCTTGACATCGAATGCCATCAACAATGTTTCTTCTTCTTTCTTTTCTACAAAGTTTGATTTCTCCTACTTTTCTTTGTCTTGGGGCAGTTTAGCATAGCATTCAGAACGATAATGACCAAACTTGTGACACCTGTAGCATTCTACCTTGGATCTGTTGAATTGTTGATCACGTCCTCTCCCTCTGCCTTGAGAATTGGATTGATCATCAGCACCCTTGGAATTTCGATGTTGTCTGCTCCCATCTCTATTGCCTCGGCCTCCTTTTCCTCTACCTCTACCTTTTCCCCTTGAATTTGAGAACTCAATAGAGGTAAAAGCTTTTAGAGCTTGCTTATCTGTGGTGGTGCCACGATTCATTTTTTGTTCATGAACCAACAGAGAACTTTGGAGTTCATCAAGTAAGAGTGCATCAATATCTTTGGATTCTTCGATTGAGCAAACAACATAATCATACTTTGGGGCCAAAGAACGTAGAATCTTCTCAACAATAGTTACATCGTCCATCTTTTCACCATGGAAACGCATTTTGTTTGCTATCTCCATAATCCTAGCACAATAATTAGTCACAGACTCACTGTCTTTCATCTGTAGAGTTTCAAAATCCCTTCTTAGAGCTTGAAGTTGTGCATGCCTCACCTCGATGTGCCTTGATATATCTTCTTCATTGAATCCCATATTTGCTTGGAAGTTTCTTTACTAAGAATTGTTTCCAAGATAGAGTGATCAATTGCTTGAAACAAGTAATTCTTTGCCTTTAAATCTTTCAGTTTCAATGCTTCCAACTCTGTCTTCTGTGTCTTTGTTAAAACAATGCCCTCTGCTGGTTCTGTTACTCCAGAGTCAACAACCTGCCAATACTCCTTCGACCTTAAGAAATTCTCCATAAGCATGCTTCAATGGTCATAGTGACCATCAAAATGAGGAATTTCTGGTTGCACAAAGGTTTCAGAGGCCATTAATACTGTTGCTACAAAAAAAAAAAAAAAAAAAACAATCGTGAAATAGAAAAGAAAAACAAAGTTGCTGTTGCAAAACTATCTATCTCCCTATTTAGGGACACTCTCAAAATGTTTGCTGCTCTGATACCACTGTTACAATAGAAGACTAACAGACAAAGACTATTAAAAATAGCAAAAGCAAAGTTGCACTCTGAAGATCCAATATTTTATTTGACAAAACAACAACCTTCTTAAATAGGCTGAATACAACACCTAAAAAGTAGCAACAGACTCCTGAGAAATAGCAACAAAAAAATCAACAACAGAAACAACACTAACAGCTGTACTCAGCACTAACTTCAAACGTGGACTAAACATAGAACAACTAAAGTCCACAATAAACTCCTAAAGAATAGGTCTTCACAATTTATTTCAGACAAACATAAACTAAATATTATTTCTTAACAATGAACAAACCTGGTTCACATAATATCTTCTTCAATCATTCCATTTTCTATTTACTAATTAAAGAATTTTAGAAAAAATAATTGGAAAAGACCAGATCTGGTCATGGGAGAGGTTTAGAAAAAATTTACTAATATTTATCTGAAAAAACCACTTAAATTTTATACTCATATTCAACCAAATTACATCAATTCCAATTCAAAATGTATAAATAATCAAATAAAAAATTTGAGGGCATAATTCATGGCGTTGTGGCTGAACTCGGAGGAGTGTCTACGGGTTTTTATTTGGAAACTTTGTTCTTCATGTTCTTCATTCTTTTAAATGTTTTTATTTTTTTTGGGAAAACTTCATTTGATCCCTATATTTTTAGGAAACTTCTTATTTTTAAACGCAAATCCATTTATAGCGTTCATGGTCCCTTACATTTCAAAAATTCATCAAATTAGTTACTACTGTCAGTTAACAGACAATTAAACGTTAAACATGTGGGGATAGTTTCGTCTTTTAACACTAATTGGTAACACAAAAACAAGTATCAATGAATTTTTTTAATTAAATAAAAATAATAATTAAAAGTGTATATAAAGTTAATGGAAAAACAATCCTTTATCATTTTTTTTTTTTTTGTGTTGACCATCAAAAATCACATCAGAGAAACTAATTTGATAAGTTTTTGAGACATAAGAGACTATGATTGCTATAAATGGACAGTTCTTAAATGCAAATCCGTTTATAGTGTTCACGGTCCCTTACATTTCAAAAATTCATCAAATTAGTTCCTATTATCAATCAACAGACAATCAAACGTTAAACATATGAGGATAGTTTTATCTTTTAACACTAATTGATGATACAAGAACATATATCAATGATTTTTTTTTTAATTAAATAAAAACAATAATTAAAAATATATATAAAGTTAAGGGAAAAACAGTCTTTTATCATTTTCTTTTGACGTTGACCATCAAAAATCATGTCAGATAAACTAATTTAATAAGTTTTTGAGACATAAGAGACCATGAATGTTACAAATGGATTTGCATTTAAAAAACAACTTTCCAAAAATAGGGATCAAAATCAAGTTCTCTCTTTTTTTTTTTTTTTTTTTTGGTTTTTGTTGACATAATTTTCATCTCCACAAAAAACCCGTTGAAGAACATGGAAATCAATAGAGGAGCCAGAATCAATGCATGGGTTGAGTCAATGACAACCTCCTCACTAACCCACATCAAGTTCACTCCTCTTGCCGCAGCCAACAGCCAGATCGAAACCCACAGCAGATCGCCTCACGAACCTATACCAGTTCTTGGAGTCGAAGAGTCAAAGATGTCTTAGATGGAGTTGTTGGATTGATAAGAGTCCATAGAGTTCGAAAAGTAACAAAGAAAAAGCTAACAGAGCAGTGTTTGATTTGTTGAGAGTAATAAGAACTCTAACTGTTTGTATAAAGGCCTTTGAGAAAAAAGTCTGGATTTTGTTAGAGTGGGGTTTTCTTTGAGCTGAAGGGGATGAAGGTTCTTTGAAGTCCATTGATCTGGACTCCGAACAAGAACATTTTTTTTTTGTTTTTTATTTTGTTTGAATTTTTTTTTTTTTTTTAATTCTTAAAAAAATCTGATGATCAAATTTTTTTTTTTATAACATTTAATTTAATTTTTTAACATTAAATCCCCATCATCCATAATTTTTTTTTTACTTATTTTTATTTTTATTTTATTTTACTTCATTTTTATTTTATATTGGGATATTATCAATTTACCCCCTAAAAATTAAAATAATATCAAACCACCACTGGTTTTAAAAATATTAGGCAAAAAATCCCAACCGTTAATTGGAATAGTAACTCAGTCAACAAAATAACGGTTCTGTGAAATCTAAGGGTAAAAAAGTCATTGAAGATTGAATCCATAAATGGATTCCAGTTGGACCACTCAGAATGTGACACGTGTGAAATAAAAAAAAATCATAAAAATTTTGAAAATAAATAAAAACAATTGAAAATAAATTAAAAGAAAAAAAAATAAAAAACACTCTCTCACCCTCTCTCTCTCTCTCACAGACGCTGCCCCCCCGCCGCCCCCCCCCCCCCTCTCTCAAACACGCTCTCACCCTCTCTCTCTCTCTCACAGCCGCGGCACCCCCCGCCCCCCGTCGCCCCACCCTCCCTCTCTCTCACAGACGCCGCCCCCGCCCCCCCCCCCCCCCCCGCCCCCCCCCCCCCCCCCCTCTCTCTCTCTCTCACACACTCTCTCATATCCTCCTCTCTCGTCTCTCACAGCCGCGGCGCTCCCCACCCCCCCCCCCCCCCCCCTACCCCACCGCTCCACATTCCCTCTCTCTTCACAGACGCGGCCACCCACACCCCTCTCTCTCGTCTCTGCAAACCTCTCTCACATAACCACTCCCCATCTCTCTCTCTCTCTCAAAGCTGCGTCGCCCCCCCCCCTCCCATGACGCACCAAAACCCTCGACCTCCCTCTCTCACAGACGTGCCCTCTCTCTCTCTCTCTCTCTCTCTCTCCTCAACCACGGCGGCGCCCCCCCCCCCCCCCCCCCCCGCCCCCTCCCCGCACCCCCACCCATCCCTCTCTCTCACAGACGCGACCCTCGGCGTCGATCGGTGCGGCGGTGTGGAGATGGATCAGATCGTGTGGACGTTGTTCATGAAAAAGATGGAGAGCACAATGAGGAACGACGAACTGTGTGCTGTCGTCGTGGAGCGGCGTGGCGATTTGGAGGCGGATCTGCGCATCTGAAATCTGAGTTTTTATGTAAATTGTGAAATCTGTGTGTTGTTTTTGTGACTTGTTGTATTTTGATTTGGGTTTTGGTTGTTGTAAGGTAGGAACTAGGCTTGTTGGATATGTATGTATGTTCTTGGTTGCTTTTTTTGGATCTGGGATGTGTTTGTATTATCTTCAAACAAACCCAGGCACTAGATCCGTTTGTTTTTTTGTAAGTTAATTTAATTTAATTAATTTATTTAGTTTTTATTTAAATTTAATTTATTTAATTCATTAATTGTTTTAAATTAATCTCCACCATCCATCTTAAAGATGGATGGTGGAGAGTAATTCGAAAAAATATTTAATTTTTATTTATATTTTACTTTTATTTTATCAAATTTATTTAATTGTTTAGGTTTTTTAAATTAATTTATTATTTATTTAATTTTTTTAAATTTTGGTTATGAAAGGGTAGTTTGATAATTGAGTAATTGTTTGTTTTTTATTTTTTAATGTTTTAATATTATAAGGGTATTTTGGTCTTTTACTATTTTTATTACAAAACCACTAACAATCTGGATGAAAACCGTTTTTGGGAGACGGTAGGGGGTTTTTTTGGCTAATATTTTCAAAAAGTGGGGTAAATTGATATTATTTTCGTTTTCAGGGGGTTTTTTTGGACTTTTCCCTTTTATATTTAATCTTTCTCGTTAAATCTCCACAATCCATCACAACTTTAGCAGATGTTGGAGATTTAAAGGTGTTCTTTTTTTTTTTTTAATTGCAAATATTTAATAGAAAAAAAAAAAGAACAAAATATCATTTTAATTATTTACTTTAACTAACGTTTAACAGAGAAAAGGACCAATCTGATGAATTTCTCAAACTTTAGGGATAATGAGGACTAAAAATGCATTCGTGAATAAAAAAGTAATATTTTGTCAAAACTTAGAAACTAAAGTGAAATTTTTTCCATTTTTAATTGGGCAAATCATATTGGAAAATTTTGAATTTAGTCCTTAAAATTTAGCAAAATATTACTTTTTTACTAACTTATGCGTTGTGAATGCCCGTCATCTCTAATGTTTCATAAATTCATCAATTTAATATTTTATTAGTCAAAAGTTAGTCAACCTTAACAAGATTAGGGGTATTTTGATCTTTTTATTTTTAATTAACTATATAATTAACACATGTATGGTGGAGATTTGATAAAAAAAAATTAATTAAAAAATATTAAAGACTTTAAATCTCCACCATCCATCAAAGTTGTGATGGATGGTGGGGTTTTATTCAATAATAAAAATTAAATTAAAAAAATAAATTAAACCTAAAAAATCAAACTTTAAACATAAATAATCAAATTTTAGCACAAATCTTCATACTTTTAACATAAAAAATCAAACTTGAAGTATTTTATCAATTCAATTACTTAAACCCTCTCTCTCGAAAAAATTACTTAAACCCAGATCTTAATAAGAAAACATGGATTGTGGAGTCATGTTAGGTTGAGAGGAAGGGATGTGGACAAGAAGGGAAGAGAAGTTGTGTTGTTTTGTTTGGAGGTGGTGTTGCCCTTCAAGGAAGATCATAGAGGTGACAGAGAAGCCAAGAAGCATGTCGGAGTAAACAAAGTTGGTGCGAGCACAAGGGCTACACATGAACCCAGTTGCTCTAGCATAAGCCAAGGTTGCTTCCTCCGCCGTGTCGAAGGTGCCCAATTGGTGCCTCTCATTTGTCGAAAGGTTCTATCGAACCTAGAACTAGAGATGGTTCTAGGTTCAATCGAACTTAGAACCAGAGATAGTTCTGAGTTCATTTCATGCTCCTCATTTGTCTGGGTCTGAGCCATACACACCAACTATTCAAACTTCTAGTAAAATGACTACATCAGATGAGTTTTATTCTCCAGAATTTAGAAGGGGTTTTTATTGTAATGTTGTTAGAAACAAATGGAGGAAAGATTTGGGTTTTTTTTGTTTTTTGTTTTCACTTAGTTTGGTTTCTATGTTTATGTTTATTGGTGATGGTGTTTGTGTTTCTTGATTCGGTTCTTCTTACATTTTTTCTGTTTCGGTCTTATCTTCCATTTTTTTTCTTTTTTGTCTTTTTAATGTTTGTTTTGTTGATATTACAGTTTGAAGGTCTTACATTTCCTTTTTGTTTTTTTTCGATCATATATATTATTTTAGGTGAAGATACCTAGATTTGGGTTCTACTTTTTTAATTTTTTGTTTTCTTTTTTCCTTTAACAATTAAATATGAAGATTTGATCTTCTATTTTTATTTTTTTTAGGGGTAAATTCGCCTTTGTGCAACTTCTATCACATTTGACCATCAAATTTTTGTCAAAAAGACTAAATTAATGAATTTCTGAAACGTTGAAGATAATGAGCATTCGAAACGCATGAGTAAAAAAGTAATATTTCACTAAACATTAAGGATTAAATTGAAATTTCTCCAAATTATATAAGGTCCTACATATTGATGATATATAATTTTTTGTTTTTAAAGAGTTCGGTTAGAATAACTTAAAATCCTAACTTTAAAAAGTGACTTCAACATCCATCTGTCTATTTTCATTTAATTCAATGGTAAAAAAAGTGAATGAATTCAAATTGATAATAATCTTTGGATTATGTGAAAATGGATAGATGTTAAAGTCACTTTTTTGTCAAAATTTTAAGTTATTCTAATCTAACCCCTTTTGTAAAGTGAATCTTTTTTAAATTTTTGTCATTCTTAATTAGAGAAACTCATCACTATGGTTTACCCAAAGCCCATCAACGCCACCCATCCACCCAGTCACCACCAAGTTAGTATAATGTTTCAATTGCTCAGGCATTTACCATGCAAGCAACTCCCACCATTAATTCTCGTTCGAAAATAAACTATACTTCACTTAATTTTCATCTTTAAGTATGTAACATGTGCCATAGTTGAGTTTAAGATAATGTTCACTAACTACAGAATAGTCACATGTGTTAGTTGTGTTTGTAGTGCTCTGTGATGTTGTTTGGTCAATTTCAATTAGTTATTCGATAACTTCTGTATCTAATTACCGAAATTGTAATGTCCGTATTTAACTAGCCGATTGAATAAGAAAGTGGTGTGTTGTTACGTTTCGGGGGAACTGTCACGTTAGTCTCTAGCTTTTGACAAAATATTAACGTTTTACTTATTAATAAGTTTTTAGTTTTCGTCATCCTTAACGTTTTGGAAATTCATCAATTTTAATTCTTTTGACCAAAAAGCTAACGGTCAAACGTTATGAAAGTTACACAAAGACGAATCTACCCCTAAGATGGGTTAGGCTAATTGAAATGACATTATTACCCTTATTAATTTAATTACAAAATACCCTTAAAAAATAAATTTTAAAATAAAAATAAAACAAAATTAGTAAATATATAATTTTAAAACTTAAAAAAAAAAAATCAAAATCAAAAGCTTGAAAATAACAAACTAACAAAAATAATAACAGAATAAATATAAAATTTTGAAGATCTAAGTTTGCCATATCTTTATTTTCAAACTTTGAAGCTCTAGATTCACCCAAATCTTCATTGTCCAAATTCGCTTCCAGACCAAAATCAAACCCATTAACAAATTTCTCAACAACCAAAACAACATAACATCTCTCAATGCAACCTCCTATTCATAACCCATAAAAATTATTTCTAAAAAACTGGAAAAAGATTGAAATCTTTTACAGTACATGTCAACAATCAAGAAACCCAGAATTAGATTTGGAATCAAAAAAGAAAAGTAAAATTCAAAGGTTGAACCCAAATTTGAAGATCTGAGTTCGAACCAGATCGTCGATGACGATCTTGTGAACCCAGACCACACCCATTTGTTAAACCCTTTCATTTGACTCAACAAATCCACACCAACATTTGTTGATCCCTTTCATGTGGTTCAACAAATCTACACTAACATCAAAACCAGTTTCCTCCACCACACACATCCACAGCGGATTTGTTGAACCCTTTGATCTGATTCAACAAACCTACATCAGCATCTAGGTTCAACACCACTTTCCTCCACAACCTACATCTTTTCTCACAAAGCAAAAATTTAAAAAAAAAAAACAAAAAATTGAAAATCTAGATCACCGGTTTAGTAAAACTATAGCTGGTTAAACGTCGCGCATGCAGTATTGCACACCATTACTGAGTCGGTTGATGGCAACCCCTTTTGGCCTTCTATCCATTTCCATCTCGTAACCCAACCCGAACCCCTTTAACCCAACCGAACCCACAACATCAGCAGCAACGACAACAAACAAGAGACCACAACATCATCAGCAACAACAACAAACAACAGAGAAGCAATATCAAACCCAACAAATTCATCAACCATTTGAAGAAATTTGAAAAAAAAAAAAAAAGAAACTTCGAAACACATAAGGTCTCCTTCAAGCAACGGAGATCCAGAGGGAGACCCAGATTTATGGGTGGAGGATAGTGTAGGTAATGAAAATGGAGGTGGCGACAGATGGTGGACGGCGGAGGATGGTGCAGGCGGTGAAAACAGAGATTTGTTAAATCACAATTGCAGATGGCGTTTATGATGTTATGAAAACGCAGATTGGTGTTGACCGCAACCCGTTTGCCGGTTTTAATGTTATTGATGATTTGATTTTTATTTTTTATTTTTATTTTTAATTATGTTTATATTTTTACTTAAAAATTGTTTTTTAATATGAATATGGGTTGTTTGAACTAGGGGTTGCAATTCGGGTTGACGGATCGGGTTGAACACGACACGATAATTTTTGACACGACACAAACACAACACGAAAAGTAAACGGGTTGAACTCAATCGACACAAACACGACATGATAATAAACGGATCAACATGAAAACGACACGATTAACCTGTTTAGTTACGAATCGTTAAACTAATCCGTTAAACTGACCCGTTTAATTGACACGTTTATAAATTTAACCATATTTAATATATTTAAATTTTAATTCACATTTAATAAAAAATAACATTAAAATACTCAAATATAATTCAAAACCTAAAAATATAATCATCCATATTTCAAAAAATAATAATAAAATCATCCACAAATTCAATCCAAAACCTTAAAATAAAATCATCTACAAATACAATCCAAAACATAAAAACACAATCATCCACAAATACAATCCAAAAAATACAAACATCCACACAAATTAATATAAAAAATTAAAAACAGAGACACGGCGCGACGACACCAGATCTGCGGAGACAACGCGGTGCGGAGAGAAGAAGTTGCACAACAGAGACGACGCAATGCGGCGGTAGCAAGTCTGAGGAGACGACGCGACGTGGCAGTAGCAGATGTAGATGCAGATGCAGAGGAGACGTAGCAAATGCAGCACAGTAGTAGCAAATGTTGCGAGGAGATGAGGCTGCGTGAGGAGAAGATGCTGGACGGCGGAGGTGACATGACGTGGCAGTAGCAGCAGATCTGAGGAGACGACGCAGCTGGGCGAGAAGAAGATACACGGAGGAGACGACAGTAGCAGATGTTGTGAGGAGAATATGCTGGACAGCGGAGGTGAGACGGCGCGACGGCAGCAGATCGGCGTGTGTGGGCGGTGGATCACGCGGCTACTGCTCAAGCGTGGGTAGTCGGCTGCTGCAGGAGAGAAATAAAAAAAATAGAGTTTAAATGAGAAGGGAATGGTAGGGTTGTGATTTTCAAAGGATATATATATCATCAATTAAATTACATAAAAATCCCTCTAATGTAAAATTATCATTTTACCCTCTTAACGAGTCAATCCGTGACACGATTAAATGAATATGTGTAACAACCCCCTACCCGCTCTTTCACCAGACGACTCCAAAGGGCGCTACAATCATGTCTCTTTTACAAAATCTTTAATCATATAAAACCATGTATTCATTTATTCAAATCAAAATACGAATTTCAAAATCACTTTTACAAAATAATATAAAATCATTTTATTTGAAACGGGAAAACTGACAAAGTTTCTTCTAAAATTTAGACTTTCCAAACCTGTTACAAATCATCATATTCATATACAAAACATTTATTGCACAAACATATTCAACAACTGGAACCAAACTCCGTTTGACTCATCCTTTTTCCATATACACAACATTATCTTAAAATATATATACACAATGTGACTTTTCTTTATCAAAACATCATTTTAAAGCCAAATACATTCATATATACACATGAATACAATTTAAAACTTTTATATACAAAACCAAAGATAATATATATATACTCAAAAATAAATATGGAATGATAGATGTGACTGTCTCTGTTCACTGCAGATGTGCTTTCTCTTTAATCTTCACCTTCTTTATGTAATCTACTACCTACGCGCGGAAAATCCAACGCGCTAAGCATATTTGCTTAGTGGGTGTACACAAAACTCAATATTCATATTTTAACACAATCAATAAGGCAATTTAATAACCAAAAGAAATTTAAAGACGATATTTTGATCAAAATCATTCTCATAATAACTTTTCATTTTAACAAAATCAATATATAAAATCGATAGCAAAATATCACAATTTATCAATAACTCAATTTAATATCCAAAAGAAATTTAAAAACGATACATTAATCAAAATAACCCTCATAATAGCTTTTCATTTTAACACAATCAAATTTCTAAAATCGGTAGCAAATATCACAATTTATCAATAAATCAATTTGATATCCAAAAGAAATTTAAAAACGATATATTGATCAAAATAATTCTCATAATAACTTTTCATGTCCCTAGTAAACATAAGCACGATACCATGGACTGGTAATCGGGTATTCCAGCATCGGACACTCGGGTGACGACCCGTCGGACTATTATATAATCATGTATATTCAAGGTCGGACACTCGGTGCCTCGCAAAACCTCCGAATTCACTGTAACTTTTCACTATAGTCGATATAGAATCAAACGGCGCAGTACTGCTCTTATGACCCATTAATGGCATGCCACTCCAATCCCCACCTATCTGTGTCAAAGCTTACTAGGGCTTGAATAACAATTCATTTTCAAAATTCATTGGGTTGGTTTCGTTTAAACTTTCGGTTTCTATTCCTTTTTCAAACAAAATCTGGCAGCATAACGGCTGCATTTCAGAGGTTTCCAGAAAACCTGAACATATGAAAGAACACTTCTAAATATTTCATCAATCCAACCCAACTTCGTTTTTCCACAATCATACAAATCAATTTTCAAATTCATCATTTCATTTTTGTCACAACAATATAAATTCCATCCATTATCATAATTCCAAAAACATGTATTTAATCAAATACGTATCAAAACACTCAATTATCATAATTCCAAAAACATGTATTTAATCAAATACGTATCAAAACACTCAATTATCATAATTCAAAACATGTATTTAATCAAATACGTATCAAAACACTCAATTATCATAATTCAAAACATGTATTTAATCAAATACGTATCAAAATACTCAATTATCATCATTCAAAAATATGTATTTAATCAAATACATATCAAAATACTCGCAAACAATATTGCAAGTATCATGGTATTCAAAAATCGATAATATTCCAGTTATAAAAACGAATTGAATAAAGTGTACACCAACCTTATAGCGTTTTAGTCTCCAACGGAAGCTCAAACCTTCTCTTTTCCTTTTCTTTGGCTTCCCTTAGGCTATCTCCTCTCCTGGATTTTCAAAACCACATCGGTATTCGATAAAAACTCATTCCTTAACTTAAAATGCATGATTTACTAATCATAAGTGATCCAAATATTTTCAAATCACACCGAGCTCCATTTAAAACTCATTTCACCTTTTAAACTTAATCTTTGACTTTTAAAAATCTCAATGCGCCCTATTAAACTCGTCAGAGTCATTCGAACACCCAACAGACGCATTATGGGTCAATTTACACAATTGCCCTTCAATCTAGTTATTGCACGATTTGATTTTTCCGATATTTTCTTAGTTTCCTAAACTCTTTATCAACATCAATTCACTTATTTTTCAAATCATTATTACCCAAAACTAACCAACAAATAAATCAAACTAAAATTCACATCAAAACCATTTCAATCACCAACAATATCATTAATCACAAACTCAACCAACTCACCCTTTTTTCCTCTTGCTTCGACTTCATTTTGGACTGGTTTAGGGGTGGTTTAGGTGACAGATCTGGGCTGGGTTCGAGTTCTTTTTCCTCCTCTTTCTTCTCCTCTCTTCCTCTCTCTCTTTCCCTCTCGGTTTTGCCGCGGATGGTGGCTGTTTCGCCGCTGTTCTGTCGCCGTTTCTCACGCGTGAAGGAGCTGTTTTTGGTCATCGTTTCAGCTTGGCTTTGGTATGTTTTCAGCTCATTTCTGCTCTTGTTCGGGTCGGGTTATGCAGGTTGGTCGGACGACATCTTCTTATTCTCCGATCAGGGCTGTTTTGCGCGGTGTTCTGTTCGGCGTTGGTGTCGCTTGCGGTCGGCTTCAGCTCCGTTTTTGCTGTGGGTCTGCTCTGCTTCGGCTGGTTTGAGACGAACTGTCGCGAGGTGGCGCGATCGGCGGCTTGTGGCTGGTCGGCGAGCTCTCTCTCTTTCTCCTTCTTCTTCTTTCTTCTTTCTTCTTTCTTCTTTTCTTTCTCTCTTTTCTTTCTCTTCTGGTTTGGCGAGAATGACTTTGACTTGCTTTAGATTTTTTTACTTATATTTTGTGACTTCTGTTTTCCTCCCCAACAATTCCTATAATATCAATTTCATCCCTTAACAATTTCATTCTCATACCTTAGATTTTTGCTATACTTTACTTTGACCACATAAATCAAATCTCATCTTCAATTTAGTCCCTCATTATTATTAATTATAATAATACTATTCATGCTCATGAAATTAGGGATGTTACAATATGAACCTGATACGATTATTAAACGGGTTAGACGGGTTGATCCGTTAATTTATCCAATCCAATAATGCTCAATCATAACCCGTAATATTCGTGTCAACCTGTCGTATCGGGTTCCAAATTGTCATCCCTAGTTTGAACCCAGAACGTCATCTTATCTTTGAAAATGAAGATATGAATTCAACATCCCAAGTGTTCAAAATGCCACCCCCGCCCCCCCCCCCCCCCCCCCCCCCCCCCCCCCCCCCCCCCCCCCCCCCCCCCTTCTTTTTTTTTTCTTTTTAATTTTTTTTTCACAAATCTCTGCTGTCCATTTGTTGCAATGGACAGTAGAAATTTCGATGGTTTTATTTTTTAATTTATAATATCTCCACCTCGTTTTTTTTTTCTAATTTTGTTTCTTTAACTTAATTTATTTTTTATTTAATCTTTTCTCAATTAAATCTCTATTATCCATTACGATTTTGATGGATGATGAAGATCTAAAGTTTTTTTTTAAAAAAAAAATAATTTCAAATAATTAGTGGAACAAAAAGATAAAAATACTCTTCTAACTATTAAGTTTGAATAATAGTCGACTAATGGAATGATCAATTTGATGAATTTCTAAAACGTAAGAAATGACGAAAACTAAAAATGCATTAGTGAGTAAAAAACTAATATTTTGCTAAATATTAGAGATTACAGTGAAATTTTCCCCTAAAATGACCCAAAATTAAAAGCTCTCTTCTCAATAGTTTTATGGGATAAGTCTAACTTCCTCCCTGTAGTTTGGTATAATAGCCAAAAAACCTCTTAATTTCAAAAATCACTAAAAATCCTTCTACAGTTTAGCATAATAGCCAAAAAAAAACTCTTTATCGTTTATAAAAATAGCTAAAAAAACTCTTTAGTGATTTCTGAAATCAAAATGTATTTTAGCCATTTTTATAAATGAGAGAGAATTTTTTGACTATTTTTATAAGCTATAAGGGGATCTTTAGTGATTCCTTAAATTAGAGGGTTTTTTTACTATTATGTTAAACTACAGGGGTTTACAATAGACTTATCCCTAGTTTTATTATGTTTAAGGATAATCATAAAAAATTTATTGGAGTTTGTAAAAATATTTGTTTTAACATCTATAATTTCATTTTTATCTAAAATCTTCTTTGACATTAATAAAAATACTCAAAATATTCCCTAAAGGAATGTGAAAGAATGACAATATCTCTAATAATCACAAATTGATTATGAAATCATAAAAAATAAAATGATTATTTTTTATTAACTTTTTAACATCGGGGGAAATTTTAGATAAAAAAGAAACTATCATGATAAAATAGACATTTTTATAAATTACAATGGACTTTTTTGGATTATCTTTTGTTTTATAAACAAATGCCACCAAGAGGACCAAAATACCCCTTTATTATTTTAGAACAAATTATCACAAAAATCCTTACATTTCTTCTCAAGAAGCAACAACGACCATGGTGTCATTGGAGCCAGTTTTGAAAAATATATGCAATGCACTTTTCTTGTTTGAAACCGTTCAGTTCCTTCACATTTAAATTATCAATTTTGTTCAGTTTAAAGGAATGGACTGTATGCATAAACAATATCCAGTGTAGACTAATCAGACTACACAAGTCTAACTAGGTTTAATAGCTCATGTAAATTTGTTGAAAAACTAGAGGAGACATACATCAAGATGCACACAGAAACAGCCATGAATTCTGCTAAGAAGGCTGAAAAACAGTCCCAAAATTATTAGCAAGCCCATCTGCATTTACTTTTCTCCAACCATGAACCAGAGGGATCCAAAAACAGGTGATAGTATAGGTTACACAATGCATTTGCTTATTGACCACCAAAATCTGGAGAATATGACCTGTCTCAACAAGGAAAGTGGCCCAGGAAAATTGAGTGCAGACCGCAGAGCAGCTTTGGACCTAACAAAGAAGCATCAATTATTAAAGATCTTTGCGCGGAGTGCTTATTATGACTCTTCCACACGAGCAAAAACGAACCCACATTTAATAGGTCTATGGAGGATTATTTAATGATAAGGCATCCAACAGAGCTTGGAGAATTCCCAATGTGTAACAACGCACAGGAGAGTTTGCAACGAATAACTTCCACAAATGATCTTAAGTTTTGCAGTGCTGAGAACAGAGAGACAGCAACACTCTGATGAGAACCTCTTGAATTGCACAGCATCAATCCTACTAAGCTACAGGTAATAATACGCCGCCAATCCAGGAAAGAGAGCTTAAGGAAAAAACTTCAGACAATAAATCTCATTGTTTTTGCTGATAAACCTGTCCAACAAGGCAACGTCAAAAATTTCTCAAGTCTTTTTTCTTTTTTGAGAACAAAATTTCTCAACTTTTGAGCTGAACTATGGGGTTTCAAGAGAATAAAGGCATACAATTATCTGTATATGACAAATTTAAGATACATCTATTTATCGAATGCAGTGGTCACCAACCAATAACACAATGTCAAAAACAGTCATTTGACAATCAGTGACTTCGAGAAACAAAGTCGTGACTGAAATAAATTCAATCCAAATTTATGGTAATATAGACATAACAAGAGATTCACCTGGGAGACTATATTTAGGTAGTAAGACTGCTGAAATGCATAGAAGCAATCAGTTACCTTTATCAGTTGGATTATTTCTCCCTCAAAACTTCCACGATTGCAGAAACTGGCATTCACTTTTCCAAGATACATCTGATTATTTCTCCAGAGATTTCAATTCTTGGGGGTTTGCTCCTCTACCTTCTCATGCAAGCAGAAATGTCCATTCGCATTTTCTGGATCTTGAGTGTACATTAAACTGACTCCACACTTTTTTACCCGGCAGCATTCCCCACTCTTACCACCACAAAGATGCTCCAGATAGAACTCGAAAGAGACCTCATTGTTAAAAGATTTAGCAATATAATCAGATGGATACATGTGGAAATCAAACCCCATAAACACATGATCTGATTTGATAGAGAAAGGTCCACGCAAGACATTGGCCCAATCTTTGAAAGTGCTACGATCAACACACCAGTGTTTACATACACAGCGAATAGCAAAACCCCAATCATGATCCCGATGTGCTTTAAGTGCCACCACAATGCATAAAGCAAAACCAACAAAGTTACAATTGAACCAATCTTGTGGCAACTTGATACTTATAAATGATTCTGCACTGTGATAGTCAAACCATTTAGGAATTTTACTGCCGGGGTAACATATACGAGCTCGTAGTAACTTGTCACATTCCTGTAACACAAAAAGGATAAAAAATCATTTGTATCATCAAATTGTTTTTGGAGTTAAAAGCAAAAAAACAACAATGTATTAAACAGAGAGGGACAGAGACCTTATCATAGTATTTTTCCTTCCACAAAGTTGCGAAACGTTGCATTTTCGATAGAACATCTACAATGTCTTCAAGTACATTCCACCCCAATTTGAAACAATTGACAAAGTTAACTACAATAAATAGTTGATCCGGGGACCCAATTGTGTGTAGAACTTGTAAACCCGATAATTCTTCCAATGACATGCAATTGTGTGCATCTATGGATATTAATGGAAGAATAGGTAAATATCGAAGCCTCTCACAATTGCTTATGTCTAGCTCTGATAGCTTAGCAAGGTCTCTAATTGATGACGGTATGCTCAAAAAATCATTTCCGCATAAATATAATCTTTCCAGAGAGGTTAATTTACCAAGACTGTCAGGCATCTCCACAATACCACAATTGGATAGATCTAGTTCCTTTAAATGGTGCAACAAGTTAAATGGAGGCAATTTCAACTCCACCATGTCCTCACTTTTGCAATATCTTCTAAAAGATAACGCATTTAGATTGTTCAAATGGAAGATGGATGCCGGTACTTCTCTTACAGCAGTTCCCTCAACTTCAAGCTCCATCAGAAATTCTAAAGTCCCTAAGTCCTCAGGCAATTTGTCAAGCGATGCGCAATCTGAGAGAGTAAGTCTTTTAAGAGATTTCAACTTACAGATGTTATTTGGAAGATTCTTAAGCCTCGAACAACTTTTAAGATCCAATAAAACAAGTCTGCAAAGACGCTCAATGGATAAGGGAAGTTCTTCTATTGCAGTTTCATCTAAATATAATTCTTCTATATTACACGAGATCTCAGGCAGCATATTCAAGTTTGAGCAGCCAGATAAACAAAGTTTTGTTAGAGATTTCAGATCAATGCAATTCGGAAGACCTCTAAGGCTTTTGCAGTCACTTAGATCCAACATATTAAGCTTATGGAGATGTTGAATAGATGATGGAATTTCAAGCAAACTTGTGCAACCTACTAGCATTAAACTCTCAAGATTTGCTAAACCTGAGAGATCCGGAAGATCTATTAGGTATGTCGAGTAACTGAGATTTATTTCCTTCAACCTTTCAAGAAGCTGTAAGAGAAAATGACCAACTCAAATTGACATCTTAAATACATAAGTAATACTAGACTTTCAAAATTTTTTGCCTAAATCTATGCCCATATAATGTGATATATGAGTTGTTAAAATCTTAAATAATAAAATGATATGATAATTAATATGATACTGACAACTTACATATCATATCTTTTGAGTATAGATTAGAGCAAAAGATTTGAGAAATCTAGCATTGCTTTAAATACACATTAACAAATTACAACCTAAGTATCACCATAAGAAATGAAAAATGTACCTGGAAATCATTCCAAAGATGTTTAACTTTGCTATAAGGCATTTCAAGTATTACAAGGTTCTCCAAATGAAAATTTTTTGGCATTGATGTCAATGGGAATCCATGCCAATGGAGATACTTTAGCCTGGTGAAGATAGGTTCAAGGCCGTTAAAAACATTCACCTTATTTATATCTTCTGCATAGCTCGAGCTATAGAATTCCAACAATCTCAGTTTATCCATCTTTAGAAAAGCATCTGTGTGGAAGCTTATATCCCTTATCTTTGATGTATCCAAAGATATGCCCTCAATTATTTCAGTCCCCTAATACATCATTAGAAAAATATGATAAGTTGGGATCAAAGTTATTAAAATCTTTAGGGATTATTTCTCCACTCCTCTTGGCTGTCCAAATTGCCACCTCTTTTTCTTAAGTTTAATAGAAGTAGTCAAAGAAATTTCAAAATTTTGAAAAAATCATTCTTGAACAAATCTTTCTTGACAGTCAACCTCAAGGGCTACATAATTTATTTTTCCAAATTAGATCACAGTAAACAACACAAAATAATAGAAGATAAAAAATCACGAAAAAATAATAATGCAAGAAAATATAAAAATTACTAAGTAACATGAAGTTGTAAGTGACCCCTTGATGCTACATGGAGGTTGAGGCCTCCACGCATGAGACCAAGAGGCCACCTCCTATTCTTTTGTTTGTTTTTCTTGCTTTTTTCTCTTATAAATCATAGGTTATTTTAACTATTGTCATTGTTATTTCTACTAAGTAATACTTATATCAAATGTTAAAACACAAGTTTAGAGTTGAACCAATTAATGAAATATATAGTTCATCAAATCAAATCCATTTAATTCCCAGTTTCACATGAGCTGACCAAGCAATTATTGTAGTATACATTACCGAATTTTTTGTGAGAACCCAAACGATGTCCTCATGATTCCACAACCGAGTGCGATTGCTAGGATCTTCTATAGATTCTTGTCGGACAATTTCCTTACCCATCGCTTGTAGCAAATCATGCATCATTATCTTGTTGTAATCCGATATAGTTATCATAGACTTATCAATAAGAGTGCTTATCCCGATTTCAGCAAAGAAGCCACTAGCATTCAAGACTTTTTTAGCAAGATCGCTATCCTTTCCTTTAAAAAAGCTTGCAATATCTAGAAATATGTTCTGCGCTTCATCATCTAGTTCATCATAACTTATTTTCAACACATTTTGAATATCCATATGAAAACTTCGACTTAGTTTATCCATTGCACTTTTCCAGACTTCTATTCTCTTGTCAAGTAAAAATGACCCCAAAATTTTAAGAGCTAATGGAACACCACCAGCAAATCTTACTATCTTATTTGATAGCTCCACATAATCTACAGCCGGATAATTTTGTCTGAAGGCATAACAACAAAAAAGCTCAAGAGCTTCATGATTAGATAATGCATGAACCTCATATACTTCATCCACTTTGCAATTCTTAAGTACCTGTTTATCTCTCGTAGTTATAATAATCCGACTACTTGAACCATAACTATAAAGAACTCCAATCAAAAGTTCTATTTGTCTAAAATCAGTCACATTATCAAATACAATGAGAAGCTTTTTACGCCCAAGCCTTGCCTTGGTGAACGTGCGTTTTAAAACAGGAGTACCTACATTTACATTTCCATCCCCCAGTATGGTAGAAATAAGTTCTTGTTGCCAACGCATTGATCCACATTCCTCATATTCTTTCTTAACATTTTGAATAAAATGAGAACCCTCAAACTGATTAGAGATTTTGTCAAATAAAATGCTAGCAAGAGCAGTCTTCCCTATGCCACCAATGCCCCAAATCCCTATAGTGCGAACAGACATCAATCCCATGCATAACAATGATTCAAGTTGTTTGATTTTTGATTCAATTCCAACCAAGTCATTGTTATCACTTGGGGACATGTCCATTAACTTCTTCAAAATATCTTTAACAAGTTCCTCTATGAGTTGAGACTCAAGCCTAACAAAAATTGAAAACAATCTTTAGGAAATCAAGGCAAATTTCACAATGACAACCATAGTGTATTTTGTATTCCAATAGCTTATTACAAAGATGCACCTCTTTTTTTAAGAGTAGAGACTATATATTTGACAAAATGTCTAACAAGGACAACATCTTTGATTTGGTTTGAATTAGATTGAAAAAAAAATAATAATAAAAAAATGAAGATTGAAGGAAGGGGTTTTAAACAAAAATTAAAAATTAAAAAAATAAATGAGATTGAAAATCTAGGTTTTGAACTCAAATCTTCAACTTTTTAAAGATTGGCTTCGAAACCCAAATGCACACCCAACATATAGATACACATTATTGAAGAACGCAATGAAGAAATCAAACTCAAAACTGAAAAATCAATTGAAGGAGAATAAAATCAAACTCAGAAATTATCACCACCACACGTAGATATCAAACTCATTCATTTATCAGCTAGACCAAATTTGAATATTTACCAAACAAGTTCTATTAAGAAAATTCCTTGACTTCAACTAACCTAAATCTTGAATTATTTGGTCACACAACCACACTAGTGTAGTTTTAAGTAGGGTGCAGATATTGTAATCCACAAATATGATTTTCATACTCAAATTATTAATATATCTATTAATTAAATTTAAAAATTTACAAATTAATACAAGCACCCGTAAATTAACTATTTTTAAAAAACATTAATTATATTCATTTAAAACAAAATTACTATCTTTATTGATTGTTTATTTTTTTTAAACATAAATTTTTAACTCTAACTCTAAGTATACGCCTTATCAAGAAGAAGAATAAGAAACATACTTGAAGGTTGAAGCTACTAAATTTTTCACCAAAACTGAAACTTTATTTTGTGTTTTAATCAATCTTTATTATTTAAATAAATTTAAAAAAAATGAAATTAAAATATAGTATTTTGAATTTAAAAAAAAAATCTAAAGATTCATTTGATATCTGTAAGATTCATAAACTTTTATTTTTTTTTTTTAGATTTTTCAGTATAAAAGATTTATGGAATTTTACTTATTTTGTTTACTTAAAAATAAAAGAGAAAAATTGTTTCAAATTTTAAAAGCATACTAATTATTTTATTAATATATGTTTGTTCCTTTTTGTAATTTTATTTAAGAATAATTTTATCATAAAAATATTTTTTTAAATAAAAATTGATATTTAAATCATTTTATAGGTGACAATAATTTTATATTTTAATATAATTATTAAATTAGACAAAAATTAAGATGGTCCACTAATAAGCTATTTCACCAACTTTGAGAGATTGTGGATGTTAGTTCCCACCGCCGCCCCCACCCCACCCCTCCCCCCCAGACCATGAATTTATACTTTAAAAAAATATATATTAAAAATTAAAAAATTAAAAAAACAAAAAACAAAACAAAACAAAATCAAATCTCGAAATCTTATTCTCCGATTCAAAACCATCTGCAATTTTCTCTCAACATAGTTCAACTAACTAACATTATCTTCAATCTTAAATAACATAAAAAATGTTTTATAAAAAAAATAATAAATAACATAAAAATTGAATTTTGTAGGCCTTTTCTGTAATTCAATTTTTTATATGAGAAACGGGGTGCCTGATGTGTAGACAATACATTCGACAAAATGCCTAACAGACACAACAACTTATCCAAATTAACTCTAAAACCTTGAATCTTTTGCCAGCAAAATTGAACACTTACTTGAAATTACGTGTATGGAGACCAGATAGATTTGCTGCTTCAGTCAGAGCCTCTTTCCATTTCTCCACCAACGAATTATCAAAACATTTTTCAGGCTTGCGAAGAGCAGCTGCAAAAGAGTCCGTCTGGTTCCTCACATCAGACGGGTCTATATCATAATAAACAGGAATCACGGTCTGCTTGTACTTCTCCTTGCATTCAAGGATTTGAACAAGTTCTTCAAGACACCATCTGGAATTAGCGTAGTTCTTGGAGAAAATGACCACCGAGATCTGGGATTCTTCGATGGCTTTTAACAGAGCCGGGGAGATCTCATCTCCTCTATTGAGCCCGTGATCCACGAAAGCTTCGATTTGTTTGTCACGCAGAGCTTTGTGGAGATGGCTTATGAAACCGTAGCGGGTGTCCTCACCTCTGAAGCTGAGGAAAACATCATACTTGTTGAATGGAGGAGTAGTAGTCATTGAAGAAGGGAAAACACAGGATAACATGTAGCTAGGGGTTGCTCTTAATAAGATCACTCACACTCTCAAGCATTTGATGTGATCATTTTATACATATACATATATATATAATTATATGCTTGGCAATCGGCAGTAATCTGTTTAGTAAGCTTCGGAGAAATCTCCTCGAAGGCAAGCTTCTTACTTCTTAGAGATATCCTCGAAATTTCAAAGTTACTTTGTGAGACGCAAAACAATGTGGGCCCCTGCTTAAAAAAAAAAAAAACAAAAACACAGTGTGGGCGCCAGCTTCAAAAAAAAAAAACTCAAATGTGGGCGCCACCACTTGGCGACGTGTTTGATATAAACACCCGCGGAATTCTAGGATTTCTACTACTCTCGCGTGCCCACCTAATATATCATTGACTTTCACGGAATGGGCACTTGCAAAAAGTCCGAATTTTGGTGAGGTCGAGTTCTTTTTTGAAAAAGAAAAAAGAAAAAAGAAAAAAAAGGAGGTGGGGGTTTTCTTTGATTTGAAGGGGATGAAGGTTCTTTGAAGCAAGGGTGATAATATAAATCACAATACAACGAATCAATATAAATTCATAAAAAATAAATGGTTGTGGATTTGACTTAAACGAATTTATATCATAATCATATCAATCCGCTTAACCTGTTTATTAAACAAATCGAATTGGGTCTATTTAAATGAATCTTAAATTGACATGATTAAATTAGAGATAAAATTATAATATTAACATATTATAGGGGTTGATGTGTAATTATCCATTTATACACACACATTTAACCTAACCCTAAATCTAACTCATTTTCTACAGCCACCACACCATCCATCAATTCCCCCCTACTCTTCACGCCTCCATTCCCCCCTTCTCCTTCACGCTTCACTGTCACCACTCCAACCAATTTCATTTTTGGTAGCTACCACCCATTCCACCCCTCTCTCTCACGATCACCCACCACCCTTTCTCTCTCATGGTTCACAGTCATCATCACCCATTCCACCTCTATCCCACACGGTCACCACCAGCCTTTCTCCCTCATGGTTCACGATCACCACCATCCATTCCACCCTCTCCCTCATAGTCACCACCACCCATTCTCCCTTACGGCTCATGGTCATCGTCCCCCCTTCGTCATAACATCTGCGTCCTATCACCTCTGACAATAGGTTGCACTTTATTAGATGCTCAATCTATTTGTCCTGATCCTCGTGCGCCGGTGTCGTTTCACTATCTACCTCAAATCACAACAGATCTACCCTTGATTCTTTTTTTCTTTTTAATTGTTATTGTTATTATTATTATTTTTTTTAATTTGTGTAAATATATATATATATATATATATTGTTTTATTTGTGAAATTACTGCTCTTCAATATTGATGATTTTGGATGCGATGGATATCTGTGATTAAAATTGGCTTATGTTGGATATCTGTGAAAAATGGTTCTTGGCTTGATCTAAGCTTTTGGTTTTTTGTTTTTCTGTATTTTATTTTTTTATTTTTTTGAGTTCATCGTAGATTAATTTGGGCAACATGATGAAGGAGAAGATTATGGGTTTTGATTGGTTTAATTGAAGTGAGTTTTGACTGATTTAATTGAATTTAAGCAAAGTAAAAACTAGATTTTATGTTGATGAAGATTTGGAATTGATTTAAATATTGAAGAATAAAAGGAGTTTAAATGAACTGATTTTATTTAGATTTTCTATGTTAAATGAATTGAACGAATTAAATGAGTTAAATGAGTTAAACGAATTAACGGGTTAATAGATTTAGATCTTTAAACAAATTAATTGTGTCATTCGTTTATAAACGAATTTGTGTCAAATCCAAAAATGTTGACCTATTTCTTAAACGAATTCGCGTCGATATGATCAAATTCATAAACGAATCGAATTGAATTCAGCTCGATCCGACACACCAACCCATTTTGCCACCCCTAGTTTGAAGTTCTTTGATTTGAATTTTGAACAAGAATATTTTAAATTTTAATTCTAATAAAAATCTGATGTTCAAAAGTTTTTTTAAAAAAATAAAATAAAATGAAAATACCCTTATTACAACTTCGATGGATGATAGAGATCTAAAAGTTTATTTTTTTATTAATTGCAAATAATTAGTGGAATAAAAATATGAAAATACCTTTTCAATTGTTAAATTTGACTAATGGTCAATTTACAGAAACATCAATGTAATGAATTTCTCAAACTTTAAAGTAGGGATAGGCATAAAACATGTGACCTAATTAAGGGTGTTCAGTTGGGTCGAGTCACATGTTTCATTTAAGGGTGTTTAGTTCTTATGAGTTGAAAAGCGAATATTTCTTAGGGCGCTTAACCAACTTGAGAAACCGACCCCTTGTAGTATATAAAGTCACATCTAACATGTAATAGTCTAGAGTCTTCTTCTTCTCTTCGCCCAGCACCCTAAAAGCATCTCCAATGCAAATGTGGATTGTTTTTCACAATCCATTGTCATGTCATCAATGTTCAAGGAATTACTTCCTACATGACATTGAATAGCAATTGATAGACAGTGAAATTATAAAATGTTCTTCAATGCTTCTATTCAAAATTTATATTTTGATGAGGTGTCATTTTTTTTTAATTACAAAACTTACAAAAAAAAAGACAAAAACAAAAGTCAACCAACTTTTAATAAAAAAACATAAACCAATTAATTTTATTTGATGAGTTGACTATCTAACAAACCCTCTGAAAATAGAGGGTCATGTTGACAATGTTGATTTATTTTTTTGCCACATCAAGTTTATAGTGAGTGCAAACAATTGCATTGGAAAATCATATTTTGAGTCCATATCTATCTATTCTATGTGGATTTCAATTTTTTCATAATCCATTGACCCATTGGAGATGCTCTAACAATCTAGAGTCTTCTTATTCTCTTCACATGTTTCAAAGTTTGACACGAATCTCGAATGATAACTTCTTTTATTTTCTAAATTCACTATGATTACCTTGAACTCGTCTTTAAGTTTCACGCACAAACTCCTAGTTCTTTTGCTTCTTTTCGTGTCAAACTTTCAAAATTGGGAATTGTATTATTGTTTGGCAGGGGTCCTTGGAAAAAAGGACTGAATTCCTAGAAAAAGAAATTTTCTTTCAAAAATTAGACTTATCTTCCACCAATCTACGATTTCGAAAATTAGACTTATCTTCCACCAATCTACGAAGTCCAATTGCAGTAACTAGAGTATGAGGGTTTTAAATTTTGATATATAATGGTATGTCATCTTTAAGACCTCCAACAAAATAGCCCATTAAAAATTTTTCTGGTAGATCCTCCATTAATTTTTCTTTTATTTTTTTTGAAAGATGTAACATATTTTGATTAAATTCCACCAACGGAGTAGGTGCACATTATATCCATTTCTGCCAATTTGAGCAACCTATCAGGGAAAGAATACAACCAAATGGTTGAACTATCGTAGCCCAAAGCCCAGTTTGCTATACTAATAATAATGGGGTTTATATGAAAACGATTAGAAAGAGTTCTAATTTTATGAGTTTTACGCTGTTGAGTTTTTCATGTAAAAAATTTGTATGCACGCTTTTCTCTCTTCTCCGATTCTTTTATTTTTGTTTTGATTTCTTGATACGCACATAAATAAGATAAAAATATATATATATATATTAATTAATTAACTTATCAGCTTCCCCTTTGCGTTAGCCGGTGCGTTTACTAGATCTTTTAAATACTTGCAATGATTTATCTAGCCAATCCCCATGATGAGCTATGCTTCTTGTAAAAACTAATTTGTGGGGATTTAGTTAGGCTTCGGTGCTCGTAGGTGAAAAAATTTGTAAGTATTGCTACTGGCATTCTGCCAATGACCTAAATAGACCCCAAGCCTCCAATCCTCCATAAAATCGTTTGATTTTTAAATTATTTCTCAATTATATCCAACCTAAACACATCCTTCTTCCTCAGTGTAGTTAGTCTTCTCCTGTTTATCCTTTACTCTTTACATATTTGCCAGTGAAGAGCATGAGGGGCTAGCAGGGGCCTAATCCCCACTTTTCAAAAAAAAAAAAAACACCTTACAACCTCAACGATATGGGTGTGTTTGCCAATTAATATTAGTTTATTCTTTTTTTAACTTTGCTCCTTTCATATTTTTTATTTTAATGGAATGATCCATCCAAATTTCTAAAAAGTGCTCTAACATTCACCACATGTGTTGGAATTAAAATATTGGCAATCTATCGTTACAGAAAGATAATACAAAGTCTATCTTCGTCTCTTCGTGCATTCTTTACAATTAAATTTAAGGTTAATGGCACAAACATCCTTGAGTTTATGTATAATTGCAAAGAATGGGTTAAGAATAGTGTAATGACACAAACTTCCCCTTGATGCATTGACCACCGTCTTGACCAACACCATTTCTATTGTTACAAGGGCAAAGTGGCCTTTAAGCTTGTGTTAGGCAATGAGATGTACGTAGCGGATAAAAAATTTTTGACTTTCATATTTGAAGCAATATTTAAATATTAATATTACATTATATGTTGCTAACTTAATTTAAAAATAAATTAATTTTAAAAGCAAAAGTGCTCAAAATTTTGTGAAGAATTGGTTGCACTTTCTAATTAAAGTCATCATGATGTCATTCCTTTTGCTGCTATGGCACCAAAATGTTAAATTCGAATAATAAAATGATTCTAATTCTCTTAAAGCTCGTTTACGATACCAAATTAGGTTAAATATAATTGGATTTGGTAGAATGTGACTAAATTTATACTGTAATAGGTTTAGTTGAGATTAGATTAATAATATAATTGTGTCTTAGTTGATATAGTATTGGATTTAATAATAAAATTATTTAATGTTTGATATAATGTGAGACTGATTATATAAGATTAAATTAAATAACTTTTTGAATAAAATAAAATTATTTTGAATTATTAAATCAACTTCAAAATGAATAAAATATTTTAAATTAATTTTGATTAAAATATTATTTTAATGAATTTTTAATTAAAAATGTAAATTATCTTTAAAAAGTAACTAAAAGTATTAAAGATTATTTTAAATAAAATAATATTTACTATTTAAATTAATAATGAAAATATTATTTTAAAAATATTATAATAAAACACATTAAATTAATTTGTAAATGTAATAAATATTTTAAATATAAATCATTAATTAAACAAATAAATAAAAAAATGAAAATCTCAATTACAAACACCAAATAACTAACCATCAATTATTTATATAGCTATGATACTTTCACCGTTGTTTACCGACAATAATATGAAACCAAGGGCTGCATACATAGACTTTATTTTTAACGATTTTTCTTCAAAACTTAATAGAAATTGTTGGACATGTTGTTGTTTTTTTTTTTGTTTACCCACTTTTTTTCACTTCTTCCACAATGCAGTGCCATATTATGTTAAGTAAAAAAATTATGAATTGTCACATCAAATCATATATCAAATGTTACCTCCTGATCATTTCACCGCAACAGTTAGAAAACGTGTTAGTGTAGTCAACACATTGAGGGGATGTTTATGTTATTATGTCATTCTTAACCAAATCTGTGCAATTATGTATAAAATCAAGGGAAGTTTGTGCAAGTATTCCTTAAATTTAAATTCTAGTTTCCTCTTAATACGATTTTTATCTTGTCCATTCAAATCAAGATATTGCAAATCATTTGATTTAGAAGATTTTAAGGCTATTTACAAAAATATGTTAATTTGTATATTATAAAAATTTTGTTCAAGTTGAAATATAAAGTAAATTATTTGTGTCATAAATCATATCAAACATGAAGTGGGAGGCTGCTTTAGGCCTTTTTGGGGTGCCAATAGAACCATCCAAAATCTAGTGTCCCATCCCCAACCCGGACCCAATAAACAAAACTGTGTGGGAGGAGGTTTTTCAGGTCGCTCATTTGCAGCGCTTCCTTCCTCCAGCTGTCCAGCAGCCTTGCCCTTGAAATTGATTCATTTTCAGGTCAGCATATTACCCTTTTGTTCTTCTGTATACAAAATGTTGAATAATCACTTCTTGTTTTTCAAAGTCTCTTTTAGTGTCAATCTCATCTAAAACCCTTAAACCCAAATATATATATATATATATGTATATTTTTTAATTTTACTTCATTGTTTTGTATTCTAGGTTGATAATTAGAGCATCTTCAGAGACATTGAAAATGGCTGCTCTCTTTAGAAATGCAAAAAGACCACTTAGGATCTTCCTTTACAGTAGTTTTAGTAGTGGCACACACCATACCAGAGGGTACCCCACTTGGGTGGTGAGCAGAGGGTCCTCAGTTACTCAATCTAGTGATGTCAAGGGCTTGTTTACGATCAAATACGTGAACCCGAATCCTGCTTTTGGGTTGATTTCTAGACAGTTCAGTGATCAAGCTCCCAGTGGAACAGAGCAGATGAATCTTATTAAGCAGTTAAGGGAACGAACTAGTGCTCCGATAAAGGATGTCAAGTTAGCTCTTGTTGACTGCAATTGGGATATTGGTAATAAAGTGCATTCTTTTTAGCAAAAATCGTTGACAGTTAGGTAAGGGTTTTTGCGGGATGATGATTTGTTGAAGCTATATAATTGATGGTATAGTGATTTTGTGCAGAGGCGGCACAGAAGGAGTTGAGGAAAAGAGGAAAGGTTTTGGCGTCAAAAAAGTCATCGCGAACTGCAACTGAGGGTTTGCTTGCTTTAGCACAGAGTGAAGGCAAGGCTGCTGTTATTGAACTTAACTGTGAGACTGATTTTGTTGCCAGGAATGAGATATTTCAGCACTTGGTTAGTGTGTCCTAACTAGTTTTCTATGTTGCAAGTTTCACTGGAATTAACTGCTTTGGACTCAAAATACTTAAATTTAACCGTTATTTTGTTTTTACTTGTTGAATTTTAATGCTCATGCTTATCCATGGTATTTATCTTGTAGGCCTTAGCATTGGCTAAGCAAACTTTGCTGGTTGAAAATCTTTCACAGCAAGCTTCTGGGCTTTACCCTGTTGGACCTGAGTGTTTGCAGGTGAGAGGTTTTTGTCTACTTTCAGACTGTTTTATAATGGTAACTGTTCTTGTTCGTCAAAATGACAAAAAAAATCCTCGTTATGTGGAAATTCTTGGTTCTCAATTGCCAGAACCATGAAGTGAAAACCTTACTTGACGAGCATGTCCTCTCCTTCCTGATGACTGATTTCTGTGTTAAATTTGGGAAAGGCTATGTACAATACTTATGATTCTGGAATAATTTAGAGAGCAGCCGTCCGAAGACCAATGTCTTTTTAATGTTGACCTCAGGTTCCTGAGCTGCATGTTGAGTTAAATTCAGAGTCTTGATGACATTACTATTGCTTTTTCTGTCTTTCTGGATTTATGTTCACTTACACTTTGTCGCAAAGTTTATTTCAAGATGGAACTCGTTAGATCAAAGAAAGTGTGTATTTCTTGTGAGCTTATTATGAGTTAATTGTGACTATTTGACAACTAGGATTTGCGGTTAAATCTTGAACATCCAAAAATAAGTGGAGAAACGACTGTTCAGAATGCAATTACAGAGGTAACTGCGATGATGGGGGAGAATGTAAAACTCAGAAGGGGTTTTGTTATGTCTGCATCCTTACCTGGGGTTGTTTCAACCTACCTCCATGCAAGTCCTCAACCAGGTACATAGCTTTTACATTTCTTTTTTTTTTTTTTTGTTACGTGGTGGATAATGTTCTTGTATTTTATGCACAGTCATCCAAGGGTTTGGTCCATAAATGCAAATCCCTGATATATATAAGTTATGTATGCTTAGTTGCTGCATTTTGCTGGACAACAGCATCAACGTCGACAAAGAATTTGCTTTGAGCTTCACTATTTTTTTTTTTTTTTTGTTTCGGTTGTGGTTGTAGGTTTGGGTCGTATTGCTGGAATTTTATCGCTGGAAGTAGAGGACAAAAATGCTCAATTGGATGCTCTCCAGCGAGTTGGATCAGAAGTGGCTATGCATGTAGTTGCTGCAAAGCCATTATTCCTAACAAAGGAACTTGTCTCTTCTGATGCATTGGCTAATGAGCGTGAAATTCTTAAATCTCAGGTATTTGGAAATCCATTGACAATTCTGCCTATTCTAGTCATGTCTTTTGAATTTTGGAGCTTTTTTTGGTGATGTCTGCACTCAATCAGTTCATAGATATCTGTCCCTTATAATCAGACCAAATTTCTGTGCCTTCATAATCACAAAGACTGCGATTGGATGTTATATGAGTCATGATATCTAGGGAAAGAATATGAAATTAATTGGTAGGAATACATGAAGATGCATCCATTAATTATGATACACCCATTAATTGAGCCTGGCTACTTTGAAGTTATCAATTTGGTCTATGATAAGTAGCTATTTACTGTAAAATTTATTATCAATTCCACACAGCTGTTTAGTGAAAGTCGTGGAAACTTCTTCGTTTGTGGAATATTAATTCATCTTCTGGATTGGGTTTTTCTTATTCTTTTTTTTTTCTCAGGCAGAAAGCACAGGAAAGTCTCAGATCGCCATAGAAAAAATGGTGGAAGGTCGTTTGCGCAAATATTATGAAGATGTTGTTCTTATGGAGCAAAAATTTATAATGAATGACACTCTAAATATTAAGGTATGTGATAATGAAATACCCGAATTATCAAATGCATTGTCCATCCTTAGTTGTCAAAGCATTCTAGAGTTTCGGAGGTTAAAGTGGTGCACTCAATTAGAATGACTTTTAACAAAACCATTTGTTGGATATGAATCTGGGTCTGGATGGTGTTTTGTTGCTTCCTAGTAACCTGTGTCTCTGGTGTCAGTTGCCGTGACACACTTGTGTAAAGTTTTCATGGCAAGCGACTTGTGGATGGATATGTGAGCTCTACCGTATGCACAGTGTTGGTCATTTAGGACTTGCAGTGGTTGATACAGACCTTTCTTACTCTCTCTTTCTCTCTCTCTCTCTCTCTCTCTTTTTTTCCCTTTTTCTCTGTGTCTGTGAATTCTGATTATGCAGTTGTTGACTAATATGTTACTCTTTACTCCAGACACTTCTGAATAATCTATCCAAGGAAGTGGGCTCAGCTGTAAAAATTGGGAATTTTTTCAGAATGGAAGTTGGAGAAGGAATTCAAAGGTAAGGTTAACTTGTTCCTAGCAATCCTAATTTTTCTACCCTTCCCCAGAAGTGTTCTTTATAATTAAAACTTGCCCAAAGGCATCTAAGGCCTTCCTGTTGTCAGTGAGCCTCTTTGTCATGCTTTTTTAAATAATCCTATGGTAATTTAATTTCACTTTTCTCACTTACAGAATCTTATTTGGTACCTGAAGTTAGTTGAGGGCTGCTTGTAAATTTGAAGATTTCTTTTTTATGTTAATTTATTTTATTTTTTTAACTATTCCCTAGATACAGGCCCCTCCTATATTACTAATCACACGTGATTTGCAGGCTAGAATCATCAAATGCAGATGAACCAGTGGCTCAGGCTGCATAACTTGAGATGATACTGGTCATTTATGTGGGAGAATTATATTAAATGTAGAGGTTAGTCTTAAAGATGTCACCTTGGGGAGGGCCTTATTCCTTTAGCCTTTTTAGATGATCCTGCATGCTTCCTTACTATTGATTTGTTAATTATTTTGATGCCCAAATGCGACCATTGTGTAACTGTTGGTGGATTCAGTGTAGTGATATAATCATGAGATGCTTTTTGTTTGCTCATTCTATTGACAGAATTTTGCTGCTCACCAGAAAATAAAAAAGAATATTAAGATTATTATTATTGCTGTTATTTTATTTATTTAGATGAGTTGTATTTAAAATAAAAAGAGGTCTGGAGTTCAAGTTCCACTCATTACAATGATGTAATAAGAGAACTATCAGGTACAGTTTTGAAATATTAATTCAACATCTAGGGTGGAGATACGCCTTTCAATTGCTTTTGTGTTTCTCATTACATTTCATGTTTTTCTTACACCACTTTACTAATACTTTTTGGAGTCAAGTAATTGCCAACAGGAAGGACATATTTCAAGTTTTGACTTGTTTTATACCATGTCAATACATCATTGTAGATCCTTGAATTTATACACTGAGTAGCTGTGATTCCATATAATTTTATTTATCTGCATTAATCACGCATATCAAATGTATACTTTGTTGTTGAAAGTGTATAAATCCAATAATCATAAAAATTTATGTTAAAGTGCACAAAAATGAAGATTGCTGATCATGCCCCATTTGTATATGGGGTATATATAACTTTAAGTCACTGCATCAAATAATGCGCAACACAAAGAGCTTTTTTGTAGCAATTAACATGTCATTTCTCACAGATAACAATAACTTTTCACAGGATTTTACAATGAGGGAAGGCAGAAAGCAGCTATAGAAAGAAAGATGAGATGAGCATTGAATGACACCAAGCATTAAACTAGTAAACGCTCTAGTGGAACTTAAGGCTAGTCAATAAATTGTTGTTAACAGGGTCAGCCAAATGATCCAGGAGGTTTTGGTATGGTCCAACTCCCGTAACAAGAGCTTGAACAAAGTAACCCACGATTGCCAACATAGCCAACCTACCATTCTTCACTTCCTTAAGCTTCAAATCCTTCAATGATTTCTCATCTTTTCCCAACCCTAGAGGATTGAACAAAGGTCCACCAGGGTATGGTGGCTCTCCAGATCCTCCCAAGTACTTCTCAAATCCCAAGAAGTATTGCTTCCCCATTGACCCTGGCTTGGCCCAGTCTTGGAATCTCCTGTGCTCTGCAAATCCCATGAGTGCCATTTCAAAGACGAATAGCGTGTATGGGTCTGCCCAGTAGTTGTATGTTCCGGCAGGGGGGATCACACCAGTTTTGAACCAGGGAAGGGCTGTTTCTGGTGGGATTAGGCCTGCCTTGCCCAGAATCTCTGGTGCAATGGCTCCAACTGCCCCCAACATCGCGTAACGGCCGTTGATAACCTCACCATAAGCTAACCATTTTGGCTCAATGAACCCTCCTGTACCTTCAGGGTCTGAGAGACCAAGTGGGTCAAATCCATAGTCACCAGGGAGGCTGTCAAATTGAATTTTTAAAAAAAGTAGTTTAGATGTCGATGTTACAGCATGGAATACAGCCTTATTATGTTGGACAATACCAATTATTTTTAAGATGACTTAGGGGTCAATTGTAATATGTTATAGGCTTGTTTCTTTAATTGTTGTTTAAAGTATTGCAATCCTCTTTATCTTCAAATTTAACTGATACAAGAATTACCTGCCATCCAAGTATGAAAGGCTTTGTTTAGATGCAAACCACAAGGGTCTGTCTGCTCCTTGCTGAAAATATCACATAACTAAAAATTATTAGAAATGATCTTCACAAACCAGAAATGCAAGGTCCTTAAACTTGTGCAGATAGATATATAGACAGAGAAATAAACAGACCTTAACAGGGGGAGTAGAAGCTGCCCTAACAACAAAAGATCCTTTTCTTGAGGACCCAAATGGGGACTGGATTGATCTTACTCCTAGAATCTGTCTGGCAGTCTCCACTGAAGAGGTGAGAGATGATGATATAAGAGCCTGTGTAGCCATTTCTTCTTCTTTCTTTGCTTTTCCACTTAAAGTTGTTGCTTCTCTATGCTATGAGAGCAACTGCCTCTAAAGAATAAGTGTAGCCCCGATTGCAGAACAGACAAAGGCAAATCATTCAGGGCCAATGTAAGCCACTACTTGTGGGCTTGAAATCTTGGTTGAAATGAGAGATGGCCCTTGCTTTGGATCAGGTTAGGATCTGACTATCCAACAAGGATTGCACACGTGGAGTTAATAAACCTAATGTTTGGATAAGGGATAGATATTGGGCTCTGCTGAAGCAGATTTCAGAAGCTGCATTGCACACATGGCAGCCTGTCAACCATTACTTATTAGCTTCTTTGCTTCTCATGTCCACTAAACATCTATCATTATGAGATCTGAGTGTATTCTCATTTTAATGAACCCCAATTTTAAATAATCGCCAAGTACTTTATATAAAATTTCAAATCTGAGTTTTTTAAAAAAAATTATGAGAATTAATCTAAGTTAAACTACGGTAGAAATTCCATTACCATTAATCAATGTAAAAATATAACATGCAGGCCTACATTAGGTGCATTCATAAATGTCTTTAGACATGTTGGTTTTATCTATTTGATCTCCCATAAATCAAAAGCATTAGATGGCATCAGATTTTTATGAGTTTGGTTGAAAATTAATTAGATTAAAAATTTAAGTCCAAAATACAAATCGAGGATGTATATTTCTTTTTTAAAGTGTTTGGGGGAACATAATAACAAGAAAGATATAGAAAGATGAAGAGACATTCTTTGGTTTGGGCACACATTAGTGTGTTCGAAATAAGAATAACATATTGGAAATAAATTAAGGTTTTTTTTTTTTTTTTCTTAATCTTGCTAAAATATTTTATCAGTATCTTAGTTGGATCGATACTATCATACTCTCAGCATGAATTTGAAATCGAAATAGTATTTGAATGAAAATGAAAGTAATTAAAAATCGAAACAGTCGACACTAAATTTGTAATGCACTTGATGTGAGTTAAATTGATTAGAACAAGAATTGCCTAAGAGATCTAAAGTTCTTCCGAATTTGTTTATTTGGAAAAGTCATGAATTGGACTCCAATTAAATGGTTATTGGGCTGGTTTTATATTTAAAGTTAAAGGGCTCAATTGTAGTGAAAGGGATGCTATTACTAAATGAGCCCGAAAGGATTTGCTAAATGAGCCCATGAACTTTAAGAAAAAAGTTTCTCTCAATGCATCCTATGGTCTTTGTAAATACATCTCAATTTTAGAAATGTGTATATATGCTTACATGTGTGTTAAGTATGTTGTTACATATTTAATCATTAAGTTAGTATATTCTTTCCATTATATCAATTGAGTTAATTTTGACCTTGACTTACATGAAATAATTAATGGATGATATATTGCACTTATAACGATTATGTTACATCATTTACACCTCACTTGGGCCCGAAGAGGTTCTATATGGACCCAAGAGGCATTTTAAAAGTAATGTGCTTTTAAAGGCTTAAAAATATACATGTTTTGATGGATAAAAAGGGGAAAATTAGAATTAGGGTTTCAAACAAAAAAAAAAAAGAAAAAAAAAAGAAAAGGGAAATTGAGGGTAATAAAGAAGAGAAAGGAAAGGAAGAAGAGGAGGTAAAGAACGAAGGGGGCTAAGAAGAGGCTCTTGGTAGGCTAAAGGTAAGGGTTTTTTACCTCATAGTTTTCTCTCATGTGACTTTTGTGTTTTGCTATGGTGATGACAATGTTGAATGAAGCTATTTTGATTTGTGTTAAAAAGTAAGTGTAGATAAATGATATGCACACATTTTATTATAATGATGTTATTTGTTTTTGTTACTTGATGGAAAGTGTGGATCTTGTTTATTTTCTCTTAAATTCTTAAAAGGTAGAATGTTTTCATGTTGGAAAAACTTTTTTAGGTTGTAAACCTGACGTTTGTGGATGGTGTTATTGAATGGTTGTGAAAGAATGAGAGGTTCGGATAGCAAAATGCCAAAGAAAAATTGTAATAGTAGTGGGGTTTTTGTAAAACTGTAACTTTTTGGCAGATGATTTTAGATTGGTTCTTTTTGTATTAGATTCTATACTTACTGTTAGTTACCATCAAATATAAAAGTTTAAGTTTAAACTTAAACTGATAAGAAATAACCCAACTATAGTATTTAAGACTTAAGATTATGATGTGTTAACACGTCCTTTCACGTGCGACATGGATAGACAATAGATGACGAACATATGTTAAATGTCCCCTATCGTATAACATGTATAGCGAGAAAACTTTTAGATAAAGGGGGAAAAAATGGTTTGAACCAGTGGCCTCTGAGCTCTAATACTATATTAGTTACCATTAAACCTAAAAGTTTAAGCTTATGAGTGTGATGGTAACTAACACTCACAAAACTTTCATTTTCAATTGGTTCCTATTGAGAACTTAACTATAGATCTAATAATAAGCTTAAACCGTCCTTACTTACGTCACATAATAGGATGGAAACAAGCTTTCAGCATGTTGGAAACCCAAAATTTTTTGGATTTCCAACATATTGAAAGCCTAGATTTGGGTTTCTAGCTTGTTGGAAACCTAGAAATTTTGGATTTCGAGTAGATTCACCATCCTTTCAACCCAAACCATCCATTTATCGATTCAAACCATCAATCCCAAAACACAAAACACATCAATCCATCAACACCAGTAGAGAGAGAGGAGAAAAGGAGGATAAGAGGAGAGAGAGAGAGAGAACAAGAGTTTAAATTTGATTTACATGTTTTTTTAATTAATAGTTGTTTTTTTGGTTTTTAATTTTATGTTATTTTTTATTTAATATTATTATTAATTAATAATTTAAAGGATATTTTAATCTTTACATAAGTTTGAAGGGTATGATTGAGATGTTAAAGAATCTTAATAAGAGTATTTTGGTCATTTCATTGTTTTGGACGAAAAATTTTAATATTTTCGATGAAAAGTTAATGGTAGAAAGTGATTCACTTAATAAAAAAAAAAAAAAAAATCAGATGCTAATCATCAATAGTTTACTTTTTAAAGGGTTTTTCATAATATCTTTTAAAAAAATAGTAGAAATCAATATTTTTAAAAAAAGGGTGTACTATTAATAATTCAACCGTCTAATATTTAAGTTAAAGAATACTAAATGGAAAGAAAAACAAAAATCAACATTCCTATCGTAAAATTTTACTAAATAATTGCTTAAAATAAAGTGTTATAAAACTTTAAAAAAATAATAAATAAACATCACCTTAGTCTCTGTTAGAGACGGTTTTAGGGTGCCTCCGCGTTTTCTAGCTGTAGTTACTGACGTCACGTATAAATAGTGATGCATTGTAATGAGTGTAATCATAAGCATTAATCAAATACAATGAAAGTTTATCTTAAAAAACAAAAAGACACAATGAAAGCTCGAAATTCAACCATGGCAGAGCAGTTTCTGTTCATAGTTTAATAGGCATTCCGTCAATCACGTTTTTGCTTTTGCCAAACACCTTTATCAACCATCTTCTTTGGATTCTTCACAAAAACAAAAGAAGATCGAAGTTCTACGAAGCATCTAGAATATTTTATCATGATGTGGGACCTCTAACATCATAGCTGGTAAAATTGCTTTTTACTTATTTTGGATGATTGGTTGAAACGACTTAATAAATAACGTGGCTGTGAGACCTTTATTTTCTCTCTCTCTCTCTTTTTTTTTTTTTTAAAATCTCTTCATTTTTTATTTTTTTATTTTTAGAACTAATCCAAATAACTGCAAAAACTAATCAGGATGAAACATTACTGATCAAAAAATCATTCCTATATAAAGGGGATTGACTTATACAAAAATAAAAGAATGATCCATACATAGATAAAAAAATTGTCCATACAAATTAGTGAGAGATATTATTATAAGGTATAGATTCTATAGAATCCACATCACAAAGCAAGAGGATTGTGATTTTTTACCAAAAGTGCGAACAGTCGGCTACAGATGTGGGACCTTTGAAACCATATATTGCTGTTATCATCAAACGACTATTTAGTTGTTTTTATTACTGTCTATTAATAGACAAAAATGATATATTCTTTTACAAAGGCCATTTACTTGTAACGCAGCTAGCATAAGAATATGACATGCATTCGGGCATCACATGGAAAATTCGGATCTTATGATCTTGTACACAAACATTCGGTGTTTTTGTCCAAGCATCAGATAAGAGATTCGAATGAATGTCTGGAAAAAAATTGATAAACACGGGATTCAAAAATAACTTCCATATATATATATATTTATATTATCAAGTAGGTAGTATACTGTTTTTTTTTTTTTTGTTTTTTTTTTCAATTCATACTTCAAATAAATGATACACAATTTATCAAATACATGATAAAGGTTCAAGTCTATAAATACAGAAGTTTTCACCTCGATTGTGGGAGTAGATATGTTTATAATATTAAATATTGACAACTAATGACAAACCCTTGACTATTCATATGAGAATACCTTATAATTATTTATATAGAAGATAATATTTCAGCACAAAGAGTTTATTACTGCTTTTTATTTTATTTTATTTTTTTATGGTCAAAACATGTACCCGAAAATCTGTATCTTGAAAAGTAAATCTGAATTTTCAATTAATTTTTTCAATTATTAATTTTCATCTTAAGAACATATATAGAAGTAAAATATACAGCTACATGTGATTTTCACAAAGATGTCAGTGAAAACAAATGACATTCTATGACAACTACAAGACATTCTATGACAACTACAAGATTCCACATCGAGATACAAATTTGTCAGTGACAAAACCTTATTATAGTATTACGTGTTACATTTTATGAGATTTTTTTTAGAATAAAGAAAGAAAAAAAAAAAACACTTCAAAAATGGTAAACAATCATATATTAAATCATGGTCACGAGGTTGTTGCTGCATGTATGGAATTTAGTGCCTGAGATCTCTGTATATATAACTTTCTGGCTTAGATGGTAGACACAACTTGTCATTCGAAAGAGAAAGTTGTAAAACTTGGTAAAAGCTATGGCGATATTTTCAAGGATGCTTACAAGACCTGATATTGAGAGAAGATTGACGGTTCCCAGATATTGTGTATCAGAATTCCCAGTACCATCCGAAGGAGGCCAAGCCACAGAATTGAAGGTGAAAGATGAGAAGGGAAGTGTATGGACTTTCAATTGCTCTCTTCAATCAGCAGTGAGCCCCAGACTTGTTATTTCTTCAGGCTGGCTCCAGTTTGTTTGCAGTAAAGAACTAAAAGTTGGCGATACAATCTACTTTCACAAAGAGGTAGTAGAACAGGCAACAGAAGCACCGTACAGAATAGAAATTAGGAAAGATAATTCCAAATAAGATTCACATACATGCACGCATGTGTTAGGCGAATCAAAATGAGTGTTAGCTAGTTTCGTCGGGTAAACGTTTTTCGTATATATATATATATATATATATATATATTTAATGACTGGTACTGGCTCAAAGTGTAATCGAAACCAACAACGATGGATATTATGGTACGACTTGGAGATTAGCTTCTAAAAAGGGAGAGACCAACTCACACAGAGTGAGGAGCAGCCCACAAAGAGTGACAAGAAACCTATATATTAGTGGAGGAAATGCTTGAACCCATAACCTTGGGGCTGCATGGGTGAGGGTGGATTTTTACCGGTGCACCAATCTCACTTTGCACCATTTTATAGTTATAGACAATAAACTTTGGATTGGGTTCAAGTTCTGCACACAATAAAATAATGAGTTTTATTTACATTTGTGTAATATTTGTTCCCTTAAAAAAGCATAAAATAAAATATTTTTGTTTCTTTCAGAAAAAATGGATGTTATAGATGAGTGTTCCATCATCCGTTTAATTAGTTTTTTTTTTTTTTTTTTTCATACATCGTATAGCTATGTGTTCAATGTGCTTAAATAATTTTCTATTATTGTTATTTTCAAAAGATATTAAAGACGTGGCCCTCAAGTTTAATGATGTCTTACATTTACAGTAAACTATCACTTACATGTACAATTTTACATTTATACTTCATATCATTTACATTTACATATGTGACAAGTCGACTCCTGGAATCGTGTCGAAGCACGAAGGATTGAAAAGGATATGAATTAATAAAACTTTAATCTTCCTGCACAAATCATAAAAAAAATGACACTTATACAATGTTTGATTATGTATGTCATGAAGAAACTACATGTGTGATGGTTTTATGCATTTATGTTTTATAATTTCTAGTTTGAATGGCTATTGTTGTGAAATAGAAAACATCCTAGTAGAATGGGTGACTAAGAGAGCTTTCAGATGAGAAAAAGTGAAAAAGTGTGTCTACAAGTATGGAGAGTAATAAAAGAAACCCTAACATAAAGAGAACATGTAAGATAGAAAGATTGAGACTTAGAAGGGACAGAAAGCAAATGGGGTAGAGGTTTGCTATTCTTATATCTAGGTGGACATAATCATATTAATAAATCACGCAAAATTGTTTGTCTTGTGTTGTGGTTTGTTTTTTGTTATTAGCTTGATCGTGTGTTTTTTTTGCCTTGTATTACCTATTTTTCTTGTAAGTTCATCCATTCTATGGTTCTTCGAATCTTTTCTTAAACAAAAGCATCACATGAATCCAGTCATCATTATCAACACTTAGTATGATCCATTATTGAGCTCTTTAAAGCTGCAAACCATAAGAGTGGAGATACAAATTTTATGCATTCTTTGAGCTTGATAAGCTATAACGTTCATATTACTAAAATTTCTTCTAATCATGATATGACTTTTATACTCTTATAAAAAAGTTTTCAAATGTGTTTAGTTAAAACATTTCAAATTATCACCTAAATATTATATATATGTTCTTTGTAAACAATTTAATAGTTTACTACATAAACATATATGGACTTATTTTTTGAATTATATTTACCTAAACTTTGGTTATTAAAATAAATTAAGTAATAAATTAAATTAAAATTATACATATATTCATGCATAATAATTCGTACAAATTATGTCAACAATTTTACATAACATTATAATGATAAAGATAAACAAGCACCATATTAAATGCTAGTATGTAAATCTTTTATGATCTTTTAAATACCGTTATCTGAATTATTTGGAGCTGGTTCAATTATACAAACAGCTGATCCTTTCTGCTCTCATGACACCTGACATGCTAAGGGTGGGAAGAAAGAAACTGGTTGATGATAATCTAAAAGACTGAAACTAATAATTTCTGTTGTTTTGAGTTTCAAAAGATAAAAGTGTAAGATTCCAGGTAAAGTTCTATTCTCTACCTATGTTTCCCAAAACAATAACTGTACCAATTTAGACGATAGAGAAAATTTGGCATCCACTCTTTCTATTCCATCCATGCGTTCGATGCATAATTCTCGTAGTGCAGGTAGTAGCCCCCAGTGATGGAAGTGACAAAATGTTTCTACAATTACATAGGTTTAAGCATACCATGCCAGTGAATGAGGGATTCCCTATCCTTTGTGGAAATTTTGTTCCACCATAATGTGAAATTCTAAGCATTTTAAGACGCCTATGAGGTTGTAGGAAGTCAAGCACAGACATATCAATCTGTTTATTCTAAAAATTATTTATGTTCTCTCTCCATTCCATGGCCAACTCATCAAGGTCATGTTTCTCCTTTAGATTGGTAACCCTTGCATCTACTATATCACCCAGCCACATTACCCAACCCATAAATGGAAAGCTCCCCTCAAAGACACAAGTCTTTCAACTCTCTAACACTGAGCCGATCACCTTTTCCCACGATATATTTGGTCACTCGAAGACTAGTTAAATTACCAATTCCTGGCGGCATCTCTAGCAAAAAGTTTGTATCTCTAATATCAACTCAATATAGGTGGATTAAACAGCTGATGTCTGAAGGTAACTTCATTAATTCTAAGCAACCACGCAATCGCAATGTCTCTAAATTGACAAGATTACTTACCGATTCAGGTAAGCACTTCATCTTAGTATAAGACAAATTAAGGTATTGTAAATGCTTGAGATCACCGATTGAATTTGGAAGCTCTATAATACAATAACCACTCAAACAAAGGGACCTTTAGCAACTGAATGTTTTCAGCATCTCACTCAATCCAATTCCGCTTAGGTAGCAACATGCAGTTCAAGGTGATTGATGGATTGGTAGCGCTTAGAGTGTTCGTAAAGGTTTCACTTCGTAGCAGTGTTTGAATCTCCAACCGCTTTAAGGTCGAAGGGCCCAACAAATCTATTTCCAATTTCATGTCTTTCAAACAAAGAAAAACAATCTTCATAAGACAGCAACTTCAAATTGAAACCATTAGTAACCGTCTTATCATTGTAAACAAGTTGAGCAAGAGTTTTGCCAATTCCACCCATACCATATGGGAATCACACCAACATCATGACCACCACCACCCAGATTCTCATCATTGAACAACAATTCTATGATTGCCTTTTTGTCATTTTCTCTACCTAAAACATCCGGTTCAACCAAAGATGAGGATGGTAGTCTCTGATAGCTAAACGTTTTCCTCTCATGAACAACAATTTCTCTCAATTGAAGGATCTCTTTCTGTTTCAACATATCCTCCAATCTACCAGATGTCACTTTGAATTTGGAACCCATTCTAACATTAAACCCGTTCCCAAATGAATAGAAAAAGTACCGTACCTTGTACTTGAAGCGTGAAGGGTTGTTCATCAACTTTTGCTGCAAATCTCTGGTTGCAAACTCATGAAGTATGTCCTCCAAATCATCGGCCAAGTCTGTTAGATGGTCCAGCCAGAGGCACAAAGACTCTATCTTCGCCATAAGGTTTCCCAACTTGTAGAATTCATTTGAAACCTTCTCCTGGCGAGCGAACTTGACCAGATCACAGGAACTTAGTTTATCAACCAGCTGTCCCAGCATAACTGAAACAATCGCTTCTGCTCCTCCGTCACCGTCCTTCGCCTCCGTCATCCTCAGCAGGTCAGCATTCGCCACCAGCGCCTTCGTTACCGTCCTCAAACCGTTGATGGCCTCCTCATCAGCCACGACGACACCGTCCCGCCTTTGACCCTGCCGCCGAGCTATCTCCATGATCGGCGGCGCCGCCACTCTCTACTAGATCTTTGCCAGCTCGTCGTTGAGAATTTTCTCCTCCAGATCTCCGCTCAGAAGAAGAGAGAAGTGAGAAGTGAGAGTCAAGAAGACGAGAATGCTTCAGTCAAACGGAAATGGAAAAGAAGAAGAAGAGAGAAGTTGTAGAAATGGCCAGATGACTGGTTGAAGACTTGAATGCACCAGTCAACTTTCAAAATATTATTTATATTTAAATATTAAATTTAATTATTTCAAAATCAAATATAAAATAGGGTTATTATCAATTTAACCCCTAAAAATGAATATAATGTCAAACCACCACTGATTTTGAAAATATTAGCCAAAAAGATCCACTCGTCAATTGGAATGGTAAAACGGTTAAGAAAGTGACGGACCTGTTAAAGCTAAGGGTAAAAAAGTAATTGGATAAGGCCATAAACAATGAAATACAGCTGGATCGCGAAACCTGATTTCTAAAGTAATAAAATAAAATTAAATTAAATGAAACCCACTCAAACATCGACACGTGTGACATCTAATGGGTGGACCTATTGACAAACACAAAACTCACTTCTTCATCAGATTTTCCATGCCCTTTACTTGTGGTCCCGTCATCTGGTAAGGAGAACACCATCTTCGTGCCAAAAAACCTTACATCCTTTCATTGACATTTGATGGTGGTGGTCGACTTGCTTCAATGCTTCTAACCCATCGAAAGCGATTTGAAGAAGGTTGAACATGGTGGGAGCAGATGCTGCTGGTCGAATAAGGGAAAGTGAGGTTTTTGCATGTTAAAATTGGTGCTTGGTTTTCATTATTGTTGTTAGAACATGCATGCAAGGTTTTTTGGTTGTATTGTTGATGTACTAACTTCAATGTTGGTTGATTCATGGGTTAGGGTTTGAAAAAAAATTGGGGTTTTCGTAATGTTTGAACATATTTGGTAGATTAGAACAAGATTTCATATAGTGAAGTTTAAAGAAGTTCATTTGTTGGTTATTTTCAATTTTGGTTGTTTTTCATCTTCATTTTCGGTTATTTAACTTGGATCCGATGAATATTAACACATTCATTCTAGTTATGCAGTAGGAGAGTGGCAAACATACTGGACTATATGGATGGCATTGAAAATGATATGAGCACCATTAAGGAAAACAAGGAGTCTTGCACTTAGATTCACTGGTCTCTAATCAACTGCGTTACTGTGATTAACCAAATTGAGTAAGTTTAATACTTTCAATGGGTTTGTTATGTTGTGAATGTTGCATGCATGTGTTTTTTAATAGGTGATCATGTTTTGTTGGTTTGGTTGTTTGTGTGAATTTCATTTTTTTTTTTTTCATCTGGATTTTTTCTTTTTTGGGTTTTTGTTTTTGTAATGTGATGGATTATTAAATTGGAGAGTTTTATGGTGATTGATGGAGACTGAAGATATGAGTTTCTGTGTTGTGTGGTCTGTTAGAGAGTTTAAAGGTTAGGGCTATTTCATTGACCCTTTTATTGGTGTAGGTGTTTTGGAACAGTAGTTTCTGTGTTTGTTGGTGGTTTTGTTTGGTTAATTTGTTTATTGGACTATGAAAACAGGGGATTGTGTATTTGTTTTGATCACTAATGTTCGACTATGGTTCAGGTTTGTTGTCTCTTTAGTTTGAAAAGGGAAGGAGTCTGTGCTTGTGTCGGTGATTCGTGTATTGTGTCCTTTTGTTGTTTGAAACATTAAAAATTTCAAGTTGAGTAAAGAAAGTGATTATGGAGGGAGTCTGTGCTTGTGTGGTATGGGTGATTGTTTGGTTAATTTGAAGCATTAAAAATTTCAGGTCAAGTAAAGAATGTGATTTGGTGTTCTTTCTAACTGGTTGATTGTTTAGTGATGCCATTGGTATTCTATATGTGTTTTTTCGATTGATATGGAGGGAATGTGTTTAATCTTTGGTAAAGAAAGTGATTGCTTTCAAATGTTGGTTGGTTGTCTGGTTAGTGGATTAGATTCATGGGCTAGTGGAATAAATGCCATATTCGGCCAAAGTTCTTCACCTAAATCTTTGTATCTTTGTTTGTCTTCTTCTGTATTTCTAGATGCCCCACATCTTATAAATATAAAAACCAAAGACTAAAAAGGTTATATCATCTGTTTGTTTTTGGATTCTATGTATTTTATTTCTTGCTTATACATCTTATAATGTTAGTTTTCATCAAATTTTGTCAATTATGACAGTTTGATAAAGCAGTTTGTTTATTATCATGAAATATGAATATCTTATATGCATAGTCGACAGAGGCAACCTAAGCATGCAATCACAGTCTTCTTGATTTGTACTCCATTTTCAACTTTCTTGACCTTTTGTGCTTTCGCTTTCTTGTATCTATTGCTTACATCTTTTATGAATATGCAGAGATGTATGTTGTTTAGTGGGTTGTGCAATCCAATCTACATTTGACTATTTGGGCTAGAAGTTAGATTTGATCTGTTTTGTACTTAAAAAATTTGAGCAATTTTAAATTTGGATATTTTGGTCCAAAAGGGTATTTTGGTCTTTTATTGATTTTTTCACAAAATCACTTTAAATCTGGATGAAAACCACTTTTGAGAGACGGTAAAGGATTTTTTGGCTAATATTTTCAAAAGGAGGGGAGGGGAGGGGAGGGGATGAGGGGGAGGGGGGTGGTGGTAAATTGATGTAATTTTCATTTTCAAGGGGATTTTTGGATTTCTTCCTATAAAATATAATTTTTTTTATCAAGTCTCATGTACCAAGCAACACATAATATTATTTGTACTACGATCTCAATTACGTCAAACACATTACAGTACTTCCAATCCTATTAAAAACTAATGTCTTAAAAATAATTCAATTCAATCTCGCGTACGAAAATGAGCCTTAAGGTATAAATGCCTTTACTATGATCATTTATGAATAATATTAACACGTGCGCTTATGTCTTGAATTAATTTCTATAATCAATTTATTAAATGGAAAATTGCACAAACCTCCCCTAAGTTTAGTGAAATTGCACAAATATGATGATATTTGGGTAACTCACACAGGCACTACTCGAGATTTCAAAAACTCTGTACGAACGTCCCCTGTCGTCAGTCAACAACGGTTAAATCTTGATAGTCAATGGTTAAAAGTATAAAAAAACTAAAATACTCTTCAATAAATTTAAAATTAATATATTATACATTTTTTAATTTAATTTGAAAATAAAACATAAAAAATATTTTTTTTTTTTTTAAAATACTGGTCTCCATCGTAAACGCCGAGAGCATCTCCATCGTTGGAGACGCCGCTGTCTCCAGCGATGGAGACTGTCGATCTCCATGGGAGACCAGATCTGGTCTCCCATTGAGACTATTTTTTTTTTTTTAATTTTTGTTTAATATTTTTAATTTTCATTATTTGATATATTTTTGTTTGATTTGGGTGTTTGATGATGATAATTGATTTGGTTGGTTTGATGATGATGAATGATTTGATGATTTTCATAGATGTAGAAGATGGAGATGAGGGGGATGATGATAATGGAGGTAGAAGAAGATTACGGTTTTTTTTTTTTTTTTTTTTTAATATTAAATATTAGTTTAATAATTAAAAATATTATTTTTAAATAAAATATTTATTAGCTGTGAATTGATCATTTTACCTTTCAAAATTTTGATTTAGCCGTGGTTGACTAATGGTTGACTAACGACAGGGGAGGTTTGTGCAGAGTTTTTGAAACCTCAGGTAATGCCCATGCGAGTTATCCAAACATCGTAATATTTGTGTAATTTCATTAAACCTCAGGGGAGGTTTGTGCAATTTGCCATTTATTAAAAAAAATATTCATAATTAATAGATGAATGAATAAAATAGAATGAATAAAAAGAAAAGGGGAAACTTCATTTTAATCTTTGAGGTTTTAAAAAATATCAACTTTTTAAAGATATTTTGAAAATAGCTTTTTTCATCTCTAACTTTTTAAAAACTCTTCAACAAAATCTAAACCGTTAGTTAATTAATAGTCAACGGTGACAGATTGTCTGGATGGGAAGGACAAAATTATCTTTTTATGGAGAGGGTAAATTAATTTAAATAATTTATTATACACATAAAATTAATTTTGTAAAACAAATGAAAAAAAATAAAATAAAAAGTGGAGATCCACCAGATTGGATCTCGAGTCCATCCATGATGGATGGATGGTGGAGATCCAATCTGGTGGATCTTCACCATCTTCAACAGAACAAGATTCAAACCCCTTTACCAACATCATCAACAACCCCACAGACTACAACATTATCAACAACATCACAACATCATCAGTATATCATCATCTCCCACAACAACAACATCAATAACATTAAGAAAAAAAAAAATCAAAACTATTTATCCAAAAAAAAAAGAAATCGAAACAAGAGGTTGATCCCAGATGAAGAGTTCATCTGGATTTGTCGAACTTAGATGAAGAAGCTGGGTTCGTCGAACCCAAATAAAGCTCCTTATCTGGGTTCGATCAAACCTAGATCGAACCGAGTTGAGGAACTTCATCTGAGTTCGACGAACCTAGACGAAGACGCTCTTCATCTGGGTTCGATCGAACCCAGATGAAGGTTTCATTCGGGTTCGACGAAGAAGGGATGGAGAATGAATCTGGACAGAAGAGACTAAAGAAGAAAGAGAAGGGACGGAGGAGAAGGAGATGGAGGAGGCGGAGGAGATGGAGAATTGAATTTTTTTTTTCCTAAAATCTGTTTTTGTGTTAAATTATTGTTTAATTTAAACAAAAAAAATAATACATTGTTTTTAAAAATATATATAATCATATATATATATGTTAGTTTTTCATTGGTCAAATGTTATGCAATATTCTAATTGTATTAAGGGTAAAATGGTCATTTTAAGTTATGAGGGGTAATTGAGTCCTTTTAATTTTTTTGTTTAGTTTAACTGTTAGTTGATTTACGGTTTGGACTTGTTTAAAAAGTTTTGGAAAAGTTAAGGATGAAAAAAGTTGTTTCCAAATGATATTTAAAAATTTGATATTTTTTGAAACCTTAAGGATTAAAATGAAGTTTTTCCAAAAGGATAAAAATAAAGCTAAATAAATGAATTGATACATTGATTGGTTGTTTGTAAATATAATTTCAAATTTTAAGATATTAATATATAATTTTAAGTATAAATTAACATAATCTTGATTACGTGTTTTTTTGCCTTGTATATATATTTTAAGATATTAATATATATTGTTCTTAGCTAGATTGTGTGTTTTTTCGCCTTTTATTATCTATTGTTCTTGTAAGCTCATCCAAACAAGATCTAAAAAGTTACTAATATTGTTAAGGAATTCCTTACACAGTGCTTGACAAAATTCTTAAGTGAGCATTAGTAAGATTGTTGCCTTCCACCAGTAATGCTGACAATGCTAAAAGACTATAATAATCTTTAAAATAAAAATATTTAAATAAATCATAATTATCGAAAATAACAAATTATAAAAATCACAAAGAGCAAGAAAACGGAAAAAAATAAAAGCCACCTCCACTACACTTCTCTTTCATGGAGGAGATTTGGCTGACACGATCTACCACGTGGGAAGTGTTAGCATTTAGTAATTGTCATAAGATAATAGGATCTTAGAATTTCAGGATTTTCACAACAATAAACCTGATGTTTGTGGATGGTGTTGTTGAATGGTTGTGAAAGAATGGGAGGTTCGAATAGCGAAATACCAAAGAAAAATTGTAATAGTAGAGGGGTTTTTTGTAAAACTATAACTTTTTGGCAGATAATTTTAGATTGGTTTTTTTTTTTTTTGTATTAGATTCTATACTTACTATTAGTTACTATCAGACTTAAAAGTTTAAATTTAAGCTGATAAGAAATGACTCAACTATAGTATTTAAGACTTGAGATTATGATGTGTTAACACGTCCTCTCACGTGCGATATGGGTAGACAACAGATGACGAACACATGTTAAACGCCTTTTATTGTATAACATGTATAATGAGAAGACTTTTAGATAAAGGGGGGAAAAAGAGTTTGAACTAGTGACCTTTGAACGCTGATATCATATTAGTTACCATCAAGCCTAAAAACTTAAGCTTATGGGTGTGGTGATAACTAACACTCACAAAACTTTCATTTTCAATTGGTTTCTGTTGAGAACTTAATTGTAGATCTAATAATAAGCTTAAACCGTCCTGACTTACGTCATATAATAAAATGGAGGTGAGCTTTCAGCATGTTGGAAACCCATAATTTTTTAGGTTTCCAACATATTGAAAGCCCATATTTGGGCTTCTAGATTGTTGGAAACCTAAAAACTTTGGGTTTCAAGTAGATTCACCATCCTTTCAACCCAAGCCATCCATTCATTGATTCAAACCATCAATCCCAAAACACAAAACATATCAATCCTCAACAACAGTAAAGAAAAGGAGGATAAGAGGAGAGAGGGAGAACAAGAGTTTAAATTTGATTTACATGTTTTTTTAATTAATAGTTTTTTTTTTTGGTTTTTAATTTTATGTTATTTTTTATTTAATATTATTATTAATTAATAATTTAAAAGATATTTTAATCTTTACATAAGTTTGAAGAGTATGATAGAGATGTTAAAGAATCTTGATAAGAGTATTTTGGTCATTTTATTGTTTTGAACGAAAAATGTTAACATTTTCGGTGAAAAATTAATGGTAGAAGGTGATTTACTTAATAAAAAAAAAAAACAGATGCTCATCATCAATAGTTTACATTTTAAAGGGTTTTTCATAATACCTCTTAAAAAAATAGTAAAAATCAATATTTAAAAAAAAAAAGTGTAATAGTAATAATTCAACCATCTAATATTTAAGTTAAAGAATACTAAATGGAAAGAAAAACAAAAATCAACATTTTAATTGTAAAATTTTACTAAATAATTACTTAAAATAAAGTGTTATAAAACTTTAAAAAAATAATAAATAAACACCACCTTAGTCTCTGTTAGAGTCGGTTTTAGGGTGCCTCCGTGTCTTCTAGCTGTAGTTACTGACGTCACGCATAAATACTGATGCATTGTAATGAGTGTAATCATAAGCATTAATCAAATACAATGAAAGTTTACCTAAAAGTCAAAAAAACAGAATGAAAGCTCGAAATCCAACAATGGCAGAGCAGTTTCTGTTCATAGTTTAATAGGCATTCCGTCAATCACTTTTCTGCTTTTGTCAAAGACCTTTATCAACCATCTTCTCTGGATTCCTCACAAAAACGAAAGAAGATCGAAATTCTACGAAGCATCTAGAATATTTTATCATGATGTGGGACCTCTAACATTATAGCTGGTAGAATTGCTTTTTATTTATTTTGGATGATTAGTAGAAACGACTTGATGAATAATGTGGATGTGGTACCTTTATTTTTTTTTCTCTCTCTCTGTTTTTTTTTTAATCTCTTTATTTATTTATTTATTTATTTTTAAGACTAATCCAAATAATTGCTAAAACTAATTAGGATGAAACATTAATAACACGGATCGAACAATTATTCCTATATAAAAGAGATCGACCTATATAAAGGTGAGAGAATGACCTATATATAGATAGAAAAATTATCTATACAAATTAGTAAAAGATATTATTATAGGGTATAGAATCCACATCATGAGGCACGAGGATTGTGGCTTTTAATCAAAAGCGCCAACAGTGGCTACAGATGTGGGACCTTTGAAACCATATAATGCTGTTATCATCAAACAATTATTTAGTTGTTTTTATTACTGTCTATTAATAGACAAAAATGATATATTCTTTTACAAAGGCCATTGACTTGTAACGCAGCATAAGAATATGACATGCATTCGGGCATCACATGGAAAATTCGGATCTCATGATCGTGTACACAAACATTCGTTATTTTTGTCCAAGCATCAGATACGAGATTCGAATGAATGTTTGGAAAAAAATTGACAGACACGGGATTCAAAAATAACTTCCATATATATATATATTATCAAGTAGGTAGTATACTGTTTTTTTTTTACATTCGATTCATACTTCAAGTAAATGATTCACAATTTATCAAATACATGATAAAGGTTCAAGTCTATAAATACATAAGTTTTCACTTCGATTGTGGGAGTAGATATATTTATAGTATTAAATATTGACAACTAATGACAAACCCTTGATTATTCATATGAGAATACCTTATAATTACTTATTTATAAGACAATATTTCAGCACAAAGAGTTTATTACTGCTTTTTATTTTATTTTATTTTATTATTATTTTTTTTATGGTCAAAACATGCACCCAAAAATCTGTATCTTGAAAAGTAAATCTGAATTTTCAATTATTAATATTCATCTTAAGAACATATATAGAAGCTACATGTGATTTTCACAAAGATGTCAGTGAAAACAAATGACATTCTATGACAACCATAAGATTCCACATCGAGATACAAATTTGTCAGTGACAAAAACCTTATTATAGTATTACGTGTTACATTTTATGAGATTTTTTTTAGAATAAAGAAAGAAAAAAAAAACACTTCAGAAATGGTAAACAATTATATATTAAATCATGGTCACGCGGTTGTTGCTGCATGTATAGAATTTAGTGCCTGAGGTCTCTGTATATATAATTTTCTGGCTTAGATGGTAGACACAAACTTGTCATTCGAAAGAGAAAGTTGTAAAACTTGGTAAAAGCTATGGCGATATTTTCAAGGATGCTTACAAGACCTGATATTGAGAGAAGATTGACGGTTCCCAGATATTGTGTATCAGAATTCCCAGTACCATCCGAAGGAGGCCAAGCCACAGAATTGAAGGTGAAAGATGAGAAGGGAAATGTATGGACTTTCAATTGCTCTCTTCAATCAGCAGTCAGCCCCAGACTTGTTATTTCTTCAGGCTGGCTCCAGTTTGTTTGCAGTAAAGAACTAAAAGTTGGCGATACAATCTACTTTCACAAAGAGGTAGTAGAACAGGCAACAGAAGCACCGTACAGAATAGAAATTAGGAAAGATAATTCCATATAAGATTCACATGCATGCACGCATGTGTTAGGCGAATCAAAATGAGTGTTAGCTAGCTTCGTCGTATAAACGTTTTTTGTAAATATATATATATATATATATATTAATGACTGGTACTGGCTCAAAGTGTGATCGAAACCAACAACCATAGATATTATGGTGTGGTTTGGAAATTAGCTCCTAAAAAGGGAGAGGCCAACTCACACAGAATAAGGAGCAGCCCATAAAGAGCATGATGAGAAGCCTATATATTAGTGGAGGAAATGCTTAAACCCATGACCTTGGAGTTGCATGGGTGAGGGTGGATTGTTACCGCTGCACCAATCTCACTTTGCACCATTTTATAGTTGTAGACAATAAACTTTGGGTTGGGTTCAAGTTCTGCACACAATAAAATAATGAGTTTTATTTACATTTGTGTATTAGTTGTTCTCTTAAAAAAGCATAAAATTAAAATATTTTTGTTTCTTTCAGAAAAAATGGATGTTATAGATGAGTGTTCCATCATTCGTTTAATTAGTTTTTTTTTTTTTTAGCTATTTGTTCAATGTGCTTAAATAATTTTCTATTATTGTTATTTTCAAAAGATATTAAAGACGTGGCCCTCAAGTTTAATGATGTTTTACATTTACAGTGAACTGTCACTTACATGTACAATTTTACATTTATACTTCATATCATTGACATTTACATATGTGACAAGTCGACTCCTGGAATCGTGTCGAATCACGAAGAACTGAAAAGGATATGAATTAATAATACTTTAATCATCCTGCACAAATCATAAAAAAAATGACACTTATACAATGTTTGATTATGTATGTCATGAAGAAACTACATGTGTGATAGTTTTATACATTTCTGTTTTATAATTTTTAGTTTGAATGGCTATTGTTGTGAAATAGAAAACATCCTAGTAGAATGGGTGACTAAGAGAGCTTTTAGTGAGAAAAAGTGAAAAAGTGAAAAAGTGTGTCTACAAGTACGGAGGCTATTATTTCAAAAAAAAAAAAAAAAGTACGGAGGCTAATAAAAGAAACCCTAACATAAAGAGAACATGTAAGGTAGAAAGATTGAGACTTAGAGAGGACAGAAAGCAAATGGGGTAGAGGTTTGCTATTCTTATTTCTAGGTGGACATAATCATATTAATAAATCACGTAAAATTGTTTGTCTTGTGTTGTGGTTTGCTTTTGTTACTAGCTTGATCGTGTGTTTTTTTGCCTTGTATTACCTATTGTTCTTGTAAGTTCATCCATTCTATGGTTCGTCGAATCTTCTCTTAAACAAAAGCATCACATGAATCCAATCATCATTATCAACACTTAGGATGATCCATTATTGAGCTCTTTAAAGTTGCAAACCATAAGAGTGGAGATACAAATTTCACGTATTCTTTGAGCTTGATAAGCTACAACGCTCATATTACTAAAATCTCTTCTAATCATGATATGACTTTTATACTATTCTAAAAAAGTTTTAAAATGTGTTTAGTTAAAACATTTCAAATTATCGCCTAAATATTATATATATGTTCTTTGCAAACAATTTAACAATTTACTACATAAACATGTACGTGACTTATTTTTGAATTATATTTACCTAAACTTTGGTTATTAAAATAAATTAAGTAACAAAAATTAAATTAAAATTATACATACATTCATGCATAATAATTCGTACAAATTATGTCAATAATTTTACATAACATTATAATGATAAAGATAAACAAGCACCATATTAAATGCAAGTATGTAAATCTTTTATGATCTTTTAAATACCGTAATCTGAATTATTTGGAGCTGGTTCAATTATACAAACAGCTGATCCTTTCTGCTCTCATGACACCTGACATGCTAAGGGTGGGAAGAAAGAAACTGGTTGATGATAATCTAAAAGACTGAAACTAATAATTTCTATTGTTTTGAGTTTCAAAAGATAAAAGTGTAAGATTCCAGGTAAAGTTCTATTCTTTACCTATGTTTCCCAAAACAATAACTGTACCAAGACAATAGAGAAAATTTGGCATCCACTCTTTCTATTCCATCCATGCGTTCGATGCATAATTCTCTTAGTGCAGGTAGTAGCCCCCAGTGATGGAAGTGACAAAATGTTTTTACAATTACATAGGTTTAAGCATACCATGCCAGTGAATGAGGGATTCCCTATCCTTTGTGGAAATTTTGTTCCACCATAATGTGAAATTCTAAGCATTTTAAGACGCCTATGAGGTTGTAGGAAGTCAAGCACAGACATATCAATCTGTTTATTCTAAAAATTATTTATGTTCTCTCTCCATTCCATGGCCAACTCATCAAGGTCATGTTTCTCCTTTAGATTGGTAACCCTTGCATCTACTATATCACCCAGCCACATTACCCAACCCATAAATGGAAAGCTCCCCTCAAAGACACAAGTCTTTCAACTCTCTAAGACTGAGCTGATCACCTTTTCCCACGATATATTTGGTCACTCGGAGACTAGTTAAATTACCAATTCCTGGCGGCATCTCTACCAAAAAGTTTGTATCTCTAATACCAACGCGATACAGGTGGATTAAACAGCTGATGGCTGAAGGTAACTTCATTAATTCTGAGCAACCAGGCAATCACAATGTCTCTAAATTGGCAAGATTACTTACTGATTCAGGTAAGCACTTCATCTTAGTATAAGACAAATTAAGGTATTGTAAATGCTTGAGATCATCGATTGAATTTGGAAGCTCTATAATATAATAACCACTCAAACAAAGGGACCTTTAGCAACTGAATGTTTTCAGCATCTCACTCAATCCAATTCCGCTTAGGTAGCAACATGCAGTCCAAGGTAATTGATGGATTGGTAGCGCTTAGAGTGTTCGTGAAGGTTTCACTTCGTAGCAGTGTTTGAATCTCCAACCGCTTTAAGGTCGAAGGGCCCAACAAATCTATTTCCAATTTCATGTCTTTCAAACAAAGAAAAACAATCTTCATAAGACAGCAACTTCAAATTGAAACCATTAGTAACCGTCTTATCATTATAAACAAGTTGAGCAAGAGTTTGCCAATTCCACCCATACCATATGGGAATCACACCAACATCATGACCACCACCACCCAGATTCTCATCATTGAACAACAATTCTATGATTGCCTTTTTGTCATTTTCTCTACCTAAAACATCAGGTTCAACCAAAGATGAGGATGGTAGTCTCTGATAGCTAAACGTTTTCCTCTCATGAACAACAATTTCTCTCAATTGAAGGATCTCTTTCTGTTTCAACATATCCTCCAATCTACCAGATATCACTTTGAATTTGGAACCCATTCTAACATTAAACCCGTTCCCAAATGAATAGAAAAAGTACCGTACCTTGTACTTGAAGCGTGAAGGGTTGTTCATCAACTTTTGCTGCAAATCTCTGGTTGCAAACTCATCAAGTATGTCCTCCAAATCATCGGCCAAGTCTGTTAGATGGTCCAGCCAGAGGCACAAAGACTCTATCTTCGCCATAAGGTTTCCCAACTTGTAGAATTCATTTGAAACCTTCTCCTGGCGAGCGAACTTGACCAGATCACAGGAACTTAGTCTATCAACCAGCTGTCCCGGCATAACTGAAACAATCGCTTCTGCTCCTCCGTCACCGTCCTTCGCCGCCGTCGATATCCTCAGCAGGTCAGCATTCGCCACCAGCGCCTTCGTCACCGTCCTCAAACCGTTGATGGCCTCCTCATCAGCCACGACGACACCGTCCCGCCTTTGACCCTGCCGCCGAGCTATCTCCATGATCGGCGGCGCCGCCACTCTCTACTAGATCTTTGCCAACTCGTCGTTGAGAATTTTCTCCTCCAGATCTCCGCTCAGAAGAAGAGAGAAGTGAGAATGAGAGTCAAGAAGACGAGAATGCTTCAGTCAAACGGAAATGGAAAAGAAGAAGAGAGAAGTTGTAGAAATGGCCAGATGACTGGTTGAAGACCATAATGCTCCGGTCAACCTTCAAAATATTATTTATATTTAAATATTAAATTTAATTATTTCAAAATCAAATATAAAATAGGGATAAATCTAATTTCCCCCCTATAGTTTGATATAATAGTCAAAAAACCCCCTACCTTAAAAACATCGCTATAGACCCCTTCTAGTTTATAAAAATAATCAAAAAACCCCCTCTTATTTATTAAAATAGTCAAAATACCCTTACCGTGAACTTGGACGTTAAAAATCAATATTTGACCGTTAACTAGAAAGGGTAAAACTGTCAATTCAATATAAAATAGATTATATTATTTTAAAATAATTAAAAATATAAAAATAAGAAATAAAAAAATAAATTTATTAATAATTTTAAAAAAAATTATGTCCACCATCCATCAACATGATGGACGGTGGACATAATTAAAAAAAATAAAAAAATAAAACAAAAATAAAAAATAAAAAAGGAGCAGCTCTCTCATTCTCTCTCTCTCTCCCTCTCTCTATCTTTTTCTCTCTCTTGATCTCCGACGCCGACGCTGATCGCCCTCCCTCCTCCGCTTTTTGCCTGCCACCATCCCCTCCGCTCTCCAGTCTCTTCTTATTTTTCTTCTTCTCATTCTCCTTCTCAAACCCCCATCATCTGGGTTCGAAAATCGAACCCAGACGCGAGCTTCTGGGTTCGACTTCTGAACCCAAAAGCTTGCGTCTGGGTTCGAAGTCGCATCGAACCCAGACGCTCGCATCTGGGTTCGAAGATCGAACCCAGATGCGAGCGTCTACATCTGGGTTCGAAGATCGAACCCAGATGCGAGTGTCTGCATCTGGGTTCAATGCGACTTCGAACCCAAACGCTCGCATCTGGGTTCGGTGCGAGCGTTTGGGTTCGACTTCTAACCCAAATGCTCGCATCTAGGTTCGATGCGAACGTCTGGGTTCGCTTTTGAACCCAGAAGCTTGTGTCTGGGTTCGAAGTCGAACCCAGATGTGAGCGTCTAGGTTCAACTTCGAACCCAGAAGCTCACGTCTGGGTTCGACTTCGAACCCAGATGCGAACATCTGGGTTCGACTTCGAACCCAGACGCGAACATCTGGGTTCGAAATCGAACCCATATGATGTTTGTGGTGATTAAATGTTTGGTGTAATTGTGCTTGGTGTATTAGTGATGATATTTGATGTTTGTGGTGATTAAATGTTTATGTTTCTGTGTTTGTCCGTTTGATGTTGCTGGTGAAGATTAGTTCCAAGCAAATCTAGTAAAATGGAAACACAGCTGCTGGGAACCCAGAAAATGGGTTTTCCGTCACCGGAAAATGAACAGGATTTTTTTTTTTTCATTTTTATTTTAGTTTTTTCGATAATTTGTTTTGTCTGAGGGGCAAGATCATCTTTTTGCATACTGTCAATATCAGGATATACTATTCAGTAACAGAATTAACAGAAGGGGGAAAATGGGTTTATGCCAAACTATAGGGGGGTCCATAGCGATTATATCAAACTACAGGGGAAAAATTAGATTTATCCGTATAAAATAGGGTTATTATCAATTTACCCCCTAAAAATGAAAATAATGTCAAACCACTACTGATTTTGAAAATATTAGCCAAAAAGGTCCAACCGTCAATGGGAACACTAAAACGGTTAAAAAAATGACGGATCCGTTAAAACTGAGGGTAAAAAGGTAATTGGATAAGACCATAAACAATGGAATACAGTTGGATCGCAAAACCTGATTTCTGAAGTAATAAAATTAAATTAAATTAAATGAAGCCCACTCAAACATCGGCACGTGTGACATCTGATGGGTGGACCTATTGACAAACACAAAACTCACTTCTTCATCAGATTTTCCATTGCCCTTCCATGCCCTTTACTTGTGGTCCCGTCGTCTGGTAAAGAGAACACCATCTTCGTGCCAAAAAACCTTACAACATCCTTTCATCGACGTTTGATGGTGGTGGTCGACTCGCTTCAATGCTTCTAACCCATCGAAAGCGATTTGAAGAAGGTTGAACATGGTGGGAGCAGGTGCTGCTGGTCGAATGAGGGAAAGTGAGGGTTTTGCATGTTAAAATTGGTGCTTGGTTTTCATTATTGTTGTTAGAACATGCATGCATGGTTTTATGGTTGTATTGTTGATGTACTAACTTCAATGTCGGTTGATTCATGGGTTAGGGTTTGAAAAAAATTTGGGGTTTTCGTAATGTTTGAACATATTTGGTAGATTAGAACGAGATTTCATGTAGTGAAGTTTAAATAAGTTCATTTGTTGGTTATTTTCAATTTTGGTTGTTTTTCATCTTCATTTTTGGTTATTTGACTTGGATCCAGTGAATATTAACACATTCATTCTAGTTAAGCAGTAAGAGAATGGCAAACATACTGGATTATATGGATGGTGTTGAAAATGATATGAGCACCATGTTGGAAGACAAGGAGTCTTGCACTTAGATTCACTGGTCTCTAATCAATTGTGTTACTGTGATCAACCAAAGTGAGTAAGTTTAATACTTTCAATGGGTTTGTTATGTTGTGAATGTTGCATGCATGTGTTTTGTAATAGGTGATCATGTTTTGTTGGTTTGGTTGTTTGTGTGATTTTCGTTTTTTTCATTTGGATTTTTTCCTTTTTGGGTTTTTCTTTTTGTAATGTGATGGATTATTAAATTGAAGAGTTTTGTGGTGATTGATGGAGATTGAAGATATGAGTTTCTGTGTTGTGTGGTCTGTTAGAGAGTTTAAAGGTTGGGGCTATTTCGTTGACCCTTTTATTGGTGTAGGTGTTTTGGAACAGTAGTTTCTGTGTTTGTTGGTGTTTTTGTTTGGCTAATTTGTTTATTGGATTATGAAAACAGGGGATTATATGTTTGTTTTGATCAATAATATTCGACCGTGGTTTAGGTTTGTTGTCTCTTTAGTTTGAAAATGGAGGATGTCTATGCTTATGACAGTGATTGGTGTTATTGTGTCCTTTTGTTGTTTGAAACGTTAAAAATTTCAAGTTGAGTAAAGAAAGTGATCATGGAGGGAGTCTGTGCTTGTGTGGTATGGGTGATTGTTTGGTTAATTTGAAACATTAAAGATTTCAGGTTAAGTAAAGAATGTGATTTGGTGTTCTTTCTGACTGGTTGATTGTTTAGTGATGCCATTGATATTCTATCTGTGTTTTTTCGATTGATATGGAGGGAATGTGTTTAATCTTTGGTAAAGAAAGTGATTGCTTTCAAATGTTGGTTGGTTGTCTGGTCAGTGGATTAGATTTATGGGCTAATGGAATAAATGTCACATCCAACCAAAGTTCTTCACCTAAATCTTTGTATCGTTGTCTATCTTCTTCTGTATTTCTAGATGCCCCACATCTTATAAATATAAAAACCAAAGACTAAAAAGGTTATATCATCTGTTTGTTTTTGGATTCCCTGTATTTTACATCTTATAATGTTAGTTTTCATCAAGTTTTGTCAATTATGGCAATTTGATGAAGCAATTTGTTTATTATCATGAAATATGAATATCTTATATGCATAGCCGACAGAGGCAACCTGAGCATGCGATCACACTAACCTGAGCATGCAATCACAATCTTCTTGATTTGTACTCAATTTTCAACTTTCTTGACCTTTTGTGCTTTCTCTTTCTTGTATTTATTGCTTACATCTTTTATGAGTATGCAAAGATGTATGTTGTTTAGTGGGTTGTGCAATCCAATCTACCTTTGACTATCTGGGCTAGAAGTTAGATTTGATCTATTGTGTACTTAAAAAATGTGAGCAATTTTAAATTTGGATATTTTGGTCCAAAAGGGTATTTTGGTATTTTATTGATTTTTTCACAAAACCACTTAAAATCTAGATGAAATTCGCTTTTGGGAGACGGTAGGGGGTTTTTTGGCTAATATTTTCATATGGGGGGTAGGGGTGGATGTAAATTGATGTTATTTTCGTTTTTAGGGGGTTTTTTTTTGGATTTTTTCCTATAAAATATAATTTTTTTTATCTAGTCTCATGTACCAAGCAACACACAGTATTATTTGTAATACGATCTCAATTATGTCAAACACATTACAGTACTTCCAATCCTATCAAGAACCAATGTCTTAAAAATAATTCAATTCAATTTTGCGTACGAAAAGGGGTCTTAAGTTATAAATGCCTTTAATGTGATCATTTATGAATAATATTAACACGTGCACTTATGTCTTGAATTAATTTCTATAATCAATTTATAAAACAAATTATTTATAATTAATAGATGAATGAATAAAAAAGGAAAGGAGAAATTTCATTTTAATCCTTAAAGTTTCGAAAAATATCAACTTTTTAAAGATCTTTTGAAAACAACTCTTTTCATCCCTAACTTTTCCAAAACTCTTCGAAAAAGTCCAAACTGTTAGTCAATTAACAGTCAACGGTGACAGATTGTTTGAATGGGAAGGGCAAAATGATCTTTTTATAGAGAGGGTAAATTAATTTAAATAATTCATTAGATACATAAAATTAATTTTGTAAAACAAATGAAAAAAAAAAAAAAGATAAATAAAAAGTGAAGATCCACTATCTTCAACAAACCAAGATTCAAACCTCTTTACCAACATTATCAACAACCCCCCAGACTACAACAACATCACAGCATCATCAATATATCATCATTTCCCACAACAACAATATCAACAATATTAAGAAAAAAAATCAAAACTATTTATCAAAAAAAAAAAAAAAAATCGAAATAGAGGGTTGATGACCAATCCCAGATGAAGAAACTGGGTTCGTCAAACCCAGATGAAGCTCCTCATCTGGGTTCGATCGAGGTTCAATTGAACCCAGCTAAGGAACTTCCTCTAGGTTTGACGAACCCAAATGAAGACGTTCTTCGTCTGGGTTCAACAGGCTTCGTCTGGGTTCGATCGAACCCAGATGAAGCTCTTTTTCGTCTGAGTTCGATTGAACCCAGGCGAAAACGCTCTTCGTCTAGGTCGATCGAACCCAAATGAAGAGATCGAACCCAGATGAAGCCTTTTCATCTGGGTTCGATCGAACCCAGATGAAGGCTTCATTCTGGTTCGACGGAGAAGGGATGAAGAATAAATCTGGGCAGAAGAGACTGAAGAAGAAGGAAAAGGGACGGAGGAGAAAGAGATGGAGGAGGCGGAGGAGATGGAGAATTGACTTTTTTTCCTAAAATCTGTTTTTGGGTTAAATTATTGCTTAATTTAAACAAAAAATAATAAATTTTTTTTAAAATATATATATATATATAATCATATATATATATATGTGTGTGTGTGTGTGTCAGTTTTTCATTGGTCAAATGTTATGTAATATTCTAATTGTATTAAGGGTAAAATGATCATTTTAAGTTATAAGGGGTAATTGAATCTTTTTAATTTTTTTGTTTAGTTTGACTATTAGTTGATCAACGGTTTGAATTTTTTTGAAGAGTTTGGAAAAGTTAAGGATGAAAAAAGCTGTTTCCAAAAGATATTTAAAAATTTGATATTTTTCGAAACCTCAATGACTAATATGAAGTTTTCCCAAAAGGAAAAAAATAAAGCTAAATAAATGAATTGACACATTGATTGGTTGTTTGTAAAAATAATTTCAAATTTTAAGATATTAATATATAATTTTAAGTATAAATTAACATAATCTTGATTACGTGTTTTTTTGCCTTGTATATATATTTTAAGATATTAATATATATTGTTCTTAGCTAGATTGTGTGTTTTTTCGCCTTTTATTATCTATTGTTCTTGTAAGTTCATCCAAACAAGATCTAAAAAGTTACTAATATTGTTAAGGAATTGCTTACACAGTGTTTGATAAAATTCTTAAGTGAGCATTAGTAAGGTTGTTGCCTTCCACAGTAATGCTGACGATGCTAAAAGATTATAATAATCTTTAAAATAAAAATATTTAAATAAATCATAATTATCGAAAATAACAAATTATAAAAATCACAAAAGCAAGAAAACGGAAAAAAAAAAAAAGTCACCTCCACTACACTTCTCTTTCATGGAGGAGATTTGGCCGGCACGATCTCCCACGTGGGAAGTGTTAGCATTTAGCAATTGTCATAAGATAATAGAATCTTAGAATTTTATGATTTTCACAACAATAAAATGTAATTGAATTATATACCTAAATCCATATAGAAGAACTTTAAATTATGATGAAGATGAAGAAATTAAAATAAATGAAAATTGTTTCTCTCTCTTGATCATTTTCCTTTAGTAAACACACACTTGATCGATGGATAAATTAAAAATGTGTTACCACTATTTCTAGGATAAAGAGATGACCAATTTCAAAAGAAATTGTTTATTTAATTAATATACAGTCATCAATGTACATAACTCTCTATTAATTGAAACCATTCAATCTTCTGAAATGAATGACTATTTAAATTCCTTAATTTAATTTTGTTTTAATGGCTTCATTCATAAATTTATTTATTAAACCTTTATGAATATTAAATCACATAGAGCCAGATCCAACATTCTCCCACTTGACTCATGTGAATTATCTTCCTTAATGGTTTAATAAATAACATCAAGCGTGCAATACAATAATAAGTCATTTTATATTGGTCAAATAAATATCATAAACAATTAAAATTCTAATATGAGTCATGACGGTTCTACATCATCATTTTGATATAGTTCCTTCCAAGTACCACAACATTAAATTTCACTTTCATCAACAATAATGTTTTTAAATAGACTTTCCTGTTTTTCCTTTTTAAACCATTTATGTATATAAAATATAAAACAGGATATATAAAAAACATATAAGTGAGCTCAGAGTGTCAAAGATAATTGATTAAAAAAAAATACAAGGCACAAAATCAATCATCATAATTAATAATTTACATTCTTTCAACATGTTCTCTAAATAATTTTGGTGATAGACCTTTAGTTAAAGGGTTTGCAATCATAAATTCAGTGCTTATGTTTTCAATTGACACTCGTTGTTTATGAATTTCTTCTTTGATAACAAAATATTTCAATTTCATATGTTTAACACCTTTAGAATATTTGTCGTTCTTAGAGAATAAAACTGTTGTAATATTATCACAATAAATTTTCAACGGCTTAGCAATACTGTCAATAACTCCAAGCCCTGAAATAAAATTCTGCAACCATAAACCATGAATCGTGGCTTCAAAACATGCCATAAAATCAGCCTCCATAGTGGACGCAGCAATGACAAACTGCTTCGCACTCTTCCATGAAATAGCCTCTCCGGCTAAAAGATACAAATGGCTAAAAGTAGATTTTCTACTATCTAAACATTCAGCAAAATTTAAATCCGAGTATCCAATTACCTCATGATTATCAGATCTTCTATAAGTAAGCATATAATCCTTCGTTCCTTGCAAATATCTAAGTACTTTCCTTGCAGCTTTCCAATGATATAATCCCGAGTTATTTTGATATCTATCTAACATACAAACAACAAAACTGATATCTAGTCTGATACATGTTTGAGCATACATTAAGCTCCCCACAATAGATGTATAAGGAATATTTTCCATTTGCTTGTGTTCCAATTCATTATTTGGACATTGCATGAAACTAAATTTGTTTCCTTTTTGAATTGGAACAATACTTGCTGAGCACTTTTCCATATTAAATCTCTCTAAAATTTTATTAATGTAAGTTTTCTGAGATAGATGTAATAATCCTTGTAATCTATTTCAAAATATTTCAATTCCAATCACATAGGTTGCCTCTCCCATATCTTTCATTCTAAAGTTTTTAGAGAGAAATTTCTTGGTATCATGCAACAAACCAAGATCATTACTAGCAAGCAAGATGTCGTCAACAAACAAAATAAAAAATATAAACTTACTCCCATTGACCTACATATATATACATTGATCAACAATGTTTTCTTTATATCCAAAGAAAGTTATAGTATTATGAAACTTAAGATACTATTGTCGGGAAGCCTACTTAAGTCCATATATTGACTTCTTAAATTTATACACTTTTGCAATTTTCCCTTCTATTGAGAACCCTTCCAGTTATTCCATGTAAACCTCTTCTTTCAAATTCCTATTAAGAAAAGTAGTTTTAACATCAATTTGATGTAACTCAAGATCATAATGAGCTACTAATGTCATAATCATTCTAAAAGAATCCTTTTTTGAAACAAGTGAAAATGTCTCTTTATAATCAATGTCGTTTTTTTGAGTAAAACCTTTGGCAACAAGTCTGGCTTCATATCATTCGATTTTGCCATTTTGGTCACGTTTGGTTTTAAAAACCCATTGACATCCAACCGTTTTGCATTTTTCAGGCAAATTAACAAGTTCCCAAACTTCATTCTGTTCCATAGATTTTAATTCATTTTTCATAGCATTAATCTATTTAACAGAATCAATACTTTCCATGGCTTGTGAAAATGAAACTGGATCTTTATAAATTCTTATATCAAAATCTGACTCTTGTAAATATACCACATAATCATTCGAAATAGCAAATTTTCTTTCTCTTTGAGATCTTCTTAATATTATTTCTTTTAACATATTTACAGTAGATTTGTTAGCAAAATTATTATTTTTGAGTGTTTGATCATTAGGTTGTCCTTGTACATTGTCAAATTGCTCAACAATAGAACAACATTTTCAGAAGTCATGGGTATAGGAACTTGCACCCTAGCTTCTTCTATAACCACATCACATGATTCATTACTCCTACTAGTTTCACCATTTTCAATGAACATAGCATTTCCAGTTTCAACAATTCTTGGATTATGATTTGCACAATAAAATATATACCCTTTAGACTTTTTTAGATAACCAATAAAATAACCACTAGTTGTCCTTAAATCCAATTTCTTTTCATGTGGATTATAAATTCTATCTTCTGCCGAACAGCTCCAAATATGAAGATGCCTTAAACTAGGCTTCTCACCAATCCATAACTCAAAATGAGTTTTTGGAATTATTTTAGTAGGAACTCTATTTAATAAATATATGGCGATCTTTAAAGCATACATCTACAATGATAAGGATAAAAAAGAATTACTCAACATACTCCTAACCATATCCATTAAGGTACGATTACGCCTTTCTACTACACCATTTTGTTGTGGTGTTTCCGATATAGTGTATTGTGCACAAATGTCATGCTTTTCAATGAATTTGGCAAATGGACTAGGACATTGTCCAAATTCATTGTATTTTCCATAATATTCCCCACTTCTATCTGATCTGACAATTTTCACTTTTTTGTCTAATTGTCTTTCAACCTCATTAACATATATCTCAAAGGCATTCACTGCTTGAGATTTATCATGCAGTAAATAAACATAACCAGAACTTGAAAAATCATCTATAAAGATGATAAAATATTTTTATCCACCAAAAGCTGGAGAATCAAAAGGTTCACAAATATCAGTATGTATAATTTCAAGAAGTTGTGTACTTCGTGCGGTTCATTTCTCTGTGTGTTTAATGTGTTTGCCTTTAATACAATCCACACACACATTAAAATTAGTAAAATCTAAATTAGGAAGAATTTCATTCTTTACTAATCTTTCTAATCTTTCTTTAGAAATATGTCCTAAACGTTTACGCCACAGAAAAGCTGAACGTTCATCTACTATACCACGCTTAACACCAAAATTATGATGTACGGTTAATAGAGTTTTAGCAAAAAAATTATTAAGTTTCAACCTATACAAGCCATTATGCAGGATACTAGAACCAATAAAACGATTATTTTTTAATAAGCTAAAACTTCCATTCTCAAATTTAAAGGTAAAACCGACAGTATCAAGTTTAATAGAGAAATTAAATTTCTAGAAACAGAAGGTATATAAAGAGTTTGAAACAAATCTAAATGATATCCAATATCTAAAATCAAACGATAAGTGACAACAGCTTCAACTGGAACCTTGACTCGATTTCCCATAAAAACAAAATTTTTATTTGGATTTATGATTTAGGTCATAAGGAATCCCTGTAATATATTTAAAACATGAGTAGTTGTACCAGAATCAATCCACCAAGTGTTATAAGGAACTTCAGTTAAATTTGATTTGAAATATATGAAAGCTCTAAGCTTATATTTCTTTTCAAACAATGTCTTATGTTTAAAGTAATCTTTCATAAAATGCCCAGATTTTTCACAAAATTGGCATTTATTTTTTTTATGTTCCTTCTTGTGGATTTGAGAAGAAGAAGACTCATTTGATTTCATTGGTCCATTCTTTTTGCCTTTTCCAACCTTCTTACCAAATTTTCTTCCAACTTCTTGATCAATAAGATGAACTATATGAGTTCCTTGTTGCTTAAGTCTTGTCTCATCTTGAACAAATTTACTAGCCAATTGATTAACATTCCACTTATCATCAATAGTGTTATAATTAATCTGAAATGGCTCATATTGAGGAGGCAAGGAATTTAAAATAAATTGTACAAGGAAAGACTCATCCACGTTCATTCCCAATGTTCTTAGCCTTGCTGCTCTATTTGTCATTTCAATAATGTGCTCATGCATGCTATGTGGTCCATCAAATTTCAAAGTGGTCAAGTTAGATATTAATGTTCCGGTCAGAGACTTATCATCACTTTTGAAGTGCTCCTCTACAAATTTCTTAAATTCCTTAGCATTTTCAGTTGTAGAAAGAGCTACCTTAATATTGTTTGCAATAGTCATTCACATAAACATAGGGCTTAATTTGTTCAATCTTTCCCAAACTTTATGATAAGATTTCTCTTCCTGATTGCTTTTATTAGTGAGATTGTAGGGTTTCTCTTCTTGAAGTGCAACATCAAGATCCAGTACACTTAAGTGAAACTGAACTTGTTCACTCCAATTAGAAAAATTTAATCCATTAAACTTAGGAACAGATGAAGTAATCGAATGAAGAGAAACAGGAAGTGATGCTGCAAAATTCAATAAAAAATGCTCTTCAAAACTAATATGCTGAGTTACAAACATTGGAAACAATACATTTATATTAAAGTTCTCCTTTGGATGATACTAAGATATATGAACATAATTTATAATGATACTTTTTTTTTTTTAATCGGTAATTATATACATTCTAATAAGATTATATGATATCTTTAGATATACAATTCAAATCTAATTAAGTATATCAATTACCATCCTTATATTCATCAATAATAAGAATGTGGATATACCTTTTAGTAATCCTAAAATATCTTATTATTAATGATTTTTCAATATACACTTTCATTATACATATAATAATCATAATATCATCTGTTATTTTATGCATCAACATTAATGGGTAATTGAATCTAATTTTATATTGCACAATTCAAAATTCATAGATTCTCAAAATTTGGTCACTTTGGTGACTATCGAGTTAACAATAACATGAATTCATAGTGTAATACATGTAAAATATAATTTAACAATTACACTTTATCTAAAGCACATAATATTTAACATAAATATTGCAATATACAACAATATATTAAACATCAAATACAATATGTATAGATAAAGAAATCAAATTAATATATTTCACATTATCCATAAACGAAAATTAAGTTGAGATGAAGAAATCAATTATATACTTCTACACTATATTCTTCATCTACAAAACCTTGAATTATTCATAAGAAGAAGCATTATAGGTATCATCAATAATTCTAATTTACAATTTAGAAACAATTAGAGAGTACACAATATATACAATTAATGGAAAATCATAAATTTTTTAACCTGAGGCTCTGATACCACATGTTAGCATTTAACAATTGTCATAAGACAATAGGATCTTAGAATTTCATGATTTTCACAATAATAAAGTGTAATTGAATTATATATCTGAATCCATATAGAAGAACTTTAAATGATGATGAAGATGGAGAAATTAAAATAAATGAAAACTATGTTTCTCTCTCTTGATCATTTCTTTTAGTAAACACACACTTGATTGATGGATAAATTGAAAATATGTTACCACTATTTCTAGGATAGAGAGAGGACCAGTTTTAAAAGAATTTATTTACTTAATTAATATACAGCCATCAATCTACATAACTCTCCATTAAATTGAAACCATTCAATCTTCTGAAACGAATGACCATTTGAATTCCTTAATTTAATTTTGTTTAAATGACTTCTTTCATAAATTTATTTATTAAACTTTTATGAATATTAAATCACATGGAGTGACATCCAACAGGAAGGTGATGAGAACCATACCTCATTAGAGTTTTAATTAATTTAAGATTTTTATTATTTTAGGATTAAATTAATTTAGGTAATTATTTTATTAAATTAGGATTAGTTATATTATTTCATATTTAAATTAATATTTCTCTTTTGTTAATTTAAAATTTGTTTTTTTTTTTATGATTTATTTTTTAAGAGAGTTATGTTTTCTAAGAAAATTAAAATTAGTTGTCTACAAATTGAAGATCAGTTTAAAATTGTTATTATGCATATGGATATTGGCTGGGACAATTAATAAAACCTCGCAGATTTATAAGGTAATTTGTCTTGTTTTCAGCTTTTCTTAGTTGAGATACAGTCGAATTTAGCTCCCCTGCTGTCTTCGATGTTATAAGTTGTGCTAAAGCATTCGGTTCGTTTGGATCAGCCTCTGGATGATATCTGATTCCTCCCTTCATAGGTCCTCTAGCATTGTCATGCTGCGAATCCAACAAATGAGGCCAATGTGCCATCATCTTTTGGTATGGTGCATTTAACCTTGCGCTCTCTGAATGGAATGATTAAACTTCTCTCAAGCTTGGAGTCCAATTTCAGTAGCCTTACTGCCAGCTTAAAGTTTCTGTTGGTTGCTATTAATGCATGTTGTTTTTAGCACTCCCCCATAAATGTTAACCCCTTCAAGATTTTCACGTCTCAATACTACAAACGTCAGCTTGCTACTCACGGTCGGGTCGTGTGGACTGGGTCCCAGATCAGCGCCTCCCTCTTCAATGTCTCCGTCAACTCACCACTCTTCATCCATTCTTTGCCGTTGACGACCTCCGCCCCCTCCCCGGCCTCCGGATGGCAGTTAAGGTTCTTACTTTCAGATGTAAACTTAGAAGCCGGAGAATCAACTCGAGCAATTTCTGCCTGACCTATTGCAGCTCGAACAGCAGAGGGACCAAGACATCCATAACCCTCTGAGTATCCCTCGAATGCATCAAGGCGTTTCGACCTAGCTACGCTCTCACTTTCGAAAGCTTCACGTGTCTCTATTGAATCTATAGGAGTGATATTGGCAGATTCAGATTGCAATATACCATTTGACACAAACGACACATGTTGCTCCACGTCGGTTTGCATGGCTATTCTATTTTCCAACGAACCTGTTTTAACTGCACCGTTCGGCGCCGTCTAACCAGTTTCGATATCGATGCTGCATATGTTCCTTCCACTACCTTCTCAGTAGTAAACTGCATCACCTTTGCCCCATACCGCTTCCTTCCATGGCCTTCTCCGTTGTGGAGTGATCTGTGCTGCAGCCTGCCACCACTGCCTTGGCCTCGTCACTATCACTGTTGCTGCTGTCGCCGGTACCTTTGGTGGTCCTAGTACTTGTACCTTTCACTGTTTTCTTCAATACTCTCTTCATCTCGACATCTAACTCCGTGTCCCAAGTTCCTGGTGATGAAGAGACCTGTGATTGGTAGTTGAGTCTTCCTCCGCTTGCACCTTAACCATACGCTCCACTTTGCTTTTATCATCAGATTTATAGTGCCCACTGTCAGACTTATTAAAACTGAGTTGGGTTAAACCACATGGTCCACCATAACGGTCCGCATCTCCCCTAGTAGATTTCTTGTACCCGCTGAAATAATCTCCTTGAGTTCGTCTATCATATATAGCTCTCCCTTTGTTTCCTTCCAAACTGGCTTTTCGAATGTCTTCAACAGCCCTTGATATTCATGCTATTGAAGTATGAATACCATTCACCGATTTTTCCAAAGTTTCTAATCCTCTGACCTCTATGTCTCTCAACGACAATATATATATATATATATATATATATATATATATTTATAAGCATTCTCAATCAAATTTTCCAACGGTATCATCGTCCAAAAACTCTCAATGAAAACACCAAATTGTTGAGAACCTATTTCAAGATCTAACAAGCAGCCTAAATTGCCCCAAGATCTCCCCCAAGCTTTATCATGATCTATCTAAGCTTTATCCTGATGTTAAGGGCTTTGTAAAAATTATTCTCCTTAAAACTGGTGGTAGTAATTTGAGCATGTTTGACAAAGGAATCACTTCATTTGCTGTAGACAAATTTCAAGGCCATGGTATTGATTCGAAGTGGGGTGACAAATGCAATGAAACTCAAGAACTTGCTTCAATAAATGTTCAATTCTCGTGCCGATTCAAGAAATTTTCAGACCCTACCATTGAAGACAAGCGTATTTTTGGAAAACGGGGAATGATGAGAACCCACATTAGAGTTTTAATTAATTTAGGATTTTTATTATTTTAGGATTAAATTAATTTCGGTTGTTATTTTATTTAATTAAAATTAGTTATATTATTTCATATTTAAATTAATATTTCTCTTTTTGTTAATTTAGAATTTGTTTTGTTTTAGGATTTATTTCCTAAGGAAGTTGTGAAAGTTAGAATTATTTGTCTATAAATAGGATATTAGTTTGGGACTATTATTATGCATATAGATATTGGCTTGAAGAATTAATAAAACCTTGCGGATTTGTCAGATAATTTATCCTGTTTTCAACTTTTCGTAGTTGAGATACTAGAATTGAGCGGGTTAGGGGTGGGTACATTCTATTATTTAATTTTAGAGAATCAATTTGCCCAATTATGTAGGTCAATTGATTCAAAAATTTATTTTCTCTTGGGGGAGATCTTAGGGCAATTAGACTTGTTGGTCTTGAGATGAGTCCTCAATGGAAGGAAACTATTGCAATTTCCTCCAACAGACATTGGAGGTGCCCTTTCACGACTTTTTTTCATGGAGGAGATTTGGCCTACACGATCACCTACATAGGAAAGAGATTGTTGCAATCTCCTCCAACAAAGGAGTTTGCAACCAACTCCTTGCAATGAGGTAGAATTAGCAAACTCCTCCAAAAGGAGTCAGCGAAGGCTAAGCCACTCTAATTTGATGGAGGTGGCTAGCCTTTTTTTGTTAATGTATAAATAATTTTTATTAGATATTTAATATGATATCATTATAATGTTAAATCTAGGGGTGAGTAGGAAAACATGGACCAACCCAAATGACCCGCTCCGATCCCTAGGTATTCGGTTCGGTTCCTTTGCTCAAATTGAAGATGTTCAGTTCCTATGACTAGAAAACACCATGTTTCACTAATCGATTTGGTTATGGATACCAAACGTGAAACCGAAAAAAAAATATACATACGTTTTATATGCAAGAAAATTATAATAAATATTTCAACAATAAAGTTCATATTTTGGTTGCAAAATATCACTACACTACAACCAATTGTTGTTGGTCAAAAGTTGCAACAATTTGTCTTAGATGTTTTTAACCCATTTCTTTCAACATTGGATAATAATATATAAAGGTGGAGAGAGCATCCTTTGACATCCACAAGCAATGTAGGATACAAAAGAGTAGTTTTAAGGTTGGAACTCTCAAGTTACACAACCTTTTGATTTCTTAACTTTTCTTTTAATATTATTCATCCATATACACAACCCTTTTCTCCTATATATATATATCCTTCACTATGAGAAATATTAAAGAATTTAAGGGTGTTGATCAATTGATTCAATACTTGAGTATAAGTGTTATAAAAATTTCAAGTTGAATGACTTGAAAGTTGATGATTTTGAAAGTTTGAAACCAGCTTTATCTCATATCGAAAACCAAAAGGCTTGGTTACCAGCTTACTTCTCTATCTATGCAAGTGTTCTTTTTGTTTGACTCTTTAAGGGCCCATTTGTTTCATGGGTTGGAATTGGGTTTGGAAAAAACTTTATCCAAACCCATGCTTGGTCCAACCAAATCACCCTTCACTAATTTATCCTCTCCCAATTTTATCCCGCTAGATTGCGATAAATGAGACCCATTGAACTCATGGGTTAATAAAAACCTATCTCTCTCTTCACCTGGATCTCACCTCTTTCTACCACACTGTCGGCCTCCTTGAGAACGAGCTCCGCTCTGATGTGCTCTCCTGCCACACCGACTTGCTTAACCAGCTCTCCTCCTTTAACCACGCCTTCTCCACCGTTCAATTTGCTATCTCCCCCCTTTAGTCTTCTGTCCATCATGTTTGATCCATGATCTCCGGCCCTTATAAATCTGTCAAACCCAAAACCCAGTAGCTCTTTAACCTCTACCATACCACCGAGCTTCTCCAACATACCATCCTCGCTCTCAGGCTTTCCAACATCTCTGCATCAAAACCCGACCTGGACAAGGAAAGAAAGCAGAGGGTGGAGGGTGATGGTGGTGGAGGAGAGAAGGTTTTGCAGGAAAAATTCTATACAATCCTTGAAAAATTTACTTAAAACCCAATTTTGTACTCACTATTTATAATCCTATCCTATATTTGACCAAACATGGGATAACATCCAATCCTATCTCATCCAATCCAATCAAATCCCATATAAATAATCTAATTATATTTCATTCACCAAATGAGGCCTAGAGGTAAAGGACCAAGTCCCGCATCGAAAACAAAAGGCTTGGCAGCCAAGATTGTGCTTCTATATATATCTTCCTTGTTTCCACTGTTTCAAGCTGAGTTTCTAAAAATCCCAGTTTGAACCTTTGAAACTTTGATGCTTTAACATTTTTTGAAGTGGGTTTTTGTGTGATGGCCTATTAGGCCCAAAAAAGCCCAAACGGAGGGAATTATGCCCAAAAAGGCCCAAACCGAGGGAACCGAACTAATTCAAATCAAGTTAATCATGTTTGGTTTGATTCGAGTTAATCATATTAGGTTTGAGTTGGTGTGAGCAATCGAATGTTCATGTTCGATTTCAAAGTTCGAAAACTGATTAAAAGTCGGTTCATGTTCGATTCCAAACCGAACCGAACATGTAAATGTCCAGCCTTGATTAAATCAATTTATTATAAAAATAAATTTATATAAATTGTTATTTTGAATTATTAATTTTTCAAAATAGACATATTATTTATTATTGAATAATAAAAATATTATTTATTTTTTATTTTAAGTAAGGGTCATGCTAATATACAAATTTTGTATAGTTGTAGGGTTGTTTACTAATAATTTAATTTTAATCCCAGAGTTCATAAAGCTCGTAAGTTTTTAAAACCAAAAATTAAAATTAAAAAATAATTTCTCTCTCACAAGTACTTTTCTAACTATATAAATCCCATACAGTAGCTAATTCTTTAAGTAATAATAAAAATCGATTTTACTCATGTAAAATAAATTAGGGGTATTAATTTACTTTCACAAATTTTATCAAAACAAACATTATTTTTAAGCAGTGGTTTGACCATTCTCATGTTGGAAAAACTTATTGGGTTGTGAACATGATGTCTGTTGATGGTGTTGTTGCATTGTGAAGGAAGGTGAGATTGGGATAGTGAAATACCAAAGAAAAATTGTGACAGCAGTGGGGCTTTTGTAAAAGTGCAACTTTTTGGCAAATGATTTTAGATTGGTTCTTTTTGTATTAGATTCTACACTCACAAAGCTTGCATTTCCGATTGGAGATGCTTAAATCAAGATTTATACGTTGTCTTGAGGTTTTAAATTTTTACTAGACTTTATAGTTCACCACTTATTTTCTCCCAGGTTACAGTGGCAGATTATTCGATTTGTATTTTTTTGTGGGCTAAAGACTAATGTTTAAAGGTTGCATAGAGATGAATAATTTGATCTTGTTACATTCTCTTTGATATAGATACATTATTAGGATTGTAATTACATATGTAATATTGAGATTATAATTGTTTATATTGGAAATATAGAAACATATGCACTTGGTGTGATATTTATGATAATTGGAAGTCTAATGAATGTTATATGAAGAGACAGAGTATTTATTTATGTCGGACATTATTTATGGATGTTTAAACATTCTAAATGCAAGTGAGTGATACACTTGGGAAGCTTTCAAAAAAAAAAAAGAAAACTTAGGCAGAAATTTTATATTTACCTACTCCCCATTTACTTTTAATAATCATGTGCCTGGATTTAGGGACATAATAAAATTTACGTGATAAAATCCTCATTGTGAGGAAAACATCCACAGATAAAGATTAGAAGAATTGTTTTAAACCAACAAAACTACAATCTCTCTTTAAAATTTTATAAGAGAATTATAAGAGGGAGAACAGAAACTCACAATTCTAATTGAGAATGGGACGTATGAACAACTAATACACATGCCTTTATAAAGGCATTGCAGGGTGGTGATCAAGTTTTCTTCACCGTTAATTTACTTATTAAAATATGAAAATATGAATTGTACAACATGAAGAATTCATAATTTAATATAGATTTTCATGAAGATTAAATCTTGATGTTTCCACCCATGTACCAAATAAGAATTATTTTCACTAAAATTTTAATTTAAATGATTTTAATTTATTTTTTATTTAAATCTTAATTTAAGTTAAAAGAATGTCTCATTTAAAAAGTTAAAATTTCTTACTTATATTTTAATGACAAAAATTTTTATCAGTAAATACAAATTGCTTTCCTAAATTACCTCTTATTATTATATTATTATCAAAATATCCCTAACTAAAAAAAAAAAAAAAATCCTCCATTCTAATCAAATTCAAACCCTAACCCTAAAATATAACCTCCTTAGGATTGATTGTTGTCGTTGTCGATTGCTGATTGATCATCAAAAAAGATTGGCCTCCTCCCATTTGAATGTGAGGAGACTGCCAACCTTCTCAATTCCTAATGATTGATGAGGTTGTTGGTCTCCAGCATATAGGCCAACGATCTCAATCGTTGGTGTATGAAAAGGCCTTCCTTCATCATGATGCAGGCTTCCTCTTATATCGGGGATTGAGGCTGTCGGCCTCTATAATTGGTGTAAGATAGTCTCCTCTTGCATCACCAATGACGTAGGAGGCACCTCCTTCTTTTTTTAAATAAAAAAATTAAAATATTATTTCATTTATATAAAATAAAATAATTAAAATATAAAATATTATAAATAAAAATTAATATATTTAAAAATAATAATAATCTATTTAAAAACAATAGATATTAATAGTTAAGAAAGAGTTATAATAGTAATGGTTCAATTACTTAATATTTAAGTTTAAGAATACTAAATGAAAAAAAAAAAAAAAAAAAACAAAAACAAAAATGAATATCTTATTTATAAAATTTTATTACATAATTACTTAAAATAAGTTCTTAAAAGACTTATGAGCGTTTTACGTTGCCTTCGTTTTTCTGGAGTTGTTAGAGGATCTGATTTTAGCTGTAGTTATTGACATGACGTATAAATAGTCATGCGTTGTAATTAGTGTAATCATAAGCATTAATCAAATACAATGAAAGCTCGAAATTTAACAATGGCAGAGTAGCTTCTCTTCATAGTTTAATAGGCATTTCGTCAATCACCTTTCTTCTTATGCCAAACACCTTTGATCAGCCATTTTCTTTGGATTCTTCACGAAAACAAAAGAAGATCGAAGTTCGACGAAGCATCTAGAATATTTTATCATGATGTGGGACCTTTGACATTATCGTTGGTAGAATTGCTTGTTCTTTATTTTGGATGTTTGCTAGAAATGACTTAATGAATAATGTGGATGTGGGACCTTTTTTCTTTTCGCTTCTTTCTTTCTTTTTATTTTTTATTTTTGAAACCGATTCAGGGAACTATAAAAATCAACTAGGATGAGATACTAGTGGCACGATCCAAATAACTACTTTCATATAGGAGAGATCGACTTACACAAAAATAAAAAAGTAACTTACGCGTAGATAAAGAGACTATCCATATAAATTGGTAAAATATACTACTATAAAGTGTAGAATCCATACCACGAGACATCAAGGCTGTGGTTTTTAACCAAAGGTACCAATAGCTGACTACGAATGTGGGACCTTTGAAACTATGCATTGCTGTTATCATAAAACAATTATTTAGTTGTTTTTATTACTATCCATTAATAGATAAAAATAGTATATTCTTTTACAAAGGCCATTGACTTATTATGTAGCATAAGAATCAGGCATGCATTCGGGCATCACACGAAAAGTTCGGATCTCATGATCGTGCACATAAACATTCGGTATTTTTGTCCAAGCATCAGATACGAGATTCGAATGATTGTTTGGAAAAAAGGTGATAGAAACGGGAATAAAATATAACTACCAAATATATATTATCAAGTAGGTAGTAAACTGTTTTTTAACATTCTATTTATACTTCAAGTGGATAGCACACAATTTATCATATACCTGATAAAGTTTTAAATCTATAAATACAGAAGTTTTCATCTACGATTGTGGGAATAGATACATTTATAGTATTAAATATTGACAAGTAATGACAACCCCTTGACTATTCATACGAGAATATATACCTTACAATTATTTATATATAAGACAATAATTTAGCAGTAAGAGTTTGTTACTGCCTTTTTTTCTTACTTTCTTTTTTTATATTTTTTTTTATGGTCAAAGCATGTACCCTAGAATCTTTATCTTGAAAAGTAAATCTGAATTTTCAATTATTAATATTCATCTTAAGAACACATATAGAAGTAAAACTTTATACAGTTACATGTGATTTTCATAAAGATGTCAGTGAAAACAAATGGCATTCTATGACAACTATAAGATTCCACATCGAGATACAAATTTGTCAATGACAAAAACCTTATTATAGTATTACGTTTTACATTTTATGAGATTTTTTTTAGAATTAAAAAAAAAAAAAAAGGAAACCTCTTCAGAAATGGCAAAAAATCATATATTAAATCATGGTCACGTGGTTGTTGGTGCATGTATAGAATTTAGTGTTTGAGATATCTGTATATATAACTTTCTGGCTTAGATGTTAGACACAAACCTGTCATTCGAAAGAGAAAGTTGTAAAACGTGGTAAAAGCTATGGCGATATTTTCAAGGATGCTTACAAGACCTGACATTGAGAGAAGATTGACGGTTCCCAGATACTGTGTATTAGAATTCCTAGTACCATGCGAAGGAGGCCAAGCCACAGTATTGAAGGTGAAAGATGAGAAGGGAAATTTATGGACTTTCAATTGCTCTCTTCAATCAGCAGTCAGCCCCAGACTTGTTATTTCTTCAGGCTGGCTCCAGTTCGTTTGCAGTAAAGAACTAAAAGTTGGCGATACAATCTACTTTCACAAAGAGGTAGAACAGGAGGCAACGGAAGCACCGTACAAAATTGAAATTAGGAAAGATAATTCTAAATAAGATTCACATACATGCACGCATGTGTTAGGTGAATCAAAATGAGTGTTAGCTAGCTTTGTTGGGTAACCATTTTATAGTTTATTTATTTATTTATTTTATATTTAATGACTGAGACCAATCTAAGATACCATTGGAATCTACAGTGATAGCTATTGTGACGCGGCTTGGAGATTAACTCCTAGAAAGGGAGGGACCAACCAACAGAGAGCGAGGGGCATTTCACAAAGAGTGGAGAAAGAAACTTATATATTAGTGGGAGATATACTTGAACCCATGACCTTAGGACTTTGTGGATGGGGGTGGCTTTTAGCACTGCACAAACCCACTTTGCACCATTTTATAGTTGTTATACACAATAAATTTTGGGTTGGGTTCAAGTTCCACACAAAATAAAATAATGAGTTTTATTTACATTTATGTAATATTTGTTCTCTTAAAAAAAAACATAAAATAAAATATTTTTGTGTTTTTAAGAAAAAATGGATGGCTTTTTTTTAGGCAAGAAAAAATGGATGTTATATATGAGTGTTCCATTATTAGTTTTTTTTTTCCTCATACAATGTTTAATTATGTGTTCAATGTGCTTAAATAATTTTCTATTATTGTTTTTTTTAAAAGATATTAAAGACATGGTCCTCAAGTTTAATAATGTCTTACATTTGTAGTGAACCGTCACTTCCATATAAAACTTTACATTTATACTTCATATTATTTACATTTACATACGTGACAAGTCCACTACTGGAATCATATCGAAGCACAAAGGACTGAAAAGGATATGAATTAATAAAACTCTACTCATCCTGCACAAATCATAAGAAAATGACACTTCCACAATGTTTGATTATGTATGTCATGAAGAAACCACATGTGCGACAGTTTTATGTATGTTTAATAATTTCTGGTTTGGGTGGGTACTGTTATAATATAGAAAACATCCTAGTAGAAAATGTATTACTAAGAGAGCTTTCAAATGAGAAAAAGTGAAGAAGTGTGTCTGTAAGTGTAGAGAGTAACAAAAGAAACCCTAATATAAAGAGAACATGTAAGGTAAAAAGGTTGAGATTTATAGGGGACTGAAAGCTTGTGGGGTAGAGGTTTGCAATTCTTATATTTAGGTTGTTTATTTTGTTCTCAGCTTGATTGTGTATTTATTTGCCTTGTATTACCTCTTGTTCCTGTATGTTCATCCTGTATCTGGTTCGACGAATCTTTCCTTAAATAAAAGCATTGCAAGAATCCAGTCATCATTATCGACACTAGATATGATCCATTATCAAACTCTTTAAAGCTACAAACCATGAGAGTGGAAATACAAATTTCACTCATTCTTTGAGCTCGGTAAGCTATAATATTCATATTACTGAAATCTCTTCTAATCATAATATGATTTCTATATCCTTCTAAAAGAGCTTTCAAATGTGTTCAATTGAAATATTTTAAATTATCACCTAAACATTATATATATGCTATTTATAAACAACTTAACAATGTACTACATAAACATATATGTGACTTATTTTTTCAATTATATTTACTTAAATTTTGGTTATTAAAATAATTTAAGTAATAAAAATTAAATTAAAATTACACATACATTCATGCATAATAATTCGTACAAATTATGTCAATAATTTTATATAGCGTTGTAATGATAGAGATAAAAAAATCATTTATTTAAACATTAATTCTCTTGCAATTGGATTATATGAGGATGCATTGGATTATATGAGGTTAAACAATCACCATATAAAATGCAAGTATGTAAATCTTTTATGATCCTTTAAATACCATTATCTGAATTATTTAGAGCTGGTTCAATTACACAAACAGTTGATCCTTTCTGCTCTCATGACACCTGACATGCCTGGGAAGAAAGAAACTGGTCGATGATAATCTGAAAGACTGAAACTAATAATTCTGTTCTAGGTAAAGTTCTGTTCGTTCCCTATGTTTCCCAAAACAATAACTGGACCAAGACAACAGAGAAAATTCATGGTAAATCTAATTCAAAGAGTTGTGGCAAATCAATATACAAAATTTTGGATGAATGATAATCAATAAAAATTACGGACTCACAACAACTCTGCCAATGGATATAGAGATCCTGTAAGCCATTGATTCTGTGCTGGTGAGAACTCACAGAAAGGTAGCTGAAATTGAGCATCAATTCAGTTTGATTTTATTCAGAAGATGCACAAAGCAGTAACTCTCTTATGGATTTTGATTGCAATAATTAGGTTGATAGTGTTGCCTGAGCCGAAAGAAAGACGCATGACAAAAATCTCAAGCCATCAAATTTGTGCAAGAATATCAATTTTTAAACCATTCCCGAAAATAGGACTGCATCTTGTCTCGATTAGCAGCATTCCAGACATTGACGGTAAGAATTATCTTGTCAGGCCTCAAAAACTGGGTTATGGAAAAAATCAAATAACTCACTGACTGGACAACTGACAAAATCCACGCTAAATACTGTCATATATAACATGTACTTCTAAATTTTCCAAAACCACACCTGAACAAATTGTCACTGTTCAGTGAAGCTCGAGTGCTCACTTTATGGAACCCCTGCGCACATAGCAATTCAAGCATTGGTGATCATCTTTGTCAACAAAATCTATTACAACACAACAACGCAGAAAAGACAAAAGAAAACAAAAGAAAGAGAGTCCAGCATCTCAAGTAATCAAAAGAAAACTAGTGAAATACAGACATCTTAGCTTCTGCCAAGAGTCATAATAAAATTGAGTATCCAAGCACCATTATTTAGTGACATGCATCAACCAAAAACTATATATCCAAATCATCTCACCATAAATTGAGATATTGCCTCTGACACTGGGTTTAATGAAATCCAGTTGCTTGCCTATGCTCTCGGAGCAAGTCCAACCTGGAATTGGTCAATACATTAAGCAATTATTCATAAATTCTAGAACTTTCTGGAAATTATTAAAAACCAAATCCAGTTAAGTGCAATAGCACATGTAATTCACCAGTTGACCGAAATGCCAATACCGCTGAATACTGATTCGTGTACGTCTTCATGTAATCCTTTAAGGTCTTAAGACTAAAAGAAAACAATAATTCAGAAAAACATAGTGATGATAACTTAAAACAAAATAATTTATTTGCAAAAATAGGAGAAGGGCTGAGGACCAAACCTCAAATCGTAGAGTCGATATAGGGAGCACATGAAGAAGTGTGTCCTTTCCCTACATACAAAGACCCCCAGAAAGCTCAGGCCAATCAAAAGACTTCAGAACGTGTCTCCTCGAAGCATTTGCATATATTTTAACCTAGACCATTTATAAGACGGCAGGAATGCTATTTTCAATAAGCCAATTACATAGCAAATGTGAGGGGACAGAATACAAGAACCAGATGCAATTATCAAAACTAAAATTCTCCTCTACGGTACTTTTAGGCTTGTAGCATAAATGTTTATCATGAACTCAGGACTTATCCATAAAAACAAACTAGAAGAACATATATAAGCACTAGTGGTGCAAAAGAAAATATAAATGAAGAAGAATCTAAAATAATAGTTGAAGTACCCCTAATGACTTGGAAATAACAAGAAAACACATTCTTTTCCTATGCTATAAGCCCCGACTACAACAAAGGTTTTAGGTTGCCTTTTAAGAAGTTCTTTGTGACTCATACAACATAACTCAATACATCTTCTTTGGAGGAAAACCTGAAACAACAAATGTTATTTAAATATGTTACAAACAACACAAGAATCAAGAATTCCCCAAGAAATAACAACTTCAAAATATCATTAACATACCTATACTTTGGATTGCAATATGTAGTATCCAAGTAAAGCACATTAATCCAATGGTTTACAAGAAGAAGGTAAGTTCGCATCATTTTACAAGCCCATACCTAAATTTATTCATAGAGTCACTGAACCAGGTTTATTAAAAAACAACTGATCTCCCTTTCCAGTGCTGAAAAACAAACCTTGAATACCTGTGGTACATGCAACGGTTCACCATGTCTAATCAGCTTGATATATGTCACTGTTGTAATGACTTTGTAATCCACTTGACCATTATTTGAAAATACGGCCGTATCAGGCCGTATGCATACGAACGTATCACACTTGTATGCCATTTTTTTTGTCTTTTGCGCATCGGTACGGCCGTATACGGTCGTACCATACCCATGCGGCCGTATATTGACATATATGGCCATATTTAGATGCTGAGGGGCAGAAATGGAAAAACAAAAAACGATATATAAACAAACTGCCCTAAATGCTTTGTTCTCAACATCTCTCCAACCTATCTTCTCATCGATCGGCAGCATCTCTCCAACCTCCCTACTGATCGGCGCCAGAGCTTCCATTTTTTACGGCGAAGCTTCCATTTTCGGCTCGTTTTCACCCGGTGTCATGCCAAGGCTTCCATTTCCGGCGGCAAAGCTTCCATTTCTGACGGGCGACGGCAAAGCTTCCATTTCCGACGTATTTTCACCCGGTCGGTAGCATCCCTCCTAAGCTCCCTCCTCATCGGCGCCAAAGCTTCCATTGCTGACGCCAAGGCTTCCATTTTCGACGACGCAGAAGGTTTCAGGCGGATCTTGGCTGTCTCTCTCACTTTTTCGACGGGTATTTCTCCTTTGATAGTACTTTCTTTCTCTTCTGTTCAACTCATTTTTCTCTCTCTAGGCTGTGTCTCTCTCTCTCTTTTTCGGCTGTCTCACTTGTGTCTGATCGGTAGTCTCTCACTCTCTGTTTTAAGCTTAAGTTTATAAGTTTATATTTGAGATTTTGAGTTTTATTTAGTTTATGTTGTTTTTAATAAATCGCAGGAGGCTTTGTGGTTGTAAATTGTAATGGCTAGTAATAAAAAGGATCTGGCGTGGAAGTATGGGGTTGAGAATGAAATAGATGAGAAAAAACATATGCGATGTACTCTATATGATAAAGTAATAAGGGGGGAGTGTATAGAATTAAAGAACATGTTGCAGGTATTAAAGGGAATGTTGCCTCGTGTAAAAATGTTTCATCGGACGTTAGGGATGATATCAAAAGTTATATGGAGAATTCAGAGAAAGTGAAAAGATATAATCAGTTAGTTAGGGAAGAAAGAATTGATAAATGTATGATATTGAATAGTCAATCTAAGTCTAAGGAGGGGTCGGGTAATGGTAGTGTGACTCAGAATCAGAGATGGATTAAGGGACCTATGGATAGGTTTCTTTATAGTGTGGAAGATGATCAGATTGAAGAATTAGAAGGAACTAGAAATGGAGGAATTGATAAGGAGTTACGTGATCGAACATGCGATGAGATAGGTCGATTTTTTTTTTTAGAATGGCATCCCATTTAATGTTGTTAATAGTTCATCTTTTGTGGCAATGATTCGGGCAGTTAGGGGTTATAGGACAAGTTTGAAATCACCGACTAGCTATGAGTTGAGAACTTCTATATTGAGGAGGGAGGAACAAACACTGAAACTATTGTAGCTGAAGTGAAGAAGACATGGACAAAAACAGAAGTGTCGATATTATCAAATGGGTGGAAAGATATAAAGGGTAGACAGTTGATTAACTTTCTTGTAAACAATCCATATGGCACAGTTTTCCTTCGTTCAATTGATGTTAGTGATGTAGTGAAGGATGCGACATTGTTATTCCGCTTACTTGATGATGTGGTTGAAGAGGTTAGAGAGGATATTATTGTTCAGGTAGTGACAGAAAATGACTCCAACTACAAAAAGGCTGGGGAAACACTATAACAAGATATGCTTTTTATGCCGGTATATCCATACCGGACATTAAAGGCTCGGTATGGATACTAATATTTTATTCTAAAAAATTTTATAAATGGATTATCCTTACCGGACGGATCCCGCCCGGTAAGGATAATAACAATTCCATACCGAGCGGGTCGTGCTCGGTATGGAAATACGGTTATCATTACCGGGCGGGACCCGTCCGGTAATGATAAAGTTATTATGACCCGCCCGGTATAGATATTACTTTTTCAATTTATTTAATTTATTACACTTTTATCGTTATCCTTACCGGGCGGGCTATGCCCGGTAAGGATAATTGGATTATCCTTACCGGGCGGGACCAGCCCGGTAAGGATAATCCAATTTGCTTACCGGGCGGGTCGTGCGCAGTAAGGAAATTGGATTATACTTACCGAGCAGGCGACCCACCCAGCATACAATGTTTTCCATACCGGGCTGTGCGCCCGGTATGGAAAAGCTGGGCGTTTTTACCCAGCTTTTCCCTACCCCTTTCCCATTTTCATTTTCTTCTCTCTATCTTTCTCTTTCTCTTTCTCTCACATCTCCTCTCTCCCAACCCTAGCTGCCGCCGACGAATCTTGCCCATCGCCGATCGGTCACCGCCACTGGAGCTCGCCGTTCACCTCGCCGTTCGCCCCCGTCCGTCGATCTAGTGAGAGTGAGTCTTTCCTCTCCTCTTATTCTTCTTCTCTTCTTCTTCTCCCTTTCTTCTTCTTCTTCTTCTTCTTCTTCTTCTGATCGCCGTGAGACTGGCCGGAACAAGAGGAACACTTGAGATCTTATTTTATTAAATAGCTTTATACAATAACTTGAACCACAGAGGGTAGGATTGGCATTGTTTCACCAAGACCAGACTAGGCCAACCCAACTTGGCTTCGCAAAAGTTGTGTTCCTCTGATGCAAAGCCAGACTCAACTACAGTGCCCCCCAACAACTTTCAGGTGAGCTCCTCTTCTGTCCTATGACGATCATATTTAGTGTTTTGCTGTTTAAATGTGATGACTGGATCGGTTCATGTAATGCATGCCAAGTGTTTGGTGAAATGTTTCTGAGAGAGCTTGTTGTATGACTGTTGAAAACCAGACATGGGTTCTTTTGTGTAATGTTGAATTGGTCTCTCTATATATTCAGTGTCCCGAATTTCATATAAATTCACCAAATTTTATTGTAGTGTTTCACTATAATGAGTCCATAGCTTCTATAAACGTGTTTTTTTTTAATTCTTGATTAGTGCTTTTTGTAGAATATTGAGTTGTTTTGTTCTGTTGGGTTTTTTCATCGTACGTTGTAGTTGTTTAAAAAAGGGCCGCCTGTAGCCTTGTGACATGGTGATGGAATTACATTATCTGTATGGATTAGGTGGTTTGGTGAGTGTGGAGTTTGGCCTTGGAGTTGATTTTGCTGATGGAAACTAGAGGCATGTTGGATATGATCTAGATGACAATTATGTGTTTATTCATTTAGCAGTTAAGTTTGTTAAACGTTTGAGTTTTGAAGTGGCAATGTGACTGTGTTCATCTTTATATTCTCAATTTCACACCATATTGTTGGAAGTTTCAATAGTTTGTTCTATGCTGTGAAGAGTGGCATGATTGTTTACCTCAGTGATGCTCAAACTCTCTTTAGTATATGTAGAGCGTTTGTATGTAGTTTGAGTATGGAGTTTGATCACTTTCAACCTTGGTAATATGTAGTTTGATTATTGTATATGGAACTTAAGCTACTGTGGTTTCTGCTTAGTGGTGATTCTCTTTCTTTTGTAGTGGTGTATGTATTGCTTTAATTTGCTCTTTGTTTGTTTGTTTGTTTGTTATCTATTTTGTGCTGTTGGGAAGCAAAATAATTGAAGTGTTTGATATGATTTGGACTTAGGAATCAGATATAGTGTATGTAAAAAGTGGAACACTTGAGATCTTTGGTATTAAATAATTGAGTTTCACAAAATGGTGTTGGCTGCGGGCCTCCTGAATATCCTAGGGGAATCTTCTTCTTTATCAATGTGAACTATGATCATATATGATTGGCTGCTGGCTAGTTTTTTAAGCTTGTGGTGATCTGTTGTTAATCTTTCTATACCCTGTTAGTAATCAACAAATTTAAAAGTTCAAGTTAATAGGACAGGCTTCAGCAATAGTATTTTAATACATTCTTCAGGTGCAAGATCAATAATAAGTTTGTCATGTGGTTTGATTTCATCACGTGCCACATCAATGGGTTTCGTCATGTAGTTCGATCTCAAACACACACACAATATATACATATAACAAATAATAAATTCAAACTATATATATATTGTTTAATATATTGAGTTTGTTATTTATAAGTTGTTAAATTTGGGTATTTAATATTGTTTTCCCCCTTATTTATGTTCCCTTACAATCATACTATTGATTTTTTTCGTAGACACAATATTCAAGTGGCTCAAATTCGATGGGATCTAGTAAGAGTGTTGCATGTACTGAACCTTCAACAAAGGTAAATATTCATTAAATTTTTATTATTTATTCTTCCAACTTAATTTCATACATAAATGTATTTCCATAATATTGTTTTATAGGCGTAATTATTTAAATTTTTATGCAAATGTAGTCCAAATCGAGGGGTTCTACAAGTCAAGCTTATGGATCGAGTGGAAACCATTGCAAGTTATTGGACTGGTTCGGTAAAGGAACAGTGGTGGTGGAAGCAGAAATTTATTCCAATGACCCTTATGATCAAGTTCATCACGAAGAGCTTGGTCCAGATTATTGGCGAGTTTCTATGAAGAAAGTAATTGTTAGTATTCCACTACCTCGACCTACCAACGAGCTACAAACTTTAGAGCATGCATTAGACTCATTTATTGCTTGGTCAATAAAATATATTGTATGTTAGGATTATATTATTATCATATATATAGTAATCGTAAATGATGTACGTTAACTTTAAGTAATATATATAAATACATTTTAAATATATGTTGAAATTTGGTTTAAAAATATTTGGAATATATAGTTTCAATTTCAATATTAAATTATACATCTTTTAATCGAGAAAAAAATTTATAATTAAAACCATTTCCATACCGAGCACATGCCCGATATTGATACTTATTATCCATGCCGATCAAAGTGTCCGGCATAGATATTCCTAGACCAACAGATTATCCATACCGGGCACCCTGCCCGGTATGGATAATTATTATCGATGCCGAGCACCCTGACCGGTATGGATATTAAATATCCATGCCGGGTAAGGTGCCCGGTATAGATAATAATTATCCATACCGGGCACCCTGCCCGGTATGGATAATAATTATCGATACCGGGTAGTGCCCGGTATCGATAATGACAGTATCCATATCGTCGGTATTCATATCGGACACGATGCCCGGTATTGATAGGCATCCATACCGGGCATTGCCCGGCATGGATGAGCTGTTTTCTTGTAGTGAAATGTTGATGGAGAAGAGGAAACGACTATGGTGGACACCCTGTGCAGCTCATTGCATAGATTTAATGCTTGAAAAACTTAGAGAACTACCCCAACACAGAAATGCATTGAGAAAAGCGAAGAATGTACGATAATAGTAATAATATTACTAATTCTTACTTTTTTCCAACTTAACTCATATTTTAATTAAAAAAATTTATGTTATATAATAAGTGATTAATTTCATTTACAATCATGGATGAGTGTTGGCATTGATGAGAAAGTTTACAAACAAGGAATTGGTCCGACTTGCGCCTACAAGGTTTGCTACTGCATATTTAACTTTACAAAGTATGTCCAAACTGCAGCAACCTTTGCAGCATATGTTTACATCATCGGAGTGGGAGGGATGTTCATATGCAGAGAAGCCAGAGGGAAAGGAAGTAAAGAAAATCATACTAACGGATTTGACTTTTTGGGAAGGCATCTCTTATGCATTGAAGACAACTAGACCTCTTGTTCATGTGTTGAGGATAGCGAATTAAGAAAAAGTCCCCACAATGGGATTTATTTATAGAGCAATGGATACCGCTAAAGAGAAGATAGCCAAAAACTTGAGGGGTGATATTGGAGCTCATAATGAGATTTGGAAGATAATTGATGACAAATGAGAGTTTCATATGCACTGTCATTTGCACGTAGCTGCCTACTTTCTGAATCCCCAATTTCAATATTCACAAGAAATGGTCGATTATGAAATTAAATGGGGGTTGTATAAGTGCATGGATAGGCTTATTGCGGACGATAAAGATCGAGAGAAGACAGATTTGCAAGTTGAAGAATTCAAGCATGCAAGAGGATGTTTGGCATAACCCAGGCAAAAACTTCTATTGGCACGCATACTCCGGGTATATGGAGTTTTCTTTTAGGTGTTATTCAATCACTCGTGTTTTCTGACTAAAATGATTATTATTGGCATTGTAGCTGAATGGTTGAGTCAATTTGGATATCGTACCCCAAAATTAAGGTCTTTTGCAGTGAAGGTTTTAAGCCTTACTTGTCATCTTCCGCTTGTGAGCAGAATTGAAGTGCGTTTAATATAGTATGAGTCTAGTTAAAATATACTATAAAATTATTTTTTCATTGATATTGATTTTTTCATTATTAATTATTGTAGATTCATACTAAGAGAAGAAATCGGTTGGCCATAGATAAGTTGAACTCATTAGTGTACATAATATACAATAGAAAGTTGCGGCAAAGATTCGAGAAGCTTTAGTGTTTACCTGATGATGCTGACCCCTTAGTGTTTGTTGACTTGCCTTCTGATAATGAGTGGGTCACAGAATAAGATGTTATGGAACCAAGTGGAAGTAGGCCACAACGACGAAAGAGGATTAGGGATATACGTAAGTTTATCACTAAGTAAATGAAGTAATTTGAATATATATTGAAATTTTTAATTATGTTACTTTAAATTATTTTGGTGTAGGGAAAGGAAAGGGTGTTCAATCATTAGATGATGAAACGGAGTGGGATGATATCCCTAGTAAGGAGGAGAATGATTGTGATGATGATGATGATGGGGAAGATGACAATTATGACACATTCCATTTCCATTTCAATTCTCATTTCTGATAAGAGGCTTTACCAGAATCAGTTGATTAGATCATCTTTTGTTTTGTGACTTTTGTATTGTTTTTGGTTCGGTATTATTGCTACTTATTAGCAATACATTGGTGTTCATCTTTTGTTTTTGTGACTTTTGTGTTGTTTTTTATTTGGTTTGATGTTTAAATACATTGTTGTTTTAGAAATTTATGACATTTCCTACTGTTTTTTATTTTTTATTTTTTTTTATCATTTGCCGTATAATACGTCCGTATAATGCGTACTGATCATACCGTATCATACCATCGCGGGGTGGCCGTACCATACCGTACCGCGTATTTACGAACCTTGTTTCCTCTAAATATCTTTAAATATTCTCCTAATTCTTAAAAAGCAATTTGGCAACTGGTCTTCAAGTTTTCCATAATCTTCAACCAAGTATCCAGATCACGTTTCCCTTATTTGCTATGAGTCGCCCTTCCAATATAAAAAATAGATTCTCAAAAGATAGAAAATTTATATAAAAACCAGCAAAATGGAATCTCAAAAGATAAAAAATTTATATAAAACCCAACTGTCCACACTTGTCTTAGCCTACTAACCTATGTCATATTAGCACACATAATCATAAACTTCCATTTATTTTGTATCGAAATGTACAACTAACATACTGATATGCAACAGCAGACTTCAAATCCTCCACTGCAGCAGAAGCTTGTGTTTCCAAAATCGATTGCTCTTCATCGATCATCATATTGTTATCGATACTAACTTCACTATCACCACTAGTTCCCACTCTACATATGCGCTTGGCACGCACCAAAGATTCTCTTCTTTCTTTTCCCACAGTAACCGCATTTTGTCTCCGCCTTTGTGCCGCAACATTTCCAACTAGACAATACCACATAACATAATCAAGATTCCACAAACAAAAATAGCTTCACTATTAAAAAGAAATCTATAAATAAAAATTTCAAGATTTCTTGACTGAAAAACAATTGAAACTAATAAATAAAAATTTCAAGATTTCTTGACTGAAAAACAATTGAAACTAACTCAGCTATAAAATAGCCCTTTTGGTTCCTCGAAATCAATTATTCCGTGCCTAATTTACTGTTTGGCTAGCTCGTGGAGAGTTTCTTTATAATTTTATCGAACCCAAACAGCGTCAAAAGCAAGTCTCGAGACTTTAGTTTTGTGTAGTTGACAAATATGTCGAGGAACAAACACAAGTTAGATATACAAAAACCTAGTATCAAATAGAACAAACCTGAGGACTTGATAGGGTCTCTCCTGTGTTGAGGCGTGCTGTCGTCGGCCCTTTTAGAGAAAATCTACGGGACTGTGTGTTGGAGCGGGAATGTCAAGTGCAAATTTTTGAATGCAGGCTCTGGAAACCCCAAAATACAACGACCGCTCGCCTTTTTCACCGCCCAAGCGCGAAAATTCTTCGCCTTTGATGGATGGCTAATTAGTACAAAAAGACCCCGAATATTTCCAATATTACAATAGTGTCCCTCATTAAGGTTTCGATATTTATTTTTCGTCTTTTTTATGGGCTTCAAAAATAATTATTGAGATTTGATATAAAATAAAAGATTTTACGATAATCTTACTCATCAATTACATTCATTTGATTGGTTGTAAAAGAGGCTACTAAAATCAATCTAATTGTTATAATTATTAAATAAGATTACCTAATCAATAAAATAGTTAAATCCTAAAATTAATTGTCTGATACTCAAAAATGGCTTACCGAGTTGGTCCAGCCCACTTTGCTCACTCACCGAAAGTGTCCACCAAAAACGTGGACAATACCATTTAACGCACTTTTGTGTGGATAAATTACGCATAAATCTTTTTAAGTAAAAAACAGTTTTCTCATTTAAGGTGAGTCTCTTACTCTCTTAATTCTTTGGAAGTGAAGTATAAATAAGTATCGAATTCCGAATCATATCATATGGTTCTATCAGAGTAGGGTCCCTCTCTCTCGATTCTTAAAGAATATAATTAAATAAATATTGAATTTCAGATCGTACCATAAAGTCTATGAGTGTGATCCAGACAATTGTAAAACATACTTATAATGTAAAAAGAAACAAAAAAATTGCTTGATCGGTATCACTTTTTTTCAACATCAAGGTCAAGTAGAGTACAGTTTGTATATAATAATAATAAAACTCGATTGAATTATTTACCCAAAATTTTGGAATGTATTTAATTTACCAATATTTTTGAGATACTTTTCTTATCAATTTTCATGTTTATGAAGGCACATATATTGAGTATGAATAATATGATAAATTTATTTATAATTATTATAATAAATCAGTTTATCATATCATTTTTTTTTAAAAAAATGATAAAATTTTGGCAACTATGATATAATGAAATGTATTTGTTTCTATTTCAATGGCCAATATGGGCAAGAAAAGCACATCTCCCACGTACCACACTCACTTGATCATGCATCTTTCTATTTATCTTAATGGCAAAAGTTCCAAGTTTTGTGAAACATGTTTAACAAGTTCTATGTTTATTTTATTATAAAAATAGTTGTTTTTTGTGGAATTGGATTTTCAAAATACACGAGTTACGATTAATTTCAACAAGTTTTAATGGATCATTAATAATTTGGTATAAGCTTTTCAAATTTTTTCTTACAGAACCTTTATTTCCAAATAATATGTGCGGTTTAATGACATCAAGAAGGACACATTGTTAGGTTATTTTCAACTATTACAATTAAATTAAAATTTTAGGATAAAATATAACTCAAACTCCTTTTTTTTTTTTTAACTCTCAAACTCAATTTTTAAAATATTAATGAGAAAGGTTTAATACCAACCAATCTCATTTTGTCTTAGGTTGATGAGGGTTTGCCAAGTTATAAATCGTAGAACTCAGTAATTGCATTAATGAGTAATCACATCACAATTATCAAACTTTTTTCTTGTAAATGAAGCCATCGTTACCAACAGTTTGATTGAGAAATAATAAGTTAATCATTCTAGACAGTGAAAAGTCAAACTCGTGCATAAGTGTGTATAATTTTACACGTCATTTCCTTCTCAAACCATGTGGTGGAAGAGTCGAATTCCATTGTGTATAGTTGTCAATATATACATGAAAATTAGAGAAATTAAATTGAGGTCATTCAGGTATATACTCTTCATATCTACGTCATAGATTGTAAATTTAAATCATTATTTTCTTTAAAATCTTAAATTTATTGTAATAATTATAAAAAAAATTTCACATTACTATTTTTTTAAACGAATATCTCCAATTTGAATGTTGATTTCTTTTTTTCACAACCAACCCAATAATATCATTTAACAAATGTTAATTTGCCTAATAACCAAAAAGTGTATAATTTCTATTTACACATTCTAATATTTATTTATTTACTTACAGTCCAATACTGATTCTTATAGCAAAAGATTCCATACAAAACTTATAAACAATCTAATTACAAAATAAAATCAAATATATAAACACATTTATAATATGATAAATATACACAAAATTTAGGCGAGACACATAAAACAAGAGAATGCTTAACATACTCTCCCGATATACTATCTCAATCTCAAAACACCCTTCAATCGAAATAGACACATATAATTTTTAACAGAGTTGCCTAAGTCGTGGCGGTGGTCCTTCTCTTCGTCCTTGGAAGTGTACAAGCACCCACGGCCAAAACTATTAACAGAAGTTATTGAAAGTAGGCAGCCATATATATACACAAACTTAGCACGTAGCATCATAACCTGCATGTGGGAGTAACCTATCCTACGTGCAGCCCCTAGCAGCTGTATTTACCGGCCCTCCATGGCAGGCAACGAGATGCGTCATATGTTTAATTCATTTATTATATTATATGAACACCGTACCGCATTATCACTCTTCATTTTTCTTCGTATCTATCATACGAACCATTCCATGTCTGCTCCACAACTCGTAGCAATTCAGTTGCACCACGTTCGCTACCCGAAAGGGGACTTGCTGGGCCAATTCCTCTCCTGGGTCTCGATTCTTCCTGTATACATCGATGGCGTCCTAGTCTCCGACTTCATTCACGGCCGCGAGATCCACTAGCTGCTCGTCTACATGGGCCACCTACTCCCCAGTGTCGTCAGCCTCCTCATGAAGACGTCCATCAAGCAACCTCGGCCCCCGACGTGCGCCGCGCTCGATGCCTGCGATTCCTATGGGTGGCAATCGCAGCACGCCGCGCTAGCGTTCTTTTATGCCGTGTACTTCACGCTCCTGTCGTTCAGCAGAAACGCGAAGCGCAAGTGGCTTGTGGTCCAAGGGACTTGGTCTCCGGCGTTGCTGACCACGTACTCTAGGATTTATCTGGGGTACCATGGCGTGAGTCAGGTCATCGGCGGCGCCGCGGTGGGGAGCTGCGTGGATAAGGTGTGGTTTTGGGTGATGAATACGGTGGTCTCCCGTTACTTTCCAGCGATTGAAGAGAGCTGGATTGGGAGCATGTTGTACCTCAAGGACTCTTCTCATGTGGTGAATTTGCACAAGTTTGAGCATGACAATGCCAGAGCTACAAGGAAATGCATACAGAGTAAACGCAACTGAGTTAATTATTAGACCAACAGCATTCTTAAATAAATGGTTATAGAATTTTTAAATTATTTTCTTTTCGGATTCACTACGTTATCCAACCACTAACCTTTTAATCTTTGGATCGACTTCAATAATCATCCTTACAATCAATCTAAGAGTTTCAATAGAGGGATAAGGTAGCCAAAACCCTTTTATTTTAATTATGTAATTAATTTAAGGTAAGGGATATTCAAACTCACTGTTCACAAGTGTGAGGGAGGGCATGTACTAAACGTCCTATTATCAAATTTTTAAGTTGGTTTAATTATAGAACGTTTATCTTTTTTGTTTTTTGTTTTTTTTTTTGATAAAATCTTTTTTGCTTTCTTATCACAATGAACTGTGTGATTAATAACTTACTATCGACAAAGAAATTTAAACTGTGTGATACTATAATTTATTTTTTCATTTTGTCAATGATTTGGTGCTGAATTGCCCAAATAATTAAGTTCTCATTACGGATAGGAAAAAATTTAAGAAAATAACAGTAGCATTTTATGAGTTTTTAAATTAGCATTAAAAAGAAAAAAAAAAAAAAAACTGTTTAGCATTATCAGTTGTTTGCAAACTCATTTTATCTTTTAGCCATAGTTAAAAAACTGATGTTAATTTTAATGTTATTTTTTGACGTACTATCAGCACGGTAATCATTTGATCAATACCATCTGAGCTATAACCACTCGACCGTAGATAATTTTCAGAGTGAATGAAAGTTTTCTATAACCATGTTAAGTTGGGCGGTAATTTTAATGATCGTTAAAAATGAAAACCATTCAAATTATACGTTATGGTCCAAAATAAATAAATAAAAACAAAGAATTGTAATGCAATGGGCCAAAATATTGTCAATTCCGTAGTGGATCGAAACCTCCAGGCCCATAACGAAATTCATCACTCTCCGATTTTAAAAATTCCCTCCATTTCTATTTTTATTTTTTATTTTGAAACACTCTCCATTTCTTTTACTCGGTAAATAATTTATCTATTTTTGGATAGTGCCAAATTTCGATGTTAGTTTCGATAATAATTTCAAAAATAATTTTCCATATTATTTCTTTTAATTGGTAAACGATTTGGATAATATTTTCCGGGCTAAAAAGATTTAAATATTATCAAAGAAAAATCACAATTATAATTATTTTATTTAAAGTACACAATATTTTAATTATTCAATTATCCATGCGAATTAAGTGGTATTCAAAAATTTATTGGAGTATGGTGGATTTTTATTAAATGATATATTTTGATGAAATTCATGAATTCTATGAATTTTTTGTTATAATTTTTTATGAAATTTTTGAGAATATAATAAGATTTATGATAAATTTTTTTATTTCCAAATTTTACTTTCAAATCCATCAAAATCTATTAAATTTCATTATTTGTATAAAATTTATAAAATCAATAATTTTTTTAATACACCTAAATTTGTTTAGATATTTTAAAAATTTAAATTGAATATAACTGAATTTATATATTTTTCGATAGAATCAAAACAAATCTGAATTAAATATATATATATTTATATAAACTTTAATAGATTCCATACAAGTCAATATTGAATACATTTAAATTTTGATGCATTCTTAAAAAATCATAATTAAGTACATCAAGACTTTTAAAATCTTTTAAATTCTAATTAAATATTAAATTAAATACATATTGTAAGTATGTAAATCCATATAAAGTAATAAAAATAAGGGCTATTTTTCAAAAATCCCCAACTATTGTCACTAATAAGAAAATGCTTCCCCTAATTTTGTAATTAGTAATTTTACACTCTCCGGTTAGTGTTTTCGTTAGAAAGTTGACTCTAACACATGCAGAATAATAAATAACTTATTTGCTCATAGTTTAAACTTAATTAAAATAAAATTAAAAAATCAAGATAAATAAAAGAAGATCTTCACTGTCTATTTTTAATATGAATGGTTGGATATCAAAATCAAATTAGTAATTATTAAACATTAAAAAAAACTAAAAATAATAAATTAAAATATAAAAAACTAACAAAAGAAAAAAAATATAATGAAAAATAAGAAAAGAAAAAGAAAAAATATGAAAAAAAATTTAATTATTAAAAAAAAAAGGGATATCACCTATAGCCTACAAGTAGTCATCTCCTTCATCAATGATTTAAAAAACTTCGTTATTGATGAAGAAAACAAAGGCCACCTAGGTGGCTTCTCACTCTCATCCACCCTTAAATAATAACACTAAAAACCTAACCATCACACCAAATCCCAAACAACCCACCAATCAACCCCAAAGCTCCCACGAATCTATTAAACCCCGATTAACCATCAATCAAATCAATCATAATCAAACCCCAATCAACATTGGATCCATGAGGGAGAGAAAGAAAATGGGAAGAAATAATAGCCAAATAAGCAGTAAAAGCACCATCAAGCGAGAAAGAACAAGAAAATGAGAGATAGAGGAATGAGTGACGAAAATGTTTAAAGATGGAGAGGGAGAGAAAGATGGATCTGCTTTTCATATAAAGGGGGAGAAAGATATGGTCTGGTTTTGATCTGGAGAGGAAAGGGACGATAATGGACTGTTTTGATCGAGATGGATAGTAATAGAGGATTCGTTTTGATTGGAAGGAGACGAAGATGGTCGATTTGGAGAGCGAGACAAAGATTGAGATGGACAGAGATGGTCAATCTGGATTCCAATGAGTTGGTTTATAATTTGTTGTTTTTTTTTTTTAATTATTAATTTTTGTTCATTAATTTAATAAATTATTAAAATGATCTTGATCTCTTAATCGTCCATTTCAAAAATGGACAATGGAGATTTTTTATTAATTTCATTTTTTAATTTTATTTCCTTATTATTATTTTTTATATTTTTCAATTTTTTTAATTTTAGAAAACATCTACCATTCATTTATGTCAATGGACAAGTGATATTAGAGGTTGGTTTTTATTTTGTAGTTTTATTTTTTTTTTTAAGTTTTATTTTATTTTATTTATTAAAAATATTTTAATATAAGATTTAGTTTAAAAGACCTTTTTACCCTTCCACTACTCACAACAGTCCAATTTCTTTAACAGAATTGCCAATGGTCGGGTGTTGTTTGATGATTCAATTAAACTGCTGGGTACAAAATTGTTAATTACGAAATTACGGAGAGTATTTTCTTATTAGTGGTAAAAGTTGGGTTTTTAATGAAATAGCCCTAAAAGTAAATAAAACCAGTAAAGTAATCAAGAAAAAGATCAGCAAAACCACCAAATAACCAGTTGGAAAAATCTAGAATCCAGAAGGCGCGTGACAATTACGTAACTAAAATTTTTCTCCGCGTGAATCGACCGGTTCGTTCTTGCACAAGGATTTCGAAGCCCTATATATACAGCAGCCCTCCCCATCTTCTTTTCATCAATCTCGCAATTAGCAGATCTTCGAAATCGTTCATTTTGTTCTCTCGATTCTGTTGTTCTCTAGATTTCACAGGAACTCCTAAAGATGCAGATCTTCGTCAAGACTTTGACAGGCAAGACCATCACTCTCGAAGTCGAGAGCTCCGACACGATCGACAACGTCAAGGCCAAGATCCAAGACAAAGAAGGCATCCCTCCTGACCAGCAACGCTTGATCTTCGCCGGGAAGCAGCTCGAGGACGGCCGTACTCTGGCCGACTACAACATCCAGAAGGAGTCGACCCTCCACCTTGTCCTCAGGCTGCGTGGGGGCATGCAGATATTTGTGAAGACGCTGACTGGGAAGACGATCACTTTAGAGGTGGAGAGTTCTGATACTATTGATAACGTGAAGGCCAAAATTCAGGACAAAGAGGGAATTCCACCTGATCAACAAAGGCTTATCTTTGCGGGGAAGCAACTGGAGGATGGCAGGACTCTCGCTGATTATAATATTCAGAAGGAGTCCACTCTGCACCTCGTGCTCCGCCTCCGCGGTGGCTTCTGAAAGCTGGTTTAGGGTCTTGATGATGGTCTGGTCTGCTGTTGTCGTTGGTTTATTGTTCTGTTATTGTGATCTCTAAATAAAGACCATTGTCCGAATATGACTTTTGCTTATTTTGATATGGGTGCTTGGTTTTTTTACTTTTATATCATAATCTCAATTGAATACTGGTGAGATTTATGAAAGTATTCTGTTTTTCGCATTGATGGTTAAGTAGTAGTTATTTGTTGGTAGAATCAAAATCTTCATTTAGTTCCTATTGCCCGATTTATAACTTCTTTTCTCTTATTTCTTGCAATCTCTGATTCATACTCAAAATTCTGACATTGTAGATTGCAGGAGGTTTCTCTTCAAAATTTAATCGTAGTTGAACGGCAACACTGTTACAGTTGCCTTCATTTTTGAATGTGGTTCTTAGTTTTAGTGGCTATATACTGGACTTGTGTGATGAGCAATTGGGATTTTGATGACGTTCGGTCCGCCTGATGTTTAGTTGCATGTTTTTTATTGGCAGAACATCAACTTCAGCTAGTTTCTTCTTGTATACAGCTATCTAATGGATGTTATGTTGCTTCGGGACATCTTATCATTGTATTTTTCTTTGCGCCTCTTCCCTTTTATTTTACTTCAATATCTTGCACCTTCTATCTTGCCTAGCTTTTCTAGTTCGCATGTCCTCTTACGGTTGTGTTAATGCATTAGATCCTCTAGTTGTTTCTGGTTAAATGAGTTTCTCTCTGCCTTGTATCTGTTATTCATCAATAGTGATTGCATCTTAGTGTTTGGAGGCCTGCCCTGGCCGTGTTGGTAAATGGATAGGGTAGTATCCTGATTTAGGTAGAATAACAGTCTTCATTTGTTTTATCTGAGTGAACTATGTTTGTAGGCGAATATAGAACCAATATTCGGTAATGTAGGTGTGCAACATTTTGAAGGAGTTCTACTTCTTGATTCTTAGGCAGTGCTTTCTACAACATTTTATAGTGTGATAAAGTCGTGCGAGAAGAACTAGTGTAGGTTGTAATCGATATCTTGTTTACATGAGGATTCTCTGGTCTGTCAAAAGTTTTCTCTGATTTTGCAAAAGTTTCGCTTATTGACAACCTTTCCATCTAAATCTTTTAAGTTGCATCATCTCCTACCGGCGGCGTCTTAGTCTATTTCTCCATTTTCTGATTGGACCTTTCAAGTCGTTGACGTGCTGCCAAATGGAAACTGAAACTTAAACATGATTTGATTTATTAAGGTCCTTTGCATTGAAGAGGGTAATGTCTCGTAAATGAACCTATCTCCTTTCCTATTCAAAACGAGGATAGCCAGGTTTGAAAATTTAATTAGATGTTAGAAGTGTGATTTTTTGAAATAGCTATAAATTGTAGTTGAAGTACACAAATCATGAACAACGGTTTCAGTTTCCGGGACTGTTCCTGGGCTGCTTTATCTTGATTTGAGACACGAAAGTATGTTGGTTCTTCCTTGTTCTGTGAATTCAAGATTTTTAAGATGCAACAAAACCCGACCGGTGCTTCTTGGTGACGAACGAGTGTTCAGTGGTGCTTTGTTGAGTCCAATATTATCATGATAGCATGCATTTATTTAGATGGAACATCTATATATTGTTTATTAAGACGGAGCTACCAAAGCCATCGCCCTTACATACATAGACAAAGTAAAATTACAGAAGTTGGAGAAACTAAATATTCACAATTCATGGATAGAATTTCAGTTTATAATCTTGTTAAATTTTCCTTTTCAAAGGTTGATATCCAATGGACAAAAAATTTGTGGAGATTACTCTCTTTTTATTAATTCATGGGATAAAAAATGAGTTTTTTTTTTTTTTTTTTTTTTTTTTTTTTTTAAGATTAAGGTTCAAATTTCATATCTATTCTAAAATAAAAAGTGTAAGTAATTTATTTTAAATTTAATTTATCTATCTTACTATAAAAAATTTTACGGTTTAAATATCAACCTTTATGAATGAGGGACACTCACCAATTTAATATATATTACATGCTCTAAAGATGGGAGACACACATTCTAAATCTTATTGAATTTTATAACATCACGTGAAAAAGGAAAAGTAATAAATTAGAAAATGTGTTTGAAATATAATTTTTTAAGTATCTATTTTATGAGTAAATTTTTTGGAGTTGAACTTTATGAAGTAGTATTTTTAATAAAAGTTAGATTATTTAATTATTAAATAAAACTTTTAAAATATTAGATGATCTAATAAATTACTAGAATACTTGTTTTTGTTCAAAAGAAATATATTGAAATTCATAGTAGTGATAATTTATTTTTTTCAAAAGAAGCACTTATAAAAATTTCAAGATCTAAATTTTTTCTATGTAAAAATGCATTATTGTTTAATATTAAGCTCTTTTCTTTTCTTTTTTTTTTTGTCCTAAATGATGCTAATACCAATTTAAGAAAGTTTTTAATATCCGTAAAATATTTTGTAAAATCAAAATATATTTCAAAAAAAAAAAAAAACAATCAAAATATTCTTTTACAAATATCCTAAAGAGGTAGCTCAAAAGTACCTCTACTATTCCGTATACTTTTTGTTCGTAATTTGTATACATTTTTAATAATACCGACGTTTATTTATTTCTATAAAAGGAACTCGCATGTTACGCGAGCGCCAAAGGGAGTCCAGCACGCCACATGTGAAACCAAACCATTGTTTGAAAATACAGCCGTATCAGGCAGTATATACGGTGATACGGCCGCATCGGCCTCTGGCCATATGCATACTGGCGTATCACGCCCGTATGCCATTTTTTCCGTCTTTTGCGCATCGGTACAACCGTATACACCATATATTGACATATATGGCCGTATTTGGATGTTGAGGGGTAGAAATGGAAAAAAAATGATATATAAACAAACTGCCCTAAATGTTTTGTTCTTAACATCTCTCTAACCTATCTTCTCACTGATCGACAGCATCTCTCCAACCTCCCTACTGACCGACGCCAGAGCTTCCATTTCTGACGGCAAAGCTTCCATTTCCCGCACGTTTTCACCCGGTCGGCAACATCCCTCCCAAGCTCCCTCCTCATCGGCGCCAAAGCTTCCATTGTTGACGCCAAGGCTTCCATTTCCGGTGCCAAGGCTTCAATTTTCGATGGGTGATGGTGAAGCTTCCATTTTCGATGCCAAAAGCTTCCATTTTCGGCGATGCAGAAGGTTTCAGGCGGGTCTTGGCTGTCTCTCTCACTTTTCAGACGGGTATTTCTCCTTTGACAGTGCTTTCTCTCTCTTCTGTTCAACTCATTTTTCTCGCTCTCTAAGCTGTCTCTCTCTCTCTTTTTCGGCTGCCTCTCTCTCTTTTTCGGCAGTCTCACTTGTGTCTGATCGGCAGTCTCTCACTCTCTGTTTTAAGCTTAAGTTTATAAGTTTATATTTGAGATTTTGAGTTTTATTTAGTTTACATTATTTTTTATAAATCGTAGGAGGCTTTGTGGTTGTAAATTGTAATGGCTAGTAATAAAAAGGATTCGACGTGAAAGTATGAGGTTGAGATTGAAATAGATGGGAAAAAACATATGTGGTGTACTCTATGTGATAAAGTAATAAGAAGGGGGAGGGGGGGGGGGGCGGCGCTGCGGGGGAGTGAATGTTGCCTCGTGTAAAAATGTTCCATCGGACGTTAGGGATGATATCAAAAGTTATATGGAGAATTCAGAGAAAGTGAAAAGATATAATCAGTTAGTTAGGGAGAAAAGAATTGATAAATGTATGACATTGAATAGTCAATCTAAGTCTAAGGAGGGGTCGGGTAGTGGTAGTGTGACTCAGAATCAGAGATGGATTAATGGACCTATGGATAGGTTTCTTCATAGTGTGGAAGATGATCAGATTGAAGAATTAGAGGGAACTAGAAAGTGAGGAATTGATAAGGAGTTACGTGATCGAACATGTGATGAGATAGGTCAATTTTTCTTTGAGAATGACATCGCATTTAATGTTGCTAATAGTCCATCTTTTGTGGCAATGATTTGGGCAGTTAGTCGTTATGGGACAGGTTTGAAACCACCGACTAGCTATGAGTTAGGGACTTCTATATTGAGGAGGGAGGAACAAAACATTGAAACTATTGTAGCTGAAGTGAAGAAGACATGGACGAAAACATGAGTGTCGATATTGTCAGATGGGTGGAAAGATATAAAAGGTAGACAGTTGATTAACTTCCTTGTAAACAATCCATATGACACAGTTTTCCTTCGTTCGGTTGATGTTAGTGATGTAGTGAAGGATGCCGCATTATTGTTCCGTTTACTTGATGATGTGGTCGAAGAGGTTGGAGAGGATATTGTTATTCAGGTAGTGACAGATAATGCCTCCAACTACAAAAAGGCTAGGGAAATATTAATGGAGAAGAGGAAACGGCTATGGTGGACACCTTGTGCAGCTCATTGCATAGATTTAATACTTGAAAAACTTGGAGAACTACCCCAACACAGAAACACATTAAGAAAAACGAAGAAGGTACGATAATAGTAATAATATTACTAATTCTTACTTTTTTCCAACTTAACTCAAATTTTAATTAAAAAAATTTATGTCATATAATAGGTCACTAATTTCATTTACAATCATGGATGAGTGTTGACATTGATGAGAAAGTTTACAAACAAGGAATTGGTCCGACCTGCGCCTACAAGGTTTGCTACTACATATTTGACTTTACAGAGTATGTCCGAACTGCGGCAACCTTTGCAGCATATGTTTACATCATCGGAGTGGGAGGGATGCTCATATGCAAAGCAGCCAGAGGGAAAGGAAGTAAAGAAAATCATACTGACGGATTTGACTTTTTGGGAAGGCATCTCTTATGCTTTGAAGACAACTAGACCTCTTGTTTATATGTTGAGGATAGCGGATTCAGAAAAAGTCATCGCAATGGGATTTATTTATGGAGCAATGGATACCGCTAAAGAGGAGATAGCCAAAAACTTGGCAGGTGATATTGGAACTTATAGTGAGATTTGGAAGATAATTGATGACAAATGGGAGTTCCAAATGCACAGTCATTTGCATGCAACTGCCTACTTTCTGAATCCTCAATTTCAATATTCACAAGAAATGACCGATTATGAAATTAAATGGGGGTTATATAAGTACATGGATAGGCTTATTGCGGACGATAAAGATCGAGAGAAGGCAGATTTGTAAGTTGAAGAATTCAAGCATGCAAGTGGGATGTTTGGCATAACCTAGGCAAAAACTTCTATTGGCAAGCGTACTCCGGGTATGTGGAGTTTTTTTTTAGGTATTATTCAATCACTCGTGTTTTTTGACTAAAATGATTATTATTGGCATTGTAGCTGAATGATGGAGTCAATTTGGAGATCGTACCCTAGAATTAAGGTCTTTTGCAATGAAGGTTTTAAGCCTTACTTGCTCATCCTCCGCTTGTGAGCGGAATTGGAGTGCGTTTAATAAGGTATGAGTCTAGTTAGAATATACTATAAAATTATTTTTTCATTGATACTGATTTTTTCATTATTAATTATTGTAGATTCATACTAAGAGAAGAAATCGATTGACCACGGAGAAGTTGAACTCATTAGTGTACATAATGTACAATAGAAAGTTGCGGCAAAGATTCGAAAAGCTTAAGTGTTTACCTGATGATGTTGACCCCTTAGTGTTTGCTGACTTGCCTTCCGATAATAAGTGGGTCGAAGGAGAAGATGTTGTGGAACCGAGTGGAAGTAGACCACAACGACGAAAGAGGATTAGGGATACACGTAAGTTTATCACTAAGTAAATGAAGTAATTTGAATATACATTGAAAATTTTAATTATGTTACTTTAAATTATTTTGGTTTAGGGAAAGGAAAGAGTGTTTAATCATTAGATGATGAAACGGAGTGGGATGACATCCCTAGTGAGGATGAGAATGATTGTGATGATGATGATGATGGGGAAGATGACAATTATGACACATTTCGTTTCCATTTCAATTCTCATTTTCGACCAGCGACTTTACCAAAATCAGATGATTAGATCATCTTTTATTTTGTGACTTTTGTATTATTTTTGGTTTGATATTGTTGCTACTTACTAGCAATACATTGGTGTTCATCTTTTGTTTTTGTGACTTTTGTGTTGTTTTTTATTTAGTTTAATGTTTAAATACATTGTTATTTTAGAAATTTATGACATTTCCTCCTGTTTTTTATTTTTTATTTTTTTTTATCATTCGCTGTATAATACGTCCGTATAATTCATACTAACCGTACCGTATCGTACCACCGCGGGATGGCCGTACCGTATCGTACCGCGTATTTACGAACCTTGTTTCCTCTAAAAAGCTTGTAATTTGCTGATAGCAGTGAAACACTAAACTCAATGGAAGGGAAACAAAAGCATCTCAAGAATCCAATCATCATTATCGACACTTGGTATGATCTATTATCAAGCTATTTAAAGCTACAAACCATGAGAGTGGAGATACAAATTTCACACATTCTCTGAGCTCGGTAAGCTACAACGCTCACTATATGGAACTTAATATCATATCTGAAGAAAGACAGTGAAGCAAATCATCGATCGGTCTAAAGGGTTTGTTTCTTTGTATAATATAAATGCACAAAGGTAACACATTTGAAAATTCGTAATTATTTCATTTCTTTTAGTTTACTGTTTGATGAGTGAAGAAATTGATATGTGATTCCATGATTTCTTATCTATGGAAAGCATACAAGAATCCAAATCCATACTACAAAGAACTAGCAGTAAGATATTTGACGAAATCTAAGTTAACACAGGATGATAAATTTAGTAGCTATTAATTATTTGAATATTAATTCTGCGGGACAGTTTGACAAACAGTAATCATCCATACCGGTAACACAAAATCCAGATCCAAGAAAATATATATATATACAAGTTACTTACCTGTGGTAATACAAATTAAAGTTGATTTGTCAAGAAATGCTCTCGGTGTAGATTTTATGAATGTAAAAGGAGTTCAATAATGGTTGAGACCTCTTAAATAGGCTTTGCACTGTTTGAAGCATTGTTCTAACAGTAAAAGCATAAGAATTAATGAATGCAATAACTAACAAAACATTTAAAGGAGAATACTAAACTATATGGCAACAAAATATTACAACATTATCATATTATCAATTAGCCCGGTGCATGTAAAAGCTGGAATCAAACAACCCAGAATAATCAACATGGTTTAGTGTAAACCATCAAGTCTGTAGCACATAGATGTTGCATAATGAACACTGAAGAAAATATATAAACATAACTCAAAACAAGTATAGATAACTTCAATTTTACAAAACACACACTATCCTGAGGACGAAAAGGATAGAAGAGATTTTTAAGTTGAATTGAGTACCCGGCAACATATGCTAAGTCCATGGCTGGTTACACGTTGGGCTTAGAAAGGAACTGCAAGTATTATGAATTTTATACAAATGCACATTAAGGATTAATAATAAATTAAGAACATTACGTTAATTTCATACAACTGCTCCTGCCAAAGTGCTTGCCCAACTACTTGGTGAGAAACTCCTGAAACAGGTCACTTCTTATCTGAAACTCAAGAGGTCATGCTAAAATGTCAAGGACACTATTAGCTACATCCATCCCACATCTCTCCTCACTTCTGCTATCAGATCCAAAATAAATAACTATAGGTTACCAAAGTAAACGCATAACAAAAAATTTAATATTTCAAAAAATATTCTCATTTTTATTTCCTTTTCCTACATTCATTGAAAAGCTGAATAAATCATTTTAACAGAACATACTTGCGGTAGAAATCTGCAACAGTGGCTGGGATGTCCTTTGGAATTCATTTGTTGCTGTTCTTTCTCATCCCGCATGTATAGCAGAAATGTCACATTCCATAAAGAAAAAGATTTAAGTTAAAATAAAATTCATCCATGGAGACTACGTTACCTGATTGAAACTCCAGAGAGATTGGCTTCAATGCTTGCACCTGTAAAAGAGGAATTATAGTATTCTCCACTGAACCCGGTTTGCTAAATGCATTCGCCATCCAACTCTATGCAGGGAATGTGTCCCTTCCACTTGAAGCATTCTTTCCTCAAAAGAGGACAGTCTGAGATTCCGAGTCGTCCAAGAGAGGAAAGCAGGCCTTCTAAAGGCAAGAAGCAAAGCTTATGGCAATGAATGATCTCTAAAAGTGCCTACTCCAATTTATTGCTTCCTCTCCACCAAAAGTGCCTACTCCTTCGACTCATTCTAAAAAACTGGGTTTTGCATAATAAGCTTTTGTTATTCAACAACCCCTACTGAAAAATAATCACAGAAATTAAAACATTTACCTATCCAGCCATGAAATAAATCAGCCGCAATCCCTCCGATGCGAAAATAATTATGCATCATTCTCAACCAGTGGCAGCTTCAAAGAGATCATTTACTAATTCTCTTTCTCTGAAAATATAGTCTTCGCATACTGACACTAAAGAAAATATATAAACACAAATCAAAACAAGTATAGATAACTTCAATTTTACAAAAAACACACTAACCTGATAGAAGAGATTTTTAGGTTGATTTGAGAACTCAGCAACATATGCTAAGTCTGTGGCTGGTTAAAATGTTGGGCTTAGAAAGGAACTGCAAGTATTAAGAATTTCATATAAATACGCATTAGGATAAATAATAATTTAAGAACATTACATTAATTTCCTGCAAGTAGCTATTTTAAATAAAAATGAGTTATCTTTCCCAAAACAGTTCTAAATAATAAGGCAAGCCAATTCAGAATAAATGCATCACTCTGAATATTTTGATGCTAATTTAACAAAAGACAAATGATTCATGCAAATACAAAAATTATGTTATGTTCCCTCGAATAGGATCTCGTCACGGGTCGATTAACGAGGAAATCTTCTTGATTTCCTTTGTTCGCGTTCTGACCTTTCCTAGAAGAACCTATTTTGAAAAGAAGATAACAGTGGGTGTTTGTTCTTAAGAGACCACCCAAACTCTCCTTAGTCTGTTTTTGCAAAACTCTCAATGAATTCTTTTATTTCATGGCCATCTCTTTATATAGGAAGAGAATGACTTAAAACAAGGAAACAATTTATTTGTTGCCAATTCCCTAATTCATGAATTGGAGCAACTACCAAAACAAAACTCTAAACATATAAGGAAATAAAATAACAAATAAAGGAAACCAAAATACCAATTAAAACTTTTAACAAAAAGGAAATAATTGAAAAGATAGTCCTAGAATCAAGGAACTAATGGAAAAGATTATGCCATCATGGCATTCCTTCTGCTGTATTTCATTCCTATGAATGCATTCGTAACATTACTCCCCTCCCTGGCAACGAGCTTGCCCTCAAGCTCGAACTCAGGATAAGACTCGTGAAAGAGGAGTGCATTTTTCCACGTTGCTTCAGCGGGAGAAAGACCCACCGGGATCCACTATATCTGGCTGCTCTGAGTTATCATCAGAGTCCTCCACCATGAGACAAAAAAGCTTTTTACACTTATGCCCTGCTGAATACGACTCATTGCAATTATAACACAACCCCTTTGCACGTCGTTCAGCCATCTCTGTGTGGGACAACCGTTTAATGAACGGTGAAGGTGTGTTGCCAACGCTTAACATCATGGAAGTAGTGTCTGCTGCCCCTTTTTGCTCGCTGCTGGAAACAATGGAGGGGGCTGATACCATCGGTTTGGGTGCTGCCCATGAAGGAGAACATCTCCCTCCTATCCCGTAACCAAGCTGCATCTTCCGCTCGAAGGCCCTGGCGATATTCATTGCTGTCACCAAATTCGGAGGGTTTTGCATCTCGACGTCCACACGTAACGCCTCTGTTAATCCTGCAGTAAACATATCCACTTGTTGATCTGCTCGAACGGTATGTGCTCTAGCAAGGAGGGTTTGGAATTGTTGTTGATAATCTTCAACAGTCCCCGTTTGTTTAAGATTAATCAATTCGCCCAATGGATTATTGCTTAATGGTGGCCCAAATCTCAAGAGACAATAATTCTTAAATTGTTCCCATGTAAGTCTAGGCTCCTCTTGCTCAAGCCGGTAGAACCATAACTGGGCCTCACTTATCATGCGGAAGGCTGCCAGTCCCACCTTGTCCCTATCGCTTGTTCTTTGGTTGAGAAAGAACTGCTCGCATCGATATAACCATCCTAAAAGGTCCTCCATTCCGTTGTAAGTCAGGAACTCAAGCTTGGAATAACGCGGAACTACCACGCTGCCTGGACGTCCCACCTGCAGTCCACCCTGCTGCTCTTCGGGCGATCCTGACAAGTTGTGGCTGTTACTGCCGGAGCCATCTGCTGGTTCAGCAACCTTCCCCTTCCCTGCACACTGCAGTTCCAACATGCGCTGGATTGCCTTGACAGATTCACGCAGGTCACTTATCTCCTGGCTGACCTTTTGGTTTGATTCTAGCATGCGCCGGTCCAACTTGTGCACCTTGATCGCTAGCTAGTCGGAATCACCCATGACGCCAGGCTCTGATACCAATTTGTTATGTTCCCTCGAATAGGATCTCGTCACGGGTCGATTAACGGGGAAATCTTCTTGATTTCCTTTGTTCGCGTTCTGACCTTTCCTAGAAGAACCTATTTTGAAAAGAAGATAACAGTGGGTGTTTGTTCTTAAGAGACCACCCAAACTCTCCTTAGTCTGTTTTTGCAAAACTCTCAATGCATTCTTTTATTTCATGGCCATCTCTTTATATAGGAAGAGAATGACTTAAAACAAGGAAACAATTTATTTGTTGCCAATTCCCTAATTCATGAATTGGAGCAACTACCAAAACAAAACTCTAAACATATAAGGAAATAAAATAACAAATAAAGGAAACCAAAATACCAATTAAGACTTTTAACAAAAAGGAAATAATTGAAAAGATAGTCCTAGAATCAAGGAACTAATGGAAAAGATTATGCCATCATGGCATTCCTTCTGCTGTATTTCATTCCTATGAATGCATTCGTAACAAATTACCACTAGTTCTGAGACAAGGTTGGAGGCATTTCACAGGCAGACTGAGCGCCCACAATTGACTAAACTGCCAAAGGTTCAATGAGTCTATAGCCTTGGAAGACAGGCTAGGTAATCATTGAAATTTCATCATGATGGGAATATAGATTATTGCAATTTTTGGTCTTCAAAAAGAAAATCCTTGTAAGTGCGAATCATCATGTTGTCGTTGACTACGTCCTTACCCTTTGCACACATTGCCCACTACTCCTACCAAAGTGATTGCCCAACTACTTGCTGAGAAACTCCAGAAACAGGTCACTTCTTATCTGAAACTGAAGAGGTCATGCTAAAATGTCAAAGACACTATTAGCTACATCCATCCTACATCTCTTCTCACTTCTCCTGCTATCAGATACAAAATAAATAACTATAGGTTACCAAAGTAAACACATAAACAAAAAAATTAATATTTCAAGATGTATTCTCATTTTTATTTCCATTTCCTACATTCGTTGAAAAGCTGAATAAATCATTTTAACAGAACATACTTGCAGTAGAAATCTGCAACAGTGGCTGGGATGTCCTTGGAATTCATTTGTTGCTGTCCTTTCTCATCCTGCATGGATAGCAGAAATGCCACATTCCACAAAGAAAAAGAAAAAGATTAAGTTAAAATAAAATTCATCCATGGAAACTACATTACCTGATTGAAACTCCAGAGCAATTGGCTTCAATGCTTGCACCTGTATAAGAGGAATTATAGTATTCTCCACTGAAACAGGTTTGCTAAATGCATTCGCCATCCAACTCTACGCAGGGAATGTGTCCTTTCCACTTGAAGCATTCTTTCCTCAAAAGAGGACAGTCTGAGATTCTGAGTCGTCCAAGAGTGGAAAGCAGGCCTTCTAAACGCAAGAAGCGAAGCTTATGGCAATGAATGATCTCTAGCTCTTTGAGCAATGTGAGATTATTGAGTCCCCTTGACAGAGTTTCTAGATCTTTGAGTTCACAGATGCAAAGAGATACAAGATTTCCAGGAAGCATATATTCATTTTCTGGAAAGGAACATATATCTTGAAAACATTCACCAGAAATGCTGAAGTCTTTAAGAGAAGTCAATCCGTGCAGATTCCACTTGGATATGGGATGCTGGAGATTCATACAATTCCAAATCTCAAGTGATGTTAAATTTGGGGGCAAACAGCCAAAGGACAGAAGACTTGGACAATCACATATCGTTAGAAGTTGAAGAGATATGGGAAGTACAGTTTCTGGAAAAGATTTTAGATTGGGACAATTAACTATAGCTATTTCAGTAAGATGTGACAGACCGTGCAGGAACTCAGGTAATTCAGAAATGATTTCACAATGTGAGATTTCAATACATTCAAGTAATTTACTATTCTCAATGTTCCCTATCATTGTCAGCCTTGAGCAATCTGAAAGCTTTTGCATTTTAAGACCATCGGGCAATTTGCCAGAGGTAGAACATTTAAGAGACGGACAACCAATGATCTTCAAGATCTGAAATTCTGACATATAACTGCTGTTATCATCACACATAATTTCTTCAGGTATGGACTCCAGATTTTTACAATATTGAATTGTCAACCTTTTTAGCGTGGTAGGTAACTTGCCTTCAGGAAAGGATTTGAGAGAATGGCAATTTTCAATCTCCAATTCTTCAAGACAACTCTTGACTTTGAAATTATACATCATTATATTCTTTGGCAAGGACCTCAGTGCTCGACAATCTTTTAATATAAGATGTCTGAGCGTGGATATAGAAGCTGTATCTGGAAATGACACAAGTTTTGGGAAAGATTCAATCAGTAAGTATTCGAGAGAAGTGAAATGATGCAGCTGAGGTGGCATCTTCTTACATAATGAATCTGGATTCACCAATGACATCGACTGGGAATAGCCTTCAGCAGTAGAGAAACTAACATCGACAGGTTCAACCCTCTGCCTCCCCAGTGAATTTGATTCAGTGCAATTAGAAACTGTCTGAAGTTTAGGAGATCCTTGAGACCACAGAAATCCTTCCGGCAGACATGTACACTCTTGAAAATCCCTGAGCTTTAGAGTTTTTAGGGAGGAGAGGCCAGAAATACTTCCCAGCATTCCCTCATTGCATTCTATAAAATTTAATTCATGAAGGCATGTGACTGTTATAGGTGACACCAAATTTGGGCATTGAGTAACAGTAAGCTTCACAACAGAAGGAATTTTGCTGGGTGATTTTACCTGCAACTGAGGGCAGTTATGTAGGGTAAGCTGATGGAGATGAGGAAAAGGTTCAGTAACTCCGTCATTAGACCAGTGCACCCACTTCAGCATATTTTTGAACTGCAGAATTTCCAAGGAAGGAAAAGGCTTAGCACTTTCTCCATAAAACTGGGCATCCACTCTTTCTATTCCATCCATGCGTTCGATGCATAACTCTCTTAGTGCAGGTAGAAGCCCAAGAGATGGAAGTGACAAAATGTTTCTACAATTACATAGGTTTACGCATACCATACCAGTGAATGAGGGATCCCCTATCCATTGTGGAAATTTTGTTTCACCATAATGTGAAATTCTTAGCTTTTTAAGACCCTTATGAGGTCGCAGGAAGTCAAGCACAGGCATATCAATCTGTTTATTCTGCAAATTATTTATGTTCTCACTCCATTCCATGGCCAATTCATCAAGATCAGATTTCTCCTTTAGATTGGCAACCCTTGCATCTACTATATCACAAACATTACCCAACCCATAAATCGAAAGCTCCCCTCGAAGACACAAGTTTTTCAACTCTCTAAGACTGAGCTGATCACCTTGTCCCACGATATATTTGGTCAATACTCGGAGACTAGTTAAATTACCAATTCCTGGCGGCATCTCTAGCAAACAGTTTGTATCTCTAGTATCAAGGCAATACAGGTGGATTAAACAGCTGATGCCTGAAGGTAACTTTGTTAATTCTGAGCAACCACGCAATCGCAATGTCTCTAAATTGACAAGATTACTTACCAATTCAGGTAAGCACTTAATCTTAGTATAAGACAAATTAAGGTATCGTAAATGCTTGAGATCACCGATTGAATTTGGAAGCTCTATAATATAATAACCACTCAAACAGAGGGATCTTAAGCATCTAAATGTTTTAAGCATCTCACTCAATACAATTCTGCTTAGGTAACAACATGCAGTCCGAGGTGATTGATGGATTGGTAGTGCTAAGAGTGTTCGTAAAGATTTCACTTCATAGCAGTGTTTGAATCTTTGAGAGACATCATACACACGACGAGTGAAAGCCAAGTGACGAATCCTCTCAAGAGTTCCAGCAGGCCCATCATTGTCAAATTCACTGTGTGCACAAAAGCATGTATCTCTGGCAACATATTGAGCCAAATCATGAATGAGGTCATGCATAACAAAATATTTGCCACTTGATCGTTCAAAAAATGACCTTGACAATAATTCATTAAAACAATCACGACCTACATCTTCCACCTGCTTGTTTTCTCGTTGTTGTGGGAGAAAACCCTCAGCCATCCATAGCAAAATCAACTCATCCTTATCAAATTCATAATCCTTTGGAAAAATCGAGCAATAAGCAAACGATCGCTTTAAATAGGAAGGAAGATAGTAGTAGCTTAGCCTCAGAGCTGGAATAATATTACTTCTTTCTTCCGGCAAATTCCATATCTTGCTATTTAATACAGCTTCCCAATTACGAGGATCCAACTTGTTCCGCAACAAGCCTCCCATGGTTTTTACTGCTAAGGGCAAGCCCTTACACTTTTTCACTATCTCTTCACCAATCGCTCTAAGATCCGAAGGCAGGGATCTATTTCCGAATGCATGTCTTTGAAACAAAGAAAAACAATCTTCATAAGACAGCAACTTCAGATGGTAAGTAGCATCCGAGCCCATAATTGATCCAACCTCTTCATTACGAGTTGTTACAATTATTTTGCTTCGAGAGTCAGCTCTCATAAAGGGTTTTCTTAATACACACCAATTCTCATTATTTTGATTCCAAACATCATCCAAAACAAGTAGAAATTTCTTTCCACTCAACCGCTCTTCCAACATTACTCGAAGCTTGTTCAAATCACTAACACCACAAGTTTCATGACAGATTGCACTCAAAATTGATTTAATTATCCGTGCAACATCAAAATCTTCAGAAACATAAACCCACGCTTTCAAATCGAAACCATTAGTAACCGTCTTATCATTGTAAACAAGTTGAGCAAGAGTTGTTTTACCTATACCACCCATTCCACATATAGGAATCACACCAACATGATCACCGTTCTCATCATTGAACAACAATTCTATGATTGCCTTTGTATCATTTTCTCTACCTAAAACATCAGGTTCAACCAAAGATGAGGATGGCAGTCTCCGATAGCGAAACGTTTCGCTATCATGAACAACAATTTCTCTCAATTCAAGGATCTCTTTCTGTTTCAACATATCCTCCAATCTATCAGATATTTCCTTGAATTTGGAATTCATTTTCACATTAGAGACAATTTCAAATGAATGGCAAAAAGACCGTACCTTGCACTTGAAACGTGAAGGGTTGTTCATCAACTTTTGCTGCAAATTTCTGGTTGCAAACTCATCAAGTATGTCCTCCAAATCATGGGCCAAGTCTCTTAGTTGGTCCAGCCAGAGTTGCAAGGATGCATCAGACATTTGCTTCTCATCTGCATCTTGAAGCAGAGACTGTATCTTCGCCATAAAGTTTCCCAACTTGTTGAATTCATTTGAAATCTTCTCCTGACGTGCGAACTCGAGCAGATCAGAGGAACTTAGTTTATCAACCAGCCCTCCCACCATAGCTGAAACAATCGGTTCTGCGATTATTCCCATATCACTTCTTAAGCTGTTAGTCACTAGATTTTTCCCAGATATTTTTGGGTTTCTTTTTGGCGTGTGAGCAAGGCTGTTTGCAATCTTTTCACCTTTTTTTAAAAGCATTTTTCAACTATTTCAATTTTTTTTTTTTTTTGAAACTTTTGTCTTATTTTAGAATACTTAAAAAAAAAATATTTTCTTAATATAATATTTATATCTTTTAGAATAGGGAAAATCCCAAAAAACCGACCGTAGTTTACAAAAATATCCATTCTACCACCTCTAGTTTCATTTTTATCCAAAATACCCCCTGACGTTAATAAAAACACTCAAAATACCCCATAAAAGCGTGTAAAATGACGATAATATCCCTAACGGTGACAGATTCCGTTAAATTTACTTAGTTGACCGTTTAACTTCGAGGACAAAAATGGAAATGTAATAAAAAGTTAATTGAGATTGATTAAAATAAAATAAATTAATACAAATATAATATTTTTTTGAGAAATATAAAAAAATATAATATTAAAATTAAAAATAAATAATCATTTTAAACTATAATAATATAATTAAAAAAAAAAAAACTGAATCATTTTTCATTTCTTCATTTTCATTTTCTCCTCCATTTCTTCATCTTTTTCTTTTCTTCATCGCCGCAGCCACCGATCATCTCCATATCTTCTTCTCCTCATCGCCGCCGCCGTCATCACCCATCTCCATTCTTCTTCTTCTTCTTCTTCTTCGCCTCCATCGATCTCATCATCGCCTCCATTGATCTCCACCGTCGATGACTGTGTCACACCCATCTCTACCACCGTCGAGCCGAACTGATCTCATCATCGCCTCCATCGATCTCCACCGCCGATGACTGTGTCGCACCCATCTCCACCACCGCCGAGCCGACACACTCCCCTCATACAACCAAACCAGACCTCACCGTCCCCTCACCCAGTTGTCCTTCTCTAGAGTCTCTCCTCGCCGTCATTGGTCCTTCACACGGACGACTCTCTCCCTCTCGTTTTCCCCTCGTCGGTCCATCACTCGGATGCACTTTCTCCCTCTCGCTCTCCCCCTCGCCGTGCTTTTCCTCGCTGGTGGTTAGCTGGTTACGGTGCCATGCTTCTCCCTGGTTGATTTTAGTTGCTGATTTTGATTGATTTTGGTTGTTGATTTTGGATGATTTTGGTTTTGGTTGGTAATGGTGTTGATGATTGATGATAATTGTGTTGATGATCGATGATAGATGATTGGGTTAATACGAGAGATTTGGGATGATGATAACTGGTTTCCAGTTGCTGGAAAACCAAATTGGAAACCTAGAAATGGGGGGAGAGAAAAAAGAGAGGGGGAGAAGAATTTTTAATCAATTTTTTTATTTTAAAAATTATTTTAGAATTATTTTAGTTTTTAAATAAAAATATTTTTATCAGGGTTAAAATTGTCTTTTTATAATTTTTTAAACTTTTTTGTTGGTTTAGTAATTGTAGGGGGGATTTTGGACAAAAACGAAACTAGTGTGGTAAAATGGATATTTTTTCAAACTACACACGGTTTTTTGGGATTATCCCTTTAGAATATTTCTTATGCTAAAAATTATGTTTATAATCAATAATTTTAAAATTTACAAAGCATTTAGGCTTTGTTTATTTCACCGAATTGGAATGGAATTGACTTATACCTCTCTAGGACAAGTCACCGCTATCATCGATACTTTGACTGATCATCGAAGAAGGACGACCTCCTCCCATTTGAATGTGAGGAGATCGCCAGCCTCCTCCATTCTTGATAATTGAGGTTGGTGTAAGAGGAGGCCATTCTTGGTCATGATACAATCCAACCATTTAATATTTAAATTTAAGAATATTAAATGAAAAAAACAAACAAAAAAAGCAATATCTTAATTATAAAATCTTATTAAATAATTATTTAAAATAAGGTGCTATAAGACTTAGGAAAAAAAAAAAAGTTTTAGGGTGCCTCCAAGTTTTCTAGTTATAGTTATTAGCATGATTACAAATACAAATTACAACTGCTAATCTCTCTGGATACTAGTTTTTATGGAATAACTTAGAACATAACACTTTATTAAACTCTACTTTTTGTACAGTGACCGGAGAAAACCGACCCTCTCACTAGAGGGACCACGGTGTAATTTGTCCTTTTATAGGAGGATTATATGTAAATTATCTATTCTTGACGAACGACACTCGAACTTTTGATGCGTTATGTGAACAAACTGTGCATGTGGCTATAATCAACGCGTCACAACACTTCTAAGTGGGACATTTGAAACAATGTTTTGCTTTTATCATAAAACATCTTTTTAGTTGTTTTTATTACTATCCATTAATAGAATGTCATTTTGTTTTCAGTGACATCTTTGTGAAAACCACACGTAACTACATACTTATATATGTATTCTTAAGATGAATATTAATAATTGAATAAATTAATTAAAAATTCAGATTTACTTTTCAAGACACAGATTTTAGGGTGCATGCTATGACCATAAAAAAGAGCAGTAATAAACTGTTTGTGCTAAAATATTTGTCTTATACATAAATAATTATAAGATATTCTCATATGAATAGTCCAGGGTTTGTCATTACTTTTCAAGATTTAATACCATAAATGTAGTTTAAAAATTTACTCTTATAACAAAAACTATCTACTTTCATAATCAGAGATGAAAACTTCTGTATTTATAAATATTTACTTTCATAATCAGAGATGAAAACTTTTGTATTTAAAAATATCGATTTCCATAATTAGAGATGAAAACTTTTATATTTATAAACTTGAACTTTTATCATGTATATGAAAAATTTGTGTACCATCCACTTAAGTTATAAGTCGAATGTTAAAAAATAATACACTACTTGAATTACGAATTAATATATTTGGTAGTTATTTTTGAATCCTGTGTCTATCACTGTTTTTTTCCAAACATATATTCGAATCTCTTATTTGATGTTTAGACAAAAATAACGAATTGTTATGTACACGATCATAGAACTTTCCATATGCTGCACTCAAAATTAAGATTCCACAGCTAGCACAAATTTGTCAGTGACAAAAGCCTTCTTATAGTATTACGTGTTACATATTATGAGATCTTTGTTTAGAATTAAAAAAAACACTTCAAAATGGTAAACAATCATATATTAAATCATGGTCATGCGGTTGTTGGTGCATGTATAGAATTAATACTTGAGATCTCTGTATATACAAACTTGTCATTCGAAAGAGAAAGTTGTAAAACTTGGTAAAAGCTATGGCAATATTTTCAAGGATGCTTACAAGACCTGATATTGATAATATTGCAATCTTTTCACCTTTTTTTGAAAGCCTTTTTTAACTATTAAAAATAAAAAATAAAATAAACTTTTGTCTTATTATAAGAATACTTAAAAAAAGAATCTTTTCTTCTTATAATATTTATATCTTTTACAATATTTCTTATGCCAAAAATTATGTTTACAGTAAACTTGGCAAGATGGACAAGGTCTTCAGACCCGATCCGTACCCACAATAATGCGGTTCGGGTGGGGACCCGAATCTGCATTTATAGACCCTTAAAAGAACTGGATCTGAAAAAACCCTCAAATTGCTGGTAGGATATGGGTCCATATGCGGGTCTGATAATACCCACTCTTTATAAACCCCATACTTGTTTCATTTTAGAAACAAAAAACCTCTACTCTCTTTGTCTCTCAACTCTCTCGACTCTCTCTCTGATGCGAACCCCGTATATATCGATACGACACCCACAATCAAATTGAAACACAACCCCAAGAAAGATTAAAACAGGTTTATAACGAAAACTTTGACCCATTGATTATGTCATTCAAGAACCAAAATTATAAAGAATTTTGACCCATTGAATATATGATAATCAAGAACCAAAATTATAATAAGAATGATATTGACGCCACTCCCAAGACATAGATGAGAAGGTGGAAGATAAGTCATGGATTGATTATGTCATTCAAGAACCAAAATTATAAAGAATTTTGACCCATTGAATGACATGATCAATGGGTCAAAATTTTCGTTATAAACCTGTTTTAATCTTTCTTGGGGTTGTGTTTCAATTTGATTGTGGGTGTCGTATCGATATATACGGGGTTCGCATCACTCTCTCTCCAATATCCAATCTCCTCCTCGACAGCGAGCCGTCGCCGTCGTTCCTCCTTGACTATGATCCATCGCCGCTGTGTTGTCACTGACCACCAGAACATCTCCGTCTCTCTCTCTCCATCGTCGACCAACAAAACCTAGGTCTCTCTCCAATCTCCGTTGCCGCCATTCCTCCTCGACTGCAATCCATCGTCGCCATGTTATCGTCGACGAACATCTTCGTCTTTCTCTCCGTTGCCAACCAACAAAAACGTAGACGTAACAGAGCTCTCTTTATTTCTCCAAACTCAAGTCAGTTCCCAGATTCAGCTTTCTCTTTAGCTTTTTGTTTCCAAGCATTTGAAAAAATTTTTTGAATATGATTTGAGTATTTGAAATTAGATAGATTGGTTTTTTTGTTTGTTTTTAGTAAGATTTTTGTTGGTTTATTATCTATTTTAGATTTTGTTATCTAGGTTTGTTTTGTTTAGTTGATTGTTGTAGTTGACTTTGAATCATCTGCTTTTGTACACTCATGTATTGGTTATTCAAAGTGTTGCTGATTTTGAATATATATGATCTATCTGGGTTGTTTTGTTTTTGTTTGTTCTACATCTTAGTGTTTGTTTTTGTGTAGACTTGGTAGTGGTGGTGTAAGCTTGGCTACTAGAAGTGGATAATTATTGTTTTAATACGTGTGGTGGTGAACTTTATTTTTATAAATATACTTTGAGTTTTTGGTGGCTACTTTGGATTTCTTGGATCATAGGTTCCTCTCTTTGTCTCTTTGCTTTTCAAATAATAACATTTTTTGCTCATGCATGTCAAGTTAGGTTATTATTGAATTTGTTTCAGTCAATATTGTATCAATATACAGCCTGTTTGTATTCGTTTGTGTTTTGTTATTTTCTGGTTTGTGGATGCATTTAAGTTTGATTATAACATTCACATTTGAGTTTTTTGGATGCAAATATGTACTACATATAACATGATAATGCCATTTTATAATCACACATATAGTGAACAATTTTTGTATGCATGTTGTAAGGCAATTTTTGGTTCATGTGTATTTGTTTGTGGATGTGTACGTATGTTCAGATGAGGCTTCGCTTCTCTTCTCTTCCAAAACCGGAATCCAACAATGGTCCTCGAAGTAAGTGGTCTTCCTCCAAAAGGGTTTTTTTCAATTTCGATTTCATGCTCATTTCACTGGTCAAAATTGTACCTTCATTAACTTGTTAAATTTTGTAAAAATGTGAACTTTGCAGGCTACAATGATCTGTATTGACAACTCTGAATGGATGCAAAATGGGGACTACTCTCCAAGTAGATTCCAAGCTTAAACAGAGGTTGTCAATCTCATTTGTGGTGCCAAAACACAGGTTTTCTTGTTTACTTTTTATGTGGGGTTTGTTTTGATAGTGTTTGGTTTAAAGTTGGTTGCTTTTGGACTTTCTTGATATGTTGTTTTAGGGTTTTAGTTGATGGTGGGGTTGTTATGGGTATTGAATGAGTGAGTGTATGTGTTTTGGATGGTAGTTGGATACTTTTGTGCATGTGTTGGGACTAGTTGGTTTAACTTAATGCTTATTGTACTATATTATGGTATAGTATAAGTTTTAATTGGATGTGGGCTCTACTTCGAGGTATAAAAGTAGTTATAAATTTAATTATATTATGTATATTATTCGTAATCATCAATTTCATTTTTAATTTTTCACTCAATTTATTCTATTAGGTGGCATTCCGGAAGAAGAAATATATCATAAACAAGATGAAGAAGAGTCATCATCATCTTGATTTTATTTTTTATATTTATATATATATATTTTTTTTTTTTGGGTTTTTTTTTAATGTAAATTAAGGATAAATTTTAACTTTTAATGTTATTTGTTGTTTAATTTTGATTATGACATGTTTTTTGTAAAATTTGATACGAATGATTATGGAATTGATTATATGATGTGAAATTAGTTTAATTTGATTTAGGAAAACAAAATTGTTTTAATTTTTTTCTTAACAAAATCAGGATGGAATTTTGGATCCATTAAATTTATTAGTCTATAAATATTTTATTGGAAAATTTTAGGAAATATTTTTTGAAAAAAAAGGGTTGACCCGATTTGACCAGGTTGACCCAATCAAATTTGGATCGGATTCATTGACCAAGATCTGACCTGGTCAAATCCGGGTCTAACGCGAGTTTGGACAGACCTACAAAACATGCGGGTCGAGTCTGGAACCATACTCTCAAATTAATTTGAGAGTATGGGTAGGGTCTGGACCTGAAAAAAAAAAAAAGATCCAATGCGGGTCTAGGCCTGGTGTGGGTCCAGACCCGCATTTGGCCAACCTTAGTTTACAGTCAATAATTTGAAAATTTACAAAGCATTTAGGCTTTGTTTGTTTCACCAAATTGGAATGGAATTGACCTAAACCTCTGTACAATAAATCACCGCCATCACCAGTACTTGATTGATCACTGAAGGAGGACAACCTCCTCCCATTTGAATGTGAGGAGATCGCTAATCTCCTCCATTCCCGATGATTGAGGTTGGTGTAAGAGGAGGTCATTCTTCGTCATGATACAATCCAACCATTTATTATAAATTTTTTAATACTAAATAAAAAAACAAAACAAAACAAAACAAAAAAATTAATATCTTAATTGTAAAATCTTATTAAATAATTATTTACAATAAGTTGCTATAAGACTTAAGAAAAAAAAAATTAAAGTTTTAGGGTGCCTCCGAGTTTTCTAGCTGTAGTTATTAACATGATGTATAAATTGTGATGCATTGTAATTAGTGTAATCATAAGCATTAATCAAATACAATGAAAACTTGAAATTCGACAATGGCAGAGCAGTTTCTCTTCAAAGTTTAATAGGCATTTCATCAAACACTTTTCTTCCTTTGCCAAACACCTTTGATCAACCATTTTCTTTAGATTCTTCACAAAGACAAAAGAAGATTGAAATCCGACTAAGCATCTAGAATGTTTATGATGATGTGGGACCTCTGACAATTATGGTTCGTAGAATTGCTTTTTCTTTATTTTGGATGGTTTGTAGAAACGATTTAGTGAATAATGTGGACGTGGGACCTTTGAAACTATATATTGCTGTTATCATAAAACATCTATTTAGTTGTTGTTGTTACTATCCACTAATAGACACAAACGATATACTCTTTTTCGAAGGCGATTGACTTATTATGTAGCAGCATTATTAAATAGCATATCGATTGGCTTATCATGTAGCAACATTATTATGGAGCATATCTTACACGCATTCGGGCATCACATGGACAGTTCGGATCCTATCATCGTGTACATAACCATTCGTTATTTTTCAAGCCTAGATGGTAGATACAAACTTGTCATTCGAAAGAGAAAGCTGTAAGACTTAGCAAGAGCTATGGCAATATTTTCAAGGATGCTTACAAGACCTGATATTGAGAGAAGATTGACGGTTCCCAGATATTGTGTATCTGAATTCCCAGTACCATCCGAAAGAGGCCAAGCCAAAGAATTGAAGGTGAAAGATGACAAGGGAAATGTATGGACTTTCAATTGCTCTCTTCAATCAGCTGTCAGCCCCAGACTTGTTATTTCTTCAGGCTGGCTCCAGTTTGTTCGCAGTAAAGAACTAGAAGTTGGCGATACAATCTACTTTCACGAAGAGGTAGAACAGGAGGCAACAGAAGCACCCTACAAAATTGAAATTAGGAAAGATAATTCTAAATAAGATTCACATACATGCACGCATGTGTTAGGTGAATCAAAATGAGTGTTAGCTAGCTTCGTCCAGTAACCATTATATATATATATATATTTATGATTGGGATCGGCCTAAAATACAACCAGAACCAACAATGATAAACGTTATGGCACGGCCTAAAGATTAGCTCCCAAAAAGAAAGGGGTTAACCCACACAGAGCAGGGGACAGTCCACGAAGAATGCGAGAAGAAACCCACATATATATTTATGATTGGGATCGGCCCAAAATACAACTAGAACCAGCAACGATAAATGTTATGGCACAGCCCAGAGATAAGCTCCCAAAAAGAAAGGGGTTAACCACGCAGAGTAGGGGACAGTCCACGAAGAATGGGGGAAGAAACCCACATATTAGTGAGGATATGCTTGAACCCATGACCTTAGGGCTGTATGGGTGGGGTTGGGGTTTTACCGCTGCACCAACCCCAGTTTACATCGATTTATAGTTGTTTTACACAATAAATTTTGGGTTGGGTTCAAGTTCCGCACACAATAAAATAATGAGTTTTATTTACATTTGTGTAATATTTGTCTTTTAAAAAACATAAAATAAAATATTTTTGCTTTTTTAAGAAAAAATGGATGTTATACATGAGCGTTCCATCATTAGTTTAATTATGTTTTTTTTTTTTCATACACCGTTTAATTATGTGTTCAATGTGCTTAAATAATTTTCTATTATTGTTATTTTCAAAAGATATTAAAAACGTGGCCCTTAAGTATAATGATGTCTTACATTTGGAGTGAACTGTTACTTACATGTACAATTTTACATTTATGCTTCATATAATTTTTAGTTTACATACATGACAAGTGCACTTCAAAAATCGCATCGAAGAACAAAGGACTGAAAAGGATATGAATTAATAATACTTTACTCATCCTGCACAAATCATAAAAAAATGACACTTACACAATGTTTGATTATGGATGTCATGAAGAAACTACATGTGTGATGGTTTTATATATGTCTGTTTTATAATTTCTAGTTTGGATGGGTTATGTTGCAAAATAGAAAAGATCCTAGCAGAAAATGTGTTACTAAGGGAGCTTTCAGATGAGAAAAAGTGAAAAAGTGTGTCTATAAGTGTAGAGAGCAATAACAGAAACCCTAACATAAACAGAACGTTTAACGCGGAAAGATTGAGATTTAAAGGGGACGGAAAGCTTGCGAGGTAAAGGTTTGCTGTTCTTATATCTAGGTGGACATAGTCATATTAGTGAATCACGTAAAATTGTTTGTATTGTGTTGTGGTTTATTTTTCTTTGTTCTTAGCTTGATTGTGTGTTTTTTGGCTTTGTATTACCTATTGTTCTTGTAAGTTCATTCATTATCTGGTTCATCGAACCTTCTCTTAAACAAAAGCATCACAAGAATCCAGTCATCATTATCGACATTTGGGATGATCCATTATCGAGCTCTTTCAAGCTGCAAACCATGAGAGTGGAGATACAAATTTCACACATTCTCTGAGCTCGTTAAGCTACAACGCTCACTGTATGGAACTTAATATCATATATGAAGAAAGGCAGTGAAGCAAATCATCAATCAGTCAAAGGGTCTGTTTCTTTGCATAATATAAATGCACAAAGGTATCACACATTTGAAAATTCGTAATTAATTCATTTCTTTTAGTTTACTGTTTGATTAGTTAAGAAAATGATATGTGATTCCATGACTTATTATCTATAAAAAGCATACAAGAATCCAAATCCATACTACAAAAAGCTAGCAGTCAGACGTTTGACGAAATGTAAGTTAACACAGGATGATAAATTTAGTAGCTAATAATTATTTGAGTATAAATTTTGTGAGACAATCTGACAAACAGTAATCATGCATACCTGTAACACAAAATCCAGATCCAAGAAAATATATATACTGGTAACACAAAATCCAGATCCAAGAGAATATATATATAGATATACACACAAGTTACTAACCTGTGGTAATACAAATTAAAGTTGACTTGTCAAGAAATGCTCTCGGTGTAGACTTTATGAATCTGAAAGGAGTTCAGTGGTGGTTAGAGACCTCTTAAATAGGCTTTGCATGGTTTGAAGCATTGTTCTAACAGTAAAAGCATGAGAATTGGTGAATGCAATAACTAGCAAAACATTTTAAGGAGAATACTAAAATATATGGCAACAAAATATTACAACATTATCATATTATCAAATAGCCCAATGCATGTGAAAGCTGGAATCAAACAGCCCAGAGTATTCAACAAGGTTTAGTGTAAATATAAATATAAATCAAAACAAGTATAGATAACTTCAATTTTACAAAAAACACACTAAACTGATAGAAGAGAGTTTTAGGTTGAATTGAGAACTCAGCAACACATGCAAAGTCCGTGGCTGGTTAAATCTTGGGCTTAGAAAGGAACTGCAAGTATTATGAATTAGATACAAATTCACATTAAGGATTAATAATAAATTAAGAACATTACATCAATTTCATAGAACTGCTCCTACCAAAGTGCTTGCCCAACTACTTGGTGAGAAACTCCTGAAACACTTCACTTCTTATCTGAAACTGAAGAGGTCATGCTAAAATGTCAAAGACACTATTAGCTACATCCATCCTGCATCTCTCCTCACTTTTCCTGCTATCAGATACAAAATAAATAACTATAGGTTACCAAAGTAAACGCACAAAAAAAATATATATATATTTCAAGATGTATTCTCATTTTTTATTTCCATTTCCTACATTCATTGAAAAGCTGAATCAATCATTTTAACAGAACAGACATGCGGTAGAAATCTGCAACAGTGGCTGGGATGTCCTTGGAATTCATTTGTTTCTGTTCTTTCTCATCCTGCACATACAGCAGAAGTGTCACATTCCATAAAGAAAAAGAAAAAGATTAAGTTAAAATAAAATTCATCCATGGAGACTACATTACCTGATTAAATCTCCAGAGGGATTGGCTTCAATACTTGCACCTGTACAAGAGGAATTATAGTATTCTCCACTGAAACCGGTTTGCTAAATGCATTTGCCATCCAACTCTACACAGGGAATTTGTCCTTTCCACTTGAAGCATTCTTTCCTCAAAAGAGGACAGTTTGAGATTTTGAGTTGTCCAACAGAGGAAAGCAGGCCTTCTAAAGGCAAGGAGCGAAGCTTAGGGCAATCAATGATCACTAGCTCTTTGAGCAATGTGAGATTATTGAATCCTCTGCACAGAGTTTCCAGATCTTTGAGCCTATAGATGCAAAGAGATATAAGACTTCCAGGAAGCATATATTCATTATCTGGAAAGGAACGTATATCTCCGAAACATCCACCAGAAATGCTGAATTCTTTAAGAGAAGTCAATCCATGCAGATTCCACTCGGATATGGGATGCTGGAGTTTTATACAATTCCCAATCTTAAGTGACGTTAAATTTGGGGGCAAACAGCCAAAGGATAGAAGATTTGGACAATCACATATCGTTAGAAGTTGAAGAGACATGGGCAGTCCAGTTTCTGGAAAAGATATTAGAACGGGACAATTAGTTATAACCATTTCAGTAAGATGGGAGAGACCATGCAGGAACTGAGGTAATTTGGAAATGGTTTCACAATGTGAGATTTCAATACATTTAAGTAATTTACTATTCTCAATATTCCCAATCATTGTCTCTGTAAGAGGTTCCAGCCTCGAGCAACCTGAAAGCTTTAGCATTTTAAGACCATAGGGCAATTTGCCAGAGGTAGAACATTTAAGAGATGGACAACCAACGATCTTCAAGATCTCAAGCCGTGACACATAACTGCTGTTATCATCACACATAATTCCTTCAGGTATGGACCGTAGATTTTCACAAAATTGAATTGAAAACCTTTTTAGCGTGGTAGGTAACTTGCCTTCAGGAAAGGATTCGAGAGAGAGGCAATTTTCAATCTCCAATTCTTCAAGATGACTCATGCTTTTGCAACAACAAATCATCTTCGGCAAGGCCCTCAGTTCTGGACAATCTTTTAGTTTAAGATATCTGAGCATGGATACAGAAGCTGTATCTGGAAATGACACAAGTTTTGGGAACGATTCAATAAATAAATATTTGAGCTGAGGTGGCATCTTCTTCAGGTTACCAAAACATAATGAATTTTGATTCACCAATGACATCGATTGATAAGAGCCTTCAGCAGTGGAAAAACTAATGTCGACTGGTTCAACCCTCTGCCTCCCCAGTGAATTCGATTCAGTGCAATTAGAAACTGTCTGAAGTTCAGGAGATCCTTGAGACCACAGAAATCCTTCCGGCAGACATGTACACTCTGGAAAATGCCTGATATTTAGAGTTGTTAGGGAGGAGAGACCAGAAATGCTTCTCACATTTGGGCATTGAGTAATAGTAAGATTCACAACAGAGGGAATTTGGCTGGGTAATTTTGCCTGCAACTTAGGGCAGTTATGTAGGGTAAACTGACGGAGATGAGGAAAAGGTTCAGTAACTCCATCATTAGACCAGTGCACCCAATTCGGCATATTTTTTAACTGCAGAATTTCCAAGGAAGGAAAGGGCTTAGCACTTTCTCCATAAAACTCAGCATCCACTCTTTCTATTCCATCCATGTGTTCGATGCATAACTCTCTAAGTGCAGGTAGTAGCCCAAGTGATGGAAGTGACACAATGTTTCTACAATTACATAGGTTTAAGCAAACCATACCACTGAATGAGGGATTCCATATCCATGATGGAAACTTTGTTCCACCATAATGTGAAATTCTAAGCTTTTTAAGACCCCTATGAGGTTGCAGGAAGTCAAGCACAGACATATCAATCTGTTTATTGTGCGAATTATTTATGTTCTCGTTCCATTCCATGGCCAATTCATCAAGGTCACATTTCTCCTTTAGATTGACAACCCTTGCTTCCACTGTATCACCCACATTACCCAGCCCATAAATGGAAAGCTCACCTTGAAGACACAAGTCTTTCAACTCTCTAAGACTGAGCTGATCACCTTTTCCGACAATATATTTGGTCAATACTCGGAGACTAGTTAAATTACCAATTCCTGGAGGCATCTCTAGCAAACAGTTTGTATCTCTAGTATCAAGGCAATACAAGTGGATTAAACAGCTGATGCCTGAAGGTAACTTTATTAATTTTGAACAACCACGCAATCGCAATGTCTCTAAATTAACAAGATTACTTACCGATTCAGGTAAGCACTTGATCTTAGTATAAGACAAATTAAGGTATCGTAAATGCTTGAGATCACCGATTGAATTTGGAAGCTCTATAATATAATAACCACTCAAACAGAGGGATCTTAAGCATCTAAATGTTTGTAGCATCTCACTCAATACAATTCTGCTTAGGTAGCAACATGCAGTCCCAGGTGACTGATGGATTGGTAGTGCTAAGAGTGTTCGTAAAGATTTCACTTTGTAGCAGTGTTTGAATCTTTGAGAGACACGATGAGTGAAAGCCAAGTGACGAATCCTTTTAAGAGTTCCATCAGGCCCATCATTGTCAAATTCACTGTGTACACAAAAGCATGTATCTCCAGCAACATACTGAGCCAAATCATGAATGAGGTCATGCATAACAAAATGTTTGCCACTTGATCGTTCAAAAAATGACCTTGACAATAACTCGTTAAAACAACCACGGCCTACATCTTCCACCTGTTTCTTTTCTTGTTGTGGGAGAAAACCCTCAGCCTTCCATAGCAAAATCAACTCATCCTCATCAAATTCATAATCCTTTGGAAAAATCGAGCAATAAGCAAACAATCGCTTTAAATAGAAAGGAAGAGAGTAGTAGCTTAGCATCAGAGCTGGAATAATATTACTTATTTCTTCTGGCAAATCCCATATCTTGGTATTTAATACAGCTTCCCATATACCAGGTTCCAACTTGTTCCGCAACAAGCCTCCCATGGTTTTTACTGCTAAGGGCAAGCCCTTACACTTTTTCACTATCTCTTCACCAATTGCTTTAAGATCCGAAGGCACAATTCTACTTCCGAATGCATGTCTTTCAAACAATGAAAAACAATCTTCATAAGACAGCAACTTTGGACGGTAAGTAGCATCTGCACCCATAATTGATCCAACCTCTTCATTACGAGTTGTTACAATTATTTTGCTTCGAGAGTCCGCTCTCATAAAGGGTTTTCTCAAAACGCACCATTTCTCAAAATTCTCATTCCAAACATCATCCAAAACAAGTAGAAATTTCTTTCCACGCAACCGCTCTTCCAGCGTTTCTTGAAGCTTGTTCAAGTCACTAACACCAGAAGTTTCATAACAGATTGCATGTAAAATCAATTTAGTTATCCTTTCAACATCAAAATCATCAGAAACATAAACCCACACTTTCAAATCGAAACCATCGGTAACCCTCTCATCATTGTAAACAAGTTGAGCAAGAGTTGTTTTACCTATACCACCCATTCCACATATAGGAATCACACCAACATCATCACCACCCAGATTCCCATCATTCAACAACAATTCTATGAGTTCTTTTTTATCATTTTCTCTACCTAAAACATTAGGTTCAACCAAAGATGAGGATGGTAGTCTCTGATAGTTAAACGTTTTCCTGCCATGAACAACAATTGCTCTCAATTGAAGGATCTCTTTCTGTTTCAACATTTTCTCCAATCTAGCAGATATCTTTTTGAATTTGGAACCCATTCTTACATTAAACCCATTCCCAAATGAATAGAGAAAAGACCGTACCTTGTAGTTGAAGCGTGAAGGGTTGTTCATCAACTTTCGCTGCAAATATCTAGTTGCAAACTCATCAAGTGTGTCCTCCAAATCATAGGCCAAGTCTCTTAGTTGGTCCAGACAGAGTCGCAAGGATGCATCAGACATTTGCTTCTCGTCTGCATCTTGAAGCAAAGACTGCATCTGCCGCATAAGGGTTCCCAACTTGTTGTATTCGTTTGAAAGCTTCTCCTGATGCGCGAACCTGAGCAGATCAGAGGAAGATAGTTTTTTAACCAGCAGTCCCACCACACCTGAAACAAGCGCTTCTCCGATCACTTCCATAGCTTTTACTCTCTTATCTTTTTATTTAGTTGCTTTTACTCTCTATCTTTTTATTTAGTTGCTATTACTCTCTATCTTGATTTAGTGTCTGCCTACTCTTTATCATCGTACTGTTTCCTACACCTTAGTTCAACATAAAAATTATTATTTTTTTAAATATTATTTATAAACTTTCCATCTCCAAATCCAAAAATTAAAAAATAAAATAAAAATTGCGGATTGAGCTTTACTGTAGTTGTGAGCTCCTGCCGCCACATGATTTTCTTAAGATAATGGGTTCTACACTCATTTCCCTCACCATATATGAATCCTTCCCCCGCTACCGCAAGCTATACTCCCACCTAATATAGGTTACTCCCTCCCATATTGGGATTTGTTTCACAAACCATATCATCATAATTTGATTTCATTTAATCTCGATTGTCCCTTAAGTTAATATCAGTACTCAAAAAAAAAAAAATAGGTTTATATTTAATAATCTAAAATGTACAAAGCATTTAGGGTGTAAATTCCTTTAGTCTGATGACTCATGGATAGTATTATCATGTGTACTTAAGATGTGAATTAATATCCATAATAAATTTATTAAAAAAAAATTATCCATAACAAAAAGGAAAAAAATATAAAGCTAAATAAGTGAATTAACACATTGATTGGTTGTTTGTAAATTTAATTTCTAGTTTTAAGATATTAATATATATTTTTAGGTATAAATTAACAAACCATAATTTTATTGGGCTTTAATAGAATATTTCATTGTTTAAAAAAAAAAATAGATTATTTCAAAATAATTAAAAGACAGCATGGGCCCCAGAATATAATGAGGAACGCGTCCTTCCCTTTTTGGACAAGGAAAAGGAAGTCATTCATTTTGGTCGGGAGGTAAGTTAAATTTAGGGAGCTTTTGAAAAAAAGTCATTACTAAAAGAAAAAATACAATTTTAACTCTTTTGTTATATAAATTTATTTCTAGCCTCTCAAACAAACTTATTACTCATTATACCCAAGTTACCCAAATTACCCCTAAATATTTTTCACTTTAAAATTCCCATTAAACCCTATTCGAAATTACCAAACTACCATTCTTCTTATTCTTTTTTCTTTTCCTACGATTTTCATCTCTTCCAATGTATACAATTTTTTATCATCAATTGGAGGTTGTTTGTGGCATCCATTAATTGTTCTTTCACTTCAAAAAACACACATTGAAGCTTCTTTTGTCTCCAACAAGTCCTACATTCAAGTTTATTTTCAAGATTAAAGGTATGTGTTTGTTGTTGGTTGGTTTTTAAGTTTCTTTGTTGACATTGTTTAGCTTTAGGCCGTAAGAGTGATTTTTGGTTGTGATTTAAGCTTATGTATGTAAGATCTGTAGAAAACGAATGAAAAAAAACGGACCGCAGTTTTCTGTGATTTACCGGTTTTTATGACTAAACATAAACCGATTCGGTTTATGTTTACTAACATAAACCGAATCGATTTATGTTGATCCATAAAACTCAAATCGGTTTTTGTTAGATACCATAAACTGATTCGGTTTATGTTATCTAACAAAAATCGATTAAAGTGAACATCTCACACAACCCGAAATTTTTTTTTTTTTCCTTTCTTGTGTTCTTGATCATATGTGGTTATCTTTAGTTGGATTTTTTATGAATTTGACAACATAAAATTATATATTAATATAATTAAAGTATGGGGGGAGACTAATTTATTTTATTTTCTATTCAATTTTTATAGGAATAAATGAAGTGACAATAATAGTCAAATGCAATTGAGAGTGGTATGGGAATAACTACATTAGCAGTGAGACATTCATGATGGGGGTCCCTAAGAATGTCAATTTTTCTCTATTGATGGACTTTGTTTACATAGTGACTGACATTGATAGAAGAATATGAGACATCCGTTTGCATTATTTACTCCGAGCTAGGGGAATGTCTGCAATTAAGATACCTATCACTACCGATCTTAATGTCCGAGGTGTGATTTCAAATAAAAAAGATGATTATAGAGAAATTTTATGTTGACAAAAATGTGAGAGATTCTGGAGGTATTAGCCCTACTGTCCCTTCATTTGTCATTAACTCAATAGCAGACCCAAGGCACGTGGAGACATTTGCGGATAGAATTGGAAGTCCGACTATGGCTGAAAGTCAAAATTATTTTGTTTCTTGTAGTGGTAGTAATCAGGTTTCAGCTTCTGTTACCGCATTTATATCCATAGAAAGTCTAATGTGCGATATTAATTTTAACGAAAATGATCGTGGTGATGAAGATCGGGACACAGATAGTGATTGTAATGAGACATCGAACACTGAAGATGATGATAAGGAAATTAGAGTTGATTACATTGAAACTAGAAGTGATGCAGAGAATGCAGAGTATCCAGAAGTTAGATTTTCGGGTTCACAATTTGAAACGAATGCATCACAACCATACTAGATTGTTCCCAGTGTAAATTAGTGCTAAATTGAGGCTACTTCAACAGCCATGTCTACTTTCATCCGACGTGATACATCATATAGAGGTGCATTTTTTTATAGTAAATAGGAACTGAATGTAGCTGTTGAAAAATGTGTTCTTGATTCAAGGTATCAACATAAGGTTAGACGTTCGTGTACGGTTCAATATGAGGCCGGTTGCAAGGATTTGACCTGCAGCTTTGAGGTTTGTGCAAGATGTAGAAAAGGTGGTTCGATGTGGTATGTGTACAAATATATGCCGGAACACACATGTTGTCAAGATGCCTTCGAGTCACATAGGCGGAGTGTGAAGACCGTTGTCATAGTAACATTGTATCAGAAAAGGTGGGGCTTGATAGTATTACACCTCAAGTTTTGATTGCAGAAATGTTAGAGCAGTATGGCGTGCAGATCATGTACACTAAAGCTTGGAGATGTTTACAATATGCAAAGAAGCTAACATATGGAAAAGCGGATAGGTCATTTCAGTAGCTTCCTCGATACTTTCACATGTTGAAAGAAACAAACCCCGGTACAGTAACGACAATTGAAACAGATAAAAACCATCGGTTCTTATATTCGTTCATTGCATTTGGAGCTACAATTGAGGATTTTCGGTCTTATATCAGACCAATTATTATTGTTGATGCCACTCATTTGAAAGGTGAATATAAAGGGGTAATTTTTGTTGTTGCATGCAAAGATGGAGAGGAGATGATTTATCCCATTGCTTTTGGATTTGGTGATGAAGAGTCGGATAATTCATGGATTTGGTTTTTAAGTAGATTACGAGAGATTATCAGTGGGACACAATATTTGCCATCGGATTTGATCATCGTATCTGCTCATCATAAAAGCATTGCGAATGCGATGGGAATCGTTTTTCCTGAAGTCCCACACGTGTTCTGTTTCTTTCACTTGAAGCAAAACTTGAAGAAACATTGTAGAAAAGAAACAGATGTGATGGCTATGTTTTACCTTGTAGCATATTGTCATACAAGGGATGAATGTGATAGATATTTGGAACAAATTCGAATGGTATGTCCAAAAATGCATGAAAAATTGGTTAATATTGGAGTGATAAAGTGGTCACGTGCATATTCTCCGAAAAGAAGATATGGCATGAACTACTAACATTGCAGAGTCGCTCAACAAATGCATGATAAAAACATGTCAGCTCCTAATTACAATTGCACATGAATATCTTAGACATATGTTGTAGAAATGGTACAATGATAGACGTGTAAATGTCGAGGAACTCAGAACTTCGGTTACCAAAACTGTGGAGGATTATGTGAACTCGATGGCTAATGAATCGATGAGTGTCACGGTATCTGCCATTGAACAATCGGTCAAGTTTGGAGTCACACATAAACTAGGCTATGGATTCGTTCAGCCTTTTGCACGGTCATGCAGTTGTTGTCATTGGGACTTAGATCAGTTGTCATGCCATTATGCAATTGCTGTTGCCAGGTATCGTAATTGTGCTTTATTATTTTTGTTATTTAATGTCATATAGTAACACTTTACGTTTGTCATGCATATCAGGTTTAATGGTGTTCACTATTATACATTTTGTTATGATTATTATAGCAAAGAATGACTCAAAGCTGCATATGCACGTCCAATCAATCTTGTCCCTGGCCCAAAAGATGGGCATGTTCCCGTGGAAGTGAAAAGTGTAATTGTACTTTCACTTGAAGGAAGACGACAAACAGGTAGACCGAAAGAGTTACGGATTCCTTCAGTTGGGAAAAGTCATCGTAAGAAAAGGTGTGGAAAATGTGGTGAAAGAGGACACAACCGTCTTTGTCGCCCTAACCCCCCATATCCACCATCGGAGGGACGAGCGTAGCTTCTGAAGATGTTAGAAGCAGTGCAGAAGCTACTGGAGAGGTTAGAACGATCGTCGATACCGCTGTTGGAGATACAGGGACCAGCGCAGACGCTATTGGAGAGGCTAGGTCGAGCGCCGCCCCTACTGGACGTGTTCGGACCTCCCGAAAATGCGACCTTTGTGGTGCGATAAGGCACAACCGACGTCAATGTGACCAATAATTTCCTATTCCACCATCAATAGATGATGAAAACAACAATAATCATGAAAATTTTGAATAAATAGAGATGATTTTTGTTTGATAACAGTACTTTATGGTCTAAAGTCAACCAACAGTCTTCATTCTCGATGGTAAGAAACATATCGGGGGTGAATGACACCGGATAACCATCAATGTAGCGCCTAAAATAGGAAGTAAAAGACATTAATATTATATTAGTAATTTTAAATATAAAAATGTAATCAAGATTTTATTCATACCGGAGGTTCAAAGAAGAAGTTTTGTACTCTTTGTACATTTTTTCCACCATATCCTCAACCACTGGCATAGTCTCCTCCACCTGCTTCTCTAGCCTTTTTTTTTTTTTTTTTTTCTTTTTTGGGCGTTCAGGATCTGTGTATGGTGATAATAGAGATGCCGATGGTTTAATCTTTCTTTTAGCCCATTCTATTTTGACTTTCCCCTGTAATATTATGAAAATCAAAATTTGTAATTACACATTAAATAATTACAAATTAAAATCTAACCTAAAACACAAAATAAATAAAATTTACCTAATCACCATCATACTGAGATGGTGGGTCATGATGGAGTAGTGGTTCCTCATAGGATAGTGGGACCTCGACCTCCCCTAGCAACTGTGATACTAAGTCTTGCACCTCCATAACCTACAGGAAATTAAAATTATAATAAGTCTTGCACCTCCATAACCTACAGGAAATTAAAATTATAATCATACATTTATAATGGTATGAAAAACTAACCTAAAACACAAAATAAATAAAATTCACCTGATCACCATCATACTGGGATGGTGGGTCCTTATAGGGTAGTGGGACCTCGACCTCCCTCATCAACTGTGATACTAAGTCCTGGACCTCCCTAATCTGCAGAAAATCAAAATTTATAATTACTGATATGAAAACCTAGCCTAAAACATAAAATAAGCACAAAATTTACCTGATCACTATCATGCTGCGGTGGGTCCTAATGCGGTGGTGAATGCGGTATTTGGGGCGGTGATGGTTTTTTAGGTGATGAAGAGTGATGGACGTGCTCATCCCGGATAGAGCTTTCATCATCATCATCATCATCATCATCATCATCATGATAATCATCATCATCCTCATCCGGGTCATCCTCGCCATCCGAAGGCTCACGGATTTTCAATATCCTATCAATCCTACCTAACCTCTCGTTGTGTCTTCAAAATAGACTCCAACAATTCCATAATCTTAGCTATCTTCGTCTGAGGCTCCTGCAAAAATAATTAAATAATGATATAAATTAGATATAAATTAAATTGATAGTCATATAATAATGGAATATAATAACATAATCATATAAAATTCTCACCTGACGCTGAAAGGGTCCAAGGGCTATACTGCAACCCCGTGGGACTGCCATGTTATCATGCTCATCCTCTGAGTCGACTCGTGGGACTAGAATGTCATGATGTTGCTGCTCCTCCTCCATCCTAGTCGACTCACTCTCACCCTTCTCTTTATTTGAATGATCATCTTCATTTTCATCAACACCTCTTCCCCTGTCTACTCTATAGCCGCTGTCGTTAACCAAATGCTTAGGGTTAAAGGACTTCCAATATTCTTTTTCTCTCTCCGCAGCAGTGGGTTCAAGGGTATTACCCCCCCCTATTAACTACATAAAACAAAAAAATTATTTATACTTAATATTATTACAAACAAGAATAATCAACAAATGGGAAATAAATGTAGGTTAGTTTAGAAACTTACACGAGGAAGCTCATTCAGCCAACTTATTTGCTTTCTACTATTACAAACCCAATTCACACACCTTGGCATCAACATATCGCCTCCTCTAGCTCTCTTCCCTACCCTTTTTTTCAACCATGGAAATATTTCGACCAGACACCACTATAATTTGCATAGGATTAGACAAAAATTTAATAAACATTTAGTTAGTATTTATATAAATATTAAAATAATTTTCATTACTTGTAATGAGAGTATACCTGAAATGCCCAAATAAAGCCATATAAATTAATGTTACATCCATTCATAAGCCGATCCTCATCAAGCGCTCGACGGAGGGACTCTAGAAGCCTACTGTAGCCAACTATAACTCAGGGGAACGAATTCCACACATCAACATCCTCTATCAACACCCACAGATAATCGTCCACCCTAGACCGATCATCATAGCCATAGAATAAACTGAAGACGATAACTATATTAGCCAACTTTAAGACGTCCTCATCACTTATATTTTGCCCCCGTACCCTTAACATGTGCATAATTTCAGCCAATCTCGGGGAATTTCCTTCAAAACATCGCCACAAAAGACTATTCTCACTTTGTTGCTTCACTTTAAGAACATGTAGGTCGACATGCCCGAACTGGAGTCCTATCATTAATAAGAACTCTTGCTTTCCAAACCTATATGCCCTTCCCCCAATTTCGAACCACATCTCATCAGGGCGTGAATCAGGATATACTAACTCTCTAGCAAGAATGACTAGCATCAAATGAGTAACAAGCAGCTGTTGATCGGGCATTTTTATGAAATGGGCAATTGAACTCTCCCTCTCGAACCTTTCTAAGAGATGTCTCTACGAAAGAAAGACATTTAAATAACCAATATGCTTGAAAATATTGTGTGAACTCCCCGATGTTTCGTTTGGAAAATTTTGTACAGTGTGCCTATAATTGAATTGAATCTGTAGAAAGGAAAAACAACAAACAGTTCATTAAATTTTTATAATTTGTTAATAAAGAAATCAAATTACACTAATTAAATTAATTAAAATAAACATAATATCATCAATTTAATAAAATGATAAATTCAATAATTAATTTTAAATTACCTTATTTTCTAAATATTTATTAATTAATTAAATTAATATTATTTAATTAGTAAAATTGGCCTATGTTCGTCCATTTAGCACGACGTCGGTTTAAGCTCTCACACAAAGCATATCGGCCTTTGTTTATACAGATAACCCGACGTCAAGGTACATTGACCAACAAAAGCTGACATAGTACAAGTACGGCTTTGTGTTCGACATGAACTGACGTAGGTGTATGTGTACCAACAAAGCTCGATCACAAAAGTGATCGACGTTTGTTGGTCAACATAATCCGAGTCGATATACATTGACCAATAAACGCCGATTGGCTTTTGTTTGGAGACTTGGCCCGATATCGGCTTCTGTTTGTAATCATAAACAGACATCGGTGAGAGTCTACAAACAAAGGTCGATCAGCCCTTATGTGGATTCGTGTACCGACATCGGGTTATTGTACCCAACAAAAGCTGATCTCGACACACAATTACAAACTCAGCCAAAACCTGCAATTTCAGTCCAAATCCAACCACATCCTAACCAAATATAACATAATCTCACCTTAATCATCAAATCCCAACACATAAAACACAAATCAACTGTGCAAATCGCAAAACGAAATCCAAACGTCACTAAATCAAGCAAACCGGAGCATATGGGCGTACCTTCACCAATGGAGGTGGGCGACGAGCTCGCCGGCGGTTTGCAACAGGTTGCTAACAGCTGTGAAGATGTGAAAACGCTGGCAACTGTGCAAATCGGTCGTCGGCTTGGGTGGTTCGACAGAGAGCGACTGATCTGACTTTTGGCCCGGTTTTTCATTTTATATATACAAAGGTAGTTTTGTAATTATGCTATCTATTTTTTGTTTTTGAATTTTTAAATATAATGGCAGTTTCATAATTTTATGTTAGGGGTAATTTCGGTATATTGGGTATAGGACGCAAATTATTTGTTTGAGAGGTTAGAATAGAATCTTTTTAAAATGGTGGGTACAAACATATTTTTGACTTTTTGTTTGGTTAATTTTGATATTTTTCACTTAAATTTATCAGTATATTACTATATTTCACTTTTGTCTCTATAATTTTTTGAAATTTCTTTTTTTTTTTTTTTTGTAAACGCCAAATTTGTTTTGGTCCCCATGTTCAAAAAACACTTAAATTTAATCCTTTTAACATTATTTTCCAAGGAAAATCTTAAAAACCCGCTCATAATTTGTTTAATTCTTCATTCCACCTTCTGTAGTATGAAATTTACTAAAAATCCACCCTAAAGGTTGCATAAATAGTTAAAATATACTCTAGTGATGGGTGAGAGGATAACAATATCTCTGACCGTCAAAAATTCCATTATATTGAAAATATTGATGGTTTTACTATAGGAGCAAAAAGAAAAATGTGGATGGCAAATTAATTTAAAAAAATTGATAAAATAAAATATAAAAAATTAAAAATAAATTTTTTTCTCTCCCCTTTTCTCTCACTTCACCGCACCCTCTCTCTTTCATCTTCCTTCACCATTCTCTCTCTCTCTCTTACTGTCGCTTCTAAATCCTCCATCACCTGACTACCTCTAAAACCCCTGCCATTACCAACCCACACCCATACCATTGCTATCTCTATCATTAACACCCATGATAATGGAAAAATATATTGTTATTTAATACTCTTAAATTAAGCTTTTGTGATGAGAATCTGGGTAATTTCTAGTGTTTCTGATGAATTCTGAAGATTTTGTGCAAATTGAGAAAAACATGCGCAAGTTGGTAATTTAGATGAAAATAATTGAGAATTTTTAGAGTTTCAGTTTGAGTCAGATTCTTTTAAGTGTAAAGGAACTACAACATCACAACAATATGGTTCGTCGAATTAGATCGTCGAACAATAATTTGGTTTGTTGACACGAGATCGGTACGATCTAGTTGCAGATCGAGCAATCTAGAATCTAGATCGTTGAACAATCTGATATCCAGATCAATTAATGATTGACAATCTAGATTGTCAAATGATTTGGAGTGTTCCAGATTGATCGACGACCTGCAATATTCCAGATCGATTGACAATCTAGAATGTTAAAGATCGTGAAACAATATAGATTTGGAACTAGATCGATCAAATATCTGAGTCCTTCCAGATCAACCGCTGATCTGGAAATTGATCTGGTTCATGATTTTTTGTTTTTGTTTTTTTTTTTTTTAAAATATTGCTTAATAATTTAATAAATTATTAAATTAATTTTGACCTCCCATCATCCATTTTCAGAAATGGATGGTGAAGAGCTTTCTTGGTTAATTTTTAATTTTATTTTAATTAAGTTTAATCTCTACTATCCATATCTAATATAGACGGTGGGGATCTTTCCTTTAATAATAATAATAATAATAATTTTTTACTATTTTGTGACTTTGGATCTTCACAGTCCATTAAGTGGACGACAAAGATCTTTTTTGTTTTTTAATAAAAATAATTATATTGGAATGACGTAAATGTCCCTCTCTTAGTTATAGTTTACCAACATTTGACTAACGGTAGGGACTAAATTGATGCATTTTAAAACGTGAGGGACTATGAGAATCATAAACGGATTTGCGTTTAAAAAAAAAAAATTAAGTTGCAAAAAAAAAATGAAAAAAACCAAAATGAAGTTTACCCCTTAAATCAATATGTGGATCTTTGGTATATTACCTATGGTCACTGAATGATCAAAAGGAATTTTATAAACAGTACCCTAAAACATAAAAAAATTGCAAAATTACCCCAAATTTAATAGAATGCCTTTAAACACATTACTCTCTCATTACTCTTTCAAAAATCACACCTAGAAACACTCTAAAATTAATTTTGACAAAGTTTCGCTATTAAACTAACAGTTTTCTCTAAAAACGGGAATAGAAAACATTTTACAATTAAGTACAAACACATTTATCTAAATTTAGTAAACAAATTGTCATTAATTTTTTACTTATTTAATAAATAATTGTCTACCTTCTAATTAGTAATTAAAAATAATAGGTGAATTAAGAGTAAATAAGATCTTTTAATTAAGAATAAATAGATAGATAGGTTCTAATGTCACAATGTTGATTTATTATAACTCCCATTTACATTTATTATAATTGGTCTTTTTTGTGTGCATATGAATTTGTTCATAGCAATTTCCTTTGGGGAAAATAATATGTTTAGAAAGTAGTTAAATAGGAAAAGTTTTCACAATTTACAACTATATTGTAGAATATGCAATGGCTGAAAAGGTAAAATGCAATAATATGCCCTTATAGCTTACTTGTGGATGGTGCAGTTGGAAACACTCGCTTGTCTCTACCTTAGAGAGACAGGCTCGAACATGCTCCACAACGAAGTTGGTGGTGATTTTCCAACTTGTGTATATGGGTCTCTTCTCTCAATTTCTAAGAGCTATGTTTCGGACCGAACTTTAGAATATATATCAGGAGATCCCAACTATGATAGTTGTACTTGTAATATGTACTATGTCAATAATAATAATAATAATAATAATAATAATAATAATAATAATATACCCTTATGGTTCCTCTTCCCACTATCATATCCAACTTTTGCTTTAATCATGGATAAATATCATCAGCTAGGTTTAACCATTGTAGCTTTATTAATAGTCTTAAATTTGAAATAGAAATATCCAAATTGTCCATTCCTAATATTTTATTAATTATTTTTAAAATTATTCTTCCAAATACATGGTAAAATAATACGAATTTTAAAAAATAACAATAATTTTTAATAAATCACAATGGAAAGATTAAGAATAAATAAAAAGTAAATGACAATAAAACATTTTAAAAATAAAGATAATGGGAGTCTTCTCGAGACTTTCTTTGTCTTCTAAAGAAAGAAAGCTTTGTAGAAGTCATAGTCTTTGTTAAGATCTGATCTCCTGACCTAGTTTTTTTTGCCCATTTTCTTCTTGTTTCTCCCTTTTCTCAATTTTCTCTTCTAGATATAGGGTTTTTAAAGGTTGGATCTAGAGGTTTTGTGGATCCTTCCCTTAAAAATCAAAAGGATGTACAAATTGAGTCTTTTGCAGGGTTTTGACTAGCTTTCTTCTCCTCTTCTTCCTCCTATGAGTTTCTTTAAGGATGTTTTGGGGTTTTTCAAGGATTGGATCCAGTCATCATTTGAATTCACTCGTTAAAAGCCATTTGTTTTGCAGGAGTGGTGGCCAATGATTCATGTTTTGGGAGAAAATCAATATTGTTCTCAAGTCTCATTGATTGTCGAAGGTTTCAGAGTATCTTGGAAATTTCTTATGGGTATGGTAGAGAAAACAGTGTTCGTTAAAGACGGCTTCATGGTGGCTATATCCAATCCTACGAAAGTTTCCAAGTTGCAGATCTATTAATTTTGTTGTCTTTAGTGTAAGGTGGCTGATTGTATAGGTTCCTTTTGTATTGATGTCAATTTTCTTCTTGTTTTAGTGCTTTGTGGTTTAATTTATGTTTTAGCACGTACGTGGATGGACTGGATTTCAAAGGTGTCATGCCATTTTCATTTTTGGGAATTGTATGATATTCCATTTGGCCATCCTTGCTTCCTCCTCCTTGAGGGTTGATCTAGTTGTATGAGGGGCATAGTTTTCTATATTCCCAAATTTATCTAGGTGATTAGTGCTTGTAAGCATTTGTTTCTAAATTTCGAATTCCAGTGTTTCAAAAAAATAAATAAATAAATAAAGATAATGAACTGACAAATAAAAAAATTAACAATATCCAATACTACATCATCACTAAACTCACTAGATCTACAATACCGAACCATGACCAATTCTCACCAAGTCTCCACCAACATCGTCCACACCATCATCAAGCTCTCAACCACAATATCACTAGCTCCATCCGCAATATTTTTACCAACCATAAAAGGACATAGCCCACCATGTCCACTATCATCATTCCCTCCCACTACCTCTATGTGCCTTATATTGTAATAGCCTTATCGTCCACCAATGTGTCCACTTTTGACTCAACATCTTGTTCAAATAAGGTAGATGTGATGTGATCTCCTAAATGGAGATTACTTTGGAGGAGATATGGGCAATCTTCTCATGGAAATCATAATAGATTGCCATTTGAGGAATCTTCTATAAAGGTTTTAATTTTTGTTCATTTATTCATTTAATTATATAATCACTTAGAACTTTTCCTAGTTGCATTATTTTTATAAGAAGTAACTGCATAATACCCCTTTAAGGTTTGCCTAAAAAGAGATGAAAAAATATTTACCCTTTAGTTGCAACAAACCCCTATGTTGTTAGTCAATTTCCGTCAACTTTAACAGTTTATCAAGATTTTTAGTTAAATGACTATTTTGCCCATGAATGAGACAAAAAAATTTAAAAAAATAGGATATTTTAAAAAATCGTAAAATTATCAAAATTTTTAGAACATTAAATTTTTCTTTAAAAAAAATAATAAAATAGATGGATCTCCACTATTCATCTATAAGATGGATGGTAGAGATCAACTAATGGAGAAAAAAAACAAAACAAAACAAAACACAATTAAAAACAATTTTTAAGTAAAGATAAATAAAAAAATTTTAAATAAATTGAAAAGTAAATAGTTAAAACTTTTTCTCCACCATCCATCAAGAGTGGTGGACAGTGGAGATGACTTTTTCAAAAATATTGTATTAAATAAAATTTGAGAAAAAAATAAAGCTAAAAACAAAAAGAAAAAATAAAAGACAACCAGACATGGATCTCATTGTCGAAGCAGCAATTGAGGTATAGGTCTCCATCACCGACGTCCATTGCCAGTGATGGAGACCCATCTGCATTATCTCCACACGTGATGGAGCCCCATCTCCGATGCATCTCCGAGTCCAGATTAACCCATCGTCCACTGTCTATCTCTATCTTTTTCGAGCCTCCATCAATGCATCTTTGATGTAACTTCTCTTTGTAACCTCAGTCCCACTTCACTCTTTTTGTTTGTGTATTTTTGGTTTTTGAGTGGTTTTTGTGCATTTTTTGTTCATCTTCATTTGGGTTCGTCGACCTAGATCAAAGTTCATTTTCATCTGAGTCGAGATAAAGAACATGTAATTTTTTCTTCATCTAGGGATTTGGTTGTTAGTGGGGGTGACTTCGGAATGGCGAAGTTTGGTGGTTTTTGGGTTGTGGCTGTGGTAAGTGTTGGGATTGATTGGTAGGGTGCTAGCGGTTAGTGTTTGGGCTGGGAGCGATTGATTGTTATACATTATTCTGGATTGTGTTTTTGTAACTGAAAAGGAAGAGGTGTTGAAAACATTTGGTGGGTTCCTGCATTGTTCAAGAACAACTATGTTCTCTTCTTCATCCAAGAAAAATAGAACAATTTTGTTGTTCAACGAAAATAACAAGTTTGTTGCTCTTCAGCCATGAAGAATAGAACAATTTTTCTTTTTGTTGTTTTTCATCAAAGAATAAAACATAATTTTTTTGTTTTAATTTTCATCAATTTGTATTTGTTTTTTCCTTTAATTTTAAATTTTTAAAAAATTTTTAAAAATAAATGATGAAATTACCCTTGAGTCTACTTAATTTGACTAACTTTAATGGAATTTGACTAACGGATCGGGGATATTGTGTAATAAAAGGTAAATATGTTTTCATTTGTTTTTTTAGCAAATCTCAAGCTGGTGTTATGCAATTACTTAATTTTTATAATCTAGTTTTTTTTTCATTCGCTATAAAATACCCTTTAACCTTGTATCGTAAAGTCTACTATTAAGTCTAAGATGGTCAAAGTGATTACAACATCTTTCTAGAATTACTACAAAAATTTGATTGTGGTGATATGAGTAAACATGAGGGTTGTCATTGCAATTTGCCATAGTGAAACTTTTGCAGAAATTGAATAGAGAACTAAACCTAGTCCTTCAATAAATTATTTAAAAATTTTTATAATTTAAAAATGAACATAATTAAAAGTGAAAATTATTTAGAAGGGGGATAAAAGGGTAAAAATTCATTTTGACCCAAAAAATAATTCATTTTTAATCTCAAATGATAGTTTCATTGTTCTTAGTCCTTAGCTCGTGAAACATTTCACGTAACATTGCATGTGAAATATTTAATATACATAGAAATTTTCAAGTGGAAACACTTATTGTAGGTGAAAATATTTTATGTGTAATGTTTGCACGTGAAATATTTAGTATTTTGGTTAAAAATGATTGAAATTTTATTTAAAACTAAAAAAGAGTAAATGAATGTTTACTTTTAATGTTAGCCACTTTTAAATTTAACCCAAAAATGTATAAATAATTTGATTTTAAAATTTGTAAAAGTATAAAATCTAAGATGACGTTTACGCTTTACAAAACAACAAAATAAATACATTTATAAGTATTTTTTTATTTTTGAAGGTAAAAGATTATTTTTAAAATAATCCAAATACCACCTGATAATTTATGTTTTTTTTTTACCCTCCACGTTGTCCCTTTACTTTATGCCTTCTCTTTTTCAAAGTTTTTGTATCTTTTCTTCATCCTTACTTCTTCTTTCTCACTCTCTATTTCTTTTTTGTTTTCTTTGCTTTTATCTCTAATCAAGTCTAGTCATGAAATTCAAAATTACTTAATTTTAATAATTTATTCTTAACTATCATCATAGTAAATGGTGAGACTAATATAAATGAACGGTGAAAACATAATATCTTAAAATAAATGATGAGACCTATGTATATGATTGGTGAAAAGTTATACATATATATATATATTTAAAAACTGAATTTAAATTTTATCAGATTTATTGATATCAATTATTATTTATATAATTTTCAAATTTACTTCCATAATAGTGGATGAATAATTCTCCCCATAAAAAAAATAAAATAAAATAACAAACGTATGCTCCAAATAAATGTACTAATCATAATATTCTTATTGTTAATCATGTTGGCTACTCTATAAGGTGGTGGGTGCTTTATATTTGACCTCTGACCAGTTTATAAAATGCAAAGTCGAGACGTCCACGTCAGGTTTCACTTGCCTATACCGATGTGATCTCATATCACGCGGTGCCAATGCCGTGTGCAACAATAGCATTGCCATTTTTTCCAAAGCTTTCCCATGAAGTAACGCGTTTTCCTGCTTTATTGAAAAAGCTTTGCAGGTGGTTGATATCAATAGTTCGAATGTCATGTCAACTACACTCCTACTTGGTTGGTTCACTTTATCGATTGAAATTGTTGGAGTCCCACGCTTCGACCAATAAAAGATAGGAATAACTTCTGCGCCGAAAACGGGTTGTTTGGATATTTAACATCTCGGGAAAATTCAACTTTAATGTCTAACTCTTGGTGAAATATTACATTTTTATTCATTAATATATTTTCAGTTTTCGTTCTTCCTAACGTTTAAGAATTTTATCAAATTGGTATCTCTAACCAATTTTCTTTTATTTTTATTTCAATAAATTAAAAGAAAAACAAAACAAAATTAGAAAAGCAAAATTAAAATATTTATTTATTAAAAAATAAAAACAATTTTATACTAATTAGTATCGCCATATCATCATTTATAAATTAAAAATTTTATATAAATATAACTAAAAACCAATTTTGCCCCAATCATGAATTTTCACATCTACATTTAAATTTATAAATTGTATTTAGAATTAAAAAAAAAAAATCTTTTTACCATCACCGTTCATCGTTTGAGATAGATCGCGCATTTTTTCAAACTAAATTTAAAATCGAAATTTGAGACAGAAAAAAAAAGGTAAAGAGAAATTTAAAATATATATATATATATATATATATCAAGAGGTAGAGATCCAAATGGATCTCTACCGTCCAATATGGATCTCTACCAACGCAGATGCTTCAAACAACAAATCCTCTTCTCTGAACTGCCCCACTGCCCTAAATTGCCTTCAACCTAGATCATTTTCTCCAATTTACATTCACCCAACTTTTTCAAGAAAAAAAAAAAATCAAACATCCAAACCACAAAACCACATAATTAGAAAAAATTACAAAAACAAATCATATATTTTTCGGTTCGATTGAACCCAGAACCACCAAAAATCAGAATAGTTCTTGGTTCGATTAAACTCATAACTAACCACAAATCTGAACTAGGTTCTATTGAACTCAGAACCAGAACAGTTCTTAGTTCGATTTAACCCCACCTAAAACCCTCTTAGTATCACTATTTTTTTCCAAATTAACACCAACTCGAGTATTCTCATTAAATTCACTCGAACCCATTTTCTCACTCTTAGTTCCCTTTTACATTCATGGTGTGTTTACTTAAAGGATTAGAGAATAGAAATGATATTGTTAAGGATTAGACAATATATACACACAATATGCTTATAATAATATTGTTAAGAAAGCTTATTTTTTAGTGTATTATAAAGAGTTACATAGCAGAACATGGTCAAAATATGGCACTATATTTTAAACACAACTTTACAAAAAGATACACAATACTTCTTTTGCAATTGGTAAAATCGCAATGGTTATATAATTTTTTTTATATAAAAAAAAAAAAAAGCTTATGAAGTACATAATTTTAACCAATAGCATTTTTGTAACTTGTAATTAATTTATTCCTATTCCATATCAAAGTAAATATTTCAATGGGAATACTGTTGATTTTGATTTTGATTCCTATAATTAAGTAAACAACTTATTAGGATTTCGATTCATCAATCTGATTCTAAGCCAATCTAATTCCAAATCATTTGGATTCCAAACCGTTGTGATTATATGCAAGTAAATGCACCATCAAATCCTTAAACCTTTTTTTTTTTTTTTTTTTTCACCAGAAACCTTATGTCTCTTTTAATTATTATAAACCCTAGTAAATTCAGAAGGACTCGGACTCTTATCTCTCGAGACAAATGATTGATGACTAATTTATGAGTGCGTGCCATAATCACAACAAATACACACAAAAAACCCATGCAAATATACATATTCCATAAGTAATACAGTGATGAAGAAATATACCATTCCCATGAGGATTGTAGCCAACTTGTTAAGTAATAAAATTGTCTCAAAGCTAAAACTCATCAAACTATCGAAAAAGAGAATTACAATTTGCTAATGTGAAAACTAAAATCAACAACTAAAAACAAAGATGTTTACCAATGGAGTAGAAGCTCTGGGCTCACGACTTCACCTAACTAATTCACTCAATTTAATTGTCCATCATTTTCACTTTAACTTCATCTAGTCCTTAATCGAGTAACACCTAAATTCTCCACATGCCTTTTTTGATAGTCTAGTGGATACATTCAATCTTACCTAGCCTATTATGTTCCTCCTATATGGATTAACTAAGTCAAGTTTATTAAGTTTTGGTTACTCAGTATTGATTACACAAGCACCACGAGTATATTCCTATCTCATGCTATTTATGTCACTTTAATTTGGGTCTCAACACATGCATTTCTTTTCCAAGTCCAATATGGTTACTAAATCTCTTAATTAATGGTAAGTTAATTTTTAAAAACATAAAACATAATTAAAGTAAAAGACAAGAGTGAAGAAACATACTTCAATGATATTGAAAAGGTCGAGTTACAAAGTTAGGTTACATTGTAACCCTAGATAAATAACTTAATTCATCATTACAAAATAAAGACTACCCATACAATGCATCAACAACATTAAACAATCAAAGTAAATAAGAAAAAGTGAGAAAGTCATATGGGTTGGTGAGAAGCTTTCTTTTTTCCAAAACTTATCTCTCATTTCCTCACAAGATTAAGCTTCATCTATCTAGCTCTTCTTCCCTATTGAATAATGCAAAATGTGAGTAATCTTGGTCATCTTGCCTGAAATGGTGAGATTAATGATGTAACAACTTTAAGGGCTACTCCTCGAGTTCAAGATTCCTTATTTCAACATTTTGGGGGGCATATTTATAGCTCTCACAAAGCTAGAGCACAAAAAGAAAAGAGAAAGGTCAAAATTGCCCTACTTGTGCTCCCTCGTACATTGGCTTAGAGAGACGCCCAAAGAGGCATGATTGTGACAGTGTATTGCATCTCTTGGCAATCTAGGCTGTAAGGAAATGCATTGTGGCAAGGGAATAGGTTGATACGTGCTATTAGTGGCAATGGAATGAACTGCTAGGGGCACTGTTGAATGAGGGAATAGGCTGCTAGGCATGTTGTTGAGCAGAGGAGCACAAAGTTGACAATTCTGTAGGTTGAGGAGTGTGCTGGTTGCAAGTGGGCATGTGGGTGAGTGCGCCAGTGGTAGAGAGTTAGGATGCTCAATGCGTTGGGATAATGTGGCATGCAGAGGGTAAGAAAATAAGAAGAAAGAAAAGAAGGAGAGAGAGATAAGAGAAAGAGAGGAAAAATCTGGATGGGTGAACGAAATATTTGAGTGTCTACGATATCCAGATAAGTGATTTTTATGTCAATGAGGTTTAGAATACAATAAATTAGTTAATTTTTCCATAAGTTTTAAGTTGAGTTCAATGTAATTTTTAGGATGAATCCAAGACTATGAAGAATCAAATAGGAACCCACTTTAGATCCATATGAGCAAAGGAATTATGTGAGTTGATAGTTTTATTTTAATCAAATTGATTGAATTATGTTTATTTGTATTTCAACTTTTTATTATTTGTTGAAATTGAATGATTTATTCTTTTATATAACATTTTAGATTAAGAATTATGTCTTACGATGCAGTTATGGAATAAGCTTTATTTTTTTTGATATATGTACTTTCAAAGAAATACTTGATAGAGAAGAAGATATTTATTTTGACATGAGAATTTATTAAGTATATGTGTATATGTATACATATTAGAAATTCCAATCAGAATTTTATGTTTTCAGCTTAAGTTATTTATAAGAAATAATCAGAATATTTTAAGTAATATTTATTTATGTTTTGAGAAAATTATTAGTTAGAATTATATGTATATTAAGAGTGAAAAATTTGCATATTTGTATATGGAAAATTGTTTAAGACTTGAAAGGAAACCATTGATGTTTTTAGAACACCAAGGTTGTACCTTCAACGGTCAAGCTGTTTGTGAGTCATTGAGTCACCTAACACGTATCTGGTAGATACCAAAAGAGTCATTGAGTCGTTCTGCACGTGTATGACAGATGTTATGTCTTGCTCTACATGTGAGACGATATTTTCCACCACGTGTGACAAATATTATCCCTAGCTTGCGTGGTTAAATATCTCCATCACATATGACCAATTTCATTGGATACTAGTTGGTGTAGGTTTTCAGATTATATATGTTATATACTGAATATGATTAATAAAGAAAAGATTTTAGAATATCAGTTTTAAGAGATTTGATTAAAAGAGTTTTCAAAAATGTTATAACATGCTTAACGAAAAGCTTTTTAGAAAGGATATGAGATTATTTGTAAAGTAGATTTGATGAGTTATTCAAGGATTTTTGGTATATTATTTAGTAATTAGGAAAATATTATGTTAGTTTGTGTTATCATATTTAAATAGTTTTTAAGTTTATGTTTTATAGAATAGATTCAAAATGATTTCTTATTACTTTCAGAGAAGTTTTATTCTGATAATAATTTTTCATTATATTTTATTAAAGTTATAAAGATAATTCATACAGAAGTTTACAACTTTATTATGATATGAGATTTGAATTCAGTTTTATTGTTCAGGTATGAATTGTATGGATCATTGAGATTAATTTATTATTATCAGTAATATGTTATGTTTTATTTAAAAATATTTTTTAAAAAATTATATCCATTTATTGGGCGTTAGCATTCATTCTTTTATAAAAACTCTTTTTTTTTTTTTTTCACATATCTACTATAGGTTAGTGTAGATTATTGTATATCATAAGAAGAGCTACATGGTGATGACAAAATGAATCATTATATGGATTATTTTAAATAGAAACATTTTGCATTAGTGTATATTATTTTTAATTAACCAGATTTCTTAAATATGTTTCCATAGTCATTTTACAAATGAAATATGTTTTCTAGGTATTTTATGACCCTTGTTCTGAGTCTAACATGAGAAATGTAAAAATTTTCGATTTGTTTAGATTAAATGTATAAAGAAATAATGAGATTTACGAGGATTTTTTTAAAAATGTTATTAGTAAATTTATATTTTAATTAAAAAGATCACAATTTTAACAAGATTCTTCTAGACTTAAAAGTTGAGTCAGAATGGATTTGCAATTTTCACGGGATTCTCCTAAATTCAAAAAAGGAGTTGGGATGAATCCCGTTAGTTGGGGCTTTCAATACATAATACCCTAACTCCACCTTCTCTCTCTTTACTATCATCTCCTTCTCCCTCTTAATTCTCCACCTCTCTCTCTTCTTTCTTCCCTTTCCTCCCTTTCACCTTGCTCCAGCGTCCTGCTCCTCCAGTTAGTCTAGCTGCACCACTTGCACACCGATAGCATCTTGTTCGCCATGCAAGATACCTCACTGCACTATAACTAGGAGAAAGCCTCGAAGATGGAGCCGACTCAAATGGAAGTAAAGAACGAGGGAGAAAATGGAAAAGATGGAGCTAATTCGAATAAAGGTCGCCATCCTTAAAGAAGGCACCAACGGAAGGGAAGATACAAGGACGATCGATGGCCTCCTTGGTGACGCCGGCTAGAAGGGAGAAATGGAGTAACCTAGATGGAGTGTTTAATTATTTTTATTTTATTTTATTTTATTTTGTGTTTGGTTGCAAAGAAATTAATGGGAAATTTTTATGATTATTGGTTAGTGCATGGACAATAGAGAGATTGGATCTCCATTTTTTTTTTTCAAAAAACTCTATTTCTATTTTTAATTTTTTTTAAACTTATTCGTCAATTATTTTTTTAATATGATCTTCACCATCCATCTGGATTGATGGACGATAGAGATCTGTCTTATATATACATATATATATATATATATATTTTTAAATAATATTTCTTTTTTCAACAATATTTCTTATAAAAATATTTTCTTGGCTTTAATTCCAATTTTTTTATTTTTTTTATTTTTAATTTTTTAATTACAATGCATTAAGGACATTCTTGTCTTTTCATAATTTTTGTTGGGTGATTGATTATCATTATTTTGTGCCAATTTTACCTATTATTCTATTATGTTTTTGTGTGGAATTGATACTTTTAATTTGTTTTGTGTCCTTATGTTTAAATTTAGGTTTTGAGAAAAAAATGATAGAATCAGTAAATTTTTGAAGATAAATGCAACTTAAGGAAATTAGAGAAATTTGAAGGGTTGATTATGAAATTGCCATTCAAATCCAAATCGAAAAAAATACAAATTCGATTTAATTCAGGATTTCTTTTAGTGCAAGAATTCGAATTGGAAAATAAAATTGAGAAGAATTTGGAAGAACTTAGAGTAACTGAAGAATAAATTAGGAAAAAAATCAAATTTGGAAAGGTTATAGAAGTAAATAGCAGAATTTTTGGAAAGAAAGTGATGTGACTTGTGTGAGCTCGTACGAAGTGCTAAGTTCAAGTTACATAAGTCATAACCTATCAAGTAAAGCCCCATATGTTTAGTTTCTATAGCCATTGACGGTTTGTGAATCGGAGTTTTCTAGAGAAAGTTATGACTGATTAAGAACCCAAATGTTAGTCCATCGCAAGACTTCATAGCTGCGGGACAGTCTTAATTTAATCGGAACTCTTTATATTTCAATCCTAATCAACTTCCTAAGCATTGTCACATCCTAAACCAATTAATCAAGTAAATTTACATGAGATTAGAACAATAAAAGAAAAAGTTAACAAAGTTTCATCCAAATCAAAAGAGAAAATTAGAGTTTTGATCCAACTTGGATGTGAGACATATGAGCACTATAAACACCCATCTTTATGTAGAATTAGGGACTTTTTAGTGGAGATTTCAACTAGAGCAAAGGGCAGAACGTGGAGAGTTTCTTATTCTACCTTTCTTCTTGTTTTTATTTATATTATTCAAGTGTTATGTTGGAGCTATGAATGGCTAATTTTCTTGTTAGTTAGGGCTAACTTGAAGTTCTAAACATAAATTCAATTTATTATTATTTTTAATGAAGTTATTTATTTTTTCATGATGAAATTAATGTTTCTATTTTAATTGTATCCTATTTATTTTGTTTCTTTGACTAGCCATCTTAGGAGCATGTTTTTAAGATTATGTTGTAAGAATATAAACCGCACACCAAACGGGAAAAATTCTTTGTTTGAAACAATCAATTACTGAGGAATCAATTAAGGGACATTAGTTCATAAAAATCTAGAATAGACACTATGTTACAAGGTTTATGTGACATGCATATTATTCTAGTGCTTAACGGGTTCCTGTTATCAAACCTAGGTAGATACCATGTTAGGTTATGATTCAGAATACACGCATCTAAATAGAAACCATACAATTTATATATTAACTAAGGAATAATCCATACAACACACAGTATAATTATTACCTTATTGTAAATGTCTTCATCATGTATTAATATTATTGTGCTTTATTAATTTATTCATAGATTAAAATATTGTTTAGTAGTGAATAGAATGTTCTAACTAAGTTTTCTCTATTGATTTTCTTTAAACTAATTTAGTTTTCTGTCACAATCTAATTTTCAATTCTTCAACCCAATTTTGAAAGCCCTTTTAATTTAATTTAATTGTCTTAATTTAGATTTTAAAAATAAATTTAGAATTAAAGTAGGTAATAACTCCTCGTAGGATCGACTTTTACTTATCGTTATACTCAATCAAAAGGTTTGTACACTTGTAAGGTTTTAATAAATTGGTTTATTAAAATATTAACCAACAAGTTTTTGTTTGTCACAAAACCACTTAACTTTTGGATGGAAACTGTTTTGGGCTAATGTGAGAGGTTTTTTGGGTAAACTTTTCCAAAGCTGGTTTTTTTTACCATATTTCATTTTTAGTGTGTTTTCAGATTTTTCCCCAAAAAATATACATATACAAGTTACTAAACCTGTGGTAATACAAATTAAAGTCGCTTTGCCAAGAAATGCTCTCGATGTAGATTTTATGAATCTAAAAGGAGTTCAATGGTGGTTGAGACCTCCTAAATAGGCTTTGCAGTGTTGAAGCATTGTTCTAACAGTAAAAGCATAAGAATTAATGAATGCAATAACTAACAAAACATTTAAAGGAGAATACTAAACTATATGGCAACAAAATATTACAACATTATCATATAATCAATTAGCCCAGTGCATGTAAAAGCTGGAATCAAACAACCCAGAATAATCAACATGGTTTAGTGTAAACCATCAAGTCTGTAGCACATAGACGTTGCATAATGAACACTGAAGAAAATATATAAACATAACTCAAAACAAGTATAGATAACTTCAATTTTACAAAAACCAAATTAACCTGATAGAAGATGTTTTTAGGTTGAACTGAGAACTGAGCAACATAAGCTAAGTCCGTGGCTGGTTAAAATGTTGGGCTCAGGAAGGAACTGCAAGTGCTATGAATTTCGCGGAAATTCACGTTAAGCATTAACAATAAATTAAAAACATTACATTAATTTCCAGCAACTAGCTATTTTAAATATAATAGAAAGATAAATATTCTAATTTCCAAAACAGTTCTAACTAATAAGGCAAGCCAAATCAGAATAAATGCATCACCTTGAATATATTTGAAGAAGCTAATTTAACATAAGATAAATGATTAATGCATATACATAAATATCGACAACTTCTGAGACAGGGCTGGAGGCATTTCACAGGCACACTTAGCGCCCACAATCGACTAAACTGCCAAAGGTTCAATGAGTCTATAGCCTTAGAAGACAGGCCTAGGTAATCACTGAAATTTCATCATGATGTGAATAGATCATTGCAATTGTAGTTTTCAAAAAGAAAATATTTGTAAGTGCGAATCATCAGCATGTCGTTGACTACGTCCTTACCCTTTGTACACATTGCCCACTGCTCCTACCAAAGTGCTTGCCCAACTACTTGCTGAGAAACTCCTGAAACAGGTCACTTCTTATCTTAAACTGAAGAGGTCATGCTAAAATGCCAAAGACACTATTAGCCACATCCATCGCACATCTCTCCTCACTTCCCCGGCTATTAGATACAAAATAAATAACTATAGGTTACCAAAGTAAATGCATAAGCAAAAAATTAATATTTCAAGATGTATTCTCAATTTTATTTCCATTTCCTACATTCATTGAGAAGCTGAATAAATCTTTCTAACAGAACATACTTGCAGTAGAAGCCTGCAACAGTGCCTGGGATGTCCTTGGCATTCATTTGTTACTGTTCTTTCTCATCCTGCATGTATGACCGAAATGTCACATTCCATAAAGAAAATGAAAAAGATTAAGTTAAAATAAAATTCATCCATGGAGACTACGTTACCTGATTGGAACTCCAGAGGGATTGGCTTCAATGCTTGCACCTGTACAAGAGGAATTATAGTGTTCTCCACTGAAACCAGTTCGCTAAATGCATTTGCCATCCAACTCTACACAGGGAATGTGTTCTTTCCACTTGAAGCATTCTTTCCTCAAAAGAGGACAGTTTGAGATTCTGAGTCGTCCAAGAGAGGAAAGCAGGCCTTCTAAAGGCAAGGAGCGAAGCTTATGGCAATTAATGATCTCTAGCTCTTTGAGCAATGTGAGATTATTGAGTCCCCTGGACAGAATGTCCAGATCTTTGAGTTTACAAATGCAAAGAGATATAAGATTTCCAGGAAGCACATATTCATTATCTGGAAAGGAACGTATATCTCGAAAACAGCCACCAGATATGCTGAAATCTTTAAGAGAAGTCAATCCGTGCAGATTCCACTCCGATATGGGATGCTGGAGATTCATACAATTCCAAATCTCAAGTGATGTTAAATTTGGGGGCAAACAGCCAAAGGATAGAAGACTTGGACAATCACATATCATTAGAAGTTGAAGAGACATGGGCAGTCCAGTTTCTGGAAAAGATATTAGATTGGGACAATCAATTATAGCTATTTCAGTAAGAAGGGACAGACAGTGCAGGAACTCAGGTAATTTGGAAATGGTTTCACAATGTGAGATTTCAATACATTCAAGTAATTTACTATTCTCAATATTCCCAATCATTGTCTCTGTAATACGTTCCAGCCTCGAGCATTCTGAAAGCTTTAGCATTTTAAGACCACAGGGCAATTTGCCAGAAGTAGAACATTTAAGAGACGGACAATCAATGATCTTCAAGTTATCAAGCTGTGACATATAACTCCTGTTATGATCATGCATAATTCCTTCAGGTATGGACTCTAGATTTTCACAAAATTGAATTGTCAACCTTTTTAGCGTGGTAGGTAACTTGCCTTCAGGAAAGGATTTGAGAGAAGGGCACTTTTCAATCTCCAAGTCTTCAAGACAACTCTTGCTTTTGCAACAATAAATCATTATATTCTTCGGCAAGGCCCTCAGTGCTAGACAATCTTTTAGTATAAGATGTCTGAGCATGGACAAAGAAGCTGTATCTGGAAATGACACAAGATTTGGAAATGATTCAATCAGTAAATATTCAAGAGAAGTGAAATAGCGCAGCTGAGGTGGCATGTTCTTCAGGTGACCAAAACAGAATGAATCTGGATTCACCAATGACATCAACTGGGAAGAGCTTTCAGCAGTAGGAAAACTGACATTGACTGATTCAACCCTCTGCCTCTCCAATGAATTCGATTCAGTGCAATTAGAATCTGTCTGAAGTTTAGGAGATCCCTGAGACCACAGAAATCCTTCTGGCAGACATGAACACTCTGGAAAACCCCTGATCGTTAGAGTTGTTAGGGAGGAGAGGCCAGAAATGCTTCTCAGCATAACCTCATTGCATTCTATAATATTTAATTCAGGAAGGCATGTGAGCGTTATAGGTGACATCAAATTTGGGCATTGAATAACAGTAAGCTTCTCCACAGAAGGAATTTGGCTGAGTGATTTTAGCTGCAACTTAGGGCAGTTACGTAGGGTAAGTTGACGGAGATGAGGAAAAGGTTCAGTAACTCTGTCATTAGACCAGTGCACCCACTTCAGCATACTTTTGAACTGCAGAATTTCCAAGGAAGGAAAAGGCTTAGCACTTTCTCCATAAAACTCGGCATCCATTCTTTCTATTCCATCCATGCGTTCGATGCATAACTCTCGAAGTGCAGGCAGTAGCCCAAGTGATGGAAGTGACACAATGTTTCTACAATTACATAGGTTTAAGCGTACCATATCGATGAAAGAGGGATCCCCTATCCATCGTGGAAATTTTGTTCCACCATAATGTGAAATTCTGAGCTTTCTAAGACCCCCATGAGGTCGTAGGAAGTCAAGTACAGACATATCAATCTGTTCATTCTGCGAATTATTTATGTTCTCACTCCATTCTACGGCCAATTCATCAAGGTCATATTTCTCCTTTAGATTGGCAACCCTTGCATCTACTATATCACCCACATTACCCAACCCATAAATGGAAAGCTCCCCTTGAAGACATAAGTCTTTCAACTCTCTAAGACTGAGCTGAGCACCTTTTCCCACGATATATTTGGTCAATACTCGGAGACTAGTTAAATTACCAATTCCTGGGGGCATCTCTAGCAAACAGTTTGTATCTTGGATATCAAGGCAATACAAGTGGATTAAACAGCTGATTCCTGAAGGTAACTTGGTTAATTCTGAGCAACCACACAATCGCAATGTCTCTAAATTGACAAGATTACATACCAATTCAGGTAAGCACTTAATCTTAGTATAAGACAAATTAAGGTATCGTAAATGCTTGAGATCACCGATTGAATTTGGAAGCTCTATAATGCAATAACCACTCAAACAGAGGGACCTTAAGCATCTAAATGTTTTGAGCATCTCACTCAATACAATTCTGCTTAGGTAGCAACATGCAGTCCGAGGTGATTGATGGATTGGTAGTGCTAAGAGTGTTCGTAAAGATTTCACTTCATAGCAGTGTTTGAATCTTTGAGAGACATCATACAGGTGACGAGTGAAAGCCAAGTGACGAATCCTTTTAAGAGTTCCATCAGGCCCATCATTGTCAAATTCATTGTGTAAACAAAAGCATGTACCTCTGGCAACATATTGAGCCAAATCATGAATGAGGTCATGCATAACAAAATGTCTGCCACTTGATCGTTCAAAAAATGACCTTGACAACAATTCATTAAAACAACCATGGCCTACATCTTCCACCTGTTTCTTTTCTCGTCGTTGTGGGAGAAAACCCTCAGCCATCCATAGCAAAATCAACTCATCCTTATCAAATTCGTAATCCTTTGGAAAAATCGAGCAATAAGCAAACAATTGCTTTAAATGGGAAGGAAGGTAGTGGTAGCTTAGCCTCAGAGCTGGAATAATATTACTTCTTTCTTCTGGCAAATTCCATATCTTGCTATTCAATACAGCTTCCCATTTACCAGGATCCAACTTGTTCCGCAACAAGCCTCCCATGGTTTTTACTGCTAAGGGCAAGCCCTTACACTTTTTCACTATCTTTTCACCAATCGCTTTAAGATCCGAAGGCACAACAAATCTATTTCCGAATGCATGTCTTTCAAACAAAGAAAAACAATCTTCATAAGACAGCAACTTCAGATGGTAAGTAGCCTCCGTGCCCATAATTGATCCAACCTCTTCATTACGAGTTGTTACAATTATTTTGCTTCGAGAGTCAGCTCTCATAAAGGGTTTTCTTAAAACACACCAATTCTCATTATTATGATTCCAAACATCATCCAAAACAAGTAGAAATTTCTTTCCACTCAGCTGCTCTTCCAACAGTACTCGAAGCTTGTTCAAATCACTAATACCATTAGTTTCATAAGACATTGCATGCAAAATCGATTTAGTTATCCTTGCAACATCAAAATCTTCGGAAACATAAACCCACACTTTCAAATCGAAACCATTAGTAACCGTCTCATCATTGTAAACAAGTTGAGCAAGAGTTGTTTTACCTATACCACCCATTCCACATATAGGAATCACACCAACATCATCACCACCCAGATTCTCATCACTGAACAACAATTCTATGATTGCCTTTTTATCATTTTCTCTACCTAAAAAATCAGGTTCAACCAAAGATGAGGATGGTAGTCTCTGATAGCTAAACATATTCCTCTCAAGAACAACAATTTCTCTCAATTGAAGGATCTCTTTCTGTTTCAACAAATCCTCCAATCTACCAGATATCTCTTTGAATTTGGAACCCATTCTTACATTAAACCCATTCCCAAATGAATAGAAAAAAGACCGTACCTTGCACTTGAAGCGTGAAGGGTTGTTCATCAACTTTTGCTGCAAGTTTCTGGTTGCAAACTCATCAAGTATGTCCTCCGAATCATAGGCCACGTCTCTTAGATGGTCCAGCCAGGCTAGCGAGGATGTATCAGACATTTGCTTCTCGTCTGCATCTTGAAGCAAAGACTGTATCTTCGCCATAAGGTTTCTCAACTTGTTGAATTCATTTGAAACCTTCTCGTGACATGCGAACTCGAGCAGATCAGAGGAACTTAGATTTTCAACCGGCACTCCCACCATAGCTGAAACAATCGCTTCTGCGATTATACCCGTATCACTTCTTCAGCTGTTAGTCTCTAGATTTTTCCAATAGATTTTTGGGTTTCGTTTTGCCGTGTGAGCAAGGCTGTTTGCAATCTTTTCACCTTTTTTTGAAAGCTTTTTTAAGTATTTCAACAAAATAAATAAATAAATAACTTTTGTCTTATTATTAGGATACTTAAAAAAAAAAAAAAAAGCTTTTCTTCTTACGAGATTTATATCTTTTACAATATCTCTTATGCTCAAAAATTGTGTTTATAATCAATAATTTTAAAATTTACAAAGCATATAAGCTTTGTTTGTTTTACCGAATTGGAATGGAATTGACTTAAACCTCTAAAACAGGTCATCGCCATTGTCTGTACTTGACCGATCACCGAAGAAAGTCGACCTTCTCCCATTTGAATGTGAGTAGATCGCTAGCCTCCTCCATTCTCGATGATTAAGGCTGGTGTAAGAGGAGGTCATTTTTCGTCATGATATAGTCCAACCACTTAATATTTAAATTTAAGAATAGTAAATGAAAAAAGCAAACAAAAAAAATCAATATTTTAATTATAAAATCTTATTAAATAATTATTTAAAATAAGGTGCTATAAGACTTAAGGAAGAAAAAAAACAAAGCTTTATGGTGCCTCCGAGTTTTCTAGCTGTAGTTATTAACATGATGTATAAATAGTGATGCATTGTAATTGGTGTAATCATAAGCATTAATCAAATACAATGAAAGCTTGAAATTCGACAATGGGAGAGCAGTTTTCTCTTCAAAGTTTAAAAGGCATTTCATCAAACACTTTTCTTCTTTTGGCAAACACCTTTGATCAATCATTTTCTTTAGATTCTTCACAAAGACAAAAGAAGATTGAAGTCCGACTAAGCATCTAGAATATTTTATCATGATGTGGGACCTCTGACAATTATTGTTCATAGAATTGCTTTTTCTTTATTTTGGATGGTTGGTAGAAACGATTTAGTGAATAATGTGGACGTGGGACCTTTGAAACTATATATTGCTGTTATCATAGAACATCCATTTTGTTGTTGTTATTACTATCCATTAATAGACAAAAATAATATATTCTTTTTCAAAGGCGATTGACTTATTATGTAGCAGCATTATTAAATAGCATATCGATTGGCTTATCATGTGGCAGCATTATTATGGAGCATTTCTTACACGCATTCGGGCATCACATGGAAAGTTCGGATCCCATCATCGTGTACATAAACATTCGTTATTTTTGTCCAAGCATCAAATAATACATACTTTTATTTATTCATAATTTATTTAATCTTCAACTCATAACTCAAGTGGATAGTATACAGTTTTTTCACATACATGATAAAATCAAAATTTTTTCACATAATAATGAAAAAAAAAATCAAAATTCTAGGTTCGAAACCAAATGACTAGGTTCACAACAAACCTATTTTATTTGGTTTTTTAATTTTTTTATGAAAAATTAAGAAACTTTATAAATGATCTCCATGGTCTATTAACATGATGGACGGTGGAATTCATTTTAATTTTTTTTAGAAAGTTATTAAATTTTTATTTTCAAATATTTAGTTATTTTTATTTAATATTATTATTAATTAATAATTAATAAATTTGAAGGGTATTTCAATCATTACATAAGTTTAGAGGGTACCATAGTGATTTTCTAGAATCTTGATAAGGGTATTTGATTATTTCACGGATTTGGATGGAAAACGTTAACTTTTTAGATGAAAAGTTAATAGCAGGGAGGGGTTCATCTAATAAAAAAAAAGAAAAAATTAAGGACCAATCACGATTAGTTTACTTTTCAGGGCAATTTTTCATAATGTCCATTTAATGAATAGTGTGGACGCAGGACTTTATATATATGTATATATATATACAATGTTTTCATAATGAAGACTTTCTAACTTTAAAATGTTAGAACTATGAAACAATCAAATTAATTCATTGTATTCTCTTTTCAAAAGTAAATTCTCTCTTATTTAATTCAAAAGTAATGGATGAATTTAATTAGTTCATCCTAACTTCAAAAAATTAGGAGGTTCTTATTATAAAAATAATATATATATATATATATATATATATTACAAATACAAGTTACAACTGCTGAACTCTCTAGACACTAGCTTTTATGGAATAATCTAAAACATAACATTTTATTAAACTCTACTTTCTATACAGTGAGTGGAGAAAACGAGCTCTATAAATAGAGAGACCACTGTGTAATTTGCCATTTTATAAGAGGGTTATTTGTAAATTATCCACTCTTGATGAACGACACTCGAACCTTCAATGCATTGTGTGAACAAGCTGTGCATGTAACTATAATCAACACGTCACGAGACTTCTGAATGGGACCTTTGAAACTCTATTGCTTTTATCATAAAACATCTTTTTAGTTGTTTTTATTACTCTCTATTAATAGAATGTCATTTTGTTTTCAGTGACATCTTTGTGAAAACCATACATAACTGCATATTTATATATGTATTAATTGAATAAATTAATTAAAAATTCAGATTTACTTTTCAAGATACAGATTTTAGGGTGCATGCTATGACCATAAAAAAGAGCAGCAATAAACTGTTTGTGCTAAAATATTTGTCTTGTACATAAATAATTATAAGGTATTCTCATATGAATAGTCAAGTGTTTGTCATTACTTGTCAAGATTTAATACTATAAATGTAGTTTAAAAATTTACCTTATAACAAAAAATATCTACTTCCATAATCAAAGATGAAAACTTCTGTATTTATAAATATCTACTTTCATAATCAGAAATGAAAACTTCCGTATTTATAAATATCTATTTTCATAATTAGAGATGAAAACTTCTGTATTTATAAATTTGAACCTTTATCATGTATTAAAAATAAAAAATAAAAATTGTATACTATCCATTTGAGTTATAAATCGAATGTTAAAAAATAATGGACTACTTGAGCTACGAATTAATATATTTGGTAGTTATTTTTGAATCCTGTGTCTATCACTGTTTTTTCCCAAACATATATTCGAATCTCTTGTTTGATGTTTAGACAAAAATAACGAATGGTTATGTACACGATCATAGAACTTTCCATGTGATGCACTCAAAATTAAGATTCCACAGCTTGCACAAATTTGTCAGTGACAAAAGCCTTCTTATAGTATTACGTGTTGCATATTACGAGATTTTTTTTAAGAACTAAAAAAAACACTTCAAAAATGGTAAACAATCATATATTAAATCATGGTCATGCGGTTGTTGGTGCATGTATAGAATTAATACTTGAGATCTCTGTGTATACAAACTTGTCATTCGAAAGAGAAAGTTGTAAAACTTGGTAAAAGCTATGGCAATATTTTCAAGGATGCTTACAAGGCCTGATATTGAGAGAAGATTGACGGTTCCCAGATATTGTGTATCAGAATTCCCGGTACCATCCGAAAGAGGCCAAGCCAAAGAATTGAAGGTGAAAGATGAGAAGGGAAATGTATGGACTTTCAATTGCTCTCTTCAGTCAGCAGTCAGCCCCAGACTTGTTATTTCTTCAGGCTGGCTCCAGTTTGTTCGCAGTAAAGAACTAGAAGTTGGTGATACAATCTACTTTCACAAAGAGGTAGTAGAGCAGGCAACAGAAGCACCATACAAAATTGAAATTAGGAAAAGATAATTCTAAATAAGATTCACATGCATGCATGTGTTAGGTAAAGCAAAATGAGTCTTAGCTCGCTAGCTTCGTCCGGTAACCGTTTTAGTTGTTAATTTGTTAAACACAATAAACTTTGGGTTGGGTTCAAGTTTCGCACACAATAAAATAATGAGTTTTATTTACATTTGTACAATTTTTTTTTTTGAAAATAGTGTAATATTTGTTGTCTCTTAAAAATAAAAAAAATAAAATATTTTTGCTTTTTTAAGAAAAATTAGATGTTATTTATGAGTGATCCATTTTTTTGGTGTCAACAAAATATATATTTAAAATTATAATTAATGTAATATATTACTTTATGAAGACAAGACACGTTGAAGAAGACAATAGTTTACACTTTCTACATACATATATATATAATTATTAGATATGAGACATTATATCATGATGTTGTAGGAAAAAATGGCTAGAAGGTTAACTGAATCTCTTATCAAGCATCTACTTTGTATGATAGCGATCTTAGCCCTATTTTGCAACATGATCTGTAAAACAAATAAAGCCTTCATTAGAGTGACCCAAGGGTTTGCCCCGAGAAGCACCATTCGATGCTTAAATCAATCCATATTTCTCAGTAATTTGTATCATAAAGAATAATAAAGTAGATTAATTACCTTCGCAAGGAGGTATTGTGACTCATGTGAGGGTGCTTAAATATCTATCATTATTCTATTACGACCATTCGTCCGAAGGTTAGTAAACCTACCGAAGGCTAACATCTCTTGTCTTCACTAATAATTTATTCAGTTTGTTAATAATTATAATTATCTTCACTTAGGGAGAGCCATAACAGTTCCTGGTGGAACATTATCAGAGGATCCAGACTAATGGAACCATATTTGGTGGTATCTGTGCATCAATTACCATAAGTCCGAGGTTGTCTATAACAATTATCATTAATTAAAGACTAAAATGCCCTTTCTACGTCTATCAACTAGCATAGATATCCAGGGGGCAAAATAAAGGTTATAAATAAATCTAACATCATCTGTGAATTAGAAGAGTAAAAGAGTGCATTCGTGATTTAAGGAGAGGGTCATCTTTGTAATTTACTTGTAAGAGAAGCTTTTTAGTAATTTGCCACGATTGGCATCCATCTTCTTCAACCTAACATCCATTCATAACTTGTCACCTATGACAACCATGTTGGACAAGCTTCGAGCTTCCGCCGTGGGTGCACAGTTGTTGGGGTTAATCGTCGACGTCGTCTGGTTCCGACAGGTCTAGCGATCATCATTGTATTCCTCTTCATTTTTCACCACCATTAAACTCGCTCGACCCACCTTTCTTGCTCCAACTGTCCTTTTCGGTGACCCTACTAACCGATGTTGACGAGGACGACGTCTAGATGGTGGTGCATGGCAGTCTATAAAGCTATCAAAGTTGCTAGTTGGGCGTTTAAATAGGTCTTTTGAAGACACAAAAGGGAGGCTTGCATGGAGCCGGCACTGCCGATAGATGCTAGTAGCTTGCTGACGGTCTGCCAGAGGTGACGACAGTAGTCACTGCTAATTCTCTTTATTGGATATAACTTTAATAAGCAAAAAACTATATCAAAACCCAAAATCTCATACTATATCATTAAGAATTATTGTAGAGAAGACATACTTAAATTTATATTGACAAACTTGAGAAGGATTGAGTCTTCCACAGTCAAATCTCTTTACATTACTCTATAGTTTTCTTTTTGAATGGGGAAGGAGAATGAGAGAAAAATTGTATGTATATTGATTTCACTTAGGGACCATAACCCTTATATTCTTTATATACTAACTCAAATTAGATTCTCATTAACCTTAATTTCATTAATATTGGGTTTCTATACAACAAAGCTCATGCCCAATGGATATCTTTAGAGCTCAAATAATAAATCACTTTTCTGCCCCTAGTAAAAAAGATAACCTATAATATAATTGTTATTTAATATATAAATCCACAATAAGACATATAAAAAATCTCAATAATTTTCCACTTGGACTACATATGTTTCCTGAAATAATTATATTATCTATAGTCTTAAGTATGCACTGAAAAGCTATTCGTTTTAAAATATCTATTTAGTTACAATTTGTTCTATCTATTATATTAGCATTAGATCAAAGCAATCTTTGCTATATATATTTGTAACTAAACCTATCAATGGTCACCATACCAATATATTCAATAACATAAATTGAGTATGGATGCATAGTATGGAAATTACATGTAATGTGATCTCAAACATGCTTATTTCCAACTGGTTTAACTTTAATATTCAGTGAAATCAAACATAAATAACATTCAAAGTTAATAAATTAACCATATACTTTATTATGCAAAAAATAAATATAAAAGATGTCTATAATAAAGAACATCAAAATACTAACTCCCACTAAACATGCACATCATCAACCAAAACAACACCTATATGAGTAGTGTGTTCATGTAAGACCTTGGGTGGTAATCCTTTAGTAAGAGGATCCGCCATCATGGAGTTTGTCTCAATATATTCTATAGTCACTTGATGACTCTGAACTTTTTCTTTAACAACGAGATATTTAATGCTTATGTGCTTTGACTTTGTAAAGCTTCTATTGTTATTGGAATAAGCACAATCGAATCATTGTCATAATGTATCTTTAATGGTCTTTCAATACAATCCACAACTCAGGGCCCCGTGGCAAAATTTCATAACCAGATCTTATTATTTAGATATCTCATAACAAGCTATGAACTCAGCTGCCATAATGGAAGAAACTATGAGTGCCTTCTTAGCACTCTTCCAGAAAATAGTTCCTCCAGCTAGCAGGTAAATATAGCTCAATGTGGATCTTTTACTGTCTTAGCATCCAACAAAATCGAAATCAAAATATCCAATGATCTCTAAATGATCTAATCTCTGATAAGTGAGCATATAATCTTTTGTTTTCTGCAAATAATACATAACTTGTTTGGCTGCTTTCTAATAATCCATCCCTAGGTTACTTAAATATCTGCCCAATATTCTTACTATGAATGCTATGTCTAAATGCATGCATACTTGAGTATATATTAGACTTTCTACAGTTGACATATAAGGAATCTTTTGCATTTCGTTCCGTTCCAACTCATTTTTAAGGCTCTGACTGAGATTGAATTTGTCTTCTTTAGCAACCGAGGTATCTCTTGGTGCACAACCTTTCATGCCGAATCTATCAAGAACTCTTTCTATATCTCTCTTTTATGACAATCCAAAGATACCTCGAGAGCGATCTCAATGTATCTATATGCCTAATATAAAATAGGCATCCCCAAGATCTTTCATCTCAAAATTCTTTGTCAGAAATCTCTTGGTTTCGTGCAATAAGCTTATATCATTGCTAGCAAGTATTATGTTATCAATATATAATACCAGAAATATATACTTATTGCCACTAAACTTATGATATACAGAATCTTCAACCTTATTTACCTCAAACCTATATGAGATAATACTTGACGAAATTTATGATATCATTGATGTGAAGTCTGTTTAAAACCATAAATGGATTGTTTCAATTTGCAAATCATTTTCTTTGCATCACCTAATACAAAGTTTTTTGGCTGCATCATATATATTGCTTCCTTAATGTCACCATTGAGAGATGCAATCTTTATATCCATCTTATGCAGCTCCAAATTAATCAAAATGAATTATAAATGCCATTATGATCCTAAAAGAATTTTTCGTTGAAACTAGAGAGAAAGTCTTTTTGTAATCAATGATTTCTTTTTTAGTGAAACCCTTGGCAACTAGACGAGTCTTGTATCTATCAACATTGCCTTTTGAATCCTTTTTGGTCTTAAAAAATTATTTGCAACCAATGGGTTTCACACCTTTAGACAATTCAACGAGATCCCAAACGTCATTATCTTTCATGTATTTCATCTCATCATTCATGGCATCAATCCACTTTCGAGAATTAGAACTTTGTTTGGCTTGATGGAAGTTAATTGAATCATCTTCCACCACTTCTATATCAACCTCATGTTCTTAGAGAAAAATGACATAGTCATTCTGAATTGCACTTCTCATTTCTCTAATGGATTATCTCAATGATATATCCTCTTGAGGTTGTTGAGTTTGCACTTCAGGTATAATTTCTTCATTTTGCATAGAGAGCTTTTCTACATTGTCTTGACATTCCGGATTTGCATTTTGAACAATGTCAAAAATAGAATCTTGATCATTATCAATAGCAATAACAGGAAAGGAAACAAATTTTTCTTTAAAGACAATGTCGTTAACATTATATGCCGCCCCCGCCCCCCCCCCCCCCCCCCCCCCCTCCCAAACTCAACTTCCTTAAGAAATCTTACATTTCTCATCTTAAAAAAAATGTTCTAATAGTGGTATCGTAGAACTTAAAACCCCTTAACCGTTCAGAGTACCTAACAAAGTAGCAGCTTATAGTTCTTGAGTCCAATTTCTTTTCATTTGGTTGTAAGGTCTTGCCACAACTAGACAACCTCAAATATGTAAATGTTTAATACTAGACTTCTTGTCTGTCTGTAGTTCATAAGGGATTTTAGCTATCGAGTTGCTTGGAACCTTGTTGAGGATACATGTCACAGTCTTTAGTATTTCTCCCTAGATGGATTATGGTAAAGAAGAATGATTTATCATGTTTCTTATCATTTCGTTAAGTGTTCCGCTTCATCTCTTAGCAATACTATTATGCTAGGTTTGTTTGGCATTGTGTATTGCGGGACGATACTGCATTCCTTTAGGAATTTCGTAAAAGGTCTTGAACATTGTTCATCGAATCCGTCATATCTACTATAATATTCACTAATACGGTCAGATTTGACAACTTTAATTTTTTTGCCAAGTTGATTTTCACTTCAACTTTGAAGGTTTTAAATACATCTAGGGATTATAACTTCTCATGAATCCAATACAAGTATTTGTACCTTAAATAGTCGTCTATGAACGTAATAAAATACTATTGATTATTTTAAGAGGCTGTAGGAAATGGTTCGTAAATATCAATATGAATTAGTTCTATGATATCAAAACACCTATTGGCACCTAATTTCCTAATTTTTGTTTGTTTCCCTTTTATACACTCAATACAGATTTGGAAATTTGTCAAATCAAATGGATCAACATTCCCATCAGATACAAGTCTCTGAATTCTCTATTTAGAAATGTGGCTTAAAAGCTTGTACCATAGTGTGGCGAAATTGGTGTTAGTTAATTTTTGTTTTGTATCTCGTGAACTTGTATGTAAGGTTTCATTAATTAAGGTAATTGTATCCAACAAATATAGATTATCATGTAAAGATAAAAAACCTATACTAATAAGATTCGAATCTTGAAAAGACTAAATTTATTATTTCCAAATGAACAAAAAAATCAAATTTATCCAAAATAGAAATTGAAACTAATCTAAAAGATAGTACTACATAAATCTCTTCCAAATTCAAAAGTTGACCAATTTTTAATAATAACCTAAAAGTTCCTATAGTCTTTACTGCAATTATTTTACCATCGTCCACAGATATAAATCTTTCAGCATCACTTGGCTTTCCATTCCACAAGCAACCTTGCATAGACATATTTATGTGAGTAGTAGCACCAAAATCTATCCACCAAGTGTGTTAGGCACAGAAGCTAAATTAAATTCAAAACAATGTAAATTGGGAAGCATACCTTTTTGACATGCCAGTTGGCATACTTGGGATATTCATTTTTCGTGTATCCAGCTTTCTTACAAAAGTAACAAGTAAACTCCTCATTCTGTTTCTTTTGCACCTTATGTTGTGATGTCTCAATTACAACTTTTTTCCCTCATTTTCTTTTCTTATCCTTAGAGACGGTTGCTAAGTTGACACTTTCAAATCCTTCTTGTTTCAGTCTTTCCCCTTCTTGCACACAAAAATATGAGCTCACTAAAAGTCCATTGTCTTTTTAAGTGTTGTAACTCACTTTAAACTTATTGTATTATGCACGAAAAGAAATCAAAACAAAATACACCAACAAGTCCTCAAACAGTTGTAACTTGAGTGTCTTTAGTTTGAAAGAGACATGAGACATTTCCATAATGTACTCCCTTATGTTTTCTTTTCCTTTGTTGAGAGCTACAAGCCGTTCGTCCCGAAGCACAATGTCAAGATCCATGCAACCAAGAACAATCATAACGTTTTCTTTCCAATTCTTGAAGTTTGTGCCATTAAGTATAGCAATAAAATTGATATTGGCAGATATTGTTGAAGCAGAAGTATTAATTGACTTGAGAACCAAAACCAAATACAAGCTCACAATCAATAATTATGTCAACACAAAAATACTCAATTAATAAATTCATACGTGACAGCATTAAACAATTCACATAATGGTGGGCCCAAAACAAGATACCTAGCACAACATTAACATTTAGTTTTTGGAGAAAAATATCAACTGTAAGTGGTACTCTCTATGTAGTAATCAAATATTGACAGTTAATCCCATGAAGCAATAAGGCTTTCTTTAGACTGACTTCTTGTTCACATAGAAGACCTAATAATCATCACACATTTATTATCACAGATGTGACGCCCCAATCCGGACTGCCACTAGGCTCCTATCCGGTTGGTTAGCCCGGGCACCCCAACGAATCCCTCTAAGCCCATCTTGATGGTAAAAAGGCATTCGAGGAGCAAACCCTCTTAACTTGAAACTTAACTTTAGCGGAAGCTAAATCTTTTAAATCTTAAAGTTGAAATAGTTTGCGTTGGTTTGATACTATTCATTTGGTCATTTTTAAAACTCAAAACCGGCAGCATAACGGCTGCAATTTAGATAAACCAAAAACCTGAAAATCAATTCGAACACTTCAAACTATAATCACAATCCAACCCAACTTCTCGCAATCTAGTTTATCAACATAAACACAAAAATTTGAAACTTTCAAAGACAAGATATAAACATGTACTTTTAAATCTAGTAAGCTTGATTTTTCAAGCACAAAATGATGCCCTTTTTCACAACTCAAAAATGTCACTCTTTTTATGAAAAATGTACAAACATATGCAATATACAAAAACCCAAAATATGCTTAATACATTCTTCAAGAAGCAATTGCCAATACTTGCGCCCACTTGAATACGGAGGAGGGAAACTTCACTAGTCTTCACTCCACACGAGTACTTGAGGAGGTTTTTATAAACAATTTGAAGAGTTAGCTATAAAGCTCAGTGACTGCAATAGTTTATAAACTTAACTTTACTTTCTGAAAACTTCCTCCTTAGAAAACTTTAATAAAAGTTTCTAATTCTTAAAAACATTTAAAATATAAATCTCATTCAATTGCATAGCATTAATATAAACAACTTATAATAAACTTATAAAGCATAAATTTGAACATACTTAAAATAACTGAACTTTATAAAAGCACCATTCGTAACCATAATCTCTTGACCACACGGCGACTTAGCTAAGGCCACAGGTGTGGTAGGTCACAAGGCGATGTATCTGACATCCACCGCAACCAACTCTCTGAGACCTCTCAGCAACTACGTGCAGAATTCTACATCGCTAACCGTAGTGCGAGACCATATCCCACAAAGTAGGGGCGACACACTCACTCATAACTCTAACCACACAGTTAGTGATTCGTTTCCCCTAACCCTTGCCTTACTAAGTGGGATATACCGTACGGGTCTGAACTTGATAAACTGGTGGGTACTTATGGCCTTTGAAAACTTATTTTTTTCTAATGCTATTCCTTACAAATCTTTATACTTGGTGCACAAGCACAAAAGCTTTAACTTGAAAGCTTTAAATTTGAGTCCTTTGACTCGTTTATTTTACAAATACATTACATGTATTTAAATACAAGAACTTATACATGCAAAAGCATAAAATCTAGCTTATCAATGCAAAAGCATAAAATCATTTTAGAAAACTCTTTGAAAGTGCACTCACCTTAAGCTTGGGCTTAACTCGGATGAGCTTCAAAAGCCCTCTCGTGATCCGGTCGGATGCTCTTCACCTACACAACACATATATACGTAAATTTACATTTACGTCAACTTCTGGAAACTCGAAATAATAAAAATTACATAATCGCCCCTAAGTGACCCTTTTTAGGCGTAACTCTCCAATTTTTGATTCCTTAATTTAATCTTCGACTTTTATTAATCCCAATACACCTAATTAAACTCATTAAGGTCATCCAAACTCTCAACGGACGTCATATGGGTCAATTTACAAAATTGCCCTTCGAACTAGTTTATTGGGCGATTTAGTTTCTCTTTAAATCTTTGGTATTCTAAACTCCCAATATGCTTAAATCCACTTATTTTTTAACTCGTTTTCACTCAAAACAAACCAATAACCAAATCATAATAAAATTCATTTCAAATCAACTTAGACACCAACGAAATCATCAATTTCAAACTTAAATAACTCACCCCTTTTTCTTTCGCGTTAACTTCGATTTGGGGTTGATTTTGGGGTGATTTTGGATTGGTTTGTTGATAGATCTAAGCTGAGTTTGAACTGATTTTCTTCCTCTTTCTTCTCTTCCGCGCGGCTCCTCTCCTCCGGCCGAACTTCCCTTCTTCTTCTCCGATCGATCACCTCATTTTCTGGTTCGGTTTCAGCTGCATTTGGGTCTGGTTTGAGTGGCGATTTTGAGCTAAAAACATGCTCGGTTGCAGCTGAAATGGGGGAGAATCGGACGAGTTTCGCGCGCGGGACTGCAGGTGACCGAACGGCAGCTCGTCGTTGTCTTCTTCCACGCCGATCAGGTCTGATTCACCGGCGATTCAACTCGATTTCAGCGCTGGTTTGCGGCAAGTTCAACTTCACTTCCGCTCAAGCTCGGCAGCTGGACGGCACGGTAGTGGCGTTGGCTCCTTCTTCTTCTCTTCTTCTTCTTTCTTTCTTATTCTTCTTCGCGATTTCGCGACTGCTTCGGTCTGGTTTCTGATTTAACTTTAAAAGTCAATTATCATATTTTTGGCTTCTAATTTCCTCCCCAATAATCTCAATAATTCCACTTACGCCCTAAGAAAATTTCATTCTCTTCCCTTAGCTTTTAGCTTAATATTACTATGACCACAATTTTAAATTTTATCTTCAATTTAGTCTCTTTTTACCTTAAAAATTTTTTGATTTCATTTACTATTTTAACTTCCCGTTTAATCTCCATTTGAGTTTAAATCAATCCCTATGGGTTCTCTATGATCTTAAGTCGTTCCATAAACCATTTAGGGTCTCTAATCAATACTTATAGACTATTCATGAGAAACCCGTACAATATAAAAATAGAGGGTTACAACAGGTATACCCATTATTTGGCCAAACAACAATTTTCCTTTAGGTCGGTCATTATTCACATAAACAGTAGACATACACATCTTAATATTCTAAAATAAACAAATTTAATTATAGAGGTTACTTTGGTAACATATAATTTCAATTTAATTTAATTGGAAATATCAAATTATTTTCTTTTTGATAAGATAATTGAATAACAAAAACTTCACATTACATTTAAATCTACCAAAACTTTGATTCGAGTACATTTCCAACATATCAACAAAGCTCACAAGTAATGTTAAACAATCATGAAGTTAAAAATGAATTTTGAAGGCATCGAAGTGTTGGTACAGTTTCCAGATGCAAAACTATTAACAAATTTAGTGTTAATAAAATAACAAAACCGAACAGACCATGCAAATAGAGTCATTCTTGCCAATGTCTCAAGTTTATAGTCGGACGAATATTAAAATAGAGTCACTCTTCACCTCCAATGTTATTCAAGAGAGAGAAAAAGAGAGCTGGAGACGAGAGTGTCTCTGCCCTGTCCAGTGAGAGATTGCTTTTCTTGTCTTCAGACAATAAGAGAATGGAGTGGGTTGAGTGACACATGGCTGATCCTGGGAGAACCGCGTGGACTCCATGCACTGGTCCACTTTACTCCCCAATACACGAGCTCTCAGCTTACGGATTTGATGACGAGAAACATCAAAATTGCTGAGAAAATTCTTTGAAATTGAAAGTATGTTTGTCTCGCTTTAAAATATATATATATATATATATATAGATATATATATTTAGCTCCAGTCGCCGATTTTGGAATAATCTTTCTTGCTCGTTATCCATACAAAAGGCAATCAAGCACCATAGCTACAAGATTATTTAATTAAAAAATCTACACAGATGCGGTCTCGTATATATTTACAAACTTATTTTAATTGTTTGTTCTGCTTCTTTGCATTCTCATCTGTGTGGGATTAATTTTGTTGTAAACTAATCCGTTAAAAGCCAGAAATATTTTGCCGTGCAAGAATTATATTTAATTAGATTCAGCCTAAAAAATACGTCAGTGAACCTTTTTGTCCGAATAAAGCAAAACAAAAGAAGATTGAAGTTGGACTAAGCATCTAGAATATTTTATCATGATGTATGACCTCTGATGACACGGTTCGTAGAATTGTTTTTTCTTTGGGTTTGATGGTTTGTAGAACTTGAACGATTTAATAAATAATGTGGGACCTTTGAAACTATATATTAACATTATTAAGAAACTTCTTTTTAGTTGTTTTAATTATTATATATTGATAGAAAGGCCATTGACTTATTATGTTGTACAAGAAATTTAACCTGCATTTTGGGCATCACATTGAAAGTTCCGATCTCATTATCATGTAACGTGACCATTAGTTAGTTTTATCGAAGCATCAAATCAAATATTCGAATAAATTTGGAAAAAAGAAGTGATAGCGACGGGCTTCGAAATTATCAATCACGTGAGCATTTACTCATTTGTTCCCATTTTTCGTTTTTATTGCAGGGATTTGAGTTCCAATATAAGTATTTGTCTGCGTACATAGAGAGCTATTTTTCTTATTATGAGAGTACATTTCTCCATTAATAATAATAAATTTTCAAGCCACAAATATATTATTCAATTGAACAAGTCCTAATAAATTCCAATCATTATATTGATGTGAGATTACATTTTAATTATATTACATAGATAAATAAAAACCAAACACATTATATTATTTATATAATTATGTTAGTTAATTCAATTCTATATTTTATTTGCTTTGTAACTCATGATCAGGATTGTTCTTATCGGAACTCACGATTGAAGGCTGACTCAATCTTCGCTAGGCTTTTGCAGTTTTGCCTTCAATGTTACTTTTCACCTTTTAACTCTACGTTATCATTCGATTCTACAAAACAAATAACACTTTCATCAAAGTGATCTGAAGGTTATATCCGGAGCACTCTCCGATGACTTTGACCCAAAGGTTATATCCAAAGCACTCTTCAATACTTAAGTTAATGTGTTATTTTTAGAAAACTCTCTTTTTCTTAAAAACCATTATTTCCCCTCCAATAAACCATATAAACCACCTTTTATAAGGAAACATGATTTATCTTTTGGGTGTTCCAATGCATGCCAAGGTACTTGTTATTTATCACATATATTATTCTTAGGATGACAGGTGTTTACCGTATGTCTCACATTTGTCACTTATCTTCTGAAGAAAGAATTCCCCCGAAGATTGACTTTCTCTACCTTTTACAACTTATTTAATTATGCGATTTAAGATACTATCTAATACCTTCTTCAATTGAAGTCTACGACATTTGTCACGCGTCTTCTCCTAATTGCACTAATGTCTTCTTTCCGTTGGGTTTCTCTTGCACCCATACAAGTATCATGATTTATTTCATTTATCATAGTTTATACAAATTAAATTATTTGTAACATGTCCAGTGAACTAAATTACAATATTGATTATCGGGACACAATTTCGGATACAGTTATCTAATGTTACTATATTATTCATATTTTATGTAAGTATTGGCACAATACCATACTTTTCAGCATCTCACCAATATTTCACCGATTTATGTTTTAGTTAACATGACATTAAATGATTGAGTTCTTTCATAGTAGCTTCGGCTACTGTTGGCAGATGTGTTCCGACTACTTTTATTTTAACTAATTCTGTCTGTCAACATCGCTGGAGAGCAATATTATACAAGCCTTGACACGACAATATTGTCTTGATCAACCACGACACAAAATCCTTAGAACTTCTTGGAAATTATGACCGATTATAAAGTGAAACACAATTCATTACACGTTGGTCAACGAATAGACATTTGATCATCGTGTTTCAACTCATTTCTAGCAAAATTTGTGCTATAAAAGCTAGCTCGTCTAGGCCCGACATCATATTATCTATAATAACAAACTTGATCCATAGACAGCAAGGCTTCTTCTAAAAACGTATTCAAGTTGCAGCTATATATGGAGATCTTCTCTAAATTACTAACATCCATTGATGTTACTGATGGACTATTGATCCCAATGGGGACTCTGCCGGATATTCCGATACCAAATGGAGGTAGACACTACTACAAGGGTTTGGCGGTTAATGACTCGACTGGTAAACTGTGGAAGTTCTACTTCTCCACTAACAGATTTGTTTTCACTAAAGGATGGATTGAATTTGTTCAAGAGAAAGGTGTTAGAGAAGGTGATAAAGTCATCTTCTCTCGGGACCAAGATGAAGCTAGCGGAGCAATACGATATAGTATTGTGGTGATGCGATCTCCTTTCACTTTCCAAAATGAGCCTATTTATATGGATGTGGAACAACTGCCAAGAGAAAGATTGCCAATCCCTACTTCTGAGATTAATTTCTTCAAATAAATATATATATATATATATATATATGAACACAAAGGATTGTTCGTTAATTTAAAGCCTTGCTTTATGTTTCATTTGCTAATGTATTTTTTCTTATTTTTGTTTCTTAATAAACTCTCGATAAGTGGAATGTTATATATCCTTTTAAAATAAATCAATCATCATCTTTTATATTTCAAAAGAGTAATATTTGCATGCTGTCGATTTCTTACATGAGGCAAAAAAGACATTGTATACATAATATTGAGCTATAAATCTAAGATACCTGACATTTATCGTTTAAGTTACACAAAATTTTAAATAATTAAGGTAATTTTTAGATGATTGGTCGAAACCTAATAGACATAATTAATTTGTATTACAAGTAGACACTACCAGACTGCAACTTTTGTGTAAAGAAATTTGTACCAGTATACCAAACACCGAAAAATAAAATTTTCATTTTATTTTATCTTTAAACAATTTTGTATCATTTTGTAAATATGTTGACTGTGTATTAATAGAGACAATTTCTTTTTTTTTTTTTATTAATAGCACTTAATATAGGGTGGCTTGTACAACTAGCACCAAACTAATAGTTTGAGTTTCAAGATCACCTGCTATAAGATATAGATAAAACTGCCTCTAGTATAATAAAAGTGACTTTTTGTGGTTGAACAATGGTTAGAGCAATAACAATGGAGAGAGAAAAACATATAAAGCATGAGAAGACATGTCAGAGTCTATCAGTCGAGTCGCCATCACTGATGTGGGGTAATGTTTCGTGTGCTATGGTTAGCGCTGAGAAATTCCGCACATAGCCGCGAGATGTCTCAGAGTTGACGAGCTATGGTTAGCGCTGAGAAATTCCACACATAGCCGTTAGATTCGAGAGACCCCAGATTTAGGGATACTATGGTCATTTTGAAAGATATCGAGAAACAGTTTTAAAAAGAAAAACAGATTTGAGAGAAAAAAAAAATTTATAATTATTATTCAAGTTATTTATGATTTACAATTACAAATTTTGAATTTAAAAACAAGTCGTGTTTATATATGAATTCTCTTGTTTAAGTGGATATTTAAAAGATTTAAGTTTGAAATATTTTAGAAACAAATAATAGTTTTCAAACGTTTTCAGAGGAGGACGTTTTGAAAATCAGATTTTCAAAGAAAAGATAAATTATCACTCACTGAGCTTCTAGCTCATTATATTTTTCTGTTTTATATAAAAACCTCCTCAGGTACTCTCAACAGGTAGCCGAGTTGTAGCATTACCTCCAATGGGCGAGCCAGCGCGACACGACATCATTTGAGCAGCTCATTTTGTTTTATCAGTTATATTTTCATGTAAATCTCTTTTAAAGTGTATAAGTAATTTAAAAGTTGTAATTATTTGTTTGTAACTGTTTTTAAATTGTTTTTGATTTAAATGTGGTTTATTAAATTGTCTTTTAAATGTTATTAAGTGGATTTGAAAATTTAATACATGATTGAGGCCTACGGGCAACCAGAAGTTGAGTTGATGATCAATTTTAGTCGAAGTGTTGTTTTTCTGTAAACAGGTTTTTCGGGAACGTTAAAATACAGCTGTTATGCTGCCGAAATTTTTAAGGAAAAATGAGTTTCGAAAATGAATTTAAAATTAAAAATAAAAAAAATTTTCCTACGCGTTTTCAATTTTTTTTTTAAAGAAAATCAACCCAACGATGTTTCAGAAAGTATCATAGAGTTTAGGGTTCGCTCCACAGATTTCGCTTAGCCCGACAAGTCGGGTCTGAGAGGGATCCATTAGGGTGCCCGGCGTGACCTACCGGATTAGAGTTAAAGGTATCTGGGTCGGGTCGCGTCAAGACAATAATCGATAAGTGATAACAGTAATGGTGTACGACTGTGATGGTGAAAAAGGACTGTGAATCATTAATCATAATGTCTTTCTCTTGTTAAATTTGATTGAACAGAAAAGTTAATTTAAAATCTTTATATTGTGTTTGTTAGAAATCACAGTTATTTTTTTTTTTTTTTTTTTTTTTTGGCCTTAGTTGATTACATGATGGATTTGAATTTTCAAATAGAAATGTGAGATTTATGGTTTGGATTCTTTTTTTTTTTTTTTTCTCTTTTTAGGTAGGGGGATTAGGGAATTTATGCTTAAAATGGGTTTTAAATTTGAAAGTAATGACTAGGTCTCGATTTAAGATTCAATTCAGAACCAAAATATCTCAATTAAGGATCACATGTACCTGATTCAAGTCCAATTTACTCTTAACTAGGGGACCTAAAATTGACCATTTCGGGACTAGAAAGGTACAATTTGGGATCAATATATTATTAAATTCGGGACCAATTGCATACCCCATTCGGAATTAACCTTAGTTCCTCTAATTTTCACCTTAGAATCCTAAATCTAACCAATTCGGGACCAAACAAATTCAAATAAGAACCAAGAACAATCAATTCAAGACCAATATTGTCATTTCAGGATCAAATACTAACAAATTTGAGACTAGTTATATCCAAATTGGGATCAATGTTGTCAATTCGGGACCAATATTGATGCAAACCTCATATACCAATAAAGTACCCATAAACAATATTGAATCAAAACCTCAAAAAAAGATAACTGTAGGTTAACACGAAAAGAAAATATTTGACCCAATGATTATAAAAATCAAGAACCAAAGATATAACAAAGTCACTCCCAAGAGCAAGATGAAAATGGGGGAGACAAGTCAAGATTAATAAATCAATAATAATTCTTAATGCAATTTTAAAGTTCACAAAGGAACAATGAAAGAAAGCTGAAATTCATTCAATAAACGTGTAAGCATAATGTTTAGGGTTACACAGTCTTTTATAGGCAAAAAATTAAACCCTAACACCCTAATAACCCCACACACCTAAGACACTAAGTACACCCACTTTGGGTTTAAATTAAAATAATGTATCAACTCAAATAATATAATATGAAATAATAAAATAAATTAAACATATTAAATTAACTAGGGTCCAATAAACCCTTCTAAACATAACCTACATGAATTAAATTACATAGTCCATATTACAAATTAGGCCCTACATAACTTCAATTTCCTGCCCAAGCCTTCAAAATTAGTGATTTTGGACTTGAATAATATTTTGAAGCCTCGGTATCCTCTCAATGACATCCAAGTTATGTTGTTCTAGACTCTCATCTCAAGTCTCTTGAACCAACCCTTGTGAAGCCTCCTTCATCCTCTTAGCTCTAACCCTAGTCATAAGTCCACTATTGATGCTTAAATGATCCATAGACTTTATTCTTATGTTTTCATTAAATACTGTCAATTCAAGACCAAATGCTAACAAATTCAACACCAATTGCATCCAATTCGAGACCATTTTTGTCAATTTAGGATCTATTTTCGTCAATTTGGGATATATTCGATAATAGATGCTCACTATCATGGTCTTATATACAAGTCTTGAATTTGGGAAGATAGATCCTGAATTTGGGATTAGGGATTGTATGAGCAAAGGAGTTTCAAATTTGAAAGTGACGACTAGGTCCTGATTTGAGGTTCAATTCGGGACCAAAATTTCTCAATTAATGACTATATATACCCGATTTGGACCAATTTACTCTAAACTAGGGAACCAAAAACTAACATTTCAAGACTAGAAAGGCACAATTTGAGATCAATATTATTCAATTCAGGACCAAGTGTACCCCATTTGAATCAATCTTAGTTCCTCTAATTTTCACTTTAGAAAGAATCTTAAAACTGACCAATTTAGGACCAAAACAATTCAAATAGAACCAAGCACTGTCAATTTGGTACTAACGCCATTAATTTAGGACCAAATACTGACAAATTTGATATTAGTTATATCCAAATTGGAACCAATTTTGTTAATTCAGGACTAAATGCTAACAAATTTGGGATTAATTATACACAAAATGGGACCAATTTTGTCAATTTGAGGCCAATATTGTCAATTCCACACCTATTGTCATCAATTCGATATCTATTCAATAGTATATGCTCACTATTACAGTCTTATACATAGGTTTTGAATTTGGGAAGATAGGTCCCGAATTCACCAAGATAGGTTTTGAATAATGTTTAGTTCATGACCTATTTTCGTCAATTTGGAATCTATTCAGCAATATATGCTAACTGTCATGGTCACATACATAGATTCCGAATTTAATGGTTACTCAACCCTCAATACGTCTGCGTAGCGCCATATTTTTTAGGGAAGATGAAATGAGTGTTTTTAGAGAGAGAGAGAGAGAGAGAGAGAAAACACCATAAAAAATGGAGAGAAAATGATAGGCGAAGATTAGAGAAAATGAGAGAGAGATATAGAAAAGGGAAGCAAAAATGAGAAACAAGTCAAAAAGCATTCATTAAGAGTATTTTGAGAAGTTTACAACTTTAAGTGATATTAAAACTTAAACTATTAATTCAGTGACAACTATACAAGTAGCCAACTTTTAGTGTCATTTTCTCTCATTTTCACTTTATTAATATTGACAAGAGAAAATGCCACCCATTATTTTATATAGAAATAATATATAAGTAAAAATAAGCAAAACCTAGTATAAAGGATTTGGATGCTCTCCTAAAATATTTTAAACTCTCATCAGTCTTTCAATGAGTGTATGCATATAAAATGCACACTCATTGAAAGACTTCCATAAATGATTAAATTGACTTTGGTTTTAGATATTTTCACTAGGAAAATGTCAACCGAGTCAATTCCATTGGCTTTTTAAAATTAGGAACTAATTACACATATGTTCAATATATGCTCACATGTGAAATTTGGCAAACCAATGAACTTTTGTTAAGCTGTTTCAGAATAAATAAAATAAATATTTCCTTTCTATTAATAAATTAGTCCTAATTATTATATCTGATATATCACTATGCAAGTTTCTATAATATAAAAGAAAAAATTTATTTACTTTTTAATCCTTAAATATTTATTATGTTTTGAAGATTTTCCATTCCTTAATGTGTAGGATAAAATTAGTTATTACCATTTTCTTTTAATTTAGTCTTTGTTTGTACACGGATGGATTGGAGTGTGTGTTATCCACTTTATTAGATGATTCCTTCTCGGAAATCAATCATCGACAAAGAAATGTTGTCTTGGTGAAGAAATAAGTTCCCGAATGTCTGGAAATAAGCATCCAATTACGATTTAATCACTATCATTAAGGATTAAAAATTCTTCATCAACGCGTTTAAGTCTCCTTTCAAACTTGCACCAGCAAATCATCGCTAAGAAGGCGGCACGCCTAGGCCTGGTCATCAGATTTTCTATATAACAAGTTTCATATTCCCTGGAAAACAATACTTCTCTGAAAGAATATTCAAGAGGTGGCATTGATGGAGATCTCCCCTAAATTACTGTAATGGCAAAAAGTTGCACAGGTCCAATGGATGTGAAAAGATTGAAGCCCAGGATGGCAATTCACTTGATGAGCCCAGGTGTCATTTAAGCCCAAACCAAAAACCCAATAGCCAACCCAGTCTGTGCAAGGCTCAAGGCCTAGGAGCGCCAACTCATCTCATTAAATGAGGGTTGACTGCCGTCAATGCATAGGGCTTTAAACCAACTGTAACACCTATTCAATGTGCCGTCGAGTGAGAACCAAATTCAATCTCATTTTAAATTTGGTTAATTAAGTTTTGATTTCCACCGTTCATCTCGTGAAGATCATGTTTCTATTTTTATCTTTTATTTATTTTATTTATTATTTTAATTTTGGTTGTTTTTTATCTCCGATGGTGGAATTCATTTTTTTTTTCTTTTTTTTTTTAGGTGATTAGGATATTATAGTTTTTTAGTTTTTCTTTATCAACAACCTATCATATGTTCCAAAAAAAATAAGGAAAAAGTTGAGAAGATAATCCGAAGGACAAGACAAATTAATATTAATAATATCCTTCCTTTTAGTCTTTAAGATTTCAAAAAAATATCAAAATTTTAAACATATTTTAGAAATAACATTTTTAGTCTTTAACTTTTCCAAAACTTTTCAAAATAGTACAAACCATTAGTCAACTGACGGTCAACTATAACAGATAATTTGGATGAAAGGGTAAGATAATCTTTTCATGTGAGAGACTAAGATTGTGACACGTGGATGATTGAGATTTTAAACATATAAAATAATTTAAAATAATTAAAAAATAAAAAAATTAATTAAAATTTAAAAATATTAAAATTAATTATCAAAAAAATTATCAAAAAAAAAAAAAAAAAGCTTTGATTCAAACCTATGTTTGAATCCAGGAGGTTAAAGATTTGGGTTGTCAAACCCAGATCTGAGATCTCCAAAACAAGTTTAGAAAAAAAAAATATTAAAACAAGACAACTGGATTAAAATACACCCAGCAACCTCAAACACCGATCCAACAAAAATCTGTCAGATGCCAAAATCAACCTCAAACAACAACCACAAACATCAATCTCAAACAACAAATACCAATCTAAAACCCTCCAATTTTTTTTTTTTTTTTTTTTTTTTTGTGTGCTGATATTGTATTGTAGGTTTTGGGTTTCAATCGAAACCTAGAATCGAAACCCAGAAGGTTCTGGGTGAAATCGAAACCCAGAACCTTCTGGGTTCAATTGAACTCAAAACCAAAGGGTTCTAGCTGATCGAACCCAGAATGTTCTGGGCTTCGATCGAAACCCAAAACCCTCTGGTTCTAGGTGAGATCGAAACCCAGAACCTTCTGGGTTCGATCAAGGTTCTGGGTTCGATCGAACCCAGAACTTGAGATTGGAAAGGAGAAAAATGAGATGAAGAAGAAGAAGAAAAGAAAAAAGATTGGAGAAGAAGAAGAGGAACACTGTCTGAAAAGAGATAGACGGAGAGAGAGAGAGATTTTGGTCGTTTGGTTTGTGGATGATAGGGATGTTAGATTTTTTTATTATTATTATTTTTCTAATTAAGTAAAAAAATTAATTATATATTTATTTATTCAATTATAATATTTTTATTTAATTAGGGGTAAAACGGTAATTTAATATATTACATCCAAAATGAAATGAGGGCAAATGAGTCATTTTGTCTTTTTCATCTCTTTTAATTGTCATTTGACTGACGGATTAGACTATTTTGATGAGTTTTGAAAATGTTAGGGACTAAAAAAACTATTTTCAAAATATGTTTAAAATTTTGATATCCTTTGAAACCTCAAAGACTAAAATGAAGTTTCCCTTTATTTAACTTTTTAAAATTTATGTGAAATGACTATTGTGCCCTAAATTTTTATAAAATTAGTAAAAATGACAATTACTACGAAGCCCTTAATTATTTCTAATATACGATTTTACCCTATATTATTTTAATAAAAAAATACATAGAAATTAAAATACAAAATTCACAACAAATCGAGGTGGCTTGTCTGGGTCAAGAAGACTTCTGAGTCAGTGATAAGGTTTAGGACAAAACAGTGATCGATGGAAATCGTGTTACGTAAGCTGGAGATTGCACATTGTCAATTCGGATCACAAAAGTCTATTGGAGATTGCGTGAGTCTGCTTCTACCATTGGGTATGTTAGCAACAGACAAGCTATGAGGAAGGTCTGGGTTAGGTACAGGTAGGTGTCGGCGACGAACAAGTTAGAGGTGGGTAAAGGTTTAGGTATGGAAAGGTGTTTGATGCGTGAACTTTTTGTTCACTTCCACTTTTATTTTCATTTAAGGGATAATCCTAATTTCACCCCTGTAGTTTGATGAAATAGCCAAAATCCCCCATCACTTTTAAAATCACTATTATCCCCCTCTTGATTTACAAAATGGATAAAAAAAAACCCCCCGTAGTTTATTAAAATATCCAAAAAACCTCTACCGTCAATTTGAACGTTAGAAGTCAACAGTTGACCGTTAATGTGAAAGGGCAAAACTGTCCAAGCAAAATAAAATATAAAAAAATATAAATATTTAATAAATTGATAATTTAATATTTAAAAATTGAAAAAAATCTCCACCATCCATCTTTAAAATGGATGGTGGTGATCAAAATTATTAAAAAATTTTAAAATTTTAAAATATTAATAGTCCAAACATAAAAAAAAGAACTCAAACTCTCTCTCTCTCTACTTCTCATTCTCTCTCTTCTCCTTCTCTTTTCTTTCTTCTTCTTCCTCTCTCTCTCTCTCTCTCTCTTCTTCTTCTTCTTCTTCCTCTTCTTTTTCTTCTCCTTTCTCTGTCTCGGCGGTCTCCGTCAATGGAGGATCTCCATCGACGGAGACCCAAAACGGGTTTCCAAGCGGAAACCCAGATATCTACGGGTTTCCGAGCGAAAACCCAGATATCTCTGGGTTTTCGACGCCGAAAATCCAGATATCTCTAGGTTTTCGATCAACCCAGACTTCTCTGGGTTTTCGCTCGGAACCCGTAGATCTACGGGTTTTCGCTCGGAAACCCGTAGATCTACTGGTTTTCGAGCGAAAACCCAGAGATCTTTGGGTTTCCGACGCTAGAAACCCATCGATCTCTGGGTTTTCAATCGAAAAACCCAGAGATCTCTGGGTTTCCAGTGCTGGAAACCCAAGTATTTCTGGGTTTCGACGTCTGAAATCCAGAATTCTTTGGGTTTCCGACAATCCAAATTTTTTTTTTTGTTTTTTTCTTTTTGTTATGTTACTGTTGTGTTTTGATGTTGTTATTACCGTGATGAGTGGTTTGTGTTATGTTGCTGTATTTGATGTTGTTGTTAAAGTGTTGAGAGGTTTGATGGCGATGGTGTTTTCTGTTGATGATGGTTTGGTTAAACGGAGATGAGTGAAGATGTCTGGTTGGATGAATAGACGTTGATGGTGCACTTTATGATTACAGTGTTATGGTGTTAAGGGTATTTGGTCTTTTTACTTACTATTATGGTCAAAAACCAATTTTCACTAACAGAGTTAACAGAAGGGGTAAAATGGGATTTTAATAAACTACAGGGGGGTAATTAGCGATTTCTTTAAACTAGAGGGGGGAAATCGGTATTATCCCTTCATTTGATTATTATTATTATATATATATATATTTTTTTTACAATATTGACAAGAAGAATGCACGTTTAACTTCCTTAATTTCTTTATGTTTGACTGACTATTGAGTACAAGATGGACTATAGTGATGTTTTATTGAAAAGTTGAGAACCAAATGGACTGATATAGATATGTCATCTAAGACCATCTCACCAAATTTTACATCATTTTGGTGTTGTCGCCAAATTTTCTTTCACTAAATTTTATTTCACTCCAATATATTTTACATCAAATTAGTATAAAGAATATCTTCAAAGAATATTCTATACATCAATCTTTAACCAATATTAATTAATTTATTAAAATATATTAATATTATACTCATTTTAAAGATCTCAATGAAATATTTTCAACGGTATATATTTTTATAATAATTTAATTTATATTTTTAATTAAATTAATTTATATTCCAACACCATTTTTGGTGTTGATGAATAGTGCAATACCAATGTTGCACTATTTATCAATACCAAAAAATTATCTTGCGATGATATAAATGGTGTATTTATTGGAAAGCATTTGGGTACTAAAAAGGTGCAAAACACCATTTTGGTGTCAAATTGGAGATGGCGTAAGGATGTGATATTTCATGATGATTTGGGGACCGGAGTGCATCTCTCCCTAATTATTTTTGGCCCATTTTCAACCCATGAAAAACATTTCACATCGGTGTAGGGGTGGCGTCAGAAATTTTATTTGAAGGGGGTCACGCCAAAATAAATATATATATTTTAAGTACAAAAATAAATATTTGCGTTGATATAAAATAAATATAGTCAATATTATTTGTTAGAGATTTTATGGATTGATTTCGGTAAATTAGAATGTTAATATTGTTTGTTGGAGATTTCATCGGCGAATTTTCAGGATGTCAAATGTGAATATTATTTGTTGGAGACTTTGTGTATTGATTTTTATAAATTAAAATATTAATATGAAATGTTGTCAAAAATGAATGGACAGATGAAACTTTAATTCTTTTGTAAAATCCATCAATTATCAACTTAAACAAAATTTATATAACCCATTTATGTATTTTTAACAAGTTATACTATTTATGTCAAACCAAATTAATTTATAATCAATTTAAACAAATTTAAATAGATAAATATTTAAAAAATAAATATATTAAAATCATATCAATGATCCAACATAATAAAAAAAAAATGTTAATAACATAAGTTTAGAAAATTAAATCCTAAAAGGGGGTACATTTTGTCTATACTTTAAATAGAATGAATAAATTGTTTGAGTAGATTATATTATTAAAATAATAATAATTGTAATGGATGAATTCTACAACATGTTGACTTTGAATGAGTCTGATCAGTCAACTTTCTTGGAACCTAGCAACCTATATCCTACACAAATCAAATAAAAAGAACGCTGGTGATCTTGACATTGGTGGGGTACCAGTCAAAGACACTCCAACGTTTAAGTCAGTAAACTAATTGTAATGTACAAGAATGCAATAATTGTAAAGCATCATTGAACTAAAAGGAGTGTGTGGAAAAAAAAGATAAGACGAAAGACTATCAAAGTCTTGATCGTCATGACCTGAAGACTAGACAAAGTAGAAACACTAAGATATTGAGTATCAGTGGGCAAATCTCATATAATAGAATAGCGCAAGTAGACCGTGAATAGTATACTAGGTAAATTCTCAAGAAAGAGAAGTCGATCACAATGGATACAGTTAAATACTAAGTCTTTCCTAGCCAGAACCTTTCCTAGACATGTATTTTCATGTCACTACATTAAATCTATCACACAGGAACTCTAAATCTAGAGTGAAAAAATAAAGACATAAAAGAGGAAAATGAGAAACCTCAAGTAGCTTGCAAAAAATGAGTAAGTGAAGTGGGATGACTCTAGGCTTCAAATGAAGTCTCTATTTATAAGTGGAAAATGTGTCATTTGCACTTATTATAGAATAAATGCAATGTCCATTACAAAATAAATGTCATGGTTAATGATATATCGGTTATAGAATAAATGTCATGGTTAATGATATGTCGGTTACAGAATTAATGTCATGGTTAATGATATGTTGGTTACAGAATTAATATTATGGTTAATGATATATCGGTTACAGAATAAATGTTATGGTTAATAATGTGTCGATTACAAAGTTAATATAACTTCCGTTACAATTTATTTAAACCTCATTCATTAAGAACAATCAATCTCAGACCTTCGGTCTAGATCAACTAAATTGCGAAGCTATCCTCTTATAATATGTATTGGGCCATTAGCTTGGATTGATTGGCATACTGGGCCAATCTATCATAACAAGATTTGGGCTTTCATTTTGAATCGAAAAATTTTAGACCATTACAGTTTGTCCCCTACTGCTTTGGTCGATATAGTCGATCGAATGAGTAGAAGTTCTAATAACTAAATTATTCAATACCATAGTTAAGCAGTTGAATGTGACATTTAACCCTAAGTGTTGTCATGTCAACCGATCTCACGACTCGACTGGCTAATTAGGATACGAAATGTTGATATATAAGCGTTTAATGTGGACAGTAGTAGTTACAACCAATCATTGTAATAGACTTTGATACATTTGATTAAAGTGCATTCAACGGCCACTATGTCGATTTGAATTCTATATGTTAAGATGTCTGAGTTACTTTGATTTGACTAAAATGGTGGAGGTTGGGTGTTACCTTGTCCCCCTCGAACCGCTTTAATTTGAATAGAAGTAGTGGAGATTGAGTGTTGCCTTGTCCCCCTTGAACCACTTTAATTTGAATAAAAGTGAAGAAGGTTGAGTGTTGTCTTATCCCCTTTAAACCACTTTGATTTGAATAGAAGTGGCGGAGGTTGGTTGTTACCTTATCCCTCATGAACCACTTTGATTTGAATAGAAGTGGCAAAGGTTGGGTGTTGTCTTGTCCCCCTTGAACCACTTTGATTTGAATAGAAGTAGCGAAGGTTAGGTGTTGTCTTGTCCGATGTGAATCACTTTGATTTGAATATAAGTGGTGAAGGCTGGGTGTTGCCTTATCCCATTTTAACCACTTAGATTTGAATAGAAGTGACGGAATCTAGGTGTTGTCTTGTCCCTCTTGAACCACTTAGATTTGAATAGAGGTGACGGAGACTAGGTGTTGTCTTGCCCCTCTTGAACCACTTTGATTTGAATAGAAATAGCTGAGGTTGGGTGTTTTTCCAACTTCCTGTTGCTGGCAAATTGCTTAATAAATGCATCTAATAGCCTTGCAAATGAATCGATGCTACCGTTAGACAGGTTAAAGAATCACTGAAGAATCGGCCCTACCAAACTCGAGCCAAAGCCTTTGCATATGACGACATTTCTAAGGTCATTTCGGATGGTGACAGTTAACATTTGTTGCTTGTACTAGGCTATGTGGTAATCTAGATCCGTCGTCCTATCAAACATCTTTATCTTTGCCAAGATGAGTTTATTTGGCATTTCTATCATTGCAATTGAATCTGCAAATAGCGAGTCAGCAAAACTAGTAGAGGTCCTTTTCTTCAATGCCACTGGGACTCCAGCTATGTGATTGATTAATACCTCGAGCTTTGCAAGTTTTCTTGAAATTTTGTCCGACATTGGCTCTATAGCCCTAGCACCCTTTTAGCTTTCTAAACCGTAAATTGGCTCTCCAAAAGTTGGTTCAACACTGGTATATCGGTCGAACGACACCTTTGGCTTGATTTCAAGAAATCTCTCAAGATGTCCTCGATCAACTCCAACATTTATATCTTCTTCAATCCTGTAATTTGTAACGTCCTTCCTACATCACTTGTTAGATTGGTCTCATTTGACTGACCTTGTCTTTTGGAA